>OX578135.1:88936054-90221054 GCA_951213105.1 Amaurobius ferox
AATATATATATATATATATAATATATATATATATATAATATATATATATATATATTATATATATATATATATATATATATATATATATATATATATATATATATATATATATATATATATATATATATATATATATAATATATATATATATATATATATATATATATATATATATATATATATATATATATATATATATATATATATATAATATATATATATATATATAATATATATATATATATAATATATATATATTATATATATATATATATATATATTATATATATATATATATATTATATATATATATATATATTATATATATATATATATTATATATATATATATACAATATATATATATATATATATATATATATATATATATATATATATATATGTATATATATATTTATATATGTAAACTTTGCCGATATATGAGCCCCTAGCGATCATATCGTTCAAGGAAACGGAAAGAAATTTCGGATGCAGGTATTTTAAGGTATGCGCTCAAGAATGATGTGAAAAAACAAAAGTCCTGCTCTTACAGTTAGGGTTACAGTGACACAATTTCGAAATTTCCAAATGGTAACATCTACTTTTTTTATTGTAATGTGATCTTCACAGTGAAAAACCATAAATGGCGTTGAAACGGTACCTGCAGCACGAAAAACGCCGGCGCTAGCAGAGACTACGAAAAAAGTGAAAACAATCAATAAGGACAGAAAAGCGAAACATATTATTGTGTTTCACAAATATTCCCCGTGTCCGATGACACTTTGCATGCGACAGATGGTGGATAGCACTGAAGCACGTAGCATGGCAAGAGGAATCTGTTGAACCTCACGTGTGATGGCATCTTTCAAATCAAATAGAGTTTGCGGATTGCCTGCATACACTTTGGATTTCATGTATCCCCACAGCCAGAAATCCATTGGAGTGAGATTGGGGGACCTGGGTGGTCTCGGAAACATGAAATGGCGGGAAATAATTCCGTCACCAAACTGTTGCGTGAATAAAGGTTTCACAGAATTTGAGGTAATTATGGATTTTATGTTTTCCATTTTTGAAAAAAGAATCGAAAAATTAAGGGCCTTGCCCTAATTGGAGCAACCTGAAACTCGATAAACCTATAAAAATTTATCTTTGCTCCAATAATACATATTAAATGACTATTTTTACAACAAATTTGAGGTAATTATAGATTTTATGTTTTCCATTTTTGAAAAAAGAATCGAAAAATTAAGGGCTTTGCCCTAATTGGAGCAACCTTGATTAACCTGTGAAAATTTATCCATTGGATTAATCGTACTAAATTCCATTTCATTTGTTCAATTGGATCTAGAGATGAAGCGCTCGCTCTAAGTGGAAAAATAATATCTGCAAAATGATGCCATAAATAAATGTACATAACATAACCATTTCTGTAACAATATTTAGCTTATTTAGTTTTTTGTATAATTTTTTTTTCGATTTAAAAATAATGTGTTTAAAATATTGAGGAACTTTATTTAATCAGACCATCCTGAAAATGAATAGTTAGTTCTCTGATGCTTATGAATTTAAAAAAAATCAGCAAAATGTCATCCAATCAGCTTAATTTGTTGATAAATATCGTATATACTCACAGGCACATATAATGTTTAAGAATTGAGGAGTTTTATTATTGGTCAATAATTGATACATTTCATATTTTCTCCTTTACTTTTTATTTGGAAAAAAAATTATAAGAAAATTAGCAACAGAAATTTTAGCTGATAAAAAATATGCAGGAGAAAAAAACTTTACGTGAAAAGCCGCAGGTCCTCGATCCCTGGCTTAATCCTATCTACGAATCGAAAGATCTCTTTCGTTTTGGGTCTTCCAATTGTCATAGCAACGCAAAGAGGAGAAGAGATGCAGTTTGGGATAGGTGTCAATTCTATTTTTGTCAGTTCATTCGTACCTGGTATACACGTGTCGTCGTTTAATTTTGCTTCTAGTGCGTTAGATACAGTTTTAGTAAGGAAATATTTATGATTTCTTCTACAATACATAGTGTGCATTGTGTCAGGGCCAAAAATATGAAAAGAGTTTTAGACGGAGTTATATGTCTTAAGCATCTTAAAATACAATTAAAGGTTTTCTTTCTTGTGCTATGCCTCTCTCTTTCTATATAGAAATTTATATCGAGACAAGCAAAACAATCAATCGTTAAATTTTCATGAAATTCGGCATTGTAGTGGATTTTGGGTTCTCAGGGTATGCTGATTGGATTTTGAGTTACCATTTTATGCTGATTGGATTCAGAGTTATCATGGTATGGTGATTGGATTATGGACTACCATAGTTTGATGCTTGGATTGTGAGTTTTCATAGTCTGCTGATTGGATTTTGAGTTATCATTGTATGCTGATTGGATTCGGAGTTATCATGGTAAGGTGATTGGATTATAGACTACCATAGTTTGATGCTTGGATTGTAAGTTTTCATAGTCTGCTGATTGGATTTTGAGTTACCATTGTATGCTGATTGGATTCGGAGTTATCATGGTATAGTGATTGGATTATGGACTACCATAGTTTGATGCTTGGATTGTGAGTTTTCATAGTCTGCTGATTGGATTTTGAGTTACCATTGTATGCTAATTGGATTCGGAGTTATCATGGTATGATGATTGGATTATGGACTACCATAGTTTGATGCTTGGATTGTGAGTTTTCATAGTCTGCTGATTGGATTTTGAGTTACCATGGTATGCTGGTTGGATTTTGAGTTACCATGGTATGATGATTGCATTTTCAGTTATCATGGCATGGAGATTGGATTATGAGCTACCATAGTGTGATGCCTGGATTGTGAGTTTTCATAGTGCACTGATTGGATTTTGAGTTACCATGGTATGCTGATTACATTTTGAGTTACCATGGTATGCTGATTGGATTTGGAGTTATCATGGTATGGAGATTGGATTATGGGTTACCTACCATAGTGTGATGCCTGGATTGTGAGTTTCCATAGTGTTCTGATTGGACTTTGGTGCTTGTAACATTTCACTTGAAGAATTTTGAAGATAAATCGAGACAGCTACATGGTGAGTCTTAGTGTCCCACCTGAAAAACATAACCGTCCCAGGAACTTCGTGTGTAATATAGTAACTTTCTTTACGAAATTCGTATCTGTCCATATACATCCCTAAAACTCAAAGCAGAACATGAGCGTCCTAAGAAAGGCAGGGTGCCCGATGTTTATGTCAAATCACAATTTACACATACCATGACCATTAAACCTCGATATGAGATATTAATAACTGGTTATGGACGTGGATTCATTTATAAATTTGAAGAACTTTTGCATTGTACACTACAAAAATATACAATATATAATACTGATAAATAACATAATATACAATATACTATAAAAAAAATTGGACATATAATAATGATGGGAATACATAATGCAATTTATAGCATAAATGTTCTTCGCAACAATATTACCATATAGTCTAAATAGGTAACAATATAAGTAACAAGATGAAAACTTAAAACAATATTAATTAAAATTACTAACAATTTTCAATGAAATTTATATGTTTAATAAATAACTTTACTGGTAAAATTTAAATTGAGGAGCAAAGATTACTTTCAATTTACTTGTCGCATAATTTTCTTATTTTATTAATATTAAATTTGCTTTTGAAAACATTTTTAATTTATTTATTCACATTATTAATTGAGAGCTCATTGAAGCGAAATTTTTTGGTTAATAAACAGTGAAAAAATGTAACGAGTTGAATTACCCTGCTTCCCACATATACATTATTATGAACGGCTCTTATTGATTCTGAAAAAGGGCTGTGGTTTGATAAAAAACCATGAAAAAATTTTGAAATTGTGCAGATAGTTTTATCTACTTTTTTTAAAATTTAAATGTATGTGGTCCGCTTTTTGTATTATTCTAGTTATTTTGCCGCTTTATTAAAGCATGTTTTCCCATGCATCTTTTCATATATGGATGTTTATGTCTACCTTTTTACATAATTTAAATGCATGGTGGAATTTTCAATCTTCTTGAACAAGACGATTTTTCAAAAATTATAATAGATCTGTAAAATCAAATTATTAATCCTGACACTGGATTTTCTACTGAACACTACTGTTTTTAACTATATTTTATAGAATAAAAGACATTTCGAGTTAAAGTAAGCAATGAGAGGCAAAAACTCGCACTGTTTTTATCTATATTTTATAGTATAAAAGATATTTCGAGTTAAAGTAATAAGCTCTTTAAGAGACAAAAACTCGCACTGTTTTTATCTATATTTTATAGTATAAAAGACATTTCGAGTCAAAGTAAGCAATGTGAGGCAAAAACTCGCTCGCGCAGAAACATTTTGGTTTTTTTAAAAAAAAAAAGATGTTTAAATAATAAAACATTGAGTTTGATTTTATATATTCATAAATAAAACCCTATTTTCATTACAACGCGTAAAACTTAATTATATTTTTATCTATTAGGTTCTGAGATATAAACTTCCAAAATGGCTAGGTTTTTCATAAGTCAGTCAGATCCACCCCAACCATTTAGCTAGAGCTGATATTGAGATATCTGACTACGCATGCGTGAGAAATTGGAACGTCGCGTCTATCTAAATCACGTGACGCAACAGAGAACTTTGTGTGTTGGTAGAACTACAGTGTCTAGAACTAATTTTACTACATTATAGCAAATATAGTTAACTACAATTACCACTACTTTTTTTAAGAAATAGTGGCTGCAAACTACTTTTAAAATGTAGTCACTACATAAATACGAATTTATAAGACGAATTTTGCCACAGCTTCAATTTTCACAAAAAGTTGAGGATGTGGATATACTGTAGTAATTTAACATACCTATTCTGAATAATTAAAATTTACTGATTCCCAAATTTACTGATCAACTTACCAATCTTTACGCTTTTACCCACTTCTGAAAACAGTAAAATAAAATAAAAGTATAAACTTTAAAATCAAAGACAAACAAAAATAGGTTTAAAAGTCCTTTAATAAAATCCCCTTTCCTCGAAGTACAATAATTACACGGCTAAAGCACTTTCGGACATCACAATGAGCCAATGATGAAGGACATTGTGATGCCCGAAAGCGCTTTGGCCGTGTGATTTTTGTACGTCGAGGAAAGGAGATTTCATTAAAGGACTTTTAAACCTACTTTTGGTTATCTTTGATTTTAAAGTTTAATTAAAGTTGACGTGTATCCATTTTATTTATTAAAAGTATAAAATAAAAATAAAAGTTAGTCTATTCTAGCCACTCTAGTAGAACTTTAATAGCTTTCAAAAGACGAGGTTGTATCCTCAAGAGGGAAGCTTTCCCTTTATTAATGTCGGTGGGATTTATTTCCCAAAATACATTCTTCGATTATATCTCCCTTGTTATGTTTTTAAATAAAACGTAAAAAGACAAGGTGGTCCGTCACTTTCTATAGTACAAAATTCGCTAACATCCTCAACAATATCAACGGTTGAAAATTGGGACATTTTCAGGAAAGCCTTTTTCTCAATTTTTATTTCTTATCTTCAAACTGTATGTTTAACTTTTATACAGTCTGTTACATCTTTTTAAGCTAAATAAGCTTGACATTAAGTGATTATTTTAGAAAATGGTTTTTCCGGTCAATGACACTGACTTAAGTGGTTATTCTGGAAGCAAAATTATGACAGATATGTTGACCCATAGAGTTATTGTTCCTGACTTATGTGATTATTCTCAAACTAAATTATGACAGATGTTTTTACAAATACATACAAAAGTGACTCTTTTATTTCAAATTGATCATGATGCCACACTTAATTTTCAATTCAATTCCAATTCCAAATCGCTTTTATTATTATTTAATATTTTTTAAGGCTACATTGATTAAAGATTTTGTGAAAAAGCATGAAAAATGTCTAAATACTGTTTCAACAAATTCATCTCAAAATTATGTAAAAATAAAATTAAAAGTTAATGTATCTTTATTTATAAACAAATTAGCTAGCTTTAAATGTATATGAACATAAACATATAACACTCAAATACTAGATAAAAATATTTGAATTATAGTTCATAGTTCAATCTCAACTATATAAAGATCAATATTTGGTTCATTTGAAATCGGAAGCAGGGCATAGAATTGATGAAAAATAGACGGTATCAAAGCCAGAAGAGATAACACATCTTTCTTTTTTTTCATCCTTTATGGGTCTGACTTCTTTATGATTGGTTTAATTGCAATCATGGAGGAATTTCATTTTTACAGAAAGGGTTTTAAATAGCTCATTTATGTTCATTGACAATTTGTTGTCTACAGTTCCAAAATAATCACAAGAATATTTCAGTCACCGAACATTTAAAAGCCTTGGCATCTGCGCATTTCTTTTTTAAAAGTAAAGGGACCTCGCAATAAAGAAGATACATATTGAAAATGCTTTCTGTTCCGGAACTGAAAATTCGTTACTGCTTGACCTGACAAGTTGCAAGCACTCATGGAGGAGATGAAATGAAATATTTCTAGTTCCTCTCTTTCTTCTATAATATCATGTGTGATGCTAACTTTCATGTGACTATGGCTTGGTGTCATAAATTTATGATCAATGACATTGGCAAGTGTTTCATTTGCTAATGGGTCTGAGAACATTATTGCAACGGGAGGATTTGTATTGTGAACTCCGCAAGTGTCAGAATAATAAACAGCATGCAAAATAATGAGAGGAAAGGTTTTCAAATGTGTGATTAGACAAAAGCAAATGTGTTTGACTTCACTGCTTTATGCTATATACAATGCGGAAAATTTCTAGCCACATTTTCAGGGATAATCAAATTTCATGTCCATAAATTATAGAAAGCGACACTTGATTACAGCTTTGGTATAGTCAAGCATTGCTGCATTTAAGCACTTCCTATTTGGGCATTATTCGAGGTTGTTCCTTGCCTTTCCTTTTCTCAGAATAAGTACTTTTAGCTTCGTTGTGGGGGAACATCTAATTATTTTATCATTTAATATTTCAAGAAATTATGATATAAATCATCTTTCAAAAATCACAACAGTGGTATATATTAATTTTTTTTTGGGGGGGGGTGGAGGAAGGACAAATTCATTTTATGGAATTTTATTTCCATATACCTTCGGGTGTAACGAGTTTTTCTCTGCATATGAAATAGTTAATAGTAAATTTTGCGCCATATAGGATGGTCTGTTTTTTTTTCTACGTATAATAAAAATCTGATGTGGGCAGCACATGACTTTCCCTGCAGACTTATATACACATTCTCTTTATTTTAATTACATTTAATTCACTTTTAATTCAATTTTCGTTCTCATTTGATAACTGGATTTATTTTCAAAGGTGGCGTAGAGAAAAAACGAAAAAACAAAAATATCTCGAGAACAGCTAGTCCTAGTGTAATGGGGTTGGTCTTATTCTTTTCTTCGTTAAAAATTATGTATTAAACGAGCATTTAATGGATATATTTGAGCATACGTAGTTGTTTATTTTAAATTTTGGCGATTTTTGCGGGCCATTTTGCAAAAAAAGGCAGGTTATTTTTTTTCGAATCGTACTAAAATCTAATTAACACCAGAGTGAAATTTTGTGACAATTTCTACCAAATTTTGTGAAATTCGGTCTATTAGATTTTTAGCTAGAGTGGATACAAGCCTTTGCGGGCCATTTCGCAAAAAAAGGCGGGTTCTTTTATTCCGAATCGTACCCAAAACTAATCAACACCAGATTCGTCCACAAGTGATATACCTACCAAATTTTATGAAATTCGGTCAATTACTTTTTTAGTTAGAGTGGATACAAAATCTGCACAGACAGACAGACACACAGACAGACAGACACACAGACACACACACAGACGTCACGCTAAAAATGGTTTTTTCGTATTCTAGAGGTCTCGAAACGTGTAGATCCGTCGAAAACTCGAGTTGCGATTTTTGACATGATTCCAATACTTTCCCTATATATTACCAAGTATTGCAGGGAAAGTAAAAATACTGGAACACACATACATATAGCAGATTACGTTGAAAGAAGACAGCTACATCTATAACACCAACATTACTAAATTCTTACTTAAAAATCCTTTAGTAAATATTAATTATACTATTATTTATTATTCTTATATAGTTTAAAAATATAATGTGAAATAAAATCAAGCACTTTGATTAGTTCTAATAACTGTATAAATCCAGAGCAGTGTTTTTGGTGTTGTTCATTAATAAATAAAATGGCTGTTCCTAAATAATTTTTGACACCTCAGAATATTAAACTAGAGAATTACAAAATCGAGCTTAAATCCAGAGCTGGGACAAGTATCTTGGCAATCGACGCAAAAGAAAAAAGAAAATATTGCTCCCCCCCCCCTCTATTTGATGCAGCGTAAGAAAAGTACCACAGAGTTTCGTTTTATTTACATCAATGATTAAAATAAGCAAATGATCTAGACACTAACAACCCACATTCTAACAGACCAACAAAAATAAATGACGATCTTGTTAAGAATTTGTGGATCCAGTTTAGAACATTTCCGCTAAGAATCTGCAAAATTCACTCAATCAAATGTTGAAAAATCAGTAAAATTTTCATGCTAAACAAAGTTTTTGCTTTACTATGCACATGGTCAAGGGAAACGTGGAGGGGGGGAGGCTGCAGTAATTTTAGTTATAGCTTTCAACAGTCTAACAACTGCACAAATAAATCTGAGAAATAATCACTGTTCTTAAATTATGTGGGTTTTCCCAGCTGGTATCTGTGCAAAATCCATATAGAATAATCACTTTTTTTGACTTATGTAATTTTTCCCCACTGATTTAGATGCAAAATCTAATTGGTTATTAATGAATTTTCCTTTATATTACCATATTGGAAGTCCAACCGACTTATGTGTTTTTCCACAATATAGGCCATAAATGTCTTTAACTGAAAATGTTATTAAAAAAAATCGCAATTTTTGACTTATGTGCTTTTTCCATCCACCGCTAGATAGATGATATTATCTTCAAAATAATGAATTATGAATAAAAATGTGAGAAATGTACTACTGTAGAAAACAGCGTCAGTTGATCGGTTTCGAATACTGGTTGTTGCAGAGAGTACGATTTCAAGTTAATGGAACTTTTTCTTATCAGGAGATTTTCTGACTACAAAAATATAATCTGTTTTTCTTTAGTAGAGAAAAATTTGCTGGTCACATCAAATTTTTGACAAAATATTTCATAAAGTGGGAAGTAAACCACCTGCATGAGGGAAATTATTCTACAATAAAACCAGGATAAACACGAGAGCAGACAAATGACTTTCATTGGTTTTCTTAATAAAGCACATCCCATCCAATCTTATCAATGAGCAAGCAGTACAATCTTTGCTGAAAGTCCTCTGGTTGCCATGGAAACGAATGGCGAGGAAGATATTGCTTGAGTCTGGTCTCAATTCTATTTTTGTCAGTTCATTTTTACCTTGTTTTATGCTTTAGATGAGAATATTTCACGCATCTATGATTTCCTGTTTTAGGCGTTTTATTTACAATTGCAGAATTTCCAAACTGTTGTGGTTGGACTTAATAGTCAAAGTAGGCAGTTGCCTATGAGGGGGGACGGAGCTATAAAATTTGAAACTTTTAGTCTTTCTTTTATTTCAAACAGTTGTTTGTGGGCTTCATAGTCAAAGTAGGCATGTGACTATGAGGGGAGGGGGTCTATAAAATTCCAAATATTTATCTTTCTTTTGTTCCAAAGAGTTGTTGGTTGACTTAATATTCAAAGTAGGTAGGTGTTTACGAGAAGGGCTATAAAATTTCAAACGTTTAGTCTTTATTTCGACTCAGACCGTCCGACCTACCCGACGGTGTAAGGTATCTCTTTGGATGGCCGCGATAGTGTCACCTAAGGCTCCTCTATATACGAGCTGACTCATCAAGCATATTGAAGCCCACCATAGCTGGAAGCGCAATTCATTAGCATTAGCTCTATTCGTATTTTTACTTTAGGAATTATAATTGAAATAATTATAGGTGGTTGTTCTGCACCGAACTACTCTAATCATTCTAGAAAGGGTTTTGGGCTATTTCGTTTTCCTAGAAACGAAGAAAGAAGAAAACAATGGCTAACAAATAATTAGATACCCGGTACTGGAGCATACTTATGCGAGGTAAGTTCTACAATATTCTAATTGTAACTTCTTTTTTTATATAAAATATTTATTTTAAACACTTATTTATAATTTCTGTAACTGTAGTATGGAACCCTATAGGCTTCAATATGCTTGATAAGTCAGCCTGTAGTTGAGGAGCTCTAGTGTCACCCAATTTAGATTGGTACTCAGTGGGGGCGACATCCACAGGGACCGTACTTTCTCTCCCTTACCATCAGCTTCCGGGAAGAACTTTTGGACCCACATATTTAACGTACCCGTACTCCGTGTAAATAGAATCAAATAATTAAATCAGCGTAAACGCTGGGATTGTTCAGGCAAAGCCGGTAATCGAAAAACTTTTCGTCTGAAGTTCGTAGTCATAGAACCCGCTTGTAGATAAGAAAGCATTACAACAGGGTTGTATAATGCGTTCATATCGACTTTACATTCCACAAAAATATAGAAAGCAAGTATTGGAAGAATTACATACAAGTCATCCAGGTATTGTAAAAATGAAAAAAAAATGCTAAAAGTTATTGTTATTGGCAGTGAATAGATGTGGATATTCAAAACTACGCAATGAATTGCACAGCGTGCATGAAAGTAGAAAGAAACCTCCAAAATTGAATCAACATCCATGGAAATGGCCGAATAGGCCATGGAAAGGAATTCATATAGACCTTGCAGGACCATTTATATGGAAAATGTTCCTTGTAATTTCCGATCCTTATTAAAAATGGATCGAAGTAATTTTCATGAAAAATATTACTTCTAGTCTAACTATAGAACAACTACGAATATTTTTTGCCCGGCACGGTATTCCTTATTCACTAGTCTGTGATAATGCGGCAAGTTTCATGAGTTATGACTTTCGTCAATTCATCAAAATGAAATCCGGCTGAACTTGTAGTACAATTATTTAAAGATTCCCTGAAATCTAGCATATACGACCACGTTGATTTAAACACTATATTATAACGATTTTTATTACACTACGGAATTATACCCCATTCGGTAAAAAATGGGTCTCCTAGCATGTTGTTTTTTAAACAAGAAAGATCAATCATGCTTAAAGCATTGATTATGAAACACTTTCCAACTCCAATGCAATTTTATTTAAACATCTCTAAAATGCAATACATTCCTAAGTAATATTTTAAAACTTATCACAATACTACATTAATTTATTATATTTGAAAACTTAAACCTTCATCGGAAAAAATGAGCCTTATTCAAATGACGGCACTAAAATATAAATTGCCTGGTTTAAACATCTCTAAAATGCAATGTATTCCTCGGTAATATTTTTAAAACTATCATAATACTACGATAATTTATTATATTTGAAAACTTCATCGAAAACAACTGAAATTCATTCAAATGACGTCATAGAAAAAATAACACGCCTGGATCTCTATATAAAAACAGCATTTCATTCATAACATTTTCCCATTCATCACAATACTATAAAAATTTATTTTATTTAAAAAGTATGACCATGGAACTACAAATTATTAAACTCTATGCTTAAAACTTCTTCGAAAAAAATCGTCCTTCTCTGTATAAAATCAATGAATATTTCATTCATATCAGCTATGCAGACTCCATGATCGAAATACTTTTGCGTTAAAAAATACAGCAATTCTAATACAACTCATCCTACATATTTTGCTGTTTACATTTCACATAAGTGAAAAATAGGCTTCGTTATAGAAATAATCAAAGTTGGATGCTCATTTAAACTCAAATATATTGGCATTGCGTTGTTTCAGTATGTAGATGCACAGAATTTAAGCGAAAATAAAGAGGTTTTACAGCGAATACAACACTCAATATGAATTAAAAAGAACTTTAAAAATGACGATTTTGAGACAAGATGGATGCCGTATTATATTTTGAAGTTGGCCACGTGATCGTTTCATATCATGGTCAAGTGATCGCTTCATATAAGAGGTGTAATTATTATTTTAATTTTTATTTAAAAAACTACTTAATATATTTTGCTAAATTTTTTTTATGTATTTTATGGAATAATTTGAATATTACCTAAAATTTTCGAAGCAATTTGTGAATTTTAAATCCGCTTAAAAATGTTTGAAAAATTAGGTCCGATAGGGTTCAATGTATTTCACTTTTTCAACCCGGGTTCAATCCAAAACTAATTGGGTGATATTATTTATTTATATTCCCATAGGTCCTACAGTCCGTCTGAACAACATGCTAAAATTTCATTTTGATTAAGTCATTTTTTCGGCAGTTATCGTGCTAACGGACAGACAGACAGACAGAATGAACAAAGTCATAAACACTTTTCAACTTTGTTGTAAAGTGTTAAAAAAATGCATTGGAACTAGATTGGGCATGTTAAGGACCATGTATAGCAAAAGCAAAATGCATCGGAACCTAACTATCGTGACTAACAAGGAACCTAACTATAGAGAATTTAAAGAGGGAAACAGAGTGGCAGCAAAAAACTATTTTGGAGCGGAAAAATGAAAATTGGGAACAAATTAAAGGTGGTTTATTATCTTACAGTATTCAGGTAGGGAACGATATCTGGAGGGAGCAAGCATATTGATCAATTACGTAAAGCGGGATCATATTCAACTTAAAAGGTGGGATCTATGGAGACGCCTGATCTGGATCCTGCAATGGAGGATAAGTCTAAAAATCTCAAACTCATTGCAGCAGCAACCATGTCAGAGTTTGACAAGACTTCTAAGAAGCTCCAAGCCCCTACTTCGCCATCCGTACGAACGGTCGTCAAGGCTCTTGAAGTCTAGGAGCTTCAGACGAACTAAAGGAATTTACAGGGTGTCCCAAAAATATTGAAACGCGTTTTAATTCTTTGCCTGTTGGAGATAAGTGGGCAATGTAACTTGCAAAAATGTTGAAAGTAAGGTTGGAAATAAGACTATGTTAATTAAATAGTCCTCCCATTCATTTTCAAAAAGTTACACTTTTTAATTTTTTATACGACCCCCTCAGACACATTTTGTCAATCAGAACAATTTTATTTTTAATGCAGCAAGATCATTAAAAAACCCCGCATCTGTATCTTTAAAATTAGTTGAATTATGATAAAGGAAAAAAAAATATGACTTATGCCAGTTTTTCGTACCATGTGGAAGACTGTTTCATCAGTGAAAATAGGGATCATAAACAAATTGACGATGGAAATTGTTTAGATTAAAAATACATTAATATGTGTCAACACTTTTTATCACAAATGCATCTAAATAAAGCATTACACAGACAGAGATCATATAAAGCAGTAGTACTCATTACGCCGTTGGGTATCCTATGTATTATCATCCAGTTTTATTATTTTTGTGATATGTCACAAATTTACATTTCTAATTTGATATAGGGTCACCATTCACAATGTTCAATTTTCAATTAAATGTAACTCGCTCAATTTTAAAGATACAGATATGCGGTTTTTTTAATGATCTTGGTGCACTAAAAATAAAAATTTTCTGATTGACCAAATGTGTCTAAGAGGGGTCGTATAAAAATTTAAAAAGTGTAACTTTTTGAAAATGAATGAGAGGACTATTTCATCAGCGTAGTCTTATTTCCTACCTTACATTCAACATTTTTGCAATTTACATTGCTCCCATATCTTCAACAGGTAAAGAATTAAAGCGCGTTTCAAGCTTTTTGGACACCCTGCATAGCACCGACGATACCAGAAGTGCCATCACGATGATCTGTTAGAATCCGGAAATCTCCTGACAGACTGCCCTATTACCGGTAACCCTTGAGGACTGTAATTGAGGACGGAGGAGTGTGGCATATGCAAATAGAGTATGCCACCGAAATGACATCAGCCTACTATGCGGGACAGAACTCTACTACTGAGCTAGCTACTACTGTATACTACTGAAGTAGCTATAAATGCGCTGCACTTGTAAGCAAAGTGTGTGAAATAAAGTGGTGGAATTCCTAGTAGCGTGTTATTCCTTTTTGTCGGCAAAAGAACACAACAGAGAAGGTTCCCAAAAATTTAATTTATACCTTCATTGCATATCACAGCATCCATGGCCCGATTTTGCGGTTATTATAAGCTTATCATCGTGAATAGCCGCTATCTGCAATAGCAGCAATAAAACTTACTACATGTCGTAATATTGATGATCTGAATGGGAACTGACAAGTTCAATCTTAGCACATAGTCTGATTCAAATTTCTTCATAATTTAATTTTGAAGGTTCATTACCGATATTGAGGTTAACAAAATTGCAGACTTTAGCAAGTTTTTTTTGCTGCCATTGAAGATATAGATTATTCCATGTTGACAAGCGTATAATAAGAGCTAAATCGGTCAAATGTCTTAACTTTTCTTACATACATAGTATAATGTATAGGGAAAGTATTGTGACCGGATCGAAAATTCAAATTCGAGTTTTCGACGGAAGAGTACGTTTCAAATATCCCTCAACTCAAATCAAACGTTCACAAGGTGATGTGTGTGTGTGTGTGTGCGGAAGCAATATCTCTTGAACGGAAAGAGTGTTTAGGAATTTTTTATCAAATACACTCTGTTGCAAAAAAGATAAGGCATACGTAAGAAATTGAGCTATAGCTGCGAAACTTGGCATGTATGTATCACTTGAGGAAATATGCAAGTGATTAGAATTTGAGAGCAAAAAAAAAATGTCTCAATAAGAAATGGTGGCAACAAGAAGATGGCATTTTAGTAAGTGGCAAACCGTCTCTAACAGCTATACAAGCCAATATTCGGTGCGACATAGAATCCATTATGTTACTTATATCACTCTGCCGAAGATTCTGTCACAAATGTTGCAACTGGTTAGCTAATTCAGCGGTATTCTGAGAAGGCTCTAATTGCCATCCCAGCATGTCTCAGATGTGTTCTACTGATGATAGGTCTAGCGACCTGGATAGCCATGGAAGGGTATTAAATCCTCGAAGACATTGTTGAGAAAGTTGTGCAGTGGTCGAGCGTTGTCTTGTTGGTAAATGGAACCACGGCTTCTTGACAGCCCATTCAGAACATTCGGCTGCAGAATATTGTTGACGTACAAACGAACAGTCAGATGGGCTTGCAGCACAACTAGAGGATATCGGCTGTATCACGAAATAGCTCCACAGGCTGTTAGACCACGTGTGATAAGCGTAGGCCAGTTGACGGCAAATACAGGATCGGAATGCTGGCCAGTCCTTCTCCACACATGTGTGGTGGTCATCAGCACTGAGACAAAAGCGAGATTCGTCGTTAAAGACAACAAGCTTCCAAATGGACACTTCCCATGCTGACCGAGCTCCATATCAATCCAAACGACTATTCCTAGGCTGGGGATTAGTGGTAGGCGCCTTAATGGACGTCGATACTAATCCCACTTTCTGCTGGTCGTCTCTGAGTAGTATTCCTTGATACAGAATGCACGGAGGATGGCAAATGCGACGACATTGATGTGAATGTGGCTCTTCTCTGGACTGCACGATCCTTTCGAGCAGTTGTCTGTCTGTCTGCGTCCTGAGCCTTTGCGATGGCCCCTTCTCTGATCCACTGTTGCCAGTATCGATCAACTATCATATCTCTCCGACTAAGATGGTGACTGATGTCTGTTGGATCAACCAACTTCCCTTAGGCCTATGATGCAACCTCTCTCTAAATCGGATAATTGTTCATAACACAGTCAAATACGACTCAAAGGCATTTTCGTACACAACTTGCAGTATCAAAATAAAAAATCCAGTTCCAATTGTTCATAAATGAGGGAATCGGTCGTTTCAAATGCTGCACGATGCGTTGTTCTCATGCGCGTTGAATGAGCCCTATAGTATCATTGGTGCTGACAGTTCGCTTGCATAACTATTAAAAAGACATTTGCATGTCTAGTATCGCGGTTGCAGCTCAATCTTTTATGGGTGCATATATTTTCTTTTTGCAACAAAGTGTATATTAAATAAATAACTTCGGTATGAACTCTGAATAAGAAAACTTTTATTTCATATTAATATGATTGTGATATAAGTAGAATTAAACACTAGAATATAAATGTTTTAAAAAGTCGTGTAGAAATATATTTCAGATCTTTATTGGCGCCAGGCGTTTCTGTTTAGAAATACTTTCATAAAAGTAAATTATGGAAATTTGCTATCAGGAACAATTTTAGTTTTTCGAAGTATCATAAAACTGCAGTTTTAAAATTCTTTTTAGGATGATAGATAACAATCTTTAAATAGAATGTGATAATAGCTACTTGCTTTTATCCGTGATATAAATCATTCAACTGAAATACAATATTTAGTACTTTGCAGTATTGTAATTTTACTCAGTTGTCTTTCGTTTGTAACGGCTGATTTTTCATTCTACTGAATCTCCATCCTCTATCTAAGTAGAAAAAGGCTTTTGTTATGCATTCGTTACAAATAAAAAAAATCTGATGTGGGCAACACATGACTTTCCTTATATAATGAAATGAATTTATTCCTTTTACAGTAAAATAAATAGGTTTTTCTTCTAGTAGATACTAATATCCTTTCCAAGATATTGACTTTTCGACAATTAGTCGTCATTTTCATTGATTTAGCGTCATTTTTATCCATTTGGCGAGATTTTCGTTAATTTAGCAACATTTCAAAAAGTCGCCAAGTTGGCGACATTCCGCCAATTTTGCCGCCAAAATCTCGCCAAGCGTTATGGACAAAGAAATAAGTTATATATATATATATAACTTATTAGATATTGAATTTTCGACATATATTATATAACTATTATTATATATTTATATATTATATAACTTATTAGAAATTGAATTTTCCACAATTAGTCGTCATTTTCATTGAATTAGCGTCATTTTTATCCATTTGGCGAGATTTTCGTTAATTTGGCAACATTTCAAAAAGTCGCCAATTCGGCGACATTCCGCCAATTTCGTCGCCAAAATCTCGCCAAGCGTTATGAACGAAGAAATAAGTTATTCTTACAGCAGATAAATTGGCGTTCAAATGCAAATGTATTACTCAAAGTATCTTTTTTCATGAATGGAACGAGCTAGATCCACGAAAATGATGTCACCCAATTTATCGCATGATATTATATATGAAAAGTGAACATGTTTCTCAATAGGAAATATTTTTTTTCTATTTTATTTGACTTTTTGATAATTTTTTTGAAAAATGTGCAATATCTCGAGAACGGTTCATGTTAGCGTTCTAAAATTTATGTCAATCGTTTTCTAATGAAAAATTACATAAGGAATGTCTATTTACGTAACTTTATTATTGGTTTTGATTTTTTGACGATTTTTTCAAAATTTCATTCGAAAATTTAGGGGGGTTCTGAACATTCGATTGCATATAAAAACAATAGGCTTCCAGTGTTTACAGATTGTGATTTTTGTACCAAATTTGGATCGAATCGGTCCATTCGTTCGTCAGTTATCGTCTCCACAGACCCACTGACACACACACACACACACACACACACACACACATACACACACACATACTTTCACACACACACACACAGACATCACTTCAAAAATGTTTGATTCGTGATCAGGGATGCTTGAAACGTGCTCTCCCGTCGAAAACTCGAATTCGAATTTTCGACCCCGTCACAATACTTTCCTTATACATTATGTATATAAGGAAAGTAATAGAATGGATTTCCATCTAAAACTATTTTCTTTCTGCATCAGTAGTATAAGGTTTTTTCAATACCAAAATTTGAAAGTTTTATTTTTCATCCACTTTGTAAGCCGGAACTTTGTTCGAACATTTCTAAACTACACTACTTTTTGTGAAGATTGCAACACCAAAAATATTACAATGTATAAAAATATTATAGTGCTCAGAGGAAATTTATTTAACAGATTTTACATGTTACAGTAGATAAGTGATTACATTTCTAGAATTGTACACGATAGTTTTGCTTTGAAATTCAGTTTCGGGTGAAGCCTCCTCAAGCAGCAGCAACAACAGCATCTGTACGGCGGCGTGGCATTGAATGGCAGAGGTTTCTGATATCGTCATGAGTCATAACCTGCCAGATTGCTTCTATGCGAGTTCAGAGTTCATTTATGGTGGATGACGAACGCGCTTGATAGGTCAGTTGCTAAGATATCATGTCTAAGGCTCCTCTATATACGAGCTGACTCATCAAACATATTGAAGCCCACCGAGGTTGAAAGCGTAATCCATTAGCATTAGCTTTATTCGTATTTTCACTTTAGGAAGTACTATTGAAATAATTTTTGTAGGTGTTCTGCACCAAACTGCTCTAATCATACTAGCAGAAAGTTTAGGTAAATTCGCTTTCCCAGAAATGAAGAGGGAAAAATGGATAAAAAAAAGCATCCCTGGTTTCAAGCATCCCTGATCACGAATCAAACATTTTTGAAGTGATGTCTGTGTGTGTGTGTGTGAAAGTATGTGTGTGTGGGTGTGTGGGTGTGTGTCAGTGAGTCTGTGGAGACGATAACTGACGAACGAATAGACCGATTCGAACAAAATTTGGCACAAAAATCACAATCCGTAAACACTGGAAGCCTATTGTTTTTATGCGCAATCGAATGTTCAGAACCCCCCTAAATTTTCGAATGAAATTTTGAAACAATCGTCAAAAAATCAAAACGGCTAATAAAGTTACGCAAATAGACATTTTTTATGTAATTTTTCATTAGAAAACGATTGACATAAATTTCAGAACGTTAACATGAACCGTTCACGATATAATGGACATTTTTAAAAAAAATTATCAAAAGTCCTAATATTTCCTATTGAGAAACATGTTCACTTTTCATATGTAAAACCATGCGATAAATTGGGCGACATCATTCTCGTGGATCTAGCTCGTTCCATTCATGAAAAAAGATAATTTAAGTAATACTTTTGTATTTGAACGCCAATAGTCATTTATCTGCTGTAAGAATAACTTATTTCTGCGTCCTTAACGCTTGGCGAGATTTTGGCGACGAATTTGGCGGAATGTCGCCAACTTGGCGACTTTTTGAAATGTTGCCAAATTAACGAAAATCTCGCCAAATGGATAAAAATGACGCTAAATCAATGAAAATGACTACTAATTGTCGAAAATTCAATATCTTGGAAAGAATATTAGTATCTACTATAAGAAAAAACTATTATTTTTTACTGTAAAAGTAGTAAATTCATTACATTATATAAGGAAAGTCATGTGTTGCCCACATCAGATTTTTTATTGTAAAAATAGTAAATTCATTGCATTATATAAGGAAAATCATGTGTTGCCCACATCAGATATTTTGTTATAGTCTTATCTTAGTAAACGGGGTTTGTAGTCCTCAATGTGTTATTCTCTCTTCCAAACTTAAAAGTATAATTGCTTCGAATTATATATATATATATATTAAAGATTTATTCATTTTACACCAATATATTTCATGTTTTATACACTTTATTGCATTTTTAGAGTATAATGAATAATAAAATTGTAGGATCCTACTGCTAACAAACTGTCGCCAACTGGAAATCTTACCATATTATAATAATTATGTAAACTTAAGCTAAAATAGTAAATAAATCGAAATGCATTTATCATAAAAGATAATGAATGATGAAATAGGATTTTTTTTACTAAAAACTGATAGAAATTATGTCTGAATGACTCGAATTTACTTTGGAACGGCACTGATATTTTCATCGCCAAGACAATGATTGGCACCAATCATTTGATGTAAACATTGGCGCTATCTTTAGAGGATCCAGTTTAGAAGATTTCCTCAATATTATCTTTTAAAGTACTTTAATTCTTTTGTACTAGACATAAAAATATATCGTTTACAATACAGATTTATGTAATTTATTAATATTATTAAAATTTTAAATGCTGTACTTATCTAATCTATACATCCATAGGTTTATAAAAAAAATTACCCCTCTTTAAAATTTTAGTACCATTAAAATTATATTTTAAAGTGACCCTCCCCCCCCCCCCCCCCGGGTAATTCACACACTACTATGTATCATCATAAATATATATTTCAAAAACAACTTTTCATTATTTAGTACAGATATTTCAATTAATTCAAGGTCTTTCTGAGCTCATAATAAGATCATATTTTATTCTCTATATTGTTAGAACTGTAACAGATGTAAAATAGAAATATACAAAGTATTTCATAAATTTTAATAAGACAGAATTTTTGCAAAAAAATAATAAGAAAAAAAAATGTCCATCTTTTTGTTAATCTGCTTATGGAGTTAGAATCATATTTTTGATTCTTGTTAATAAGTGTCGCGTAATTACGAATGTTACTCCATTCTAATTTATATTTAGAACAATATAACTCAATTGTAAATATGTTAATATTATCAAATACCTGTAAAAATCAATATTTGGGGCACGTGTTAAACCGCCAAATATGGTAACCCATATATTTGTAGAAACCTTACTGAGCATCAATATGCTTGGTAAGTCAGCCTGTAGTATAAGAGTTCTAATCATGTCCCTGACGTTTGAAGGGGTACATATCTGGCGAAAGAGCAAGCTAGGGAAGAAGCGGTATCTGCCATTGCATGTAATATATCTTGAACATTCCGGGTCACATGTGGGCTTGAACTGCCCTTCTGATATATAGTGACAGAACAACTCTGAAGGATGAATATTAATCTCTGCCCACGAAACATCTCTGATGTACCGATGGATGGAGATTCCCTAAATTTGTATCAGGTGAGATCGCAAATAGGGCCCAATGGTATCCCAAACTTTTAAGTGGGACGATCACATCTGAAGCTTAAAAATATTGAATTTTCTTTTAGCCTTTATTATTAAAAATAAAGCATTCTGGATCATTTAATGAAAAAGTTATAAAAAAAGATTTCGATTATTACGAATGTTAAATGAAGCAACGCATGCAGCATTTATTAAAAATGTATAACTTTAAACTGATTTTTGTTTATATTTTTCAACCTTGCGCGCACTTTAAAAATAGTGGATATAGAATACTAAAATTTTGAAAGGTATTATAGAATGAGCATGCGCATAATACTAACCTAAATTTAGGTGTGAAATGTTAAAACAAATTTTTGTAAAATAAAATTCTTGTAAAATTTTGGTAGTTATTTCAATTTCAAAATTCAAAATAAACATCATTTTATTAAAATAATATTAGTAAATTTAGGTATAAGTTACTATGAGACAAAAGAGAGATCACACAGAAGACGATCATACATTTACACAATTAAAATGGCAGTAGTAACGAATGCTAAATAATAGAGAATTTTAAACTTGAAATGAATTCAGATATTACTAAAGACTATTGATTATTGGAATTTACAGTAACGGCAAATAAGTATATCTCACTGGAAGAAATTTGGAGGGTTATTTACAACTCAGCTCTTTTAGGAGCATTTGAAAATAATTTGTCACCACATATTTAATAATGATAATCATTTATATAAAATTATTTACGTCACATTTTGGAGCGTGTGACTATTTTCTTTCATCGCAATTAAAGCACAAGTCATTATGATATTGTGTGTTAAATATTTTGTGTATATGTGCTAGAGTTTAGAAAGTGGCATGGGCACAACACATGAATGACACTGCAAGTACTTTAGGACACGCTTTATGACACTGAAAATGCTTAATGACATGCTTTAAGGCACTGCAAAATGCACACTGAGAGTTGCCGTTCACCACGATATCTCTGAATGCTTATGTAATGGTGTAAAAATTAAAGAGGAAGAAAAACTGTTTTTGAAACCTGCATGAGCTAACGTCATCAATTAAGAGATACGTAACAGCCGGTTTCGGAAACATAGACAACTGCCTTCATCCGAAAAAAAACAGAATAGTAATAAAGCAAGGAATGAACGAACCATTCTTGTAAATAAAATTAGCTAAATATATCGCAGAAAAAAAAATCTTATGTGGGCAGCACATGATTTTCCCTGCAGTCTTATATCCACGTTCTCTTTATCTTAATTAAATTTAATTCACTTTTAATTCAATTTTCGTTCTCATTTGGTAACTGGACTTATTTTCAAAGGTGGCGTAGAGAAAATACGAAAAAACTAAAATATCTCGAGAACGGCTAGTCCTAGTGCAATGGAGTTGGTCTTATTCTTTTCGTCGTTAAAAATTACGTGTAAATCAAGCATTTAATGGATATATTCGAGCATACGTAATTTTTTATTTTAGATTTTGACGAATTTTCGGGCCATTTCGCAAAAAAGGCAGGTTATTTTTTCCGAATCGTACCAAAATCTAATCAGCACCAGGGTAACTTATAAGCGACTTATCTACCGAATTTTATGAAATTCGGTCTATTAGTTTTCAGCTAGAGTGGATACGCAATTTTTGCGGGTCATTTCGCAAAAAAAGTCGAGTTCTTTTATCTTGAATCGTACTAAAAACTAATCGGCACCAGGATCACACCCAAGTGACTTACCTACCAAATTTTATGAAATTCGGTTTATTAGTTTTTGAGTTAGAGTGGATACATACATTGCACAGACAGACAGACACACAGATAGACATACACACACACAGACGTCACGCTAAAAATAGTTTTTTTCGTGTTCTAGAGGACTCGAAATGTGTAGATCCGTCGAAAACTCTAGTTGCGATTTTCGGCATGATTCCAATACTTTCCCTCATTACCATGTATTGCAGGGAGAGTAACAACAACGGAAGAATGAAAAACAAGAATTTAGGTAGATATTTCTAGGTCGAAGAAATTAGAGGAAAAATTTATCATTAACAAGTGCTATCGACTGAAAATGTTTTTAGAAACTTAGATCATGTATTCCTTAATACAAAATTTAAGAACTGTTTCGGTTTGATGAACATAATTGTCCGCAGGTAAATGAGTTTCAATAATTTGGATCTCTAGCATCAATTGTGCATCGGAGCTGTACTTTAATGCCATAGCTTTCGATTAACCATAATTAAAGTCTTTTTCAATGTAAATGTATTTTCGAAATTATGTAATACAAGCCCAAAAAACAAATATAAAAATAATTAAAAAAATTTAAAAATATTTTGAGAGAGTATGATAATATAATTTATAAAGAGAAAAATTTTAAAATATTGCTTTTAGCGAAATATTTTCCCAATGTTCTCAACAATGCTATTGATTTTAACGAAACATTTTTAAAGCAATCAGGTTCAGCCAGGAGAATCTTCCGATATATGTTTTATCTCCTTGCACCTATCCACAGAAAAATGAAATTCAATAACTTGTTTCAGTCATTATTGTTTAATACACGAGAACATATCATCCATTTACATACCTTTCTAATGGGTTTATTTAGAATAATTAAGGTAAATTTTGTGGCTAAATAAACTTTGAATAATAAATACAACTTTTCAACATTAGTTTTTTTTTTCTGGAATTTATAGTTAGTGGTGTTATCTCTTTTTATTTACATACCCAACCTGGTCAGTATGAGCTAGACTACGTCCAACAAACCATTAGCGCCTTGAGTTTGTATAGAATCAGTATAGAATTTTTCAAGGAAGCCTCTCCGGTAGTATTAATACAGTAAAGAAGATTTCGAGGCGAAATCGGGGCGGTCGTGAACTTAGCACAAAGTAGGAATATATTTTTTCCTCGTACAATGTTCATGCTTCTAAATCTTGAAAAGACAGCCTGCTTTTGTTTCTTCATGTCTCCAGAGAACTGGACTGTGCTGGGTCAAATCGTAAGTCTGTAAATCGTAACACTTCCTACAAACCGTGTTGTTAAACATTTTTGCGTTTGTAAATATCTCTTCGTAACCTACACATCGATGGTAATGGTTGTAGGCAACTCTCTTTTACCAGTTTGTGGGTAACTTCATGTATTTTGAGATCAACGTTTGAAAGAATTCACTGAATATGTATTTCACGATTTTGAGATGACATTTGCTTCAGTGTTTTGATGTTACACTAGCAGCCCATTCAGATATTGACCTGAGCTTCCGCTGTTGTTTGGAAACGAATGTTATTATTTATATTTGACGATGACGCATATTTATACTCGCTGATTGCCCCCTCCACCAAGTCCTGCTAAGCATAAACATAAAAGAAATAACATGTCTATGGTGCTAAGTGGCGAGGGGTAGCACTGGGCGGAATGTGCGAAGAACGTCGTGAGCTTACTCCTAGTAGGGCCCAGCAATACCGTCTCTAGGTAGGGACGCACTAGGCGTAAATTCTACGAGTATTTCACTATACTCAGCTAAAGTTAGTAGGCAAGGAGGCCAAAGCAGACTTCAACCTGTGGCTGCCTAATGTCGTTGACCAAAGAAAGCTGTACCTTTTTACCCTTTATCATAGATGCACCTAATATTGTTTTATTAATTATCATTACATTTTCCTGCGGTTTTAACAAAAAATTATGTAACTTTTCAAATGCTCTATTGTAATACTGATGCTTATAGATTTTCCTCTGCATTAAAATATTGCAAAATGGTAAATTCAATGAAATACGTTTATTTATTTGATAATGATTGCATTATAGTATGCCTATAATATTCAATGTTTCTATTTTTACAGTATTTTGGCACTGTTAATTTTGCAGTATTTATCATATATTCATATTACACTCTTCTAAATGCATTTGTGTTTGTTTTTACCTTCTAAATTATTAGACTTGTCTGTTTAGAAGAGCATCCTTATAAATAAATCAACTAAACTTTTCCGATTTTGTAATGTATTAAAAAACATATATTCTCAGATTAATTCTACTTATACGTCAGTTCTCTCAGGAAAATCATTAATATTAAGAAGTTGTGAACAAATTACTAATTTGAGCATTAAAAAAAAAAAAAAAAAAACACCAGAGGCCTTTCCTTTCACGTTAACGATCGTTCATTTTATGTCACTGTCATATGAAGAAATAAAATGGTGCCTTCGTCTGCATAATGGTGTCTTCGTCTGTGTGCATCACACCTTCAAGATATAATCGAGTAAAAGATAACTTCATTTACCAGCCATCTTCCATTTACAGCTTTGTTCTTTATTTTCATTTCCTACTATTCAGGGTTTTTACCCTCTTAACTTTTCTTTCGAGATATGCGCAATCGAATCTAAACACGTGTTTCTGCGCAAAAGAGGCCCTATTTGTCATTTGGGTGATAAAAACATGGTTTTTATAGGTTTTTTCCCCGTTAGAGAAAGATGTTTTTGTGTTTTCATCATGTTTATGTCTGTGTATTTTTGGGACTATGCCCTGGTTTTGAAGAGGTTCTCTGTACTTACGGAGAGCAGCGGGGCAGAAAATTAATCTATATTATGGTTCAGTGAGTCTATATTGTGGTAAGCAAAGAATCATTAGAAACCGCGAAATTCTTTTCTGAGACTTTCACCTTTAATAAATTGCATTGTGATTTGATATTTTAAATATTATAACTTTCTGCAGTAAAGAAAAAACTTCGTTAACGGCATAAACATTGGATTAAAAGTATCATTAGATGGTTTTAATCAATTTCTTACTCTGTTATTAAAGAATCAATTTTATTGCAAACAAGCAGTATACCCGTTCTTCGTATGTAATATATAGTGTTAAGAAATTTCAAATTTACAATTATGTGAAAATTCGAGTATTATTCTAAATGGCATTGTTATTCAAAACATTGTATTAAAATATTTAATTTAATTCTCCTAAAAAGAATCTCTGTTACCACTATACAAAATTATCTTCACGGGCAGATCTGAAGAATAAAACATTTTGGTCCTGTCTGTAAACAAATTTACAAAAAATACGAAATTGGATCAATATATGCCATAATGAAAGTGCGAAAATGATTTCAATAATTAACTAAACTTTATATATGAGTTCGAAAATTTGTTGCCAGAATGAAACAGATGACTTAGGAAATTATAATACCGTCATATATGTAATTCCCATAAAACTTATTTTATATACATTTCTTAATTATTTGAATCGAAAAGGATTTAATAAAAGTCGTCTGCTGTATAAACTCATTGGGTTTAATTCCATTGCTTAGCAACATGATATAATGTTTTTTCAAATAAATGTGTAAAAAATCATCGTCTGCATAATGCTATCTCTATGGGAGGTTCTGTTTTTATTAATATCTCGACAACCCCTAATCTTAGAAACTCACGATATCCTGGATGGCTTGATGGAGCGCCTAGACAAAAATTGCCTGTATCTCCAGGGTGAATCTGTGCAGCTGAACTTAGAAATCAATTGAAATGCTCCATGCAAGGGAGGGGAAGGATATTCCGAGGATGAACTAAGGAAAAGGCGGTAAACTGAGAAGAGGTGGATGTCTTTCTCTCAGCAAAAAAAAAGGGGGTGCCACACTTTTTTTTTTTTTCGTAGACTTCTTGTTTGATCAAAAGGATAGAATCTTCCTATCTGAAAAAAAAATATACTTAGAAACTCAAAACATGGGCTAAATTTTAAATGGGGCGCTGTTTCACGGTAAACCTACAAAATTTAATGAAATTTTTTAAAGCTGTTCTCTCGGGATGATGAAACAAACAAACAAACAAACAAACAACACACATATAGATAAATTTAGATAACAGTTTAAACAAATATTTAAATTATAACCTTTTTCTTCCTATACATTCATTTTACTGTATGAAACTTCAAATCTGTTAATTGCAGTCTAATTGCAGTATTATAGCACAATGAAAAACAGATATAGCGAACCTGGGTTATAACAAATTTTCGTTTATAACGAATGGATAACCGTAAAAATGTTATCAGTGGGCAGTTCAAGGAGGTAAAGGGAAGGAGTAAAGTTTAAAAACTTTATACTCGGAAAATACCCAAACTGAGATAATAATTCAGGTGGCGCTTGAGCAAGAAAAATCCAACTGCATTGTGTATATATCTAGGGAAAAAAGCTCGTAATGAATTAAATAATATTTATTTGAACGGGAGGGGGGGGTCTTGCAGAAATAAATTATGAGTTCAATTTAAATTAGAACACAAACAATAAAGAGTATTCTTGCGTATTTAAATTTATTTTTCCTTTCAATTTATTTTATCTCTATATTCTGTACCCTGCTCTACAACCACAAAAACATACTGATTATTTCTACTCACAATGAAAGAATTTGACTAATCAATAATGCATAACACTACGATTTTCTGTTGTTTCAAATGTGAACATATGTTTAGAGATGAGACTTTACTGACACTAGCCACTTCTACATATACTTCTCAAAGCATTACCGTATTTAAGATTTTCATCCATAGGAGTTTTATCCCTTTCTACATATACTTCTCACAGCATTACCGTTTTTAAGATTTTCATCCATAGGAGTTTTATCCCTTTCTACATATACTTCTCAAAGCATTACCGTATTTAAGATTTTCATCCATAGGAGTTTTATCCCTTTCTACATATACTTCTCAAAGCATTACCGTATTTAAGATTTTCATCCATAGGAGTTTTATCCCTTTCTACATATACTTCTCAAAGCATTACCGTATTTAAGATTTTCATCCATAGCAGTTTTATCCCTTTCTACATATACTTCTCGAAGCATTACCGTATTTAAGATTTTCATCCATAGGAGTTTTATCCCCTTCTCTCTAGCTTCATGGGCTAGTTGTTAAAAGTTTCAGAGTGGAAATTACGATATCACAATAAGTCTAATAACCGTTTAAGACATTGATCAAAGTATGGAAACACTTTAAGCCCTGTAACTGTAAGAGTGGATCGAATTTAGCTAATCATATCAGACGTTAAGTCTTGTTGCAGTCTGGGTAATTGTGAGACCAGAAATAGATCTCACATTTGATGAGACACTTTTATGCATGAATTTATTGTGGTCAAAACGGCGAACAAAGCGTGTAGACTGGCTGGCACCGAAGTTTATCACGACGTGAAACTAAAGGTCAGAAGACCATAAATTTAGGGGGCCATGACAGAGCGGCTGAGCTGGGCCTTACGAGAGGTGAAATGGTGCCATTGGGTAAAGGAGTAACCAATAAGCGCCAAATGGAAGAAAAGGAGGAGTTCCCCCCCCCACACCACCACCACCACCGAGGGAACCACAGCCTGTGACCCGAGAACCAGAAGAGAAACGATGGGGATTTTGACTTAAGAGCAGACTAGACAGGCAACAATAGAATTTTGACTTAGGAGCATACCAGCAGACAACGATTGAGATTTGACTTAAGAGCATACCAGTAGAAATAATGGAGATTTGATTTAAGAGCAGATTGGAGAAGAATGGGATACCAACATGACTTGGAACAGATAACTTCGACAATATGACTTGTGCAGATACTACAGCGATGAATTGATATACTAAGAGAATGAAATAAGTGCGAGTGCAGAGTTACAGCAGACAATATGTTCGACGAATTTACGTGTGGGAGCATTACACCAAGAGTTAATGCAGTAAATGAACGACATTAAATACAGATGCTGACAAAGCCCAAGGCGGAAATCGAAGGTATGTGCCCATTAAAATGATATCTGGCCATTACCAATATTTGGATTTTCCGTTTTGGTCTCACACATGTCCCCTCCGCTGAAATAATATAATTAAATAGTGTAATTGAATTTAATTAAGATTTATGTTGTTAATAAATGTTTTATTGTTTAAGTTTAAATGGTGTGATCAATTTAGCATTTTATTAATTAATTATTCCTTTACAGGACTCACACGAAAGGTAAAATAATTGGAGGGTTTTATATTGGAGGGTCACAACTAGCAATGTACGATCAATAACTATTCCACTATATGAGAATTTACGGCCATGTCAATCTTAATGGATTTAATATGTAAAAGTTTAACTTTAAGTTTCTTTTCTGTCCCACATTTTGTCATGGCCCCCTAAATGTATGGTCTTCTGACCTTTAGGTTCACGTCGTGATAAACTTCGGTGCCAGCCAGTCTACACGCTTTGTTCGCCGTTTTGACCACAATAAATTCATGTATAAAAGTGTCTCATCAAATGTGAGATCTATTTCTGGTCTCACAGTAATATTTGAAAGAAGTAGTGCTTATTAACTAACATACGAACACTAACATTTGTTGCTGGCTTATTGTCTTGCAATTTAGATAATGGCGACTAAAAAATGAGAAAGGCTTCAGGTCAGGGTTGAGTTTTTGTCCAAGTCTTGACGTGATGCGCGTTTTAAGTTTTTCCAATCCTTCCGTACGGCACCGTTTTCTGTTGTTGTTACCTATTTCTCCTGGCCTAGGATGTACTAAACCAAGTTCATTAAGTCGTACAGCCTAAATCAGTCCATCACCAGAACATGAGCCCTAAAAAATCCTACTTATCCAGCCCTAGACAAGAAAGAAGATGATTGGGTGAGGCCGGTCCCGGCACAGTTTTCTATGAAGATGATGTCTATCTTATTGCAGTATGGCTATAACTAATTTATACCTATTAAATCGCCAATCCTATCCGGGCATATAACAAAATTCCCGCATGCACTCTAAACTCCGAAAATGGCCTGTTCTACTATTCTTATATGTTTAAAACAACTGGTTCGAAAACTCTTTATAGAGTAACCTTTAACAAGAATTTTATGAATGAGTCTTCATGGTGGTAATCGGTATGTATTCAATCTCAATGTAACTGTTAAGCATATTCATGCTCTTCCGCACACCTCTTTCGTGAACTCAGAACGATTTTTGGAAATAACCAAAAGTGCAAATCTTTAGTGAACACCCTAATACCCTCCAGAATTTGCTGAATCTATAACAGTCATAATCTAGGCTCTATCTATAGCAGATGTTTGAAGTGAGATGCAAATACTTGAACCGGAAATGGAAAAAGAAGTGGAAATCCTTAATGAACCCATAACCACTATACAGTTTGATGCTGAATCAAGATACGTCATCATTTAAGTCCTATCTGCGGTTGATCCTGAGAAATGGATGTCTCGAGAATTTTTTTTTTTGTTAAAACATAGAAGGCAAATTTTCTTGCCACCAACAATACCTTACCAACATAGTCTGTATATTTCAGGATTATCGGTATAGAATATTAGACTTCATTTTAGATACACGCGTACACACACATACACACATAAAAAGAAAGGAAGAATGGAGAACTGAACCCGAGTGTCCTGAATAACATATAAGTTTGTATACTTACTTCGAAACTAAGTCCAGGGCACTCCAACCACCTTCGTCCATAGTAGAATATTAGGTTTAATTTAACTTAAAATATCACAAACAGATGGAACCGGATATCGAATTCGATTTATTCTCTTAAATATCGCTCCGGTACTCTGACCCTTACACCCATGGCTAATATAAAGCCCCGTCATCATATCCATATAAAATCAGGATCCGTAACAGTTTCGACGGTTCTGAATGATATTGCACGTGTTGCGCGCTTAAATTTGTGTTCCCAAGATCATGTATTAAGTTCACTCGATTGTGGTTTGCTGTGTAGAAAGAAAATTGAAACAAGTTTTTTAAGGTTGCGTATGGTACTGCGGGGACTAATGTGTTTTGTCCCCTTTCAGGTTTGAACCCGAGACCGCGAGTGCTGTAGTACGATGCTATAAGATTAGCCCTAAACTAGATTCAGGTCTGAACTTATAATTTGGGTAGTGATGCCTAGCACGGTCGATCGATGTTGAAAGGCACGAAGTCGGCTTTGCCAAACGTTCCTTCTCCTGGAAGGATCTCGGTCGAGTCTGTGAGAACTGCTTAGGGAGACCCCCAGAGTCCACAAATTTTGAAACGTGAGAGTCAACAGATAGATACCTTACACCGTTTGATAGGATCACCGAAGTCAAGAGCATCGGGCGCGGTTAGTACTAGAGTGGGTGATCACCTGGGAACACCGCGTGCTGTTGGCACATTTCGGACGCGGTAGCCCGGTGGTTTGCGCGCTGGATTTGCACGCCGCCACAACTGCCGCCGTGTTCATGTGGAGTACGATCACGTTAAACATGGGGGTCCGTAAGTCCTTCCGAGAGGTTGGTGGTAGGGGAAGGAGGGTACGGTCCCTGTGGATGCCGTCCAAATAGTTACCTTACACCTTTCTGGTAGGTCGGACGGTCTGGGTCTGAACAACAACAACACCGTCTGGTAGGTCGGACGGTCTGGGTCGAAGAAGAAGAAACGTGAGACGTACATTAACTGTTCAGCTGCCGAGAGGACGTGATACCTATCGTTGGCCTCCAGGATAAAAACGGATGCGCCTCTTTGTGATATGCCATCCGCTGTTGGTTGCGTGTTTTTTTTTTCTGTCCAGTTCACCATTGTGGGGATCTGACAGTTTTGGTTCGTTTAGCTTTGAACCGGAAACACCGTGCGTCGTAGTCCTTAGCTATAAATATAGACCAAAACCCACTTCGGGTCCAAGCTTATAATTTTTGTAGTGATGCTTAACACGGTCGATTGATGTTGGAAGCCATGAAGCCGGATTCGTCGCAGTACAATTCAAGCTATGTAAAGCAATGCATTGCAGCACTAAATAGTTAATTACAGCAGAAATGTTTAACCAATCAAAATGATTAGACATCAGACAGTCTTTCGTTGCAAGCTAAAATGTTTTCAACAAAGCCTACTAATAATGTATAATAAACAGTTACCAGGTACTGTTCATCCATGCAGTCTATGTGAGGTCCTATGACGGTGAAGTACTTCATCCCTTGAGGAGGAGACGCGTAAGGTATGTCAACCGTCACCTTCACGTAGTACCGGACTGTACAGGACCGAGACTCGAAACTGCAGGGAAGGGCGCTCTCCGGGAGCTGGAAGCGAAACGGAAAAGAATGACGACCCCGAGGCAGGATGGGAAGGTTGCCCTCCAGCTTCTCTGCAAGAAAAAGTGTATTCATTCATTCTTGGTTAATTCATTATAAAGATCTGCATTAATAACCAAAAGTTTGGAAGCTATATAAGAAATGTATTAACTACTAAAAAAAAAACCTGTGAATACCAAACCTTTTTAGTAAGTACCATTAAACAAATGTATGATAGCAATATTACAAGCAGAAATTCCTTGAAGCAAGAAGTTTAGTCATTTTGATCCCTCGCTTCAATAATTTTACTTATTCAACTATTTAAGTACTCTTTAAGTTAAAGATGAAAGAAGATGAAAACCCTCAGCTTCTTTTGTACGTCAAAGTTGTATCAAACTGCTGAACAGCTGTAACATTAAGGTATGGTTCGTTGTTTGGACGTTTCGCTCGAGCCTTTTAGAACGACAAGGAAAAGATGGACCGTGACAGGGTCTTTTCAATACTGGGCGATAAAAGTATCGGGAATATTTCTTTTACTTCTGCTCCAGATGATCACTCAATCATGTCCTTTATTACTTTTTTAGAGATTCTTGAAAGTGCTTCCTTCTAGGTCGACAGGAGAAAGAAAATATAAAGCTTGTAATATTATTTCTGACGTGTAGTATAACTCGTAGGTAACTGTGAAGCTCTGTCCTTCCATTTGTTACGGTTGTTGATACAACATATTTTGATCAACATGATTAACTGTTTTGTTGATCAACATGATTAACTCTTTTGTTGATCAACATGATTAACTGTTTTGTTGATCAACATGATTAACTGTTTTGTTGATCAACATGATACATACATTTCCGTTATTGATTGTCAATAAAAATCAAATTATAAAAAACAAGAAAGATTACTCATACATAAAACATTGGTTATGAAACACTTTCCAACTGCAATGCAATTTTATTTAAACATCTCTAAAATGCGATACATTCAGCGGTGATATTTTTAAAATTATCACAATACTGCAATAATTTATTATATTTGAAAATTTCATACGGGTCTTTATACGGGAAAACTGTAACGGATCAAAATATTAAAATATCAAAATTATAACCACTATAGGTCAAAAACTATGAATCTATCTAACATCTAATTATATATCCTTCTAGGGCTTTTAAAAGGTTATAAATTACTATTTATTGTGAATATCTAACGCTTTTGGTTTTTGATATATAAGAATTACAAACTTTCAAAACGGAAAATATCCCATCTTCTTCAACTTGATATAAGATGATTGTTCGAAAACTGTTATCAGATTTCTGAAAACAAATGTTTGCTATAAAAACTGAACTTCTTACTGAGCATTTTTATCTCTAACTGTTCATTTCTGTCTTTCATAGTTTAGAGTATATTTCGAGTGAAATTAAGCAAAGGGGTGCAAAAAATCACTCGAACAGAAACATTTCAGATTTTTAAAAAATAAAAAAATTCAAATATTAAAATGTTGACTATATTTCGGAATATTAATAAATGGTACCCTATTTTCAACAAAGCGCGTGCAAATTGCTTGTTACTTTCCTTATATATACATAATGTATAAGGAAAGTATTGTAACGGGGTCGAAAATTCGAATTCGAGTTTTTGACGGAAGGGCACGTTTCAAGCATCCCTGATCACGAATCGAATATTTTTGAAGTGATGTCTGTGTGTGTGTGTGTGTGTGTGTGTGTGTGTGTGTGAAAGTGTGTGTGTGAAAGTGTGTGTGTGAAAGTGTGTGTCAGTGAGTGTGTGGAGACGATAACTGAAGAACAAATGGGCCGATTCGAACGAAATTTAGTACAAAAATCACAATCCGTAAACACTGCAAGCCTATTGTTTTTATACGCAATCGAATGTCCAGACCCCCCCCCCCCCCTAAATTTTCGAGTGAAATTTTGAAAAAATCGTCAAAAAATCAAAACCGCTAATAAAGTTACGCAAATAGACATTTCTTATGTAATTTTTCATTAGAAAACGATTGACATAAATTTTAGAACGCTAACATGAACCGTTCTCGAGATATTGCACATTTTTAAAAAAAATTATCAAAAAGTCAAATAAAATAAAAAAATTTGAGAAACATGTTCACTTTCACATCTATTGAGAAACATGTTCACTTTTCATATGTAATACCATGCGATAAATTGGGTGACATCATTCTCGTGGATCTAGCACGTTCTATTCATGAAAAAGGATACTTTGAGTAATACATTTGTATTTGAACGCCAATAGTCATTTATCTGCTGTAAGAATAACTTATTTCTGTGTCCATAACGCTTGGCGAGACTTTGGCGACGAATTTGGTAGAATGTCGCCAACTTGGTGACTTTTTTAATGTTGTTAAATTAACGAAAAACTCGCCAAATGGTTAAAAATGACGCTAAATCAATGACGACTCACTGACGAAAATTCAATATCTTGGAAATAATATAAATAACTACTATAAAAATAATCTATATTTTTACTGTAAAAGTAGTAAATTCAGTGCATTATATAAGGAAAGTCATGTGCTGCCCACATCAGATTTTATGTTTATGTATTAGGTTCGGAGATATGAGCTTTCCGAGTTCAATGGATACTCCAGCCACAGATGTTATTCATATTGTAAAAGAACAATTATTCTACACTACCGGGAAAATACCCTATGTGTGTGTGCCTAAAAATTAGTTCTTGTTAGATTAGCAAAGTTTTCTTTTAAAATTTACGATTTTAAAAGTTGTTAAACTTAGCTTAAAACCATTTACCATGTCTATCATTTCTGCCATCGGGAAATCGACATTTATGGGCTTTTATCGATTAACATTAAATGTTAAAGCAAAGACATAAAGAATAAAGAAGTATAATAGATAAAGATGTGAAAAATTACGTAAGGTTTTGAGGTCATAAACCACCGTAAAATGAAAATATTTTTAAATAGGGACATTGTCATTAAAATGTGAAAGACATTTATATCCATATTCCGTATTGTTTAGGCCCACTTGTTTAAAAATAATTATTATAACGGAATTTGCATCCTTATATGATCGCAGTGCATATTTGTAGGATCACAAAATCTCTGTTAAAACACAACACGAAAAAATTTATTAACAATATCAAGCAGACAAGACGGCTTAAAACAGCCCCCTTTTATATCAATAAGTAAAAAGCGTTTTGTGCAAAATATAAGGAAAAGTTGAACAACGTATCTAGACATAAATAAAATAATAATGATGCAGAATACAGCTGTTTCGAGGATTGGCTGGACCCCCTTCGTCAATACTAGAGAACTAATAATCCCGATGTAAAAAAAATAAGATAGATCAATCATGCATAAAGCATTGATTATGAAACACTTTCCAACTGAAATACAATTTCATTTAAATATCTCTAAAATGCGATACATTCCTAGATAATATTTCGAAAATTATCACAATACTACATTAATTTATTATATTTGAAAACTTAAAACTTCATTGAAAAAAATGAACTTCATTCAAATGACGGCATTGAAATATAAATTCCCTGATTTCTAAACATTTCTAAAATGCGATACATTCCTCAGAAATATTTTTAAAATTATCATAACACTACAGTAAATTTATTATATTTGAAAACTTCATCGAAAACAAATGAAATTTATTCAAATGACGTCATCGAAATATAATACGCCTGGCTCTCTCTATAAAAGCAGCATTTCATTCATAAAATTTTTCCATTCATTTCAATCATCACAATACTATAATAATTTATTTTATTTAAAAATTTAAGACCATGGAGGTACAAGTAATTAAACTCTATGCTTAAAACTTCATCGAAAAAATTCGTCCTTCTCTCTGTAAAATCAGTGAATATTTCGTTCATGTCAGCTATATTGCAGACTCCATGAGCTAAATAATTTTGCGTTAAAGAAATGCAGCAATTCTTATACAACTCATTCTATATATTTCGTTGTTTACATTTTCCATAAGTGAAAAGTAGGCTTCGTTGTAGAAATAATCAAATTTGGATAATCATTTAAACTCAAATATATTGTAATTGTGCTGTTTCAGAATGTAGTTGCACAGAATTTAAGCAAAAATAAAGCTGTTTTAGGACGGATACAACGCTAAATATGAATTAAAAAGAACTTTAAAAATCACAATTTTGACAAAAGATGGATGCCATATATATATATATATATATTTTATTTTGAAGTGGGTCACGTGATCTCTTCATATAATGGTCACGTGATAACTTCATATAAAAGGTGTCATTATTATTTTAATTTTTATTTAAAAAATGACTAAATATATTTTGCTGAAATTTTTTTTATATATTTCATGGGATAATTTGAATATTTCCTAAATTTTTCGAAGCAATTTGTGAATTTTAAATCCGCTTAAAAACTGTTTGAAAAATTAGGTCCCATAGGGTTCGATGTATTTCAGTTTTTCAACCCGAGTTCAATCCAAAACTAATTGGGTGATATTATACCTTTATATTCCCATAGGTCCCACAGACCGTCTGAACAACATACTAAAATTTCATTTTGATAAAGTCATTTTTACGGCAGTTATTGTGCTAACGGACGGACAGACAGACAGACACACAGAATGAGCAAAGTCATAAACACTTTTCAACTTTGTTGTAAAGTGTTAGAAAAGAGGAAATTTTTATACTCCTTCTACATGTGAAAATATATAGGACAGGACACCATAAATATAAAAGATTTAGAAGAACAATATTATTTCCCCAATTGCTTTAGAAAATGAAATAATTTAATTTTGAACACTGCTTTTTAACCGTTAATAGGGGACTTAAGTTGATTATTATTGTATGCAAAAATGTTCCCTCCGCTCCATTTTTGACTTTCCAGCAACAGTTAGTAATTGCATTTCATCTGTCCATTTAGGCTTTATCGTTTTAGCGCAGTCTTTTCCCCCTTTGCGTCTAATTGCGGTAGCGTGAATAAAATTTTTCGTTTACGACTGGCCTGAGAAAAGAAATATGATTTGTGGTTTCTACTCGAATGTGCCGTCAATGGTTCATTACTTTCACGTTTTTAATTACGTTCTTTCATGCAGTGTTGGTGCAAGATAGTTAATTGATATAAATGACATCTTACGGTATCTTACTTTTTTAAAATATAGGTTTTATTTTGTATCGTCGAATTTCAAATTCCGTGGCGAGGCATAGTCAGGTTGCATACGCAATGGTTCAGCCCCTCGCTCACGGTGATTGATTGATTGATGCAGTCTTAGTCCGAGATTGGGAGTATTGAACATTATTACTTTCCTTATATACAATAATGTATAAGGAAAGTATTGTGACGGGGTCGAAAATTCGAATTCGAGTTTTCGACGGGAGAGCACGTTTCAAGCATCCCTGATCACGATTCGAACATTTTGGAAGTGATGTCTATGTGTGTGTGTGTGTGTGTGTGAAAGTGTGTGTGTGTGTGTGTGAAAGTGTGTGTGTGTGTGTGTATGTGTCAGTGAGCCTGTGGACATGATAACTGACGAACAAATGGACCGATTCGTACGAAATTTGGTACAAAAATTACAATCCGTAAACACTGGAAGCCTATTGTCTTTATGGGGAATCGAATGTTCAGAACGCCCCTAAATTTTCGAGTGAAATTTTGAAAAAATCGTCCAAAAATCAAAACCTCTAATAAAGTTACTCAAATAGACATTTCCTATGTAATTTTTTATTAGAAAACTATTGACATAAATTTCAGAACGCTAGCAAGAACCGTTCTCGAGATATTGCAGATTTTTCAAATTTTTTTTCAAAAAGTCATGTAAAATAAAAAAAAAATATTTCCAATTGAGAAACATGCTCACTTTTCATATGTAATCCCATGCGATAAATTGGGTGACATCATTCTCGTGGATCTAGCTCGTTCCATTCATGAAAAAAGATACTTTGAGTAATACTTTTGTATTTGAACGCCAATAGTCATTTATCTGCTGTAAGAATAACTTATTTCTCCGTTCATAACGTTTGGCGAGATTTTGGCGACGAATTTGGCGGAATGTCGCCAACTTGGCGACTTTTTTAAATTTTTCTAAATTAACGAAAAACTCGCCAAATGGATAAAAATGAAGCTAAATCAATGAAAATGACGACTCACTGACGAAAATTCAATATCTTGGGAAGAATATAAAAATCTATAATAAAAATAATCTTTTTTACTGTAAAAGTAGTGAATTCATTACATTATATAAGGAAAGTCATGTGCTTCCCCCATCAGATTTTTTTATTAACATTAAATGGCCTTACTTGGACTTCGAAGCTTTCGCAGTCACTTGGATGATTGTTATTAAAATATTTATCATTCACTTTAAGTTTTCACTTGCGGCTGAGTAAATAAAACAGGAAGGGCAATATTCACATCGCGAGTTCGAATTTTTAGTCTGATAAAAATTAGTCTGTATTTGATAGTTTTTTCATTGCTCTTGCATTTAAAAAACCATAAATCATTACCTATATTCAATGCATGCAATTATTCCACAAAATGGTTTAAAATATGTGAGAATACAAACAGGATGCATTCTAGGATCAGAAAAAAGAAGAAAAAAACCGATCCCTCAATTCTGAAAATTTGAATAAAGGCATAATATGTGTTTGCACTTCGCATAAGAACGTTTTCATCTTCCAGAAAGGAAGCAAGATAATGAACAAAATCATGAAGGTTCTATGATATTAAAAAATCATTTAAAGCGTAAAATCGTATTCATTTCCCCATCCTATAGCAGAAGAAAAGTTCCATTTGATCTTTAGGCGGAAGGAAAAGAAATGGTTACATAATAAAGTGTCTGAAGGAATGGGTGGAACGTTATTACAAAAATATGCCGATTTTAAACGTAGTTTTACATTATTTGTTATGAATGAGTAAAAAATAAGATATTATTTAAATCGTAAAATTATATTCTTCTTCCGCTCCTTGAAAAAAAAAAGATAGATAGAATGTTTTTTAAATAGTAAAATCACATTCTTCTTCCGCACCTTGCTTTCCTTATATAATGGAATGAATTTACTACTTTTACAGTAAAAGAAAATAGGTTATTCTTATAGTAGATACTTATATTCTTTACAAGATACTGAATTTTCGTCAATTAGTCGTCATTTTAATTAATTTGGCAACATTTAAAAAGTCGCCAAGCTGGCGACATTCCGCCAAATTCGTCGTCAAAATCTCCAAGCGTTATGGACGGAGAAATAAGTTATTCTTGTAACAGATAAATGATTATTGGCATTCAAATACAAAAGTATTACTCAAAGTATCTTTTCTCATGAATGGAACCCGCTAGATCCACGAGAATGGTGTCACCCAATTTATCGCCTGATATTACATATGAAAAGGGAACATGTTTCTCAAGAGTTAATATATTTTTTTAATTTATGGGATATTTTGATAAATTTATTTGAAAAATGTACAATATCTCGAGAAAGGTTCATGCTAGGGTTCTAAAGTTTGTGCTAATCGCTTTCTAAGGAAAAATTACATAAGACATATCTATTTACGTAACTTTAAAGGTTTTAATTTTGGGATGATTTTTTTCAAAATTTCACTCGAAAATTTAGGGGGGTTCTGAACATTCGATTGCGTTTAAAAACAATAAGCTTCCAGTATTCCCGGATTGTAATTTTTGTACCAAGTTTCGTTCAAATCGGTCCATTCGTTCGTCAATTATCGTCTCTACAGTCTCACTAACATACACACACACACACACACACAGACATCACCTCATAAACGTCTGATTCGTGTACAGAGATTCTTGAAACGTGCTCTCCCGTCGAAAACTCGAATTCGAATTTTCGACCCTGTCACAATACTTTCCTTATACATTATATGTATATAAGGAAAGTAAAAAATAGATTAAATGTTATTTAAATCCTAAAATCGTATTCTTCTTCCGCGCATTGCAAAAGAAAATAGATAAAATGTTATTTAATTCAAAAAATCCTATTCTACTTCCGCCTTTAATCTTTAATCTTTAAACGCCGCAGGGGAGTAGCCAACCCATTGGGTTTACAGCTTTATATAACCCTCTTCGCGGAATGCACTGACTGTGCATTCCGCGAAAATAGAAAATGCTTGTTTGAAATAGAAACTGTGTACAGGGGAAAAAAATCTATTACTGTGACCATGGAAATAATACGAAAAAAATCTGATGTGGGCAACACAGGACTTTCCTTATATAATGTAATAAATTTACTACTTTTACAGTAAAAAAATAGGTTTTTCTTATAGTAGATACTTATATTCTTTCCAAGATATTGAATTTTCGATATATTTTTTTATTTTATATAGCTTTTTGATAATTTTTTTGAAAAGTGTGCAATATCTCGAGAACGGTCCATGTTAGCGTTCTAAAATTTATGTTAATCGTTTTCTAATGAAAAATTACACAAGAAATGTCTGCCAACGGCCATACCATGCTGAAAATACCGGTTCTCGTCCGATCACCGAAGTCAAGCAGCATCGGGCGCGGTTAGTACTTGGGAGGGTGACCACCTGGGAACACCGCGTGCAGTTGGCACATTATTTTTCCCCCGGCCGTCCAACTAGTTACTCTAAGTCCTCTGGACGAGTCGGACGGTCTGGGTCTTCAACAAGAAATGTCTATTTACGTAACTTTATTAGCGGTTTTGATTTTTTGACGATTTTTTTTAAATTTCCCGAGAAAATTTTGGGTGGTTCTGAATATTCGGTTGCGTATAAAAACCATAGGCTTCCAGTGTTTACGGATTGTGATTTGTGTACCAAATTTCGTTCGAATCGGTCCATTCGTTCGTCAGTTATTGTCTCCGCAGACTCACTGATACACACACACACACACACACACACACACACATACATTCTTACACACACACACACACACATCACATCAAAAATGTTTGATTCGTGATCAGGGATGCTTGAAACGTGCTCTCCCGTCGAAAACTCGAATTCGAATTTTCGACCCCGTCACAATACTTTCCTTAGACATTATGTATATAAGGAAAGTAATACAACAAATCGTATGAATACCTGATGGCTTATGAACACAGATAAAATACGTACACACTTAAGGGGCATTCATACACTTTTGTGACATATAAACAGGTGTGACGCATAAACACTTTTAAACACTTGTAAAATATACATAATTATAAAAATAATTAAAATACAAATTTTTCTTGACGTATTTGAATTCGAACACCATTAAACAAATCGATATATGTACAGCAGTTCAACAATAAATAATTATAAACCAATAAATGCCCGCATTTTCACGAAAGTCGAAAGATGCAGATACATATATGCACACATACTTTATCGTATATATAGCGATAATTACAAGATTTCAGAATATGTAATAAAATATTAAACTCTCTGTTCGATAAATGGTCACACTCATATAAACGCGGAAGCAAAATCACACAGTATGTGTTTATTGTACAAATAATGTGTAATGCAAATTAGTAAATAAAGGAGCAAATTAAAATTAAAATAATTAAAAAATAAAATAAAACAAAAATATAATATAATATAATATAATAAAATATAAAATGGTTTGTTAAGAGGTGCTGGGTAGATCGTTTGAAATACTTGACAGATAGGACATTAGGGATGTTATTCTGGCCACAGAGTTCCTGTTGGGTGAAGTCCTATCTGTCCAAACATTGAAGTGAGCATTGGATGACCGTCGCATGTGAGCACTTGTCGCATCGTCGCACTTGTAAGAATTACCACCTCAACTCCGAGTTGAGGTGGTAGTGTTGCAAGAGGGCAGTCAAAAAGGTGGTGGTAGAGATCACCCCTTGTCCCACAGACAAAATTTTTCGGTCGAGCTCTTTTAAACTGACGAAATAGGCTGGGAAGAGATCATGTCCTGTTAAAAACTGTGTTATCAGAAATCCTGTTGTTTTAATTTCTGTCGAGACTTTAGGAGAATATCTGTATGTCTCTCTCCCAACCTCTATAATGCCTCATTTTTCCTGCCAGCTTTCCAGCACTGATGTGTGCAGATCGGCTTTCAAAGCTGAGTGAGACAAGGGTAGCTGGACATAATTCAGCGTATTACCTTTTGCTGCTCATTTTGCCAGAACGTCGTCGTATTTATTTCCTGATTTACCTTTGTGTGCTGGAATCCATGTTAAAAATAATTTTTGCTTTGGTAGCTTAATAGTGTTATCTCGATGTTATTGACCATCATGTTTCGAGACTGGTGTTGATTAAAACAATCCATGCTAGAACGATTATCAGTAAATAATATAGTCCTTAAATAAACGCTTTCTTCAAATCAGCTGACTACTTCTTTGATTGATAGTAGTCCTGCCCGAAAAACACTATTTTTGAACTTTAAACGTCCAAGTTTTTATGCAGATTCCTTTGCCAAAGACGCAGAATGCTGAACCCGGTCCTCTATTTGTTTTAGATCCACCTGTGAAGATGTCGACACCATTGTGATTAGTTTTTGGACTTTGTTGTATTAGGTGGCTTATTTCTCCTTGCAAAAGAAAATAAACAAAATGTTATTTAAACTGTTAAATCATAGTATTCTTCCGCGCCTTTCAAAAGAAAATAGATAAAGCGTTATTTAAATCGAAACATCACATTCTTCTTCCACGCCTTGCAAAAACAAATATCCATTTGCTCTTTAAGCAGAAAGATGGGAAAGGGATCCACAAAATGCCCATAAAGTATCTGAAGGAATAGGTGAAACGTTATTACAAGGAGATGTCGATTTTAAACGTAATTCTACAATAGCTGTCATGAGTGTCATATGTCATATGTCTAAATGTCATTTGAAATGCCATTTAAAGCGTTAAATCATATTCTTTTCCTTAGCCCTACAATAAACAATAGCTATTTGCTCTTTAAGCAGAAGGAATGTAAAATGTTACACAAAACGGCAATGATTTGTATTATAATTTTCTTTCTTTTTCTTTGGAGTACCTCTGTGTGAAAATTTATTATTATTTATTTCTTTATTCCTTTTTTTATATAACCTTTCCACGTATTAAAGGTCTTTGGCGTTTTATATTTTTATGCATCAATTTCAAAGATACTGTTGATTGCTTTTGTATAATATTCGTATGTTTTTTATATTTTGAGAAATGTTTGATCCCATTAAGAAGCAAAACAAAGTGACCTCAAAGTATGAAGAAACTTGAGAGTATCTAGAAATATCTTCAAATAATTATAAATATTTAAAGAAAAATATTTAGTTGTAAACATATATTTATTACTTGTCCCTTTTATTCATGTAATTTGAAATATAACAACTAATTTTAAAAATTACATAAAACGATTGTCGTCTCTAACTTAACACATTTGCACTTCAATGAATTTTGAGACTGCTTAGTGTACAGTAAAGATTAAATAAGCATGTTTTTATTTTTATAGATTAGCAAAATAATAAAAGTTAATACAGATCTTCTCTTTACTATTCAAAAAGTCTCTTATTTATATGTAGTTTCTGCTAATAGTTTTGATGTTTTGTCATTTTTTGTTAATTGTTTAAATTTATTTGCTATAATTTCTATTTTGAAATATGAATTTTATTCGTAATCATTTTTGACAACTTTTATTTGATGTTTTCTTAGCTTAATGTCCATGAACTGTAAATCTCTGAACGATTTTCATTTTACTTAAATAATTTGACTTCATGATTGAATCTATAAAGGTGACATAATTTTATTTTTAAATTATTATCATCATCAAATTGTAGTATGATGAGTTCAATGCTGATTACTGAAATTTGGGGCATTAACCTACAGTACTTGGGTTTGATCTTCAGATGGTATTGATAGACAATGTACCGAGTTGTAATGGTTCCCTATGTAAGAGATATAAAACTATTTCCATCTTTCTTTATCAATATTGCAACATTTGATCCTAGCCCAGTAAAGATCTCACTTCATCCTTTTAAAATTAATTATTAAACTGTCGCATGGCAAACTTTAAAATTTTTCAGATGAAATAACTTAAATAATATAATTTTTATAGTATTCTAATAAATATTAAAATAGTAATCATTTTTACTTCCCTTATATACAATAATGTATAAGGAAAGTATTGTGACGGGGTCGAAAATTTGAATTCGAGTTTTCGACGGGAGAGCACGTTTCAAGCATCCCTGATCACGAATCAAACATTTTAAGGTGATGCTTGTTTGTGTGTTTGTGTGTGTATCAGTGAGTCTGTGGAGACGATAACTGACGAATGAATGGACCGATTCGAACGAAATTTGGTACAAAAATTATAACCCATAAGCACTGGAAGCCTATTGTTTTTATACGTAATCAAATGTTCAGAACCCCCCCTAAATTTTCGAGTGAAATTCTAAAAAAATCGTCAAAAAATCAAGAACTCTAATAAAGTTACGCAACTTATGTCATTTTTTATTAGAAAACGATTGACATAAATTTTAGAACGCTAACATGAACCGTTCTCCAGATATTGCATATTTTTCAAAAATTTTTCAAAAATTCATATAAAACAAAAAAAAATATTTCCTATTGAGAAACATGTTCACTTTTCATATGTAATACCATGCGATGAATTGGGTGACATCATTCTCGTGGATCTAGCTCGTTCCATTCATGAGAAAAGATACTTTGAATAATATTTTTTTATTTGAACGTCAATAGTCATTTATCTGCTGTAAGAAAAACTTATTTCTCTGTCCGTACCGCTTAGCGAGATTTTGGCGACAAATATGGCGGAATGTCGCCAACTTGGCGACTGTTTTAAATGTTGCCAAATTAACGAAAATTTCTCCAAATGGATAAAAATGACGCTAAATCGATGAAAATAACGACTCATTGACGAAAATTCAATATCTTGGAATGAATAAAAATATCTACTATAAAAATTATCTACTTTTTTTACTGTAAAAGTAGTAAACTCATTGCATTATATAAGGAAAGTCATGTGCTGCCCACATCAAATTTTTTATTTTATTTTTAGCTACAGCAAATAATTAAGACAAACTGAAATTGTGACAGTGTTTCTTGAATTTCAATGGCTGATACACGGTCTGGAAATGAAGGTGAAGATGTCCAATCAATTTTGAATTTCATAAAGAAAGTACATCAAATGTTTCCGATTCTGATTTTTCACCATCCCCTCTGAAAGATACTTGTAGGAATTGTGATAAAAAAAGTTCACATTACAGATTTACCTCCAGAAGAGTTTGAACATATATTAAGATATCTTACATTTGATAATATAACAAAGCTTAGACTTGTCAGTTAATAAGGTGATTTTTATAACAATGAATTTGATTAACAATTGAATTTTGCTTTCATTTTCTAATGATATTTTTCATTTATTAATGATTTTTTTTGTGTACATACTACTAGTTTTCGTCAATGAGTCGTCATTTTCATTGATTTAGCCTCATTTTTATCCATTTGGCGAGTTTTTCGTTAATTTAGCAACATTTAAACAAGTCGCCAAGTTGGCGACATTTCACCAAATTCGTCGCCGAAATATTGCCAAGCGTTATGGATGGAGAAATAAGTTATTCTTACAGCAGATAAATGACTATTGGCGTTCAAATACAAAAGTATTACTCAAAGTATTTTTTTCATGAATGGAACGAGCTAGATCCACGAGAATGATGTCACCCAATGTATCGTAGGATTTTACATATAAAAAGTGAACATGTTTCTCAATAGGTAATACTTTTTTTTATTTTACATGATTTTTTGATATTTTTTTTTAAATGTGCAATATCTCGAGAACGGTTCATGTTAGCATTCTAAAATTTGTATCAATCGTTTACTAATTAAAAATTACATAAGAAAAGTCTATTTGCGTAACTTTATTAAAGGTTTTGATTTTTTAATGCTTTTTTCAAAATTTCACTCGAAAATTTAGGGGAGTTCTGAACATTCGATTGCATATAAAAACAATAGACTTCCAGCATTCACGGATTGTGATTTTTGTACCAAATTTCATTCGAATCGGTCCATTCATTCGTCAGTTATCGTCTCCACAGATTCACTGACACACGCACACTCACACACACACACACACACACACACACACACACACACACACACAGAGACATCACCTCAAAAATGTTTGATTCGTGATCAGGGATGCTTGAAACGTGCTCTCCCGTCGAAAACTCGAATTCGAATTACCGACCCCATCACAATACTTTCCTTATACATTATGTATATAAAGAAAGTAAAAAAAAATCCGTTAAAAAATAAAATGTTAGAAAAACTAAATAAATGAGCTTTAAAACGCTGAAGATATACAAGATATTTAAAAATAGGCATTTAAAAACTCAAAAAGACATTTTTCGGAATAACTTACAGGCAAAATAAGGTAAATATGGCATTTAGTCCGAAATTCCGCGCTCTATAAGAGATGCCGATTTTAAACATAACTCCACTGTTGTTGATGTGAATGAGTAATAGAAAGAATATCATTTAAAACGTAAAATCATATTATTTGTCAGCGTCCTGCAGATGAAAATATTCCATTTGCCTTTTAAAAAGAAGAAAGATTTAAGGATGCACAAAGCGGCAATAAAATGTCGGAAGGAATAATGATGAGATGCCGGCTTTAAAGGTACGTCTCCAATACTTATTATGCAATGAGTAATAGAGTAAACATCATTTGAAATACCATTTAAAGCGTAATAGAATATCCCCCCCCCCCCTTTCCGTATAGCAAAAGAAAAATTATTTTCGATCTTTAAGAGGGAGGTAGAGAAACGTTTACACAAAATAACAATAAAATGGCTGAAGAAATAGGTGAAACCTTATTATGAAGAGATCACGATTTAAAACATAATTCTACAGTTGTTATAATGAATAAATAATAGTCATTTTAGGTGCTGCAACTATCCAAATGTCGTTTCTAAAGGTAAGTCATAATTTTATATCAAAATTTAGTTTCATCCCATCTGAAAATGAAATGAAATGTAAACTTCGACACACATTAAGCAATATATTAACATTTCGCCAAAGACAATTTTTAATTCTTTAAAGAAGCACCGGACAATAAACTGCACCGTAAATGTCTTCAAATACATTTTAAATCGTAAATCATATTCTTTTGTTCCTCTAAGCGTGAAATATTTCATTTGGTCCTTGATAATTTAGAGGAAGGAGATGGAGACATCTTTTACACAAAATCGCGATAAAGCCTCTAATAGAATGGATGAAATATTATCACGAACATATGAAGGTTTAAACGTACATGGTTGCAGTTAATGTTTCTAAATGTAAAATTATTTCTTATTCTAGAAAATTCTTTGCTGCTAATTTTATTACATTAACAATAATGTTCTTTAAAATTATTGTATTGTCGATTGTTGCGTTATTTTCAATAGTAATTTTGCTTCCATTAATTTGTCTTTTACTAATTGCTTTTATTAATTTGCCTCAGAAGGCTGCCGAAAATGTTTTAGGAATCTGGGTTGTAATGGTATACTGTATAAGCGGTATCAGAAGACCAAGCTGTACGTGTATAACACACGTACATAGTTTTCCGATCGACTTAAACAATCCAAACTTGAAAGGTTGAACTGATGTGTATAGTGTGGTTTGCCTGCAAATCGTTTTGACTGTGGGAATTTGCCCATTTATGCCTGTCGGCGCTGTGATTGACTGACGTGTTTGTACTGCCAGTCGAATTTTCTGTACACAGGCTTACAAGTGTTGCTTACCATTGACTGTACACTCACAACAAAATTCCAAGCCAGACTGAAGGTGACGAACCAACAGCCCGATCTTATATGTGTGAGTACGGGAAAAAAAACAAGCATAACTGTCACAGTTTGGCCTGTCAGTTCTAACTCATGTGTGTGGCAGGCCTATAAAAGGTATACACTCAGCTGTCCTGGAAACAGAAATCTAGCTACTCTGTAAGAAACAGAAATCCAGCTACCCTGTAGGAAATAAAAAGTTTTTTATTGTTGCAGAAAAAATGAATAAGAAGACTTCGGATGAGAAACAGAAATCCAGCTGCCTTGTAGAAAACAGAAATTTTCACTTTCCCATACATGGTAATGTATAGCGAAAGTAATTAGGCAGTGCCGAAAATAGCAACTCGAATTTTTGACTGATCTGCATATTTCGAGCATTCTAGACCCTGAAAAGCTTTTTTTTATCGTGATGAACGGTAAAATACCAAAAATACCAAATGGGTTGAAAAAAGGATTCAAAACACTCGTTCAGTTGTTTATAAAAGCCCAGTTTAATAAGACCTCCTGAACACATTTCTAACACTTTGGGAAAGATTCGCGCTTGTAGATGTGTTTGCTTGTATGCATATGTCTGTGAGGTTTGGTTATCATAATTCAAGAATAAATCGCACACTGCTGTGAAATTTTATGTGTAGGCATATCATGTATAAAACTGGAACTAGATAGAATTTTTGACAATTTTATTTACATAAGTAGAACTCTAATGATTCGAATTTTAAGATTTTCACAGCATTATTTTCTATAAAAAAACAATGGTAGTTCCCGGAACCATGATTGATGATTGTATATAATGTACGGGGAAATTGATGATTTGAACTACGTTACGGAGGCTAACACATCGAAATCGTGTATATTAACACATATATGCCAAATGCATCCATTGGCTTCACTATGCTGTTGTCAACTTGAAAAAAGAAACATTTAATTAATTTCATGAAATATTTTTAAAGAATAATTTGGGTACAAAATCTGAAAAAAAATAAGATTAATATTTTTAACATTCTGATAGAAATTATGAAACGAGCAAATCTAAACACTATGGTACACAAATATATTAGAAAGTTGAGTAGAGGCTCATAAATTAGTTACACTTATTATTCCCCCCCCCCCCCCCCTAAAATATCTATATTTGTTAGCGGCAGAAAATAATGGTCATTTCGGTCAGAAATAACCTTTATTTCCTGACGGTTAGTTTGTAGGGTAAATCAGTAGAAAATCAGCAACATATATTTTCCTTTTATATACATAGTAGGGAGTCGCGGATCAGACAATTAACTCGACAAGTATTAGAGCTATTGTATATTTTTATGCAGCTGAATGCAAAACCCAATGGAGATGGCGAGAAAACTTTCAGGGGGCTTACGATCTTTTTAGTGGGTAACGAGGAGGACAATATTGCTTCCTGTTACAGATAGGTTGAAGAGTCAATTACAAAGTCGAAAAGTTGAAAAACGTTGCAAAATTAGCACAAGACATTTTTATCCCCTCACCCCCACTCTCGCCAAAAATTAAAAGGAATCCTGGAAAAAGGTGCATACAATCTACCCCCCCCCCCCCAATCGAACATTTAGACAAAGCGGTAGAATAAAATTGACGTTATTATACACGAAATATAAAATGTTCATCTTCAGCAACGATACATGCTTGAACACGTGTAATAAGATATCTCTGCGTATTTTCCAAAGCATCCACATTTACATTACGCAAATTAATAGGTTTAGAAAATTATTTTCCATTCTCCATCGTGTTTTCATCGTATTTTTCCATCGTGTTGCGAGCGCCATTGAGGTTTCCTATACACCACCATAAAAAATATACCACAACTTTAATACTTCTGGAGTTATTTACCTCAATCATAACTTTTCTTGGTACTGTATATATTCCGCCACTTTTGTATACTAATAGAGTATTTACTTCACATATCATCACCAATCTTTACTTCACATCATCCAGCTTAACAGCATCGTCATATCATAGCCAACCTTTACTTCACATCATCGGGTTTAATAGCATCGTCATACCATCGCTAACCTTTACTTCACATCATCGGGCTTAACAGCATCGGCATATCATCACCAACCTTTACTTCACCTCATCGGGATTAACAGAACAGCATCGTACTAGTATGAAGCATTGTCTGAAGGACTCAACCGTTCGATCTCCAGATATCACTCTTACTGATTGCACCATATGGGCCATTAATGAATCTCACAACTACGCTTTCAAAATATGCAAACAATACAATGTTCAGAACTGACAAAATATATTGATTATCTTTACATTTCCCAACATCTGATGCCCAGAAAATCTTTCTCGACAGCAGCAGCTGAAAAATACACAATAAATGGCCGAATGGAATATCGGAAATCGTTTTTAACTGCTTCGAAAGATGTCCCGAACGTCATCTTTAATTTTGTGTATTTTTCCGTTTTATTCCTGTGACAAGTCAATTTTGGGGTCGCTGAAAAGCAGCATTTCTGGCGGTATGTTTGCTGGTAAGGTTTTTAATATTCGACAGACGAGAGATTGATTTTTTACTTTAACTTTAAAGCAGAAAATGGTATTATGGCATTAAATACAGTGTTTCGATATGGAAATTTCTTTCAACAAATCAGCAACGGATTTTTAAAGTTTTGTCTTCTCTATGATCCCGGCACTAGATAGCATATCATCAACATGTTATGAGAGAATATGAACCATTTGACTATTAAAGAAGTTAAAACGATGTACTGCAAGATGCAGCGTCTCCTTAAATCCCGACGACGAACACAAATGGAAATGAAAAGATATCATAATGGGCAGATGGCGCACGGATGTTGTTGAGACCCAGACCGTCCGACCTACCAGAAAGGTGTAGAAGACCCAGACCGTCCGACTCATCCTGAGGACTTGAGTATCTAATTGGACGGCCGGGAAAAGAGTTAGCGGAAGCCAACTCCCGGGGCGGCCAACGTCCGACGGTCTGGGGCAAAGTTTATTTAAGTTTCAAAAAATATACATTGAGGTTACAAGGAGTTGTACAAAGAGGTGATGATGAGTTAACATTTTGATGATTAGATGACATGATTAAATATAGATGACATGATATTTAGCAAGATGACGATATAAAACATGATGTTTGATGACAGTATTAAAATATATGAGTGTAATTATTTAATATATGATATTTAGTGATATGTTGACAATGATTTGTTGAAAAAGTGATATATAATTTGATGAAGACAGGGGAAAATTACAAGAATGTAATACAAAAAACTTAAATACGAAGAAAAACATTGCATAAGCAACCAACGGCCAAAACAGGACAAACAAGGCCAACAAAAACGGGACAAAGACGAGGCAAAAAAACAAACAAAAAAAAAAGGACGACACCACCGAGCAAAAAACAGGTAAAACAGTTAAAGTAAAAGGGGGAGACACCGACCAGAGACAAAATTGAAAGCAGAAAGTCCCCAGGCTGATTAAGAGATTTTGTTTGAGATTTCTCTCGCTATGAGAACTCGCTTGATTTTATTAATGGGAGATTTGTTGCAGCAAACACTCAAGAACCAGGTCGCAGAGTTTTGGGGGGAAGGTTTTGAGAGATGATAAGGTTTAGTAAGGGGACAGGAAAATACATAATGATCGGCATAGCCGAAGGAACCACAGGTACATCTGGAAGAAGTTTTATATTTAAAGGAGTATAAATAGTCGGGGAAGGGGCCGTGGGCCCGTAATAAAGTATATAAGGTATTTATTAGTAATTTGGGTGTTAAAGTTTACCTTTGGGAGAAAAGTTGAGATTCTAGCCGGGTCATGGGTGCGGGGCGAAATATAATTATTAAGGTAGATTTGCCATAAATTTAAAATATCATTTTTATAATGTTTTTTAAGAGAGAGTATGGAAAAGGTAGGGAGGTGGGGGTACCGGAGGAGGTAGCAAGTTTGGCATGTTTATCGGCGACCTCGTTACCCGAGATGTCGGAATGTGCTTTGACCCAACAAAGGTTTATTAGGTGTTTATTATAATTTGCGTTAATTTTAATTTTAGATAAGTAATTAGATTTGTTTTTGATAGATTGAAGTGCCAAAATAGAGGATTGACTGTCAGTAAATATATTAATTTTTGAGTTATTTGAAGAAGCCCAGTTTATGGCATAGTGGATTGCAGCAATTTCTGCCTGGAAAACTGTGTTCCCATGCTCGAGTTTAAAGGTGAAAGTATTGTCTAAGGAATCATTTTTGAAGATGCAGATGGCGTAGCCTGTGTTATCATCCATGGCAGAGCCATCAGTGTAAATGTTAATATTTGAAAAATTAAGGGTTAAAAGAGGGCGTGCGTTCGGACTGCATGAGGCTGGATGGGCACACCGACGAATTGCTCGGCATTTGGGTAGGAGCGATGCAGCAATTAGATGATGTTGTCAGAAAAGGGTCCAGAATGGCAGATTTCAGCGGGAAGCGGGTAGCAGACGGCCTAGAGTAACGACAGAACGGAAAGATAGAGCGATTGTCAGAGCTGCTGTGACAGCACGAGATTCGTCGCTATCAACCATCCAACGTGTGACAAGCACGGAAATGACCACTCGGACCATTAATAGAAGACTACGGGAGCGGAATTTATACTCGCGGCGTCCATTACGCCGCCTACCACTGACCATTATGCACCTTCAACAGCGATTGCAAAGGTGCAGGGCCCGATCAACGTGGAATTGTTCGGATAGGGAACCAATTGTCTTCAGTGATGAGTCCCGTTTTGAACTGAGTCCCGACGACCAGCGCAGATGTGCCTGCAGATAGCCGGGAATCGTCAGGATCCTACTCTTACTGTCACATGCCACACGGCCCGACAACAGGGAATTATGGTCTGGGGTGCCATTTCGTTTAATAACTCTACCCCTTTGATAGTCCTCCGTGGCACCTTCACAGCACAGCGGTACGTTACCGACATTCTATGACCCATTCTATTTCAATTCCTTTCGCGAAAGCCCAGGATAACTTTTCAACAAGATAATGCCAGTCCACACACGGCACGCCTCTCTATCGAATGTCTGCGTGCTTACGACACACTTCCTTGGCCAGCCAGATCCCCAGATCTCTCGTCTGTTGAGCATATTTGGGCTGAGATGGGGCGTTGCCTGCGACCATCCCAGAATGTAGACGAATTAGCTCGTCAATTGGAGGACATTTGCAACGACATCCCTCAGAACACTATCCGGCAACTTTATGCATCAATGTCACGTTGGGTAACAGCTTGTATCAAGGCCAGGTGTGGACCAACGCCATATTGACGTGCTCACTTTGTGTAGATCTTTCAGTGCAATAAATCATCCAATTGTTCTGAAATTCTAATCATTTCTTTTTCTGTACTTCCACATTGCGCGTACCATATTTTGTCTCATTTGGATAATTCTTTCTTGGTGGGTCGATTTTTTTGTCTTAGAGTGTATTTTCGTAGCTTTTGAGAAATATCGTAAGTATTAAGAAAAGTTTGAAGTGTTTATAAAAGAAAGTGCTCACCCTTGCCCCAGCAGAGCGCCCTGTCGTCGATGAAGACGTGGTCGTCCTTCACCGTCCTTCGGTCGCCGCTCACCACCACCTTCCACTCAGCGTGAGCCTTCCCGCGGAGCAAGACTCGAATGGCTGCAAAGAGAGGGAATATATCGTCAGAACAGAATGCTCAATAATGAACCCGAAATTGTGGACTCGGTTATATCTTCATAATCCTTAAACCGGTTTTGTGGTCTTTGACACTCTTCAGAACACATGATAGAAACGCATTCACGCATGGTTAAAGATTTTTTTCTGGTGAAAATTATTTTTTCATTTCTTACCAACTACACTGCAGTGAATTATCTTTTAGTCCCTTCCGCTATGAGAGACACGATATGGCTGGTAAATAATGTTCTGTATTACGGTTGCCTTGACTGCAAATAACAAATTAAGCCATGAATTAGAAAAGTGGCACAGAGAATGTTCACATCCCACAGTTATCCTTTCCCCAGAAGTTAAATAAACTCTGGTAGCAGCCATCTCAAATTAGGAGCAGGGCCGTAGTCAGAAACGAAATTCAAGAGGGACTGGATTGAAATTCAAGGAGGACTTAACAGACTTGAAGGAGGGCTCACTAAAAATACTATTACTTATTAGCATTTTTAAGCCGTAATAGTTATTATTACATATTTCAATCCATATAAATTATTAACAAATAATCAATTACGTATTTATATGTGTAAGCTAAGAGTTGATTAGAAAAATTAATATAGCTACTATACATCAAAATTAATATATAATAATTACAATCGATTTAAATATAGGCCTTAACTAGTTGCAAAGCTGTTAATTGAAGAAAATTTCAGATAGTAAATAAAAGTTATTAACACTTGGTATTAACTCTTAACTATACTTATCAGTTGATTTTGATTCTAATAACGTACAACAGTGAACGTCGCAAAAAAATAAAAAATGTATCCTAAATATTATTATCTTAATTAATAAAAAAATCTGATGTGGGCAACATATGACTTTCCTTATATGATGCAATGAATTTACTACTTTTACAGTTAGAAAAAGGTTATTCTTATAATAGATACTTATATTCATTCCAAGATATTTCATTTTCTTCAATTAGTCGTCATTTTCATTGATTTAGCGTCATTTTTATCAATTTGGCGAGATTTTTGTTAATTTGGCAACAATTAAAAATATCGCCAAGTTGGCGACGTTCCACCAAATTCGTCACCAAAATCTCGCCAAGCGTTATGGACGGAGAAATAAGTTATTCTTACAGCAAATAAATGAGTGTTGGCGTTCAAATACAGAAGTACTACTCAAAGTATCTTTTTCATGAATGGAACGAGCTAGATCCACGAGAATGATGTCACCAAATTTATCGCATGGTATTACATATGAAAAGTGAACATGTTTCGCAATAGGAAATGTTTTTTTTTATTTTATATAACTTTTTGATAATTTTTTTTAAAAATGTGCAGTATCTCAAAAACGGTTCATGTTAGCGTTCTAAAATTTATGTCAATCGTTTTCTAATGAAAACTTACATAAGAAATGTCTATTTGCGTAAATTTATTAGCGGTTTTGAATTTTTGACGATTTTTTCAAAATTTCACTCGAAAATTTAGGGGGGTTCTGAACATTCGATTGCGTATAAAACCAATAGGCTTTCAGTGTTTATAGATTGTAATTTTTGTACCAAATTTCGTTCGAATCGGTACATTCGTACGTTAGTTATCGTCTCCACAGTCTCACTGACACACACATGCACACACACACACACACACACACACATGCTTTCACACACACACACACTTTTACACACAGAGAGTGAGAGAGGGAGACATCACTTCAAAAATGTTTGATTCGTGATCAGGGATGCTTGAAACGTGCTTTCCAGTCGAAAACTCGAATTCGGATTTTGAATCCCGTCACAATATTTTCCTTATACATTATGTATATAAGGAAAGTAATGAACATGTTTCTCAATAGGAAATATTTTTTTTTATTGTATATAACTTTTTGATAATTTTTTGAAAAATGTGCAATATCTCGAGAACGGTTCATGTTAGCATTCTAAAATTTATGTCAATCGTTTTCTAATGAAAAATTACATAAGAAATGTCTATTTGCGTAACTTTATGAGCGGTTTTGATTTTTTGACGGTTTTTTCAAAATTTCACTTGAAAATTTAGGGGGTTCTGAACATTCGATTGCGTATAAAAACAATAGGCTTCCAGTATTTACGGATTGTGATTTTTGGTTCAAATTTCGTTCGAATCGGTCCATTCGTTCGTCAGTTATCGTCTCCATAGACTCACTGACACACACACACACACGCATACACACAGACATCACTTCAAAACTGTTTGATTCGTGATCACGGATGCCTGAAACGTGCTCCCCCGTCGAAAACTCGAATTCGAATTTTCGACCCCGTCACAGTACTTTCCTTATACATTATGTATATAAGGAAAGTAAAAATGTAAATATTTTAAAATTAAATATGGTAAATAAATCAATTATGTGTATAACCACAAATTTAGCTAAATTAAAAAATCTTTAAAATGAAGTAATTTATAAAATATCTCAAAACAATTTTTATACAAAATTTGGATGACACGTTGGACGAAATTTCATATGACTACTAGAAATGTAATGTATTTATCAGAGGGGGGCTGAGTATACCTCTAAGGGGGGCTTTGCACCCTCTGGTCCCTGTCTGGCTACAGCCCTGGTTAGGCGCGTTGGTTAATAGGCAGAATGAAATTAGCAATATAAAAAGAAACCCACTATCTATCGTCTCTGTGACCAACAAGTAACTTTCCCTATAAATTATAATAAGAGAGACATTTTATGTCCCAACTGAGATAGTCAATTTATCGGATGCACATTTAGAGTTAGCGGAAAACACGTTTTCAAAACGTCAACTGAGCTATAAGAGAACACGTTTCGTAAATTCTCCAAAAGATAGATCTTCATGGTGTTCTTTTTTTCGAATGGCCAGGCAATTGACTCTCTTCATGGTGTCTTAGTTAATGAATTGTCGCAATCTTCCATTATTTTTTTGTTTGACTATGCGATCTGTAGTTTTATTCATTACTTTCCTTATATACATAATGTATAAGGAAAGTATTGTGACGGGGTCGAAAATTCGAATTCGAGTTTTCGACGGGAGAGCACGTTTCAAGCATCCCTGATCACGAATCGAACATTTTTGAAGTGATGTCTGTGTGTGTGTGTGTGTGTGTGTGTGTGTGTCAGTGAGACTGTGGAGACGATAACTGACGAACGAATGGACCGATTCGAACAAAATTTGGTACAAAAATCCCAATCCGTAAACAGTGTAAGCCTATTATTTTTATACGTAATCCAATGTTCAGAACCCCCCTAAATTTTCGAATGAAATTTTGAAAAAATCGTCAAAAAATTAAAACCGCTCATAAAGTTACGCAAATAGACATTTCTTATTTAATTTTTCATTACAAAACGATTGACATAAATTTTAGAACGCTAACATGAACCGTTCTTGAGATATTGTACATTTTTTAAAAAAATTATCAAAAAGTTATATAAAACAAGAAAGATCAATCATGCATAAGCATTGATTATGAAACACTTTCCAACTGAAATGTAATTTCATTTAAAAATTTCTAAAATGTGATTCATTCAGTGGTAATATCTTTTACATTATCACAGTACTACAGTAATTTATTATACTTAAATATTTAAAACTGTATCGAAATATAAATCATCTGATTCTTTATGCAAAATCAATGAATATTTCATTCATATAACTTGTATTCCAGACTCCAGAGCTAAATAATTTTGTGTGAAAAAAATTCAGCAATGTAATTCATCTTACAATCGCTTGAGATATTTGCATTCTGCATATGTTAAAATTAGGCTTCCTTGAAGAAATAATAAAAGTTTAGGGATCATTTAAAATCACAACTATTGTAATTGCATAGGCACGGAATTTAGATACACAGATAATACACAGATAATATATATGTGTATGTGTATGTACTCAAAGTATTGGAATCGTGCCGAAGATCGGAACTCGAATTTTCAAAGGATCTACACGTTTTGGGACTTCTAGAACACGAAAAAACTACTTTTAGGAAGACGTCTGTGTGTGTAAGGGTGTATCTGTGTATGTTTCTGTGTGTCTGTGTGGATATTACATCCACTCTAATTGAAAAACTAATGGACCGAATTTCATACAATTTGGTAGTTAAAACTACTAACATAAAAACTACATAAAAACTACTTAACATATTTTACTGAATTTTTTTTTATATATTCTATGGGATAATGTGAATATTTCCTAAAAATTTCGAAGCAATTCGTGAATTTTAAATTTACTTAAAAAATGTTTGAAAAATTAGGTCCCATAGGGTTCAATGTATTTCATTTTTTCAACCCGGGTTCAATAAAAAACTAATTGGGTGATATTATTTATTTATATTCCCATAGGTCCTACAGACCGTCTGAACAACATACTAAAATTTCATTTTGATAAACTCATTTTTACGGCAGTTATCGTGCTAACGGACGGACAGACAGACAGACAGACAGACAGACAGACAGACAGACAGACAGAATGAACAAAGTCATAAACACTTTTCAACTTTGTTGTAAAGTGTTAATAAAAAAAACATTTCCTATTGAGAAACATGTTCACTTTTCATATGTAATACTATGCGATCAATTGGGTGACATCATTCTCGTGGATCTAGCTCATTCCATTCATGAAAAAAGATATTTTCAGTAATACTTTTGTATTTGAACGCCAATAGTCATTTATCTGCTGTAAGAATAACTTATTTCTTCGTCCATAACGCTTGGCGAGATTTTGGCGATGAATTTGGCGAAATATCGCCAACTTGGCGACTTTTTGAAATGTTGCTAAATTAACGAAAATCTCGCCAAATGGATAAAAATGACACCAAATCAATGAAAATGACGACTAATTGTCGAAAATTCAATATCTTGGAAAGAATATTTGTATCTACTATAAGAAAAACCTCTTTTTTTTACTGTAAAGTAGTAAATTCATTACATTATATAAGGAAAGTCATGTGTTGGCCACATCAGATTTTTTTTTCATTCTATTTGTTTCTTAATCTTTTGGGATTTTTCTGTGGTATTTGAAGTTGTTTGTTTTGTTTGAATTTGTCTCGGTCTTGTGTATTGCTTCGTTTCGTTGGGACTTTCTGTGGTGCTTTCATACACACTGATTTGCGTTGTAAATCGATGTTTTCGGATTGGCTAGGCTTCTTAGACCTGCTTTCGGTTTCGTATGTTCTCAATCTATCCTCGATATAGCTGCTTATAATTGGTTGGCTCTGAATGCACTCTTACCAGTCTTGTTAGCAAAACATAGTTGATAAGTATTTATGACTTTGATCATTTTGCCTGCCTGGCTGTCTGTCCGTTCGCACGATAACTGCCGTAAAAATGCCTTTAACAAAATGAAATCTTAGTATGTTGTTGAAACGGTCTGTGGGACATATGGAAATGAAAATGAATAATATCACCCAGTTAGTTTCGGATTTAACCCGGGTTGAAGAAATGAAATACATTGAACCCCATCGGACATACTTTTTTAAACACTTTTTAGTGAAGTTAAAATTAACAAATTGCTTCAAATCTTTTAGGGAATATTCAAATTATCATATAAAATCTATAATTTTTTAGCAAAATATGTTGGGTAATTTTTGAAATAAAAATTGAAATAATAATTACACCCATGATATATGCCGTCCGTTCACTTTGCTGCTTATACCCTCGGGTGAGTCGGGCGGTCTGGGCTCTCTATCCATGATATATGAATATAGTAAGTGACTCTTTGTAAAATAAAATACGGCATCCATATTTTTCTGCTATGTAAAGATCGTGAATTTAAAGATCGTTTCAATATATATTTAGTGTTGCATCCATCCTGAAACCGCTTTATTTTTACGTATTATCTTTGTACCTAAATTTTGTGCCAAAGCAATTACAAGATTTTTTATTTTAAATTATCACTAAACTTTGATTATTTCTACAACGAGGCTCAAATTTAACGTATGCAGAATGTAAACAAATCAAGCGACTGTAAGGTGAGTTGTATAAGAATTGCTGAATTTTTTCACGCAAATTTAATTAGTTCTGGAGCTTCGAATTTAAGCGATATGAATGGAATATTCATTAATTTTACATAGCGAGGCAGACGATGGAGGTATTTGAATAAAATTCATTTTGTGTAACTAGCATTGTCTTTTTCGATGAAGTTTTAAATTTTCAAATTTAATAAATTACTGCAGTACTGCGATAATTTAAAAAATATCAGCACTGAATATATCGCATTTTAGAGTTGTTTAAATAAAATTGCACTTCAGTTGGAAAATGCTTCTTAATCAATGTTTTATGCATGATTGATCTTTCTTGTGTATGCATGTAACAGGTTTATAATATCCATGGAAGAGGATGTTCATTTATTTCATTTATGCAAATTTCATTTATTTGGATGTGTTTTCAATACATGGGATGGATTCGCCTCGCGATCCTTACCGTCAGGATTCTAACAGTCTGGACTTTTACATCGAAATATTATATACTTATTTCGAAGAGGGGAGACCTTCGAGAACATTTGATTTTTGATACAACGTTTTTACTTTCCTTATATACATAATGTATAAGGAAAGTATTGTGACAGGATCGAAAATTCGAATTCGAGTTTTCGACGGGAGAACACGTTTCAAGCATCCCTGATCACGAATCAAACATTTTTGAAGTGATGTCTTTGTGTGTGTGTGTGTGTGTATCAGTGAGCCTGTGGAGACGATAACTGACAAACGAATGGACCGATTCGAACGAAACTTGGTACAAAAGTCACAATTCGTAAACACTGGAAGCTTATTGTTTTTATACGCAATCGAATGTTCAGAACCCCCCTAAATTTTCGAGTGAAATTTTGAAAAAATCGTCAAAAAATCAAAACCGCTAATAAAGTTACGCAAATAGACATTTGTTATGTTGTTGTTGTTGTTGAGACCCAGACCGTCCGACCTACCAGAAAGGTGTAAGGTAACTGTTTGGACGGCCGGGAAGTGCCACCCAATTTAGACCGGAACCCAGTGGGGGAGGCATCCACAGGGACCGTACCCTCCATCCCCTACCACCAACCTCTCGGAAGGACTTACGGACCCACATGTTTAACGTGATCGTACTCCGCATGAACACGGCGGCAGTTGTGGCAGCGTGCAAATCCAGCGCGCCAACCACCGGGTTACCGCGCCCGAAATGTGCCAACAGCACGCGGTGTTCCCAGGTGGTCACCCACCCAAGTACTAACCGCGCCCGATGCTGCCTGACTTCGGTGATCTAACGAGAACCGGTGTTTTCAGCACGGTACGGCCGTTGGCTCAGACATTTGTTATGTTGAAGTGTTGAAGACCCAGACCGTCCGACTCGTCCAAAGGACTAGGAGCAACTATTTGGACGGCCGGGACAGACATTTGGTATGTGTAATTTTTCATTAGAAAACGATTGACATAAATTTTATAACGCTAACATGAACCGTTATTGCACATTTTTCAAAAAAAATTATCAAAAAGTCATATAAAATTAAAAAAAAATATTTCCAATTGAGGAACATGTTCACTTTTCATATGTAATACCATACGATAAATTGGGTGACATCATTCTCGTGGATCTAGCGCGTTCCATTCATGAAAAAGGATACTTTGAGTAATACTTTTGTATTTGAACGCCAATAGTCATTTATCTGCTGTAAGAATAACTTATATCTCCGTCCATAACGCTTGGCGAGATTTTGGCGACGAATTTGGAGGAATGTCGCCAACTTGGCAACTTTTTAAAATGTTGCCAAATTAACGAAAATCTCGCCAAATGGATAAAAATGACGATACATCAATGGAGATGACGACTAATTGAAGAAAATTCAATATCTTGGAAAGAATATAAGTGCCTACTATAAGAATAACATTTTTTTTAACTGTAAAAGTAGTAAATTTATTGCATTATATAGGGAAAGTCATGTGTTGCCCACATCAGATTTTTTAAAGAGCTGGCGAAGAATTAATTGCCCGTTCATTGGTTTTCTTTCCCTTTCATTGAAAGCATGTGACCCTTGCGGTTTCTATACGAAGGGTAAATGAGGCGCAAAGAACTTTTAATGGTGAGAAGTTTGTGTGATAGGCATATTTTAGTCGTATAGTTTATGATTATAGCAGACCAGGGCTGGGAAACTGCATGCAATATATAAATTAGAAAGTGAAAATTTACGTTGTTGTCAAGATTGGTTTACAAGGATGCAGATGTCGAGGTAATGAAAGCTGGAATTTATTCTGTGGTAATACTAATGGCGTCATGATAAGTGCGTGACATGAGAAATTAATATTGGAAATACATTTTAAAATAAATCATGAGAGATATCGTTCGCAGAACACATGTTATCCTATCTCTCGCATTCGGAAATTGTCTGTCGGAATACATTAATTGTGATGTCGAAATTTCGATGGCTTTTTGGATTTATATGTTTCAAGTCAATATCTCTATCTCGTTTGGTAACAAATTCAGTCAACTTGGAGACAAATTTAGTAATAAAATAATAAAAGCGATAGAACTTCTATGGATTATACTATTGACAATGTCATAATGCTTTGAGAATTATATCTAGGTTTCGCTAGTGTTAGTTGATACAATAAGAAGTCGTAGTATTTAGTATATGTAATTTCGGTTATTTTTAAATTAAGGTTCCCTGATTATGATCCCTGATTATGGTTTCATTGTTGCAGGACAGGGTACAAAATATATGCAGATAAAAATAAATTGAAATGTTAAAAAATCTGATGTGGGCAACACATGACTTTCCTTATATAATGTAATGAATTTACTACTTTTACAGTAAAAAAAAAATCTGATGTGGGCAACACATGACTTTCCTTATATAATGTAATGAATTTACTACTTTTACAGTAAAAAAAATAGGTTTTTCTTATAGTAGATACTAATATTCTTTCCAAGATATTGAATTTTCGACAATTAGTCGTCATTTTTATCCATTTGGCGAGATTTTCGTTAATTTGGCAACATTCCAAAAAGTCGCCAAGTTGGCGACATTCTGCCAAATTCGTCGCCAAAATCTCGCCAAGCGTTATGGATGAAGAAATAAGTTATTCTTACAGCAGATATACGACTATTGGCGTTCAAATACAAAAGTATTACCCAAAGTATCTTTTTTCATGAATGGAACGAGCTAGATCCACGAGAATGATGTCACCCAATTGATCGCATGGTATTACATATGAAAAGTGAACATGTTTCTCAATAGGAAATATTTTTTCTTATTTTATACGACATTTTGATAATTTTTTTGAAAAATGTACAATATCTCGAGAACGGTTCATGTTAGCATTCTAAAATTTATGTCAATCGTTTTCTAATGAAAAATTACATAAAAAATGTCTATTTGCATAACTTTATTAGTGGTTTTGATTTTTTGACGATTTTTTCAAAATTTTATTCGAAAATTTAGGGGAGTTCTGAACGTTCGATTGCGTATAAAAACAATAGGCTTCCAGTGTTTACGGATTGTGATTTTTGTACCAAATTTGGTTCGAATCGGTCCATTCGTTCGTTAGTTATCGTCTCCACAGACTTACTGACACACACACACACACACACAGACATCACTTTATTTTATTACAGAAATATATTTTATTGTTTCAGCATTGCATTGCGCTAATAATGTATATCAGCAAAATTGGCAGTTTAAATAAATATTTTAGGATAATACATACAATGCAAGACTACTTATCTTATCCTAGCGCCACCTTAATTATTGTCTCAAACGATATTAATATGAAGTTTTAACTTCTTACTTTTACTTTTATGTTTGAACCTTTGGCGCCATGAAGGAAAGGGGACCTAATTCCATACTTCGCGCGCTATGTCAAAAAAAAAAATAATCGTTTATATTCAATGCTCTGATATGTGAAATATAATTTGTAGTAAGTTAAACGGATTTTAAATATTTAAATGCAGATCACGTAATATATGATAAAGCTTTTTAACACTTTACTACATAGTTGAAAAGTATTTATGACTTGAGTTGAAAAGTGTTTATGAGTGTCTGTCTGTTCGTTAGCACGATAACTGCCGTAAAAATGACTTTATCAAAATGAAATTTTAGTATGTTTTTCAGACGGTCTGTCGGACCTATGGGAATATAAATAAATAATATCACCCAATTAGTTTTTTACTGAATTCGGGTTGAAAGAATGAAATACATTAAACCCTATGGGACCTAATTTTTCAAACATTTTGTAAACATATTTAAAATTCACATATTGCTTCGAAATTTTTAGGAAATATTCACATTATCCCATAAAATACATAAAAAAATTTTCAGTAAAATATGTTAAGTAGTTTTTTAATTAAAAAAAATTTAATATAGGGAAAAAAACAAATTCAGTTAAATTCTGACTTTTGGGATATCCTCCAGAAATAAAATATAGTATATAATAAATATCTTTCCAAGAGTTTGATCATTTTGTGTATGAGAGAGGCTTCACATTTAAAAATAAATTTGGTAGATAACAATTTTTAAATTTTTGTTTTAATTTTATATAACTCTGCATGATCTACTTATTTGATGGCATTTTTAATGCACTTTTCTACGTCCTAGAGAGTTAAAATTTGGTATATAGCTTAACTTTGTTGAACATTTTATTCTACAAAAATTTGGTGGATCTTTAAATATAGATCATACGTTTTTTTCGAAATGGTCTGCGAATAATCCCCGTTCACTTCTATAAATCATTGTTGTAATATTGTTAAAAATTCTGATGTGGGCAGCACATGTCTTTCCCTGCAGACTCATATTCACGTTCTCTTTATTTCTTCAATAATAATTTGAGTTTATCTGCACAAAATAACAGCCATAAGTATTTTAAATGTCATTGAATTTGCACGTTAAACTTAAATTTGGTTCTCATTTGATAGCTGGACTTATTGTCAAAGGTGGCGTAGCGAAAACGCGAAAAAACTAGAATATCTCAAGAACGGCTTAGAGTAATGAGGTTAGTCTTATTCTTTTTGTTGTCAAAAATCACGTATAAAATAGGAATTTAATTGATATAATTGAGCACACGTAGTCTTTTATTTTTATATTTAATTGTTTTTGCGGGCCATTTCGCAAAAATAGCCCGTTCCTTTTTCCCGAATCGTACTAGAATAACCTACAAATGATTTATATACCAAATTTTGTTAAATTTGGTATATAAATCTCTTGTAGGTCATTGAAATATTATACACCAAATTTTGTTAAATTTTTTCCATTAGTTTTTAGCTAGAGTGGATAAAGGCAAATTCTGCCGACCATTTCGCTAAGAAGGCAGATTCTTTTATTACGAATCGTACTATAATCAAATGAACATCAGGGTTTCCCACAAAACACTTACCTACCAAATATTATTAAATTCGGTCCATTAGTTTTTCAATTAGAGTGGATGTAATATCCTCACAGACACACAGAAACATACACAGATACACCCTTACACACACAGACGTCTTCCTAAAAATAGGTTTTTCGTGTTCTAGAAGTCCCAAAACGCGTAGATCCTTCGAAAATTCGAGTTCCGATCTTCGGCACGATTCCAATAATTTGAATACACACACACACACACACATATTATCTGTGTATATGTGTATTATCTGTGTATCTAAATTCCGTGCCTATGCAATTACAATAGTTGTGATTTTAAATGATCCTTAAACTTTTATTATTTCTTGAACGAAGCCTAATTTTAACTTATGCAGAATGCAAATATCTCAAGCGATTGTAAGGTGAGTTACATAAGAATTGCTGAATTTTTTTCACACAAAATTTTTTAGCTCTGGAGTCTGGAATACAAGTTATATGAATGAAATATTCATTGATTTTGCATAGAGAATCAGATGATTTATATTTCGATACAGTTTTAAATATTTAAGTATAATAAATTACTGTAGTACTGTGATAATGTAAAAGATATCACCACTGAATGTATCACATTTCAAAAATTTTTAAATGAAATTGCATTTCAGTTGGAAAGTGTTTCATAATCAATGCTTATGCATGATTGATCTTTCTTGTTAACCATTTGTTTTTCGTTAATTTAGCAACATTCAAACAAGTCGCAAAGTCGGCGACATTCAACTAAATTCGTCGCCAAAATCTCGTCAAGCGTTATGGATGGAAAAATAAGTTATTCTTACAGCAGATAACTAACTGACTATTGGAGTTCAAATACAAAAGTATTACTCAAAGTGTCTTTTTTCATGAATGCAACGAGCTAGATCCACGAAAATGATGTCACCAATTTTATCGCATGATATTACATATGAAAAGTGAGCATGTTTCTCAATAGGTAATACTTTTTTAACACTTTACAACAAAGTTGAAAAGTGTTTATGATTTTGTTCATTCTGTCTGTCTGTCCGTTAGCACGATAACTGCCGTAAAAATGACTTATTCAAAATGAAATTTTAGTATGTTGTTCAGACGGTCTGTAGGACCTATGGGAATATAAATGAAAAATATCAGCCAATTAGTTTTGGATTGAACCCGGGTTGAAAAAATGAAATACATTGAGCCCTATGGGACCTAATTTTTCAAACATTTTTTAAGCGGATTTAAAATTCACAAATTGCTTCGAACGTTTTAGGTAATATTCAAATTGTTCCATAAAATATATAAAAAAACATTCAGCGAAATATATTCAGTAGTTTTTTAAATAAAAATTAAAATAATAATTACACTTCTTATATGAAACGATCATGTGACCATGAAATGAAAAGATCACATGACCCACTTCAAAATGATATATAGCATCCAAATGATATATGACATCCAAATGATATATGGCATCAAAATCGTGATTTTTTAAGTTCTTTTTAATTCATATTGTGTGTTGTATCCGTCCTAAAACAGCTTTATTTTTGCTTAAATTCTGTGCATCTACATACTGAAACAACGCAAATACAATATATATTATACACTAATACAATATATAATATTTGAGTTTAAATGATTATCCAAATTTGATTATTTCTATAACGAAGCCTATTTTTCACTTATGTAAAATGTAAACAGCAAAATATGTAGAATGAGTTGTATTAGAATTGCTGTATTTCTTTAACACAAAATAATTTAGCCATGGAGTCTGCATGGCTGATATGAATGAAATATTAATTGATTTTATAAAGAGAAGGACGATTTTTTTCGATGAAGTTTTAAGCATAGAGTTTAATTACTTGTAGCTCCATGGTCTTAATTTTTAAATAAAATAAATTATTATAGTATTGTGATGAAGGAAATGAATGGGAGAAAGTTGTGAATGAAATGCTGTTTTTATAGAGATCCAGGCGTGTTATTTTTTCTATGACGTCATTTGAATTAATTTCAGTTGTTTCCGATGAAGTTTTCAAATATAATAAATTATCGTAGTATTATGATAGTTTTAAAAATATTACCGTGGAATGTATCGCATTTTAGAGATATTTAAACCAGGCAATTTTTATTTCAATGCCGTCATTTGAATGAAGTTCATTTTTTTCAATGAATTTTTAAGTTTTCAAATATAATAAATTAATGTAGTATTGTGATAAGTTTTAAAATATTGCCGAGGAATGTATTGCATTTTAGACTTTTTTAAATAAAATTGCATTGAAGTTGGAAAGTGTTTCATAATCAATGCTTTAAGCATGATTGATCTTTCTTGTTTTTATTTTACATTATTTTTTGATAATTTTTTTGAAAATTGTGCAATATCTCGAGAACGGTTCATGATAGCGTTCTAAAATTTGTGTTAATAGTTTTCTAATGAAAAATTTCATAAGAAATGTCTATTTGCGTAACTTTAAAGGTTTTGATTTTTTAAGGTTTTTTTCAAAATTTCACTCGAAAATTTAGGGGGTTCTGAACATTCGATTGCGTGTAAAAACAATAGGCTTCCAATATTCACGGATTCCAATCGGTCCATTCATTCGTCAATTATCGTCTCCAGAGACTCACTGATACACACACACACATACACATACCTTCACACTCACACACACACACACACGCACACACATACTTTCACACACACACACACAGACATAATCTCAAAAATGTTCGATTCGTGATCAGGGATGCTTGAAACGAAACGTGGTTTCCCGTCGAAAACTCGAATTTGAATTTTCGACCCAGTGACAATACTTTCCTTATACATTATTGTATATAAGGAAAGTAAAAATATATTAATGTGTCGGGAAGAACATGTGATGGACCCATGACATTTCCCCGTCCACACTTACCTGGCAACAAATGTAATTTAACATATTAATTTATGTGCAATGTTCGCAAAATTTACTCATTTATTGCATTACACGCAAGCGCCTTCCTTTGCTAGATAATCGATAAACCTAAAAAGACTTTTATATTTTTCCAGACCCCAAGCAGCGATACCGATGAATATGGATGCTTAATCGATTTTGTTTTCCGGAACTATAAAGTGGTTTCCCGGTGGGATGCAAGGAAAGTGAAAAGCAAAGCATGTGTATGTTAACTTTTCGTGTGAAATGTGAAGATTTCTAATCCAGTTACAGAGCACATGACTTTTCTTACATATCGTAATGTTGTTACTGCTGATAAATTTAGGAAAAGTTGTAGGTTCTTTTTCGTTAATCTTTAACGTTTAAAACCAGTACTATAATATAATTGGTGTTGAATCTATGTAAACAAGAAAGATCAATCATGCTTAAAGCATTGATTATGAAACACTTCCCAACTTCAATGCAAAACATGTCTAAAATGCATTTCGATTGCGTTATTTAAACATGTCTAAAATGCAATACATTCTTCGGTAATATTTTAAAACTTATCACAATACTACATTAATTTATTATATTTGAAAACTTAAACTTTCATCGAAAAAAATTAACTTCATTCAAATGACAGCATTGAAATATAAATTGTCTGGTTTAAACATCTCTAAAATGCGATACTTTCCTCAGTAATAATTTTAGAATTATCATAATACTACGATAATTTATTATATTTGAAAACTTCATCGAAAACAACTGAAATTCATTCAAATGAAAAAATGACACGCCTGGATCTCTCTATAAAAGCAGCATTTCATTCATAAACTATTTCCCATTCATTTCATTCATCACAATACTATAATAATTTATTTTACTTAAAAATTAAGACCATGGAGCTATAAGTAATCAAACTCTATGCTTGAAACTTCATCGAAAAAAATCGTTCTTCTCTTTGTAAAATCAATGAATATTTCATTCATATCAGTTATGCAGACTCCATGAGCTAAATAATTTTGTGTTAAAGAAATACAAACATTTTAATACAACTCATTCTACATATTTTGCTGTTTACATTTTACATAAGTGAAAAATAGGCTTCGTTGTAGAAATAATCCAATTTGGATGAGCATTTAAATTCAAATATATTGTCATTGCGTTGTTTCAGTATGTAGATGCACAGAATTTAAGCAATAATAAAGTGGTTTTAGGACGGATACAACACTCAATATGAATTAAAAAGAACTTTAAAAATCACGATTTTGAGACAAGATGGATGCCATATATCATTTTGTAGTGGGTCACGTGATCTTTTCATATCATGGTCGCGTGATCACTTCATATAAGAGGTGTAATTATTATTTCAATTTTTATTTAAAAAACTACTGAATATATTTCGCTGAATTTGTTTTATATATTTTATGGAACAATTTGAATATTACCTAAAATTTTCGCTGCAATTTGTGAATTTTAAATCCGCTTAAAAATGTTTGAAAAATTAGGTCCCATAGGGCTCAATGTATTTCATTTATCAACCCTGGTTCAATCCAAAACTAATTGGGTGATATTATTCATTTATATTCTCATAGGTCCTACAGACTGTTTGAACAACATACTAAAATTTCATTTTGATTAAGTCATTTTTACGGCAGTTATCGTGCTAACGGACAGACAGACAGACAGACAGAATGAACAAAGTCATAAACACTTTTCAACTTTGTTGTAAAGTGTTAATAACATTGAAAATCTGTGTGTGTGAGTGTTGTTGTTGAAACCCAGACCGTCCGACCTACCAGAAAGGTGTAAGGTAACTGTTTGGACGGTCGGGAAGTGCCACCCTATTTAGACCGGAACCCAGTGGGGGAGGCATCCACAGGGACCGTACCCTCCTTCCCCTACCACCAACCTCTCGGAAGGACTTTCGGACCCACATGTTTAACGTGATCGTACTCCGCATGAACACGGCGGCAGTTTTGGCAGTGGCTGGAATCGAACCCGGGCCTACCGAGTGCAACTCCAGCGCGCTAACCAATGGGCTACCGCGCCCCGGTGTGTGTGAGTGTGTCATCATCATGGAAGAACGGTTGCACAGAATTTCATGACGTTTTTCAGATAGCCTTGAAGTAGAGCCACTTAAAATGTAGGCCATGTTTTGCGTTTCTAGAACTAGGGTTTGTCGAGGCACTAATAATTATAGAAAACATTGTATGTTCTTTTTTTGTTAATCTTGCCTTTTGAAATCAGTAGTATAATATTATTGGCATTGAATCCATGTAAATAAGATTGAAAATATGTGTGTGTGTGTATGTGTCATCATCATGGTAGAACAGCAGCACGGAATTTCATGAAATGTTTTGTGTAGCCTTGACATAGACCCACTTAAAATCTAGGCCATATTTTGAGTTTATAAAACTAGGGTTTGCATTATAAATTCTGCAAACATTGTATGTTAATTCTTGTTAATCTTGCCGTTTAAAATCAGTGCTATAACATTATTAGCATTGAATCTATGTAAATAAAAATGAAAATATGTGTGTGTGTATGAGTGTGTGTGTGTGTATGAGTGTGCGTGTGCGTGTGTGTGTGTGTGTCATCATCACAGGAGAGCGGCTGCACTGAATTTTATGAAATTTTAAGTGTAACTTTGATATAGATCCACTTAAAATCTATGTCATGTTTCGAGTTTATAGGACTAGGATTTGTTGAGGCATTAATAAATTCAGAAAACATTGTATGTTATTTTTTGTTAATCTTGCCGTTTAAAATCAGTACTATAACATTATTGGCATTGAATCTATGTAAATAAAAATGAAAATATGTGTATGTGTGTGTGTGTGTGTGTCATCATCACAGGAACGGCTGTACTGAATTTTATGAAATTTTATGTGCAGCCTTGATATAGACCCACTTAAAATCTATGCCATGTTTCGAGTTTCTAGAGCTTATGGGTTGTGGAGACAGTAATAAACTTAGATAACATTGTATATTCATTTTTGTCAATCTCGCTGTCTCCACAATTTAACACAACTTTGTTTATGCCTCTATCCCTAAAATTATAGAAGTTTTATAAATTAACAAAATGAAAAAAAAAATGATCTGCTGATAATACTAAAAGAAAAAATTTTGTTCTTTCGAGATTTTTTAACGTCTTTCATGTATTACTTCCATATATTTCAATGTATGTCTTCAACAACAGCAAAATTATAATTATTTGTTTTTTACTGAGTGGCAATATTAGGATATTTGTTACTATCAACAGCTTCATTTAGAATATTTTGTAAAGAGCCTTGCTGCGCCAACCGGGAATTGAACCCTGGATCTCCGAACTGGCCAGCTGACTATCTACCATTGAGCTACTGGGACGAAATTGCAAGCGCTTATAATCGAAGTGTACTCTGCATTCTCCACCCTCTAATGTCAGACTAGGCGTGCAACTGACAATCTGACTGACGACCTGCTGCTATTTTTACATCAAGTTATTTTCCTGCTACTACTATTTTCACCCAGGTTCGTATCCTACGTGGTTGTTATCCTCTCAATTTGAAATTGGCACTCAATCTTTTAGAGTCCACCGAATTCGTACCAGTCGTACTAAGGTCACTTTCAGACCTCCGACATCTTTACACTAACCTACAGGGTTGATTTACTCGGGCGCCATTGTAAAGAACCTTTCTGCCCCAACCCGGATTGGAACCCTGGATCCCTGAACTGGCCAGCCGACGCTCGTTGAGTTACTGGGATGAAGTTGCAAGCTCTTATCGTCAAAGTGGACTCTACAATTTTATGCATAAAATAATAAGTGTTTTATAGTTTTAGAATTATTTCGTTTTTCTGGTATTAGATTTTATTGTAATGATGACATACTATTTTGTTTAATAAATATTTTATAATTCATATTTTAATGGAGTTGCAATTATTTCATTTACTTGAATTAATGGAAGAGAGATATTTTGTTTAGAATAATCTATGCATGGTTTCTTATTTATAGAACGATAAGTTCTTTGTAAGTTGTGTTCCTGTTTCTTATTTATAGAACGATAAATTCTTTGTAAGTTGTGTTCCTGTTTTTACTTTCCTTATATACATAATGTATAAGGAAAGTATTGTGACGGGGTCGAAAATTCGAATTCGAGTTTTCGACGGGAGAGCACGTTTCAAGCATCCCTGATCACGAATCAAACATTTTTGAAGTGATGTCTGTGTGTGTGTGTGTGTGTGTGTGTGTGAAAGTATGTGTGTGTGTGTGTGTGTGTGTGAAAGTATGTGTGTGTGTGTGTGTGTCAGTGAGTCTGTGGAGACGATAACTGACGAACGAATCGACCGATTTGAACCAAATTTGGTACAAAAATCACAATCCGTAAACACTGGAAGCTTATTGTTTTTATACGCAATAGAATGTTCAGAACCCTCCCTAAATTTTCGAATGAAATTTTGAAAAAATCGTCAAAAAATCAAAACCACTAATAAAGTTACACAAATAGACATTTCTTATGTAATTTTTCATTAGAAAACGATTGACATAAATTTTAGAACGCTAACATGAACCGTTCTCGAGATATTGCACATTTTTAAAAAAAATTATCAAAAAGCCATATAAAATATAAAAGAATATTTCCTATTGAGAAACATGTTCACTTTTCATATGTAATACCTTGCGATAAATTGGGTGACATCATTCTAGTGGATCTAGCTCGTTCCATTCATGAAAAAAGATATTTTGGGTAATACTTTTGTATTTGAACGCCAATAGTCATTTATCTGCTGTAAGATAACTTATTTTTTCGTCCATAACGCTTGGCGAGATTTTGGCGACAAATTTGGTAGAATGTCGCCAACGTGGCGACTTTTCGAAATGTTGCCAAATTAACGAAAATCTCGCCAAATGGATAAAAATGACGCTAAATCAACGAAAATGACGACTAATTGTCGAAAATTCGATATCTTTTGGAAAGAATATTAGTATCTACTATAAGAAAAACCTATTTTTTTACTGTAAAATTAGTAAATTCATTACATTATATAAGGAAAGTCACGTGTTGCCCACATCAGATTTTTTATTTATAGAACAATAAGTGTTATTTGTAAGTTGCGTCCCTGTTTCTCTGTTTATAGAACGATAAGTTTTTTGTAAGTTGTGTTCTTGTTTCTCTGTTTATAGAACGATAAGTCTTTGAAAGTTGTGTTGTTTCTTATTTATAGAACGTTAAGTTCTTTGTAAGTTGTGTTTCTGTTTCTTATTTATAGAACGATAAGTTCTTTGTAGGTTGTGTTCCTGTTTCTTATTTATAGAACGATAACTTCCTTGTAAGTTGTGTTCCTGTTTGTCTGTTTATAGAACGATAAGTTCTTTGCAAGTTGTGTTTCTGTCTCTTATTCATAGAACGATAAGTTCATTGTAATTTGTGTTCCGGTTTCTTATTTATAAAACAATAAGTTCTTTGTAAGTTGCGTTCCTGTTTTTTATTTATATAACGATAAGTTCTTTGTAAGTTGTGTTCCTGTTTCTTATTTATATAACGATAAGTTCTTTGTAAGTTGTGTCCCTGTTTCTCTGTTTATAGAACGATAAATTTTTTGTAAGTTGTGTTCTTGTTTCTCTGTTTATGGAACGATAAGTCTTTGAAAGTTGTGTTTCTGTTTCTTATTTATAGAACGATAAGTTCTTTGTAAGTTGCGTTCCTGTTTTTTTATTTATAGAACGATAAGTTCTTTGTAAGTTGTGTTCCTGTTTCTTTGTTTACTATTTCAGCACTGGAGAACTCACCTTGTTTCCTTTTTGTGAGAATTATTATAAAATTTCAAAATGAAAAACACTGAACATTAAAAGTTTCCCATCAAATTGTGAATCAAGTTTCTTTACATTATGTATTTCGTACGAAGAACTTCACTAGTAACCTTGCTTTTTTTTATTTTTTCATAGAGGCTACATAAGTATGCTCATTGTTCAAGAAGCCACGTCACATTATACGGGCAACCAGTGTTCTGAAAATACGTCATTATTTTATGATTGCTTCGATGTTCTGAGAATATAATCATATAGCTAATCCAGAGAGAGTACATGTCGAAAATATATTCATTTCATGGTAGTTATTTTGAAAATGATATTTGAATTCAAATGGATAAATATCTTTTTCACATAGTTAATTGCGCAATTTTGAAGTATTTGCCAAATGAAAGGCATACTATAACTACCGCAGTATTTCTGAATTGTTTTCATATATTCCAGAAATATTATTTAAGTCTGCCAGAAACATTGAATACGCTCAAAAATTTAAGTTGCAACTTGATTTCAAATAGCAATGCCTGTCGTTTAGCGTGGAGGAGAATCGTTTTATTAAAAAATGGATTCAGTTCGGTTCTGTCTTGCGGTCGATAATAGAAATATGCAAAAGTACCAGCCTCACTGGTGGGCTTCTGTAGGGTTTGTGGAAGTTCTTTTTTTTTACCTTCCATTTTTTCAGCACTCCGGGAGGGAAATGAAAAATATGGCTCTTTTAGGTTCTATCCCGTGGTAGATACTATAAGAATGCAAAGATTCGGTCTTTTATGTCACCAGGGCCCAGGGGCTTCTGCTGGGTCTGGAAATACTTTAAGCCTTTCGTCCTTTACTCTACCATCGTGGGGAGGGAAATCCAAAATACGGTTCCGCCATGTTCTGTCCCGTGGTCCATACTATACATATGGAACGATTCACTCTTCTAGGTTACCCGGAAATAGGGATGTGGAAATATTTTCTGCAAAACCCAGTTTTATATTGCCCCCTTCCCCCTTTGAGGGAATTGAAAATCCCGCTTCGTCGGGCTGTGTACCGTGACGTTACAAGCGCGCACAAATTCCCCCTTCTACGTCACGAGGAGGGGAGGCTGACAGACTTCCAAAGACTTTTAGAAAAAGAAAAACCCCATTTCCTCCGCCTCAGTGGGAGAATCAAAGACTTCTAGAGGGTCTGAAAACACACAAACACGTTAGACAATCATTCGGTTTCAGCGTTGACACAAAACATTTCTTATACTTAGCATTTTGGAAATAAATAAATAAATGCTGAGAATAGCAACCCGAATCGTTCTAACATGTACGCTTTCTCTCATGCATTATTCAAAATCGCATCTGAAAACCACCCTCATTCCCCGGGAACGCCCTTATTAATTCGAAATGCTCGTCCATGACCTTTTGATATATAACGTCCACACGCACCTACAGTGGGCAATAGAGAAGTTCCTGTTCACGTAGACGAGATTTTCACTTTATGGGGCTTAAGCTTAAATTTAGAATATGAAATAGAACTACTTATAATTTGTTAAAAACAAGTTAAGTTTAAAATTTAAGATATTTTGACTTTGTTTCCATATTTGATGTTTCTATGAGTCTATTTATGTTTCTATATAAGTTATGCTTCTATATAATGTTTTTGTGTTTCTATATAAGTTATGCTTCTATATAATGTTTCTATGTTTCTATATATGTTTCTATATTTTGTTTCTATATAATGTTCCTCTATATGTTTCAATATTATGTTTCTATATAATGTTTCTATGTTCCTATATTATATTTCTATTTTATATTATGTTTCTGCAGAATGTTTCTATACTGTATTTCTATGCTATGTTTCAATATTTGAATTACAGTAGTGGCCAAAATTGTGGAAACCTTTTGGAAAAAGTGTATTTTTGAGGTTTGATGGCTCATAACACCACTGTTTCTTTTTATACTAATACCATAAAATCATATATCAATGGAAAGATAATTTAGTCAAAATTATAAAGAAATAACATTTGTTCAACTATCTGTATTCCATCAAAAGTTATAGCCAAATAACCAGAAAAAAGAAGCACAACTTAGGTTTATATAAAGCAGCTTTCCTTCATTTGAATGTAGCCAATGAGAATGAGTGTTTAGAGAGCCAATCAGGTGCCATCTTGTTTTGGCAATGAGCCAACAGGTCACAGGATATTTATCAGTGTGTTATATGATTGCTATCAAGTTGGGGTTTTTTTGTGTGTATGTGTGTGTTTGTTCTCTGATTTAGTGAGTTTGTAAAACGTAAAGGAATTAAAAAAATAGCGCAAAGAGTTGATTGGTCACCCAAAAAGCGATGTAAAATAGTGCTATTAAGTGAAAAAGGCTACAGTTAAGAAATTAGAAGAAATATTGGGAGGAAGCTTAACCAAAGGGGGCATTTCTAAATTTTTGAAGTGGTATAAAAGGAGACTCAGTCACTACAAAACCAGACTGGTAAAGTCAATAAAAGGTGCACAATAGCAAGTGATGATAAAAGAATTAAGAGACTGTACCTTGGTGACAGAAGAAAACCATCTCGGTGTATACAAGGTGAAATGGCGCAATGCAATGTGAAGTTGAGTTGATTCAAGCACTGTTCGACACAGACTGCATGAATTTAATCTATATGCGCAGAATTCCACGAAAAAAAGCCATTTTTATCAAACAAGGGTTGAACAACAAGGGTTGAACAAGGGTTGAAAAGATTTAACTGGGCCCGTGTTATCTGACCCCATGTTAATCCATGTTAATCCATTTTAACGGAATAATGGGATAGTGTAGTTTGGAGCGGAGTGATGAGACCAAAATATCCCTGTTTGGTAGTGATGGCGTAAAATACATAAAGAGAAGAATTGGAGAAGATTTGCATCCTGATTGCATTACACCTACCGTGAAACACCCTGTTAGTGTTATTATCTGGGGTTGTATGACATCAAGAGGTGTGGGCAGAATTTGCGTGATCAATGGGAATATAAATGCCCCAAAATACATAAATGAAATACTTGAGCCCAAACTGCAGCCTTTTGCACGTGATCTTTTCCAAGATAATGACGCATTTATATTTCAGCAGGTATCAGCTTCATGTCATGTTGTTCGTGAGTGCGAAAAGTAGCTTCAAGATTCAACTGCTGGAATGGCCTGGGAGTAGCTCAGATCTTCACCCCATCGAGAATCTATGAAGCCGACGAAAGAAACTTGTTAGTCAGAAGCAACCCAGCAATAAAAACCCAATTAACAGAAGCAATAATTCAATCTTGGTTTCACATTATAACAGCTGCAGAACTGAAAAGCTTGGTTCACTCCATGGGAAAGCGCTGTAAAGCCGCAATTAAGGTTAAAGCTTATCCAACTAAGTATTAACTGACATGGTGAGAATTTTTGTATAACTTTTTTCCTACGTATTTCACTTTTCTTCTTTATGAATGCTGTTCTATTAAAAAACAATTCATAAACGTTATTGCATTACAATCTTGATTAAATTATCTTTCCATTGATATATAATTTTATGGGTATTGGTACAAAAAAATCTGATGTGGGCAACACATGACTTTCCTTATATAATGTAATGAATTTACTACTTTTACAGTAAAAAAAAATAGTTTTTTCTTATAGTAGATACTAATATTCTTTCCAAGATATTAAATTTTTGACAATTAGTCGTCATTTTCAATGATTTAGCGTCATTTTTATCCATTTGGCTAGATTTTCGTTAATTTGGCAACATTTCAAAATGTCGCCAAGTTGGCGATATTCCGCCAAATTCGTCGCCAAAATCTCGCCAAGCGTTATGGACGAAGAAATAAGTTATTCATACAGCAGATAAATGAGTATTGGCGTTCAAATACAAAAGTATTACTTAAAGTATCTTTTTCCATGAATGGAACAAGCTAGATCCACGAGAATGATGTCACCCAATTTATCGCATAGTATTACATATGAAAAGTGAACATGTTTCTCAATAGGAAATATTTTTTTTTTAATTTTATATGACTTTTTGATAATTTTTTTGAAAAATGTCAATTATCTCAAGAACGGTTCATGTTAGCGTTCTAAAATTTATGTCAATCGTTTTCTAATGAAAAATTACGTAAGAAATGTTTATTTGCGTAACTTTATTAGCCGTTTTGATTTTTTGACAATTTTTTCAAAATTTCATTCGAAAATTTAGGGGGATTCTGAACATTCGATTGCGTATAAAAACAATAGGCTTCCAGTGTTTACGGATTGTGATTTTTGTGCCAAATTTTGTTCGAATCGGTACATTTGTTCGTCAGTTATCGTCTCCACTGACTCACTGACACACACACACACATACTTTCACACACAGACATCACTTCAAAAATGTTTGATTCGTGAAAACTCGAATTCGAATTTTCGACCCCGTCACAATACTTTCCTTATACATTAGGTATATAAGGAAAGTAAGAAAATGATGTTACGAGCCATCAAACCTCAAAAATACACTTTTTCCAAAAGGTTTCTTCGAATTTAGCAACTAATGTAAGTACTAGCTTATAAAAATACTGGTCGGTCCGGACCGGAAGTATTTAGGGTTTAAAATTGTATAAATGTAATTCGAAAGAGTACATAAAAATATTTCTTTAATTTCATCTATATGTAAAAATAAATAGTAACTAGCAAAAAACTAGGCTTTACACGGACGCGCATATGAAGTATACGAGCTGTAAGAGATTTTAAATTAAAACTTAATTTAACAAATCATTATGAAATTAGAAGTCTAAGAATTTAATTTCACTATTTTAGAATCCTAATACAAAAATTGTTGTTTACTTGTTACTTGTAGAAAGTGCACTGTACTCTTATAGTATCTATACTTTTATAGTTACCTATTGTACTTTTCGAGTATCAGGAATAAAATGTTCAGGCAAATGTTGATTTCACTTTGTTTGTCCAAATAGCAAATAAAAGCAAAAAATATGCATTTTTAACACTTTTTAACATACTTGTAAAGTGTTTATGGCTATGTTTATTCTGTCTGTCTGTCCGTTCGCACGATAACTGCCGTAAAAATGACTTTATTAAAGTGAAATTTTAGTATGTTATTGAGACGGTTTGTGGGACATATGGGAATGCAAATAAATAATATCACCCAATTAGTTTTGGATTGAACCCGGGTAGATAAAATGAAATGCATTGAACCCTTTGGGACATAATTTTTAAAGCATTTTTTAAGCGGAGTTAAAATTCAAAAAATTTTAGAAAATATTCAAATTATCCCATGAATTATATAAGAAAATTTCAGCAAAATATGTTTGGTAGTTTTTAAATGAAAATTTAAATAATAATTACAGCCATATTATACGAAAAAATCACGTGATGCACTGTGAAATAAAATATAGCGCTATTTTTTTTTTTCGCTTAGTGAAAAACATGACTTTTAAGGAACGATATAATTATATTTAGTTTTGCATCCATCCAAAAACCTCTTTATTTTTACACATTATCTGTGTATCTAAATTCTATGCCTATACAATTACAATATTTTTGATTTTAAATGATCACTAAACTTTGATTATTTCTACAGCGAAGCCTAATTTTAACGTATGCAGAATGCAAACAAATCAAGCGATTGTAAGATGAGTTGTATAAGAATTGATGAATTTTTTAACGCAAAATTATTTAGCTCTGGAGTTTGTAATATAAGAGATATAAATGAAATATTCATTGATTTTACATAGAGAAGAAGATTTTATAGCATTGCTTTTTTTTTTGATGAATTTTTAAGTTTCCAAGTAAAATAAATTATTGTTGTACTGTGATAATTTAAACAATATCACTGTTGAAAGTATCGCATTTCAGAGATGTTTAAATAAAATTGCATTTCTGTTGGAAAGTGTTTTATAATCTATGCTGTATGCATGATTAATTTTTCTTGTTTAAGTATCCCCTTTTCATTATTTTTATGCAACTTAAATTCATGAAATATGTATGCATTAAAATTTATGCAACGTAAATCTATAAAAGACAATGACATACTAAATTTGGACTTTCTATCTGCTATGGGGACAGACTATTCCGATAATAATCAAAATAAAAAACAAAATTAAATATACCACTAAAGATAACGACATACTAAATTTAGACTTCCCTGCTGTTTCATTTCTCGTGTTATTCTCGTTAAACGAGTACATTCAGGGGGGGGGGGGCGCAAAGACGAGCTAACCCGATAAGGTTTAAAATTTAAGGAAATAAAATATATCACTAAACACAATGACATATTGAATGTGGACTTTCTAGCTGCTCCGTTTTAAAGTTATTCCTGTGAAATGAGTACTATCCTAATGCGGTCCCAAGACGGGCTACTCCGAAAGAACTAAAACATACTGTAAAAGACAATGACGTGCTGAATTCGGACTTTGTAGCTATTCCAGTTTTCGAGTTATTTTCAAAAAACGAATGTATTCCTATAGCGGGCTCAAGATGGGCTATCCCGTTGAGGATCAAAATTGAAAGAATTAAAATATACTACAAAAGAGGAACAACAAGCAAAATTTGGCATTTACTGCTGTTCCGGTTCTGGAATTATTCCTCTAAGAACGAGTTTGTCAAATAACACGTTTGAGTCAAAAATTACACAAATTCATGATTTAGACACACTTGGACAAACATCGTTTTGAGCAGGACGGAGTTGAAACTCGGTGGTTTTTGCGCTGGCCGGGGCGAGCAAGGATCTATCTTTTAAAATATCCTCAGACTCGGGGAGGAAATGAGGGGGGGGGGGGGGTCATACGTTAGTCGTGTTTTGCTTGTTGGAAAGTTGAAAAGTAGAGTGCTAAAAGCGGGAATGCGCATCCATAGTATCAGTGGCGTAGTCATAACTTTTGATCGGGGGTGTACGGGAGTATTTTCAGGTGGCGGAGGGGGTTACGTCGGGTAAGTAATATTGAGCTACAGTTATCGCCAAATTTGTTACCAAAATTGAGAGACAGAGAAATATAAAGGTGTTTATATGGTAATTAAAACACTTCCATTATAAATAACAGTATCCATGGGCCGGCCGGTTTCGCGCTTATTAATGCACTTATCAGCATGGAATAACTGCAATGGTAGTAAAGAAAACTTTCTATTTGCTGCAATTTTGTTTGCATAATGTATACTCTTTTCTCAGTTGTTTCATTTTTGTGACTATAGATTGATTAACACTTTTAAAGCAAAATAAATAAATAAATAAATGCCCTGGTTGTATTTTGCATTCTCACCTGAGTTTCGCATAATAGATATTTAAAAAGAAAATACATTGTTTTATCATGCTTTTAAAAGTGCTAATATGAAAACTCGATCGATACCTATATAAACTGATATATAAATACTGAGAAGATATATAATGATATATAAAAACAAGAAATGTTATTTTCTTGGCACATTTCCAGGTATAGACCCCGCAAAAGGAACCGATCAGAAATATCATGGAAATAAGGAGAAGGGCTTAACCTGTTGTGTCACTGCTTCATTAGCGATATATTCGCTATTAAACGCTATACAACTATTATAGTCACAAAGGAATTTGAAATAATAATAGCCGAATACACGTTGAAAATCAACGGTTTCAAAATAAGCAACCACCCGAATAATGTAAATTTTTGAATAATTCGCGCTTCACATTTAATCGGCAAATCGAATATTTTGGTGTGCAGAACTCCTTAAGAAGAAAACATTGGAAAACTTTAATTGCACACTTCTTCCTTTCGAACAATTTACCCATACACAAAATTTAAATCTCTATATCATCCCGAAGCATGCTATTTTATCATTTCCTCATTCGAACGTCTTTCTGTAGAGCACAGCCATAAATGGACATTTAGGAAAAACTCTATTCGTCTTGGGTTTTTTATCAGATGATTGGCCTTTTAAATGTGATAGAGGCTTGATACCAAACAACAAACCTCTATCACATTTTAAAGGAAGCATGTATAACTTATTCGAAAAATTGAACATTTAGGTGTGCGGCACCCCCCTAAAGTAGCAAATATTGAAAATCTGAAATTGCACGCTTTCTTCCTTTCAAGCTATCTACCTGTACACCAAATTTGAAGTCTTTATTATATCGCGAAGTATGCTTTTACTATTATTTCACCTTTAGAACGTTTTTCTGTGTAGCATCTCCTCTAATGAACATTTTTAAAATTGTGTATTCATCAAATGTATTCATCAAATGATTAGCCCATATACTAAATTCCAAGCCGCTTTCACATTGTAAAGGAAGCGTTTTCATTTGTTCCTCAAATCGAATATTTTACTGTGCGGCCCTTCCAACAATAGTAAATGTTGGAACACTGAAATTGCACACTTTCTTAAAATGCAACAATCTACCCGTACATCAAATTTAAAGTCTCTATCTCATCGCGAAACATTCTATCATTTCACCTTTCAAATGTTTTTGTGTAGAGTACTCACTCCCTTAATTGAGCATTTTTGAAAATCTCCATATTCTTAGGTTTTCTATCAGATGATTCGGCCATATATGAAATATCAAGCCTTTGTCAAGTTTTAAATGTGGCGTTTCTCTTTTATTCCGAAAATCGAACATTTTGGTGTGCGGCACTCCCTAAAGTAGAGAATATTGGAAAACTGAAATTGTACACTTTCTTCCTTCCAAATTATCTTCCTGTACACCAAATTTGAAATCTCTATCTCATCCCGAAGCATATTTTTTATCATTTCATATTTCGAACATTTTTCTTTGGAGCACGCCCTTAATCGCACATGTCTGAGAAACTCTATTCGTCTTGAGTGTTTTCATTAAATGATAAGCCCATATGCCAAATTCCAAGCCTCCATCAAAATTTAAAGGAGGTATTTCTCATTTATTTGGAAAATCGGACATTTTGGTGTGCGGCACCCCCTTAAATAGAAAATATTGGAAATCTGAAATTCAACACATTCTTCCTTTCGAACGGTTTACCCATACACCAAATTTGAAATATCTATCTTATCGCAAAGCATGTTTTCCTATCATTTCACTTTTCGAACGTTTTGGTGTGGAGCCCCCCCCCCCCCGCCCCTCTACAGAACGTTTTCGAAAAATTCGATTTTTCCAGTGGTTTTTATCGAACGACCTAGCCGTGTACCAAATTGTAAGTCTCTATCTATTCGGAAAGTTCCTAAAAAAAGTGTGATGGACAGACAAACAGACAGACAGACGGACATACAAGTACTTGGTAATTAGTATATATAGATGTTATATCAGCCATTTTACCTGACCTTCGCGCGCTCACAGTTGCTAGTGATAGTTAAATGTGACATGGGTTTTCCACACTTAATCAAAACACTTGATAATCCGTTTCATTGTTGGCAACGAAAGGAAATCAAATCGTGTCTTTATTGCCTTGGAAAAGCAGAGGAGCAAGTTTTTGAAAATCCCTTTGTATCGACACCTTTAATTCGAATTTTCGAATTTTTTATTTTTACGTTAATCAGAAAACTAAGACGGAGCGAATGAGACCAAAACCGTGATTCTGGCTCAAGTGGAAATGCTTGACCATTTTGAAAAGTGGTTTTGAATTATTTATTTATTCTTTTGCATCATCGCCCTTAATTCAAAATTTCAAAATTTCAAAATATTAGAATTTTCTTTTTTATCTAGTAGTTAAGACTGATTGAATGAGACCCAAAGCAAAATTCTAACAGAAGTGGAAGTGCTGGATAATTTAACAAATTGTTTTTGAATTTATTGATTATTTCTTTGCACCATCATCCCTGATTCAGATTTTCAGAATTTTAGATTTTTCCCTTGACATTATCTCGATGATAAGACGGATCAAATTATATTAAAACTAGAATTTTCTAGCTGTAGTAGAAGTGATTGATAATTTTGATAATCACCCTTCAGTCAGTCATAGTCAGCCAGTCTGTCTGTCAGTCAGTTCAGTACATATTATGCAAATATACTATGTTAACCTGTACATCCTATCCGAATATTTAAATTTCTGAAATCATTTCAAATACTATTTTCTTTACAATGTCTTCTATGATCAATGAAGATCTTCAGAATTCATATTAAGAGACTGACGTACGTTTCCGCTGGGTCCCTATTTCTTGGCATCATTCCCAATTCAATTTTGTTATATCAGATTCGTTTTATGCTTATGATCACGATGTGGAAACAGGAAATTACTCCCATGGAAACAGTTTAAAATAAGGAAAACACTCCGTGATCAAACAGACAGGGACAAGATATTTTGAAGACTTTTAAACAATCTAGTTACCTTTATTTTACATTTTTGCCATACTTTTTTAATGTAAACAATATGAAGCCTGAACGGCAGATTTTAAATTTTTGATCAAAATGAAATTTTATGAAACTACTTTGTATTCGCAACGAAAATATAGGAAAACGTTTTTGTGGTTCAATTTTGATAAAACACATACATTTCAATAATGCATATACATTTCACTGAGCTTTATGATTTAAAATATTTTGCCCATTATGCTTAAAAATTTTAAAATATATTTTATTCAATTTTGGTCAATTATTTAGTATCCGTCTCTTTCACTTCGCTATTAAATTACAGGTATTTATTTTTGTAATTTTCTCTAGATTACTATCCTTTACATTTTCTATGATTTTAAAGTTAAGTAATTGATCTCACTAGCCACTTATTAAATAGATTTTAGTATTTACAAATCAGTTTTATAATACTGGAAGTATGTGGTGTTGCATTATCTTGATGAAAAATGAAATTACTACTAGCGAAACGAAAGTCATTGGCATCTTGTTTTCTAATATATTAATATATGTCTCTGAATTTAGTTTACTCAGTCATAACTTTATTTTGTGGTTTCTGGATAATCCAATGTTTTACTAAATCATTACTCTATTACCAGATTCTTGGCGTTGAAAAAAATGCATTTTTCTTTGTAAAAAATGAAATCTTCATAGTAACATATAGTTATATAAATCCTTTAATGAAATTATTTATGACATGAAATGAATTATTAATTTCGGCATATAATTTTTCTTGCAAAATACATTCTTACTTGAGTATGTTTCGTTGTTGATGTTTTGTCACCAGTGTGACCGAGTGGTCAGCGAGTTGGCTTTCGAAACCACATATACTAGATTCGAATCTTGGAAACGAAGGTCGAACATACTCCGTATATGCATAAATATACTCAGTATGTATAAATACTCCGAGTATTCAAAATTCTTTTTGCGCTTTAGAACCACAGAGTGTAATGAAAACCACCTCCTTTGGTGCACCTGAATAGCTTATTTCAAGGACAAATTGCTCAAATTTCTCGGTTGATAATATGGATTGAAGATGAACATCAAGCTCCTGACCATTAACAAAAAGTTTTGCCCACTATATATATATAAGAGAACTACGTATATATATATATACGAGAACTACGTTTATATATAAGAGAATTTTAAATAGTAACTGAAAATGTCCCTTTTTAATGCGGAAATCTGATTCAGCAGATATTGCTTGAGCAGACAATGCATATTGAGACTCAGCGCGTCTCTTTGTATGGACTATAAAAATTGCACTTTTTTGACGGACTATAAGAAAAAGAGTCCACTAGAGGGAGATTTCATTCTTCTACATGCTTATTCTTGTCTAGAAATTGCAAAACACATTAGCTTTCACTGAATCTTAAAAATATCTTTTGTAGGTTGAAGGTCAAAACTATTTTTCTTTAAATCATAAATTTTCTCTGATTCAACTTGAGTCAAATATTTTCTGCGTCTGATGTTGACAGTATAAGTAATATAACATATAACCCCTAACTACTTAAAATCCAACCGCAACACCATTCCACTCGTTCTTACAACTGTAACTATATTATTCTTAAAGCTAATCATGAAATTTTACATAAGAATTTCTTATAATTAAGCCCTAAAAATTTTAATGTTGTATCCAATGAGCTTAGGTCTGAAAAATCCTCTAACTTTTAAAATCTAAGTTAAAAGATTATCTTTACGCATATACAAATACGGAAATAGTTTTCATTATTCTAAGTAATTATTATAAATATATTTTTGTTTAGGATTGTAATGCACCTGTTGCCTATCTCTCTTCATTAGTTTAGCTTAGCGACCTGAATGAACTCGCTAGTCCCTAGTTTGCATTGTAACAATTTTTTGTGTTCTGCGCTTATGTTGTGTTTTTACCCCTATTGCTGTGCTTGTCTGCATTACCTTGTTTGTTACATTACTAAACTTGATTTGATTTGATTTGATTAGATTTCCAATATTAAAAAACAGGAACTTAAACATATGTGATCCCTTGAAATTAGAGAAATTTACAAAAATAAAAATAATATCAACTTTTGTCACTTTGACGCAGTTAATGCCATCCTATTTGTGACAGTAAATATGAATCAGTTCAAGCAAAATAAAATCTCTGGAAAAATTTTATTGGAGTAATTTGCAAGGTCTTCAATAGTGTGCTGTCAAATTTCTGACATGCAACATTCATCCTATACATGCGGCAAACCTAACTGGATGTTACAGAGATGTAGGAAAAACTGTAAACCTCGCTAAGTTATAGAGTTAGTCAATGTACGTATATTGGGCGTATGAAGATAAAAACGAATTAATATTCCACAGTGGTGTCAAATTAGGTTAGCAGCAAGTATAGTAAAAGTTAGAACTGTAGGTTAAATTCAATAAAGAGACAATCCTGTTTAAAACTTCCCCAAAATATTTAAGAATATCCTTAAGTTCTGGATAAATGTCGGACACACCATTTCTTTATTATTGCTAATTTGCTATTAAACTTATCATTTTAATGTAAATGATAGTTGTTTAGAATGGTAATTAACTAGTACTTAAAAGGAAAATGATCACCATGTAGCATATAAATGCTTGAATAACTGCAAAAGTTTAATTTTTGACCAATATTTACCTCAGCTCATCCTGTTTTGGTTTCGATTTTACTTTGAATAACGAGGTAGGGGCATTTGGCAGAAATCCACTATTTCGAAATCTAAATATATTGAAATTACTAAAAGGACTTAACATTTGTGTGAGGCATATATTACCTTTAAGCTTAAAGTTTTCGACCGTGTCCAGAATCACGTGACCGGAGAGTATTTCTCCGGCATAATACATCTCCTTCTCCAGCCGGATGTCGAACTCCCGGATGTAATCCATGACGGCGCCACCAGCCTCGGCTGCCAGAAAAAAAAAATTAACGTAAGACAGATTAAATCAAACACTATTCTAGATGCAATTTAAAGATTTTTTTTTATAATTAACAGAAAAGGAAAGCATTTCAAAATGACTTGAAAAAATAATTTTAGGTGCAGTGGTCGTATTACTTCAATGGGGGGAAAAATCACCACTATCATTGCACCGAAACTTTTTTTGAACTCCAGCTACTGAATAACTATGACTGTTGCAGTTTATTAAATAAGGACGTATTTTATTCACCTGAAGAAATATGTATAGTGTTGGGTTCCTCTTGATCTTCACATACACGCACGACATTTCAGGAACCAAGGTTTCTATTTCTGCGAAATTTTATGCGTAGAAACATAGTGTAAAGTACTAGAGATAGATATAATCTTTTGTCTGCATTAAATAAATGGAGACAAAAGGAGACGAAGGGATCCGTCTATTTTATCTGATAAATTGAGATAAATTATTATATTGGAGAAAATTAATGACAGTGGATCCAGACGTTCCACATATTTATTTAAAAGATAATTTCATTAAAAAGACATTATATTTGTGTTCATCAAATAGAGATAAGGGATTACTCTCCGCTATTACACGGAAGTAACGGAGATAAGGGATTAATGGACGAATAAATGGAGATAAAGGATTAATGGAGATAAGGGATTACATCCCTCTATTACACGGATGTAAACCATGGTTTGTGCAATTTTCACAATTTGTATTTTCACTTTTTAAAATATATTTATATGGTACAATGCGTGTACAATGTAAGTTTTACATTTCTGTATTTTTAAACTTTATTAGTGTTGTAACAACACAAGTGTTGTTAAACTTTATTAAAATGGGTTTTTTTTCTAAAAATATTTCTTATTTGCTGTTGGGTAGTCCTTAATGTGTGTTGCTTTGGAAGTTATAAAATAGTAAGTAATAATAACAGTGCATTAACTCTTTCTCCTGAAATTCCAATTTACTTTCTTAACTGGGAAAGGATTCCAGAACCGAGATTACTGTTGGTTTGAGCATTAACCCACTATAACTGAAAGTAAGATCACTTGTACCCCAAACCTTTAATTTAATGTGAAGACTGTGTTGAATATGTTAATTTGAATAATTGGTAATATTGTTTATAGTTAAGTTAACATTTCTACCGATGGCATTGTGCCCTGTTATGTTGCTATAGTTGGAGTCCTGTGGTACCGGAAAAACCCATTACCATATATGTTGTCGTAAATTCCGGTACAACAGCAAGTTGCTAGTTTTCGGATTGCTATACGTTCACAATAATACACTAGTTTTATCCATGTGATAAAAATTATATTATTTGGCCTAATCATCCAAAAGGATTGTCCATGCCTAATTTAAAATGTTAGTCAATTTCTGGCATAAAATAAAAGTTTAATTTAAAAAACGTTCAAAAACTTTGATAAAAAACCAAATAATATAAAAACTTCATAAATACAATATACATACAAATATATGGAAGTCAACCGGTTTCGAAGATGGAAAACAGCCTTCTTATGCTGGACTAATAAAAAATGTGATCTCACTTATTTATGTAAGTCCTACAACTGCGGTACAATGGCACACTTTGCTGAAGGAGAAAAGCCATCATCGTCACGGCGAGAAATGAAAAAATCTGATGTGGGCAGCACATGACTTTCCCTGCAGACTTATATCCACGTTCTCTTTATTTTAATTAAATTTAATTCACTTTTAATTCAATTTTAGTTCTCGTTTGGTAACTGGACTTATTTTCAAAGATGGCGTAGAAAAAATACGAAAAAACTAAAATATCTCGAGAACGGCTAGTCCTAGTGTAATGGGGTTGGTCTTATTCTTTTCTTCGTTAAAAGTTACGTTTAAAATAATAATTTAATGGATATATTTCAGCATACATAGTTTTTTATTTTAGATTTTGTCGATTTTTACGGACTGTTTTGCAAAAAAAGGCAGGTTATTTTTTTCCGAATCGTACCAAAATCTAATCAGCACCAGGGTGACTCACAATCAGCACCAGGGTGACATTTTGTAAAATTCGGTACATTAGATTTTCAGCTAGAGTGGAAACAAGCTTTTGCAGGCCATTTCACAAAAAAAGGCGGGTTCTTTTATCCCGAATCGTACCCAAAACTAATCAGCACCAGATTCGCCCACAAATGACTTAACTACCAAATTTTATGAAATTCGGTCAATTAGTTTTTTAGTTAGAGTAGATACAAAATCTGCACAGACAGACAGATGGACGGACAGACACACAGACGGACAGACAGACAGACACACACACAGACGTCACGCTAAAAATAGTTTTTTCGTATTCTAGAGGTCTCGAAACGTGTAGATCCGTCGAAAACTCGAGTTGCGATTTTCGTCATGATTCCAATACTTTCCCTATACATTACCATGTATTGCAGGGAAAGTAAAAAATAGAACCGAAGAAACAGGGGGGGGGGACGGGAAACTACGAATGAGCGGCAAAAACGACAGAAGAATAGCAGAAAATAAAGAATGACAGAAAAAAATTCAAGCTGGTAAGAGAACAGATAGTATAGAGATTACTTTTTCCCCTTTTATTTCTTCCAGCAGCAATGACAGCGTGTATCCTACCTTCAGCCTACCTTCAGCCTATTTATTCTACTGCAGTTATCAAGCTTACTTGTATAAATTGCACTTCTTGTTTCTCTTGAAGAAAGTTGTTTTCTACCTTGGAAACCGGACGATCCCAATACATTTGTATGTATGCTGTGTTCATAAAAGTTTCAGAAACGAACCATTTCCGGCAACTATCCTGATCTCTTTTTGAAATAGCTCTGAATATGTAATATCTATATGATACCTTCTCAGTAGCATTTTTATAGAAGTCAGTTAATACAGTAGTACTTTTTCGGTTTATATGCTATAAAAAAGCAGAATAAACATAAACTTTTTACCGGTCATTGGCAAACTATTTAAAAAACGATTCATTTAGAATTAGAATCTATTTCGAATTTCATCTGAAATTGTATAAACATGAATGTCCAGCGATGAAACTTATTCATTTTTGTATATTGTTCTGTAAGACATTTCTAGCCCGATTTTCAAATGCATTTCCGATTTGCATTACGAGCCACAGAACACCTGTTTCTCGAACAGCTATTGCTACGTGCGACCTCCGACAGCCAGCGGAACCGGATTCTGTGATGCTTTTTAGCGGACGTAGGCCCAATTTGAATTGCTATAGATCAACTGTTGCACAAACGGCGACAAAAGGACGATTTTCACGTTGGCGACAAAAGGGCGACAAAAAACAACAAAAGATCGACAAAAAACGACAGTATACAATCATAGCAGAAATTGGCAGAGTCTCACCTAAAAGCGCCAAAAATGAAAAAGGGAACTACATCTGTTCCCAACAAATGTTGCAAGTTTTTCTCTTGTGGATTGCTAGTTTCAATGTGAAGGCTAAGTATCCTGTTTGCAGTAATTAATCATCTGGCATGGGACACTTTATTGCGTGATGCTAAACATGGAGGATAGATATCAAAACAAACAGCTTTGCATATCTATATAAATAAAATTGAAATTCTGTCTGTTTATTTGTGTGTTACTTTATATCATCATCCCAAGAGAACGGCTGTATCGAATTTGATGAAATTTTCGGGATAGATTTGGAATAGCCCCACTTAAAATTTAGTCCATGTTTCGAGTTTCTAGGGGACCAGGGTTTATCAAGATAATAATAAACAAGAAAGATCAATCATGCATAAAGCATTGATTATGAAACACTTTCCAATTGCAGTGCAGCTTTACACATCTCTAAAATGCGATACATTCCGAGGTAATATTTTTAAAATTATTACAATACTGCAATAATTTATTACATTTGAAAACTTAAAACTTCATAAAAAAAATGAACTTTATTCAAATGATGTCATTGAAATATGAATCGCATGGCTCTCTATGTAAAAGCTGTAAATATTTCATTCATACACTTTTATTCCATTTCTTTCATTCATCACAATACTACAATAATTAATTTTATCTAAAAACTTAAAACCATGGAGGTAAAAGTAATTTAACTCTATGCTTAAAACTTCATCGAAAAATTCTGCTATAAAATCGTCTCTTCTCTATGTAAAATCAATGAATGTTGCATTCATATCAGCTATATTGCAAACTCCAGAGCTAAATAATTTTGTGTTAAAGAAATTCATCAATTCTTATATAACTCATCCTACACCTTTATGTGTTTACATTCTCCATAAGGACAAATTAGGCTTAGTTGTAGAAATAATCAAAGTTTGATGATCATTTAAATTCAAATATATTGTAATTGCTTTGTTTCAGAATGTAGCTGCACACAAATTGAGCAAAAAAATTAAGCGGTTTTAGGACGCATTCAATACTAAATATAAATTAAAAAGAACTTAAAAAATCACGATTTTGACACAAGATGGATGGCATTGATCATTTAAACTCAAATATATTGTAATTGCGTTGTTTCGGAATACAGATGGGCAGAAATTAAGCAAAAATAAAGCGGTTTTAGGACGGATACAACACTAAATATAAACTATAAAGAACTTTAAAAAACGCGATTTTGACACAAGATGGATGCTGTATTTTATTTTGAAGTTGGTCACGTGATCACTTTATATGATATGGGTGTAATTATTATTTAAATTTTTATTTAAAAAAATACCTAATATATTTTGCTGAAATTTTTTTCGCATTTCTTATGGGATAATTTGAATATTTCTTAAAACTTTTGAAGCAATTTGTGAATTTTAAATTCGCTTAAAAAATGTTTGAAAAATTAGGTCCTATAAGGTTCAATGTATTTCATTTTTTCAACCTGAGATCAGTCCAAAACTAATTGGGTGATATTACTCATTTATATTCCCATCTCATAGGTCCCACAGACCGTCTGAACAACATACTAAAATTTCATTTCGATACAGTCATTTTTACTGCAGTTATCGTGCGAACGGACAGTCAGACAGACAGACAGAATGAACAAAGTTATAAACACTTTTCAACTATGTTGTAAAATGTTAAAAACGAACCTCCTATATAGATAACATTATGCAGACGATATTTTATCGCCAATTTATTTGAAGGAAAATATATTGTGTTGCTTAACAACGGAATTAAATCCAATGCATTTATGCAACAGACAATATTATTAAACCTTTTTGATTTAAATAATGGAAAAATGTATATAAATATAAATTTTATAAGAATTACATTTTTGACTGGATTACGTCAATTAAGGCCTTTGGGTTTAAAGATTACGGACAGGTTATGATATTTTCCATTTCTTACGTCATTTGTTTTACTCGGCAAAGTTTTCAAATTCATATATCGTGTTTAACTCATATACTATGTTTAGCCAATTGCTGAAGCAAAATAAAAGCAGTACTGGTACATCTTCTAATACCATTTTAGCGCTTTCATTTTGGCATATTTTGATCTAATTTCATATGTTTGATAAATTTATTTACAAACGGGACCAGGATGTTTTATTCTTCAGATTTGCACATGAAGATAGTTTTGTATTGAGAGGACAAATATTTTTATACATTTTAGGAGAATTAAATTAAATATGGAATAGAATGTTTTGAATAGCAACATCATTTAGAATATTATGTAAAGAGCTTGCTGCCCTAAACCGGTAATCGAACCCTGGATCTCCGAACTGGCCAGCCAACGCTCTACCGTTGAGCTACTGGAATGAAAGTGCAAGCTCTTATCGTCAAAGTGGACTCTGTAACTATAAGAATTTGTACATAATTGTGAATTTTAATTTTCTTTATACATTCCGTACGAAGAACAGGTATACTGCTAGTAGAAAATATATTTCTGGTCGAAACTCAGTTCTACTCTTTTGTCGACTTCAGGTACATTGCCCTTTATAAAGTCAAATTATACTATCTGAATTTGCTTGCAATTAATTTCTTTGTCTTTGCAGCCTTTATGCTATGCCACCCGCTTAACCTCTCTATCCAGATGTAGGTCTATTCAGATGATCACACAGATTTGATTTCGTAGCAAGATTGTACTGTTACTGATCCCTCGTTAACAGCTCATTTACGTGGCAATAGATTACGAACTTTTCTAAGCAATGATTGTTCTACAAAAGTTGAAGCTAGCATGCCATCCACACATATTCTCTAGAGATGATAGTAGTTGGCCGTGAAGCAACATCAGCAGTTTGTGGATTTGAAGCAAGAGGCAGGTTCAGCAGAGCTCAACTTTTAGGCAGATAAGCTATGCCCACATTTAAAAGCACATCGGATTTTGTGTCTAATGTCTAATTACTAAAAGAAATGTGCCCAGAAAGTAAGTGAAAAATTTTGAAAAAGTACAAGTTTTCAAGCCTTTTATGGCAAATGAAGATAATACTTTAGATAATATCTAAAAATGCTTTTTCAAAATGAATTTAATTTGAAACGCTTAAAAATAACTTTTGACATATGATGCTAAACTATAAGATGAATGCATATATTTTTATTTGTATGTTAAGAAAAATGCTGTTTTAGAGAATAAAAAGTAAATTTTCAACTCCCTTGCTGCGCAAATGAAGATAAAGTCGAAAGATAAAGTTAAACTACTGGATAGACAATTTTTGGCATTTTAGTTCTAAACTGTAAGATAGATTTACATATTTTTGCTGATATTTTTAAAATGTGCTGTTTTTGAGACAAAATGCAACTTTCAAGTCCCTTGTGGCAAATAAAGAAAATACCAAAATCTTTTTTAAACATCGATAAAGTTGATCTAATTGACAGACAACTTTTAGCAATTAGTGCTAAGCCGTAAGCGAAAAACATTTTTACTTTCCTTATATACATAATGTATAAGGAAAGTATTGTGACGGGGTCGAAAATTCGAATTCAAGTTTTCGACGGGAAAGCGCGTTTCAAGCATCCCTGATCACGAATCAGACATTTTTGAAGTGATGTCTGTGTGTGTGTGTGTGTGAAAGTATGTGTGTGTGTGTGTGTGTGTGTGTGTGTGTGTGTCAGTGAGTCTGTGGAGACGATAACTGACGAACGAATGGACCGATTCGAACCAAATTTCGTACAAAAATCACAATCCGTAAACACTGGAAGCCTATTGTTTTTATACGCAATCGAATGTTCAGAACTCCCCTAAATTTTCGAATGAAATTTTGAAAAAATCGTCAAAAAATCGAAACCGCTAATAAAGTTACCCAAATAGACATTTCTTATGTAATTTTTCATTAGAAAACGATTGACATAAATTTTAGAACGCTAACATGAACCGTTCTCAAGATATTGTACATTTTTCAAAAAAATTATCAAAAAGTCATATAAAATAAAAAAAAATATTTTCTATTGAAAAACATGTTCACTTCTCATATGTAATACCATGCGATAAATTGCGTGACATCATTCTCGTGGATCTAGCTCGTTCCATTCATGAAAAAAGATACTTTAAGTAATACTTTTGTATTTGAACGCCAATAATTATTTATCTGCTGTAAGACTAACTTATTTCTTCGTCCATAACGCTTGGCGAGATTTTGGCGACGAATTTGGCAGAATGTCGCCAACTTGGCGACATTTTTAATTGTTGCCAAATTAACAAAAATCTCGCCATCTGGATAAAAATGAAGCTAAATCTATAAAAATGACGACTAATTGTCGAAAATTCAATATCTTAGAAAGAATATAAGTATCTACTATAAGAAAAACCTATGTTTTTACTGTAAAAGTAGTAAATTCATTACATCATATAAGGAAAGTCATGTGTTGCCCACATCAGATTTTTTAAATACAATTTATTTATAAAAAAAATTATATTTAATGAAGATTTTTATTTGTCATGACAAAAAAGTTAGAGGAAATTATCTTTATTCGGAGACGCGACTGTTATACAAATTGCTCTTTGTTAAACAATCAATTATTCTAGGCAGGTAGCAGATAATGACTTGGGACTATGTGACGCAATTCATCGCATCTCTTTAATGCATTATTACCTTTCATCGACAATTTAATAAAAAGTATCGATGAAAGGCAATATATTATTCATGAGAGTTAGCGCCGAACTATAAATCAATTTCAAGCGTCATATTAAAAGGGAATATGTTGTAAGAATATGTCGCAACAGAAATTAAATATTGATATCAATACATTTTACTTTCCCTGCAATACATGGTAATGTATAGGGAAAGTATTGGAATCATGCCGAAAATCACAACTCGAGTTTTCGACGGATCTACACGTTTCGAGACCTCTAGAATACGAAAAAACCATTTTTAGCGTGACGTCTGTGTGTGTGTCTGTGTGTCTGTCTGTCTGTCTGTGAGTCTGTCTGTCTGTGCAGATTTTTTATCCACTCTAAGTAAAAAACTAATGGACCAAATTTCACAAAATTTGGTAGGTAAGTCACTTGTAGACGAGTCTGGTGCTGATTAGTTTTGGGTACGATTTGGAATTAAAGAACCCGCCTTTTTTTGCGAAATGGCCCGCAAAAGCTTGTATCCACTCTAACTGAAAAACTACTGAACCGAATTTCACAAAATTTGGTTGATAAGTCACTTGTGGGTTACCCTGGTGCTGATTAGATTTTGGTACGATTCGGAAAATAATAACCTGCCTTTTTTTGCAAAATGGCCCGCAAAAATCGTCAAAATCTAAACTAAAGAACAAGGTATACTCAAATATATCCATTAAATGCCCGTTTAATACGTAATTTTTAACGACGAAAAGAATAAGACCAATCCCATTACATTAGGATTAGCCGTTCTCGAGATATTTTAGTTTTTTAGTATTTTCTCTAGTCCACCTTTGAAAATAAGTCCAGTTATCAAATGAGAACGAAAATAGAATTAAAAGTGGAATTAAATTTAATTAAAATAAAGAGAACGTGAATATAAGTCTGCAGGGAAAGTCATGTGCTGCCCACATCAGATTTTTTTATTTATAGTATAAGATGCAAAAGTAGAGTTTTAAGAAAATAATATTACTTTACTGCTTGGGAATACCGCAGCTTCCTATGAATTCAAAAGGAATTTTTTATACAATTCAAGAGTAAAAATAACTATATATAATGGCCTAAAGTGTTTTTGTCTTTCCAGATCCCCCCTGTGATCTGGAAGGCTTAATTTTTGCACACTTATAACATCGAATGCAATACTAAAGTTAATGGATCCAGATTTTCGATTAACCTCCAGGGGGCGGAGAAAATGGGGGTTTAGAAATGTTTTCCCAAACTGTTCAAAACCAGGGCTGTAGGACTAGAAGGGGGACCAGGACTAGAAGGGGGATCAGGGTAGAGACTAGAAGGGCTGACTCTCTCCTTTGTACTAGACAGACGAAAGCGTAAGGCTTCTAAGTATACAAGCTGACGCTACAGCGGCCATATTGACTCCCATTTGAAGCGACGACAGTACATGGAGAAAAGAAAGTTACTTTCTAGTCCTTTTTTTGGAATTTCGAAATAAGCAAAACAATTTTTACTACTTTCTTAAATGATTGGTACAATGTTTTGAAAGCAGCAGCACATATTTCACAACTAAATTGAGCATAGAATATCAACTATGTAGTGTGTGCGAGCTATCGGAATAGCACAGGATGATGATAACTGAATGGAGGCAAAATGGCGATTGCAATCTATATAAATAAAATTGAAAATCTGTCTGTCTGTTTGTTTGTTTGTCTCATCATCACGGGAGAACGGCTGAACCGAATTTGATGAAATTTAGTGGGTAGCCTTGATATAGACCTCCTTAAATTTTATCCAAGTTTCGAGTTTCTAAAGCTAGGGGTTGTCGAGATCTTAATGGAAAACGAAACTTTTTCCTAGGAGTTCTACTCTCTAACTTCCTGGTTTCTCCAAACGAAAAGGTTGGAAATCGTTTGTTTAAAACGTGAAAGTGAATTAGAACTTTATCTCTGAGTTTGGTGAAAGATTTTTACGCTAATTAGTCACTTTCTGAAAGCATGAATTGTTTGAAACCGTGAATGCTTGAAACGTGAATTTAAAAGAAAATCTTTCACCATGGTTTATTTTTCACAAGCTGATAATCAACAATGAAACGTACTAAGAAATCAAAATGGTTATTTAATTATTAGAATTTTATGAGAAAGATTCTATCTTATATTATGTTGCTCGGCAACGTAATTAAATTAAATGTGTTTGTTAATGTTTATTATTAATATTTTTTCGATTTGAATAATAAATAAATGGATATAAATATATATCTTATAAATGAACGGTTTGATTTTTATTATAATTAATTTAATTATATTAATTGCGGACTACGTACATAGCTTTCATTTATTTTGGCAAAAAGTTTTCAAGCTTATATATTGTGTTTAGCTAATAAACTCATATATTGTGTTTAGTCAATAAATTTATTTAGCCGATGGTTGAAACAGAAGAGTAGAACGGGTATATCTTCTAATGCAATTTTAGTACTAACGGGATCAGGATATTTTACTCAGATCCGCAAATTCAGAGTTACGAATTTGGCAGGATATCGCTAACTTGGCAATTTTTCTTATACGCTGCCAAATTAACGTAAATGCCGCCAAATTGATAAAAACGGCGCAAATCAATGAAATTAATTTTGTTTTGTTAGAAGAGAGCACTGAAATGATGTTTCGCCAGCATTCGTCTGTCAATCCAATCGTCCTACTTAGTACCACATTTAGCGAATTTTTAAAGTATCACCAAATTGATAAAAATGTTTGTAAATCCACAAAAATATCTTGAAATAGATAAAATTGCACTAAATAAATGAAATTAAATGTGCTTTGTTAGGGAATAGTATTGTGAAGATGTTTCGTCAATTTGTCAACTTGGCGATTTTTTAAAATATCGCCAAATTTTCCGTAGAGATAGCATTATTCAGACGATATTTTTTCCACCAAATTATTTGAAGCAAATGATATCATGTCGCTTAGCAACGGATTTAAATACAATGTTTTTATGCGGCATGTGTTTATGCGGGATTATTGATTCAGAGATTATTGATATTTTCAAGTTATTATGCCATTGTTTTATTGCGGCAAAAATTGTTTAAACTTAAAATTGTTAATATCGTACGTTGTACGAGTAATCTTCTACAAATGCTCTATATCTTCTAATCTACGAGAATATAAGTAGTACAGGTCTATTGACATATATATTGACATATATTGGCATATATTGGAATCAAGTACGACTTTCTGGTATGAAGATTATGGCGATTATTGATATTTTCAATTTATTACGTCATCTGTTTTATTTTGGCAAAAATTTTTGAGACTCATATTGTAATACTCGGACATAGCTTCTAATCTACTACATTATAAATACTACGGGTATATCTTCCCATATAATTTTAGCGCTTTTATTTCAGCATATATTGAATCAATTACTGCCTTCAGGTTTAAAGATTACGAGTTTATTGATATTTCCAATTTGTACATGCAATCTATTAATACAGGTTATATCTTCTAATATTCGCGTATATAAGTAGTACGGGTTCCATACAATTTTAACGCTTTTATTTTGCATATATTGATTCATTTCCATATTCTTTATAAATTTTCTCACAGAAGGGGCCAGGATGCTTTATTCTTCAGATCTGCCCGTGAAGGTAATTTTGTATAGAGAGAACAGCGATCCTTAAACTTCTTTTTAGGAGCATTATATTAAATATTTTAACAGAATATTTTGATTAAAAATATCATTTTGTATGCTATAAGAATTTGCACATGATTGTGAATTTTAAGTTCATATTATATACTCCGTACGAAGAACGGGTATGCTGCTAGTCAGTCTATGTATTTAGCAACCTGAGAGAAACCGGTTCCAGTTTCGTAGTACTAATGATGGTACGAGGATGCATGCATGCACTGGATGAATTTGAACAAAAATTTATATTTCTGCTCATCGTGTCAGTTCGATTTTTTTTATCATGTGACCCTATTGCTATAAATTGAATGTACATTGGATTTCTTTATAATACATTAATCTAGTACTAGCTATAGAATGTAATTAACTGTCAATTTCTATAAACGAACAATTAGTTAAGATGTGATTGAGAATTATTATGCAAATGAAATTTTTTTTATCATAACTTATCATGTGCTATTGCAACGTGTAAAAATGCAACAGGGAATTGCAAATGAAAAACATTGTTTTTCATTGATTTCCAAGAAATGGTGAATCTTTAGATAAAAAATGGATTGATAGATGCTTAAGAGCTGATATTGTGCTGTTAATGTAAACTAATTGGAAGACCGAACGTCGTTTGGTAAAAATGGGAGGGAGGGGGGGGGGGAGATCTGAATGATCCACTTGCTGTGCGTAAAAATTATAATTTGCTATTTTATATCCAAAGATTGTAATACTATGTTAAAATCATCAAAGATTAATGATGTAAGACGAGTCAAAGGTAAATTATGAATCAACATCGAAGCAAAGATGAAATATCAATTTCTTTTTGTTTGCATTATATTAACAAAATTGAATCAAAACATTATTATTTTGTGTATTTTTATTCTTCATATTCGAGATCCATAGTCGTATTATTCTGTAGTTTTGGTCGTGATTCACTGTGACATTCGACGTCGTTGTTCTTGAAAACGCTGGTCATGTCGTTTATTGGTTTAGTTGGCTAGTCGTTGAGCTGCACGTAGTCGTACGTCTTCTAGTCGCCGAAGATGTTCTTCGGTGGTTTCGATTGCGATTCGCTGTGACGTTCAACGTCGTTGTTCGTCCAAGCGCTGGTTACGTCGTTCACCGATTTTGTCGGTCAGTCGCTTAATTAGTTACACGTTGTCGCATGTCTTCTAGTCGCTGGACATCGCGTATCATAACACGAAATTTGGAGATTCTTTCCATCGCCTTAACTGCTCGGATAAGCTTATCTTCATCTAAAATAAGGTCTTTGAGACTGGAATTTGATCAATACTTTTACAGCGGTGTTGTGTTCTCCTAATTAAAGTTGAAATTCCGGCATTTCTCTGGCTGATATTTAGGTCCGTTTTCAAGATAAAATTTTGCACATATTTACAAGAATAGGTCGCGTTACTTCAAAACATAAACAGTCCGACACTATCAAGAGTCTCGGTATGAGTTTTCTTTTCGATTGTCAAAATATAAATATCACATTCGCTAACAACTGATTCGCTAAGCAGATTGAGTTGCATCACAGCTTCTCTTCATCGTGTATCCAATAATTGTTTTAACTGTAGATCTCGATCCATCTGGATCTCACATAAATGAGGCGAAGCCGAATATTGAACTCTTTAACTATCTTACAACAGTGACTGACTCCATTTATTATACATAAATGAGGTGAATCTGTATTTTGGACGTTATTTTAATTATCTTACAACAATGACTAAATTTATAAATAATTAATTTTATAAATAATTAATTTATAAATAATGTATAATTAATTACTGTCTATTCATTTACAGCTAAATTAGGTATGAATGGTCGGGCGGTGTAAATAACTTTTACAAAAGTCGAGATCTAGCTAAACTGCTTTCTAAACCCGATAAAGGTAGATGTACCTCATTTCATTAAAATCCTGAAACCCGTTTTCAAGATATAGTATACAAAGATTCAAGAATACGGCGCTTTATAGCATAAGATAACGCTCGTGTATGCAGTGAACTTTTTAAGATATCGGGTTGTCAAGGTGACGTGAAAAACCTTCTGCCTGGTTTAAAGGGAAAATATATAAAATAATAGCTATGGCAAGTATTAATTGACCTTAATTAACAATGAAGAAGCTACGTGTTAACATGAAAGACATCTGAAAGGAAGTATCTTAACGGATGCATTAAAAGACTGCGACAAAAGCTATGTCCCCCCCCCCCTAAAAAAAAATCTGATGTGAGCAACACATGACTTTCCTTATATAATGCAATGAATTTACTACTTTTACAGTAAAAAAAATCTGATGTGGGCAACACATGACTTTCCTTATATAATGCAATGAATTTACTACTTTTACAGTAAAAAAAATCTGATGTGGGCAACAAATGACTTTCCTTATATAATGCAATGAATTTACTACTTTTACAGTTAAAAAATGTTATTCTTATAGTAGATACTTATATTCTTTCCAAGATATTGTAATTTTGATTGATTTAGCGTCATTTTTATCCATTTGGCGAGATTTTTGTTAATTTGGCAACAATTAAAAAAGTTGCCAAGTTGGCGACATCTCGCCAAATTCGTCGCCAAAATTTCGTCAAGCATTATGGACGAAGAAATAAGTTATTCTTACAGCAGATAAATAACTATTGGCGTTCAAATACAAAAGTATTACTCAAAGTATCTTTTTTCTTGACTGGAACGAGCTAGATCCACGAGAATGATGTCACCCACTTTATCGCATGGTGTTACACATGAAAAGTAAACATGGTTCTCAATAGGAAATATTTTTTTTATTTTATGACTTTTTGATAATTTTTTTGAAAAATGTACAATATCTCGAGAACGGTCCATGTTAGCGTTCTAAAATTGATGTCAATCGTTTTCTAATGAAAAATTACATAAGAAATGTCTATTTGCGTAACTTTATTAGCGGCTTTGATTTTTTGACGAATTTTTCAAAATTTCACTCAAAAATTTAGGGGGGTTCTGAACATTCGATTGCGTACGAAAACAATAGGCTTCCAGTGTTTACGGATTGTGATTTTTGTACCAAATTTCGTTCGAATCGGCTTATTCGTTCGTCAGTTATCGTCTCCACAAACTCACTGACACACACACACACACAGAGATCACTTCAAAAATGTTTGATTCGTGATCAGGAATGCTTGAAACGTGCTCTCCCGTCGAAAACTCGAATTCGAATTTTCGACCCCGTCACAATACTTTCCTTATACATTATGTATATAAGGAAAGTAAAAATAGGTTTTTCTTATACTAGATACTATTGAATGTTCGACAATTAGTTGTCATTTTCATTGATTTAGCGTCATTTTTATCCATTTGGCGAGATTTTCGTTAATTTGGCAACATTTTAAAAAGTCGCCAAGTTGGCGACATTTCGCCAAATTGGTAGCCAAAATCTCGCCAAGCGTTATGGACGGAGAAATAAGTTATTCTTATAGCAGATAAATAACTATTGGCGTTCAAATACAAAAGTATTACTCAAAGTATCTTCTTTCATGAATGGAACGAGCTAAATCCACGAGAATGATGTCACCCAATTTATCGCATGATATTACATATGAAAAGTGAACATGTTTCTCAACAGTTAATACTTTTTTTTAATTTATGGGATTTTTTGATAAATTTATTTGAAAAATGTGAAATATCTCGAGAACGGTTCAGGCTAGCGTTCTAAAGTTTATGTAAATCGTTTTCTAAGGAAAAATTACATAAGAAATGTCTATTTGCGTAACTTTATTAAAAGTTTTGATTTTTTGATGATTGTTTCAAAATTTCACTCGAAAATTTAGGGGAGTTCTGAACATCCGATTATTTTTAAAAACAATAGGCTTCCAGTATTCATGGATTGGGATTTTTGTACCAAATTTCATTGGAATCGCTCCATTCGTTCGTGAGATATCGTCTCCACAGACTCACTGATACACACACACAGACATCACTTCAAAAATTTTTGATTCGTGATCAGGGATGCTTGAAACGTGCTCTCCCGTCGAAAACTCGAATTCGAATTTTCGACTCCATCATAATTCTTTCCTTATACATTAGGCATGTGAGGAAAGTAAAAGCGAACTGGCGAACTCGAACAAGATTCAGAAATAAATGAGATGATACGTCCAATGTGTGAGAGTTTGAAAATAGATTTTTCTTTATTTTACTATAGGAGAAATTACTGAATATTCATAAATTACTAGCTTAGTGCGTAATGGAGTGAGAAGAAATTCTAAAATTTTAAGTAGAAAAATCACTGCACACAGTCACGGAAACTTTTATTTCCTCAAACAAAACAATTGAAAAAAAAAAATGCCGAGAAACGCAGCAGTAAAAGAACACGAAGTTTAACAAACTAAGAAATGGCTTTCACATGATCTGTCGAAAACACAGATAAATGCTTTGACACAAAATGAAAAAGTTATAAAATGGACACCAGAAGACCTTTCAAAAAGCAATGTAATAAGAGATTTGCCGCCGAAATCATGTGACTTTTGAAAAAATAAAATCGAAAAGCCTTTAGCTAGTAAAAGAACTTTGAAGGGTGGTGGACAACATTTTCTTGCCATCCTGGTATCTTACAGTCTACTAATGATTAACAAATTATTTATATGGGGGAAAAAACAAACAAAAAAAACGCTGACATAGATAGTTTCTCAAGAAACTGCATTTTAGGTTCTGTTGAAATGCATATGGATATTTTAGCGTATACGGAATTATAAATGAAATATTAGTTTTACAAAATTTCCAGCTACATGTTTTTATTTTAAGAGATTTAAATGTGAGAATTTTTATTTTTTTATTTTAATGCATTTTAAAAAAATCTGATGTGGGCAGCACATGACTTTCCTTATATAATATAATGAATTTACTACTTTTACAGTTAAAAAAATGTTATTCTTATAGTAGATACTTATATTCTTTCCAAGATATAGAATTTTCGTCAATGAGTAGTCTTTTTCATTGATTTACCGTCATTTTAATTCATTTGGCGAGTTTTTCGTTAATTTAGCAACATTTTAAAATGTCGCCAAGTTGGCGATATTCCACCAAATTCGTCGCCAAAATCTCGCCAAGCGTTATGGATGGGAAAAATAAGTTATTCTTACAGCAGATAAATGACTATTGGCGTTCAAATACAAAAGTATTACTCAAAGTATCTTTTTTCATGAATGGAACGAGCTAGATCCACGAAAATGATGTCACCCAATTTATCGCATGGTATTACATATGAAAAGTGAACATGTTTCTCAATAGGAAATACATATTTTTTATTTTATATGATTTTTTGATAATTTTTTGAAAAATGTGCAATATTTACAGAACGGTTCATGTTAGCGTTCTAAAATTTATGTCAATCGTTTTCTAATGACAATTTACATAAGAAATGTCTATTTGCGTAACTTTATTACAGGTTTTGATTTTTTGATGATTTTTTCAAAATTTCACTCGAAAATTTAGGGGGGTTCTGAACATCCGGTTGCTTATAAAAACAATAAGCTTCCAGTGTTTACGGATTGTAATTTTTGTACCAAATTTCGTTCGAATTGGTCTATTCGTTCGTCAGTTATCATCTCCACAGACTCACTAACACGCACACACACATATACTTTCACACACGCACACACACACACAGGCATCACTTTAAAAATGTTCGATTGGTGATCAGGGATGCTTGAAACGTGCTCTCCCGTCGAAAACTCGAATTCGCATTTTCGACCCCGCCACAATACTTTCCTTATACATTATTGTATATAAGGAAAGTAATAAAAGTGTGGATCTTAAAACTTTTCTTTTTGCTTGTTTGTTTGATATAATGCATTGCCTGCTCTTGCGCGTCATTATATCGAACATATTCTGGCAAATAAGCGAAATCAGTGCAATAAAGTTTTGAGGTTGTCTTTCAGTGTTTAGAATGGGTGTGAACATCAAGTAAAAAGACATGCTAAGTTAGTGGAGCTTAAGCAAGAACATTTTCTATAACAGACGACATTAAAAATATTTAAAACATAAAGTTAACAGTAATAAACATGAATAAATAATTATAAATCAAGAAGAAAAATTGGTGGACTAAATTGCGAAAATTTATTATATAATAAAACATTTTTACCCAATGTTGAAAATCATAACAGAAAAAAAAAAATAATATTCAAAAGCTAGAGAAATGCTTCTCTATTATTTTTGGTTGAAACACAGATAACTTATTATTCACTCAATAAAAATGTAAAAAATTAGATATCAGAAGATAATTTTATGAAATATATTCTTATAAAAACCTTGTCGTACACCCTATAACTATAAGTTTTACAAAAGTAATATTAAAATTAAATTGAAAACAGCCTAATAGCAGTCCCCAAACAGCCCTCTAGAGACATCAAAGGCTGAATCTATCTCAGAACACTTATAGTATTGTCCACTGGACCAAACCTGAGTCTTTTCGATTTTTGGGGTAAAAACGTGCTCCCGGTGGGAGAAGCCCTCGCCGGGGCAGAACCTAACTGGTCAAATTTTCAATTGAGACAACTATTTTTGATGCTAAGTGCCATCAAAACTTATTTAAAAAGTTGCAGCTTAGTTTTTTTAAAAGTATTACTTTCCTTGTCTTTGATAAGTTTAAAAACCACTATATAAAAATATTGCGATCATGCTGTTTTGAAAAATTCGAATCGATAAAGTATTTATATTAATATAATATTAAATAGCATCTATATTTATTTCTCCCAAAAATCCATAATCGGGAAATATAGCAACTTACTCACGAGAAAGAAGCTTGAATAGACCCTTTCCAATAATATATATAATATTTCCTTGACAAATAACTCTGTTACGAACAATTAATTATTCTAGGCAAGTAGCAAATGAATCACTGTCGAACATATCGCACAATTCATTGTGCCGCTTAATACGTATTTTCCTTTTCATCATGACATCGATTGAAGGTAAAATGTTATTCAGTAGTCACACTTATCTATTTATCAATGTTGCGTAGGGCGTGAAACTTTAAAGGGAATATTAGTGGAGTTATTAAGTGTAACAATCGTCCATTTTGTGTGATACTAACATGTCATTTGTCACTTTGGTAGTTTTTCTGGCGAGTGAAATAAATATAGTGCAGTTCTAAAATTGTTATTCATCTGCCATCGCGCCGAAAACAGTCTTTTGGAATTATTTCGTAAATCATTCAACATTCAAAATCTTTGTTACTGCATGTTAAGCTTGCCATACACAGCAATTTGAGCGGTCTATGACGTTACTTTTTGTAATAAATTTATAATTCCTACAAAGCGACAAGGATTATCAAATAAATTTAATTTAATTTCTAAGGATATTGAGTTATGGTTAACTTGGTGACATTTACAAGTAGTTACCATAGTTGGCGATATTGTGCCAAATCTATTTCAAAGTACCTCGCTAAATTGGACAATCGTGAACGATAAGCAGATAGAGATATTGCTTTTACTTTAGTTATAAAAATTAAGGCAAAATTTTCTACAGAAAATGACTTTTTTGTAACGCTAACCAATTTTTTTACTTTCCTTATATACATAATGTATAAGGAAAGTATTGTGACGGGGTCGAAAATTCGAATTCGAGTTTTCGACGGGAGAGCACGTTTCAAGCATCCCTGATCACGAATCAAACATTTTTGAAGTGATGTCTGTGTGTGTGTGTGTGTGTGTGTGTGTGAAAGTATGTGTGTGTGTGTGTGAAAGTATGTGTGTGTGTGTGTGTGTGTGTGTGTGTCAGTCAGCCTGTGGAGACGATAACTGACGAACGAATGGGCCGATTCGATCCAAATTTGGTACAAAAATCACAATCCGTAAACACTGGAAGCCTATTGTTTTTATACGCAATCGAATGTTCAGAACCCCCCTAAATTTTCGAGTAAAATTTTGAAAAAATCGTCAAAAAATCAAAACCACTAATAAAGTTACGCAAATAGTCATTTTTTATGTAATTTTTCATTAGGAAACGATTGGCATAAATTTTAGAACGCTAACACAAACCGTTCTCGAGATATTGCACATTTTTCAAAAAAATTATCAAAAAGTCATATAAAATAAAAAAAATAATTCCTATTGAGAAACATGTTCACTTTTCATATGTAATACCATACGATAAATTGGGTGACATCATTCTAGTGGATCTAGCTCATTCCATTCATGGAAAAAGATACTTTGAGTAATACTTTTGTATTTGAGCGGCAATAGTCATTTGTCTGCTATAAGAATAACTTATTTCTTCATCCATAACGCATGGCGAGATTTTGGCGACGAATTTGGCAGAATGTCGCCAATTTGGCGACTTTTTGAAATGTTGCCAAATTAACAAAAATCTCGCTAAATGGATAAAAATGACGCCAAATCAATTAAAATGACGACTCATTGTCGAAAATTCAATATCTTGGAAAGAATATTAGTATCTACTATAAGAAAAATCTATTTTTTACTGTAAAATTAGTAAATTCAATTCATTATATAAGGAAAGTCATGTGTTGCCCACATCAGATTTTTTACAATCGAACAGTGAAAAGTTTACAAGACGATTCCATTTGCTAGACCCTCTCGTTTCATACCATATGGTAAATAACGGGTAGATTGCGATGGACGATTTGTGAAACCCTGCTAAAGACTATACTACTCAAGCATAGGAAAAGTTAAAAGCAACAAAGTTTCACAGTTAAAATAGTTTAGATCATAGATATTTATATAAATAAGTTTGAAAATCTATTTGTTTATCTGTCTCTTTATCTCATCATCACGAGAAAACAGATTTCTCGAATTTTATGAAATTGTGATGGTTGGTCTTGATAGGGCTCCACTTAAAATTAAGGTGTCGTTTGTCCGTCTGTCGTCATGTTCTTCTGACTGTTTCACCACTTTGAAAGTGACTCAATCATTATATGAATAAGAGCCTGTAAACAAATGAGAACCAATCGCCATTTGTCCCCAAACTAACATAACTTAACCCGGTTTTAGCCTTTCTATAATTCACACACACAATTCACAAATCGCACATCTCATGATCATTAGACCTCGATATAGGATTTACTAATTATTGAGCCTTTATATATCAATGTAATTTTTTAGCCAACGGCCCTACCGTGCTGAAAATACCGGTTCTCGTTGGATCACCGAAGTCAAGCAGCATCGGACGCGGTTAGTACTTGGGTGGGTGACCACCTGGGAACACCGCGTGCTGTTGTCACATTTCGGGCGCGGTAGACCGGTGGTTTGCGCGCTGGATTTGCACGCTGCCACAACTGCCGCCGTGTTCATGCGGAGTACGATCACGTTAAACTTGTGGGTCCGTAAGTCCTTCTGAGAGGTTGGTGGTAGGGGAAGGAGGGTACGGTCCCTGTGGATGCCTCCCCCACTGGGTTCCGGTCTAAATTGGGTGGCACTTCCCGGCAGTCCAAACAGATACATTACACCTTTCTGGTAGGTCGGACGATCTGGGTCTCAACAACAACAACATTAATGTAATTTAAATTCCAATAACGTGTTTGTGCCTTTATCTAAAACATTATGGAAGCTTTTAAACAAGGACCGGCATTCAGCACGGTAGGCGTAAACCTAAGTACCTGCCACTTTTCAGATGGCCACCTTAGTTTACCTCAAATTGGGAATAGAGTTCCTTTACATTATGATATACTAGAAGGATAAATCTGTCATAATACGGGCAAAAGTTAATCTCAGATCCGTTATTCATAAAGTTGTAAATAGTTTCCTCCCAATCATTCCGCTCTTACGCATGCAAGTCTACACCCTTCTCGTTCAATATTATTATTTATTATATGACTTCCTACTAGAACACATATACTATACCATCCGCTAACATAAAGCAATTAATCTACGCTCTCTTAGATCCACCTAACAACAAATTTATCAAGTTTAATGCCTCAAACTTTTTACTTCAAGTTTTCAATTATTGGTCATACCATGGATGTCAAAGGAACTAACTCTCTCTAACTTCATGGGTCATACCATAGAGTTAGAAAGAAGGAGATAAAACTATGGATGAAGCGTTTGAAAATGCCATAATGCTTTGAGAATTATATCTTGTTGTAGCTAATGTTGTAAAGTAGCTATTATTGCTAGTTGACACAACAAAAAGCCGTAGTATTTAGTATATGTGTTTTTGATTATTATTAAATTAAAGGCTCCCTTATTATGAGTATAATTAACCAGTATTTTTTTCATATTTGTAGGATAGAATACAGAATATATGGAGATAAAAATTAATTGAAAGATAAAATAACTTCGAATACGTAGGAATATTCTGTTGTTGTTGTTACTTATGACCTCCTGTTCGGTGGAACCGAAACAGGACCAGTGACGCAGGAAGAAAGAACGACACACACGACGAGAGAACAAAGTTTATTCCAAGAAAGCATCACTGACGAAGGTCGGAGAGGGTGCAGCTCCACTTTGACGAGGACCCAGAAGGCGGAAGTCTGACTTCATCCTCAAGAAACATCCATGCCTTATTCGGGATTCGAACCCGAGCCCCTCATGACAGCAATCGAAGACGCTATCCACTTCACCATCGGGGCGGCAGGAATATTCTTCATTGTTTCAGTTCTACTTTGCATTGCGCTAATAATTTATTCTTACAAAATTGGCAGTTTCAATAAATATTTTAAACCTTTAGCCATAGGAAAGCATGCAATGCAGTGCTACTTATCATGTCCCAGCGCCACCTGAATTATTGTCTCAAACGATAGTGTTTTCTTAATATGAGGTTTTAACTCTTTACTTTTACCTCCATTAGTCATGCGATTAAGCTCAAGCTAATCTATCTATAAATTCATTTTGCGTTTATTACATCGTTTAAAATACGAATTTTAAAATAAAGGAGGATGCAAGTCTCTCTAACTCCATGGTTTAAATATTCAAATTCTGACGTTATAAATTTTGAAGACTCCTCAATATAAATTCTCCTATTCAGCTGAATCATGAAGGTAAAGGGATGGTCTCATCTCTAACTCCATGAGTTCAATACAGTTTTCCGTTTAGTTTCTTCAGGAATTAAAATCTCATGATCATGCAATTGCATCGTGTTGTGGCAACGCCTTCGACACGAGATACACAAACCTTTTATTTCATCTCAATGGGCTACACAGGCACGGATTGAGTGTTGCCTTTGATTATATAGATTCCGTACGAAAAATCTGATGTGAGCAACACATGACTTTCCTTATATAATGCAATGAATTTACTGTTTTTACAATAAAAATATAGGTTTTTCTTATAGTAGCTATTTGTATTCTTTCCAAGAAATTGAATTTTCGTCAATGAATCGTCATTTTCACTGATTCAGTGTCATTTTTATCCATTTGGCGAGATTTCCGTTAATTTGGCAATATTTAAAAAGTCGGCAAGTTGGCGACATTCTACCAATTCGGCGCCAAAATCTCGCCAAGCGTTATGGACGGAGACATAAGTTATTCTTATAGCAGATAAATAACTATTGGCGTTCAAATACAAAAGTATTACGCAAAGTATTTTTTCTCGTGAATAGAACGAGCTAGATCCACGAGAATGATGTCATCCAATTTATCATATGATATTACATATGAAAAGTGAATATGTTTCTCAACAGTTAATATATTTTTGTTAATTTATGGGATTTTTTAATAAATTTATTTTTAAAATGTGCAATATCTCGAGAACGCTTCGTGCTAACGTTCTAAAGTTTATGTCAATCGTTTTCTAAGGAAAAATTACATTAGAAATGTCTATTTGCGTAACTTCGTTAAAGGTTTTTATGTTTTGATGATTTTTTCAAAATTTCACTCGACAATTTAGGGGGGTTCTGAACATTCGATTACGTTTAAAAGCAATAGGCTTCCAGTATTCACAAATTGTGATTTTTGTACCAAATTTTGTTTTGAATCGGTCCATTTGTTCGTCAGTTATCGTCTCCACAGTCTCACTGACACACACACACAGACAGACATCACCTCAAAAATGTTGATTCATGATCAGGGATGCTTGAAACATGCTCTTCCGCCAAAACTCGAATTCGAATTTTCGGCCCCGTCGCAATACTTTCCTTATACATTATGACGACACGAACTAAGGACGACACGAACTAATGACGACACGAACAGGAAAATTGGTACATCGGCTATATTATTCACAACAATGATTGAAACTATAAAATCTCATGATCATTGAACCATCAATAAACCCTTTTATGCGTGATTATGTCAGATTTAGTTTCATGCTGTCATGTAAAAAAATATAAAATTTCAAATAAATGAAGTTGATTAATAAAGGAACTCAACTTGATTAATAAAGGAAACCTGACCCGCAACTTGTATAATAAAGAAAACCTGACCAGCAACTTGAATAATAAAGAAAACCTGACCAGCAACTTGAATAATAAAGGAAACCTGACCAGCAACTTGTATAATAAAGAAAACCTGACCAGCAACTTGAATAATAAAGAAAACCTGACCAGCAACTTGAATAATAAAGGAAACCTGACCAGCAACTTGTATAATAAAGAAAACCTGACCAGCAACTTGAATAATAAAGGAAACCTGACCAGCAACTTGTATAATAAAGAAAACCTGACCAGCAACTTGTATAATAAAGAAAACCTGACCAGCAACTTGATTAATAAAGGAAACCTGACCAGCAACTTGAATAATAAAGGAAACCTGACCAGCAACTTGAATAATAAAGGAAACCCAACTTGAATAATAAACTCAACTTGAATAATAAAGGAAACCCAACTTGAATAATAAACTCAACTTGAATAATAAAGGAAACCTGACCCGCAACTTGAATAATAAAGAAAACCTGACCAGCAACTTGAATAATAAAGAAAACCTGACCAGCAACTTGAAGAATAAAGGAAACCTGACCAGCAACTTGTATAATAAAGAAAACCTGACCAGCAACTTGAATAATAAAGAAAACCTGACCAGCAATTTGAATAATAAAGGAAACCTGACCAGCAACTTGTATAATAAAGAAAACCTGACCAGCAACTTGTATAATAAAGAAAACCTGACCAGCAACTTGATTAATAAAGGAAACCTGACCAGCAACTTGAATAATAAAGGAAACCTGACCAGCAACTTGAATAATAAAGGAAACCCAACTTGAATAATAAACTCAACTTGAATAATAAAGGAAACCCAACTTGAATAATAAACTCAACTTGAATAATAAAGGAAACCTGACCCGCAACTTGAATAATAAAGGAAACCCGACCCGCAAAGCGCGTAACCCGTGGATACCCGACCCGACCGATACAGAATTCTGGTATACAGCTAGTTATTGAATATTATGTTAAAATTAATTTCATTTTAAAAACGTCAACATTCTGCAAAGATATCGCACATACTAATGAAGTTAAAATAAACTATTTACGATATTATGAAATGTGTTCCCGTTATAAATAGTTCTCTGTCAAACAGCCAATTAATCTAGTCATGAAGCAAATGTCTGGTGAATACCTGAAACTATTCATTGTACAGATTAATGCAAAGCTTTTGATTTTCCATAAAGTATGTATGAGAGGCAATATATTATTCACAAGTCAACCCCTGCAACTATTAATCAGTGTGGCGCATGAAATGAAAGTTTAAGACTGTCAAATTACCAGTTTCGTGAAAATAAAGGTTGACATTTATTGGCTTTCATTTTGCAGCGTAATGTATAGGATTACATTGTTAAAATCTACAAACACTTCTCCTGTAGGATAAGTAAACCAAGCTATTCTGCACTCATGTTCAAGCAGAGTACGGGCGCGTTAAATATGGGGGTTAGTAAGTTCTTCCGAGTGATTGGTGGCAGGGGAAGGAGGGTACGGTCCCTGTGGATGCCGCCTCCACTGGGCTCCAGTCTAAATAGGGTGGCACTTCCTGGCCGTCCACACAGATACCTTACACTTTTGGGTAGGTCGGACAGTCTGGGTCGAAGAAGAAGAAGCTATCCGGCGGGATGAAGAACATTTGCTTGTTAAAATAGATGTAAGACTCTTGTTAGACTCTTGATAAGGTAAATTATTTTTTTTCTAAGGTAAATTTCTAAGGTAAATTATTTTATACATCATCTAACAGCATGCATAAAGTAATGCATAAGATTTCCTTCCAACAACCCATCTACATAGTTTGTGGTCCTAAAATCTCAGTAATACGAAGACCATGTACCTCAATTGATTAACATTATTATTTACTATATGACCACTTAAAAACATAAATACTATATGACTTCCTGAACTATAAATACTCCCTAAAACATAAATACTGTACGACGACGCCCTAGAAACATAAATACAGTATGACCTTTAACACTTTAGGGCCTCCTATCTCCCATAAGAAAATGCATATTCTATTCGAGCCCTTAACAAAATGTACCTTATCCAAGAAAAATCAAATGTTCCATATTTTGAATCTAGGATATTAAATTGATAATTTCCACAAAAGCGATAAAAAATAAAATTTAATTTTTAGAGATATCGCAAAATTGCCGACATTTTCTCAAATATGTCAAGATATAATTAATTGTACCAAATTTGTCGCCAAGTTTGCGAAATCTTTCACCAAGGTCGTCATGTTTGTGTCTACGATTTTGGTGAGTTGGGTTAAAAATAATGACTGCCCTACTCTGTAGTACTACATAGAAGGGGGGTGAAAGAATAACACGTTTAGTACTTTCGTACTTGTCTAACTTGTTTGCGGCTGAAAATAATCAGAACTTTTACCAGAAAAATTGTAGAATTATTTTCGTACATGCACACATACTTACATATAAATATACACATACTCGCATACACACACATTTCTAAAAGAGTTCGAAATGAATTCAGGAGGTCTTAAAATGTTCTTATACATCAACATTTCGAATTCGAAAATTTTCGAGCAAACTATATTGCATACAATAGTATGAGAAAGTGAAAATGATATTTTAAAATTTTTTTAAAAATTTTTTAAATAATTATTTGAGACAGAAAGCTAAAAAGCTTTGTCTGATATTTTGATACTGATTATGACAGAAATAGACCTAATAAAAAATAATCAAGTAGTAGAAACTTGTTGTCAGATATTTTTTATATGATACAGATATGTGTAAATATTTCCATATAAAATAGAATGATCAAAAATTCGCTGACATAAAATTTTAAAATCATATAATATGCCGAAAAATTGAAATTTTGTTTCGATCAGGTGGTACAAATATACCCTCAAAAAATATATCAGAAATATAGTTTGCTGTTCTTAACGTATCAGGCGATCATTATAGACCTCTTTTTTTAATCAATTGAAGAACATTGCGTTTTTCAAGGGTGAAAGAACTTTTCATTTTAGAGCAATATTTCTCTAGCCATTCTTATGAGAGTGATCATTGAAGATTTTTAGAAGATATACTCATGCCCTAAAACTCTTAACAGTTCAATAATTACGAGGTTGGTAAAGGCTTTTTTTTATAAACTGAATCTGCTGCAGACAATGTGATAACAGGCCTTTTAACTCAGGATAAACTGCTTGTTTGAAACAGAGGCTGCGTTGCTGAAATTCTTCAATAAACTCTTTCTAAACTTTACAGATACACTCTCTTATAATGTCTATTGCTCTGAACTAAGAAAAATTCCACTCTGGGAAGACGTCGTGTTCTTCGATTGATGAAAAAATAGGCCTGTATTTATTATCTGAAGTATTAAAAACAGCAGACGATATTTCTGATATATTTTTGAGGGTATATTTGTGCCACATAACTAAAAAAAATCGTACCACTTCAATTTTCGGTTCATTATACGATTTTAAAATTAGATGTTCACAACTTTCAGATTATCATGCAGTTAGTTACATGTATTGCACATAAGTTCAATATTGTGGATGAACAAACGATGTACAACCCTTTGAAAATTGACTACATTAAAGTTTTATTGCTTTAAACTAGGAAAAATTCCACCCTGGGAAAACGTCGTGTTCTTCGATTGGTAAAGAAATAGGTCTGTATTTATTTTTTGAAGTATTAAAATCAGCAGACGATATTTCTGGTATATATTTCAGGATATATCCGTCCATCTAACTGAAAAAAATTCTACTATTTCAATTTCACGGATCATTAAATGATTTTTAAAATTGATGTGCACGACTTTCACTACTTTCAGATTATCATGCAGTTACGTAGTAGTTTATCATGTAGTTACACAGTTGCAGTTAGTTGTATTGTAGTTCGCAAGTTCAATTTTGTGGCCAAACAAACGATGTATATACTTGTAAAAATCTACTACCTTAAAGTTTTATTCAATAACAAACAGTTAACATATTTTGAAGTTTAGATCGCAGCTAGTGAAATTCATACAGGGGAAACTAAAATCCTCTCCTTGAAAGAATGGATCAGTGAAATAAATGCTGTATTCCAAATCTCTTTTTCCCATTCTACAAAAGGGTTTTTTTTTAAATCTGAATTTCATACAATGTTGAATAAGAGCTTTAGAAGGTCAACGTTTATCGCCAAATCCTCCCAGTCAATTCAAATGGGCTTTCAGCCATACATCAAGAAAGAACGACTTCTGAAAGGGGTTCTGAAATGGAGATATTTTGCATTGCAGAAGTGGCGATAGAAATTCGGTAATAAAACACGGAACAATTGAGTTGCTTGTTAAATAAAAAGGGTTAAGATATATTCACAGTTGGAGAAAAGTGTTCATTTGATTTGCTAATTTAGTTCGAGTTACAACGATGCAACCCTATGAAATGCTGATGTGCAAAGTTCACTTTAAATGCGAAAGAAAGTACAGGGTGATAATGAATAACTCAGACAAATGTTTTGTGATATAACTTTATCAGTTTGAGAAACTTTATAAGTTTGAGAAAAAAGTTTATTTAATTTGCTAATTTATTAACACTTTACAACAAAGTTGAAAAGTGTTTATGACTTTGTTCATTCTGTCTGTCTGTCTGTCTGTCTGTCTGTCTGTCAGTCTGTCCGTTAGCACGATAACTGCCGTAAAAATGACTTAATCAAAATGAAATTTTAGTATGTTGTTCAGACGGTCTATAGGACCTATGGGAATATAAATGAATAATATCACCCAATTAGTTTTGGATTGAACCCGGGTTGAAAAAATGGAATACATTGAGCCCTATGGGACCTAATTTTTCTAACATTTTTTAAGCGGATTTAAAATTCACAAATTGCTTCGAAAATTTTAGATAATAGTCAAATTGTTCCATAAAATATATAAAAAAAATTCAGCTAAATATATTCAGTAGTTTTTTAAATAAAAATTAAAATAATAATTACACATCTTATATGAAACGATCACGTGACCATGATATGAAACGATCACATGACCCACTTCAAAATGATATATGGCATCCATCTTGTTTCAAATTCGTGATTTTTTAAACTTCTTTTTAATTCATATTGAGTGTTGTATCCATCCTAAAACTACTTTATATCTGCTTAAATTCTGTGCATCTACATATTAAAACAACACAATGACAATATATTTGAGTTTAAATTCTCTTCCAAATTTGATTATTTCTACAACTAAGCCTATTTTTCACCTATGTAAAATGTAAACAGCAAAATATGTAGAATGAGTTGTATTAGAATTACTGTATTTTTTTAACACAAAATAATTCAGTCCATGGAGTCTGCATGGCTGATATGAATGAAATATTAATTGATTTTATAAACAGAAGGACGACTTTTTTCGATGAAGTTTTAAGCATAAAGTTTATGAATTGTAGCTCCATGGTCTTAATTTTTAAATAAAATAAATTATTATAGTATTGTGATGAATGAAATGGAGAAAGTTATGAATGAAATCCTGCTTTTATAGAGAGATCCAGGCGTGTTATTTTTTCTATGACGTCATTTGAATGAATTTCAGTTGTTTTCGATGAAGTTTTCAAATATAATAAATTATCGTAGTATTATGATAGATTTAAAAATATTACCGTGGAATGTATTGCATTTTAGAGATATTTAAACCACGCAATTTATATTTCAATGCCGTCATTTGAATGACGTTCATTTTTTTCAATGAAGGTTAAGTTTTCAAATATAATAAATCAATGTAGTATTGTGATAAGTTTTAAAATATTACCGAGGAATGTATTGCATTTTCGACTTTTTAAAATAAAATTGCATTGAAGTTGGAAAGTGTTTCATAATCAATGCTTTAAGCATGATTGATCTTTCTTGTTTTAAGTTACAGCGAGGTTTATGTGTAACCACATGAAATTATGTGCAAGGTCCACTTCAAATACGAAAGAACGTACAGAGTGGTAATGAATAATGGAGGCAAATGCTTTGTAATATAAATTTATTAGTTTGAGAAAAAGTTTATTTAATTTTATAATTTAATTCGAGTTACAGCGATGTTTGTATGCAACTACATGAAATGCTGTGCAAGGTCCACTTCAAATACAAAAGAACGTACAGGGTGATAATGAATAACGGAGACAAATATTTTGTAATATAACCTTAAAAAACAGAAGTCTTTAGTTAGAAAGGGGGGAAATAAAAATTTTACAATGTAGAAAAAGAATATATGTATTTCAAAATAATAAATTCTGAGAAGAATCAAGTTCTTCCATGCCCTTCCCTACACAACAGTGGCGAGCAGAAAAATAGAAAATAAATTTTAATCACACACGAAATTGAAACAAATTGATCTTATTTGCTTTCGACAATTTTTGCATAATATAAATTTTGAATATTGATAAGATATTGTTTTTGAATTATATCTGCCTACACCCACAATTGTGTTTAATTTCGCTCGTCATTAAATTGTTATTTCTATTTTTCCCTTCGCCACTGTTGTATAAGTGAGGATATTAAAACCCTTCTAATTTTTCATAATTTACTTTTTACTCTTAGTTTTCTTTTTCTTACCTAATTTACATATCAACAGTTTAGGAGCTCTCAAAATTTACATAACATTATTGTAATCAATTATTTACATAACATTATTGATCATTCTTTTAAATTAAATCTGCCTACACCCACAATTGAGATTAATTTCGCGTGTCATTAAATTGTTATTTCTACTTTTCCCTACGCCACTGTTGTGCAAGTGAGGATATTAAAAACCTTCTATTTCTTTATAATTTACTTTTTACTCTTAGTTTTCTTTTCCTTACCTAATTTACATATCAACAGTTTAGGAGGTCTCAAAATTTACATAACATTATTGTAATCAATTATTTTCATAACATTATTGATCATTCTTTTAAATTAAATCTGCCTACACCCACAATTGAGATTAATTTCGCGTGTCATTAAATTGTTATTTCAACCTTTCCCTTCTCTACTGTTGTGTAAATGTGGATATTAAAACCCTTCTATTTTTTCATAATTTACTTTTTCCTCTTAGTTTTCTTTTTCTTACCTAATTTACCATGTATTACCATTTCGATACCATGTCTATGAATCAACGGGTTAGAACCAGAGAGGAGCCTTTCACCTGAAGACACAGAACAAATTCGCAAAGAAAATACATAAAAAGAAAAAAAAACATAGTTACGAATTACGTAAATAACATAATGACGTAACGTAACGACGTGAAAATGCGATATATGAAAATCTTTCGACAGATGAAAGTGTCCGCGAAGTTTCAGCTCTCTACGCGCTCTGTGAGCCGAAAATGGGTCTGCCAAATAGATCGTGGTAAGTGATTTAACGACGTAACGCAATGACATAAAAATTCTATAGATGAAAATGTTTCGTGACATGAAACTGCGGGTGCCAATTTTCGGTTCTCTGCGTGCTCTGGAAAAGCTGGACTACATTTGAAGCTATTTGCCGCTCCTCACCGAGAATTATTTTGCATCATTTTGCCAACAGGAATTTTCTTAAAGCTTCAACACGTTTATGGGGCTGATGGTAGGAGTTGATTTAGTGAAGCCCAGGAATATTTTAAATTGTTGTTCATTGACAGTATACCAAATCTTTCATAGTTTGAGCAGGGATTTGTGCATCGGAGAAAACACCTCACGCATTTCTTAAGACATGGAAAACGTAACGAAAATGTGGACAGTAAGACCATTGTAAGACTACTTGATATTTATTTATAATAAAGTGACCATGTCCGATCGAATAATAAAGACTTCACCCCTAGCGGTGAATTTAAAGAGTTAGGATAACAATATTGGCAATGAAGCGAGATAGACAGGAAACAGATAGAGCATTGTTTAATAAGTAGAAATCGACGCCAGAAATGCACGAAACGCTTATATGGAAGACAAAACTGTCATACGATGTTTATCACTAGGACCTGTAATACAATGACGCTGCAATGCTTGTCAAAGTGTACGGAAATATTCCTTCTCGTATTTAAATGTGCATTGTTACTGACGGAGGGAATTTTGAGCCGGCTGTGCATATAAGTGTTGTTTATATTAACATTCCTGAATAATTTGCCAAAAACCATATTGCGTGAAATAAATGCTTTCTGTAACAGTTTTTCTGTAACAGTTGTTGTCGATTTCTACTCATCAGACAATGCTCTACAACTTTGGAATTAGATTTTTACGTCTATCTCGCTTTGTTGCCGGGTTCGTTATCCTATTTTTTTCTTGTACTCTTATAGACCTTCTTGTACTCTTATAGATCTTCTTGTACTATTATAGATCTTCCTTTAAAAAGTTATTGAAATACCTCGTAGGAACTGTGTACACATGCACACACACGCCCCCCACCTTTATATATATATATATATATATATATATATATATATATATATATATATATATATATATATATATATATATATATATATATACATATATATATATTTATATATATATATATATTTATATATATATATATATATATATATATATATATATATATATATATATATATATATATATATATTGTAGGAAAGAAATCTAAAGTTATACTTTTAATTATTAAATTTAAGATTGACATGGCCGTTAATTCATACATAGTGGATTTAGTACTTAATCGTACATTGGTAGTTGTGCCGCTATATAAAACCCTCCAATTATTTAACTTTCGTGTGAGTCCTGTAAAGGAATTATTAATTATTATAATACTCATTGACTGCACCATTTAAACTTTAACAATAAAACATTTTTAACAACATAAATCATAATTAAATTCAATTACACTATTTAATTATATTATTTCAGCGGAGGGGACATATGTGACCAAAACGAAAAATCCTAAATAGTGTTTATGACCGGATATCATTTTCAATGGGCACATACCTTCAAGTCTGTCTTGGACTTTGTCAGCATCTGTATTTAATGTTGTTCATTTACTGCATCAACTCTTGGTGTAATACTCCCAAACGTAAATTCGTTGAACATATTGTCTGCGGCAACTTTGCACTGCACTTATATCATTCTCTTAGTATATCAATTCATCGCTGTAGTATCTGTACAAGTCATAATGTCGAAGTTATCTGTTCCAAGTCATGTTAGTATCCCTTTCTTCTCTTGTCTTTTTGACTCTCGGGTCACAGGCTGTGGTTCCCTCGTAGGGGGGGGGGTAACTCCCCCTTTTCTTCCATTTGCCGCATTGAGTTTGACGTAACAATCTTCTTTTTATTATTGGTTACTCCTTTAACCAATGGAACCATTCCACATCTCGTAAGGCCCAGCTCGGCCCCTCTGTCATGACACCCCTAAATTTGTGGTTTTCAGACTTTTAGGTTCACGGGGTTATAAAACTCGGTGCCAGCCAGACTACAAGTAATGTTCACCGTTTTGGCCACCATAAATATTCACATAAAACTGTCTCATCAAATGTCAGATCTATATCTGGTCTCACATAAAAAAGATTCTTACAACTTCACTATCATAAAACTGCTAACATATCAATCTTGTAATTCTATTCAATTGTTTAGAAACATCATTTTAAACCAGCTATTTCGAATACATCGACTTTCTGATCCTCGGTTTCACTTTCTCCACATCAATAATCTTAAACGCATTTGTCAAAATTACCAGTATCCGGAAGTATTTGTAAATAATATTATTAATAATTTCAAATATACCACGTAATCATTTTACACATGCATTATTTATCTTTGATTGGATAACTCAATTTTGAGAATTCACCCATTCTTATCACCTAACTTACCACTTGGCCTGAGTCTAATACTGTTTACTATTTTTGAATGACTGTTTTCCACTTTTCCTGAGTCCTATACTGATTACTATTTTTGAAAGTCTCCATACATATTATGTATCGTTCAAATGTATTCATTCCGGTGCCCACTCGCATTGACGAAGTGAGGTGAAATGCTCAGTCGCTTGTTCAACTTACACGCGGTGGCAATGCTTGTGAGTTCATATTATTTTTCTGATTTGTAATTCAATTGATTTATTTTTCTCCTTCCACTAGCCAGTAGACAGTTCCAATGGTGTCTATAGTTAAATACTATCGCCATTGTCAGAAACTGGCTATTCTATCGGTTTTAATTCGAATTGTATGGCTGTCCTGATGAGAATGCAATTTCGAACTAACCGCCATTTTTGTGTAGTTTCAATTGATTGTTCTCTATGTCTTAATCTTTTATCTTGTGCTAATTATTATTGCCTTTTCTCATTTTTGCCGTGTTTTATTTTTATTTATATTTATATTTGTATTTATATACTTTTACTTGTGAATTTTGTATCCTAATATTCTTCTCATCCCCCTTTACCATTGTAGTGATGTGTTACCTTCTATCTTTATCCTTAGTCTTGGTCTATAGTTACTCATTTGTAACAGATATGCTAGTGATGGGTTTTTTTGTACATACAGTAGTTTATGCGTAATTTTCGATTAAAATCTTTCAATTTTTATTTATATATATATATATATATATATATAAATAATATAGACATTAATGATTTATATAAAGTCATACTTCTTTTATATGAACAATTCACTCAAGCCAAAAACATATCATTTCCAAAATTCAAAACTTTATTAAAGTTCATTCTGTTCAAACAGTATATAGTTCAAGGAAAAAGCATATACAAATTAAATAAAGGAATACCACAGGGAGGTAAATCATCCACCATACTGGCCAACCTTTATCTACATTTTTACGAAAATCAGAACCCTTTCAACAGTCATATCATGTACAGATATATTGATGATCTTATTATTATTGGCATTACTAATGAGGCTAATGAATTAAATTTTGATTTCTATCCACCTAATCTACAACTCATTGAAAATGTATATACATCCAACTGGATCAATTTTCTAGACGTTAGTTTAACAATTAAAAATGCAAATACAATAAAATTTAAAATCTATGACAAAACAGAAACTTATAACTTCAAAGTAAATAAACTTCAACATTTCTCTTCCAATCTTTCCAAATCTGTATATAGAAACATTATTAATAACCAGTTATTAAGAATCAAAATGTTAAGCACACCTTGTTACTACAAAGAACATCTTCATAAATTCATCAACACCGTTATCACAAATAACTATCCGCCCAATCTTATTTTTTCTTTTATTAAAACACATTTTAAATTTAAATTCAAAAACTTGCAACAATTACAGCAACATATTGACAGATCATACTCTAACATTTCTAAATAATTCATAATCTCCATGTCTTCTTCTAACAGTTAAACATTTTGTATAATTCACTGTAACCTGCTTTGAGAAAACTGCTTAGTCAGTAACAAAAATTCACTGTAACCAGTTCAGAGATGGTTGGTAATACACATGCTTTTCCAGAAGTACCACAGTACTAGGGGTAGATATATTATTCATTTTATTTTCATTATATTCTTTTGATATTACTTTATAATACTTTGCATCCTCATTTAAATAATTAGCCACAAGCTAGTGTTACAGAATATTTTATATTCATGTTTGATTTTTTTGTGTATTTGATCCACTTTGTTTTTTCTTCTACGTCGGGCCATTTACATTATTTCTGTAATACATTTTACAGTAGTGTTAACAGAAACGTAGAATCAGCATTAATGAAACATGTATGGCCCTTGATAACGTACATGGTTTCAGAAATGCTTTTCATATTCATTTTATTCCTTTTATTTTCACTAGATTCCATTTATTCAATTTCCAAATTTCTTGCATAGCTCATCGTGCTACACTAGGCTTCTGTTTTGCAATTTATTTACCTTTACCTTCAGTTTACAAGCAATTTTCTTTGGTATTTCTCGGGTATATATATATTACAAGCATAAAAATCTTCTATTATATATATATATATATATATCTATATCTATATCTATATATATATATATATATATATATATATATATATATATATATATATGCAGTGTGCCCCAAAAGCATTTGCTTCGACTTTTATTCCATAAATATTGATCTTAGACATATATAATAAATTACAAAGTTGCGTAAAAAAAGGTACATAATTTTATGAAATCGATTAAAATTTTCAATGGAATTAAATTTTAAAAAATACAAAGTTTAAATTTTTATACGGCCCCCGTACAAAAACATTTCCATTGAGTAAAATGTGCCCCGTACACTAATAAGGTGATGTACAAAATTTCAGCATTTTATCATAAAAAGTCCCAAAGATATGAAAATACAAAAATGCTGACTTAAAGCACTTTTCGATGCATCGACATGAGTTCTCAGAGGGGAAAAGTCATGTGGGTAGATCGGATTTCAGGGGTCATACACAAATTACAAAAGAAAGCAATGATTAAATAAACAAATAATAATTTTGCTATTTATTGGTACAAAAGTGTCTGTGTAGAAATAATAATTTTACACAAAGATTACAAAGCTTGTTCAAAATGTTTTCCATCCATGCCAAAGATCCATTAAAGATATGAGGCAGATACTATTTGTCTATGGTGCATTTCTGCGTCGTGTCATTTGCACTCTTGCTGTAAACATTTACATTTCAATTTGTGATTAATCCCTCACCAACTTTGTTTAAACACATCTCTGGAACTTTTTATGATAAAATGCTGAAATTTTTTACATCACTTTATTATTGTGTGGGGTACATTTTACTCATTGGAAGTTTTTTTTTGTACGGCGGCCGTATAAAAATGTAAATTCTGCATTTCTTCAAATTTAATCCCCTGAAAATTTTTATCGATTTTATAAAATTCTGTGCCTTTTTCTACGCAACCTTGTAATTTATTATATATGTGTAAGATCAGTATTTAAGGAATAAAAGCCGAGTCAATGTTTTTGGGACACCCTTTATATATATATATATATATATATATATATATATATATATATATATATATACATATATATATATATATATATATATATACATATATATATATATATATATATATATATATATATATATATATATATATATATATATAACACCAATTCAAGTTTTAAATTCTATTTGAAATAAAATTCTGCATTCGATAAAGTTATTATGACAGGAACTTAAATCGTAGCTTAAAAATAGTTTCCCTCAAACTCATTCTCAAAGTCTAAATTCTTATGCTAGTACACTATATAGTAAGTCGGTTCGCCGATTCTAATCCATATATCATGCAAGCAAATCTCGCCCGTCATCTCCATTTTTAATGAAACTTTCCCCGCATTCACCTCATTGTATGGCATATAAATTTCCCTTTTAAAAGGAAAAAATGTGATTCCCCAAATTAAACTTCTTGTCTGCGCAGTTTACTCGCTATTTCAGACATTTTTAATTAATGTTTCTTACAGGTAATTGTTTTTACATTGTTCTAGCTTTTTATTGTTTAATTATGTGGTCTTGGAAAAGAGCTTTTTCACTTTCTGACCTTATACTACACGTAAAAGAACTAAAAACCTCGTTTGTAAAAGTTTATTTCTTAAGATTTCGCGCGTTCCAATGGGAGGAAATCTAATATCAAAGATACATTTATTAGCTTTGGTAACATTTTTAATTAATTTATAAAGTTTGTTTTTATATTAGATTTTATATCATGGTTGTATTTCCTCATTAATTTGAATAAAATTTAAAGGTTAATAGATAAGCTTTTTCATTCAAAGTGATAGTTATTTTTAAACAATTTAAGTTAAGTGTATATCATTTAGTAGCAATTTCCCCTACGCTGCGAGCTTTCTCGTTGTTAGTGGTCATTAAATGTGACAGCTACTCAATCAAATTTGTTGATAACCAGTTTTGTAGTAGTCATTAAATGCGACTATATCACCAGCGTTGTAACCTTGCTCGGTGTTAGTGGTCATTAAATGTGACAGCTACTCACTTAATGAAATTTTTTGATAACCAGTTTTGTAATGATCATTAAATGCGGCTATTTCACTAGCGCTGAGAGCTTTCTAGGTGTCACTGGCCATGAAATGTGACAGTTACTCACCTAATCAAATTTGTTGATAACCAGTTGTGTAGTGGTCATTAAATGCAACTAACTCACCGGCGTTGTGAGCTTTCTCGGTGTTAGTGGTCATTAAATGTGGCAGCTACTCAATCAAACTTGTTGATAACCAGTTCTGTAGTGGTCATTAAATGCGACTATTTCACCAGCGCTGCCAGATTTCTCGGTGTCACTGGTCACTAAATGTGACAGCTACTCAATCAAATTTGTTGATAACCAGTGTTAAATTTTGGCAGCAAAAGGAGATCAAATTATGTATTTATTGTTTTTGAGAGGCAAAGTAGTGCGAGTTCTTTTAAAAACATTTTATATCGTTACCCCTAATTCAGAGTTTCAAATTTTTTGATTTTTAACACTTTACAACAAAGTTGAAAAGTGTTTATGACTTTGTTCATTCTGTCTGTCTGTCTGTCCGCTAGCACGATAACTGCCGTAAAAATGACTTAATCAAAATGAAATTTTAGTATGTTGTTCAGACGGTCTGTAGGACCTATGGGAATATAAATGAATAATATCACCCAATTAGTTTTGGATTAAACCCGGGTTGAAAAAATGAAATACATTGAGCCCTATGGGAACTAATTTTTCAAACATTTTTTAAGCGGATTTAAAATTCACAAATTGCTTCGAAAATTTCAGATAATATTCAAATTGTTCCATAAAATATATAAAAAAAAAATTCAGCGAAATATATTCAGTAGTTTTTTAAATAAAAATTAAAATAATAATTACACCTCTTATATGAAACGATCACGTGACCATGAGATGAAACGATCACATGACCCACTTCAAAATGATATATGGCATCCATCTTGTTTCAAAATCGTGATTTTTTTTAAATTCTTTTTAATTCATATTGAGTGTTGTATCCGTCCTAAAACTACTTTATTTTTGCTTAAATTCTGTGCATTTACATACTGAAACAACGCAATGACAATATATTTGAGTTTAAATGCTCATCTAAATTTGATTATTTCTACAACTAAGCCTATTTTTCACCTATGTAAAATGTAAACAGCAAAATATGTAGAATGAGTTGTATTAGAATTCCTGTATTTATTTAACACAAACTAATTTAGTCCATGGAGTCTGCATGACTGATATGAATGAAATATTAATTGATTTTATAAAGAGAAGGACGATTTTTTTCGATGAAGTTTTAAGCATAGAGTTTAATTATTTGTAGCTCCATGGTCTTAAATAAAATGATTAAATAAAATAAATTATTATAGTATTGTGATGAATGAAATGAATGGGAGAAAGTTATGAATGAAATCCTGTTTTTATAGAGAGATCCAGGCGTATTATTTTTTCTATGACGTCATTTGAATTCATTTCAGTTGTTTTCGATGAAGTATTCAAATATAATAAATTATCGTAGTATTATGATAGTTTTTAAAATATTACCGTGGAATGTATTGCATTTTAGAGATATTTAAACCAGGCAATTTATATTTCAATGCCGTCATTTGTATGAAGTTCATTTTTTTCAATGAAGGTTTAAGTTTTCAAATATAATAAATCAATGTAGTATTGTGATAAGTTTAAAAATATTACCGAGAAATGTATTGCATTTTCGACTTTTTTTAAATAAAATTGCATTGAAGTTGGAAAGTGTTTCATAATCAATGCTTTAAGCATGATTGATCTTTCTTGTTTTTCTTTGATCTGTAACTCATGGCTAAATGAATGAGATCAGAAGCAAATATTCTGGCTCGAGTGAAAGTGCTCGATCATTTTGGAAATGTGGTTTTGAAGTTTTTAATTATTCCTTTGCATCGTCACCCCTGATTCGAATTTTCAAAATATAAGATTTTTTTCGTTGACCTATTAACTGAGGGGGATCGAATGAGACCAGACCAATATTTTAACTCGGGTGGAAGTGATCGATAACTAAGCAAAGTCGTTTTGAGTTTTTAACACTTTACAACATAGTTGAAAAGTGTTTATGACTTTGTTCATTCTGTCTGTCTGTATGTCCGTTCGCACGATAACTGCCGTAAAAATAACTTTATCAAAATGAAATTTTAGTATGTTGTTCAGAGGGTCTGTGGGACCTATGAGAATATAAATGAATAATATCGCCCAATTAGTTTTGGATTGAACCCGGGTTGAAAAAATGAAATACATTGAACCCTATGGGACCTAATTTTTCAAACATTTTTTAAGCGAATTTAAAATTCACTGCTTCAAAAGTTTAAAAAAAATTCAAATTATCACGTAAAAAATATAAAAAAAAATTCAGCAAAATATATCCGGTAGTTTTTTAAATAAAAATTAAAATAATAATTACACCCATATTATATGAAGAGATCACGTGATCCACTTCAAAATAAAATATGGCATCCATCTTGTGTCAAAATCGTGATTTTTAAAGTTCTTTTCAATTTAAATTTAGTGTTTTATCCGTCCTAAAACCGCTTTATTTTTGTTAATTTTTGTGCATCTATATTATGAAACAGCGCAATAACAATATATTTGAGTTTAAATGATCAATGCCATCCATCTTGTGTTAAAATCATGGCTTTTAACGTTCTTTTTATTTTATATTTAGTATTGCATCCGTCCTAAAACCGCTTTATTTTATATTTTTTTCTGTGCCTCTATATACTGCGACAACACAAATATAATATTTTTTAGTTTAAATGATCATCAAACTTTGATTATTTCTACAAAGAAGCCTGATTTTCAAGCATGGAGAACGCAAACACATCAAGATGTAAGATGAGTTGCATAAGAATGGCTGAATTTCTTTAACGCAAACTTATTTAGCTCTGGAGTCTGCAATATGGCTGATATGAATGAAAGATTCATTGATTTTACATAGAGAATCAGACGATTTTATTGTCCTTTTCGATGAAGAATTAAGCATGAAGTTATACAGTACTTTTACCTCCAAGTCTTTAAGTTTTAAAGTAATATAAATTATTGTACCATTGTGATAATTCTAAAAATATCGCCGCTGAATGAAAGGAATGAAAAAACGTTTATGAATGAAATATTAACTGCTTTTATATACAGAGCCAGGCGATTATTTATATATACAGAAACAGGCCAACTTTACACAAAGATTACAAAGCTCGTTCAAAATGTTTTTCATCCATGCCAAAGTTCCATTAAAGATAAGAGGCAGATATTATTTGCCTATGATGCATTTCTGCGTTTCGTCATTTGCATTCTTGCTGTAAACATTTACATTTTAATTTATGAATAATCCCTCCCCAAATTTGTTTAAACATATCTCTGGGACTTTTTATGATAAAATGCTGAAATTATGTACATCACCTTTTTAGTGTATGGGGCACGTTTCACTCATTGGAAATATTTTTGTACGGGGACCGTATAATAATTTAAATTTTGTATTTCTTAAAATTTAATTCCCTTGAAAATTTTTATGGATTTGATAAAATTCTGTACCTTTTTCTACACAACTTTGTAATTACTTTCCTTATATACATAATGTATAAGGAAAGTATTGTGACGGGGTCAAAAATTCGAATTCGAGTTTTCGACGGGAGAGCACGTTTCAAGCATCCCTGATCACGAATCAAACATTTTTGAAGTGATGTCTGTGTGTGTGTATGTGTGTGTGTGTGTGTGTGTGTGTGTGTGTGTGAGTGAAAGTATGTGTGTGTGTGTGTGTGTGTGTGTGTGTGTGAAAGTATGTGTGTGTGTGTGTCAGTGAGTCTGTGGAGACGATAACTGACGAACGAATGGACCGATTCGAACGAAATTTGGTACAAAAATCACAATCCGCAAACACTGGAAGCCTATTGTTTTTATACGCAATCGAATGTCCAGAACCCCCTAAATTTTCGAGTGAAATTTTGAAAAAATCGTCAAAAAATCAAAACCGCTAATAAAGTTACGCAAATAGACATTTCTTATGTAATGTTTCATTAGAAAACGATTGACATAAATTTTAGAACGCTAACATGAACCGTTCTGGAGATATTGCACATTTTTCAAAAAAATTATCAAAAAGTTATATAAAATTTAAAATAATTTCCTATTGAGAAACATGCTCACTTTTCATATGTAAATACCATGCGATAAATTGGGTGACATCATTCTCGTGGATCTAGCTCGTTCCCTTCATGAAAAAAGATACTTTGAGTAATACTTTTGTATTTGAACGCCAATAGTCATTTATCTGCTGTAAGAATAACTTATTTCTTCGTCCATAACGCTTGGCGAGATTTTGGCGACGAATTTGGCGGAGTGTCGCCAACTTGGCGACTTTTTGAAATGTTGCCAAATTAACGAAAATCTCGCCAAATGGATAAAAATGACACTAAATCAATGAAAATGACGACTAATTGTCGAAAATTCAATATCATGGAAAGAATATTAGTATCTACTATAAGAAAAGCCTATTTTTTTACTGTAAAAGTAGTAAATTCATTACATTATATAAGGAAAGTCATGTGTTGCCCACATCAGATTTTTTACTATATATGTTTAAGATCAATATTTAAGGAATAAAAGCCGACGTCAATGTTTTTGGTACACCCTGTATATGTTTGTGGTATTGAAATTTTTGAATCTTGGTTTTGGTGGTACACATGTATGAAAAGGTGGAGAGCCGATGTTATAGGGGAAGTGTTCGTTAATGTTGATACATTACTGCTATAGTGTAAAGTTTTGATGGTGTAAAGTTAAAATTCACAAATTGCTCCGAAATATTTATGAAACATTCAAATTATCACATAAAGTGTATAAAAAATGTTCAAAATATGTTGGGTAGTTTTTAAATTAAAATTGAAATAATAATTACGCCCATAATGAACGAAGAGATCATGTGACTCATTGCAAAGTATAGAATCCATTTTTTTTCTGCTGTGTAAATATTGTGATGTTTAAATTTATATTTAGTATTGCATTCGTCATAAAACCTCTTTATTTTTGCATATTATCTGTGTATCTAAATCTTGCGGCAACGCAATTACAATGTTTTTTATTTTAAATGGTTACTTAAGTTTGATTATTTCTACAACGAAGCCTTCTTTTAACGCATGCAGAATATAAATAAATCAAGTTGTAAGGCGAGTTGTAAAAGAATTGCGGATTTTTTTTTTCTCACGCAAAATTATTTAGTTCTGAAGTGCGGAATATAGGTGATATAAATGAAATATTAATTGATTTTGCACTGAGAGGCAGACGATTTATATTTCGATGACGCCATTTGAATAAAGTTAATTTTGTGAAACTATAATTGTCTTTTTCTATGAAGTTTTCAAGTATAATAAATTACTGTAGCACTGCGATAAATGAAAAAATATCAAAACTGAATGTATCACATTTTAGAGATGTTTAAATAAAATTGCATTTCAGTGGAAAGTGTTTCATAATCAATGTTTCATAATCAATGCTTTATGATTGATCTTTCTTGCTATCAAGTATTTTATTACTCCTATTTTTATTATTCTTCAAATTTATTAAATTTGGCTTACTTTTTTATATACAATGTATTTATATAAGTGCATATTTTTTATATAAATGTAGTGCATTTAAATTCTTCTGCGATTAAAACTTGTTCTTGAAGACTTTATTCTTATTGTCCCATTCCTTTAGTATGCCGGTGATTTATTGAAATAATCCAGCAATTCTAATCCATATATCATGCAAACAGATCTCATTCATCATCTTCCAAGTCTTAATGGAACTTTCCATCGACAATTACTTCGTTCCATAAAAATTATATTTTTTCAAAGGAAAAAAAAAATCTTGATGCCACAAATTAAATTTCTATATTTCCGGATTTTATTCGCGATTTCAGACGATTTTAATTAATGTTCTTGGTAAGTAATTCTCTTCACAGTGTTTCGGCTGGCTTCCTTCTTTTTTTTTAATTATTTTGCTTTGAAGGAATAAGTTTTTTTACTTACTGACCTTTAATAAAAGTCCAAAGAAACTCGTTAGTAAAGATCCTTTTAAAAATATTTTTCATGCGTTCGTTTGTAAGAGAAGCTAATTTCAGAGACGGTCCTATTAACTTTGAACAAAAGTTTAATTATGTTAACTAAAGTTGTTTACATCTCTGAAATTAATAGTGCAAGTTATAAACAATGCATGTTCTACTATAGAGATTCAAATCGCGTATCACCATCTGTCACGAGGGCGTTTTCACTATTAAATCAATTAGGCATGTACCTAAGGCCCCTAAAAATACTAATACTGTTTTGCAAAATTTTACTAAAATACTAATGTCAAAATTTACTAAATTTTACTAAATTTTACTGAAATTTTAGTAAAAAATACATCAGCCCATCACCTTGACAGACTTGCTTAAATGCAATTGTAGTATTGTCAGTCAAGGCTGAATTAGGCAAAAAAGTTTCTTTTGAAGCAATAGGAGACTTTGTCGATAGAAAATTCGAAAATTCGTTTTCTGATCTGATTTTAACTTGCTTAGGCTGCTGTCTTTTGTACATGTATAATTTGCAAATTTAATAAAAGAAAATGAATAAACTGAAAGTATTTGTAAGTGCTACTGCTAACCTGATATTTAGCTACGGACCCGAATTCATATTTGTGTTTAAGGCCCGATACACTATTAACCCGGTTCTGACCTGATCAGAAGTGACTCTATTTACTGATCTGATACAATATTTGTTTTTTCTATAATTGAAGTGGACCCCATATTCCCTTCCTTCAAAATTGAGATTGAATACCTGTTGTCGAATGACTTGAAAATCGCTGCCATAAATCATAGAAATTTGGATAAATTTAAGCTCGGAATTTTTTAGACCTCGATGATGCATCTAACCTACAACGCAACTCTGCAATGTTGCTTGAGCACTATTGTAAAAAACTTGTCCCAACCGGAATTCCAACCACGGATCTACACCTAGTCAGTAAACGACTTATTCATTGATTTACTGCAACAATAGATTTTTCTTCTAAAATTCAGGTGGACCTTACGAAGTTTAAATTTATCATTAGAAGTTATGCAAACTGGTCACATAGCTTAAAACATCTTATTTCTGCTAGCGTTAATAAAATTTGCGATTTTCTGTATACACAAAAGCGAAATTGCTCAAGGCCTACTTATAGTGTATTCTTAACCACTATAACTGTATATGCACTGCACTTCTCGTATTGAAGATTTAAACCTAGTACCTGTGGTTCGGGAGATTATAAACCGTTAACCATTCAGTCAGACAATTTTTACTAGCAAAAGGAGTCAAGATTAAAGATATGTAAATTTAGCCATTACCAGCCATGCTTCGCCTCATGGGCAGTAGTCACTAAACCCGTGGTGCGTAAGGACGTCATGAACACAAAAATTGTATCGCGGATATTTTCCCCTACAGTGATTGAAACTGTGAAGTTTCGAGATTATTAAACCATAATTAGCCCCTTTTATGCATAATTATGCTAAATTTAGTCCTAGGCTGCCATGTTAAAGATATAATATTTCGAAAAAATTTCAATGTTTTTGCGAAAATTCTATTTAGTTTTATATTTTTCGATACTAAATTCGGATATAAAGTTTCGCGAAAATCTATTATTATTTGTGGAAACTATCGTGTATACAAGAAATCTACCGCAGACAGACGGACATCACTCTAAAAGTAGTCAAAGCATGGTAATGAGATCCTAACCCATATATTGGTATCAAAATCTTGAAAAAATATTTAAAAACAATACACTATATTCTATAGTATGAGAAAATAAACAGGGCGCAGATATACTTCTTTCTTCGGTAGGTAAAACAATATTTCATCTTGCTGTTTCATAGCCTTATTTTCAACGTTTTCAGGATTTCGATATATGAAACTTGTCTCGGTTACTCTTGTTACCACAATGGAATCAAAAACCCTTAAAAATTCATTGATAATATATATATTAAAATATTTAACTATAGATTAAAATATCTGAAGAACGGTTGATGGTACATCAATAGAATTAATTAAGAAAATGAATTTTATTTATTTTACTTTTATTTATGTTATTAATTATTTTTCTAGGCAGCATGGTGTGAAAACGAATGAATTTTGTATGTGTATAACCGTTCTCAAGTTACAGCTGGAAGAATGTTGGAGTAAAATAATCCGAGATTTATACAGTTTTCTTACAAAGATTTTCCTCATTTCTCATAAGTCAAATCCCACGTGCATGCAAAGTTTCTACTTTTAGCACTTTGGACTGTGTAATTTATCAGTTACAGTGTCAATCAGGCTTAATCAGCTGTATGTATATATAAGGATTCAGAAGTTGCGTGTTTTAACACTTTGCTAAAATACTAGAAGAATGTGTTCATTTTCTCATTCATTTGTGTCAAGTTTATTCCTCTTCTCCTACTTGGCGAGCGTGCTGTAGTACTCTAAAATTACAATGTGGATAAAAGACAATATAGAACAATAGAACATCGCCCTGCCGACCACAATTCAAAGTTTTGACAAAAAGGCTTTATTTGAAGGCTTTTTTTTGCGCCTTTCTACAATAAATGTAATTCAAAATTCGATAACCTGGCCGGATTATTATTTGTACCTCTACCTCTAAAATTATGGAAGCTTTATGAACTGATGACAAAAAAATAACCCCGAGTCGTAAATGCAAGATATCTTTATTTCTGCCCCTGAAAAGACCAGAAACGGAGTCTACAGTGAAGTAAGTCATTGTTTAATTGCAAATTTGTTATTATCTATATAAATGAAATTGTACGTTATGCTTCTATCTGTTTGTTTGTTATCTCATCACGGGCGAACTCACTTCTATTTTTTCCGTGAGAAGAATTATAAAATTTCGGCAATAATGACTCCAAATATAAAAATCTGATGTGGACAGCACATGACTTTCTCTGCAGACTTATATCCACGTTATCTTTATTTTAATTAAATTTAATTCACTTTTAATTCACTTTTCGTTCTCATTTTGGTAACTGGACTTATTTTCAAAGATGGTGTGGAGAAAATACGAAAAAACTAAAATATCTCGAGAACGGCTACTCCTAATGTAATGGGGGTTAGTCTTATTCCTTTCACCGTTAAAAATTACGTATAAAACAAGCATTTAATGGATATATTTGAGCATACGTGGTTTCTTATTTTAGATTTTGACAATTTTTGCGGATCATTTTGCAAAAAAGAGCAGGTCATTTTTTTCCGAATCGTACCAAAATCTAATCCGCACCAAAGTAACCCCCAAAAGACTTATCTGCCGAATTTAGTGAAATTCGCTCCATTACTTTTTTAGAGTGGTTACAGGCTTTTGCGGGACACTTCTAAAAAAAAGGCGAGTTCTTTTATCCCGAATCGTACCCAAAACTAATCAGCATCAGATTCACCCACAAGTGACTTACCTACCAAACTTTATGAAATTCGGTCCATTAGATTTTTAGTTAGAGTTGATACAAAATCTGCACAGACACACAGACACACACACACACACAGACGTCACGCTAAAAATGGTTTTTTCGTATTCTAGAGGTTTCGAAACTCGTAGATCCGTCGAAAACTCGAGTTGTGATATTTGGCATGATTCCAATACTTTCCCTATACATTACCATGTATTGCAGGGAAAGTAAAAAGGTCACCACAAATTGGGAATTAAGTTTCTTTACATCATATATTCCGTACGAGGAACGAATATACAGCCAGTTTTGAATAAATTGAGCTAAGTACCCGTATAACTTGATCAATTTCAGACTAATCGCATATAAATGCCAATTACGGATTGAACCCTAATGCCACCATCTGCAATCTAAATTTTCTGCAATACGCATCGATTCAACTTCGATTTAACACGGACTGCAGCTCCTAAGTTGATCCTATGCTTATCAAGTCTAACCAGTCTTTGGTACAGAATTCCATGAAATTCACAAAACTCATTTTCAAAATCAAATTGTTCGTAGAATCGAACGTTCATTCACTCGCTTTATAATAATAATAAAAAAAATTAATACGAAACACTTGATATATTTGCCGTTCTTTTGAGTGGCGTCCCATTCCTAATATTTTTCTAAAAATTTCCTACAAACTAGTTATTTTGAAAAGTCAGTTTTAGCGGTTTAAAAATGTTTTCATTCACTTTCTTATGAGGAAATATGTATAAAATCGGCAGTGGCTCCAGTTCGATGAAGCCGAGACAGATTTACGTGAATGGTAATCTTTCATTGCGGATGATTTGTCTTCCTTAGGTATTTTCAAAACAGTTATATAAAATATCTAATATTAAATATTAAAATATCCAAATACTAAAATATCGAAATTAGAACCACTTTTCAAAACAGTTCAAAATTTTTAAAATATTAAATAGTTCAAAATATTAAAATATCAAAATTTGAACTACTTTTCAAAATAGTTCAAAATATAAATATATTGAAATTAGATCCACTTTTCAAAATAATTCGAAATATTAAAATATCGAAATTAGAATCACTTTCCAAAATAGTTCAAAATATTAAAATATCGAAATTAGATCCGCTTTTCAAAATAATTCAAAACATTAAAATATGGAAATTAGAACCACTTTTCAAAATAGTTCAAAATACTAAAATATGGAAACTAGAATCACTTTTTAAAATAGTTCAAAATATTACAATATCGAAATTAGATCCGCTTTTCAAAATAATTCAGAACATTAAAATATCGAAATTAGAACCACTTTTCAAAATAGTTCAAAATATAAAAATATCGAAATTAGATCCGCTTTTCAAAATAATTCAAAATATTAAAATATGGAAACTAGAATCACTTTTTAAAATAGTTCAAAATATTAAAATATCGAAATTAGATCCGCTTTTCAAAATAATTCAAAATATTAAAATATCGAAATTAGAATCACTTTTCAAAATAATTCAAAATATAAAAATATCGAAATTAGATCCGCTTTTCGAAATAATTCAAAACATTAAAATATCGAAATTAGAACCACTTTTCAAAATAGTTCAAAATACTAAAATATCGAAATTAGAACCACTTATAGAACGTTTTGAATCAAAATCGGGGGGAAATCATAAAAAAAAATGTTTTTTTCATTATTATCAAATGATTGAATGTTTTGAAGTACTTTAACCCAAAATATATGGAAACTATTTATAAAGGTTCTGCTGGAGAAAATGCAGAAAAATGTCAACGACCCCAGACTTCCATGCGCAGGTTCGGTTCACGGAACTGTCCTCAACTTGTGCAGCGTTGATATGAAATATGTCAATGCAAGAGATTATCGGATATCGCTACGTCTAGACGAGTGAGGGATCTAGGAATTTCTAAGAAAAGGCCACTTTGTATGCGGAGTCGCAAAATGTGTGGTTTCCCTACCAAGCAACAATTGAGTTAATGAACTCAGTCGAGACATGCAGTATTGCTCAAACAGATTGCATCATCCCAAAAATTTCAATATTTCCATAATAAATGTTTAATACAGTGTAACAAACCCGAATGTTGCATCTCGTTTTGAGTTCATTGACCCTTACATGAATATCTGGAATGCCATCGGTCTCGAGCCATGATTATGGGGCACGAAACATTACTTCATGTCATGTCGAAAATGTAGCATATTTATTTTCATTTATGAAAAACTCTTGAATATTAAATATTTAACTATCAAGAAAGTCACAAAATGAGAATGTCACATATCTATCTTTATTGTTATATATTTAATGAAATAAGAATGCTACATATAACTCAGTAGCTGGAAGGCTGAGCGTCACTCGGTAAAGGGAGAGCGCTGAGTGATGATCTTAAAATAAAATTAATAAAATTATATATCTATAAAATAAAATTTTAAATGAATAAAATTATGATTTGTAAATAATTTTTAAAAAAATTATATGATTTGTGATGTTATTTCCAAAGACTGTAGTTGTGAATGAACGAAAAGAAGTCCATTCTCCATTTCCACCAAAACGAAATAAAAATTTGCATGAATGATAGGGGAAGAAGAATGGGCATCAAGCTAGTCAATGTTGTACATCTTATTCTTGAGTTTGCCCCACTGACGTCAGTGGTTTGCCCCCTCCTGGGAAAAGTTCTATGGGTGTCCATGTCTAAGGCTACGAATGAAGGGGGACTTTTAACATGCAGTTTAAAATAAAATTGATGGATAATGAAATGGCGAAGCAATTGTAAATACGTTTTAAAATCAAATGGCGATCAATTTAATACAGTTTAAAATAAAAATGATGAATCACGAAAAGGCAAAGCAATTGTAAATACGTTTTAAAAACAAATGGCGATCAATTCCATACAGTTTAAAATAAAAATGATGAATCAAGAAAAGGCAAAGCAATTGTAAATACGTTTTAGAAACAAATTTAAAACATGCGTTTGGTAAAAAGAAAATCAACCGGACGGGAAAAGAAGTGAGGGGGGGGGGGTGAAAGCTTGCGTATGGGCTGAAAAACTTTAAATCCGCCCCTGAGGAATTTACACTTACCAGCAAGCTTTGGTAAATGCATCCACGTTTCATACCTTCACTTAAAAATCAATAAATAGAAAAATAATAAAGTAACGACATTTTTCATATTATCCCAGCTATGCATGGTATAGCGAGTAGCACGTGTGCTAAATTTGAGATTTGTAGCTACATTAACAAAGTAAGAAGATCGCTTTAAAATTGAACTATGCAGAAACGTGGTTCCACTTACTCAGCTTCCCCCCACTTGGTAACTTTCGTAGATATTTCCACTTGGTTAAAACACTTTCGCTAAAGATCATTATTTATTGTAGGGAAACTAAAAACTAGTGTTATTGCATAGTAGTTGGACACTACTATGCAACTAATCATGATAATCTAAGAATTAATATTTATATATATTTTTTATTTTCATTCTATAATATATTCTATACGAATTGTTCTTCCAAAAATTTTGAATTCGAAATTTTGACAGAAAAAGCGTGTTTTAAAAGCCTTGCACATATTTTGAATATTTTTGGAAGAATGTCCGTCTGTATGTGTTTATGTGTATGCATGTACGTATCTGTGTGACATGTGAGAAAAATAATTTGATATATGAAAATATCGCTCTGAAATTTTAAGTGTGGATATATACATTATACGAAAACTGGAATTAAAAGTACTTTTTTTGTAAATAACATGATTTTAACGCAAGATTTTTAAAATTTATGATTTTTATATTTCATAGCATCATTTCAAATGGAGATGCGATGAAACATGATGGTAGTATAGTGTATGCGGAAAAATGTTAGTTTACTAGTAGAAGTTGCTACTAGAAGTTGTTTTTTTTAGTAGATTTTTTTTCATTTTCAAAACTTTTGGAACATTTCCCCATCCCGTGGAGTTAGAAGGAAGGAGTTAAAACCCCATGTTGGTGTGACTCAAAAATCGTTCGAGGCAGTAATTCGTATGGCGTTGGGGTAAAATAACTACATCCGCATTATATGCAATTTATATGGAGAAAAGCTCGTATTGAGCTACATAAAATTTATTTAAGCTGTTAATGTTGGAGAAATAACTTATCAGTGGAATGAAAATTATAACTCAAGCATTCAAAAATATTATTACGTATTCTAAACAGGTTAATTTGTTTCATCTTTCAATATATGTTTTTCCTCATTATATTCTGTACCTTACTCTATAACCAGAGAGAAAACACTTATTCATGATTAAGGAACTTTAATTAGAAAATAATCAATAGTAGCTGTTACGACGTATTCTCTAGAATCGTGAGTGTGTGCTCAGAATACAAGAATGAGTCTAAATTTCTGGATAACTAGCACGTTTATTCACAAAAACAGAGTAAACAGGAACAATATGCAGTAAAACAGTACTTTAAATGCTCCACCAAATTCACAAAACAACTGATACTATTCGCAAAGCATTGAAGTATTATACTTCACAAAACAACATCTACTTTTTACAAAACAACTGATACTAATCTCAAAACATTGACGTATTATATTTCACAAAACAGCAACTATTATTTACAAAACAACTAATACTATTCTTAAAACAATGACGTATTTTATTTCACAAAACAGCAACTACTATTCACAAAACAACTGATACTAATCTCAAAACATTGACGTATTATATTTCACAAAACAGCAACTATTATTTACAAAACAACTGATACTATTCTTAAAACAATGACGTATTTTATTTTACAAAACAGCAACTACTATTCACAAAACAACTGATACTAATCTCAAAACATTGACGTATTATATTTCACAATACAGCAACTACTATTTACAAAACAATTGATACTATTCTAAAAACATTGACGTATTTTATTTCACAAAACAGCAATAACTATTCGCAAAACAACTGTTACTAATCTCAAAACATTGACGTATTATATTTCACAAAACAGCAACTATTATTTACAAAACAACTGATACTATTCTTAAAACATTGACGTACTTTATTTGACAAAACAGCAGCTACTATTCATAAAACAACTGATACTATTCTTAAAACATTGATGTAATTCATTTCACAAAACCGCTACTATTCTCAAACTAATGACAAAAATTATAGTTCAATGTAGTTCGTATCATGTCAACTGCTCTGCAACTGAGTGATGACTCATTTTATAGACTATCTATAGAAACTTCTGGAAATCTCTCATATCTCGTAGAATACTGGTTATTTCGGGGTGTTTTTCAAATCTTCAGAAAGTCGGCAAATATCGCCAAGTTGGCGATAAATTACCAAATCTGGCAACCACTCTTTAAAATAGGCATGTGTCAACCCTATATTCATGTCATGGGAAAGGATGCTTGTACGAGTATTTTCTCCGTCTGATTTTCGAAAGATACGAAAATGAGAGGAGGGGGAAGACAGAGGCTCCCGGACATTTTACAAATTCGTAACAATGCATTACTAATCACTGAGCTTTTCTGTTGTGTTAAATGAGAACAGATGGAATTCTATTAATACTGGCGTTAGCTAGATACAAATTCGCAAAGCATTACGATCATTTTTAAGCTCTTCATCCATAGGATTTTATTTTCTTGTCTAACTCCATGCTTTTTTTTTTCTACAGGGCAATTACGAACAGTCCAAAAATTTAAAAAGGGTATCATTTGATCAATAAGATATAAACCCGTTTCAGAAAAAAAAATATTTTATAACAGCAGTTAAAATATCGTTAAGTCGGTAATAATGATTTCCGGTTACTTTTCATCAAAAATCAATGTTTCGATCAATAGTGATTAAAGCCGATGCAGTTATTATATAAAACCTCAAGAATAGATTTAAAAATTCCTTTTTCAAGCTCAATTAAAACTGATAACCACAGCAATTTTTATAATAAGGAAGAATATTTTTTATAGGAATGAATTTTTCATAGTTGTATTTCCATTTGTCAAATTCACTGTTAGAACAGATTCTTAAAGGATTTTTTTTTACTGGTGGAATAATTTTCACGTTGGTGATATTATTATTACTTTGACTACAATATATTTTTACGTGTTGACTACAATATATTTTTATGTGTTGACTACAATATATTTTTATGTGAAGAAAAAGTATTACGATGAGAACAAAATTTGGAATTTTTTTTTTCCAAAATAATAAAAAAAAAATATTATAAAAATAGTTGTATTAAAATATCTCTCTATATTTAAAAAAAGTAGATGACACTGCCGCCGCCGCTGCTTGACAAATTTCTCTTTTCTCGAGATTCTTTGTTTCGCACCGCAAAAACTAGTGCATATAAAAAATATTAAATTTGGTACACTTGTAGAAAAAGCTTTGGGGAATACGTTGAAATAAACCGTTTTTTGATATACATTGTAATTTAAGAAATATATAATGTCAAAGTCAAAGACAAAATAGTTGAGCTGCGAGTTCGCGTCCAGGATAGACTAACAATAGCAAGAAGATGAATTTTTGCAGACAGGTACCTATAAACTTTTTTTTTCGTATAGACACGTCTAGCGACTTCTCTGTCTCGTACCGTAAAAACTATAACATACAAAAACATGAAATTTTGTATATTTATAGAGTAATAATATGGTAACACGATGAAATAAACCGTTTATCGATTTAAACTTTAGTTTGGCACGAAATACCTCGCGAAACGAGCTCATGATCAAGAAATCCAGTTTTTGGATTCCCTGCGCTAAGAAAAATCCCTGCTTTTCCCACCTGAGGAAAATACGTAGGGATAGATAAGAGATTTTCGACAGTAGAATTTTTAGGAAAGATAGATATGAAGCGAGCGCAGCGAGTAGGAGACGAAGCCTCCAGAAGGGGTTGCATGAGTGAAACAAGCAGGGAGCAGAGCCCCCTATTGTAAAAAAAATATCAATCTGATAAGTAATGTTTTCCTTGAAAGCGAGTTATTTAAAAGACGTTAACATCCGTCGTTTTAAAGATATTACGTTTTCTTTTTATTTTTTATGGGAAAAAAATACTAAAAATTAATACCTCGCTATAATATCAAACAAGTGATTTAAACCTTAATTGGCTAGCCCGTTCTGGACCCGTCATAGGAATGTACTCGTTTTTGCGGAATGACTCGAAAGCAGCAGCAGTTACAAAATGCAAATTTGGTATGTCGAATGTTTTTTGTTCTTTTTTTGGGGTGGGGGGGAGGGGGTGCATTTTAACTCTTCGGATTTTGATCTTTATCGGGCTAGCTCTTGCAGGGTCCGCCGTTGAAATATACTCTTGGGGAATTACTCGAGAACCTTAGCAGATGCAAAATCAGAATTTGGAATGTTGTTGCATTTTGTTGTATATTTTAATTTTTTGGATTTTGAGCGCTACAGGCCCTGCCCGTTCATTGAAAGTCCGCCATTGAGGTGTACTTTTTTCGGGGAAGAACTTGAGAAATGTAGCAGCTAGAAAGTTTACATTCGATATATCATTGTTTTTCATATTTTTAAGTTGTATGCGTTTTTCATGCATTTAAGTTGTGTACGTTTTTCATACATTTAAGTTACATATAAATAATAAAAGAGAGTACTTTAAAAAAACTTATTCCGCTTTTACTTGTTACTGCTTATTTAAACAAGAGTTTTTGTGACAGGTAAATAATATGTTTTGCAGCGCGATAAATCTCGGTTAATCCCTGGAAATGTCATCAGGTCCGGGTCGTATCTTCTTTACTAGTTTTGAAAGATCACCCGGCCATTTACTCTGTCGTCCGAAGATTAACTCCGAAGATTTCATCGATCGGAAACTCTCGTTACCAGAGCAACTACGTCAGCAGCGCCGTCTAGCGCTTCTTAAGTCGAAGTAACAAGTGTTTCTGTTATATCCGGATTGAAAAGGGAAGTTTCTCAGAATACCCTCTTCACTTTTCTTAAATACCCGGTAAGTGTTGTAGGACTCAATGTCCTGAAACCTCTAAAGTAATTACAGCCCCGGTTGTTTACCGTTGGAATTAAGCTGCTTTCGCTCAAACCTTCCTTATTTATAGGAAAAGAGGACAGGAAGATTTATTTTCCAGCTGAAAATATTCTATATACATTCGAAACCTTCTATGCAAACTTTAATGGGAGATAGGGAACCCTAAAAATATTTTTCATATATGGATGTATGTCCGCAGACGCTTTGGTGCCAGATGGCTCTTGGTACGAACATGAAAGGCATAGACTGTAACCGACATTTTTATTTACAAAAGTTTTATAGTTATAGAGAAGTTTTATAGTAGTGGCTCAGAGGAGCGTCGGCTATCAATAATGCATGTCTGACATCGTTGACACATAGATTGCCGTACATTTTCAAACATTCACGGTATTTCACGAACACTTACAGCAGCTCTTTCGATTCCATTGGCAAGTCCAAACTAGATGCAGGGTCCACCTTTCTTTATTTTTTCTGACCAGATCGCCCAACCTACGCGAAGGTGTAAGGTATATGTTTGGATGACCGTGAAGGTGTCACCAAGTTTAAACCCGAATCCAATGGGGATGGCAACCACGGGGACCGTACCATCCTTCCCCTAACTCATTAATTCTTGATGGACTTTAGGACCTACAGATCCTACCGCGAGCAATCCTATTGCCTTAACCAGAGATATCCCGGCCCCAACTATCTCAAGAGTCGTAAAAATGCTGTATGTTACACGTACAAAGCCCGCGTTACGGATGACGACGGCGAAAAATAGGCAATTATATGTGCCGACCCTCTAATACCAAAAAGTGATGCCTGTGAGCATGCATTCATTAACAAAAATGCTTATGTCAGTGTTCCCTACCATCCACTAAAGTGAGTACAGAGATTTTTGAATTACCCTGTAGATAGTGGCGTACCGGCATGGGGCGATACGGAACGATTGCTCCAGAGCGCTGAATGGGAATGGGGCGCCTGTTGAACTGAACACATGTTTGGCTTGAAGACCAAAGATTATATATTACAGGAAAGGGCGTCCTGAAATTATTTGCCCGCCCCCATCAAAAGTCTAGGTACGCCACTGTTTGTATCCGTCAAAATCTCGAATTTCAAAATTTTCATGAAAATGAAACTTCCTATTAATAATATAAACACCTTGATTTATCTGTCCATCTATCTCTGGGAAACGCTGCTACAAATTGTTGCCAAACGTGTTTCAATCACGGATAAACATTTAAATTTTTTTGTAACGTATGGCATCAGATACTGAAAGTGAGACCCTGATGTTCTTTTATTTCTTATCATTTTATAAATTTTATTTGAGATATACGACTTAACCGGGTAAACAAACTCAACAAAAGTAGGAAACTTTCTTGCGGTTTTTTTTTTGTTTATTACTTATAGGGCAGAATGCTCGAAGGTCTCAAAAGTATACCATACTATAATATTACAAAGTAATTATTGGAAGAAAATGGAATATTTTTATGAGTTTGCAAGGAATTTTTTTAATATTTCTTAAATGTTCTTTAAGCATTTCTCTGTTAATACTGGCAGCAACTCAGTTATGTAGATCGATTTTCATGCGCTTGATAATATACATTATTAACCAAACAAATCAATTTAATCATAGTCAATATATCAGTTTATAAAACAATTAATAATCTATATATACTAATTGCCAAGTGTCCGTCTGTCTGCATGTCTGTCCACCTGTCACACTTTTTTAGGCACTTCTCGAATAGATAGAGACTTGCAATTTGATACACGGGTCAATCGTTCGATAAAACCCCCTGGAAAAATCGTATTTTCCGAAAATGTTCTAAAGAGAGGGTGCTCCACACCAAAATGCTCGAAATGTGAAATGATAGAAAAGCATACTTTGCAATTAGATATAAACTTCAAATTTGGTGTATAGGTAAATCAATCGAAAGGAAGAAAGTGTGCAATTTTAGATTTCCAGTATTTTCTACTTAATGGGGTGAGGCACACCAAAATGTTCACTTTGCCGAATAAATAAGAAACGGCTCCAATAAAATTTGATAGAGGCTTGAAATTTGGTATATGGGCTAATCATTTGATGAATATACCCAAGACGAATATAGTTTTTCAAAAATGTTCGTTTAAGGGGGTGCACCAGAGAAAAACGTTCAAAAGATGAATTGATAAAAACATGCGTCGGGATGAGATAGAGATTTCAAATTTGGTGTACGGGTAGATAATTTAGAAGGAAGAAAGTGTACAATTTCAATTTTCCAATATTTTCTACTTTAGGGAATGCCGCATACCAAAATGTCGATTTTCGGAAAAAAGGAGAAACGCCCCTTTTAAAACGTGATAGAGGCTTGATATTTGGTATATGGACGAATCATCTGATAGAAATCCTAAGAAGATTGGAGTTTTTCAAAAATGTATATTTAAGGAGATGAGGACTCCTCACAAAAACATTCGAAAGGTGAAATGATAAAAAAGCATGCTTCGCGATGAGATAGAGACTTCAAATTTGGTGTACGTGTAAATAGTTGGAAAGAAAGAATGTGTATAATTTCAGTTTTCCAACATTTGCTATTGTAGGGGGTGCCGCTCATAAATATTTTAATTTAGCCGCCAAATAAACATGTTAAACCGCCGGAAAAACATTTTAATTTAGATACTAAGCCAGACCATCAGCATTTTCATAACCCTTCACGTGAACACTCAATTTTTCCTATCACCCATTGACTTTTCACGTTCACTGCTGCTTGAATTCAGTGTTCATATTGAAAACAATAAATGTAAATATTTTCTGCTATCAATTTTTCTCCCTTGGTAATCTTAAGTTTGCGGTTATTTTTTCTTCCAAAGGCTTAGATAGAATTAAAAATAACTTATTTCTTTTAAAACGGACGTCACCGGCGCCAGGGTTATATTCTATTTTTATTATAATCGATATATTAGTCTATAAAACAATAAATATTCCATTGGGTAAATATTTTTGCTAGTATAACAAATATTTTAGTAGCCGCCACTTCTTCAGCCAAATGAACAAGTGTTTCTGTCATATCCAGATTGAAGGGGGAAGTTTTCGGAAATCCCCTTTCCTTAAATACCCGGTAAGCGTTGCAGGACTTGGTGTCCTGGAAACTGCCGAAGTAATTACGGATCCGGTTGTTTACCAGGATTCTCTGTCGAAGTGGAATTAAGCTGCTTTTGTTCCAACAGTCCTTATTTATCGGCGAAGTGAAAAGAGCGTTTAATTTCCAGCTTGCATTGCTGCATGGAGGTGAGATGGGATTTCTATAGCAGTGATTTTCGAGCATGGGCGTTGAGCATTTCGCCGTCTGATTCTGAAAGAATAAGTATTTCCCGCTACGAGAGTGAAGGCAGGAGATTTTTTTATTTTATCTCATAGTATTGTATGCATGGAGGAAGTATTGTTTCCTCTAAAGTTTTCAATTTGAAGATCTTGACGAATAAGCACCTTTAGAGACCTTCATTATACATTTTGAACACTTTTGAAACCATAAGTAATAAAAGCACAATTTAATATCCTTCCTCTGCCAGCAATTAAAATTGAAAAAAAAACTTTATAAATATAACTCGATATAATGCTTTTAGTTATTAAAAATCGTCACACGCGGAAATAAAATTCAAAATATTTTTCTAATAACATGCTGACAGAATTGGAAAAGTTAACAACGACTTTTATTAAGTGTGTATAAGTGTCACATTTAATGACCACTAGTTATTTTGAACGCGCGAAGTGTAGATGGAAATAGATAGTTTTATGTAATGCAAAAATTAACTAAATATTCACGTTAAACATATGCACTTTAAACTATGAATGAATTGAAATTATTTTTCAGAGTTATCATGGGCCGTTCCTGAGATATTAGAAATATTATGTTCCCAACAGGAAGCTTAATAGCCCTTGAAAAGAATAAAGCAATTTCGATTCCATCCAGTACGCTTATTTTCAAACGGTAACAGCAATTTTGTTTTCAAGTGACCAAGCAGTTGATCAATTGAATCAATTGAAAATACAACGGCTGCAGCGTGGACTATTCTGTCGTCATGCAACATTACCTCGGTGCACCAAAGGGGGCGAATCACATTACGTTCTTAAGTCACCCAATTTTGACCAGAGCCCAGACATCTACAGGCACTGTACCCTCCTTCCCCTGCCACCAACCTCTCCGAAAGACATGTGGACCCAATCCCGTACTCTGCATAGGTACGTAGATAGTTTGCGCAGTTCTAACAATCTAACTCAGGTCCTGCAAGTACGATCCCCGTGCCTTAATCACTGAACTATCCCACCCAGGTAACAGCAATAATCTTATTGATTATCAGTAAAATCGATTCATACCCAAGCTCTAAATTTTGTTATTTAATAATATATGAATTTGTTCATTTATAGGAGAAGTTATGCATTTAATACATCATTTTTTCAAGTTTAATAAATCTTTAATCCTTTTTCTACATTGCTGTTCAATTAGCATCAAGTTTCATGTTTTAATAGCCTTTAGGATCACTTAAATTAAAATGCGCCAATGACGCTTTCATACTTATTTATTTGTGGAAACTTAGGTAGGATCAATAATTAATTCATCGTCATAAACAAAAGTTACAGATAAGTAAACTCCGCTTCATAAACAATCTCCGCCTCATAAACAAACTCCGTTTCATTAACAAACTCTGCTTCATAAGCAAACTCCGCTTCATAAACAAACTCAGCTTCATAAATAAACTCTGTTTCATAAACAAACTCTGCTTCATAATCAAACTCCGCTTCAAAAACAAACTCCACTTCATGAATAAACTCCGCATCATAAATAAACTCTGTTTCATAAACAAACTCTGCTTTATAAACACACTTTGCGTCATAAACAAACTCCGCTTCATAGACAAACTCCATAGACAAACTTCGCTTCTTAACAAATTTTGCTTGAAAAACGTACTTTTCCCAGAAAATTTGTGAATTTCCAAGTCGAACTTTCCAAGCGATCATTCTTTATAATTAAATAAGAAAATGTTCTTTCACGACTTTGAAAATTTATCCATTGAACAAGAAGCGCTTGTTTTAGATAAGACCGTACCAGGAACAGAATTGAACTACAAGACGAAAAAGACAAATGATTTAGTAATTTTTCCTTTACTTTTGACCACCGCTGTACTTATACTCGCGGCAAGGGATTTAAAAACAACCTCGTCGCCATGCCGGCTAGTTGCTCAGTGTAGTCTTTATACAACCATTATGTGTACATTGATTAGTTGATTATCATACAAATAGAATTCCCTTTAAATATCAATCTAGAATACAATTTTTATTGAAATGTGGAAAAACGTAAATATAATTAGAAACATTTAGAAGTTGATTGATTTGATCTGAAATCATCAGTTCTATAAAAATAATTTTAGTTTCTAGCTATAAAAAATCTGATGTGGGCAGCACATGACTTTCCTTATATAGTGAAGAATTTACTACTTTTACAGTAAAAAAAATAGATTAATTTTATAGTAGTTATTTATATTCTTTCCAAGATATTGAATTTTCGTCAATGAGTCATTTTCCATGTCGTCATCATCAATGAGTCGTCATTGATTTAGCGCCATTTTTATCCATTTCGTGAGTTTTTCGTTAATTTAGCAACATTTAAAAAAATCGCCAAGTTGGCCACATTCCATCAAATTCGTCACCAAAATCTCGCCAAGCGTTATAAGTTAATAAGCGAAATAACTTATTCTTACAGCAGATAAATGACTATTAGCGTCCAAATACAAAAGTATTACTCAAAGTATCTTTTTTCATGAATGGAACGAGCTAGATCCACGAGAATAATGTCACCCAATTTATCGCATGGTATTACATATGAAAAGTGAATATGTTTCTCAATAGGAAATTTTTTTTTTATTTTATATGCCTTTTTGATAAGTTTTTGAAAAATGTGAAATATGTCGAGAACGGTTCATGTTAGCGTTCTAAAATTTATGTCAATCGTTTTCTAATGAAACATTACCTAAGAAATGTCTATTTGCGTAACTTTATTAGCGGTTTTGATTTTTTGACGATTTTTTCAAAATTTCACTCGAAAATTTAGGGGGGTTCTGAACATTCGATTGCGTATAAAAACGATAGGCTTCCAGTATTTATGAATTGGGATTTTTGTACCAAATTTCGTTGGAATCGATCCATTCGTTTGTCAGTTATCGTCTCCACAGACTCACTGACACACACACATACATACATACTTTCACACACACACACATACTTTCACACACACACATACTTTCACACACACACACACACACAGATATCACTTTAAAAATGTTTGATTCGTGATCGGGGATGCTTGAAACATGTTCTCCCGTCGAAAACTCGAGTTCGAATTTTTGACCCCGTCACAATACTTTCCTTATACATTATGTATATAAGGAAAGTAATACAATTCATCAGATGGACTATTTTACTTAAGGGAGCCTTACAATTTCCCATATGCCTCTGCAGTGTCAAGTTGAGTTTGCGGAAAGTATAGATAAAATATTTAATAACCTATATGGACACTTATAACTTCATAAAGGAACTTCCTAACAACCTAACGCACACATGGGTAACTACAACAAGTACTTTCTTGTGGAACTCTACACCAGCATGAAATAGCCTTTTCCTCGGAGCGGTGAATTTACGGAGGCGCACGCTGTGAATTAATTTCCTCTTAATATCAAAATATTCGTTGCGATACCGAAAATTTATGATGGGGATAAAATTAGGATAGTTTGGTTTAGAACAGCATAGTTACCAAAAAGATATGAATTGGGAAGAGGGCACTTGGAATTCTCTATGAGCTCCCTCCCACCATGTTTATTTACAGCAATAGAATTATTAATTGGTAATAGTAAAATAAAGGATTGTTTAGAGTATAAGAAAGAAATTATGTAGAGTATTATGCATTCACATTCCATATTGTTTAGTTTTTCTTCTATTATAAGCTGCATTATAATTTAAAATGTATATATTTTTACTTTCCTTATATACATAATGTATAAGGAAAGTATTGTGACGGGGTCGAAAAGTCGAATTCGAGTTTTCGACGGGAGAGCACGTTTCAAGCATCCCTGATCACGAATCAAACATTTTTGAAGTGGTGTGTGTGTGTGTGTGTGTGTGTGTGTGTGTGAAAGTATGTGCGTGTGTGTGAAAGTATGTGTGTGTGTCATTGAGACTGTGGAGACGATATCTCACGAACGAATGGAGCGATTCAAATGAAATTTGGTACAAAAATCACAATCCGTGAATAATGGAAGTCTGTTGTTTTAAAACACAATCGAATGTTCAGAACCCTCCTAAATTTTCGAGTGAAATTTTGAAAAAATCATCAAAAAATAAAAACTTTTAATAAAGTTAAGCAAATAGACTTTTATTATGTCATTTTTCATTAGAAAACGATTGACATAAATTTTAAAACGCTAGCATGAACCGTTCTCGAGATATTGCACATTTTTCAAAAAAATTATCAAAACATCTTAAGAAATAAAAAAAAATATTTCCTGTTGAGAAACATGTTCACTTTTCATATGTAATACCATGCGGTAAATTTGGTGACATCATTCTTGTGGATCTACCTCGTTCCATTCATGAAAAAAGATACTTTGAGTAATACTTTTGTATTTGAACGCCAATAGTCATTTATCTGCTATAAGAATAACTTATTTCTCCATCCATAACGCTTGGCAAGATTTTGGCGACAAATTTGGTGGAATGTCGCCAACTTTACGACTTATTTAAATGTTGCTAAATTAACGAAAAACTGGCCAAATGGATAAAAATGACGACTAATTGACGAAAATTCAATATCATGGAAAGAATATAAATATCTACTATAAAAATAATCTATTTTTTTTTACTGTAAAAGTAGTAAATTCATTACATTATATAAGGAAAGTCATTGCGCTGCTCACATCAGATTTTTTTATTACCTTTAATTCTCAAGTTATTCTTACATTTTTGATCTGAATAACATCTATGGTCAGGGACATCTCTGGCTGAAATCGGAGCATTATGTAAAATGCAAACTCTATGGACGCTTATATCTCCGAACTTAACAGATGAAAATGTAAAACAATTTCTACCTATTGTGTTTGAAATGTTGTATAATTTATGAATATTTAAAAATACTTTCATTATTTTAATATTTTAAACTTTTTTTCTACGAAAAACCTAAACATTTTTTTTGTCTGAGTGAGTATTTTGTTTTACTTGGCTTACTTTCACTCGAAATATTTCCTAATTTATAAAAATTAGATATAAACAGCAAGCAACAAAATGTTCAGAAGGAAATCCAGTTTCTATATTTTAGGCTATATTTTATTCTAATATTTTTATTTCTTTTTTTAAGTAAATAAATAAAAAATAAAAAGTTTTGCCCGAGGGAGTTTTTACATGACTGCTTACTTTCACTTGAAATTTCGTTTAAACGATAAGAAAATATATAAATAGTAAGCGACAAAAATGTTCAGAAAAAATTACAGTTTCTAAATTATTATTATATTTTTTACAAAGCTCTTATTGTTTATAAGGAATTGTCAAGTTAAAGAAGACTAAAAATTTCAATGCTTATATCGCAAAATTAAAAGTGCTATCTGTGCACCACAAGAGGTAATCTATAGCCTTTTGAATATATAATTGGATAAAGGATATATAACTGGATTTTGGATAATGTTCTTAATTTTAGAAATATAGTGTTCATAATTTTGATATTTTAATATTTTGAATCATTTTGAAAAGGTAGTCCTAAATTTAGATTTTTAATATTTTAAACTGTTCTGAAAATGTCTAAAAAAGACACTCACCCACAAAAAAGTTGTTATTCGCGCAAAACTATTTCAGCTCCATCAGACTGGAACCAAAGCCAATTGTTTCTTGTTATTGCAATGTTTCAAGTCAAATTAATTTCCCAAGATATTGAATTTTTATGACTTTGTCAACATTTTTGTCAACATAGAGACATTTTTCGAAAAATCGCCAATGTCGCAAGTTTCGTCGCCAAATTTATCGGCAAGCATTACAGACAGGCATAGAGAAAGGCTTTTCTTATATAAAATCATATACACCAGAACTTAGCACATTGCATTAAGAGAAAGAAAAAATCTGATGTGGACAACACATGACTTTCCTTATATAATCCAATGTATTTACTTCTTTAACGATGAAAAGACGATGAAAAAGTGATGAAAAAATCCACGACATAGTGTTTGTAACATTAAATTGTGCATGTGACACTTTTCCGGATAACACCATGCAAAATTATTTCGAACCTAGTTAACTTATATTTTACGCAACTCTAAATTAACAATTTTCATATTGATATCATCCTCAATAAGAAATATAGTCCATATACTTAAATATTTTAATAATAAATTCATCAATTAGGCGTCATTTTTGTCATTTTGACGATATTTATCGTCAATGTGGGGCTAAATATCGCCAAGTTGGCTATATTTAGAAGAGCATTTCTTATATAATAAAAGGTATGCCCATCACACGACGGAATTAAAAATTTGCAAAACATTGCATTCCATTTGGCGTCATTTTTATCAATTTGGCGATATTTTGTTCAATTTGGTGACAATTTTGCCAATTTAGCGGCATTTCTATTGATTTAGCAACAGTTTCGCCAATTTGGCCGCATTAAAAAAAAACGCCAGTTTAGCGATATGCCGCCGAAATTCGTTCAGAATTCCGCTAAGCGTTACAGACGGAGAAATAGGTTATCAATATTGAAAATAGGTATACAGAGAAATAGATATCAATATTGAAAATTGTAAATTAATGTTCTCTCCAAAATATTGAATTTTCATCAATTAGTTGTCATTTTAATTGATTTAGCGTCATTCTTATCTATTTGGCGACATTCCTTTTTATCAATTTGGCGGCATTTAAAAACTCATCAAGTTGGCAATATTCCGCCAAATTCGTCTCTAAAATTTCGTCAAGCATTATGGTCGGAGAAATAGGTTATTCTTATAGTAGATAAACGACTAATGGCGCCCAAATACAAAACTATTACCCAAAGTGTCTTCTCTTATAGTAGATTCTTACATACTTTCCAAGATATTAAATTTTCATCAATTAGTCTTCATTTTCATTGATTTAGCGTCATTTTTATCAATTTGGCGATATTTTCGTCAAGTTGGCGATACTCCGCCAAATTCGTAACCAAAATTTCGTCAAGCATTGTGGATGCAGAATAAGTTACTCTTATAGTAGATAAACTTCTAATGGAGCCAAATTAGAATGCTATTATATCTAAAGTGTCTTCTCTCGTAAAAGGAACGATCTAGATTTGCGAGAATTATGATAATAAATTTATCAGATAATATTACATATGAAACGTGAACAGATTTCACAATAGTTAATACTGTTTTTAATTTTATATGATTTTTTGATAAATTTACTCGAAAAATGTGCAATATCTCAAGAATGGTTCATGCTAGCGTTCTAAAGTTCATGTCATTCGTTTTCTAATGAAAAATTACATAAGAAATGATTATTTTATTTAGGTAGTTTTAGTTTTTGATGAATTTTTCAAAATTTCATTTAAAAATTTAGGTGGGCTCTGAACATTAGATTGCGTGTAAAAACAATAAGTTTCCAGTGTTCACCGATTGTGATTTTTGTACCAAATTTTGTTCGAATCACTTCATTCGTTCGTCAGTTATCGTCTCCACGGACTCACTGACACACACACACACACACTTACACGCACACACAGACATTACCTCAAAAAATTCGTGATCAGGGATGCTTGAAACGTGATCTCCTGTCTAAAACTCGAATTCGAATTTTTGACCCAGTCACAATACTTTCCTTATACATTAGCATAATATCTAAAGTAAGTCAACCGACGGCTCAACTTAATAGCAGCTTCCAAGACGTTAATTAACATTACGCCAATAATTTAATTTTTAATATGTGTTAAGGTATTTTCTCACAAAGCGACAGGAATAATACAAAAAATTACACTTAATTTTCCGAGATATTAAATTTTAGAGAATTTGGCGATATTTTCGTCAAATTGGCGATTTTAAAGTTGGCGACATATTCCAAAAAGTTGCCAAAATTTATTGCCAAAGCTTAAAAAATAATTTCCTTTATAGGTTTAACATATTGATCTTTGACCTCAATTATTTTAGACCACAGATCGAATTCTCAAATTCGGGTCAGTGAATTTTTTAAATATTCTAAATTTCGTGCAAATCGTTCTCATAGTTATTGAGAAACAGTGTTAGCAGCGGAAACGTATTTGAGTTGATGAAACTCATCTCGTACTTCGCTGTGCTTCAATTATAAATTATTTGTTTGGTTTACAGCATTACAATACATTTTCTAATTCTCTGCATCCATGGTTTAAAGTAAAAATTGTATGGCATGAGCTTTCTATTATTTTTTAAAAAGATGAATGAACTGTTTTCTTTTAAGATTTGCCTAATTCAAGGTGGACTAATTTGAGTAAAATATTGCAAGATGAATGGTGAAATTTCTTTGAGAACTTCTCTGAGGTGTGAAGACTATCTTCTTGAATGCTCGGATGCCAATCTGCATACAGATGATGGATGTTACTTCCCGATTCACAAAGCTATATTGGCAAGACACAGCGCCTATTTCCGGGAGTTGTTTCAGGAGAATACAAAGAGTGGTGGTTTCCTTTCAAATATCATTTGGGGTGATATGAAGAACAAATTTCATATCTACAATATCAGTGGAGAAAATTTAAAGGAATTATTGGTGTTCATTTATAAGGGAGAAATAAATGTGACAGACAGGAACGTAGTAAATATATTTGTCGCTGCTTATGATTTCAAACTCAATGATCTTGTCCAGAATCTTGAACAAAATCTTGAAAGTTATATAACCATTGACAATTTTATGTCATTTTACACTTGCGTCGAAACAAGATTGCCCGACATCGCAAGAAGCCTGTCACCATTCATTGACAAGCATTTTGATTGCATTGTACTTTATCAGGGTTGTCAACTTTCTGAGCTCTCCTTGAAAGCTTTTTGTTCATTCATTAACAGTAAAAGTCTTGATACAAGAGGCGAAAGAATTGCTGTGCTTGCAATTCAGGAATGGGTTTATAAAGAGCTTTCGAATCGACAAAAATATGTCCTTTACCTCCTAAATCGTATATCAAGAGCAGAATTGGATGAAAGTCTAGCGACAGAAATAATGGAACATGAAATTGTGAGGTGCAACCCTTTTTGCGAGGCTTTAAATCGCTTTAAATCAACTGGTATTGCTTCCAACAGTAGTGATATTTTAAAGAATTTTTTTAAAATTACCGACGATTCTATTATTCCTGACTACACTGTACACGCAATTGCAAGAGTTGATTGTAAAACACTTAGCAGTGAAATATTCGTCACATATGATGCAAATTTCGACTTGTGGCGCAAAATATTGGAAGTAAACTATGACCCTGACTTTTTAGTATATATCGACTCTTGTCTGTACATGTATAATCGTGCCAAGAAAAGGTGCATGAAGTTTGATTTTAAGAAAAAACTGTGGTTATCCATGAGAAATTGCAAAAGGCGATACATTTATATCTTTGCCGTGGCAGCTAATGGACTCCTATACTTACTTGGTTCTGATAGAGGTGACACTCGGAATAGAACTTATTATGTAGAAGTATATAACCCCCAGTCTGATAATTGGTCGGATGGTATGCCGATGCCTAATATTAGCAGTGATATGTCTGCTGTTTCCATTTCCAAAAATATATATGTTGTCGGACTGAGTCCGTATGAAGAGAATATGACTGCTCAAGTCTACAGTACAGAAACTCAAACATGGGCACTTCTCGCTTCGCCCACCATCCTTTACAACCCATTCGAGTATTACTTAGTTGCCAACCGTGGACAATTGTATATCGTTGGAAAGCATGAAAATGGACTAGAAACAGTAGTGGAGGCATTTGATCTGGTGAACAATACGTGGAGTGAATTGCCCAGCCTTTCAATTCGCATACATTGGCCATTTCCTGTCATTTTAAAGGATCAACTATATATTTACGAAGCCAGATGTGACAAGACATTTCATTGGATTGAATCCGAAGAACGCTGGGAAAATGTTGGAAACATATCATCTGGCGATTGCTTAAAATGGTACACAATATCTACGATTGATGACCCGCTTGTTAATAGATTCCTTTGGGAGGAAAACAGGGATGCAAATATGAAATTCGAGGAATGCCCTTTGTCTAAAATTGTAAGAAGTTGAAACACTGCATTTCTATTGGTGAATTATCAAACAAAATTGTATCTATGAATGCATTTTAAGTGAGTTTTGAATAATTAAATTTGTAGTTATTTTGCTGCTTTAGCACGTACTAAGAAACTTTCTTAATTTAAAATTGCAAACACGCGTAAAGCATTCAGAGTACAAGCGAAGGAATTCATAATTTCCCAGTTTCTATTTTATGTGCAATGTAGAGTTAGAAAACTTGTTTAAAAGCAATGATAAAATTAACTCTAAAATTTACTCCCCTTTTTACTGTTATACAAACAAAATTTTGCATTTGTTGTTGTTACTAATTCCCCCGTGGTGAAGGAGCGCCTATGCAACACGTCCACTAGACCCCCTGATCCCATGGCGAAGGGGAGAGATTTGCAGCTTCACTTTTTTTTTATTGAGGCTCCTCAAGGGCGGAAGGCTGACTTTGCCTCGACAACACAACAACCATGCCTGATGGCAGGATTCGAACCCACAACCCGGCAATCCAGCGATCAGATGGAAACGAGTGACCCTGACCGCTCGACCACCGGATCGGTAAATTTTGCATTTATATATTTTAATCATCTCCGTACATTCTTGAAATGCCTTTCAAAGTACGCTTTTAAAAAAATTGATCTTGCGTATCGTTCGCCTTAACTCGCCTATTTCCTCAGTTTCTTTAGGCCTAAACAAAGATCCGGCTTGTGTTCCATATCTTTCGCTATACACTCCTAATATATTTCACCAACTTTCATAGTCGGGGGGTGGGGATGAAATATAGGGACGCGTCAAAATATTTTCTTTGGATACAGTGATTTTAAATGTAGCGATAATATTATCTGTAACAAGAAAGACCAATCATGCATAAAGCATTGATTATGAAACACTTTCCAACTTCAATGCAATTTCATTTAAACATCTCTAAAATGCGATACATTCCTCGATAATGTTTTAAAACTTATCACAACACTACATTAATTTATTATATTTGAAAACTTAAAAGTTCATCGAAATAAATGAACTTCATTCTAATGACGTCAATTGAATATGCATTGCCTGGCTCCTCGGTAATGTTTTTCACATTATCATAATACTACAATTATTTATTATATTTAAAAACTTCATCAAAAACAACTGTAATTTATTCAAATGACTCCATCGAAATATAACCCGCCTGGCTCTCTCTATAAAAGCCACATTTCATTCATAACATTTTCCCATTCATTTCATTCATCACAATACTATAATAATTTACTTTATTTAAAAACTTAAGATCATGGAGGAACAAGTAATTAAACTCTATACTTAAAACTTCATCGAAAAATATCGTCCTTCTCTCTGTGAAATCAATGAATATTTCATTCATATCAGTTATGCAGACTCCGTGAGCTAAATAATTTTGCGTTAAAGAAATGCAGTAATCCTTATACAACTCATTCTACATATTTTGCTGTTTACATTTTACATAAGTGAAAAATAGGCTTCGTTGTAGAAATAATCCAATTTGGATGATCATTTAAACTCAAATATATTATAATTGCGTTGTTTCAGTATGTAGATGCACAGAATTTAAGCAAAAATAAAGCGGCTTTAGGACGGATACAACACTCAATATGAATTAAAAAGAACTTTAAAAATCACGATTTTGAGACAAGATGGATGCTATATTTCATTTTGAAGTGGGTCATGTGATCTCTGGTCAATTGATCGCTTCATATAAGAGGTATAATTATTATTTTAATTTTTATTTTAAAAACTACTGAATATATTTTGCTGAAATTTTTTTTGCATATTTTATGGGATAATTTGAATATTACCTAAAATTTTCGAAGCAATTTGTGAATTTTAAATCCGCATAAAAATTGTTTGAAAAATTAGGTCCCATAGGGTTCAATGTATTTTATTTTTACAACCCGGGTTCAATCCAAAACTGATTGGGTGATGTTATTCATTTATATTCCCATAGGTCCCACTGACCGTCTGAACAACATAATAAAATTTCATTTTGATTAAGTCATTTTCACGGCAGTTATCGTGCTAAATGACAGACAGAATGAACAAAGTCATAAACACTTTCAACTTTGTTGTAAAGTGTTAACAAGAAAGATCAATCATGCTTAAAGCATTGATTATGAAACACTTTCCAACTTCAATGCAATTTTATTTAAACATGTCTAAAATGCAATACATTCCTCGGTAATATTTTAAAACTTATCACAATACCACATTAATTTATTATATTCGAAACCTTAAACCTTCATAGAAAAAAATGAACTTCATTCAAATGACGGCATTAAAGTATAAATTGCCTGGTTTAACCATCTCTAAAATATTATACATTACTCGGTAATAATTTTAGAATTATCATAATACTACGATAATTTATTATATTTGAAAACTTCATCGAAAACAACTGAAATTCATTCAAATGACGTCATAGAAAAAATAACACGCCTGGCTCTCTCTATAAAAGCAACATTTCATTCATAAATAATTTCCCATTCATGTCATTCATCACATTACTATAATAATTTATTTTATTTAAAAATTAAGACCATGGAGCTACAAGTAATTAAACTCTATGCGTAAACCTTCATCGAAAAAAATCGTCCTTCTCTTTGCAAAATCAATGAATATTGCATTCATATCAGCCACGCAGACTCCATGAACTAAATGATTTTGTGTTAAAGAAATAACAGCAATTCTAATACAACTAATTCTACATATTTTGCTGTTTACATTTTTCATAGGCGATTAAGTCATTTTTACGGCAGTTATTGTGCTAACGGACAGACAAACAGATAGACAGAATGAACAAAGTCATAAACACTTATATGTACATTAACTTTATATTGTGACATTTATTAAATAAACTAAGCAGGCTACCAACACTGCCTGATTTACAAGTTATTTTATTTCCTTGCGCTGGGCTATAGGAATATGTAGTTATGATGTTGCCAAGGGGGGATGTTGAAGACCCAGACCGTCCGGCTCGTCCTGAGGACTTGAGCATCTATTTGGGCGGCCGGGCCAAGGGGGAATGTGGGGGTCTTAATCTCCTAGGAACCAACGCATTGAATTTCGAAGAAATGATATATGGAGGAATGAAAAACAAAATATTTAGTTACCACCTCCCATCCCATCCTCCCCAGAAATGTTTTCTAACGACGTTAGTGAAGTATAGTGATAGTGATTTGTAGTACCATTTTTCTTGGTAGATTTGCTTTTAGCGGTAGAATAAGTAAACTTTTTACTTTAACCTTAGAACCTGTGTAGCCTTAGAAAAGTATGGTGATCGTGATTTAATCTCAAGCCGAGTTCCTGCCGTAAATACATCGGTGGGGACAGACATTGCAGAGACAGGCACACAGACACAGACGTCACGCTAAAAATAGTTTTTTCGCAATCTAGAGGTGTCAAAACGTGTAGATTAATCGAAAACTCGAGTTGCGAATTTCGACACGATTCCAATACTCTCCCTATACATTACCATGTATTGTAGGGAAAGTAAAACATTCGAACAATGTAGAATATAGCTATAAAACGAGATTTTGTCAGAAATCGGTGATTCTCCGCCATCCCAAAAGTCGCTGAAGCGATTTGGATCCAATTTGCGTGGTATACTGTATGTATTGTGTAAATGCGCAATTCAGAAAAGATATTTTTTTTTAAATTCTAACGTGGCGAGCATACAGTTTTCCCTACAGACTCAAAGTTTTCAATAAGAAATAATGCTACGGAAATGTTAAAATTCGTATAATTCGAATTCTAATCATAGGAATCGCTAAAAATTATATCTAGTTCTGGTTTTTCAAATAATGCATTTATACATAAAATTTAATTGTGGTAGGATGTTTTCATTCCACGCCTCGCGAACACACAGACAGAACGCACCGTTCGAATTGGGTTCAAGGGCTTTAAAAATTTGATTCTCCGTCAAAATCACGAATTCGACAAATTTTTATTAAAACGACATCTTTCCTATCTACACAAGAGTGTGAGGCATTGATAATTAACTGGAGTATTTTTCAACTCGACTACCAAAATCCACTTTTAATTAGCTTGGAATTTTTTTAGGGGAGGGGGGGTCAAATTTCACAAGAACAAATTTGAAAAATCTGATGTGGACAGACAGCACATGACTTTCCTTATATAATGCAATGAATATACTACTTTTACAGTAAAAAAAAATAGATTATTTTTATAATAATTATTTATATTCTTTCCAAGATATTGAATTTTCGTCAATGAGCCGTCATTTTCCATGTCGTCATCATCAATGAGTCGTCATTGATTTAGCGTCATTTTTACCCATTTGGCAAGTTTTTCGCTAATTTAGCAACATTTAAAAAAGTCGCCAAGTTGGCGACATTCCAACAAATTCGTCGCCAAAATATCGCCAAGCGTTATGGACGAAGAAATAAGTTATTCTTACAGCAGATAAAAGACTATTGGCGTTCAAATACAAAAGTATTACGTAAAGTATCTTTTCTCATGAATGGAACGAGAGCTAGATCCACGAGAATGATGTCACCCAATTGATCGCATGGTATTACATATGAAAAGTGAACATGTTTCTCAATAGGAGATATTTTTTTTTTATTTTATATGACTTTTTGATAATTTTTTTGAAAAATGTACAATATCTCGAGAACGGTTCATGTTAGCGTTCTAAAATTTATGTCAATCGTTTTCAAACGAAAAATTGCATAAGATATGTCTACTTGCGCAACTTTATTAGCGGTTTTGATTTTTTGACGATTTTTTCAAAATTTCACTCGAAAATTTAGGGGGTTCTGAACATTCGATTGCGTATACAAACAATAGGCTTCCAGTGTTTATGGATTGTGATTTTTGTACCAAATTTTGTTCGAATCGGTCCATTCGTTCGTCAGTTAACGTCTCCACAGACTCACTAACACGCACACACACATATACTTTCACACACGCACACACACACACAGACATCTTTAAAAATGTTCGATTGGTGATCAGGGATGCTTGAAACGTGCTCTCCCGCCGAAAACTCGAATTCGAATTTTCGACCCCGTCACAATACTTTCCCTATACTTTATGTATATAAGGAAAGTAAAAATCTGTATCTTTAGTCCAAATGATCCAAATTTTAGCACATTGGCCTTGATTTTAAAGGGCTTGAAAAAATCTCTCGATTGATACCAGGTGACAGTGTACTCCCTCGGAAATAATTCACCCCTCCCCCTCCCGCGAAAGGGACTAATGACGTCACGAATATACAAATATTATTTCGCGGCTATTTTTCACTACAGTTAAGTTTCTTGATCGGGCCATAAATAACCCCTTTTATGCATTATTATATTAAATTTTGTCGTATGCTGCCCTGTTAAGAAAATATAAAATTTCAAATAAATTTCTAATTTTTTTCTGGATTTTCAAAATATTATATCTCGTTCTAGATTTTTCGTTAACAAAGCCAAATAAAAAATTTCGTGAAACTCTATTAACATTTGTGATAGCTATCGTGAACACAAGAAATCGACCATAGACAGACAGACTGACATCACTCTAAAAATAATCGAAACATGTTCAGGAGATCCTCTAAAATAAGTATCGGCATCAAAATCTCGAAGTCGAAAATTTTCGTGAAATCATACTTTCTCTGTACGATATTCTATAGTATAAAAAAGTGAAAATTATAAAAGGCTGCCAAAATTATGTAACATCCAACAGGTATGGCAACTAATACTTGTATATAGTTACCTTATATAATGTTGCGAACGTGTGATATTCCTTTTCTTCTGGAGTCTTTCGTCTCTTTCGAAGACCAGACGGCTCCATCGGTGTGTTTTCTCCGTCTGGTTCTCAAAAGAAAAATTTTCGGTGAGGGCATTTTTTCCCATGATGTCATTTATTCTACGGTTACCACTTGACAGAATTCGGAGCCCGAAGAAGGGTTGCCAGATTTGGCGCCAATTTAGCGATATTTGGCGACTTCCCGAAGGTTCGAGAAGGAACGCGAAATAACGATTAGTGTAGGAGATATGGAGAATTCCAGAAGTTTCTATAGAGAGACTATAAAAGGAATGTTGGAGTTCAGTCGACGTGACGCGAGCTACATTGGACTGTGATTTTTGTCAATGTTTCGAGAATGGTAGGGTAAAAAGAGGTGAAAAGAGGTGAAAAGTTCGAGAGATGAAAAGTGGCCGGCAGATGGCGGCACGGAATGCTGTGCTGAGCTACAGAGGGGCAGACCGAAAGTGCGAGCTTCCACAATTTCAACAGAACATTAAGGGGGGAGACCAATTAAGAGAATTATTTGTAAGTTTTAATGGGAGAGATAAGATATTTTACTTAAAATTACAATTCCAGTTTGTTAGCTTAGGATTGTGGAAGCTCTGGGTCTTTTCCTAAACTTCCATTGGTGGGGGTCATACTCCGACAGATTGCAAATTTCCTCATTTGGAATTTTATTTAAATTTTGAAAAATGTTGTTTGCAATTTTGGCAATTTGTTTATTAATATTAGTGATACCGAAGTCACGATGGATAATGTCATTTTTCAAATAAAGGGGGGGGGGGGGGGGCTTTTCTAATGCATCTCAAAGTTCTGTTTTGCGTTTTTTCCAATTTTTCTAAGTTATTTTCACCTGTAAATCCCCAGGTGAAAATAACTTCGAAAAATTGCAAAAAACGCAAAACAGAACTTTGAGATGCATTAGAAAAGCCCCCCGTTATTTGAGAAATGACATTATCAATCAGTTATTTTATGAAATTAGTGGATCCTCTAAGTGCTGTTTGACTGTATATTGTTTCTGTTTACGTTGTGCTTGTGAATAAACGTGTTATTTATCCAGAAACTTGGACTCGTTCTTGTATCCTGCGTACACACCCACGATTCCAGATGATACGTTTTAACAATAACAATATAAAGTAGACATGGTGGGGCTATGACAGGCGCTCTTCGGGCTGAACTGCACACAAGAGCGGAACAACATTTTACTAAAAGCGGTGAGTTCACGGAGGCGTTTACAGGGAATTAATTTCCTCTTAATACCGGAATATACGAGGCACTGCCAGAAATTTATGTTGAGGATAAAATTACTCGGGTATAACTTAGAACTCAGTTCCCTAAGGGGGCAGATTGAAGTGAAAGCTCTTAGTATCTTATTGGCTTTCACAATTGTTTAGAGAAACACTGTTTAGAATAATATGCGATTAAATGGAAAGACAGTGTGTAAGCAGTATGAAACATTGGAATTATATGCATATTAATGATGAGATCATGACAGTAAAAGGAAGGAATTAAAACTTCGTGTTCGAGGAGAGCGCCGGAATAGCTTGTGACAATATTTCATGTAACGCTGGGGTATGATGAGTTTTTATGGCGAACTATGGCCGTGACAGATTTCAAATTCAAACTTAATTTAACAAATCCTTATGAAATTAGAAGCATAGAAAATTATTTTCAATATTTGAGAACTCTTATACAAAAGAGCCTATCAGTAATTATAATTTGAATATTAAATTAAACAAATTAGAATACGGGGAAACGATGACATCGAAGTAACACGTTTAAATTGCAAAAACGTGTTTAATATACAGGAGCGTGTTTAAATTACGATGCATGCAAGTGCACGCACTTGAATTAGCTGTTTAAAAGTTGTTTACTTGGTGTTTGTACGAAGAGTAATGAGCATGCGCAGTTTAAAAATGAATGTTTCATCCTGTTAAAGATCGTTTTACGTATTGAAATTCTGATTCTGCACATATGTGTGCAATTTTACGTATGTATGCAAATGTTCATCTTTCTACCTATTGTAGTTTTCTGATAAAATAGATCACAAAATTTAGGCAAATGTTGATTTCACTTCGTTAGGAATGGTAAACATGAACTTCGCTTCGCTAGTCCATAATAATATTTATTTAAACTGTTAATTTTAAAGAAAAAAATGACCAGTGCAATGCAAATTAATGTTCAACCAATAAAGAATATTGCTATGTATTAAATTTATTTTACCTTTGAATTTATTTTTATCTATATGTTCTGTACCCTGTTCTACAACCAGAAAAAATACTTTTTAATTCTACTCATAATTAGGTCAGTTTAATCAGAAAATGACCAAAAATTCATAATGCTAAATTTCCTACGCTTTCCTATGAGAACAAATGACACGTTACTAGCATTAGTGTCACCTTGATACAATTCTCAAAACGTTATGTTAAAAATACTTTTCATTCTACTCATAATTAGGTCAGTTTAATCAGAAATACATACACTAAACACTACGCTTTCCTATGTAAAAAATCTGATGTGGGCAACACATGACTTTCCTTCTATAATGCAATGAATTTACTACTTTTACAGTTAAAAAAATGTTATACTTATTGTAGATACTTATATTCTTTCCAAGATATTGAATTTTGTTCAATTACTCGTCATTTTCATTGATTTAGCGTGATTTTTATCAATTTGGCAAGATTTTTGTTAATTTGGCAACAATTAAAAATGTCGCCAAGTTGGCGACATTCCGCCAAAATCTCGCAAAGCGTTATAGACGGAGAAATAAGTTATTCTTGCAGCAGATAAATGACTATTGGTGTTCAAATACAAAAGTATTACTCAAAGTATCTTTTTCCATGAATGGAATGAGCTAGATCCACGAGAATGATGTCACCCAATTTATCGCGTGGTATTACATATGAAAAGTGAACATGTTTCTCAATAGGAAATGTATATTTTTTATTTTATATGACTTTTTGATAATTTTTTTTTTAAAATGTGCAATATCTCGAGAACAGTTCATGTTAGCGTTCTAAAATTTATGTCAATCGTTTCCTAATGAAAAATTACATAAGAAATGTCTATTTGCGTAGCATTATTAGCGGTTTTGATTTTTTAACGATTTTTTCAAAATTTCACTCGAAAATTTAAGGGGGTTCTGAACATTCGATTGCGTATAAAAACAATAGGCTTCCAGTGTTTTCGGTTTGTGATTTTTGTACTAAATTTCGTTCGAATCGGTCCATTCGTTCGTCAGTTATCGTCTCCACAGACTCACTGACACACACACACACAGACATCACTTCAAAAATGTTCGATTCCTGATCAGGGATGCTTGAAACGTGCTCTCCCGTCGAAAACTCGAATTCGAATTTTCGACCTCGTCACAATACTTTCCTTATACATTATGTATATAAGGAAAGTAACAAATGGGACGTTAACGACACCTAAATATAAGTCTCAAAACGTTACGCTATTTTCAAGCTTTTAATAGAAGTTCTAATTCCTTCCCTCTATAAGTAAATTGGTGAGATAAATAGGCACTGACTTGGACTTCAACGATTTTAGAGTCAGGTTGGGTAATTATTTTGCTGCATTTTTATGCCATTAATTAGATCGAGTCGACATAATGTAAATTTCAAAGCATATTATATTTGGGAAACAATGCATCAATTTAAATGGTTGAATTATGGAAATTGCCGGTTTCAACGTTTGCAGGCTTTCAATCAAAAGGGAACATAGGCTTCCCAGTCTAGAAGAGCTTAAAATCCCCCTCTTAACAGAATTGAGCTATTTACAAGGTGATTAACAACTGAGAGTGCTTACATGATGGTTATTTGTAATTTTAAAATCGAACAAACTATTAAAATTCGTATTCTATATCTTCACTAAAAATTCATTATACAAAACATTTTTGAAAGTTTACAAAACTTTGTATAAAATATCATAAAGCGCAAAAAAAGTAGCATCAACTAGTTTTTAAAACAAAAAAAAACTTTTTCGTTATGACTAGCAAGAAACACAAACTACACACATCACAGCAAGATCAGCATTTGCTGATAGAACTGAAAACGTGACTGAAGTATGAAAACGGTTCCTAACGGCAGAAAGAGAAAAGGGAGATAAAAACCATGCAGGAAGGAATGAGTAGCAGAAAACTATGAATGAATGGTAAAAAAACTAAGGAATTCGAACGACCATCAGAAATATTTAAAGCACTTGATCAGTGGGTAAAATTACGAACATAAGTACCCTATTATAAAATGAAAAGGACACTAATCAGTTTTTTTAAGTTGTCACTAGGGGGTAGGGCGCCAAGAAATCTTCACTAGGGATGCTGCAATCACTTTTTTTTTCTCGATCGGGCACGATCACTTTATTATAAATAGAACTAATGTGCACACCCATGAACCTTTCCTTAATGAAATATTATTGTGCTTAAGGACTTTTCCAGGAACCCTTTCCTTAATGAAGTATTATGGTACTTAAGGACTTCCCCAGGAAGCCTTTCCTTAATGAAGTATTATAATGAAGTATTATAGACTCCCCAAAATCCCTTCCTTAATGAAGTATTATGGTGCTATTATGGTGCTTAATTCCCAGGAACCCTTTCCTTAATGAAGTATTATGGTGCCTAAGAACTTTCCCAAGAACCCTTTCCTTAATGAAGTATTATAATGAAGTATTATAGACTCCCCAAAATCCCTTCCTTAATGAAGTATTATGGTGCTTAAGGACTGTCCCAGGAACATTTTCCGTGATGAAGAATTATGGTGCTTAAAGACTCCGCAGAATCCCTTCCTTAATGAAGTATTGTGGTGCTTTAGGACTTTTCCAGGAACCATTTCCTTAACGAACTATTATGGGGATTAAGGACTTCCCAGGAAGCCTTTCCTTAATGAAGTATCATGGAGCTATTATGGCGCTTAAGGATTTTCCCAAGAACCCTTTCCTTAATGAAGTATTATAGTGCTTAAAGACTCCGAAGAATCCTTTCCTTAATAAAGTATTATGGTGCTTTAGGACTTTTCCAGGAACCCTTTCCTCAGTGAAGTATTATGGTGATTAAGGACTTCCCCCCAGGACACCTTTCTTTAATGAAGTATTATGGTGCTATTATGGCGATTAAGGATTTCCCTAGGAACCCTTTCCTTAATGTCGTATTATGGTGCTTATTGGCTTTCCCAGGAACCTGTATTAGCTAAAATTGGCGGTTTCATATAAATTAAGATTTTTGTCTGCATACTTTTGCTTAGTACTAAAGTTTATAAAAACCATGTGAAGTAAATATGAAAAAACAGGAGCACATCTTAATGTGTCAATAACTGCAAAAACCAACCAATATTATGGGAAAAATTGAAAATCACGCAATAAACCCCCAATATATTTAACTACTTTGTAACTTTCTCATTTGCAACCCATCGATTCATTCTGTATCGCTATCTCATAATAATGAGGTCGTATATTCCGGAACAATATATGCCAGTAATATATCCCATTTGGATAAGGTCGCTCCATTGTTTATAAACTTATGATCAAACTTATTAATATGGAACACAACATCAGAGGCATAGAGACACTGACTATAAATATCTTCGAGCACCACAACACTGGGATGAGCTGCCATCATGGGCTGCCTCCTCCAATTACCCAGCTTCCAGCTCGAAGCCGGCTAATATGGCATTCAGGTTTACGGATAGATTCCCTAGCGTTTTTGGTGAAATTAGTCTCGTGGTTTATTCGACCGGAAATATGCTCTGCACCAGGTAATAAGTGTGGCAGATTCGTAAGGGGATGTATTGTGTTCGGTATAGGGATCCAAATAAACATTGCATAGGAATATACATTCCTAAATAATGTAATTTTCTATCCTTGTAATGCTGTGTTTCCCCCGACTCACAGTGGTTCCAAATGAGGAATTTGCGGAAAAAACCTCACAACTTATACATTTCTTAATATTTTTGCATACTTTTTACGCATGTAGATAAGTTAAAAGTAAGATTTTATATGCATTCCGAAACAGCGAAGGTTGCAGAAAGTTGCAGCTGATTTTCACAGAACAGTTGCATAATAGTATCTGCTTTCGAAATAACTCATCCAGAGCGTGTAGGAACGTGTAGCTTTTTTCATAGGCTTAAAGAAATGAAGGAAAACAAAAAAAATTATATATCTATATTTTACGCTTTATAGTATGATTTTGGCTATGTTTTTACGAAATGTATTTATGTCAGCAATAAGCTGAGGTTACATATATTGGTAATACGTGAGACATATAATTATAAATATCCACAAAAATTTTGGAAAATATATTGAAATTTTAGTTAGAAAAAGCAAGATTTCAATTAGAATGTGTAAGTCTTGTTTAAGATCAGTTTTTCCTTCTAGTTATACTGGATAAAATACAATTATTTACATGGCAAGATACTTCGATTCATTGCCTATCAAAAAATAGTAGTTGGTATCGAAAAATATTATTTTCGGGTTTCGGGGTTTCTTCCGCCACGGCACCAGTGTGCGACTGTTGCACGTGAGTGAATCCCTGTGGGTGTGCCAAATGGTTCAAGAGGGTGAGCGGAGTAATTTGTTAGTTGTAAAGTTTCATAGAAAGAAACTATTCTCAAGAAGAAGAAAAAAATCTATGTTACAAATAAATCAGATAATTAAAAGCCAATACAACCACCAGTCAAGAGTTTTTGAAAAACTGAATGGGTATAATTTGTATGGGACATAAATATTGGACTATATTGGATATAATCTGTAAACTAATAAATATTTATTTTATTAGAAAATAATAAGAATTAACTGGAGTGTTGCTCATCTCGTCTGTCTCATACCAGAACCCATTTTTAAGTAGCTTGTGATATTTTTGTCTTGCACATTTTGCAAGAAAAAAAATTGAAAAATCTGTATCATTGGTCCAAATGATCCCAATTATAAAAAAATCTATGAAAAAATCTTTCTATTGGTACTAAGTTTGATAATGCACCCCCTCGGGGTGGCAACTTGCCTCCCTCCGAAGGATTGATCCTCCCCCCCCCTAACGATTGAAACTGTTTAGTTTCTTTATCATTGATCATAAATAACCCCTTTTATGCATAATTATGTCAAATTTTGTGCTATGCTGCCATATTAAGAAAATATTAAATTTCGAGTACATTTAAAAGTTTTCGCTCAAATTCCAAAAAATTATGCCTAGTTCTAGATTTTTCGTTAACAAAGTCGAATAAAAAGTTTCGTTATTTGTGGAAGCTTTCGTGTACGCAAGAAAGTGAACACAGACAGACGGACAAACGGAAATCACTCTAAAAATAGTCATAACTCCTAAAACATATATTGCTATCAAAATCTCGAAATTGAAAGTTTTCGTGAAAGCAATACTTTCTCTGTATTATAGGGGCTACAACTCCGGTGTCTTTGCTAGCTGGAGGAGGAAGGATTAAGTAAAAGTTATTTCATTCATGAATACTGAATCCATGTATAAATACTGAGTGTTGTGTATGTACTGTGGAAAGTTGCATCAGAGCCGTTTCAATTTTGGGTCTTATCTTTTTTGGTTCAACTCAAAGTAGATGAGTAATACTTCAGTGCCTTAAAGCTTAAAGTGGAAGAAAATCCATATTAGTAGTTAAAAGAACATCAGATACCCAATAATCTGCAAAGGCCGATGACTCACAGAAAGTCTATCGGGCTTTACAATTCCTGTAGCTTAGAGACCTGTAAAATCGTTATCCGGTCTTGCCTGTAGGAGACTACTTTGATGTAAAAATATTCATATTCATTTCATATCAATACAAATATTTTATACTAGAAAATATACCCAGCATCGCATGTGGATTAAACAGGTGCCAGCTATATAAATAATACAGATACAAATAAAACCACTCAATTTCCAGTTCGCCTGTTTTGAACCAAAATCGCATCCCTTTTTCTGTTTAGCGCATGTATATTCGCGCGTCACTATTTACCACGCATCCGCACAGACATAAATTTCTCTCCATAGCTACGCCCAGCAAATCGAATAAGGAACAATATTGAAAATTTAGATTTGCATGATTTTGGTTGATAAATAACAGAAAATCAGAAATTAGAATGATTTAAAAAAATGTTTTTTTTTCATTAGAATGCAAAGATGTACACCCACTATTTCTGCCAAACTGCAGAATTATGATCATCTTTCTTTTCTCGATGCGGTGAAATAAGAAAATAAAAAATAAAATGCATATTTCAATGTATTTAAAACAACAAAAAAGATCAATCATGCATAAAGCATTGATTATAAAACACTTTCCAACTGAAATGCAATTTTATTTAAACATCTCTTAAATGTGATACATTCAGCGGTGACATTTTTTTTAAATATCACAATATTGCAATAATTTATTATATTTGAAAACTTAAAATTTCATCGAAAAAAATGAACTTTATTCAAATGGCGTCATCGAAATATAAATCGTCTGGCTCTCTATGTAAAATCAATAAATATTTCAATCATATCACTTTTATTCCAGAAACCAGAGATAAATAATTTTGCGTTAAATTTCAGCAATTCTTATACAACACATCTTACAATCACTTGTTTACTTTTTGCATCCATTAAAATTAGGCTTCGTTGTAGAAATAATCAAAGTTTGATGATCATTTAAATTCAAAAATATTGTTATTGCGTTGACACAAAACATAGATTGGCACAGAACACAGAACACGAAATATAAATTTAAAATAACTTTAAAAATTACGATTTTATACTAGAAAAAGAAGATGGATGCATATTTTATTTTGAAGTGAGTCACGTGATCTCTTCATGTATGTACAATTATTGTTTTAATTTTTATTTAAAAAACTACCGAAAACATATTTTGTTGAAACTTTTTACATATTTTATGGGATAAATTAAATATTTTCTAAAATTTTCGAAACAATTAGTGAATTTTAAACTCGCTTAAAAAATGTTTGAAAAATTTGGTCCCATGGGGTTCAATTTATTTTATTTTTTCAACACGGGTTCAATCCAAAACTAATTGGGTGATATTATTCATTTACAGTCCCATATGTCCTACAAACCGTCTCAACAACATACTATTTTGATAAAGTCATTTTTAAGGCTGTTATTGTGCGAACGGACAGACAGACAGAATGAACAATGTCATAAACACTTTTCAACTTTGGAAAGTGCTAAAAATAAATATGAAGGAATAATCCTACGGAAACAGTGTTAAAATGAATATTCTTCTATCGTTTCGATGATGTCAAGGTGGAAAACTCTATGATAATAGTTTCGATCTCTAAGGAACCGATTTGCATGAAATTCGCTCAAAATCGTGCTTAAAACCGTGCTCAAAATCGTGCAAACATTAAATAAAAAGAATCCTAATTCGAATTAAAAAAATAAAATAAAATAAAATAAAATAGAAACTCTTCAAGGTTTGTCGTAACCGGAGTTTGGCTAATGCTAACCCAGTACCATCTTTCGTGGCTGTCCGAAGCTTAAATGTTCCGTTACAAAAGGCTCACAGACCGACGGACAGACATCTTATTTTATTATGTAAGATGGATATGCTTTTTGAATATAATATATATACTAATATTTAATCTGGAGCATTCCTCCGAGTTCCATAATACATTTTCTCAAATCTTCCATATCGGAAAGCACGAACACTTTTTTGAATTTTTAAAATATTTTCCTAATATTCTAAATGCTTTCGCTCTAATTTTCCAATAAGTATCTTCATTTCCCCCCCAAAATCTAAGCGATCAGAATATCAGAAGCGAAGATATCCGAAGCGAAGGAAAATCTAAGCGATCAGATCATAATGTCTCGGAACTAGCCACACGTCACAGCAACGTAATCCAATCGCAAGCTCAGTTTCCTCATGACGTCACGCTTCCACCGATGTCTGGAATAATACAGCTATAAGAAGTAGAGAGATACAAAAATAAAAATTTTGGAGACGATTGAATCGAAATTATCTGAGTGAATGAGTCGGAAAATTTGCCGGATCTGACAGTCACAGTTAAACATTCAAAAATGACGTGCAAAAGGAACTTCAATTCCCAGTATTAAAATTTTTTTTCGAACTTCTCAATGCGTATTGGAGGCTAAGGAAATTTTCGAATAAAAAGAAACGTAAAGCAAATACCTAGAGCGTTAGACTCCAGATAATTTTCTCATACATTTATACCTCATATTTTTTTGCTTCAGTTATATCATAATCAGTATTATAATACAAAAATATATTGAGTATGAATCTCGACTCGATTTTTTCTCATACATTCATATTCCATAATACTTTCTTTTGCTTGTATGACAATAATTATCAGACGACAGTGTGAAAATAATTATCAGTTGCATATTATTTAGATTTCTTACCCAAGTTATTCTTTTATAATGTTTTGTGAAAATTATTTAAAAGTTCCCTTTTTCAAGTTGGCTGCAGCTGAGTGACGCCATGTTGCTTATCTGTGTTAATAAAAACTATTTTTTATACTACCAACACTATTTGTTGTTCAAATTATACATTTTACTCGTATATTATATACCAATTACTATAGTATATTGGTCCGGAATTATTACTGTTTACCATAGGAAATAATGCGAACATATTAAAATTTGAAACATTCGAGTTGTAATAGTGAAGATTACTAAAAATTGTACCTTTTTATTAACTTTCTTGTGAAACTTTTTTCTTTAAAAATGTTCACTTTGGTTGATTTACTTAAGTTGGTTCACTCAATGTTCACCCAAGTTGGCAACAAATCGCAGATAAACGGGCTACATTAAGTTGATTTGTATTAATACCTCTAATTTTGATAACAATTATACTCATAGCGTAATTCAATTCAAACTATAATTATCTTGCACAATCTAATATCACCTCTTTTCACCGCTTTACCATATAAAAAAAATCTGATGTGGGCAACACATGACTTTCCTTATATAATGTAATGAATTTACCACTTTTACAGTAAAAAAATAGGATTTTCTTGTAGTAGATACTAATATTCTTTCCAAGATATTGAATTTTCGACAATGAGTCGTCATTTTCATTGATTTAGCGTCATTTTTATCCATTTGGCGAGATTTTCGTTAATTTGGCAACATTTCAAAAAAATCGCCAAGTTGGCGACATTCCGCCAAATTCGTCGCCAAAATCTCGCCAAGCGTTATGCACTAAGAAATAAGTTTTTCTTAAAGCAGATAAATGACTATTGGCGTTCAAATACAAAAGTATTATTCAAAGTATCTTTTTTCAAGAATGGAACGAGCTAGATCCACGAGAAGGATGTCACTCAATTTATCGCATGGTATTACATATGAAAAGTAAACATGTTTCTCAATAGGAAATATTTTTCTTTTTATTTTATATGACTTTTTGATAATTTTTTTTAAAAATGTACAATATCTCGAGAACGGTTCACGTTAGCGTTCTAAAATTCATGTCAATCGTTTTCTAATGAAAAATTACATAAGAAATGTCTATTTGCGTAACTTTATTAGTGGTTTTAATTTTTTGACGATTTTTTCAAAATTTCATTCGAAAATTTAGGGGGGTTCTGAACATTCGATTGCGTATAAAAACAATAGGCTTCCAGTGTTTACGGAATGTGATTTTTGTACCAAATTTGGTTCGAATCGGTCTATTCGTTCGTCAGTTATCGTCTCCACAGACTCACTGACAAACACACACACATACACACATACTTTCACACACACACACACACACACACACAGACATCACTTCAAAAATGTTTGATTCGTGATCAGGGATGCTTGAAACGTGCTCTGCCGTCGAAAACTCGAATTCGAATTTTCGACCCCGTCACAATACTTTCCTTATACATTATGTATATAAGGAAAGTAAAAATCTGATGTGGGCAGCATATGACTTTCCTTATATAATGCAATTAATTGACTACTTTTACAGTAAAAAAAAATCTGATGTGGGCAGCACATGACTTTTCTTATATAATACAATAAATTTACTACTTTTACAGTAAAAAATAGGTTATTCTTACAGTAGATACTTATATTATTTCCAAGATATTGAATTTTCATGAATTAATCGTCATTTTCATTGATTTAACGTCATTTATATCCCTTTGGAAAGATTTTCGTTAATTAGCAACATTTAAAAAAGTCGCCAAGTTGGCGACATTCCACCAAATTCGTCGCCAAAATATCGCCAAGCGTTATAGACGGAGAAATAAGTTATTCTTATAGCAGATAAATGACTATTGGCGTTCAAATACAAAAGTATTACTCAAAGTATCTTTTTTCATGAATGAAACGAGCTAGATCCACGAGAATGATGTCACCCAAGTTATCACATGGTATTACATATGAAAAGTGAACATTTTTCTCAATAGAGAATATTTTTTTCATTTTATATGACTTTTTGATAATTTTTTTGAAAAATGTGCAATATCTGGAGAATGGTTCATATTAGCGTTCTAAAATTTATGTCAATCGTTTTCTAATGAAAAATTACATAAGAAATGTCTATTTGCGCAACTTTACTAGTGGTTTTGATTTTTTGACGATTTTTTCAAAATTTAATTCGAAAATTTAGGGGGGTTCTGTACATTCGATTATGTATAAAAACAATAGGCTTCCAGTGTTTACGGATTGTGATTTTTGTACCAAATTTTGTTCAAATCGGTCCATTCGTTCGTCAGTTATCGTCTCCACAGACTCACTGACACACACACACACACACACACACACACACACACATACTTTCACACACACACACACACACACAGATATCACTTCAAAAATGTTTGATTCGCGATCAGGGATGCGTGAAACATGCTCTCCCGTCGGAAACTCGAATTCGAATTTTTGACCCCGTCACAATACTTTCCTTATACATTATGTATATAAGGAAAGTAAAAATGTTGATGCATTATGCAGTAAATTACTTAAGAATACAATTCTAGTAATGTATATTATAGGGATAATAGCAGCAATGTAACAAAATATTAATGTATTGTAAAGTCATGTATCAATACATCCATACAGCTATATCAATACGCGCGCTCATTACTTCTTAAAATATTGAATGACAACATATTCCACTTTTAATATTTTGATGGAACAATAAAATATCCCTGCATCGTTCGATTGGGAAACTGATCATCAATTTCCTTTCATCGTATTCGCAGTCAGCCGCAATTGATTTTAAGTAGCTTCTGTAATTACTCTGGCATCCAATTGTACTTTGTTGGAGATTGGGAGAGGTAACCGGAAATCAATTTCTCTCTGCGTTGTTAAGGCCGCTTGCTGACTTGGATTGTTCACCACTGAATGTCAATAATCCGATTTAGGTCAATAAATAGGTTAATCCATTTTTTTTGTCAATAATCCAGGTACAAAATCCCTACGTAGTCGATGTGTTTACGTTCATTTTTGTCACAATTCTAACGGAAGTGAAGAAAGATATCTGGAATATAAGGTCGTACTCGATTTTCTCATACAGACATGTTGAGAAGACCATTTTGAAAACCAAAAACCCTAAAAAGCAACCTTTGTAAAAAACTTCGCTAAGTAAACAACACTTTGCAAAAACAGCTCTGCAAAAAATAGAGAGCAACTAAAGTAGTCGTATCTGTATGGGCCATGAAAGAGGCCAAATCTAGGTCATTAATTCTGTAGAGAAATAATTTAAAATTTCGGTTCACAGAGTTTACGAGAACTTTTGAAGGTCCGTGTTTATTCCAGAAAGAAGCTTCTGTTAAAGAAGGGTCTCAAAAAAGGCATCATGGTTACAGGAACGATTAATAGAGCGGATATCGCTCTATTAATCATTCCTGTAACCATTCTTTATGATTATACTTTATGATTTTATGAACCACCAAAAGTTCTCGTAAACTGGTACTAACTGGAATTTTTATCTTTTCTCGTACAAGTTTAATGACCTAGACCTGTCTTCTTCCATGACGGTCAATACATATATCACTACATTTGTAAGCCGCTGTTTTTTGTAGAGCTGCTTTTATAAAGTGTTTACTTGGCGAGGCTTTCTACAAAGGTGGTGTTTTGGGGATACCCATATTTTTTGCAAATTGGCTTGGTGCGACGGCAGGTCAACGTCTAAAGTCATATTCGGAATCTGTATTTTATAAAGCCTATTTTCTCTGAAGTGCCCTATTAAATTACTCAATAACTCGTTGTAAATCGGTTTGTTCAAAATCAATTTAAAAACGTGAAAAAATTGAAGTTCCCATTTTTAAATGAACGACTAAAATATTGCATACTTTACATATTACTTTGTATAAAACAACCGACGTTGATTCTATTATCATCCATAGTTATTTTGCATGGACTGTCAAAGAAATTGAGAAATTTCTTAAAATATAGAATTTTCACCAATTCGGAGTCGTTTTTGTTGATGTAATGTCATTTTTATGAATTTGGCGATATCCAGTTTTTGTAAATATGGCGATATTTTAGTAGATTAAAGACATTTTTAAAAACTTGCCAAATTTGGTGGTTATATGTCTTCAAATTTGTTACCAAATTCGTCGCCAAGGTTGCTAAATTTTAATCAAATACATTTTGACCAAACTTTCAGATAAACAAAAATATTTCACATTTAGTTGCTAGACAGTGGGTATAAAAATCAACATATAAATGCACATTTTATGTTACAAAATATATTCCAAATATCGAATCAAAGCAATTGAAGAAAGTGCTACATTATAGGGTACAAGGGGAAAACCCTACTTTATAAGGTGAGAACACTATTTTAGGGTATACGGAGCAGGCACTACTTTAGGGAAGAAAGCACTACCTTCAGGAACAAGGTTTTCAAATTTCACCTATATCAATTCAGCGGTTCGGGCTGTAGCCATCGAGGTGTGATCTCAGGTGAATGACAGTAGCCCGGTCAAAGGAAGAAAGGAACAAGAACAAGAACGGATAAAAGGAAATGCACATTTCAAGCTTCTGTTTTTCCGAAACTACAAAACGGATTTTCTTAAAATGTGAGTTACTATATGACCTGGGCTGCCCGTACCTACAACCAGAAGATCAAAATCGCAAAATAATCTGGAGCGGAAATATGTACAAATTGATGAATACCTTAGCTGCCCCATTCAACTAACAGTAAGGCGGCGGCAACTACAATGGACGCTATGACCAGCTAACGATTGAGTTTTGACTTCATACGTCCACTATCCATTTATTGTAGCAGAACAAAACAGTTACCATAGAAACGGAACATTTTTAATAACAACTAGCAGCATATACGTTCTTCGTACGGAATCTATATAAATAAAAATTAAGTCTGTCTGTCTGTCTATCTGTCTGCCTGTCTGTTTGTTTGTCCCGTCATCACGGGAGAACGGCTGAACCGAATTTGATGAAATTTTGTGGGTAGCCTGAAAATAATCCCACTTAAAATTTAGTCCATATATGGAGTTTCTACGATCAGTGGTTCTCGAGATATTAGTAAAAAACGACATTTTCATTTGTCTCATCATCACGGGAGAACGGCTGAATCGAATTTGATGAAATTTTGTGGATAGCCTTTAAATAGCCTCCTATAAATTCTGCCCAAGTTTCGAGTATTTAAGACCAGGGGTTGTTGAGATATTAATGAAAAACGAAACTTTTTCCTAGGAGTTCTACTCTCTAACTCCGTGGTTTATCCAAACGAAGAGCTAGAAAATCGTTTGAAATTGAATTAAAACTGTATCTCTGAGTTTTGAGGGAGATTTTTTGCACTAATTAGTCACTTTCTGAAAACATGAATTGTTTGAAACATGATTTAAATGGTAAATCTATCTCCTTGGTTTATATTTCACAAGCTTTTACTGAACAATTAAAAGTATAAAGAAATCAAAATGGCTATTAAATTTCGCATTTTATGAGGAAGATCCTATCTTATATCATGTTGCTCGGCAACGGAATGAAATTAAATGGGTTGATAATATTTATTATTATTTTTTTCTATTTGAATAATAAATAAATGGATGTAAAAATATATTTTATAAATGAACGGTTTGATTGTTCTTTTAATTATATAAATTGCGGACTGCGTACATCACTTTCATTTATTTTAGCAAAGAGGTTTTCAGCTCTTATATTATGTTTAGCTAATAAACTCATATATTGTGTTTACCCAATAAATTCATTTAGCCGATTGTTGAAACAGAAAAAGAGTAGAACGGCTGTATCTTATAACACAATTTTAGTGTTTTCATTTAGTAGATACAAACGTGATCAGGATATTTTATTCTTCAGATCTGCAAATTCAGAGCTACGAATTTAGCGGAATGTCTCTAAATAACTTGGTAACTTCTCTTAAACTTTACCAAATTAGCAGAAATGTTTCCAAATGTATAAAATTGACGCAAATCAATGATTTGTTTTTTAGAATAGAGTATTGAAATGATGTTTCGGTAGCATTTGTCGGTCAGTCCATCCATCCTACTTAGTAACATATTTAACGAATTTTTTTAATATCAACAAATTGATAAAAATATTTGTAAATCCATAAAAATATCATGGAATTGATAAAATCGCGCTTAATAAATGAAAATAATTGTGTTTTGTTAGGGGATAGTATTGTGATGATGTTTTGTCAATTTGTCGCAAAATGGGACCATCAGTTCTACAGCCCCACTTGGCGATAAATTTGGCGATTCTTCAAGTTATCGCTAAATCGACGAAAATGTCGCCAAACCTTCCATGGAGATTGCATTATTCAGATGATATGATTTCCATCAATTTATTTGAAGCAAATGATATCATGTCGCTTAGCAACGGATCCAATGTGTTATGTGTCATACGATTTTTATTAAATCTTTTCCGATTTGAATAATAAAGATATGTATATAAAATAAATTTCATTGACATTGCATTTTTGACTGGATAATATCAATTACGTTCTTCAGGTTTAAACATTATTATAAATGATATTTTTGGGGACTGTTGATCAGGGATTATTGATATTTTCAAGTTATTATGCTATTGTTTTATTATAACGAAAATTGTTGAAACACATATATAGTACGTTGTACGAGTAATCTTCTACAAAAGCATTATATCTTCTAATCTACGAGAATATAAGTAGTACAGGTATATTGGCATATATTTTGATATATATTGACATATATTGGAATCAATTACGACCTTCTTTTATAAAGATTACGGGGATTATTGATATTTTCAAGTTATTGCGTCATCTCTTTTATTTTGGCAAATATTTTTGAGACTCATATTGTAATACGGGTAATCTTCTACTAACACACTGGCATAATTTCTAATCTGCGACAATATAAGTAGTACGGGTTGCATATATTGATTCAACTCCTTTTTTTTTTTGTAAATTTGCTTACAAAAAGGGCCAGGATGTTTCATTCTTCAGATCTGCCCGTGAATATAATTTTGCATAGTGAGAACAGATATTCTTAAACTTCTCTTTAGGAGCAATAAATTTAATATTTTAACGGAATTTGCACATGATTGCGAATTATGAGTTCCTTTATATTATATATTCCGTACGAAGAACGGGTATGTTGCTAGTATATAATATAAAGAAACTTAAAATTCACAATCATGCGCAAATTCCTATAGTCTACTAAATGACATTTTTAATCAAAATATTCTGTTAAGATATTTAATTTAATGCTCCTAAAAAGAAGATTAAGAATCTCTATTCTCGGTATACAAAATTATCTTTACGAGCAGATCTGAAGAATAAAACATCCTGGTCCCTTTTGTAAGCAAATTTACAAAAAATTTGGAATTGAATCAATATATGCAAAATATAAGCATTAAAATTGTATGGGACCCGTACTACTTATATACGCGAATAGTAGAAAATATAACTTGTATTAGTAGATTACATGTACAGTACTGTGGCAATTAATTGAGAAATGTCATTTTTTTCGTTTTATCACACGTAAGCTTAGGAAGAAGCACTCCAAATTAGCTCAGAGTTCAAATTGCAGTTATTATCAAAGTAGCAGGTGTTCGTATGCACCTGGTAAGTAGCAGGTGTTCAAATTCCTCCGCCAGGTGGCAGGTGTTCCGCAGTGGTAGTTTCTCAGTTGTTGCGGGGCTCATTAGCGTCATGGATATCAGCGCGGAAACACGTGCTAAAGTGATTGCGCTTAGAGAACACACTTCTAAGACGTTCGAGGAAATAGGTAAAATATGTGGAGTGGGGACAGCAAGTGTCGGGAGGATCTGGAAGCGGTTTCAGGAAACAGGAAATGCTGGAACCAACCGCTCTGGAAGATGCGGCCGAAAAAGATCAACTTCGACTCGTGACGAAAAAACTTTACATCGAATGAGTGTTAAAAATCCTCGATTAACCAGTTTTGACCTGTCTAAGTCCATGGTGGCAGCTGGTGTTGATATTGCACCTTCAACAGTGCGATACAGGCTGTTAGAACGCTGACGGAGAGCACGTCGACCGTACAAGAAGCAGATTCTGACGCTTCGCATGAAGAAAAAAAGGTTGGAATGGGCACGGAAATACAAAACATGGACTGAGAAAGAATGGGAGAAAGTTCTCTTTTCTGACGAAACACATTTTGTGGTTCAGGGATTTAGATCTATGTTCATGAGAAGGAGCCAAGGAGAAACTCTCAATCAGCACCACATCAATCAAGCATCCACCCAAAAAGATGTTTTGGGGTTGTTTCAGCGTTTTGGGGACAGAATCTCTTGTTCCCGTAGAGGGAATGATGAACAGTGCCAGTTACGAAGTCATATTGACCCGAAAAGTGCTTCCAACCATGGCTAAACTGTGGCCGAACGGAGATTGCGTTTTCCAACAAGACAGCGCGCCATGTCACACTTCGAAGCGAATCAAAAATTTCTGCTCAAAAAAAAAATATTACCGTACTGGATTGGCCCGGGAATTCACCAGACTTGAATCCCATAGAAAATTTGTGGGCTATTGTCAAAAAACGGCTTCACAAATTTGACTGTACGACGGTGGACAAGCTAATTTCGGCCGTTATTGACATATGGTCCAGAGACGTTGAAATTAAAACTACATGTGCTAGTCTAGTACATTCCATGCCGAAACGTGTCTGTGATGTTATAAAGTCTCGGGGAGGTCATATCACTTATTAGTTTTAAATGTATCCATAGAAAACTTGAATAAAACTGAATTTTATAAAAAAAAACTGCATTTCTCAATTAATTGCCACAATACTGTATAAATTGAAAATATCAATAAACCCGTACTCTTTAAAAATGAAGGCAGTAATTGATTCCAATATATGCCAAAATCAAAGTGCTAAAATTAAATGGGAAGTTATATCCGTACTACTTATAATGTCGTAGATTAGAAGATATGTCCGTGTGTTAGTAGAAGATTACATGTATTACAATATGTGTCTCAAAAATCTTTGCCAAAATAAAACAGATGACGTAATATATTAAAAATATCAATAATCCCCGTAACCTTCATTATATCAGAAGTTCATACCCTCTTTATACCAGAAGGTCGTACTTGCTTCCAATATATGCCAATATATGCCAAAATATATGCCAATATACCTGTACTACTTATATTTTCGTAGATTAGAAGATATACCCGTGCATTTGTAGAAGATTTCTTGTATAACGTACAATATATTAGTTTCAATCATTTTTGCCGCAATAAAATAATGACATAATAACTTGAAAATATCAATAAACCCCGAATATATCAATAATAATAATGTTTAAACCTGAAGACCGTAATTTATATTATCCAGTCAAAAATGCAATGTCAATGAAATTTATTTTATGTACATATCTTTATTATTCAAATCGGAAAATATTTAATAAAAATCGTCTGCCGCATAAAGACATTGGATTTAAATCCGTTGCTAAGTGAGATGATATCATTTGCTTCAAATAAATTGGTGGAAAAAATATCGTCTGAATAATACTATCTCTATAGAAGGTTTGGGGACATTTTCGTCAATTTAGCGACATGTTAAAAAATCTGATGTGGGCAACACATGGATTTCCTTATGTAATGCAATGAATTTACTACTTTTACAGTTAAAAAAAATGTTATTCTTATAGTAGATACTTATATTCTTTCCAAGATATTGAATTTTCTTCAATGAGTCGTCATTTTCATTGATTTAGCGTCATTTTTATCTATTGGGCGAGATTTTCGTTAATTTGGCAACATTTGAAAAAGTCGCCAAGTTGGCGACATTCCGCCAAATTCGTCGCCAAAATCTCGTCAAGCGTTATGGACAGAGAAATAAGTTATTTCTACAGCAGATAAATGACTATTGGCGTTCAAATACAAAAGTATTACTCAAAGTATCTTTTCGTGAATGGAACGATTTCGATCCATGAAAATGATGTCACAAAATGTATCGCATGATATTACATATGAAAAGTAAACATGTTGCTCAACAGTTAATATTTTTTTTTTAATTTATGAGATTTTTTTGATAAATTTATTTGAAAAATGTGCAATATCTCGAGAACGATTCATGCTACCGTTCTAAAGTTTATGTCAATCGTTTTCTAAGAAAAAATTATATAAGAAATGTCTATTTGCGTAACTATATTAAAGGTTTTGTTTTTTTGATGATTTTTTCAAAATTTCACTCGCAAATTTAGAGGGGGGTTCTGAACATCCGATTGTGTTTTAAAACAATGGGCTTCCAGTATTCATGAACTGTGATTTTTGTACCAAATTTCATTCGAATCGCTCCATTCGTTCGTGAAATATCGTCTCCACAGACTCACTGACACTCACACACAGAGACATCACCTCAAAAATGTTCGATTCGTGATCAGGGTTGCTTGAAACGTGCTCTCCCGTCGAATAACTCGAATTCGAATTTTCGACCCCGTCACAATACTTTCCTTATACATTATGTATATAAGGAAAGTAAAATTTGACTCATCGATCAATCTTATGACATAATTAAAATCAGAATAGAAAAACCTGAATATTTTTATAAATTTTCGTTCACAAATTAATTTGCAAAAAATTTTCTGAAAGTTTATTTTTAAGTTTGCAGCAGCTTTGTGAAACCGATAAATTTATTTTCTTTACCACTTGTTCTGGGAATTAACAATATTTTTTCACAGGAAATAATACTTTGGAAATTTTAAAATTTCAAACATTCGAGTTTTAACAATGAAAATTACTAAATCTAGTCCTAGTTACTATCTAGTCCTAGTTTTATACACAATGTATCTACACGTAGTTTTTCTAACCGATATGTGCATCCATTTTGTGTTATCATCTGCACTCCGAACAGACATCATGGACATACGAACATTTTTTCAGAAGCATCAGAAATACATTAAAGAGGTCTTAAAATGCACTTCAGTCAGAATCTCGAATTCACAATAATTTTGATGGAAATAGTATTTTTCTAAATAATAGTATCAGAAAATGAAAATTTCTACTTAAAAATCAGCAGTTGCTCCACTTTAGTGGAGCCAAAATGGTTTTGCGTGAAAAACGTCTCGTAAAATAAAACTCCAATAAAATACAATAAGTTCATTCATTGTTTTTAGTCTCATTTGTTTCGTTTATAACAAACTAGCAGCACACCCGTTCTTCGTACGGAGTATATAATATAAAGAAACTTATAATTCGCAATCATGTACAAATTCTGTTAAAATATTATATTTATTGCTCCTAAAAAGAAGTTTAAGAACATATGTTCTCACTATGCAAAATTATCTTCGCGGGCAGATCTGAAGAATAAAACATCCTGGCCCCTTTTGTAAGCAAATTTGCAAAAGAAAAGGAATTGAATCAATATATGCAACCCTGTACTACTTATATTGTCGCAGATTAAAAAATATGCCAGTGTGTTAGTAGAAGATTACCCGTATCGTATTACAATATAAGTCTCAAAAATATTTGCCAAAATAAAAGAGATGACGTAATAAATTGAAAATATCACTAATCCCTGTACTCTTTATACCAGAAGGTCGTAATATTGATTCCAATATATGCCAATATATATCAAAACATATGTCAATATACCTGTACTACTTATATTCTCGTAGATTAAAGGACATATCCGTGCATTTGTAGAAGATTACTCGTACAACGTACAATATATGAGTTTAAAAAATTTTTGTCATAATAAAACAATTGCATAATAACTTGAAAATATCAATAATACCTGAATCAATAATCCCCGAAAATATCAGTAATAATAATGTTTAAATCTAAAGAGTGATATTATCCAGTCAAAAATGCTATAAGAAAAATCAAATCGTTCATTTCTAAAATATATTTCATATCCATTTATTTATTATTCAAATCGAAAAAATAATTATTAAAATTAACAGACAGATTTAATTTAATTGAGTTCCTCATAAACTGCGAAATAAAATAACCATTTTGATTTCTTTATGCTTTTCATTGTTCAGTAAAAACTTGTTTTAAATAAATCATGGAGAGATAGATTTCCCCTTTAAATCATGTTTCAAACAATTCATGTCTTCTGAAAGTGACTAATTAGCGCAAAAAATCTCGCATCAAATTCAGAGATTAAATTTTAATTCACTTTCAAACGATTTTCAAGCTTTTCGCTTGGATAAACCACGGAGTTAGAGAGTAGAACTCCAAGGAAAAAGTTTCGTTTTTCATTAATATCGCAACAATCCCTGGTCTTAGATACTCGAAACTTAGACCAAATATATGGGGGGCTATATCAAAGCTATCCAAAAAATTTCATCAAATTCGGTTCAGCGGTTCTCCGGTGATTGTGAGACAAACGAAAATTTCGTTTTTTATTAATATCTCAAGAACCACCGGTCGTAAAAACTCCAAATATGAACTGAATTTTAAATGGGACTATTTCCAAGAAACTCACAAAATTTCATCAAATTCGGTTCTGCCGTTCTCCCGTAATGATGGGACAAACAGACAGACAGACAGACAGACTGATTTTCAATTTTATATATATATAGATAACTAACAGCATACCCGTTCCTCGTACAGAGTATATAATATAAAGAAAGACTTATAATTCGCAATCATGTGCAAATTCTGTTAAAATATTAAATTTATTGCTCATAAAGAGAAGTTTAAGAATATGTGTTCTCACTATGCAAAATTATCTTCACGGGCCTGAAGAATAAAACATCCTGGCCCCTTTTGTAAGCAAATTTACAAAAAAAAAGGAGTTGAATCAATATATGCAACCCGTACTACTTATATTCTCGCAGATTAGAAATTATGCCAGTGTGTTAGTAGAAGCTTACCCGTATTGCAATATGAGTCTTAAAAATATTTGCCAAAATTAAAGAGATGACGTAATAAATTGAAAGTATCAAAAATTCCCGTAATCTTAATACCAGAAGGTCGTAATTGATTCCAATATATGCCAATATATATCAAAATATATGCTAGTATACCTGTACTACTTATATTCTCGTAAATTAGAATATATATCCGTGCATTTGTAGAAGATTACTCGTACAACGTATTATATATGAGTTTCAACAATTTTCGTCATAATAAAGCAATGGCATAATAATTTGAAAATATCAATAATCCCTGATCAACAGTCCCCAAAAATATCAATTATAATAATGTTTAAACCTGAAGACCGTAATTGATATTATCCAGTCAAAAATGCAATGTCAATGACATTTATTTTATATACAAATCTTTATTATTGCAATCGGAAAAGATTTAATATAAAATCGTATGCCGCATAACACATTGAATCCGTTGCTAAGCGACATGATATCATTTGCTTCAAATAAATTGATGGAAATCATATCGTCCGAATAATGCGATCTCCATGGAAGGTTTGGCGACATTTTCGTCAATTTAGCGATAACTTAAAGAATCGCCAAATTTATCACCAAGTGGGACTATGGAACTGATAGTTCCATTTTGCGACAAATTGACGAAACATCATCACAATACTATCCCCTAGGGGCGCGGTAGCCCATTGGTTAGCGCGCTGGAGTTGCACTCGGTAGGCCCGGGTTCGATTCCAGCCACTGCCAAAACTGCCGCCGTGTTCATACGGAGTACGATCACGTTAAACATGTGGGTCCGAAAGTCCTTCCGAGAGGTTGGTGGTAGGGGAAGGAGGGTACGGTCCCTGTGGATGCCTCCCCCACTGGGTTCCGGTCTAAATTGGGTGGCACTTCCCGACCGTCCAAACAGTTACCTTACACCTTTCTGGTAGGTCGGACGGTCTGGGTTTCAACAACAACAATACTATCCCCTAACAAAATACAATTAATTTCATTTATTAATCGCGATTTTATCAATTCCATGATAATTTTATGGATTCACAAATATTTTTATCAATTTGGTGATATTAAAACAAGATCAATCATGCTTAAAGCATTGATTATGAAACACTTTCCAACTTCAATGCAATTTTATTTAAACATGCCTAGAATGCAATACATTCCTCGGTAATATTTAGAAACTTATCACAATACTACATTAATTTATTATATTTGAAAACTTAAACCTTCATCGAAAAAAATGAACTTCATTAAGATGACGGCATTGAAATATAAATTGCCTGATTTAAACATCTCTAAAATGTGATACATTCCTAGGTAATAATTTTAGAATTATCATAATACTACGATAATTTATTATATTTAAAAACTTCATCGAAAACAACTGAAATGCATTCTAATGACGTCATAGAAAAAATAACACGCCTGGCTCTCTCTATGAAAGCAGCATTTCACTCATAAATAATTTGCTTTTCATGTCATTCATCACAATACTATAATAATTTATTTTATTTAAAAATTAAGACCATGGAGCTACAAGTAATTAAACTCTATGCATAAAACTTCATTGAAAAAAATCGTCCTTCTCTTTATAAAATCAATGAATATTTCATTCATATCAGCTACGGAGATTCCATGAACTAAATGATTTTGAGTTAAAGAAATACAGCAATTCTAATACAACTAATTCTACATATTTTGCTGTTTACATTTCACATAGGTGAAAAATAGGCTTCGTTGTAGAAATAATCAAATTTGGATGAGCATTTAAACTCAAATATATTGTATTTGCGTTGTTTCAGTATGTAGATGCACAGAATTTAAACAAAAATAAAGTGGTTTTAGGACGGATACAACACTCAATATGAATTAAAAAGAACTTTGAAACTCACGATTTTGAGACAAGATGGATGCCATATATCATTTTGAAGTGGGTCACGTGATCTTTTCATATCATGGTCAATTGATGGTGTTATTGGTATTTTAATTTTTATTTAAAAAACTACTGAATATATTTCGCTGAATTTTTTTTTTATATATTTCTTGGAACAATTTGAATATTATCTAAAATTTTCGAAGCAATTTGTGAATTTTAAAACCGCTTAAAAAATGTTTGAAAAATTAGGCCCCATAGGGCTCAATGTATTTCAATTTTTCAACCCGGGTTCAATCCAAAACTAATTGGATGATATTATTCATTTATATTTCCATAGGTTCTACAGACCGTCTGAACAACATACTAAAATTTCATTTTGATTAAGTCATTTTTACGGCAGTTATCGTGCTAACAGACAGACAGACAGACAGACAGAATGAACAAAGTCATAAACATTTTTCAACTTTGTTGTAAAGTGTTAAAAATTCGTTAAATGTGTTAGTAAGTATAGGATGGATGGACTGATCGACAAATGCTACAGAAACATCATTTCAGTTCTCTATTCTAAAAAAACAAATTTAATTTCATTGATTTGGGTCATTTCTATCAATTTGGAGACATTTCCACTAATTTGGTAAAGTTTAAGAAAAGTTACCAAGTTATTTATAGGTATTCCGCTAAATTCGTAGCTCTGAATTTGCAGATCTGAAGAATAAAATATCCTGATTCCGTTTGTATATACTAAATGAAAACACTAAAATTGTATTAGAAGATACATACACCCGTTCTACTATTTTTCTGATTCAACAATCGGCTAAATGAATTTATTGGGTAAACGCAATATATGAGTTTATTAGCTAAACACAATATATGAGCTTGAAATCTCTGTGCTAAAATAAATTAAAGTGATGTACGCAGTCCGCAATACATATAATTAAAATAACAATCTAACCGTTCACTTATAAAATATATTTTTACATCCATTTATTTATTATACAAATAGAAAAAATAATAATAAATAATACCAACACATTTAATTTCATTCCATTGCCGAACAACATGATATAAGATAGAATCTTCCTCATAAAATGTGAAATTAAATAGCCATTTTGATTTCTTTATACTTTTCATCGTTGAGTAAAAATTTGTGAAAGATGAACCATGGAGGTAGACTTTTCCATTTAAATTCATGTTTCAAACAATTCATGCTTTACTATAGTGACTAATTAATGCAAAAATCCTGTACCAAACTCGAAAATAAAGTTTTATTTCATTTTGGGGTTTTAAACAAACGATTTTCATCCTTTCCGTTTGGATAAACCACGGAGTTGGAGAGTAGATCTCCTAAGAAAAAGTTCCGTTTTTCATTAATATCTCGACAACCCCTGGTCTTAGAAACTCGAAACATGGACAAAATTTATGGGGGGGCTATTTTAAGGCTATCCACAAAATTTCATTAAATTCGGTTCAGCCGTTTTTCCGTCATGATGAGACAAACGAAAATTTCGTTTTTTACTAATATCTCTAGAACCACTGGTCGTAAAAACTCAAAACACGGACTAAATTTTAAGTGGGGCTATTTCTAGGCTACCCACAAAATTTCATCAAATTCGGTTCAGCCGTTCTCCCGTGATGATGGGACAAACAGACAGACAGACAGACAGATTTTCATTTTTATTTATATAGATATGAGCCTATAACAGCTAGAGTAAGATACATAATTGAAGCATCCCTTGTAAACTTGAACTTGCTGGAGGAAGCAAGTGCTTTACGCAACCACTATATTACGAAAACTCTGAACACAACCTGAAATCCTATTATATTGCCCTTCAAGGGTTTTTAATGGGCTACAAATTACTCGCTTATTATTTAGGGCTGTCAGTTTTCGTTTTCGATATGTAAGCATTACAATCTTTTGAAAGGAAAAATTTCCAATCTTCTTTAACTTGACAAGCCTATTGCTCAGCAATTATGAGCGATGTAAAAATAAATTATTGATCTAGAAACTGGATTGTCTACTAAATATTTTTGTCGCTTACTATTAATATCTATTTATTTCATCTAAAAGTAAGCGAAGTGAAACAAAAACTCCCTCGGACAAGAAAAAAGGTATATATATATATATATATATATATATATATATATATATATATATATATATATATATATATATATATATATATATATATATATATATATATATATATATATATATATATATATATATATATATATATATATATATATATATATATATATATATATATATATATGATGTATTTCCTTATATTAATATATTGAAATTAAAATTATTTTTGTATATTCCTAAATCGGACTTTTTTTTTTGTATCCCGATCATTGTCATTATTGGCGTCAAAATGCTCTAAAACTCTACTTTTAATGTATTTCAATGAACGATCATTTTCACAACTTCTCACACACACACCAGTGAATTTACAGCGAAACGCCCAAACCGTACGTCACGGTGGCGAAAAGAATATGAATCACAATATAAAAAAATCTGATGTGGGCAAGACATGACTTTCCTTATATAATGCAATGAATTTACTACTTTTACAGTTAAAAAAAATGTTACTCTTATAGTAGATACTTATATTCTTTCCAAGATATTGAATTTTCTTCAATTAGTCGTCATTTTCATTGATTTATCGTCATTTTTATCAATTTGGCGAGATTCTTGGTTATTTGGCAACAATTAAAAATGTCGCCAAGTTGGCGACATTCCGTCAAATTCGTCGCCAAAATCTCACCAAGCGTTATGGATGGGGAAATAAGTTATTCTTATAGCAGATAAATGACTATTGGCGTTCAAATACAAAAGTATTACTCAAAGTATCTTTTTCATGAATGGAACGAGCTAGATCCACGAGAATAATATCACCCAATTTATCACATGGTATTACATATGAAAAGTGAACATGTTTCTCAATAGGAAATATATTTTTTTTATTTTATATAACTTTTAGATATTTTTTTGAAAAATGTGCAATATCTCGAGAACGGTTCATGTTAGCTTTCTAAAATTTATGTCAATCGTTTTCTAATGAAAAATTACATAAGCAATGTCTATTTGTGTAACTTTATTAGCGGTTTTGATTTTTTGACGATTTTTTCAAAATTTCACTCGAAAATTTAAGGGGGGTTCTGAACATTCGATTGCGTATAAAAACATTAGGATTTCAGTGTTTACGGATTGTGACTTTGTACCAAATTTCATTCGAATCGGTCCATTCGTTTGTCAGTTATCGTCTCCACAGACTCACTGACATACCCACACACACATACTTTCTACTTTCACACACACACACATACTTTCTACTTTCACACACACACACATACTTTCTACTTTCACACACACACACATACTTTCACACACACACATATACTTTCACACACACATAGACATCACTTCAAAAATGTTTGATTCGTGATCAGGGATGCTTGAAACATGTTCTCCCGTGTGTTATACATTATGTATATACATGTTATACATACATGTTATACATTATGTACATGTTATACATTATGTATATAAGGAAAGTAATAGTGATTCACATAATTGGTAACTAACGACCTGTCATTTGGCGGACTTAACACCTAGTAAACATATAACATATATTATTTCAGAAATTATTGTTTATGTAAAACGTATCCGATATTTCTCAGGGAACAAACTACTCTCTACTCATGCAAATAGTTGAGTAACACGTAACTACCGTGTCTACATCTGAAACTCATTTCTTCTCCCACCGAAAGAACTCATCGTAGGGAATCCCTATCTGCTTAAGTAGTCCTAGGAAATTATTCAAGATCAGAAAAATAGCTATATACCCCTTTTCCAAAGCGTACGCAAGTGTTGCAAATTATGAAGACTTGTTTGAGTAACTAAAAATAAAACTGAATAATAAGGATTTGTTCTGCTGCGATATTTCCCTCTTACTCTAACGTAACATCTACAAATACAGTAGAAGGATTATGCTCCTCATTTCAGTAAGTATTAGCAGTGGTCTAGTCCCAACGGAAAAAATCTGGGCAGCACATCACTTTCCGTATATAATGCAATGGATATACTACTTTTACAGTAAAAAAAAAATTATTTTTATGGTAGATATTCTTTCCAAGATATTGAATTTTCGTCAATGAGTCGTTATTTTCATTGATTTAGCTTCATTTTTATCCATTTGGCGAGTTTTTCGTTAATTTGGCAACATTTCAAAAAGTCGCCAAGTTGGCGACATTTCGCCAAATTGGTCGCCAAAATCTCGCCAAGCGTTATGGACGGAGAAATAAGTTATTCTTATAGCAGATAAATAAGTATTGGCGTTCAAATACAAAAGTATTACTCAAAGTATCTTTTTTCATGAATGGAACGAACTAGATCCACGAGAATGATGGCACCAAATTTATCGCATGATATTACACATGAAAAGTGAACATGTTTCTCAATAGGAAATATTTTTTTTTATATGACTTTTTGATAATTTTTTTTTAAAAATGTGCATTATCTCAAGAACGGTTCATGTTAGGGTTCTATAATTTATGTCAATCGTTTTCTAATGAAAAATTACATAAGAAATGTCTATTTGCGTAACTTTATTAGCGGTTTTGATTTTTTGACGATTTTTTCAAAATTTCACTCGAAAATTTAGGGGGGGTTCTGAACATTCGATTGCGTATAAAAACAATAGACTTCCAGTGTTTATGAATTGTAATTTTTGTACCAAATTTCGTTCAAATCGGTCCATTCGTTCGTCAGTTATCATCTCCACAGGCACACTGACACACACACACACACACAGATAGAGAGAGAGACATCACTTCAAAAATGTTCGATTCGTGATCAGGGATGCTTGAAACGTGCTCTCCCGTCGAAAACTCGAATTTGAATTTTCGAGCCCATCACAATATTTTCCTTATACATTATGTATATAACGAAAGTAACAATGGTGAGAGCTAGCTCTGTGCTACCGATATAAAACAGTGGCAATCAATATAATTCATTTTACTTTTAGCTATCTATTGCTATGATTAAAAAATATAATTACAAGAAACTTCATAAATGATTCGTAACGTCCGTCAATATGCTTGTTCTTACATTGTCGGGATGACCATTTGCGTTTCTGTAGTTTAGTAACCATGTCTTTACATGTGGCAATGGATCCCAGCTATCAGTTTGCATATCTAAAAATCTTATAAGCATTAGTAAAGAAAATTTTATACCGCTCAAAACTGATCGGATTTTAGTTGTAATGAAATTCATTGTATTCATGGTACCGAACTTTCTTACAGTCTGTCGTGCTAACAAGCAATAGCCATTTTTAACGGAAGTAGTTCAATAAGTATCTTAGTTGGTTTGTCAACGAAATTGTGAAATCTATTCTGCATGTGTGAATAAAATGGAATATTAAACCTTTTACAAAGTTTATGTAAAAGTGATTCCCCTTCTAGCTACGGCGAAACCACATTCGTTGGCCATTTGCTTGGATCAATTGCATCAATTTATTGCATTAATTTATACTATTAAAATCTAATCCTGTATGTTTGTATGTGCCCTCTATTTCAAAACCCTTACTTGACCCAGAAGCTCGCTGGGCTTGTTTGTTTGTTTTTGCAGCAATTAGTTCCGAAACTAACAAAAACATTTTGAAAATTTGAAAAATTTAATTGATTTTCAAACATTTGTAAAAGAAAACCAAGCTCTTTTTAGTCTCATCATTTGAAAATGTAACAACAGCTGTACTGTGTGAATAGTAACATTAAAATGGAAATGGTTACAACCGAACAGAGTGTAAAAACTAAATTTTGCACACACAGAACATGCCTATAGGACTTGGCGCAACAACTTTGCAATTCCCAAAGTTTGCAAAATTGTGGCATCAGACATTTCACTGTCATTGAAGGTATTGTCTATTTAATGTTGGCAAGCGCATGATAAGCGTGAAACTGCTCGTGGATACTGTTATCTGCAATGGAATGGTGATCAAATTTTGTGTTTAGACCTTAACTGTGCTTGAGGAAATACAAGGTAGGATAAAAAAATTCGGAGACTGTGCTGATATCTCCAACCCTGATTGGAGGAGAGGGAACTATTTTACCTTGGAGTAGAGACACATGTGACGAGAGATGTGAGAAGGAAGAAGCAGGTCCGCAGTGCAGGGTTTTTCCAGATAATACTTGTCAGTGAACTGTAGCAGTTCGCGTCCGTCGAAACTGGATAAGGCGCTTGGAAGAACTATGTTTCTGCAGGTGATTTTCCCAAACGCTGGCAGAACTTGGTAATCGCACGTTGTTCTTTCAAACGCCTATCGCGGTTTCTACGAACGCGAATGACTAAAGGTCACTGACATGCATTGTCTGGAAAACATCTGCTTCTTCCTTTTCACATCTCGCGTCACATGTGCCTCTACGCCACGGTAAAGTAGTCCCCCTCTCCTCCAATCAGGGTTGGAGATATCACCACAGTCGCCGAACTTTTTGATCCTTATATGAAGATGTAAGGATGAAGGAATTTCAAAGCGGAAGATAAACAGTCGGACTGTATGTAGGACAACGTGCTTTAAAGGTCAGGAAGAATTTAACGAGCATCACATGACTCAATGGAAAATTTCCCTTTTTCTCGTGGCTGAACCACAAACGGTCATTCAGTGGTCTTGGAATTGCAGAAGGGCGTATCTCAAGATACGTGGTTTTGCATTTACAAGGCTTGTTTTAATGGGCTAATTCTATGATATTTATGTTGAAATCTAATCTAAATTAATAAATCATGTATAAGAATACAAATATTATATACGTTGAAATACGCAGTCTCTAGGCAGAAACGCCGTACGGTCACTTTGGCAGAGCATGTAACTCCTCATATTTCAAACATATTTCTCACAGTTGATACGGCTAAACAACGTAAGTGAGAAATACGCTACCTTTTGTTGGTAAATTTCGTCACAGATAACATGACAAAACGTCGAAAGGGTGAAATTTGCAAAAATTATATAAAAAGTGTAATTAAAAGCAGAGATAAGCAAAAACGTTATTATATTTAGACCTGTATTTTTTATCAAAATGCAAAATGCAAAAAAAAATATATATATATATATATATATATATATAGGGTGAGTCAGAACTCTTGGGCCAAACTTTAAGGGGTGATAAATCACATCTAAACAAGCAATTTTTGTCATACAAAGCAGGGTCGTAACGCAAGAGGTGAACCACCAGATGTCGCTGACATCGAACGCCGTGATGACTGCGTCAGAACTAGCCAGGGTTTAAACTGAGTTTAAAATTTCTTTAGTTAAAAAGCTAAAACCTCTTTCATTTTAGCATTTTGGATAATCTATCAGCATTTTGCGAAAAATGTGATCGTAGCGGAAACATTGGAACTAGCGAACGAACCTTAACTTGAAGCGCCATTGTTATTCTCTTGTAAAGTAATCGGAAATAATTATTTTGTTTGCAGGCGATTTTTATGTATTTGTGGCAACAGCTTTTAATTGTTTATTCTGGTTGATAGAATTTTGGTTAAAAAACGGTAGAAAGAATAAAAGCTCGGAAGAAATAAACGCATAAAGTGGTGGTTTTTCGCAGTCATCGTCATTTCTACCGTGGATTGTAGAAGGAATGGCTGGTTTCACAAATCAGGAAAAGGCGGACATGCATTTTATCTATGGTGCTGCTGACGGGAATGCTCGTAAAGACTCGACTATACCTGGGGCGTTTCCCGACAAGACTCATGCCAGACCGAAAAATCTTTCAGCGATTGCATCGGTGTCTGTGTGGAACCTCCTTTATCAACGGCATGCATGATACAGGACGTTCAAGGAGTGTGCGAACACCACAAGTTGAAGAGAACATTCTGCAGAGGGTTGAAAATCGTCCGGAAAGCAGCACGCGGGCACTTTCCCATGCCTTAAATGTGTCCCAAATAACGATTTGCCGAGTATTATGGAACGAAGGATTACACCGCTATCATGCACAGAAAGTGCAAGCCTTGGCACCTGCAGATTATCAGCCTCGTGTCGATTTTGCACGCTAGTTTCTGCAACAGATGGCAGCGCAGCCTGATTTTAGTGCACATGCTTTATTCACGGACGAATGACCCTTTACTTTTGAAGGCATTTTTAATATGCACAATTTCCATGTGTGGGCATCTAGAAATCCGCACGCCACAGGTCCACATTCTTTCCAGCAGCGTTTCTCCGTAAATGTTTGGACTGGAATCGTCCATGATCATTTGATTGGTCTATATCTTCTACCATGCCGACTGGACGGCAAAACATACCTTCTCTTTTTACAGGAGTTATTGCCACAATTACTGCAACATGTTCCTGCCAACATTAAAGCATGTATGTGGTTCCAACGCGACGGAGCACCACCCCATTTCAGCTTGGATGTGCGGCACACCATAGATGCTACATTCCCAGGGCAATGGATTGGTCAGGGTGGTCCCATAGCTTGGCCGGCACGATCACCTGATCTCTCCTGTCTCGACTTTCTCTTATGGGACCATATGAAAAGTCTCATCTACGATAGCCCCATCGACTCTGACGAGGACCTTGTGCTAGGCTTGCTGTTGCTGTCGGCGTTGTCCAAGCTATGTCGAGTGTGTTTGCCAACGTGCGCCTCACGCTACGTCGCAGGTGTGAAGCCTGCATTACTGCTGGCGGTCGCACTTTAGAGCAGTTTCTGTAACTTTGACCATGCATTGTGCAATTTCTGTCAGTAAAACGTACTTCGTACCTACTCTGTCATTTTTGTGTTTCCTCTTTTCACGAGAGAGTCATCATTTCCCCAGTTCATGAGCTACCACCTAGCCTTTCACCTCTTGCGTTACTACCCTACTTTGTATGACAAAAATTGCTTGTTTAGATGTGATTTACCACCCCTTAAAGTTTGGCCGATGAGTTCAGACTCACCCTGTGTATATATATATATATATATATATATATATATATATATATATATATATATATATATATTGGTATAATTTTCAATGGCATTGATCAATTTGAAAAACTGCTGATATTTTTTTCTCAGAATGATATTTTTGAAGATACTCCATTTTGCCATCGATGTATGCTGATGACGTCTGATGACACTTCTGTAGTGTTGATGACGTTATCCAGAACACGACAAAAACTAAAGAGGCAACATAAATGAATTTTAGGAATATTTTTAATACCTTTACATTGTTGACAAAAGTTTGTAGTTGCACAAGGGAACTAATGTGAAAGAAATTAGGCTCAAACAGTGACACTGTTATTGGTTGCTACAAAATAAAAGAATTCCTGAAACTTCTTGAAGCTACTTTGTATTATACGTTGCTGGAAAGTTAACAAACTAATATGGACGCCACGCAGTTCAATATTTCAGTTCCTTAGCATTTCTTTCAATGATTTTAGCTTCCTTTTACACCCACAACTTTAATGTTCTGTTTTTCACGAACTCCGGATTTTCTTTTTCTCGTCCGGAAATCTTCCCCGAGAAGCTTAAATAAGTAATGAGCCACGAGCCTTCCTACTTGAATAAGCAATGAGTAACAGGGAACGTCTCAATCATGGCCAGATAATGAGAGGATTTTAAAAGCAGGCAATTTCCATATCCTGGCGAACATAACACTCATTTTAGGTGATGCACCTAATGCTATAATTGGATAATTTTAATTAACGCTACTGGAACAATATGCGGTTTAATTATTGCTTTCACGGCACACTTTATATAAAATATAGGAAGGGATCGGGATTGATACGTTTTTCTACACGTTTTGTACATTTTAGTAGTGATAGAAAGGTGAGCAAGTTCCGGTAACTAAATACCCGAATATAATATAATTGTGTTAACCGAAGCAACCAAAGATGGGGTTAACCAAAGTAAACCAAAGAAGTGGTTAACCGAAGTAAACCAAAGAAGTGGTTAACTGAAGTAAACCAAAGAAGTGGTTAACCGAAGTAAACCAAAGAAGTGGTTAATCGAAGTAAACCAAAGAATGGGTTAATCGAAGTAAACCAAAGAATGGGTTAACCGAAGTAACCAAAGAAGTGATTAATCGAAGTAAACCAAAGGAGTGGTTAACCGAAGTAAGCCAAACAAGTGGTTAACCGAAGTAAACCAATGGAGTGGTTACCGAAGTAAACCAAAGAAGTGGTTAACCGAAGTAAACCAAAGAAGTGGTTAACCGAAGTAAACCAAAGAATGGGTTAACCGAAGTAAACCAAAGGAGTGGCTAACCGAAGTAAACCAAAGAAGTGGTTAACCGAAGTAAACCTAAGAAGTGGTTTACCGAAATAAACCAAAGAATGGGTTAACCGAAGTAAACCAAAGAAGCGGTTAACCGAAGTAAACCAAAGGAGTGGCTAACCGAAGTAAACCAAAGAAGTGGTTAACCGAAATAAACCAAAGAATGGGTTAACCGAAGTAAACCAAAGAAGCGGTTAACCGAAGTAAACCAAAGAATGGGTTAACCAAAGTAAACCAAAGAAGTGATTAACCGAAGTAAATCAAAGGAATGGTTAATCGAAGCAAACCAAAGACAGGGTTCTCAGTCACTTGCTTTATTTCCTTCATGTTAACCTAAACCTCTAGATTATTTTAGTTTTCAGACAATTTTCCTGCTAATTTTTGCCAAGCATAGCTGCTGAGGATCAGGACGGTTCGTGCTTTTGTAGAAAATCGACGAATCGAAGAAAATGTAATCTATATAAATAAAAATGAAAATCTGTCTGTCTGTCTGTCTGTCTGTCTGTCTGTTTGTCACACCATCACGGGAGAACGGCTGAACCGAATTTGATGAAATTTTGTGGGTAGCCCAGAAATAGCCCCACTTAAAATTATATCCGTGTTTTGAGTTTCTACGACCAGTGGTTCTCGAGATATTAGTAAAAAACGAAATTTTCGTTTGTCTCATCATCACGGAAAAACGGCTGAACCGAATTTAATGAAATTTGGTGAATAGCCTTGAAATATCCCCCCATAAATTTTGTCCAAGTTTCGAGTTTCTAAGACCTGCGGTTGTCGAGATATTAATGAAAAACGGAACTTTTTCCTAGGAGTTCTACTCCCTAACTCCGTGGTTTATCCAAACGAAAAGCTTGAAAATCGTTTGAAAGTGAATTAAAATTTAATCTCTGAGTTTGATGGGAGATTTTTTGCGTTAATTAGTCACTTTCTGAAAACATGAATTGTTTGAAACATGATTTAAAGGGGAAATCTATCTCCATGGTTTATTTAAAACACGCTTTTACGGAACAATGAGAAGTATAGAGAAATCAAAATCGTTATTTAATTTCGCAGTTTATGTTATAAGACATGACATATTTAACATGTTATAAGATTCTATCTTATATCATGTTACTCAGAAACGCAATTAAATTAAATCTGTCTGTTAATTTTAATAATTATTTTTTCGATTTGAATAATAAATAAATGGATATAAAAATATATTTTAGAAAAGAACGATTTGATTTTTCTTATAGCATTTTTGACTGGATAATATCAATTACGGTCTTCAGGTTTAAAAATTATTATTATTTATATTTTCGGGGATTATTGATTCAAGGATTATTGATATTTTCAAGTTATTATGCAATTATTTTATGACAAAAATTGTTTAAACTCATATATTGTATGTTGTACGAATCTTCTACAAATACACGTGTATATCTTTTAATCTACGAGAATATAAGTAGTACAGGTATATTGACATATGTTTTGATATATATTGGCATATATTGGAATCAATTACGACCTTCTGGTATAAAGAGTACGGATATTATTGATGTTTTCAATTTATTACGTCATCTCTTTTATTTTGGCAAATATTTTTGAGACGCATATTGTAATACGGGTAATCTGCTACTAACACATTGGCATATTTTCTGATCTGCGACAATATAATTAGTACCTGGTTGCATATATTCATTCAATTCCTATTTTTTCTTCTGTAAATTTGCTTACAAAAGGGGGCAGGATGTTTTATTCTTCAGATCTGATCGTGAAGATAATTTTGCATAGTGAGAACATATATTCTTAAACTTCTCTTTAGGAGCAATAAATTTAATATTTTAACAGAATTTGCACATGATTGCGAACTTTAAGTTTCTTTAAATTATACACTCCGTACGAATAACGGGTGTGCTGTTAGTGGTTAATAAATTTTAACATTTTAGGAGGATATATCATGTTGCTCGGCATCGCAATTAAATTAAATGTGTTTGTTAATGTTTTTATTATTTTTTTTCGATTTAAATAATAAATAAATGGATAAATGGATATAAAAGTATATCTTATGAATGGACGGTTTGATTTTTCTTTTAATTATATTAATTGCTGACTGCGTACATCAATTTCATTTATTTTTGCAAAGAGTTTTCAAGCTTAAATCGTATTTAGCTACTAAACTCATATATTATGTTTAGCCGATAAATTCATATAGCCGATTGTTGAAACAGAAAAAGAGTAGAGCGGGTATATCTTTTAATACAATTGTAGTGTTTTCATTTAGTATATTGAAACGGGATAAGAATGTTTCATTCAGATCTGCAAATTCAAAGCTACGAATTTGGAGGGATATCGCTAATTTGACAACTTTTCTTAAACTTTGCCAAATTGACGGAAATGTCGCCAAATTGATATAAACGACACACAAACAGCTGCCATAAACTTTCGGGTTGGTCGTGTGGCTTGGGTCTTCTACATGTCAATGAAATTTTTTTTTGTTTTGCTAGAAGAGAGTACTGAAATGATGTTTGGTTAGCATTTATCTGTCAGACCAACCATCCTACTTAGTAATACATTTAGCGAATTTTTAAAATGTCACCAAATTGATAAAAATGTTTTCAAATCTATAAAAATATCTTGAAATTGATAAAATTGCGCTACATAAATGATATTAATTGTTTTTTGTTAGGGGATAGTATTGTGATGATATTTCGTCAATTTGTCGCAAAGTGGAACTGTCAGTTCTACAGTCCCACTTGGCGATAAATTTGGCGATTTTTTAAAATGTCGCTAATTTGACGAAACTGTCGCCAAATGTTCCATAGAAATGTAACTATTTAGACGATATTTTTTCTACCAATTTATTTGAAGCAAATGATATCATGTCGCTTAGCAACGGATTTAAATCCAATGTGTTTAAGCGGCAGACGATTTTTATTAAATCCTTTCCGATTTGAATAATGAAGATATGTATATAAAATACATTTCATTGCCATTTCATTTTGGACTGGATAATATCAATTATACTCTTCAGGTTTAAACATTATTATTATTGATATTTTCCGGAATTATTGATTCAGGGATTATTGATATTTTTAAGTTATTACGCCATTGTTTTATTGCGGCAAAAATTGCTGACACACGCATATTATACGTTGTACGAGTAATCTTCTAGGAATGCACGGGTATATCTTCTAACCTACGAGAATATAAGTAGTACAGGTATATTGGCATATATTTTGACATATATTGGCATATATATTGGAATCAAGTGCAGTCTTCTGGTATGAAGATTAAGGGGATTAATTATATATTCAATTTATTACGTCGTCTGTTGTATTTTACCAAAAAACATTTGTGACTCATATTGCAAAACGGGTAATCGTCTTCTAATAATCGGACATTATAAGTAGTACGTGTATATCTTCCCATATAATTTTAGCACTTTAATTTTGACATATATTGGAATAAATGACTATCTTCAGATTTAAAGATTACGGGTTTATTGGTATTTTCAATTTATACATGTAATCTACTAATACAGGTTATATTTTCTAATATTCGCGCATATAATTAGTACGGGTCCCATACAATTTTAACGCTTTTATTTTGCATATATTGATTCAATTCCATATTTTTTTTTATATTTGCTTACATAAGGGGTCCAAGATGTTTTATTCTTCAGATATGTCCATGAAGATAATTTTATATAGCGAGAACAGAGATTCTTAATCTTCTTTTTAGGAGCATTATATTAAATATTTTAACAGAATATTTTGATTAAACATGTCATTTAGTATACTATAAGAATTTGGGCATGATTATGAATTTCAAGTTTCTTTATATTATATACTCCGTACGAAGAACGGGTATGCTGCTAGTAATTAAATAATTTTAAAAGTCGAAAATATATGAGTAGATAAGAGAGAAAGCAGGATGCACACGGACAGAGAGTTAGTGGTGGATGGAGAGTGTTAGTGTGGGACAAATAGTGCCAGAATAATTTAAGACTCTACTAGAATGTCTTCTACAGCGGATAGGACTGGAGGCTTGTGCTGTATCATCCTGTCATTCCCAAATTCAAAGTTAAGAATGAACACATTTTAAGAGTTAATTTAGATGCAAAAATTATTATACATTCTTTAAGATGTTATTTCATTTTATAAGTATTTCTAATATTTTTTTTTGTAAAATGAACGCGTTACATTTCGATAAATATAAAAAATGCTTCTAACAGTTTTAACGATTTTTTAAAAACGTATAATCTTTCTCTTTTTAACATCCCTGCCTGGCAGAAAGAAAAAAAATCGAGGAAAACAATGGAGGTTACGGATTATTTTCCGTAGATGAACAGAGAAAATGTAACGGGCGGCTGGAGGAAGAATATCTTAGGCACACCAAAATTAAATTTGTAAAGAAAGGTGCATGAGTGTGCACTTTAGTAAAGTGGCTATGCTCAATCGAATACAATTGATTGCAGCGTCCCTAACGGAGAACTAAAAAAATATGATAATGAACTCCGTCACAAAGCGAAATAGACGAAAAACGCTAGTTATATAATTTTAAAAGATAGTCTTCACTGACGGAGGGCATTTCATGAACAGAATAACGCTGTTCATGTATAAGCGCCATTTATATTAGCATTTCTGAATAGGACAGTCATTCACCAATAACCCTATTGTGTCAAATAAATGCCTTTTCTAACAGTTTTATCGACAATTCCAACTGATTAGACAGTATTCTGTAGAACAGGGGTTCTCAACCTTTTCATAAATGTATATCACCAAAAGCGAAATTCAAAAATTTCGGTACCACCCATAAAAATGTGTCATGTATGCAAAGCGAAAAATCAAGACTGTGCAATTAAGTTATTATCGCATATTTTTATTTCGTTTTCAATAAAAAAAATGAGCAAAAACTCTACTAAATACTAGCAAACACGATTAACAATATGGTTAATGCACAATATGATCTAGTTACGGGCGAATTACAAGATTATTAGAAATGCATATTTTGAGGGGAACGGGACTTTCTACTATAACTAACAGCAGTAAAAGGGTGTTAATAAATTTCTTGCGTAATATTGTATTTGGTGAGACAGTTCATTTAGCCATATTTAGTACGTTTAGAATTTATTTTCTTAAGGAAAACTTTTAAAGAAATTAATTCACAAAATATCTCGAGAACGATCCAGAACAGCTGTATAAAAGATGTTCCCATTGTTTCTTAATGAACGGTAACCTATCAAGTTCTTGTTTAACTTATTTTATTCTTCTGATTTCTTATTTGATTCTTTTTAAAACAACATACTGCATTCAAAGAATTAGAGCCTTCAATTGCACCACATAGATCAAAATCGATAGGGTTCCAATCCAACAGCCAACCTCTTTCAAATTGCTTTATTCGCTCGAAAGATGTAGTGTCCACATACACATTATCTCTTTTTCCCTCTCGTTTTATTGCCTCTCTCTTTATACCCTCTCTCTCTTTATACCTTATCTCTCTTTTTACCCTCCCTCTCTTTATACCTTATCTCTCTTTATACCCTCTCTCTCTTTATACCTTCTCTCTCTTTATACCCTCTCTCACTCTTTATACCCTCTCTTTCTCTCTTTATACCATCTCTTTCTCTCTTTATACCCTCTCTCTCTTTATACCATCTCTCTCTTTATACCCTCTCTCTCTTTACACCTACCTCTCTTTATAGCCTCTCTCTCTCTTTATATTCGTCCTCTCTCTCCCTTTATATTCGCTCGCTCTCTCTTTTTATACACTCTCTCTCTTTATACCCTCTCTCTCTTTTTATACCCTCTCTTCCTCTCTTTATACCCTCTCTCTCTCTTTATACCATCTCTCTCTTTATACCCTCTCTCTCTTTACACCTATATCTCTTTATATCCTCTCTCTCTTTATATTCGTCCTCTCTCTCCCTTTATATTCGCTCTCTCTCTTTTTATACTCCCTCTCTCTCTCGTTATACCCCTCTCTCTCTCTTTATACCCTCTCTCTATATATACCATCTCTCTCTTTATACCCTCTCTCTCTTTATACCCTCTCTCTCTTTACACCTGTCTCTCTTTATATCCTCTCTCTCTCTTTATATTCGTCCTCTCTCTCCCTTTATATTCGCTCTCTCTCTCTCTCTTTATACACTCTCTCTTGCTTTCATTTCTCGCCCTCACTTTCTTTCTCCATTCCCACCCCTTTCTTTCTTTTGTTCTCTCACTTTCTTCCTCTTCCTTCCTCCCGCTCTTTCTTTCGTTCTCTCTCTCTTTCTCACCTGTTTTCTTTTCTTATTTCTCTCCCATCTCTCGCTCATATGTGTATACATATGTGTATAAAGAGTATGCACATGTGTGTATATACATGTGTATACTCTGTATATGCAAATATACACGCACTGCAAAAACATTTATTTCGAGTTCAGGGAGTTTGAAATGTTTAAATCCCTCAGCAAATTGAATTCGAATGATCAACATCGATGTTCTTTCATTACTGTATTTGTGGGGAACGTAATTTTTTGTCTAATTATGCAGCTGATATGGCCAATCAAAATACTCAGATTTTTTTTTCCCATAAATATAGATAAGCAATTGATTAAATAGCAATTTTCGATCGAATAGCAGATATAAAAGTTAATATCCTATGCTTCAAATATATTATTAAAGATTAGTATAGTTTATTGTATTGTTAATACCAAAGAAGTCCATAAAAGAGCATTTATGACTCTAGAGACTGAGACAACACGCAACTAGGAATGATGATCATTGGTTGAGTAAAAAAGAATTCTGGGGGAAAATAACTTCCTGTACCTAACGTCAATATTGACCTTCCACTCCAATCATTAGGAGGGGGAAATCTCGCGTGTGCCATCGGACACCTGCCTGAAAGCTTTATATGTACCGAAGTATGTTCTAATAACTACAATTCCCAGTAACTGTCATTTCTTCTACTGTAATAATATTTTTGCTTTCTTTACATATATGGAATAAATAACTATTCATTTTAACTGCACTTCGCGTGTTCTCAACGGCTAGTCTATATAAATAAAATTGAAAATCTGTCTGTCTGTCTGTTTGTCCCATCATCACGGGAGAACGGCTGAACCGAATTTGATGAAATTTTGTGGGTAGCCTAGAAATAGCCCCACTTAAAATTTAGTCCATGTTTTGAGTTTCTACGCCCAGTGGTTCTCGAGATATTAGTAAAAAACGAAATTTTCGTTTGTCTCATCATCACGGGAAAACGGCTGAACCGAATTTAATGAAATTTTGTGGATAGCCTTGAAATATCCCCTCATAAATTTTGTCTAAGTTTCGAGTTTCTAAAACCAGGGATTGTCGAGATATTAATGAAAAACGGAGCTTTTTCTTAGGAGATCTACTCTCCAACTCCGTGGTTTATCCAAACGGAAAAGATGAAAATCGTTTGTTTAAAACGCCAAAATGAAATAAAACTTCATTTCCGAGTTTGGTGCAGGATTTTTGCATTAATTAGTCACTATAGGAAAACATGAATTGTTTGAAACATGAATTTAAATGGAAAAATCTACCTCCATGGTTCATCTTTCACAAGCTTAACGATGTAAAGTATAAAGAAATCAAAATGGCTATATAATTTCGCATTTTATGAGGAAGATTCTATCTTATATCCTGTTGTTCGGCAACGGAATGAAATTAAATGTGTTGTTAATATTTATTATTATTTTTTCTATTTGTATAATAAATAAATGGATGTAAAAATATATTTTATAAATGAACGGTTTAATTGCTCTTTTAATTATATATATTGCGAACTGCGTACATCACTTTCATTTATTTTAGCAAAGAGGTTTCAAGCTCATATATTGTGTTTAGCTAATAAACTCATATATTGTGTTTACTCAATAAATGCATTTTGCCGATTGTTGAGGCAGAAAAAGAGTAGAACGGGTGTATGTATCTTCTAATACAATTTTAGTGTTTTCATTTAGTATATACAAACGGAATCAGAATATTTTATTCTTCAGATCTTCAAATACAGAGCTACGAATTTAGAGGAATATCCCTAAATAACTTGGTAACATTTCTTAAACTTTACCAAATTAGTGGAAATGTCTCGAAATTGATAAAAATGACCCAAATCAATGAAATTAAATTTGTTTTTTTAGAATAAAGTACTGAAATGATGTTTCTGTAGCATTTGTCGGTCAGTCCATCCATCCTACTTAGTAACACATTTAACGAATTTTTTTAATATCACCAAATTGGTAAAAATATTTCTAAATCCATAAAAATATCATGAAATTGATAAAATCGAGCTTAATAAATGAAATTAATTATGTTTTGTTAGGGGATAGTATTGTGATGATGTTTCGTCAATTTGTAGCAAAATGGAACTATCAGTTCTACAGTCCCACTTGGCGATAAATTTGGCGATTTTTTAAGTTATCGCTAAATCGACGAAAATGTCGCCAAACCTTCCATGGAGATTGCATTATTCAGATGATATGATTTCCATCAATTTATTTGAAGCAAATAATATCATGTCACTTAGCAACGGATCCAATGTGTTATGTGTCATACGATTTTTAATAAATCTTTTCCGATTTGAATAATAAAGATATGTATATAAAATAAATTTCATTGACATTCCATTTTTGACTGGATAATATCAATTACGGTCTTCAGGTTTAAACATCATTATTATTGATATTTTCGGGGACTGTTGATTCAGGGATTACTGATATTTTCAAATTATTATGGAATTGTTTTATGACGAAAATTGTTGAAACTCATATATAGTACGTTGTACGAGTAATCTTCTACAAATGCACGGGTATATATTCTAATCTACGAGAATATAAGTAGTACAGGTATATTGGCATATATTTTGATATATATTGGCATATATTGGAATCAATTACGACCTTCTGGTATTAAGATTACAAGGATTTTTGATACTTTCAATTTATTATGTCATCTCTTTTATTTTGCCAAATATTTTTGAGACTCATATTGCAATACGGGTAAGCTTCTGCTAACACACTGGCATATTTTCTAATCTGCGACAATATAAGTAGTACGGGGTTGCATATATTGATTCAATTCCTTTTTTTTTAATTTGCTTACAAAAGGAGCCAGGATGTTTTATTCTTCAGATCTGCCCGTGAAGATAATTTTGCATAGTGAGAACAGATATTCTTAAACTTCTCTGTATGAGCAATAAATTTAATATTTTAACAGAATTTGCACATGATTGCGAATTATAAATTTATTTATATTATATACTCCGTACGAAGAACGGGTATGCTGCTAGTATTCAATGAATGTGACACCTACACGTTTAATCAAAGTTGTTGATTATCAGTTTTAATTGTTGGCAGCGAAAGTATATCAAATTGCATATTTATTGTTTTTGAGAGGCAAAGTAGTATAGGTTTCTTGAAAAAACGTCTTCTTTTTGTATTGTCAATCCTAGTTCGACTTTTTTTTTGTTTTATTTTTAGTTAATCTGGAAACTAAGACGGATCGAATGAGACCGAAACCGAGATTCTGGCTGAAGTGGAAGTACTCGATCATTTGAAAAAAGGTTTTGAATTTTTTTTTTTAATTATTCCTTCTCATCTTCACCTTAAATTCGAAGTTTTCGAAATATTAGATTTTTTCGTTGACTTATAAGCTGAGACGGATTAAATGAGGCCAAAATCAAGATTCTAACTATCGTGGAAGTGCTCGAAAATAAGCAACTTGCTTTTAAGATTTTTATTATTCCTTTGCGCCGCCACCTTTAATGTGAATAATTATAATTTTAAAATTTTTTCTTGATCTTTGTAATGGATCAAATGACATGAATGAATTCATGATTTAAGATTTTAGCTATAGTGACAGTTCTAGATATTAATACATCACCCCCTCACTCACTCTGTCAGTTGGTTCAGTGTACTACATTATATAGATGTACAGGAAAATGTACTGTGCCGAGATTTTAAATTCGAATTTAAAGTCTTCGAAAGATTTGTATTTTTTAAACATCTTTATACTCGTATGAGGTCTCGGTAACTTTTTAGTTCAAATTTTTTTTATTTTCATTTATACTACGATTTTCCTAACAGCCTATTACGACCTTCGATTGCAAAGACCAATCAGAAACTTTCCAGACGAAGGGCGGATTCTACAAGTGTGAGAGGGATTAATTTTGGTGCAGATTGATCTCTGAAGCGCGTTCCAGTTACATCATGTTCTCTGTTAAGTTAATTATCGATCACAGGAATTACATTCGAACGACCTGAGTTCGATTCCCTGCACCGTCCAAAGCTTCCTCTGTGTTCGCAAGAAGTACGGGTACATTAAATATATGGGTCTGTAAGTCCTTCCGAGAGGTTGGTGGTATAGAAAGGAGGGTACGGTCCCTGTGGAAGCCACCCCCACTGGGTTCCGGTCTAAATTGTGTGGTACTGTCCCGACCGTCCAAACGGATACCTCATACTTTCTGGTAGATCGAAAGGTCTGGGTCGAACAAAGGAACAATTATCGACCACAAGAAAGTGGATACCTAGACTTGGAGAGTCGACAATGGTAATCGCCGGAAACTAAGGAATACAAATCTGTAAAAAATCTATCTTCTACATTCGAGTATCATTCAGTATTTCTTGTGAGTTGTGCTCAAGTTTAGAATGAGTACAATTTAGGTATGACCATCAAACGTATATGGTGTACTTAATGTAAATTTAGGGTCTATCCGTGGTAAAAGTCCTTCTTATCTGATTTCTTTATGTCAGACGGAGAAGTTTGTAACTTTTGTTTAATAAATTTGTTTTATCTCGTAATATCTGCTTGTGTATTCCTTGACTTTTAGGATTGATTAATTGCTATTTCCATAATCGCGTACTTTGACATGTGGCATTGTCGTATGATTATCTTGTTGTTGTTGTTGAGACCCAGACCGTCCGACCTACCAGAAAGGTGTAAGGTAACTGAATGGACGGCCGGGAAGTGCCACCCAATTTAGACCGGAACCCAGTGGGGGAGGCATCCACAGGGACCGTACCCTCCTTCCCCTACCACCAACCTCTCGGAAGGACTTACGGACCCACATGTTTAACGTGATCGTACTCCGCATGAACACGGCGGCATTTGTGGCAGCGTGCAAATCTAGCGCGCAAACCACGGGGATACCGCACCCGAGATGGCCAACAGCACGCGGTGTTCCGAAGTGGTCACCCACCAAGTACTAACCGCGCCCGATGCTGCTTGACTTCGGTGATCTAACGAGAACCGGTGTTTTCAGCACGGTACGGCCGTTGGCCCCCATGATTATCTTGTTGCAGTAACTCATTACCAGAGGAAAATACTGCAGTCAATTCACTTCAGAGACTCGCGTCTTAACACAGAAATTGTCTATGTTGTAACTTCATTGTCAGAGTTATTTCTGGTGCTACATTGATGATGACAGTTACAATAAACTTGTAAGGTCATCGAGGAATGTATTCGGGCTTTAATTCAGAGTATTTGAAATATTTTCATCCTAAGGGATTCATACTAGTGAACATAGCTAGTGAACATAGCTTCTAAGAGCTAGTGAACATAGCTCCTTCACACCAGATACTTATGCGAAAATGTTTGAATTTCTTTTAACAAACGGATCATCATATCTTGATTTATTTTTTGCAAAAAGTTACAAGGTATTCATGAGAAGAGCATTGAAGAAATAAATCAGTGATTGGTGATGTTGTCAAAGAATTATCATCCAAAATGAACTACCTAATATTAAGCCCCGTTAAGTTTTCAGTATATACCCTGCATAGAAAACGTTTTCGAACATAACTGTTGGCTCCACAGTTTAATTTATTTCACATTTAACTACAACTCGCGCTCTAACCGAGAGAATATATTTAATCCAGTTCGAATTTGAAATTAACTGTAAGGCATGTAGTTTTATGTGTGTGTTACATTTACTCGTATTTCTGAAGTTTTCATATTAGTATAATTACCTGAAATAATATATACCTTGCCTATTACATGCCAGAATTTTCTATGTTGCATTAATAAAGACAGTAAATATCAATATTCTTGAATCCTTGGCAGACATGTCACGTACACGCCGTTCAATCATTTTGCGGCAGACAAACAATTCCAGAATTCCTGAATCAGCAATGATCTAATGCAAGTGAAATAAAAATCATTGAAAGAATACTCGGTGTACGCCAAGCAACTCTTGGGCTACAACGACTGAAACGACTGCTTCAATTGCTTAGCGTATTTAAAAGCTCTCTTGATAACATAGACCTATATATCTGATCTGACTGATATTTTTAAGTGAGGTATATATGATTACATTTAGCCTGTTACATCATAGTTTTAGTAATGACAACCACTAGTACAAGATGGTGAACTTGGTCGATTTATAATACCTTAATTAATTTCATGAAATATTGATCGGAATGAGCATACTATTGGTAGAGTTGGTGTTAAAAGCATGACTAGATTGATTGACAATCTAGCTATATTTTTAATTTAATAACGAAGATAAGTCTAGACTAATGTTAGACTAATAAGTATGTTAGACTAATGTTAGACTAATGTCTAGACCAGGGGTCGGCAACCTATTGAAACGGAAGAGCCAAAAGTTACAATTTACAAAATTTCCCAGTTTTTAAAGAGCCACTAAAAATTTTCGTTTCAATATTATAGTATTTGCTTATATATATTGGATTTCGATTTAAAATAAACGGTTTTAAATACGGTATAATATTTATTCATATAAAAACACAAATATAGATAGTTACGTCAATGGGAGCATTGGCTTTGCATGCCTTTTGAAAGTTTGATTAAATCTGGCTTATAACTTGTTATTTTAAGTTTCAAGCACGACTCTAGATTTGTATTTGTTAGTTGACTTCTAACTTTACTTTTTATTATATTCATGCAAGAGAACGCTTGCTCGCACGAATATGTCGACTCGAAGATCGTCAGCACTCCATATGCCAACTTCTTCACCGCATTGTAGCATTCTGGAAGACTATTCCATGCGCCGAATATGAGGGCCTCAACTCTAGAAATTTCTTTTAGAGCTGTCCACTTGTGCTGCGCGATGTGCATGCATTTCTGGACCCCCAACTCTTCCAAATGGCTCTTGAGTTCTGTGAACTAGCCACTCCACAAGTCTTTCCTTTTCAAATCTAGCAATTGCGTTTGGAGCAATCCAGCATCAATTCCAAATGGCTCAATGTTGATCTCATTTGCATTTGTGTTGAGAGGATTTACTATGAACGCGAGAGTACTTTTGTTTGTTTTGAATTGCTCGAATCTCTCAGCGAATCCATCCTTCATGTTTTTTAAAGGTAGGCTGAAGTAATTCGTGTCAATAGTTGCATTGGTCTCATCGCGATATTGCTTCAGATTTTTAAAATGAAGTAATTTACCGCTTCCCATGTCTTCAACAAAAAGAAGTAATTTTTTTTTCGAAACAAACTACTTCAAGCAAGGCGTAGGCTGGGTTGCCCTTTCCTTGCAGTTTTAGATTTAGTTCATTTAGTTTCATTGTGGTATCTACCATGAAGTTGAATTTTTGCAGCCATTTGTCTTCTTCCAATTCGGGATGGTCAATGCTTTTTTCATTGAGGAATATTTTTATTTCACTCAAGCACAAAGCAAAACGTTGCAATACATTACCTCTGGAAAGCCATCGCACTTTATTGTGCAGAAGTAGGTCAGAAAACTGGCTATCTATTTCTGCAGGGAAATCTTTAAACTGGCGATGGTAGAGTGCTCTTGCCAAGATGCTGTTAATAATCTTAATTACCAAGTTCATGACCTCAACTATTTCGGCCGGAAATGTTTGGGCACAAAGCGCTTCGTGATGAATTATGCAGTGAAACGTTAGAATTTAGTGGTTTATTTTTTTCTGGAGAATTGATGTTACCCCTCTATGTATTCCTGTCATACTTCTGGCTCCATCAGTTGCTATACAAACGATTTTATTTATATCGATTCCATTGTCTTCCAGGCATTTTTGCACAGCATTTGCTATATCTTCTCCACGAGTTTGCCCTGAGAACGGTAGCAATCCTAGCAGTTCTTCTTTTGGACCTTGGGACGACATATACCTGACGAAAAGGGTAACTTGTGCCGTGTCTTTTATGTCGCAAGACTCATCTATAGCAAGTGATAAGGCAGAAGCCAGTTGAATGTCTTCCACTTGCATATGTGTTACATTTGAAGACATTTTAGCAGTTCTATCTCGTATTGTTTTAGCAGATAATGGCAAATCTTTGATTTTTTTTCATGATTTCTGCTTTGTTTTTAAAATCACGAAACAGTTCTCCAGATGCACGTATAAAACAATCTTTGACGTACTCACCACCTGTGAATGGTTTTCCTCTTTTTGCAATTTCTAATGATACTGCAAAGTTTGCCAGATTTACATTATTGGAAGATTGCGCCCAGTTACTTAGCATGGAACTTGACTGTTGTTGTTTTTTTGGAGCTCTTCAACAGCTTTTTTTCGTGCGTCACCTGTTGGATATTTACCAGCATACTGGGTATGTTTTGTAGTGAAATGTCTTTCAAAATTTGACTTCTTATCGTGTGCGAGTTTTTCGTGGCAAATGAGACAAGTCGGAAGGCCATCTGTGTTGCATATGAATGCAAACGACTCCGTCCAATCCTGATTGAATTCTCGGTTTTCTTCTTCAGTTCTTCTCTTTCCTTTACCAGATGCCATGATGGCGCGGAGCTGAAAAAATGACTTTTTAAAATTTTACTTAGCTATCTAAAACGGCAAACAATTTATTTACCATTATTACTTCGTTAGCACGATCCTCAGATATGTAATTAAATTCTGTTACTGATTTTATTATATTATACGCGTACATACATTTGAGAAGATAATTCGCTTCTACATCGTATTCTTCTTGAAACAACAAGCGAATAGACACGCAGAAACCGCAAGCGATTAAATTAACACACATGCAACGTAACGTCGACCGCGATATCCGAGGATGACTGACTGACAACACGTCTAGAGCCTAGACGTGTTGTCTGGACTCTAGACGGTGGCTGTTTGGGTGAGACGGATATGAAATTCAATTGGCTGAAAGATAAACATGGTCACAGAGTCTCATCTCTAAGAACAAAACAATAGTTCAAATCTATCTAATTACGGTCATGTTAAGCTTAGCGATTTGTAATTAACGATTATGAAAATAGAAGCTATTGAGAAATTAGGTACTTAAAAATATATTTTCTTATTTTTTAAGGGTTTTGATAATAAAATATTAATTTTTTCGTATGGAACTGGAGAGCCGCAACTTTACATCAAAAGAGCCACATGCGGCTCGCGAGCCGCAGGTTGCCGACCCCTGGTCTAGACTAATAAGTATAGGCTCACGTTTCTACGACATATGTGGCACCTAGGATAAGCAAACAGGAGCTTCAATAATAAAAATAGTTTGGGTGGAATAAACAGTGGGGATGTAATCAAAGAAGGGAAATACATTTCATGCATTTATAACAATATAATTATTACACTTGGTTGTAGCCAGATTACTTTTAAACAGAAGCAAGATTATATATGTATATTATGTGTCTTATACAATGTAGAGTTGTTTGAGTGTCTTGCTGTAGTAATTTATTACCAAATGCAATTATTGTAGTCACTACACTTCAGAAACTCGGGTCTTTAAGCAGGAATTTGTCCTGTTGGAACTTCATTGTGAAGATCTCTCTGGTGCAACTTTGATGACGTCAGTTGCGACAAGCCTGGAATGACATCGAGAAATGTGTTCGGACTTTTGTATTTCTTAGAATATTGGAAATATTTTTAGTCTAGGGGACTCACTAAACGAAGCGATCATAGCTCCTTTGTCTGCCTGACCCTTATACGAAGATATTTGAAGTTCTTTTAATAAACAGATCATCAGATCTTGATAAATTTTTATACGTAGAGGGCAATGATAAGAAGGATATAGAAGAAGAAAATCAGATATTGGTAACATTATAGAGCAATTATCACCCAAAATGGATTGCTTAATATTTTTCCCGTTAAGTTCTCTGCGTGCCATGCATGAAATACTTTTTACGAGTCTAACTATTGACTCCATGGTTTTATTTTTCTCTCTTTTAAGTGGAAATATCGTTCTAACCGAGAAGATATTTAATCCAGTTCGAATTTAAAATTTACTACGTGAATAATAGTTTTGTTTGTGTTACATTTAATCTTTTTATGGGAATAAATGTAACATACAAATCTTATTGAATTTGCTTATAAATATAATTATCCAAAACAATATGTACCTCTGCAGTTACAGCTCATCTTTCTCTACACTAAATTAATAAAGACTGTAAATAAAAATTCTAGAAGCCTTGGCAGACATGTCATGTCCCGCAATTTAAACCTTTCACTGCAAACGAACAGTGTTGAATTTCTAAATAGGCAAATAGCTGAGATGAATGGCATAGCAAGCAACTACTACAAGAATACGGGATATACGCCAAGGAACTGCAGCAGAGCGAAGACGACTTGAGCACTGCTTCAATTTCCTAGAGTATGCAGCAGCACTCATAAACAGATTGTGTCTAAACTGTTGTCAGGACTGAATTCCTTCAGTCTAACAACCATTCTTATTTTATGCATAAAAATCCTGAATTTCCACTGAAAATCTTCCTTTGTGTAAAAATTCATGTGTGTACATTATTTGTGCTAAATTTTATATTCAAATTCATAAGTGTAATATAAATGCCTCAGGTACAGTGCTGTACCGTACATCAGCCGAAAAGTTAAAACCTCAAATTCTATAAAAGCATTTCATATTATAAATTCCTATTCAACATTAACACGTAAAATCGCCGTTTTGAGCCTCAGTAAATAGGTGATACATGTACGCCATTAAAGAACGCAGATGGTTTCAGCAAATTATTTATGGAAAAGAACGGATGAAGAAGTTTCAATTCTTGAAGAAGCATGATCATTTCTTATACAATGTTTCATTAGAAAATAAATGGCATATACTTTTAACGCTATTTCGAACCTTTCTCGAGGTATTGCACCTTTTTAAAATAAATTTATGTAAAAAATTACTTAAAATTATAAAAATAAGCTACTATTAAATTTGTTCATTTTTCATATGCAATATTATGCGATAAATTTGTTAACGTCTGTGAGGATTCTATTATTTATTAACATTTTAATTTAATTCTACTTTTTCCTTATTTTTATTTATGTCCTAAACTTCTCAACTTTCACTCCGAAGAATCGCATACTCACGATTGGTCAGATCTATAAAAAGGGCAGACTTTAGAATTACGTATCTGTCATTCCGCCGAGCTCGCGTGCGTGTGTGTGTTCTGATCGTCCATAGAAGGTAGCATCTGGAATATAGTCTGCAATCTTGTGAGTATATATATTGTGTCGTAGTTTGATCATGATGGGTTCAGATTGAAGTTCAGTTTAGTAATAAGTTAGGTTTAAAGTTCATTGTAGATTAGTATGTCTCGGTTAGAATTTGTAATGCTAGCGTTGTAAATAATTTGTTTATAAATTTGTAATATATATATATATAGTGTGTGTGTGTGTGTGTGTGTGTGTGTGTGTTTTAGTAAATAAAGTTGTTTATTTGTTAAACGTCGTGATTCCTTCGTCGAACTCTAGTCATTAGGTTATTGGAAGTTTAATTTAGAGTGAAATAAATTATAACGGTTCATACAAGAAGTCATGATCTTGGGTAGAAGTAGAATATTACTTTACACATCATTCTTTTAAATCTAGTTCTTTTTATTCACAAAAGAAGATACTTTGTGCAAAGGTTTTGTGTTTTAATTCCCAGCAATTCGACAATAGTCATTTATTTGTATATAAAAAAGCAGCTCTCTCCGTCTGTCTGTAACGTTTGGTGGTAAATTTGGCAAAATTGGAAAATTTTTAAATGCTACCAAATTGACGAAAATATCGCCAAAATTTAAAAACATGACTCCAATCGGATGAATAACTTATCAATACAGGCCGCATGGTCTGTTGTTGGTACTAATAATTAAACTCTGTCTAGACAGCATGATCTGGACAGACAGAGTTCTGAAATATTCAACAACACAGGCAAAAATCAAAGTCCAAAAAACAAACTTTTGACCCCCCCCCCCCCCCCCATGGTTCTTTTCCTCACTTCTAGCTGGAATTCTCGCTCTGACCGTGAGAACATATTTAAGCCTGCTCAAATTTGAAATTAACTACAAGAATGTAGTTTTATTTGTGTGTTGCATTTACACTTGTTATGCGAGTAAATGTAAAGCACAAATCATATTAAATTTTTATATTAATGTAATTGTATAACCAAATACTTGGTAGATAACGAATCCCATCTAGTTAATGCAACACGTAACACGCACACCCCAACCACAGATGAAGACTGGCGAAACTGAAGAGGATAAATATATGCAGAGCCTAATCATCAATTCAGGTGAGACATTACGAAATAACAATGTCAGAAGATCATTAGTCTATATTACAATGAACTAAAAGATATGTGCGGACTTCGTCAACTTAGGACTTAGAGTGACAATAACTAAGAGTGACAATAACTAAGAGTGACAATAACTATGAGTGACAATAACTAAGAGTGACAATATAAACTTGAAGGACTAAGAGTGACAATATAAACTTGAAGGACTAAGAGTGACAATATGAACTTGAATGAGTGAATTTGGACATAATAGTAATTACACAAATATATAAAACGAACTCTAAACTGAATAGCAGCTAAATAATAACTTGCATTGAACACAAAGTCCTTCCCCTACACAGAACTGCGCCTACCAAGAGTCTACGAACATCTTAAGTAGAATGCATTGCTAGGCACCTGCTCATACCTAAAGATGGAAGACGTCATATTTTTAATTTTTATTTATTTATTTTTTCCTCTACAGAACCGTAAATGCGTGTTAATACCATACGTTAGATTTCATGTATAATGTTTCAAGATAAAATTCGTATAAATGCTGGAGATGCTATAGACTGGTGGGGCTCTCGTAGGACGATAGAAGATTGCAACCACGCACAGGACGTACATGATGCTTACACGAATGCCTTGTGAAAGATTGGCTAAATTAATTATAAAAATATATTAACGTATGGACTACGTTTCGGATGCTATCAATATTGATAATTCAATTTGTGCGTAACATAAGTTAATAAATTTCTTTGAAATAATTTTACATGTTATCATCCGGAAAAGATTTCAAATGTTCAATTAGCACTGTGCCGTGGATCTTGTATATAATTTTGTTTCCCGCTGTGCTCTTCCTTACATTACGTAGCAAAAGTTAAGTGTTGTCCACGTCAGATTTATTTTTCATTTGGTCCTCCTGTAAATAAGTTTGCTCATCTTTGATCTGAAATAAACTGGAGTTGCATTGATGCCCACAGTTGAATTCGTATCGGAGAGAGATGCTGGAGACGAATCGTTTGAAATTCCCACAGAATTAACCTTTGAACCCTGCCACAGTCCTTCCTCTTCCTTTCCCTCCCAGGAGGAGACAGACTAAGCTCATCCATTTACCAAGGAGGAGGAGAGCATCGACTGTGATGCCAAAATTTATGCAGACATTTAACAGATCAGGATCACATTCGATCACCCATGCCGGGAGACGAATAGACTTGGAAAATGTTTTATGATGTATGCATGGTGATCAGGAATAAAGCCGAGAACATTTTACTAGGCAGGATATTCGATCAAGTACTTGTAAAATACTTCATTTCATTCAGTGGAAGTAGTGGTACTGGTATATGATCTGAGCTCAATCCAAGAGATCTGAGTTTCATCCCCGGTTTTGGCCGAGTGTTGTTTTGTTCGATTTTCAAACTTTCGATATTAATTGCCATCACATATTATTATTGATTTTTGTTTCGTTTTCTGCTAATTAATTGTCCTACGTGCATAGCATAATGTGTAGAGAAAGTATTGTAATGGAGTCAAAAATTTGAATTCGAGTTTTCGACTGATGTAAACGTTTTGGGCATGTCTGAACATGAATCGAATTTTGAGATGACGTCTCTGAGTGTGTATGAATGTGCATGTGTGTGTGTGCGTGTGTGTGTGTTCCCGTGAGTCTGTAGACGCGATAGCTCATAAACAAATCATGTTTCAGAAACTGCGTGGTCAGTCAGTGAATTCAGAAACCCTGTTGAATTTGAATGCGATCAAACGTTCGGAAGATCCATAAATTTTTGAACGAATTTTTAAAAAAATCATAAAAAATTTGGCTGTTTAATAATGTTTAAGTACTAATTATATTATTAATAACTTCCCACTAGCAAACGAATTATACACATTTTAAAACTTTGTCATGAAGATATTATGCGTTTTTTAAATAAATTTATAAAACATTACAAGATATTTTAAAAGCAGCAAGTATCGTCCATATGTTCAAATTTCATATAGAATATCATGCGAAAAATCTGTTCATATGAATTCACGATATTCACAACAGAAAACAAATTTTTGCAATAGTCGTTTTGTATTTTGAAGTCAAACTATTCGCCAATTGTCATTTGTTTCACGTGATATTAATTAAATGTCAATTGCATGTCGGGGAGGAAGTTTCTTGTAAGTGTGGATAAAACATTTGTTTTGACGAATGATGTCACCAAAAGTGGCAAATATAAATTTAAACTAATTCAGTGATAATAGCATTGTGATATAGCCTATATTTGGTGACTCTATGTGCGATGATTAGATGCTTTCCACACTAACGAGATTCGCCTTTCCAAAATAAATTGGAAAAGTTCAATCATTATTGACGCATAATAAACTTAATTATCTTGACATATGAAAAATATAATTACAGTAGTGCTAAAAAAAAATTCCATATTTCCACTACTTCGATGGAGAAAAGAAAAGCAGAAACACATTTTAAAGTGTTTTATATTGTGTGTTTTTAATATTGATGATATTTAATGTGTTTACTATAACTGTTTAGCATTAAATAGGTGGGTATGTAATAATGCACAGCATTATTTATTTAGAAATGTCTATGTATGAAATATACCAAAATAATGAGAAACACGTGGTATTCTTATTACTTTCCTTATATACATAATGTATAAGGAAAGTATTGTGACAGGGTCGAAAATTCGAATTCGAGTTTTCGACGGAAGAGCACGTTTCAAGCATCCCTGATCATGAATCGACCATTTATGAGGTGGTGTCTGTGTGTGTGTGTGTGTGTGAAAGTATATGTGTGTGTGTGTGTGTGTGTGTTTCAGTGAGTTTGTGGAGACGATAATTGACGAACGAATAGACCGATTCGAACAAAATTTGATACAAAATTACAATTCGTGAATAATGGAAGTTTATTGTTTCTATACGCAATCGAATGTTCAGAACTCCCCTAAATTTTCGAGTGAAATTTAGAAAAAATCATCAAAAAATCAAAACCTCTAATAAAGTTACGCAAATAGACATTTCTTATGTAATTTTTCATTAGAAAACGATTAACATAAATTTTAGAACGCTAGCATGAACCGTTCTCGAGATATTGCACATTTTTCAAAAAAATTATCAAAAAATTATATAAAATAGAAAAAAAAATTCCTATTGAGAAACATGTTCACTTTTCATATGTAATATCATGCGATAAATTTGGTGACATCATTCTCGTGGATTTAGCTTGCTCCATTCATGAAAAAAGATACTTTGAGTAATACTTTTGTATTTGAACGCCAATAGTCATTTATCTGCTATAAGAATAAATTATTTCTCTATCCATAACGCTATCTAGATTTTGGCGACGAATCTGGCGGAATGTCGCCAACTTGGCGACTTTTTTAAATGTTACCAAATCAAAGAAAATCTCGCCAAACGGATAAAAATGACGCTAAATGAATGAAAATAACGACGATTTGACGATTTGGAAATTCAATATCTTGGAAAAAATATAAGTATCTACTATAAGAATAACCTATTTTGTTTGTACAGTAAAAGTAGTAAATACTTTGCACTATATAATAGGAAAGTCATATGCTGCCCACATCAGATCTTTTTAATAAATATTGATATAATAAAAAGTTTTTTTTATAATTAAACAAAAATATTTTTCTAAATTTTCGAGATGGCACGGAATAACGTCTACTGCCCCATGATAATAATTAGAGAGCGATTAGACTTCAAATCTGCATATAAGGGTCAATATGCACTGAAAATAGGATACAACATTCTGGTTTGTTACGCTATATTAAACATTTATTTTGAAAATACTGAATTTTTTGGAGTGATTCAATACTTTTGAGCATCAGTGCAGGACTTATTTAAGGAATCTATTTGTTTTGTATAATAAAATATTACTTCAAAATAATTAAAATAGTTTAATATACTAAATATATTGCTTAGTAGATGTTATCAATCACTTTTTAAAGTTAAAATTGCGAGAAATGTGGGTTAATTTCGGACTTAAAATAGTTTTACACGTTGCCATGAACAAAGTACCAAATCTGAACTCCAAAAATATTGTGTTTGTAAATTATATTTTCGCTGTGAAAGAAGTTAAAGTCATTGCAATATGTAGTAAAAGTCATGTGTTGGCTATATCAGATTTTTTAACTTGCTGAAGAAAATTGTCATTGCAAATTGTTTCAAGGATGATAATAATAATAATAATATAAAAAAAAAATTGGGCAGTGGCTCCTGTCCGGTGGAACCGAAGTGGTTTTACGCTGATATTGCGCTATTTTATAAAGCGGATATTTTTTTTATCCATATTTCGTTAAACAGATTCGATTCAATAGGTTTGATTAAGCAGATTCTTTATCCGGTTGTAATATTTAATAATACTTCATTAAGAGTGTAATGTTGATATTAAAATGAATTATGATAGTTTGGGATACTCATTGAACTGTATTTACCGTTAATTAATATTCACTGAACGAGTTTGATTCATCTGAATTCATTAAATGAGTTCAATTCTGCAGAATTCGTGAAACGAATTTGATTCATCAGGATTCATTAAAGGGATTCAATTTATTGGGATTCATATAACGGATTCAGATTAGATTCATTGAATTGATGCAATTCAGTGGGGGTTTACTAAACTGATTCTATTTACGGGATTCATTACACTGATTCTTTATCCATTATTATTCTATTAAATGGCATTCCATTAACTTTGTTTGTGGTGCTATTTTATTAATTTGGATATTTCGTTTCCCTATATTTCAATAAAGTGATCATATTAACTGGTAAATGTTGAACGAATTCTGCAGTCTGAATTATTCCATTAAATAATATAATTAAGCTGAGAATTCTGTTATTGAAATAAATAGTGGTGGTTTGAAATTCTATTTTATTGAAAGGGGGTAAATAACTGATATTTTACTAAACGGGTTTTTTATATATTAATGTTTGGCATTCCATTAGGCCACTGATCCTGTAATTGAAATGAATGATGGTGATTTGTGATACTATTTTATAAGGCTTGATATTTCGTTGTCCGATATTTAATTAAACTGATTAGAATTAAATATTTAGATCTATTAACCGGATTCCATATTCAGTACTATTCCATTAGATTATTTCATTATTTTATCGTTTAATACGTAATTAGAATTGCGTTATTGAGATGAATAGTGGTAGTTTGGAACGTTATTTTATTAAAAGGGGTACTCTTTTAAAATATATTTCAATAAACGGGATTTTTATCCATTTATATTTGGTATTCCATTAGGTGACTGATTCTGCAATTGAAATGAATGATGGTGACTTGTGATACTACTTTATAAGAGTGGATATTTCGTTGTTCGATATTTAATTAAACTGATGGGAATTAAATATATGGATTCATTAATCAGATTCTATATTCAGTACTATTCCATTTAATTATTTCATTAAGCGGAGAATTTTGTTATGGTGGATATAGAAAATGGTGTGTATGGAGAATAGTAGTAGTTTGGAATGCTGTTTTATTAAGAGGGGTATTCCGTTAACCGATATTTCATCAAACGAATTAAAATTATATATAAACAGTATTTCTATAATACCCCAGTGAATTCTGTGAAGGAAAATGCAAGAACGAAGTTATTCTAAATTCCCTCACGTTTGTCAGATATTCTTCGGTCCCTGCCTCAATCCTCCAGGAGAGGAGAGAGAGCGTATTCATTAATCCAGGAGGAGGAGAGGAATCGACTCCTGATGAGAAAATTTATGCCCACATTCAGGGAAGCATCGACTCTTGATGGGAAAATTAATGCCTACGTTTAGCGGGTCAAGGTCCCATTCAATCACGTATGTAGGGGAGATGAATGGAATCGCTAAGTATTTGCAGGAGAAGAAAGGAGATAGAGCTGTGATTCTCAAACATCCTTGATCGTGGTTCACTTTGTTGATGTAAAAAATCTCTGCAAACAATTATGATAATTCGAAATGTCTGCACGGGATTACACTGGGTTTAAAATTTCATAGCGCATCACACATATAAGTTAATTGGGAATATAAGTTAATTGGAATATAAGTTAATTGAATACGTTGAAATAGTTTTACATGTTGTCATCAGGAAAAGCGCCAAACGCGCAATTGAATGTTAAAAAAATGTAGCATGGATATTATACATCATGTTTTCACTGTGAATGAAGTAAATAAATTGCATTATATAAGGAAAGTTATGTGTTGCTCACATTAGATTTTTTACCTGTTTTCTATTGTTTCGGTCCGGTTATTTCATTAAGGGAATCCAAATAATTCGTGTTCGGTGAACATAACTTAAATTATACAATTAAGCTGACAGTTACGTTGTCTAAGAGCAATATTCTGGAGTTCTACGTTGAGTATCCTCAGAAACCGAATAACGAAGTCAGATATTGGACTCATTTTTAGCTTATTTACAACAATGGAGAATTATGGAGCTTTAAGTTGCATGTGACGTGACATACTGAAAACAAAGTCGGACATTGGACTCATTTTTAATTTATTTTCGACAGTGGATATAATCATACCTTCATTTGTGTTGCGGCCACACAGACAGTGAAATAGTGTTGTCCTTGATTTAGTAAGATATCCCATGAATAAACCCATTTTTTAAATTAATTACGGGCAGAATACCTGCGGGCCCCACTAGCTTATATATAAAGAGCAGAACCATGGAGGTAAAAGTAAAGAGTTAAAACTTCATATGAAGAAAACACTAATATCGTTTGAAACAATAATTCAGGTGGCGCTGGGATTATATAAGTAGCCTTGCATTGTATGCATTTCTATGACAAAAGGCCCATTTGATATTTATTTAAACTGTCAATTTTGTAAAAATAAATAATTAGCCAATGAAAAGTAGAACTGAAACGAAAAAGAATATTCCTAAGTATTCAAAATAATTTTACCTTTCAATGTATTTTTATCTCCCTATATTCTGTATTCTACTCTTCAAATATGAAAAAATACTGGTTAATTACACTCATAATTAGGTAACTCTTAATTTAAAAATAATCAAAAATACATATACTAAGTACTACGCCTTTCTATTCCGTCAACTAGTGATTGCAATACCGGACCAAAAATACAATACCGGTATTCAGTATTTTTTTAAACGTTATACCGGAATACCGGTATTAGGAATTCTTTAAAAAAGGTACAAAAACACAGTTGTTTCTTTGCCATATTTATTAGTTTTATACAAAAAATGCATAAACTATAAAAATATAAACAATTTTGTTATGTACAAATATAAAATAAAGAAACAAATGTTATAATCAATTATTATTAATAAGAGCAGTAAAATAATAATTTATAACATTAGAAACAAAAAATATTTATAAAGGAACAAAATATATAGTATTATTATTAAGAAGAGTAAATATCACATGAAAATCTTGTTATAGAATATTTATTAATAGAAAAAAAACAACTAATTTATTAACTGCATATTTTTGAAATGTGATCGTAAAAAACATAATGCATCTATTGAACTGTCATTAAGCCTGGAACGTATTTTTGTGCACAAATTACCCGCAGTTGAAAATGCTCTTTCTGCATCCACGCTGGTTGGCGGTACTGTTAATAATGAGCGATATACTTACTCGAAATATTTGACTCATCTTCTAACAACTCGGTCTCTCGTCTGATGGTTTTGGATAAATCTATTTTTAACACTTTACAACAAAGTTGAAAAGTGTTTATGACTTTGTTCATTCATTCTGTCTGTCTGTCTGTCTGTCCGTTAGCACGATAACTGCCGTAAAAATGACTTAATCAAAATGAAATTTTAGTATGTTGTTCAGACGGTCTGTTGGACCTATGGGAATATAAATGAATAATATCACCCAATTAGTTTTGGATTGAACCCAGCTTGAAAAAATGAAATACGCTGAGCCCTATGAGGCCTAATTTTTCAAACATTTTTTAAGCGGATTTAAAATTCACAAATTGCTTCGAAAATTTTAGGTAATATTCAAATTGTTCCATAAAATATATAAAAAATTTCAGCGAAGTATATTCAGTAGTTTTTTAAATAAAAATTAAAATAATAATAACACCTCTTATATGAAGCGATCACGTGACCATGATATGAAAAGATCACGTGACCCACTTCAAAATGATACATGGCATCCATCTTGTCTCAAAATCGTGATTTTTAAAGTTCTTTTTAATTCATATTGAGTGTTGTATACGTCCTAAAACCACTTTATTTTTGCTTACATTCTACGCATCTACATACTGAAACAACGCAATTGCAATATATTTGAGTTTAAATGCTCATCCAAATTTGATTATTTCTACAACGAAGCATATTTTTCACCTATGTAAAATGTAAACAGCAAAATATGTAGAATGAGTTGTATTAGAATTGCTGCATTTCTTTAACACAAAATCATTTAGTTCATGGAGTCTGCATAGCTGATATGAATGAAATATTCATTGATTTTACTAAGAGAAGGACGATTTTTTTCGATGAAGTTTTACGCGTAGAGTTTAATTACTTGTAGCTCCATGGTCTTAATTTTTAAATAAAATAAATTATTATAGTATTGTGATGAATGACTTGAATGGGAAGTTATTTATGAATGAAATGCTGCTTTTATAGAGAGCCAGGCGTGTTATTTTTTCTATGACGTCATTTGAATGAATTTCAATTGTGTTCGATGAAGTTTTCAAATATAATAAATTATCGTAGTATTATGACAATTCTAAAATTATTACCGAGGAATGTATCACATTTTAGAGATGTTTAAACCAGGCAATTTATATTTCAATGCCGTCATTTGAATGCAGTTCATTTTTTTCGATGAAGGTTTAAGTTTTCAAATATAATAAATTAATGTAGTATTGTGATAAGTTTTAAAATATTACCGAGGAATGTATTGCATTTTAAACATGTTTAAATAAAATTGCATTGAAGTTGTAAAGTGCTTCATAATCAATGCTTTAAGCATGATTGATCTTTCTTGTTGGTATTACTTTTGCATTATTGTTTGTGGCAACTTTTTTATTTATAGTTAATTGTAATTTCTTCTCGAGAGACAATTCTTTTCCGATATTAACATCAACATCATCTTCAACGAATTCCTCTGGATAGGTCTGTGTTTGCTTTTCATAAATGTTTTTGTGGAAATTTACGACGAACTTAATTAAATTTGACCTTGTTAACTTCTTTTCTTCATTTTCGTTTTCTTTTTTAAAGTCGTTATAATTATGTAAATACCTTAAAATATTTTCTAGTTCACTATGCCTTTCTTATATGCGAATTTTCAATGCACTGTATATTTCCTCAGTTAGTGGAGTGTCCTGATCTTTAAGTGAGTGCTAAGGAGCTTCAGAAAACCAATAGGAGCTTCAGAGGACTGCTCCTGTGCACGGAGGTGTTAGTTTAGAATACGATCTCGTCTAGAAATTCGTATTATTAGATAGTTTAGAATATTAAATTGTAAGTTGTAGTTCATGCTGGAAATTAACTACGCCTGTGCAAGGAGTATTTTATTTCACAATTTTTATACGTGTTTTTAAAAATGCGTATAAAAATAAGTATTTTTATATTTTTTTTTAATATTTTTATTTATATACGTATTTTTAAAAATACGTATTTCAAATAACAGTAGATGCCCAATAAGTTAAATTAAACCCTTTAATAAAAAAAAATATTTATTATAGCGAATACCGAAAATTCTGGTATTTTACCTTAGCAAATACCGGTTTCACTAAATTACAAAATAGCACGAAATACCGGTACTCGGTATACCGGTATTGCAATCACGAGTGTCAACTAATAGTAGCAGCTACTGTACTAACACTAGCGACACCTAGATATAATTCTCAAAGCATTATGGCATTTTCAAGCCTTTCATTCAAAGGAGTTTTATCTCCTTTCTAACTTCATGAGCAGAAGTCTGGATTTTAACATAAGGTATGGCATCAGATACTGAAAATGAGTCCAAACCCGCTCCCTACATAATGCAACTAACTATACTTCTTACACAACGAACTTATGATGCAGCTATGGAGCTTTACGTAACATAAAACATCAGATACTGAAAGTGAGACTATAATTTTACTTTGTTCTTTATCATTTTATAAATTTTTATTTGAGATACCAAGCAATTCGGAGTTGTTATTGTTGTTGAAACCCAGACCGTCCGACCTACCAGAAATGTGTAAGGTAACTTCCCGACCGTCCAAGCAATTCGGAGTGTCACACTCATTTCGTTAACACGTTTAACAATCGAAATACGTCATGCTTCTTCTTTAAGAGAGAAAAAAAAAGCGTTTTCTTAAGCGCTTTTTGTTTATTACTTATAGGGCAGAATGACCGTGGGTCTAAATAATGGTAAAAGAAAAGAAAGAAAAAAAAAGGAAAAAAAAAAGGCGTTTTCTTATACGTATTTTGTTTATTACTTATAGGACAGAATGACCGTGGATCTAAATAATGGTGATTTGAAAATAAATAATGGTGATTTAAAATAAATATATTATGGTGATTTGAAATAAATAATGGCGATTTGAAATAAATAAATAGCAGTGATTTGAAATAAATAATGGTGGTTTAGAATGCTATTATTTTAAAAGGGATATTCCTTTAACTGGCACTTTATTAAACGGGTTTTTTACCCATTTATACTTCATTAAATGACATTCCATTAAGCGAAGGATTTTCTGGCTGAAATGAATGATGCTGACTTGTGATACTATTTTATTAATGTATATATTCCATTACTCGATATTTAATTATACCCATTAGGCTAATTTAAATTCAATCAGTATACGGTATATCCAGTATTATTCCATTAAAATATTTCATTAAGCGAAGAATTTTGTTATTGAAATGAATGATGGTAGTTTGGATAGCTATTACATTAAGAGGAATATTCCGTTAGCCGATATTTCATCAAACGGATATAATTATGTATAAACAGTATTTCTATAATCCCGCAGTGAATTCTGAGAAGGAAATTGCAAGAGCAAAGTCAATCTAAATTCTCTCAAGGCTGTCGGATATCCTTCGATCCCTACCCCAATCCTCCAGGGGGCGGAGAGGGCGCGTATTCATTAATCCAGGAGGAGGAGAGGAATCGGCTCATGATGAGAAAATTTATGGTCACATTCAGGAAAGCATAGACTCCTGATGGAATTACTGTGATTTTTTTTATTTCCGCAAAGTCCCATCTCTTTAAAAACGTTAACTTTTCAAAAGTGACCTAACTCAAACTGTTAAATCTACTGAAAGGCAAATATTAAATCACACTCACTGCCAGGTATGTGCGGAGAAACCAATTTAAAAGTCAAATAACATATGAATTTATTTACGGAAAATACGTGACATTTTGCTTGAATAACATAAATTTAAAGCACTGCTTGTAACCTAGAACCACACATATAAACTATACTTAAATTCAACTACAATTCAGAGATGCAAATACTTTTTCGGATACACATGTTGCTATCTCAAGCCATCGGGTTGGCCGTGTGGCTTGGGTCGAAAAGATGTGGAATTTTTACAAATATAAATTTGGCCTAACCTATTACCCCACATAAAACACAATACACATTTTATGACTACCTCTGGGCCGGATGCCTGTTTCAAATAAACAGAATCTTCACCCTTTGCTCTTTCTAAGAAACAACCTCAATCTTCCAAACGCGGATCTAACTACCAATGCGCGCGTCATTACATAAGAAAAAGATCCAATTATATAAAACAATGCAAAAAAATAAATAAATAAAAAATATATATATATATATAGGATCAAAAATTTCAGAGGATTTATAATTTTCGACTTAAGGAATTGAATTTCAAACAAATTTAGATTTCAATTTTTCAATGTGCAGCAAATCTGTTAGTTGCACGGCATGACACAAAAGGATTCTAAATATTAATATAATGAAATAAGATAAATAGACAAAACTTTCAAAAATATATTTCATGTTCAGCTGAAAGGGAGAATACATGGAATGAATTGCGAAGAACAGAATAAATTGATAATATAATTCCAAATTAATATAAGTCGATTATATGATGAAAAAATTAACTGCAGTGTAGTCCAACTCGATTTTCACATGCCAGAATAAGATTTTAGTAACTTTATTTTTAATTTTACAAGATAAATTTTGAAAAATCGGTAACATGGGTCCAAATGATTGCAATTATAAAGTGTTACCCTTCACTTTAAAGGACTTGAAAACTATCTTAAGATTGATACCATATTTGACAATGTATTATTCCTCGGTAAGGGTTACCTTGATAACATCATGAACAAACAAGAAAGATCAATCATGCATATAGCATTGATTATGAAACACTTTCCAACTTCAATGTAATTTTATATAAACATCCCTAAAATGCGATACATTGCTCGGCAATATTTTTAAAATTATCACGAAGCTACATTAATTTATTGTATTTGCAAACTTAAAACTTCATAAAAAAAATGAACTTTATTCAAATGACGTTATCGAAATATAAATCGCCTCTATATAAAATCAGCATTTCATTCATAAACATTTTTCCAATCATTTCATTCATCACAACACTATACTAATTTATTTTATTTAAAAACTTAAAACCATGGAGGTACAAGTAATTTAACTCCATGCTTAAAACTTCATCGAAAAAAATCGTCTGGGTTCTCTGTGTAAAATCAATGAATGTTTCATTCACATCAGCTATATTGCAGACTCCATGAGCTAAATAAATTTGCGTTAAAGAATTGCAGCAATTCTTATGCAACTCATTCTACATCTTTTGGTGTTTACATTTTCCATAAGTGAAAATTAGGCTTCGTTGTAGAAATAATCAAAGTTGGATGATCATTTAAACTCGAATATATTGTCATTGCGTTGTTTCAGTATGTAGATGCACAGAATTTAAGCAAAAATAAAGTGGTTTTAGGACGGATACAACATTCAATATGAATTAAAAATAACTTTAAAAATCCCCATTTTGAGACAAAATGGATACCACATTTTATTTTGAAGTGGGTCTCGGGATCTCTTCATATAAAGGGTGTAATTATTATTTTAATCTTTATTTAAAACACTACTGAATATATTTTGAAATTTTTTTTATACATTTTATGGGATAATTTGAATATTTTCTAAAACTTTCGAAGCAATTTGTAAATTTTAAATTAGCTTAAAAAATGTTTGAAAAATTAGGTCCCAAAGGGTTCAATATATTTCATTTTTTCAACCCGTATCCAATCCAAAACTAAATGGGTGTTATTATTCATTTATATTCCCATAGGTCCCACAAACCATCTAAACAACATACTAAAATTTCATGTTGATAAAGTAATTTTTACGGCAGTTATCGTGCTAACAAACAGACAGACAGACAAACAGAATGAACAAAGTCATAAACACTTTTCAACTATGTTGTAAAGTGTTAAAAATATTGTATGGCGACTGTTTTTCACAACAAGGATTGAAATTAGTCTGTGATCATTGAACCCTAAATAAACTTTTTTATGTATGACTAGCAGCATACCCGTTCTTCGTACGGAGTATATAATATAAAGAAACTTGAAATTCATAATCATGCCCAAATTCTTATAGTATACTAAATGACATGTTTAATCAAAATATTCTGTTAAAATATTTAATATAATGCTCCTAAAAAGAAGTTTAAGAATCTCTGTTCCCGCTATATAAAATTATCTTCATGGACATATCTGAAGAATAAAACATCTTGGACCCCTTATGTAAGCAAATAAAAAAAAAATGGAATTGAATCAATATATGCAAAATAAAAGCGTTAAAATTGTATGGGACCCGTACTAATTATATACGCGAATATTAGAAAATATAACCTGTATTAGTAGATTACATGTATAAATTGAAAATACCAATAAACCCGTAATCTTTAAATCTGAAGACAGTCATTTATTCCAATATATGTCAAAATTAAAGTGCTAAAATTATATAGGAAGATATACACGTACTACTTATAATGTCCGATTATTAGTAGAAGATTACCCACATATTGCAATATGAGTCTCAAATGTTTTTTGGTAAAATACAACAGACGACGTAATAAATTGAATATATAATTAATCCCCTTAATCTTCATACCAGAAGACTGTACTTGATTCCAATATATATGCCAATATATGTCAAAATATATGCCAATATACCTGTACTACTTATATTCTCGTAGGTTAGAAGATATACCCGTGCATTCCTAGAAGATTACTCGTACAACGTACAATATGCGTGTGTCAGCAATTTTTGCCGCAATAAAACAATGGCGTAATAACTTTAAAATATCAATAATCCCTGAATCAATAATTCCGGAAAATATCAATAATAATAATGTTTAAACCTGAAGAGTATAATTGATATTATCCAGTCCAAAATGAAATGGCAATGAAATTTATTTTATATACATATCTTCATTATTCAAATCGGAAAGGATTTAATAAAAATCGTCTGCCGCATAAACACATTGGATTTAAATCCGTTGCTAAGCGACATGATATCATTTGCTTCAAATAAATTGGTAGAAAAAATATCGTCTAAATAGTTATATTTCTATGGAACATTTGGCGACAGTTTCGTCAAATTAGCGACATTTTAAAAATCGCCAAATTTATCGCCAAGTGGGACTGTAGAACTGACAGTTCCACTTTGCGACAAATTGACGAAATATCATCACAATACTATCCCCTAATAAAAAACAATTAATATCATTTATGTAGCGCAATTTTATCAATTTCAAGATATTTTTATAGATTTGAAAACATTTTTATCAATTGGGTGACATTTTAAAAATTCGCTAAATGTATTACTAAGTAGGATGGTTGGTCTGACAGAGAAATGCTAACCAAACATCATTTCAGTACCCTCTTCTAACAAAACAAAAAAAAATTTCATTGATATGTAGAAGACCCAAGCCACACGACCAACCCGAAGGTTTATGGCAGCTGTTTGTGTGTCGTTTATATCAATTTGGCGACATCTCCGTCAATTTGGCAAAGTTTAAGAAAAGTTGTCAAATTAGCGATATCCCTCCAAATTCGTAGCTTTGAATTTGCAGATCTGAATGAAACATTCTTATCCCGTTTCAATATACTAAATGAAAACACTACAATTGTATTAGAAGATATACCCGCTCTACTCTTTTTCTGTTTCAACAATCGGCTATATGAATTTATTGGCTAAACACAATATATGAGTTTAGTAGCTAAATACGATATAAGCTTGATAACTCTTTGCCAAAATAAATGAAATTGATGTACGCAGTCAGCAATTAATATAATTAAAAGAAAAATCAAACCGTCCATTCATAAGATATACTTTTATATCCATTTATCCATTTATTTATTATTTAAATCGAAAAAAAATAATAAAAACATTAACAAACAAATTTAATTTAATTGTGATGCCGAGCAACATGATATATCCTCCTAAAATGTTAAAATTTATTAACCACTAACAGCACACCCGTTATTCGTACGGAGTGTATAATTTAAAGTAACTTAAAGTTCGCAATCATGTGCAAATTCTGTTAAAATATTAAATTTATTGCTCCTAAAGAGAAGTTTAAGAATATATGTTCTCACTATGCAAAATTATCTTCACGATCAGATCTGAAGAATAAAACATCCTGCCCCCTTTTGTAAGCAAATTTACAGAAGAAAAAATAGGAATTGAATGAATATATGCAACCCCGTACTAATTATATTGTCGCAGATCAGAAAATATGCCAATGTGTTAGTAGAAGATTACCCGTTATTTGCCAAAATAAAAGAGATGACGTAATAAATTGAAAACATCAATAATATCCGTACTCTTTATACCAGAAGGTCGTAATTGATTCCAATATATGCCAATATATATCAAAACATATGTCAATATACCTGTACTACTTATATTCTCGTAGATTAAAAGATATACACGTGTATTTGTAGAAGATTCGTACAACATACAATATATGAGTTTAAACAATTTTTGTCATAATAAAATAATTGCATAATAACTTGAAAATATCAATAATCCTTGAATCAATAATCCCCGAAAATATAAATAATAATAATTTTTAAACCTGAAGACCGTAATTGATATTATCCAGTCAAAAATGCTATAAGAAAAATCAAATCGTTCTTTTCTAAAATATATTTTTATATCCATTTATTTATTACTCAAATCGAAAAAATAACTATTAAAATTAGCAGACAGATTTAATTTAATTGCGTTTCTGAGTAACATGATATAAGATAGAATCTTATAACATGTTAAATATGTCATGTCTTATAACATAAACTGCGAAATTAAATAACGATTTTGATTTCTCTATACTTCTCATTGTTCCGTAAAAGCTTGTTTTAAATAAACCATGAACCATGGAGATAGATTTCCCCTTTAAATCATGTTTCAAACAATTCATGTTTTCAGAAAGTGACTAATTAACGCAAAAAACCTCCCATCAAACTCAGAGATTAAATTTTAATTCACTTTCAAACGATTTTCAAGCTTTTCGTTTGGATAAACCACGGAGTTAGGGAGTAGAACTCCTAGGAAAAAGTTCCGTTTTTCATTAATATCTCGACAACCCCGGGTCTTAGAAACTCGAAACTTGGACAAAATTTATGGGGGGATATTTCAAGGCTATTCACCAAATTTCATTAAATTCGGTTCAGCCGTTTTTCCGTGACGATGAGACAAACGAAAATTTCGTTTTTTACTAATATCTCGAGAACCACTGGTCGTAGAAACTCAAAACACGGATATAATTTTAAGTGGGGCTATTTCTGGGCTACCCACAAAATTTCATCAAATTCGGTTCAGCCGTTCTCCCGTGATGGTGTGACAAACAGACAGACAGACAGACAGACAGACAGACAGACAGACAGACAGACTGACAGACAGACAGATTTTCATTTTTATTTATATAGATACATATCTTCATTATTCAAATCGGAAAGGATTTAATAAAAATCGTCTGCCGCATAAACACATTGGATTTAAATCCGTTGCTAAGCGACGTATCATTTGCTTCAAATAAATTGGTAGAAAAAATATCGTCTAAATAATTATATTTCTATAGAACTTTTGGCGACAATTTCGTCAAATTAGCGACATTTTAAAAAATCGCCAAATTTATCGCCAAGTGGGACTGTAGACCTGACAGTCCCACTTTGCGACAAATTTACGAAATATCATCACAATACTATCCCCTAACAAAACACAATTAATTTCATTTATTTAGCTCATTTTTATCAATTTCAAGATATTTTTATAGATTTGAAAATATTTTTATCAATTTAGTGACCTTTTAAAAATTCGCTAAATATATTACTAAGTAGGATGGTTGGTCTGACAGATAAACGCTAACCAAACATCATTTCAGTACTCTCTTCTAACAAAACAAAATAAATTTCATTGATATACGTCGTTTTTATCAATTTAGCGACATTTCCGTCAAATTGGCAAAGTTTAATAAAAGTTGTCAAATTAGCGATATCCTGCCAAATTCGTTGCTCTGAATTTGCAGATCTGAATGAAACATCCTTATCCCGTTTCAATATACGAAATGAAAACACTACAATTGTATTAGAAGATATACCCGCTCTACTCTTTTTCTGTTTCAACAATCGGCTAAATGAATTTATTGGCTAAACACAATATATGAGTTTAGTAGCTAAATACGATATAAGCTTGAAAACTCTTTGCCAAAATAAATGAAATTGATGTACGCAGTCAGCAATTAATATAATTAAAAGAAAAATTAAACCGTTCATACATAAGATATACTTTTATATCCATTTATCCATTTATTTATTATTCAAATCGAAAAAAATGATAAAAACATTAACAAACCCATTTAATTTAATTGCGATGCCGAACAACATGATTTGTCCTCATAAAATGTTATAATTTATTAACCACTAACAGCACACCAGTTCGTCGTACGGAGTATATAATATAAAGAAACTTATAGTTCGCAATCATGTCCAAATTCTGTTAAAATATTAAATTTATTGCTCCTAAAGAGAAGTTTAAGAATATATGTTCTCACTATGCAAAATTATCTTCACGGGCAGATCAAAACATCCTGGCCCATTTTGTAAGCAAATTTTCAGAAGAAAAAAAAGGAATTGAATCAATATATGCAACCCAGTACTAATCATATTGTCGCAGATCAGAAAATATGCCAATGTGTTAGTAGAAGATTACCCGTATTATAATATGCGTCTCAAAAATATTTGCCAAAATAAAAGAGATGACGTAATAAATTGAAAATATCAATAATATCCGTACTCTTTATACCAGAAGGTCGTAATTGATTCCAATATATGCCAATATATATCAAAACATATGTCAATATACCTGTACTACTTATATTCTCGTAGATTAAAGGATATACACGTGTGTTTGTAGAAGATTATTCGTACAACATACAATATGTGAGTTTAAACAATTTTTGTCATAATAAAATAATTGCATAATAACTTGAAAATATCAATAATCCCTGAATCAATAATCCCCGAAAATATCAATAATAATAATTTCTAAACCTGAAGACCGTAATTGATATTATCCAGTCAAAAAGGCTATAAGAAAAATCAAATCGTTCTTTTCTAAAATATATTTTTATGTCCATTTATTTATTATTCAAATCCAAAAAATACTTATTAAAATTAACAGACAGATTTAATTAAATTGCGTTTCTGAGTAACATGCTATAAAATAGAATCTTATATCATGTTAAATATGTCATGTCTTATATCATAAACTGCGAAATTAAATAACCATTTTGATTTCTTTATACTTCTCATTGTTCCGTAAAATCTTGTTTTAAATAAAACATGGAGATAGATTTCCCCTTTAAATCATGTTTCAAACAGTTCATGTTTTCAGAAAGTGACTAATTAGCTCAAAAAATCTCCCATCAAACTCAGAGATTAAATTTTAATTCACTTTCAAACGATTTTCAAGCTTTTAGGAGTTCCGTTTTTCATTAATATCTCGACAACCCCTGGTCTTAGAAACTCGAAACTTGGGCAAAATTTATGGGGGGCTATTTCAAGGCTATTCACCAAATTTCATTAAATTCGGTTCAGCCGTTTTCCCGTGATGATGAGACAAACGAAAATTTCGTTTTTTACTAATATCTCGAGAACCACTGGTCGTAAAAACTCAAAACACGGATATAATTTTAAGTGGGGCTATTTCTAGGCTACCCAAAAAATTTCATCAAATTCGGTTCAGCCGTTCTCCCGTGATGATGGGACAAACAGACAGACAGACAGACAGACAGACAGATTTTCATTTTTATTTATATAGATTATGTCAAATGCCTCCAGTTATTGGCCTGCTCCATGACTTTCTCTAACCCCTTGTATATTATATATCGTCAAATTAAACGTAAAACGAACGTTAATTGGTTTATGTTGTTGTTGTTGTTGAGACCCAGACCGTCCGACCTACCAGAAAGGTGTAAGGTAACTGTTTGGACGGCCGGGAAGTGCCACCCAATTTAGACCGGAACCCAGTGGGGGAGGCATCCACAGGGACCGTACCCTCCTTCCCCTACCACCAACCTCTCGGAAGGACTTACGGACCCACATGTTTAACGTGATCGTACTCCGCATGAACACGGCGGCAGTTCTGGTAGCGGCGAGAATCGCGCGCTAACCACTGGGCTGCCGCGCCCGAAAAGAGCCAACAACACGCGGTGTTCCCAGGTGGTCACCCACCCAAGTACTAACCGCGCCCGATGCTGCCTGACTTCGGTCATCTAACGAGAACCGGTGTTTTCAGCACGGTACGGTCGTTGGCCTTTAATTGGTTTATGTGGAAATTGGACGTTTTCTCATTCATTTATAATTTTTAACGCAGTACAATATATAATTCTTCTGACAAAAAGCAAATAAATAAAAATTGTTTTTTATATAGAACATCCCCTAGGCGACCATAACGGCGCGCGGGAATTGCACTCGGACGACCAGAGTTTGATTCCCGCCACTGTCCTAACTGTCGCCGTGTTCACGTGGAGTACGATCACGTTAAAGATGTGGGTACGTAAGTCTTTCCGAGAGGTTGGTGGTAGGAGGAGGAGGAGGAGGGTACGTCCCCTGTGGATGCTACCCCCACTGAGTTTCGTGTAAATGGGGTGAAACTTCCCTGCCGTCCAAACAGATACCATACACCTTCTGGTAGGTCAAACGGTCTGGGTCAAAGAAGAAGAAATTTTTTCCTATGCTGACATGTTAAAAAAAAATATATAATTTCGAAGTTTTCGCTCGAATTTAAAAAAAAATATTATCTAGTTCTGTATTTTTTATAGCACATCAGGATACATTTTCGTGAAACTCCATTAATATTTGCGGCCGCTGTCATGTGCAAAAGAAATCGACCGCAGACATGCAGACATACAGACAGACAGGCGGCCGTCACTCCACATATAGTCAAGACGTGTTTAAGCGATCTTAAAATACGTATTGCCATCAAAATTTTGAATTCGAAAATTTTCGTGAACACAATACGTCCTCTTTTCTATATTGCATAGTATAATAAAGTAAACATCGATCGATATTTTCAAAAAATAGTACAAAGGGTGACATAATGCTGTTAAAAGATTTAAAAAATAAAACAAACAACGCTATTTTCCAAACTACACCCTTTTATTATTTAAACATAACTTTAATACTTGGAAAAGTGTCCAACATTTAGCTTCACAATTATTATCACATGTTAAAAATAAATCCTCATATATATATATATATATATATATATATATATATATATATATATATATATATATGTATATATATATATATATATATATATATATATATATATATATATATATATATATACATATATATATATATATATATATATATATATATATATATATATATACACATATATATATATATATATATATATATATATATATACACATATATATATATATATATATATATATATATATATATATATATATATATATATATATATATGTATATATATATATATATGTATATATATATATATATATATATATATATGTATATATATATATATATAATGAAAGATTTTAATCGTAAATTATGCATAAACTACTGTATGTACAAAAAAACACCCATCTCTAGCATATCTGTTACAAATGAGTAACTATAGACCAAGACTAAGGATAAAGATAGAAGGTAACATATCACTACAAAGGAAAGGGGGAGGAGAAGAATATAAGGATACAAATTTCACAACTAAAAGTATATAAATATAAATAAAAATAAAAAAGAAAACACGGCAAAAATGAGAAAAGGCAATAATAATTAGCTCAAGATAAAAGATGAAGACATAGAGAACAATCAATTGAAACGACACAAAAAATGGCGGTTAGTTCGAAATTTCATTCTCATCAGGACAGCCATACAATTCGAATTAAAACCGATAGAATAGCCAGTTTCTGACAATGGCGATAGTATTTAACTATAGACACCATTGGAACTGTGTACTGGCTAGTGGAAGGAGGAAAATAAATCAATTGAATTACAAATCAGAAAATTAATACCTTCTCGAACAGAAATATGAACTCACAAACATTGTTACCACGTGTAAGTGGAAGAAGCGACTGAGCATTTCACCTCACTTCGTCAATGCGAGTGGGCACCGGAATGAATAATACATAATATGTATGGAGACTTTCAAAAATAGTAATCAGTATAGGACTCAGGACAAGTGGAAAATAGTCATTCGAAAATAGTAAACAGTAATAGACTCAGGCCAAGTGGTAAGTTAGGTGATAAGAATGGATGAATTCTCAAAATGGAGTTATCCAATCAAAGATAAATAATGCATGTGTAAAATTATTACGTGGTATATTTGAAATTATTAATAATATTATTTACAAATACTTCCGGATATTGGTAATTTTGACAAATGCGTTTAAGATTTTTGATGTGGAGAAAGTGAAACCGAGGATCAGAAAGTCGATGTATTCGAAATAGCTGGTTTAAAATGATGTTTCTAAACAATTTAATAGAATTACAAGATTGGTATGATAACAGCTTTAAGATAGTGAAGTTGTAAGAATCTTTTTTATCATATAGATTGGTGATTACATGATTATGGAGGGTATCTATATTTAGGTCTAAAAAGTTTACAGTTTGACTAACGCTAGGCTCATTAGGAATTAATTCTAGGTCAGATGGGTAAAAATCAATATTAATTGGTTCGGAATCATCAATGATAATACAAATTAAGTCGTCAACATATCTATATATAATATATGAATTAGAGTTAAAATGAGATTAATAATAATAAAGATATAAGTTAGCGAGTATACTACTACTACAGCCACCTTGTGGTACACCAGATGTTTGTAAATAAAAGTTATCACCTTGGATAATATAATTGTTGTATAACGCAAAGTGCAAGAGCATAGGAAAGTTTTTGACATTAAATGCAACATTATTGGAAGATAGATAGTCATGATAAAGAGAAATAATAACTTTATATAAATCTTTAATGACAATATTATTAAATAGGTCTTTAAATTCAAAGGTATGGAAACCAAGAATGTGTGGAAGCTTACTAAGGTGATTTACTAAATCAAAACTATTGTTTAAAATGAAATATCCTGAATTCCTAAATTTAAGAGATTCATTAATTCTATTTAAACAGTTAAGCAAATACTTACTAGCTGTAGTGGTAAAGGTATTATGTCCACAAGTGACTGTTCTAAAACTGAGGGGTGATTTATGGAATTTAGGAACCAAAGTAACATAAGGAAATTTAAAAAACTTACAATTAATATTTAATTGTGTATATAATTTTAGCATTTTAGTTTTGATTTTGATAGACTGATTATTAATGGGTTTAAAAATGTGATTACTTTTTAAGTAATTCTGTAACAGAGAAACATAATATTTTTTACAAATGATGGCATAATTATTAGAAGCTTTATTTACATAAGTTATGACAAAATGTTGTTGTAGTTCTTTAATAGCAGATAGGAGTCGTTTATAAGGATACCTAGGCTTCGTTAATTTAATGTTTATAATATATATATAACATTTTTAAGTAGATGTAAGGTAGTATACTTCCATAGATGGAATGCTTCAATAGGAATGGAATGTGAACAAGCAAGTTGATATATGAATTTATCAAAATCAAAAGATAAAGACTGAAGAAGTTGTTTAGGGTGATGGCAGAATGGAATGCGAAATTTAGACCCTTTATTCATAATATCCCTAAGTATATCATCCTGAACTATACTGAGATCCCCAGTAATAATGTGTCCATGAGAGGAGTTGACATAAGGGGCAAGATTTTTATTGCTGCATACACATCATGTAAGGTCATCGGAGTTTAATGTCTTGGAAACTTCATTATAATTGTAAATAGTTCTACCAATTGGTAAATTATATTTGAATGATTTTTGTATTTCGATTTCTTTTACTGGTAACAAGTGCTGATGTTTTGCAAATAAATTATTGAAGTTAAGAGAATTAAAAATAGGGTGTTTAAAAGAAATTACACAGTAAGCTATTTTAGTATGTGGATTTGGTGAATGGAGAAGGTGGTAATTTAAGAAATTTGTACGTGAAATAAGCAAATCATAAAATAAATGTTTAAAATGCTCATGAGTTAATTTTAATTTTAAAAAATTAGTATAAACAATACTTAATTTGCATTTTCTGACTTTATATATATATATATATATATATATATATATATATATATATTTGAAATGTAATAATAAGAATTATGTAAAAATAAAAAAAAAATAAAAAATAAAAAAATACAATTCAAGTAATATTAACATCACCATAGAAGCAAATTCACGGCCATAATGCCGATAAGAGAAAAGAACAGAACCTTCCCAAATTCGATGATTAATCAGAATAAAATTCCTCTTCAGGTCTGAGTATTTAATTCTAATTAACCCATACAAATGCCTGTTTCAGATTAAGCAATAGTACATTACTATAAATGCTTAAACTCAGACTACAGACATCAAAAAATGGAAAAATGAAAAAAGGATACATTAAGAAAATTGTATTACCATGCGGCATGAACCCTTCTTCCTCACCACGTGTATACACGATCAACCTCAACAGCTAAATCTAGAAGCACCGGAATGAACAAGTCGAAATTCTACCAGGGAGGCAGTACGAACGTTCACGGAAATACTCCCAAACCCGTCCAGTGAGTCTAAGCTGGAGACTGGACAAGCAATTCAGAATACAACTTCCCAAACATGCAGAACTGAATATGAATATGAATCAAAGATGAAAATTCCTACTAAACAAGTAATTCATAGGAAAACTGGATAATCGAGAATGCCACTATACACCATTATAAGGGCGCTCAAAACGTAGTTTCAATACTGACAAAAGTTACATTTTTTTGCGAAAATAAAATTCAAAACATTAATGTTAATGCATCTTATTTTCCGATTTTTTGATTTTTCTAATGTTTTTGACTTAGTTTATTATTTTTCATTTTTATTTATTTATATAATTAATAAATAATTATATATAATATACACATATACATACATACATATATACATACATATATACATATATATATATATATATATATATATATATATACACACATACACACACACATACATATATATATATATATATATATTTTTTTTTTTTTTTTCTCTCTCTCCTGTATGTTAGTCACTATAATTGAGAATGTTTTCTAGGATGTTATCGAGTGAAATTTGATACACTGAGTTGATAATTTTAATAACAAAATTGGGGGGATATGCATTATTAGTCGCTGTACTCAATAATTCCATAAAGTGCGCTAATTTATAATATTCATCACAAATTTTATTGATTCTAAGAGCCTGGTTTATTATAATATTTCTAAATACAGATATATGCAGACAAGAGTCAAAATGTTGAATTTTTGATGTATTAAATTTAAAATCCTGTCTTTTATCATACAAGTTTATAACCATATTACAATTTTGTAAATTTAAATTTAAATCTAAAAAGTTTGCAACATTTGTGTCATTATTACTTGCATTTAATTGTAAATTTTTTGGATAAAAGTTTAATACATACTATAGGGATATTATTATTTGGGGATACACATAAAATGTCATCTAAATATCTAAACATGTGCGTATTATGCAAGCTTGGATTAATGTTTTTTTCATAGAGGAATAAATACAGATTAGCTAACAATGATGAGGCACACACCCCTTGTGGGATACCAACCTGTTGTTTAAAAAAAGTACCACCATGTTGAATATAATTCTCATAAAGAGTGAAGTTAAGTAATTTTTTAAAAGGAAAATTTGAATATTTTAGGTTGATATTATATTTTTCAAAAATTCCTAAAATAATTCTATACAGATCATCTATATTAATATTATTAAACAAATCTTTGAAATCAAAGGTATAAATACTACGAATATTAGTAAGATATTTCAATTTCTTAACTACTTCAAAACTGTTTTTTACAATATGACAATTATTTGAGATTTCATCTGACGAGGATACTTCATGTAATATCTTTAATAATAATTTTCCAGCATTAGTAATGTAAGAATTATGCCCACTGGTAATGGTTCGAAAAGCAACAGGGGATTTATAAAACTTGGGTACTAAAACAATATATGGAATGTTATTACAACTATTTTTTAGATGGATTTGCTTATATTTGGCTGATATTCTATTGTATAAGATTTTAAGGTTAGTTTTATGTAAATTATAGATATGATTATTAAGTAAGTGTGACTGAAGGGTATTTTTATAATAATATTTACATATAATTGAGTAGTTTCCACTTGCCTTATCGACATATGTAATGACAAAATCATTTTGTATTTCTTTAATATCATTTTTAATTGAATTAAGTTTATATGAATTATTAATTTTCTGATTATATATATAATGATTTAAGTATTGCTCTATTAAGACTCTCCAAGGTTTAAAGGCTTCTACAGGGATTTGATATTTATAACTGATTTTATAGATAAATTTATTTAAGTCAAGAAATAAACCTTTACATATTAATTTATGTTTAAATTTAGTAGGTATACGGTACTTAGTACCCAGTAACATCAGTGATCTTAGTGCATCATAATTAATAATATTTAGATTTCCCGTTATAACATGCCCATGGTGTTTATCTACGAAGTCTTTGTATTTTTCTAAATGACAGTGGCAATATGACTCCTTAATATATATATATATATATATATATATATATATATATATATATATATATATATATATATATATATATATATATATATATATATATATATATATATATATATATATATATATATATATATATATATATATATATATATATATATATATATATATATATATATATATATATATGTGTGTGTGTGTGTGTGTGTTTATATATATATATATATATATATATATATATATATGTATATATATATATGTATATATATATGTGTATATATATGTATATATACATATATATACATATATATATATATATATATATATATATATACATATTAAAAATGAATGTTACCACAGAAACTCGTAAACAACTAGACAGAAAATAAGAAACCAATATACAATACGCGCATAATGCAGCAGAGAAGTATATGGATAAATATTTGAAATATGTAATAATAAGAATTATGTAAAAATAAAATAAAAATAAAAAAATATATAAGAAAACAATTCAAGTAATATTAACATCACCATAGAAGCAAATTCACAGCCACAATGCCGATAAGAGAAAAGAACAGCACCGTCCCAAATTCGATGATTAATCAGAACTAAATTCATCTTCAGGTCTGAGTATTTAATTCTAATTAACCCAAACAGATGCCTGTTTCAGATTAAGCAATAGCACATCACTATAAATGCTTAAACTCAGACTACAGGCAACAAAAATTGAGAAAATGAAAACAGGATACATTAAGAAAATTGTATTACCATGCGGCATGAACCCTTCTTCTTCCACCACGTGTATCGTGATCAACCTCAACAGCTTAATCTAGAAGCACCGGAATGAACAAGTCGAAATTCTACCAGGGAGGCAGTACGAACGTTCACGGTAATATTCCCAGACCCGTCCAGTGAGTCTAAGCTGGAAACCGGACAAGCAATTCAGAATATTAACTTCCCAAATATGCAATCCTGAATATGAATATGAATCAAAGACGAAAATTCTTACTAAACAAGTAATTCAGAGGAAAACTGGATAAACGAGAATGCCACTATACACCATTATAAGGGCGCTCAAAATGTAGTTTCAATACTGACAAAAGTTTCATTTTTTTGCGAAAATAAAATTCAAAACATTAATGTTAATGCATCTTATTTTCCGATTTTTGATTTTTCTAATGTTTTTGACTTAGTTTATTATTTTGCATTTTTATTTATTTATATAATTAATAAATAATTATATATATATATATATATATAATTTTTTTTTTTTTTTTTTTAACTGTATGTTAGTCACTATAATTGGGAATGTTTTCTAGGATGTTATCGAGTGAAAATTGATACACTGAGTTGATAATTTTAATAACAAACTTGGAGGGATATGCATTATTAGTCGCTGTACTCAATAATTCCATAAAATACGCTAATCTATAATTTTCATCACAAATTTTATTGATTCTAAGAGCCTGGTTTATTATAATATTTCTAAATACAGATATATGCAAACAAGTGTCAAAATGTTGAATTTTTGATGTATTAAATTTAAGATCCTGTCTTTTATCATACAAGTTTATAACCATATTACAATTTTGTAAATTTAAATTTAAATCCAAAAAGTTTGCAACATTAGAGTCATTATTACTTGCATTTAATTGTAAATTTTTTGGATAAAAGTTTAATACTATAGGGATATTATTTGGGGATACACATAAAATATCATCTAAATACCTAAACATGTGCATATTATGCAAGCTTGGATTAATGTTTTTTCATAGAAGAATAAATACAGATTAGCTAACAATGATGAGGCACCCCCCCCCCCTGTGGGATACCAACCTGTTGTTTAAAAAAAAGTACCACCATGTTGAATATAGTTCTCATAAAGAGTGAAGTTAAGTAATTTTTTAAAAAGAAAATTTGAATATTTTAGGTTGATATTATATTTTTCAAAAATTCCTAAAATAATTCTATACAGATCATCTATATTAATATTATTAAACAAATCTTTGAAATCAAAGGTATAAATACTACGAATATTAGTAAGAGATTTCAATTTCTTAACTACTTCAAAACTGTTTTTTACAATATGACAATTATTTGAGATTTCATCTGACGAGGATACTTCATGTAATATCTTTAATAATAATTTTCCAGCATTAGTAATGTAAGAATTATGCCCACTGGTAATGGTTCGAAAAGCAACAGGGGATTTATAAAACTTGGGTACTAAAACAATATATGGAATGTTATTACAACTATTTTTTAGATGGATTTGCTTATATTTGGCTGATATTCTATTGTATAAGATTTTAAGGTTAGTTTTATGTAAATTATAGATATGATTATTAAGTAAGTGTGACTGAAGGGTATTTTTATAATAATATTTACATATAATTGAGTAGTTTCCACTTGCCTTATCGACATATGTAATGACAAAATCATTTTGTATTTCTTTAATATCATTTTTAATTGAATTAAGTTTATATGAATTATTAATTTTCTGATTATATATATAATGATTTAAGTATTGCTCTATTAAGACTCTCCAAGGTTTAAAGGCTTCTACAGGGATTTGATATTTATAACTGATTTTATAGATAAATTTATTTAAGTCAAGAAATAAACCTTTACATATTAATTTATGTTTAAATTTAGTAGGTATACGGTACTTAGTACCCAGTAACATCAGTGATCTTAGTGCATCATAATTAATAATATTTAGATTTCCCGTTATAACATGCCCATGGTGTTTATCTACGAAGTCTTTGTATTTTTCTAAATGACAGTGGCAATATGACTCCTTAATATATATATATATATATATATATATATATATATATATATATATATATATATATATATATATATATATATATATATATGTGTGTGTGTGTGTGTGTGTGTGTGTTTATATATATATATATATATATATATATATATGTATATATATATATGTATATATATATGTGTATATATATGTATATATACATATATATACATATATATATATATATATATATATATATATACATATTAAAAATGAATGTTACCACAGAAACTCGTAAACAACTAGACAGAAAATAAGAAACCAATATACAATACGCGCATAATGCAGCAGAGAAGTATATGGATAAATATTTGAAATATGTAATAATAAGAATTATGTAAAAATAAAATAAAAATAAAAAAATATATAAGAAAACAATTCAAGTAATATTAACATCACCATAGAAGCAAATTCACAGCCACAATGCCGATAAGAGAAAAGAACAGCACCGTCCCAAATTCGATGATTAATCAGAACTAAATTCATCTTCAGGTCTGAGTATTTAATTCTAATTAACCCAAACAGATGCCTGTTTCAGATTAAGCAATAGCACATCACTATAAATGCTTAAACTCAGACTACAGGCAACAAAAATTGAGAAAATGAAAACAGGATACATTAAGAAAATTGTATTACCATGCGGCATGAACCCTTCTTCTTCCACCACGTGTATCGTGATCAACCTCAACAGCTTAATCTAGAAGCACCGGAATGAACAAGTCGAAATTCTACCAGGGAGGCAGTACGAACGTTCACGGTAATATTCCCAGACCCGTCCAGTGAGTCTAAGCTGGAAACCGGACAAGCAATTCAGAATATTAACTTCCCAAATATGCAATCCTGAATATGAATATGAATCAAAGACGAAAATTCTTACTAAACAAGTAATTCAGAGGAAAACTGGATAAACGAGAATGCCACTATACACCATTATAAGGGCGCTCAAAACGTAGTTTCAATACTGACAAAAGTTTCATTTTTTTGCGAAAATAAAATTCAAAACATTAATGTTAATGCATCTTATTTTCCGATTTTTGATTTTTCTAATGTTTTTGACTTAGTTTATTATTTTGCATTTTTATTTATTTATATAATTAATAAATAATTATATATATATATATATATATAATTTTTTTTTTTTTTTTTTAACTGTATGTTAGTCACTATAATTGGGAATGTTTTCTAGGATGTTATCGAGTGAAAATTGATACACTGAGTTGATAATTTTAATAACAAACTTGGAGGGATATGCATTATTAGTCGCTGTACTCAATAATTCCATAAAATACGCTAATCTATAATTTTCATCACAAATTTTATTGATTCTAAGAGCCTGGTTTATTATAATATTTCTAAATACAGATATATGCAAACAAGTGTCAAAATGTTGAATTTTTGATGTATTAAATTTAAGATCCTGTCTTTTATCATACAAGTTTATAACCATATTACAATTTTGTAAATTTAAATTTAAATCCAAAAAGCTTGCAACATTAGAGTCATTATTACTTGCATTTAATTGTAAATTTTTTGGATAAAAGTTTAATACTATAGGGATATTATTTGGGGATACACATAAAATGTCATCTAAATACCTAAACATGTGCATATTATGCAAGCTTGGATTAATGTTTTTTCATAGAAGAATAAATACAGATTAGCTAACAATGATGAGGCACCCCCCCCCCCCCCCCTGTGTGATACCAACCTGTTGTTTAAAAAAAAGTACCACCATGTTGAATATAGTTCTCATAAAGAGTGAAGTTAAGTAATTTTTTAAAAAGAAAATTTGAATATTTTAGGTTGATATTATATTTTTCAAAAATTCCTAAAATAATTCTATACAGATCATCTATATTTATATTATTAAACAAATCTTTGAAGTCAAAGGTATAAATACTATGAATATTAGTAAGAGTTTTCAATTTCTTAACTAATTCAAAACTGTTTTTTACAATATGACAATTATTTGAGATTTCATCTGACAAGGATACTTCATGTAATATCTTTAATAATAATTTTCCAGCATTAGTAATGTAAGAATTATGCCCACTGGTAATGGTTCGAAAAGCAACAGGGGATTTATAAAACTTGGGTACTAAAACAATATATGGAATGTTATTACAACTATTTTTTAGATGGATTTGCTTATATTTGGCTGATATTCTATTGTATAAGATTCTAAGGTTAGTTTTATGTAAATTATAGATTTGATTATTAAGTAAGTGTGACTGAAGGGTATTTTTATAATAATATTTACAAATAATTGAGTAGTTACCACTTGCTTTATCAACATATGTAATGACAAAATCATTTTGTATTTCTTTATATCCCCCCAAGTTTGTTATTAAAATTATCAACTCAGTGTATCAATTTTCACTCGATAACATCCTAGAAAACATTCCCAATTATAGTGACTAACATACAGTTCAAAAAAAAAAAAAAAATATATATATATATATATATATATATATATAATTATTTAATTATATAAATAAATAAAAATGCAAAATAATAAATTTGCATTGATTTTTCTAATGTTTTTGATTAGTCAAAAACATTAGAAAAATCAAAAATCGGAAAATAAGATGCATTAACATTAATGTTTTGAATTTTATTTTCGCAAAAAAATGTAACTTTTGTCAGTATTGAAACTACGTTTTGAGCGCCCTTATAATGGTGTATAGTGGCATTCTCGTTTATCCAGTTTTCCTCTGAATTACTTGTTTACTAAGAATTTTCGTCTTTGATTCATATTCATATTCAGGATTGCATATTTGGGAAGTTAATATTCTGAATTGCTTGTCCGGTTTCCAGCTTAGACTCACTGGACGGGTCTGGAAGTATTACCGTGAACGTTCGTACTGCCTCCCTGGTAGAATTTCGACTTGTTCATTCCGGTGCTTCTAGATTAAGCTGTTGAGGTTGATCACGATACACGTGGTGGAAGAAGAGGGGTTCATGCCCCATGGTAATACAATTTTCTTAATGTATCCTATTTTCATTTTCTCAATTTTTGTTGCCTGTAGTCTGAGTTTAGGCATTTATAGTGATGTGCTATTGCTTAATCTGAAACAGGCATCTGTTTGGGTTAATTAGAATTAAATACTCAGACCTGAAGATGAATTTAGTTCTGATTAATCATCGAATTTGGGACGGTGCTGTTCTTTTCTCTTATCGGCATTGTGGCTGTGAATTTGCTTCTATGGTGATGTTAATATTACTTGAATTGTTTTCTTATATATTTTTTTATTTTTATTTTATTTTTACATAATTCTTATTATTACATATTTCAAATATATATACATATATATATATATATATATATATATATATATATATATATATATATATATATATATATATATACATATATATATATGTGTTTATATATATATATAAATATATATATATATATATATATATATATATATATATATGTATATATATATATATGTGTATATATATGTATATATACATATATATACATATATATATATATATACATATATATATATATATACATATATATATATATATATATCCTTATATATATATATATATATAATTCGAAAACACCGTATGTGACGAAATAAAATAAAACCAGAAAAAGGGAAGCGAAAATCAGAAGGACGAATCCAAACAATAACTTTCGGGTTCCATTTATAGGTCTATATTTCCTTTTTAATTGGCGGAGAGATTATAGTTTGCTTTCTCTTTTTTTAACACTTTACATAGTTGAAAAGTGTTTATGACTTTGTTCATTCTGTCTGTCTGTCTGTCTGACCGATAGCGCGATAACTGCTGTAAAAATGACTTCATCAAAATGAAATTTTAGTATGTTGTTCAGACGGTTTGTGGAGCCTATGGGATTATAAATGAATAATATCACCCAATTAGTTTTGGATTGAACCCGGGTTGCAAAAATTAAATGCAGTGAACTCTATGGGACCTAATTCTTCAATCATTTTTTAAGCGGCCACACATTAAGCTACCATAAACCTTCGGGTTGGTCGTGTGGTCAGGGTCTTCAATCAATCATTTTTTAAGCGAATTTAAAAATCCCAAATTGCTTCGAAAGTTTTAAGAAATATTCAAATTATCACATAAATATATAAAAAAGAATCCAGCAAAACATATTCAGTAGTTTTTTAAATAAAACTTAAAATAATAATGACACCCATATAATATAGTTCATTTTTTTCGATGAAATGTTAAGTTTTCAAATATAATAAATTAATGTAGTATTGTGAAAATTTTAAAAATATTACCGAGGAATGTATCGCATTTTAGAGATGTTTACATAAAATTGCATTGAAGTTGGAAAGTGTTTCATAATCAATGTTTTATGCATGATTGATCTTTCTTGTTTTTGTTTTTTGTTTTTATCATTCTGGTTCTCGCGTTCATTTTTTTTTTCATTTCCCTCTATTCCTTCTCATTCTTTTCAGTCGCTGGCACTGCCATTTCTGTATTTAAACAATCGCTACCACGTAATAGGCTCGTGGCTTGTTCGCACTGAAGAACAAAATCCATAATGTGTTTTCAAAACGATCACCTTCATTTTACATTTAATTATCGCAGCATTTTACATTGCGATCTATTTATTCATCAATTTACATACCCATCATGCAAGGCTCGAGACTTTCTACAAATTGCCGCGCCACGACTGAATTCCCCCAACAAATCCTCTTGCTCGAAGCATTTGTAGAAATTAAAGTCAGTCTGCTCAAACAGCCACTCATTAATAAGGAGGAAAAGAGAGGGTGGTGGCAGAGAACCAACACTCCTCCCACGGACGGTCTTCTCACATGAATCTCCTCGCTCTCCAGGTACTGCGCGCGCAAGTGATAAGTAAGCGTGTAACAAAGTAAACACAGATATCGAATTAAAAATAATCTGATGTGGGCAGCACATGACTTTCCTTTTGGGATTCGAGAAGTTGTCTATATTTATTGGGTATATTATTTAAATAGTATTTATTTCATAATGCATCTTCAATTCTAATTTAAAAAATCTGATGTGGGCAACACATGACTTTCCTTATATAATGTAATGAATTTACTACTTTTACAGTAAAAAAATAGGTTTTTCTTATAGTAGATACTAATATTCTTTCCAAGATATTGAATTTTCGACAATTAGTCGTCATTTTCATTGATTTAGCATCATTTTTATCCATTTGGCGAGATTTTCATTAATTTGGCAACATTTCGAAAAAGTCGCCAAGTTGGCGACATTCCGCCAAATTCGTCGTCAAAATCTCGCCAAGCGTTATGCACTAAGAAAAAAGTTATTCTTACAGCAGATAAATGACTATTGGCGTTCAAATGCAAAAGTATTATTCAAAGTATATTTTTTCATGAATGGAACGAGCTAGATCCACGAGAATGATGTCACTCAATTTATCGCATGGTATTACATATGAAAAGTGAACATGTTTCTCAAAAGGAATTTTTTTTTTTATGTGACTTTTTCATAATTTTTTTGAAAAATGTACAATATCTCGAGAACGGTTCATGTTAGCGTGCGTTCTAAAATCTATGCCAATCGTTTTCTAATGAAAAATTACATAAGAAATGTCTATTTGAGTAACTTTATTAGCGGTTTTGATTTTTTGACGATTTTTTCAAAATTTCATTCGAAAATTTAGAGGGGTTCTGAACATTCGATTACGCATAAAAACAATAGGCTTCCAGTGTTTACGGATTGTGATTTTTGTACCAAATTTGGTTCGAATCGGTCCATTCGTTCGTCAGTTATCGTCTCCACAGACTCACTGACACACACACACACACACACATACTTTCACACACACACACACACACACACACACACACACACACACACACACACATACACACACACAGACATCACTTCAAAAATGTTTGATTCGTGATCAGGGATGCTTGAAACGTGCTCTCCCGTCGAAAACTCGAATTCGAATTTTCGACCCCGTCACAATACTTTCCTTATACGTTATGTATATAAGGAGAGTAAAAATCTGATATGGGCAGTACATGACTTTACTAATATAATGCAATGAATTTACTACTTATACAGTAAAAAAAAATAGATTATTTTTATAGTAGTTATTTATATTCTATCCAAGATATTGAATCCTCGTCAATGAGTCGTCCTTTTCCATGTCGTCATCATCAATGAGTCGTCATTTATTTAGCGTCCTTTTTATCCAATTGGCGAGTTTTTTGTTAATTTAGCAACATTTAAAAAAGTCGCCAAGTTGGCGACATTCCAGCAAATTCGTCGCCAAAATCTCGTCAAGCGTTATGGATGAAGAAATAAGTTAATTCTTACAGAAAATAAATGACTATTCGCGTTCAAATACAAAAGTATTACTGAAAGTATCTTTTTTCATGAATGGAACGAGCTAAATCCACGAGAATGATGTCGCCCAATTTATCGCATGGTATTACATATGAAAAGTGAACATGTTTCTCAATAGGAAATATTTTTTTTTTATTTTATATGACTTTTTGATAATTTTTTTGAAAAATGTGCAATATCTCGAGAACGGTTCATGTTAGCGTTCCAAAATTTACATCACTGGTTTTCTAATGAGAAATTACATAAGAAATGTCTATTTGCGTAACTTTATTAGCGGTTTTGATTTTTTGACAATTTTTTCAAAATTTCATTCAAAAATTTAAGGGGTTCTGAACATTTGATTGCGTATAAAAACAATAGGCTTCCAGTGTTTACTAATTGTGATTTTTGTACCAAATTTCGTACGAATCGGTCCATTTGTTCGTCAGTTATCGTCTCCACAGACTCACTGACACACACACACACACACAGACATCATTTCAAAAATGTTCGATTCGTGATCAGGGATGCTTGAAACATGCTCTCCCGTCGAAAACTCGAATTTGAATTTTCGACTCCGTCACAATACTTTCCTTATACATTATGTATATAAGGAAAGTAATAAAGCAGTTGTACTTTGATCTAAGCAGAGTCGATGTACGTCGCGTGCAATCGATTTCTCGTTGATACTGTTCCGAAGTATCCCCTGGAATCATGTATGTGCGCTCAAGGATACAAGAATGAGTCCAAATTTCTGTATGACTGCCACGTTTATTCGTAAGCACATCCTAAACAGGTTCGAACGATTTTATCAAAATGAAATTTTAGTATGTTGTTGAGACGGTATGTGGAATATATGGGAATATAAATGAATAATATCACCCAATTAGTTTTGGATTGAACCCGGGTTGAAAAAATGAAATTCATTGAACCCTATGAGACCTTAATTTTTAAAAAAATTCTAAAACGAATTTAAAATTAAGAAATTGCTTCGAAAGTTTTAAGAAATGTTTAAATTATCACATAATATGAAAACAAATTCTGCAAAATATATTCAGTAGTTTTTTAAATAAAAATTAAAATAATAATTATGCCCATATTGTATGAAGACATCACGTGACCCACTTCAAAATAAAGTATGGCATCCATCTTGTGTCAAAATCGTGATTTTTAAAGTTCTTTTTAATGCATATTTATTGTTGTATCCGTCCAAAAATCGCTTTATTTCTGCTTAATTTCTGTGCATCTATATTCTGAAACAACGCAATTACAATATATTTGAGTTTAAATGATCATCAAACTTTGATTATTTCTACAACGAAGCTTAATTTTCACTGATGGAAAATGTAAACTACATCAAGATTTAAGATGAGTTTTATAAGAATTGTTGAATTTCTTTAACGCAAAATTATTTAGCTCTAGAGTCTGCAATATAGCTGATATGACTGAAACATTCATTGATTTTACATAGAGGAGCAGACGATTTTATAGAAGACTTTTCCGATGAAGTTTTAAGCATAGAGTTAAATTACTTTCACCTCCATGATTTTATGTTTTTAAGTAAAATAAATTATTGTAGTACTGTGATGAATGAAATATTTACTGCTTTTACATAGAGAGACAGGCGATTTATATTTCGATCACGTCATTTGGATAGAGTTCATTTTTTTCAATGAAGTTTTAAATTTTCAACTATAATTAATTATTGTATTGTGATTATTTTTAAAATATCACCGCTGAATGTATCGCATTTTAGAGATGTTTAAATAAAGTTACATTGCATTTGGAAAGTGTTTCATGATCAATGCTGTATACATGATTGATCTTTTTGTTTTTTGCATTCCCTGCAATACATGGTAATGTATAGGGAAAGTATTGGAATCATACCGAAAATCGCAACTCGAGTTTTCGACGGATCTACACGTTTCGGGACCTCTAGAATACGATAAAACAATTTTTAGCGTGACGTCTGTGTGTGTGTCTGTCTATCTATCAATACAGATTTTATATCCACTGTAACTAAAAAACTATTTGACCGAATTTCATAAAATTTGGTAGGCAAGTCACTTGTGGGGCGAATCTGGTGCTGATTAGTTTTGGGTACGATTCGGGGTAAAAGAACCCGTCTTTTTTTTGCGAAATGGCCCGCAATAATTGCCTGTATCCAATTTTTGCTGAACATCTAATAGACCAAATTCTACAAAATTTAGTATATACGTCACTTGTTGATTACTCTGGTGCTGATTAGATTTTGGTACTATTCGGGAAAAAAATGCCTTTTTTTTTCAAAAAGGTCCGTAAAAATAATCATCAAAATCTAAAATAAAATATTATGTATGATCAAATAAATCAATTAAATGCTTGTTCTATAAGTAATTTTTGACGATGAAGATAATAATACCAACCCCATTACACTAGAACTGGCTGTTCTCAAGATATATTAGTTTTTTCGCATTTTCGCTTCGTCAGCTTTGAAAATAAGTCCAGCTACCAAATATAAACGAAAACTGAATTAAAAATGCAATTTCAATGTTATTATCATGGATGTTATTTTGTGCAATTGAACTCAATTTAATGAATTATTGAAGAAAAAAAGAGAACGTGAATATGAGTCTGCAGAGAGAGTCATGTGCTGCCCACATCAGTTTCTTTTAAGCTGGCAAAGACATGAAAAATTTACAAAGAGGGAAAAATCAAATATGAAGGGGACCTGTGATCCATGTGTGTAGGGAACCCATAATTTGCATGGGCAGTCCTGCATGCGTACATGCACCCATACACACAAACATACATGCATATTTCCAAAAGTATTTTAAATGGATCAGAGAGGTCTTTGAAAAGACACTTTCTCTACAATAAATAATACCAGAAAGTAAAAATAACCGTGGTAGACTTTATGCGCTCTTTTCATAAAACAGCTAAAATATTCATTTACAATTATTTCATTTACAGCCCTTTGTTTAACCCTCTTTACTAAACGATTGCCTTTGTTCCATTTTCTCTGAATTTAATCTTATTTTCATGACAAATCAATAAATCAATACAATTAATTGCATATATCAGAATCCATTAAAATACAAGGAACGACATTCCATTACAATTCAAAAGAATTATTTTTATTTTCCCTGCAATACATGGTAATATATAGGAAAAGTATTGGAATTATGCCGAAAATCACAACTTGAGTTTTCGACGGATGTACACGTTTCAGGACCTCTAGAACACAAAAAATTGTTTTCAGCGTGACGTCTGCGTGTGTGTGTCTGTGTGTCTGTCTGTCTGTCTGTCTGTGCAATGTATGCATCCACTTTAACTCAAAAACTAATGGACCAAATTTCATAAAATTTGGTAGGTAAGTCACTTGTAGGTTACTCTGACGCTGATTAGATTTTGGTACTATTTAAGAAAACAGAACCTGCTTTTATTCCAAAATGGCCCGAAAAAAAAATCATTAAAAATGTAAAATAAAAACTACGTATTCTCAAAAGTATCAATTAATGAAAACCTAGTACAACAAATTTCCCAAAATTTTGTAGATAGATCACTTGTAGGATAAACTGATTTAGGATAAAAGAACCCGTCTCTTTTTGTGAAATGATCGTCAAAAATTGCCTGTATCCAATCTTGCTGAAAATCTAATAGATCAAATTTTACAAAATTCGGCAGATAAGTCAGTTGTGGGTTACTCTGGGGTTGATTACATTTTGGTACGATTAGGGAAAAAATAACCTGCCTTTTATTGCGAAATGGCTCGCAAAAATCGTCAAAATTTAAAATAAAAGACTACGTATGCTCGAATATATCAATTAAATGCTTGTTTTATACGTAATTTTTGAAGAGAAAAAAAATAAGACCAACCCCATTACTCTAGCTCTAGCCGTTCTCAAAATATTTTAGTATTTTCGTATTTTTGCTACACTGCCTTTAAATTTAATTGCAGTTACCAAATAAAAACGAAAACGGAACTAAAAGTGCAAATTCAGTATAATTTCAAATGAGTATGCGTGTTTTTGAGCAATAAAACTCCGTTTAATAAATCATTAAAGAAATAAAGAGAAAATGAATTTGAGTCTGTAGGGAAAGTAACGTGCTGTCCACATCATATTTTTACTTCACTATATTAGTATTTTTTCTTGACAATCAAAAGGACTATGCAAATTGTATTTCTATTATTCAGATATACAATTTGCATAGTCCTCTCTGTAAATTAAATCCAACAGTCCTTTCATTCCATTGGTCTTTCCTTTTCGCGTATACCTCTTTTTAAACACAAACAATCCCTCAATACCAAGATGAAGTAGAGACGGAAGGAACGCCAACACGCTGCCACGTACAATGTTCTCACGCAAGATATCTTTGCTCGTCAGATAAGGTGCGCACCCATATTAGGGCAACAAATACAAAAAAAAATATCCGATGTGGGCAGCACATGATTTTCCCTGCACACTCATATTCACGTTCTCTTTATTTCTTCAACAATTCATTAAATCCAATTCAATTGCACGAAATAACAATCATAATTATTTTAAATTACACTTTTAATGCACTTTCAATTCCGTTTTTGTTTTCATTTGGTAACTGGACTTATCTTCAAAGGTGGCTTATCAAAAATGTGAAAAAACTAAAATATCTCAAGAACGGCTAGCCCCTAGAGTAATGGGGTTGGTCTTATTATTTTCTTCGTCAGAAATTACTTATAAAATAAGCATTTAATTGATGCATTTAAGCATATGTAGTCTTTTATTTTTAGATTTAATGATTTTTGCGGGCCATTTCGCAAGGGGAAAAAAAAAAAAAAAAAAAAAACGCTGGTTATTTTTTGCCGAATCGTACCAAAATCCAATCAGCACCAGGTTAACCTACAAAGGATTTATCTACCAAATTTTGTGAATTTCTCAGCTTGAGTGGATATAGGCAATTTTTGCGAGCCATTTCGGCGGGTTCTTTTATCCAAAAAGGCGGGTTCTTTTATCCTGAATAATACCAAAATGCAATCAACACCAGGGTCACTCAGAAGGGACTTATCTACCAAACTTTATGAAATTCGGTCAATTAGCTTTTCAGTTAGAGTGCGTTCAAAATCTGCACAGACAGACATACATACACACACAGACGTCACGCTAAAGATAGTTTTTTCGTGTTCTAGAGGTCCCAAAATGAGTTGATCCGTCGAAAACTAAGTTGCGATTTTCGACACGATTCCAATACTTTCCCTATACAATACCATATATTGCAGAGAAAGTAATTAGGCTTATGGGTTTGCAGAGGGCTTAGGGGGGAATTTATATTGGTTATACCCCATTGGTTTAAATTATATGCATTAGTTCTCTATACGTCCATATTGAAAACGAAATCTAACGCAGTGGCCCACCATTTGGTCTTACCCACCACCACCCACCCCTTTTCTTAGACCTGGGCTAACTATGAAATAAACACGTATTTATACGGGGCGTTGCATGAAAAGGGAAGATGGACATTTTTTGGTTATAGTGCTACAATTCCAAGTTCAAAATCACTTTAATTCAAGAAACTACGAAATAGTAATTTAAATAATGGGCAAAATATTTGTAAAAAATTAAATGTTTGTGCAGCCTCCTCTAAAAAATTAAATTACAAAGATGTTGCCCAGGCTTCATTTAGTCAAACTAGAAAAAATTGATCTCAAAAGTTCAAGTTTCAGACATAACAATTTGTCAAACTTCCTGACTTACACCACTTTATCGTGTGTTTTCGATACTATTTTAATCATCGCAATTAAAAAATTCAGGTGATTTTCACAAATTGAAGTAATTCATAGAAATTATTTAGTAGGGTTTTTAGAGGGGATTTTTATGGACCATTTAATAGAAAAAGTCAGGTTCTGTTTTTCGAATTCTACCAAAATTTAATCAGCACCAGGGTAACCCACACGTGACTTATAAACCAAATTTTGTAAAATTTCGTCGAATAGTTTTTGAGAACTAGAATGGATACCTATATTGCACAAACACAGACAAACACACACACACAGACATACAGACAAACACATACACACACACACAAACATACAGTCAAACACACACACAGACATCACGTTAAAAATAGTATTGTTCTAAAGTACTCAAACCTCGAGCTGCGATTTTCTACACGATTCCAATAATTTCCCTATACCATGTATTTTAGGAAAAGTAAAAAGACAGTTTCCACACTTTGATCTAAAGATGATCGATTTACAACGCATGCTGTCGATTTCTGCAGTTTCTTATCTATAACTAATGTATAATTTGGAAGATGTCGAATTTAAAGAAGAACGGATACTTTCAATGTTACGCATTGAACTGAAGATAGTCGATGTATGGCATGTGATCAATTTTTTGTATTAATTTTGTATTTTGTATAATAATGTTGTATTAATACTTTTTGCATTATTAATAACTACAACTTAATATTTAAGTTGTAATAATTTTGTATTAATTTTGTATTAATATATATATATAATATTTTGTAATATATTTATATGGCATCTGATTATTTTTTGTATAAATTATGAATGCAAAATTATATTCATAATTTTGTAATAATAGTTTTGTATATAAGATATACCGTACCATGACGGAATTTCCTAATGCTTAAAATGACACAACATTTTTTTCCTGTTTACATAAAATTATAATACAAAACTTCTCATGGAACAGTATTGCTATCTGTGTAGGATTTGACAGAAAAAAAACACTGTGAAAATTACATAGTCAAACATTACATGCTTAATTTTTATTATTAAACTTTAGGTGGTTTATAATTATAATATGATTAAACTTTACATATTTCAACTTATAGGGTGCACATGGAAGAGAAAAAGTTGAAATATTGTCCCAGTAGTTCAACTGTTAGAGCATCAGCTGACCAGCTCGAAAATCCGTGGGTTTGATGGGACGGTAAAAGCTGTACAATGGCGACCGAACGAATTAACCCTGCAGATTACGTAGATGCAATGATGATGGAATTCAGAAAATGTACCAGTTACGAATTTTCAGTTGACCTTGTGAATTATGCCTCCAGCTTAAGATCATGACTACCTGGATAACAAAAGCAAAAAAAAAAAAGAAAGAAAGAAAAACCCAGAGTGATGGAACCTTCATTTTAATAAAATTGCATGGATATTTTCAAATCTGAAGATCTCAACTTGGTACATGTTTATCAGATAAGATAAAAATGAATTTGCACATCCAGCAAATGAAAGCAATAAAGTTTTTAAAGTACCCCCCCCCCCCCCCCTCTTTTTATTATTTGTTGTAACTCAAATGTATAAAAATGTATTTATTAAAATGTATATAATTTAAATTTATGAAAAACGATTAATTTAAATAATTAATTCATTCCCTCCCCGTTTCTTAAGTTATTCCCCCAAAACGAGTCTTATAACGGGCTAAGAGCGAGCTTGGCAGATAATTTTCAAAATCCAAAAAAATTAAAATATACAACAAAAGATAACGGCATACCAAATTTAGGATTTTTAGCTGCTCTGGTTCTCGAGATATCCCCAAAAACCGGCACATCCCTATGGCTGGCCCAAGACGGATTAGCCTGATAAAGTTTAAAATCTAAAGAATTAAAATATACTGCAAAAGACAATGGCATACTAAATTTGGACATTCTATCCGCTCCGGTTTTCGTGTTATTCCTCAAAAACGAGTGTATTCCTGTGGCAAGTCCAGGACAGACTAGCCCAATAAAGCTCAAATGCAAAAGAATTAAAACGTACCACAAAAGACAGAGACTGCTAAATTTCATGTTACTGTGATAAATGGAAGCTGATTATTTAGGCCTCAAACATTTAAAAATCACATTGACCAAGAAACAAACACCAGATCAAGTTAAATAAAAAGTTGTAAAAAATTGATGTAATATGATACCGAAGGGATATTTGCATAATATACATTTGCAAATATTTTCAAATTTAAAGCCAAAGTGAACTAACATATCGAATACTGTTAAACCCGCTTTTAGTGAAATCCATTTTTAAAAATTATAAGCCCCTCCCCCCCTTATCTGAAAGCAGTAAATTCGAATGAAAATCTTGCCCTTGCACCAAAAGGTGCAAGATCGTAACTAGATACAGAATCCTATGAGGGAGGTGGGAGATAGATCTTAAGCAAAATCCAGAGGAGCTCAGCAGGACTAAAGTAAGGGCTCAATATAAGTCATTTTTTAATACAATACTATTTTTATAATGTTAAGCGGTTTTTCTTAAATGTCTTTAAATTTTAATTTCGTGAAACACTTAAAAATGTTGCTCTATATAAAAGTGGAAATGAACAGTCACTACTGTCCACGTGGCGACGGAATATTTGAAAATGGAGACTGAAAATGTTTGCTGAAGTCGCCACACTTCTTTTATTTTTGTTTACCTGTAATTTTTATTTACCTATAAATTTTTCTATTTCCTAACCTATCGTAGCAAAATCCAAAAACAAGACATAGAACGCTGTATTTGTGGTGAAATTGCGTCTTCGAATCATTCCGTACTTGTCTAGCCACTTACAGAGAACCATCACCTTAAAAATCACAGTAGACAACATTTGTCTGAATGGAAAAATAAATCTTCTGGGTTAATAACTGAGCTAAACAGAAAATAATATCTATATTTAAATTACTAGAAGTAAAACGAGCTTTTTTTAGAAGTTATGACTGGTGACACCCAACAACTTGCTCACATCGCGTACTCTTTCGTAGTTCTTGTATATTTTGTTATATAAATTGTACAGAATCGACAAAAAAAATTACATTAAAAATTTAGAGAAAAAATTAGAAAAAAAAAATATTTCCTATTGAGAAACATGTTCACTTTTCATATGCAATGCCATGCGATAAATTGGGTGACATCATTCTCGTGGATCTAGCTCGTTCCATTCATGAAAAAAGATACTTTGAGTAATACTTTTATATTTGAACGCCAATAGTCATTTACCTGCTGTAAGAATAACTTATTTCTCCGTCCATAACGCATGGCGAGATTTTGGCGACGAATTTGATGGAATGTCGCCAACTTAGTGACTTTTTTAAATGTTGCTAAATTAACGAAAAACTCGCCAAATGGATAAAAAGGACGCTAAGTCAATGAAAATGGAGACTCTTTGCCGAAAATTCAATATCTTGGAAAGCATAAAAATATCTACTATAAAAATAATCTATTTTTTTACTGTAAAAGTAGTAAATTCATTGCATTATGTAAGGAAAATTATACATTGTCCACATCAGATTTTTTTATTTTGTTTCCTGGTAAATATTCTGCTTTGTTTTTTGGCAGATATTCCTCCACTGTAGGCTGTAAATTCCGGTCGGTTTTTATAGATGATTAATAATTAATATTAATTTTTAATCATCTATAAGAACCGATAATTTTTGACAATTTTTATTTTAAGAAACGTAAGTTTATAGTTTATAAAAACTGAAAGGGAATTGATGAAAATGTGTGAACTTTTTAAATTTCCAAGCGAAAGAGCTTTAACGAAATTTAAATTATTGCAACACAAACAATATTTACAAACTTCAAGCCTTCTATTTCACTCCCAGCTATGGTTGAAAAGATGAAGACTGAAAAAATTAGTAATTTTAAAATCTGTACTGAGTTTGTTCAAGAATTGCTTACAATTTCTCAAAGTAATGCAAACTTTGAAAGTGTATGGAGCAGTGTAGGATATGTAACTGAAAATAAAACTGTCAATGAGTAAGTAAGCTGTTTAAAATAGATTAGCAATAAAGTTTGCCAAAGTTACACTTCTTACGTATCATATATTTTTGTTTTTCCCTTTAGTGCTCTCTTTTTATCCTGAGGAAGGAAGCTGTTTTTACAGCCATTTGATAATTTTAATTAACGTTTTAGGCTATTATATTAACAAAATATCAATTTTACTTTCCCTGCAATATATGGTAATGTATAGGGAAAGTATTGGAATCATGCCGAAAATCGCAACTCGAATTTTCGACGGATCTACACGTTTCAAGACCTCTAGAATACGAAAACCTATTTTTAGCGTGGCATCTGTGTGTGTGTGTGTGTCTCGATCTGTGTGTCTGTCTGTGCAGATTTTGCATCCACTCTAACTGAAAAACTAATTGACCGAATTTCATAAAATTTGGTAGGTAAGTCACTTGTGGGCGAATCTGGCGTTGATTAGTTTTAGGTACGATTCGGGATAAAAGAACCCGCCTTTTTTTTGCGAAATGGCTCGCAAAAGCCTGTAACCACTCTAGCTGAAAAATTAATGGACGGCATTTCCCAAAATTCGATAGATAAGTCGCTTGTGGGTCACCCTGGTGCTGATTAGATTTTGGTACGATTCGCAAACAAATAACCTGCCTGTTTTTGCGAAATGGCCCGCAGAAATCGTGAAAATCTAAAATAAAAAACTACGTATGCTCAAATATATGCATTAAATGCTCGTTTTATACGTAATTTTTAACGAAGAAAAGAATAAAACCAACCCCATTACACTAGGACTAGCTGTTCTCGAAATATTATAATTTTTTCGTATTTTCTCTACGCCAACTTTGAAAATAAGTCCAGTTACCAACTGAGAATGAAAATTGCATTAAAAGTTAATTACATTTAATTAAAGTAAAAAGAACATGGATATAAGTCTACAGGGAAAGTCATGTGCTGCTCATGAGATTTTCTTATTGTTGTACACATTAATCCAACCGAAATTTTATATCATGATGCCCAGAGACACAACCACAATTACTTTCATCTTGAATTTTAGACCCTAAAAATTAAAACCCTTTTTATAACCTTTCTAGTATTTTTGGATTTTATAAATTTCGAAAGTATGCACAAAGGATTAATGTACATATAATCAAACACAAAATATTTTATTCATTTTCAATTGAATAACGCATTAAGAAAATTCACAGCAACGGGGAGAGGGGGAGGAAGAAGGGGACAGTCAGTCCACTTATTGATAAATCCACTCCTGCCTTCCGATTTCCCATCTGATTCTAAGCGCAAACAATCACTCAACACCAAGATGGAATAGGGGCAAAAGAAAGACCAACCGTCTGCCCACGCATCTGGTGTTTCCCATGCGTGATCACCTTGCTCCCCAGATGCTGAGCGCGCAACGAGTAAACATTAACACAGTGAGATAAAATAAGCACCTAAAAAATATGGCAGTCCCCTATTTTACAGAAAATTTGCTGTCCTCGAGAAAAGCGCCAAATGAGAGCGTACTTTTCAGCGTACTTTTTAAAGACATTGTGTCGTGGATCTTGTATGTCATTATTTGGTATTGAAAGATGTAAAAATCATAGTATTATGTAGGGAAATTCATATGCTGCCCACACCCGATATTTCTATTTATAGTCATTATACAATTATTCATTACTAAACTATTGATTCCTTCCATTTTCTCTGAATAATATATTAGTGGATTTGAAAACTAATTATCTATCGCAATTCAGCGAAATATACAATAAACTCCTAAACTTTTCGTACTCCTAAATGAACTCTGAACACAATCTTTTGAGCTTCAGACATATAACTTGCACTGTCTGAATTTCATCTACCACTCCTTTTGTCGAAACTGTCCTCTTCTCCTCCTCTTTCTCATCTCCGAGCGCAAACACTGGACACCAAAATGAAATAAGGATGAAAAGGTGTCCGCCCACACGGAATGTTCTCACGCGAGATCTCCTCGGTTTCAAAATATTCTGACATTCAAGGAACAAGGCAGGGAATTCACATGCAGTGAAACCTCTTTTAATAGAAACCCTATTAAGATGACACTTCCCCCTCAGTTGATTTATTTTATTTTTTCCATACTATGGGAAATAGTTGCTAACTTCTAGCTCGTTTAATTTTTTGGATTTTTTTTCCTGCCATTTGTTGCGAAGTATACATTCTGAAAGGAAGATATGTGCGCTTTTTTTTTACGAATATTTGGTAGAATAATTAGTAGTATGTTCACTATTTATCTAAAAGAAGCTAATTCATTTTCCAAAAATATTAGAAATACTTCAAATTATTTTGTCGATATTTTAATAAGGCATAAACCTTCCTATTTGTAGCCTTTATACTTGCAAAAAATCTTTAAAACTAAACAAGCTATAGAAGCTAAGGGCTAATTTTCGTAGATTAACATAGAAGAAATGAAGCAAGCGGCGGGAAAAAATATCCTCTTAAACGACCACCAGGTCCTGATTTATCCATGGGCCACCGGGGCCTTGGCCCCTAAATTTCACCATAATGGCCTAAAACTACAAAACGTTTATACAGCAAAATTAATGCTGTATGATCCAGATTCCCATTATGCAGTTTTCTTTATACATTTATTTACTATTGACGGAACAAATATGTATTAAAATGTTTAATAAAAGGCCACTAAATGCAAGAAGGCTCTGGGCCCCATCTACTGTAAGTCAGGCTCTCGTGTCTACCCATCTTAATTAAATACTTCGAGAATGGTTCATGCTAGCATTCTAAAGTTTATATCATTCGTTTTCTCATGAAAAATTACAAATGAAATAATTATTTGTCTAACAGCATTAAAGGTTTTGACTTTTTAAAAAATGTATTCGAAAATCTGGCAATCTCATTTTAAAAGTTCATGCTACCGTTCTAAAATTTATGTTATTCAGTATCTTAAGAAAAATTACGTCGGAAATGATTATTTGTTTAGCATTATTAGGGATCCTTACACTTTTATGATTTTTTCAAAAATTCATTGGAAAATTTGAGGGGGGGGGGGATTTTCCGAACATTCAATTGCTTTTCAAATCAGTAGGATTTCAGTACTCAATAATTTTAATAGTCCTACCGAAGTATTTCCGAAATGCTTCATCCGGTCATGAGAAATCCAAAAACTCACGGGAACATGCACTAACATACATGCACGCACAATCCTCGTTGCAATACCTTCCTATACATTTTACTATGTATATAGAGGAAGTAAAAAGAGCTTTAATTTGAATTCTTGTTTTCGCACAAAATTAAAATTTGTTCATCTGCAAAATCATGTGTCATTTTTAAATATTTTTACAACAAATTATTTTCTTTAAAATTTTTAATTTATTGCACAGAAAGTGGAAATTATACGTAATATTCACACTACAGACATTAAAGGTGACACATTGTACATGTAAATATTCATGTTCGGAGTATCGTATAATGTATTTGGAAAGTATTGTGACGGAGTCGAAAATCCGAATTCCAGTTATTATTCATGGATTATAGGTTATGGATTAAGAAAACGCTTCCTTCAGTGTTTTCTTAATCCATGAAATTGAGTTTGATGGCATAAAATAAAACGGATACTTATTTGAAATTATCTTTTAATTTACAGTTTTAAGGCATTTTTCTTTCATCTGCCGACTTACTTCATTTATCTCGTCACTAGTTTGGAAAAATTACAATAAATAAATAAATATCGCGAGAACGGTTTATGCTAAAGAATTGGGGTTAATGTGTTATTCTTTTTATCATCAAAAATTGCGTATGAAGCAGGCAAACAACATATTTAAATGTACTTCGTTTTTAATTTCAGATTTTGACAATTTTTTCGGGGTATTTCGCAAAAAAAGAAGGTTTTACTTTTTTCACATTGTACCAAAATCTAATCAGCACCCACAAGTGACTCATCTATCTAATTTTGTAAAATTTCGTAAGATAGTTTTAAAAACTATAGTGAATTCAAACATTAGAGTGGATACAAATTAGAGTGGATTGATACTAGAGTGGATGCAAACACATACATAAAAAATAGGTTTTTGTGCGTGTGTTTATGTGTGCTCTAGATGACTCGACACGTGTAGATCCATCGAAACCCTAAGCTCCAATTCTCGATACGATTTCAATACTTTCTCTACATATTACCATGTATTTTAGAAAAAGTAAAAAAAAATAGTAAGTATTATTAAATATGTTCACTTCCATATGCAATAATATGCAACAAATCTGCTAACAGCATTCGCGTGATCTAGTTCGTTCCATTCACGAAAGAAGATACTTTTTGTAATAGTTTTATATTTTTATACCCAAGAAATCGCCAACAGTCATTTATTTCACGGGATATTAATTCAATATTAATTACATTTTAATGCGTATTTTGCAAAGTATGGATAAGTCATTCTCTTTTGATTCATAAGTTGACGAAAACAGCCAATTTCAATTTACGTTATTCTAATTTAATGCCAAAAACATTTTGCTGTAAAATGTATACACCATTATATCGCCGTGAAAGTAGTAAAGTCATTACGATGTGAAAATCATGTGATGCCCACATCAAATTTTTACTTTCTCATGCGTACAGCGCGCGAAAAAATATAAGGACAAGCGAATACTTGCCAAATCTAGAAATCTTTTAGACGGAAATGTATGCAAATCTAAAATATAATGTATGCAAAGTAAAAATATCGATAAAATTAAGTTCTTTTTCATATAAATTAGTTAATTTTCAAAAATAAATATGCATTAATTTACTTTATAAATTTAAACCCATAGGAGCTTGGAAAAAAGTATAAGGACAACTGTCATTTCATCTAAAATTATATTAAAATTTACATATTTGAAAGCAGAAAATGACCATTTTAAATATAAAGACTGGGTTTCTAAACAAAGAACTCATCTGTCTAACCTTGAAGAAGGGAAAATTCTTGCTTTTAAAGAATGTGGATTGAGTGGGCATGAAATTTCGAAAAAAATTAAAAGATCTAAAACTGCAGTTTATAATTTTCTAAAAGAACCTGGAATGTATGGAATGTTTAAACGTGGAAGACCAGAAATTCTAACGCATTGACAGAAAAGAATGTTTGTAAGAAGAGCTTGAGAGAAAAAACAAACTGCAAATTAAATTAGAAGAAATTTGGACTTACCATGTTCCACACGAACAGTTCAAAATGTTTTAAATAAACATCCGAATATTTGGTATGGAAAGTTAATGTCACGTCCGCCTCTTAGAAAGAAACATAAGGAACGAAGACAAGAATTTGAAAAATAAATACATTTCTCTCGGTCCAAAATGGATTGATGTAATCTTTTCGGATGAAAAGAAGTTCAATTTTGATGGTCCAGGTGGTTTTCGCTATTTTTGGTATAATCTGCGTAAAACCAAAGATGTTTTTTCCAAACGTCAATATGGTGGGGACACAGTAAGGATTTAAGGCGCTTTTGCAGCCAACGGAACCACGCCTATAGTCTATATCAACTACAAAATGAACTCTGACATATTATGCTGATATGTTAGGGGAATATTTGTTACCCGAGGTCCCACTAATTACTTCAGGAGACTATATTTTCCAACAGGATAACGCTTCCATACACGTTTCTAAGAGTGCAAAACTCTGGTTTGAAGCTAATTCAGTAAATTTACTTCATTGGCCGGCGACGAGTCCCGATCTCAATCCAATAGAAAATTTATGGAGCCTTCTAGCCCGAGAAGTTTATAAAAATGGCACACAATATCAGTATAAACAGGATCTTGTGTTAGCCATCAAACAAGCTTGGAATAACATTTCCATAGACACTTTGAAAGAACTTTCAGCATCGATGACCTCTCGGCTTATTCAAGTAATTGAAAACAAAAGTTGTTTTCTTGATTATTAAGAGAAATGTTAAGTATATATATATATATATATATATATATAATTTAGAACATGTCCTTATACTTTTTTCTATATTTTCTTCAGTGATAATCTTTATAAGGTCAACTTTTGTAAAGTTCATATTTGTTGTTTTATGTGTTGTAAATGTTATTGTATAATTTCATATCAGTGGTCAGAAATATCAAAAATTCATTTTGATAAAGGGAAAATAAAGTATATTTTCCTTCAATTATATGTTGTCCTTATACATTTTTCGCCCACTGTAATATTGAGAAAGTATTGTTTTCACTAACATTTTCGATTTAGAGATTTTGATACCAATATTTGTTCTAAGACCTCTCGAATACGTTTTTGTTATTTTTGAAGTGATGTCCGTCTGTCTGCCTATATATCAGTGGCTGATTTCTTGTGTATACAATAGAGACCACAAATATTAATGGATTTTCACGAAACTTTATATCCGGCTTTGTTATTAGAAAATCTAGAACTACACACTTAGGATTTTTTTTTCTTAAATTCAACCAAAAACATCGAAATTTATTTGAAATTTTATATTTTTTATCATGGTAGTATGAGAAAAATTTCGACATAATCATGCATAAAAGGGTTTATTTATGGTTCAATGATCACGAGACTTTACAGTTTTAATCATTATTATGAATAATATAGTCGCGATACAATTTCTTTTGTTGGTGCGCCATGAGCCCCCTCGGGGGACAAGTTACCGTCCCCAGGGGAGTACACTGTCAATTATGGTATCAATCGAAGGATTTTTTCAAACCCTTTAAAGTGAATGGTAATACGCTATAATTGTAATCGTACGGATTCATAATACCGATTTTTCAAAAAAAAAAATTCTAAAATTTGAAAAAGAAAGAAAACTACTAAAAATGGATTCTGGTATGAGAAAGTCGAGTTGAGCCAACACTCCAGTTAACCTATTTTCATCTTGGTGTACTTGTCATATTAAAAATGCTATTTATCATCGCCACACCGAGAATTTTCATATTTGATTGAGACAAAAAAATCCACTTTAAAAATTAAAATAATAATGGATTCAGGTATGAGAAAGTCGATTTGAGCCAACACTCCAGTTAACCTATTTTCATCCTGGTGTACTTGTCATATTAAAAATGCTATTTATCATCGCCACACCGAAAATTTTCATATTTGATTGAGACATAAAAAAATCCACTTTAAAAATTAAAATAATAATGGATTCAGGTATGAGAAAGTCGATTTGAGCCAACACTCCAGTTAACCTATTTTCATCTTGGTGTACTTGTCATATTAAAAATGCTATTTATCATCGCCACACCGAAAATTTTCATATTTGATTGAGACATAAAAAAAATCCACTTTAAAAATTAAAATAATAATGGATTCAGGTATGAGAAAGTCGATTTGAGCCAACACTCCAGTTAACCTATTTTCATCTTGGTGTACTTGTCATATTAAAAATGCTATTTATCATCGCCACACCGAAAATTTTCATATTTGATTGAGACATAAAAAAATCCACTTTAAAAATAAAAATAATAATGGATTCAGGTATGAGAAAGTCGATTTGAGCCAACACTCCAGTTAACCTATTTTCATCTTGGTGTACTTGTCATATTAAAAATGCTATTTATCATCGCCACACCGAAAATTTTCATATTTGATTGAGACATAAAAAAATCCACTTTAAAAATAAAAATAATAATGGATTCAGGTATGAGAAAGTCGATTTGAGCCAACACTCCAGTTAACCTATTTTCATCTTGGTGTACTTGTCATATTAAAAATGCTATTTATCATCGCCACACCGAAAATTTTCATATTTGATTGAGACATAAAAAAATCCACTTTAAAAATTAAAATAATAATGGATTCAGGTATGAGAAAGTCGATTTGAGCCAACACTCCAGTTAACCTATTTTCATCTTGGTGTACTTGTCATATTAAAAATGCTATTTATCATCGCCACACCGAAAATTTTCATATTTGATTGAGACATAAAAAAATCCACTTTAAAAATTAAAATAATAATGGATTCAGGTATGAGAAAGTCGATTTGAGCCAACACTCCAGTTAACCTATTTTCATCTTGGTGTACTTGTCATATTAAAAATGCTATTTATCATCGCCACACCGAAAATTTTCATATTTGATTGAGACATAAAAAAATCCACTTTAAAAATTAAAATAATAATGGATTCAGGTATGAGAAAGTCGATTTGAGCCAACACTCCAGTTAACCTATTTTCATCTTGGTGTACTTGTCATATTAAAAATGCTATTTATCATCGCCACACCGAAAATTTTCATATTTGATTGAGACATAAAAAAATCCACTTTAAAAATTAAAATAATAATGGATTCAGGTATGAGAAAGTCGATTTGAGCCAACACTCCAGTTAACCTATTTTCATCTTGGTGTACTTGTCATATTAAAAATGCTATTTATCATCGCCACACCGAAAATTTTCATATTTGATTGAGACATAAAAAAATCCACTTTAAAAATTAAAATAATAATCGATTCAGGTATGAGAAAGTCGATTTGAGCCAACACTCCAGTTAACCTATTTTCATCTTGGTGTACTTGTCATATTAAAAATGCTATTTATCATCGCCACACCGAAAATTTTCATATTTGATTGAGACATAAAAAAATCCACTTTAAAAATTAAAATAATAATCGATTCAGGTATGAGAAAGTCGATTTGAGCCAACACTCCAGTTAACCTATTTTCATCTTAGTGTACTTGTCATATTAAAAATGCTATTTATCATCGCCACACCGAAAATTTTCATATTTGATTGAGACATAAAAAAATCCACTTTAAAAATTAAAATAATAATCGATTCAGGTATGAGAAAGTCGATTTGAGCCAACACTCCAGTTAACCTATTTTCATCTTGGTGTACTTGTCATATTAAAAATGCTATTTATCATCGCCACACCGAAAATTTTCATATTTGATTGAGACATAAAAAAATCCACTTTAAAAATTAAAATAATAATCGATTCAGGTATGAGAAAGTCGATTTGAGCCAACACTCCAGTTAACCTATTTTCATCTTGGTGTACTTGTCATATTAAAAATGCTATTTATCATCGCCACACCGAAAATTTTCATATTTGATTGAGACATAAAAAAATCCACTTTAAAAATTAAAATAATAATCGATTCAGGTATGAGAAAGTCGATTTGAGCCAACACTCCAGTTAACCTATTTTCATCTTGGTGTACTTGTCATATTAAAAATGCTATTTATCATCGCCACACCGAAAATTTTCATATTTGATTGAGACATAAAAAAATCCACTTTAAAAATTAAAATAATAATGGATTCAGGTATGAGAAAGTCGATTTGAGCCAACACTCCAGTTAACCTATTTTCATCTTGGTGTACTTGTCATATTAAAAATGCTATTTATCATCGCCACACCGAAAATTTTCATATTTGATTGAGACTTAAAAAAATCCACTTTAAAAATTAAAATAATAATGGATTCAGGTATGAGAAAGTCGATTTGAGCCAACACTCCAGTTAACCTATTTTCATCTTGGTGTACTTGTCATATTAAAAATGCTATTTATCATCGCCACACCGAAAATTTTCATATTTGATTGAGACATAAAAAAATCCACTTTAAAAATTAAAATAATAATGGATTCAGGTATGAGAAAGTCGATTTGAGCCAACACTCCAGTTAACCTATTTTCATCTTGGTGTACTTGTCATATTAAAAATGTTATTTATCATCGCCACACCGAAAATTTTCATATTTGATTGAGACATAAAAAAATCCACTTTAAAAATTAAAATAATAATGGATTCAAGTATGAGAAAGTCGATTTGAGCCAACACTCCAGTTAACCTATTTTCATCTTGGTGTACTTGTCATATTAAAAATTTCGTATTTGATTGAAACATAAAAAAATCCACTTTAAAAATTAAAATAATAAAATATTTTAATATGTTTACAACGGTGTATTTTATCATGGAAATTCACCTCACCTTTTCAGGAACATGATTCAAGGCAAATTCTAATAATTGCAGGTTTCCCGTAAAAGAGGCTCCGTTTGTTGTTGTTCCACTGTATTCCATTTGTAGTCATTATGCATTCATTCACTATTAAACAATTGAATTTACTCCATATTCCCTGAATAATACATTAGAAGACTACGAAAACTCATTATCTAGTGCAATTCATTGAAATATATAATAAAAGGATATCCAATTGCATTTCCAAAAACTTTCCTTACTCTTTTAGAAACCATTACTTTTAATACCGATATTTTCTGCTCCAGACTTATAATTTGCATTGTCGTGTCTGAATTACAGCTACCACTCCTCTTACTCAATATATTTTTTGTTGAAAATTTCTCCTTTCTCCTCTCTTTCTCATCTCTTTTCTAGAGCAAGCAATCGCTCGTCACCAAGATGAAATAGGGATGTAATGATGTCCACCCACACGTTTGTTTTCTCACGCGAGATCCCGATTCCAAGGTACTTCGGGGTGTAATTGATAAATAAACATTCATTGAATGAAATAAAAGGTTAAAAAAGAAGTCTAATGTAGGTAACACGTGACTTTACTTGAATCAAATTTGTTTATAATTTATTTATTTTGTTCGTGATTTCAGTTTTGTCACAGTTTTAAAATGGCGAAAAGTTTCCAAATTACAAAGCACTGAAGAAAGCAATTCATCCTAAGTAGTTAAAAAAAAATTTATTTTAAAAGTACCATATTCTTAGACAAAAGTATATGTATTTTCTTTCCTTTTACTTTTTCCGATTTTTGCGGGTTATATGTTTAGAAAAATGTGTATTCTATTTTTCGATTAGCATCAAAATATAATCAGTACCGGGTAATGCATGGCTGATCTTACTGCTCCGAATTTCATGATAGTTCGACAGATAGTTTATAAGCTAGAGTGGATATACATGGTGTTTCACAATTCGCGTTCAGGGATTTATCTCGTTGGTGGTTGCTCGCAGACCCATATGGTGAAGCATCACTTTGTATGCAAATATCCTTTCGACAACATGTCGTGCATTGATCATCGCGTTTCAACAAACTTTAAAACTGCAATGAATTCAGTAAAACTTTTCTATTCACTTCTCTTGCTGTTTGCCACGCTCTCTCGTTATCCAACTAGAAGCCATGTATTATTGTTTTCGCTCGCCATCCAGTTTATGTTACTTATATTTTAGGTTCTCCAGTAGTAGTTCATTTATTGTATCAATAAAAATGCTGCACTATATCATTGATGTTAATATGTGCAATCTGGATGTTTATGATAAATCGCCGTTTGAGAGATATAGGACAATATGTGATTTTTCCGCCAACCTCCAGCAACCCTTCATCTTCACTTCTCTCACGTCTTTAGCGGTTAATTGTCGAACCTTGCGAGCTTATTTGTAAATATAACCTATTATCTATATATGAACTAATGTAAAATAATTATGTATAATTAAATTTAGTTTTCCGGGCTGCAAATCCTGTCGTCCTTTTAATAAACCAAATGCTCAAAGAGGAAAAACCTAACAAGCTACCGAGGCAATGCTGAAATAAAGGTGACATTTATCTCACTACCTTATTAAACAATTACTTATTTCAAGCAACTTAAATTAAAGAGATGTAAACGATACATATTTATAAAACCCGAGAAATTACGATGAATTTGTAGGAGAGTTGTGGAACTTCTAAACAAAACCTCGGAAGTTTGTTCTGCGTTGAGTGAGTATTATTATTTTTTATTCCTTTTGCAGCAGTAGTTAAAGGTAATGACGTGACAAGCCACGACTGATCCCGAGGTGTAAGCTACTGATCAATAACTCAACATTAGGTGAAAGACTTGGTTAGATAGTTGATGACAATGATGACAAGACGCAATACCATTATGGGGGCGGATAAGATTTAACATTCGTCTGCATTCCCGTCGAACCCCATACATACTTCCAATTAGAAAAATCATCAAAAAAGGCAGTAGCATTGTCTTTATATTTTGCTGAAAGGGGATCGTATTGTTAAAGAAAGTGGATCTGAATTTTTATACTGTCCCTCTATCGAACAAAAGTTGAATTAGAAAAAGTTACGACTTGAACTCATCAGTTACACAAAATGCAACTGCATACTAAATTTCATGTTACTATGATTAATGGAACTTGATTAGTTAGGGCTTTAAAAATTTGAAAAACAAGTACATTCCAATGGCGGGTTCAGGACAAGATGGCTCGATAAAGTTAAAAATCCGAAGAATTAAAAGAAACCAAATAAGACTACAACATACCAAATTTCTTGTTACTTTGATTAATGGAACTTGATTAGTTTGGGCCTTAAAGATTTGAATCAGACTGACATACAAACGCCAGAAAAAAAAGTTAAATAAAAGGTTGTAAAAACCATTTTTTGTCGTTTGTTCATTACTGAAAATGACAGTGAATAGGGTCGCCATACTTTGATATGGAAATGATCGATATGTGATCGATTTTCTAGAGTTTGCAATAGATATCTCAATTAGAATTGGATAAAATGAGGTTTTCTATATTTAGTGAAATACATTTCCTCCCCGGTAATTCGTGTTTTCCTGGAAACAAGCAAAATGGGGGATACACCTAGGGATCTTATGGGACATTAGCCCACTTTTCGGTTTTCAGCTGTTGTACTCCGTTTAAAAACTGACAATACTGTTGCATAAAAGCGGTTGTAATATGATAGACTAGAGTTTAGAGCGAATCAAATATTTATACTGTTAACTACTGAATTTCTTCCATTTTCTCTGAATAATGAATTGGTGAAACTGGATCAATTAATAACAGAATCATATCTGGATCAATTAATTGAAATACAATAAGCTGAGTGTTCTTCATATTTTTTATTACAAAATTCTAATAGCAAATTTATGCTCTCTCATTTTCATAACTTGCTATAGAGGGTGTCCCAAAACGATTGAAACGCACTTTAATTCTTTAGCTGTTGGAGATAAGTGGGCAATGTAAATTGCAAAAATGTTGAAAGTGAGGTAGGAAATCAGACAACGTTAATAAAATAGTCCTCCCATTCATTTTAAAAAAATTACACTTTTTAAATTTTTATACGACCCCCTTAGACAAATTGGGTTAATCAGAAAATGTTTATTTTTAATGCAACAAGATCATTGAAAACAACCGCATATCTGCATCTTTAAAATTAACTGAGTTATGATAAAGGAAAAAAATCTGACTTATGACACTTTTCCGTACCATGTGAAAGGCTGTTTCATCAGTGAGAATAGGGATCATAAACAAATTGACGATGGAAATTGTTTAGATCAAAAATACGTTAATATGTGTCAAAATTTTTTATCACAAATGTATCTAAATAAAGCATTACACAGACAGAGATCATATAAAGCAGTGGCACTCACTGCGCGGTTGGATATCCAATGTATTATCATCCAGTTTTATCTTTTTTGTGATATGTCACAAATTTATATTTCTAATTTGATATAGGGCCCCCATTCACAATGTTCAATTTTCAATTAAATATAGCTCGTTCAATTTGAAAGATTCAGATATGCGGTTTTTTTCCCATTACTGGCAGCTGATTGCCCTGAAACTTTCAGTAACATGCTTGCAAACATTTTACAGTATATAATATGCACTGAGCTGATTGACTGAGTGAGAGGTGATGTATCAAAATTATCGAGCACTACCACTCTATCTAGAATCTTGGTTTCGGTCTTATTCGATCCGTCATAGTTTTCAATAGTTAACGATAGTTTTTATAGTTTCCATAATTAACGATAAAATCTAATATTTCGAAAATTTAAATTAGGAGTGACGATGCGAAGAATTAATTTGAAAAATTCTAAAATACATTTCAAAATAATGAGGGTGCATCCACTCAAGCCAGAATCTCAATTTTGGCCTCATTTGATCCACAAGATGACTGGCTCCATGACTGGCTCCACTAACTACCCATAAGATGACTGGCTCCACTAACTACCCATAAGATGACTGGCTCCACTAACTACCCTTAAGATGACTGGCTCCACTAACTACCCATAAGATGACTGGCTCCACTAACTACCCATAAGATGACTGGCTCCATATTTATACTGATGGTTCTGCAATGGAGGATGCAGTTGGGGCTGGCCATTTTTGTGAGGGTTTTTTTTTGAGGAATTTTATGCTGTAGAATTAGGCGCCACAAGTTTCGATGCTGAGATTGAGGTCATTAAGCGGGCCATTCTTAACCTTCCTAATATGTGTACACCACTTAGGAAAGTTGTTTTCTTTGTGGACTCACAGTCTGCAATTTTGGCTATTGTCTCACATATAGTAGGTGAATCACACCATGTGGAAGAGACAAAGTTCCTTTTTAGCCAGACAATTTCGGCTGGCTGGGGAGTCGTTCTACAATGGATTCCGAGTCACTGCAATATCCCTGGAAATGAAAGGGATGACTTCCTGGCAAAGGATGGATGCAAGCTACATCAGCCTCTTTTTACATTGTCTTACAAACGGATTTGTGGAACTATTGAAAACAGATTGCAAAAGTCCCTCCGTGACAATCAAGTTGAAGCTGCGACGGGTAAGGCCTGGAATTCTTTGTTGCATTCTCAGGTCTCTATGGGCCTTCCTCGCTCTGTCTTCACTGCAAATTTTAGACTTTTAACAGGACGTGACTTTCTTCAAGGATACCTCTTTCGTATTGGCGTGGTTGATTTGCCTGACTGTGTTCTTTGTTCTACTGACGCCATTATGGATTTTAATCATCTGACAAGCTGTCCTGCACTTTCTTTTATGAATTGTTCTCTTCTTGACAACTCTTATAACAAGACTGATTTTTATTGGACTGCCAAAGGGCTCATGGCCGATATGGCCTCCGCCCCGACGTAGGATGAAAAAATCATTTCATCCATCTGAGCTTCCAGATCAACAAAAAATACTAAAATTCTAATTAGGTGTGACGATATAAAGGGATTTTCAGAAACTTACACTACTTTGTCACTCAAAAACATTAAATAGACAACCTGATATCCTTTCGTTGCCAGCAATTACATCTAGTTATCAACAACTTTTATTAAGTGTGTAGATGTCACATTTAGTTACCAGTAGCCATAAAGAACGCACGGGTGAAATGGCTAGTATACAATAAAGATATCCAATTTTGCCCCGAAACTTTTCTTCCTCTTTTATGAACTATTACTCAAAATACCTATATTTTGTGCTTCAGACTGCCACGTCTGAATTACACCTACCACTCCTCGTACTCGGTGTCCTCTTTTCCCTCTCTTTCCTATCTCTTTCCGAGCGTAAACAATCTCTCAACACCAAGATGAAATAGGTTTGAAAAGATGTCACCCACGCTGGATGTTCTCACACGAGATCTGCTCAGTTACGAGATGCAATAGGCGTAACAGATAAACATCCGTGCAACAAGACAAACGATTAAAAATAAGCATCTGATGGGGAAAGTACACGACTTTCCCTATATAATGCAGTGAATTTACTTCTTTCACCATAAAAAAATGATGTATAAGATATATAGCACAATGTTTTTAACTTTGGATTGTACATTGAGCGCTTTTCCAGGTGACAACATGTAAAACTATTTCAAAGTACTTAATTTATTTATATTTTGCACAAATCGAAATTGACAATTATAAATATTGATAGCATCCGCAACAAGCAAAAAATCCATATATTAATATATTTTAATAATTAATTCATCCGATTGGCGTCATTTCCGTTAACGTAACAACACTTTTGCCATATTTTAGCGATATTTTCATCAATCCGGGGCGATGGTAGGGAATTATCGTCACATTGGCGCTATTTCGCTAAATGAGTCGCCAATTTCGCCAAATTGATCACCAAGCGTTGCAGAGAACGGACCATTTTTTATATATAAATGGCTATGCGAAAACTGTTAAGCGTCAAAATACGAAACTATTACACAAAGTATATTCTCTCGTAAATGGAACGAACTAGATTCACGAGAATGGTGTTAACAAATTCAACGCGATCATAATAATCAAAATTTCTAATGACTCGAAAAATGTTGATTGGCTTTCATCTAATAAACAGGACCAGACTCAGCCTAACTAGGGCCCTCCACCTCTTGACACATGAAATGACCAAAAATATTTTTTTCAAAAACATAATAGCATTCTTGAAAATTGCATACAAAATAAAAGTTCTTGCATATTTTAATGGATATTGGCTACTTTCTCATCACAGCCACGAAGCCATCATGCTCTAGGTCTTTAATTAGTGTAGTAATCCCTAAATGAATTCCTATTTTTCTCAAAAATGAATCTTTTCACTGGGCAAGTTTATTCCAATGGCATATTTTTTTTTTCGGAAGTAGCCTTTAATTTTTTTTTATGTTGCAGTTGTTTAATTTGGGGCCCATTTAGTGTAGAGGCCAATGGCAGCTCCTCGCATGCTTCTGCGTTAGTCGAGTTCTAAATATGATGGGGTAGATTAGTATTTGCATCTATAAAATCAAAGAGTATGGAATAAATTAAAATCCCCGCTTTACATACAAATTCACGCTCTGAATCAGACAATTCTCCTAAAGAATATCCACAATAAAATTTTGAACTTTGTTTTCATGTTTTTGCTATAAACTAAAAATGTGTGCCATGAATATCAGCACAAGTTTTTTACTTAAAACCGTCAATTTTTTAATGAATTCCAATGTTATACAATGTTTTGAGTAGTCGAACTTCCTTCGCTAAGGGGCTGTACAAAAAGTTATTTTATGTATTTTATGCTAAAGCGTCACACATTTTCGAAAGTCTTAATACAATTCTCCTTTACAATTCAAGGCGATTTTCCAATTGAAAGCATGTATCTAGTTCTAACGGTTTAAAAGTTGTAAGATTTATCAGCCTTTTTGGAAAACATCCTGTACAGAAAGTATTGTTTTCCCAAAAATTTTAGTATTCGAAATTTTAACGGATGTGCACATTTCAGATCTCCCGAATTCATTTCGGACATATTTGGAAAAATAATCGTCTGTGTGTATGTATATGTGCCTGTCTGTAAAGAATAGACTCGATAACTTAAGAACGAATGTACGGACAGCTTTCACATTTTATATACTATAGTAGGCACAATATGTATAAAATTAGAGCTCGGTTGAATCTTCTTCAACTCTCACGATTTGAACTCAAAGTATTTGATTATTTATAGCATTACTTTCCATGGAAAAACCATGATATTTCCTGAAACAATGATAATACAGTCTATATATAGAAAATCGATAATTTAATGATTTGGCTTATCTATGTTAAATAAATGATTTTCATTGATATCAGCTTATATTAACAAAGATAAGTTAAATATATCAAATTTTTTGGAATCACTAAGCTGTTGCCAGAATAAAACAGGAACTTTCAAATATTTTAACGAAATATTTTAAAAGAATAACTAATTTGCGTACGATATCTAAAAAGAAAACATATTTTTACTTTCCTTATATACAATAATGTATAAGGAAAGTATTGTGACAGGATCGAAAATTTGAATTCGAGTTTTCGACGGGAAAGCACGTTTCAAGCATCCCTGATCACGAATCGAACATTCTTGAGGTGATGTCTGTGTAAGTGTGTGTATATGTGTGTGAAAGTATGTGTGTGTGTATGTGTGTGTGAAAGTATGTGTGAGTGTGTATATGTGCGTGTGTGTGTGTCAGTGAGTTTGTGGAGACGATAACTGACGAACGAATGGACCAATATGAACGAAATTTGGTACGAAAATTACAATCCTTAAATACTGGAAACCTATTGTTTTTATACGTAATCGAATGTTCAGAACCCCCTTAAATTTTCGAGTGAAAATTTAAAAAAAATCATCAAAAAATCAAAACCTCTAATAAAGTTACGCAAATAGACATTTCTGATATAATTTTTCATTAGAAAACGATTAACATAAATTTTAGAACGCTGGCATGAACCATTCTCGTGATATTGCACATTTTTCAGAAAAATTATCAAAAAATTATATAAAATAAAAAAAAAACATATTTCCTATTAAGAAACATGTTCACTTTTCATATGTAATATCATGCGATAAATTTGGTGACATCATTCTCGTGGATTCTAGCTCGTTCCATTCATGAAAAAAGATACTTTGAGTAATACTTTTGTATTTGAACGCCAATAGTCATTCATCTGCTATAAGAATAAATTATTTCTCCGTCCATAACGCTTAGTGAGATTTTGGCGATGAATTTGGCGAAATATTACCAACTTGGCGACTTTTTTAAATGTTACCAAATCAAAGAAAATCTCGCCAAATGGATAAAAATGACGGTAAATCAATGAAAATAACGGCTATTTGATGAAAATTAATATCTTGGAGAAAATGAAAAAATATAAGTACCTACTATAAGAATAACCTATTTTGTTTTTACTGCAAAAGTAGTAAATACATTGCATTGTATAAGGAAAGTCATGTGCTGCCCACATCAGATTTTTTACATTTAGATAACGATTGTGATACAAGTGGAGCTTATACACTGCGAAATATGACTGAGGAAGTCAAGTGGAGAGACATCGAGTAGAGGGGTTAGGCACCAGGAGGGGGCCGGACCCCATTTTTTTAAATTTAAAAATGGGGAAGACATGAATTATAAGGAGAAAAAGCTCTAATATGGAGGGAATAATTTCTTGATTTCGAAAGTTTGAATCTGTAACAATGCACGATCTAGTATATTATAGAGAGAGTAAAAGCACGGTACAATGCTGAAGTTTAAGTCAGCTATTTTCAGCGATCTTGAATTTCCATCCCTAATTATCAAATTCGCATATTGCCTCTTATGAAAAATTAACTTGCATAGGGCGAATGATTTGCAACATTTCGCAGTATGTTCGATGGTTGGTTCATTGCCATGGAATTAATTCCTTCGATCGCTCCCTCAAATGCGACGGAAAATCGCGAAAAATGTATGGAGAAGGCGCTTCCCGGGAATTTTTGCTAAAAGAGGCAAAGTATATTTTCATAAATACATTTATTTTAATCGACAACAAATATTTTCTTTCTGTAGATTTGCCGATGCTTATGAAAGGGGGCAGTTCCACGGAATTTTTCAGAATTTCAAATTGAGACAAAAAGAAAAGAGGGGGGTGCGCTTTCTAGGGGAGTGCGGGTTGCCGGAATTCTAGGGTATTATAACGTACACCTATTTTATAAGATGTTTAAGATAAATAGAAATATGTTCAATGTAATATCCGATTCGAGGTGCTCTAACATGTATATCCCATACTGTTTAGGTTTTATTACATCATAATCAGCATCAGAATACAATATATATATATATATATATATATATATATATATATATACAGGATGTCCCAAAAAAAATTTAAACGCGCTTTAAATCTTTAGCTGTTGGATATAAGTGGGCAATGTAAATTGCAAAAATGTTGAAAGTAAGGAAGTAAGGTAGGAAATAAGACTACGTTAATGAAATAGTCCTTTTCAAAAAGTTACACTTTTTAAATATTTATACGACCTCCTTAAACAAATTTGGTCAATCAGAAAATTTTTATTTTTAATGCAACAAGATCATTTAAAAAAACCGCAGTTCGTGTGTTAAGGTTATAGGTAATTTTATAAATGGATTTCTGGCATGTTAATTTACATAATATGTATTTCAAGTGTTTTTTAGAGTAGATCATAGCGAAATGTCTCTATTTTGGGTTGAATTTGAATTTGCAAATGAATTTTAATTTATATTTATAATTTTGGGATTCGAGAGGTTGTGTATATTTATTGGGTATATTATTTAAATAGTATTTATATCATAATGCATCTTCAATTCAAGTGTTTTATATATATATATTATTAAAGTTTGAAAGCATAAATGAAAAGGATTTGTATTTACTAGTAGTCACATTTGTATTCACTGTAGGTTGTAACGCATCCCTTGGAGATTAATACGGCTACGCATGATGTCCAGCAAAGAGTAAAACTCATTGGTTTTTTCTATTCCAGTGAAAGATCAATTATTGAAACTCAGAGAAAATATCGGCAACATTTCAATGGACCTTCCCGAAAGCTCGCCGACTGGTGCAGTTCTTTCCAACCGAGCAATTTGGTTCCGAATCACGTAATCGCTAGGAGAAACTCTGACATTAAAATGTTGCCGATATTTTCACTGAGTTTCAATAATTGATCTTTCACTGGAATACAAAAACCCAATGAGTTTTACTCGTTGCTGGATATCATACGTAGTCATTTTAATCTCTAAGGGATGCGCTATAACCTACAGTGAATACAAATCCTTTTCATTTAGGCTTTCAAACTTTAAAATAAATAAAGAATATATATATATATATATATATATATATATATATATATATATATATATATATATATATATATATATATATATATATATATAATTGAAGATTTTTATGACTACTTGTAATATATATATACCCGAGAAATACCAAAGAAAATTGCTTGTAAACTGAAGGTAAAGGTAAAAAAATTGCAAATCAGAAGCCATGTGTAGCACGATAAGTTAGGCAAGAAGTTTGGAAATTGAATAAATGGAATCTAGTGAATATAAAAGGAATAAAATGAATATGAAAAGCATTTCTGAAACTATGTACGTTATCAAGGGCCATACATGTTTCATTAATTCTGATTCTACGTTTCTGTTTACACAACTGTAAAATGTATTACAGAAATAATGTACATTATTTCTGTAATACATTTTACAGTTGTCATAAAAATCATAAAAATCATAAAAATCTTCAATTAAATAGTACCTTAAAAATTATCAGCAGCTTAAGCGCGTTATTTTTACAAAGGGAATAATTTATAACCTCCAGTCTTGACATTTAAAACTATAATATTTAAACGACTTATTTATTAATTATATATATATATATAATAAAAATAGTTTGAAATTCAATGATAGAATAGAGAGAAGTTGCAACTCAAAAAACCTCAACATTAAAAACATGCCTAATTAATAAAAAGTATCAAACAGTGAATCATCAATCATGTGGAATATAAAAGGCAAACTCCTAATCATCAAGCTAAAGACAAACAACAAACATCAATGGAAAGGAATCTATAAAAGAAAAATCAAATAAAATCCAAGCATTAAAGCTTTACAGGTGGACAAGCCTTAGGCCTAAACAAATGAATTATTCATTTCGATAAAACTCTTCGTCAGGTCCAAATATTTCTTCAAAATGAACACAAAATGCATATTTCTGATATCAGTGATAGATTATATCTATAAATACTGTTAACTTGGACGACATGCATAAAGATTGAAAAGTTATAGGAAACATGAATACCTGAAAAAACACTACATATGTTTTATCCATTGGAGCTTTAAATAAAGAGATCAATGCTGCCAATCGCAAAAAATAAAAAGTTGAGAACTGCTGTTGCCAATCGTGAGAAATACATAACAGTAATGCGAAAAAGCTATGAAAGCTGATATTCAACAGTAAGAGCTACAAAATAAAGGGGCAGATGATAAAAGAAAACATAGCTGCTAAATTGTAAGGGATAGTAAATACATGGTAATGCTTATTCAAGAGAAAGTGTATATCTGGCTAATATAAGAAACTAAGGAGAGAATTTAAGTATATTCAACCATTCCAAACTTTTTAACTATACCATTTACTAAATATGCTAGATTTTTAGCTTATTAACAAGCATAGCATGAAATTTTTTATCTGATAATCTATAAATTCTAAAAAGTTAAAATAAGTATAATATTTCTAAACAATTGAATCGAGTTACAGGAATTAAATGGTAATATTTTATTAATGTTAAAGTTAAAAACGTCTTTTTTAGTAGGTTCAATAATTAGATTTAAGTCCAAAAAAATAATATTATGACTAATAGTGGCTTCATTGGGAATTAGTTCCAAATTATCCGGATAGAATTCTATATCTATGACACAGTTGTGTGTAAAAACCATGCAAATCAAATCATCAACATATCTGTAAATTTTATAATCTGTGGAATTAAACGATTTTTCATAATGATAAAGGTATAAATTAGCTGATATATATATATATATATATACGTATATATATTAGCTGTCCAAAAGTGTTCGTGAACTTTAAAAATTTGTAGAAAAATTTGTCACCTGAATTAAATTCGAATATAAAGTTCAATATTTTTTCCCATCATCTCCATGTGATTTTTTTGAATAAAACCTAACATTTCTTTTTAAATATTGACTCTTTTTTTAATAAAAATGAAAATGCAAGGAGGCAGAGAAAGAACACGTCACAAAAGTGATCGTACGCCGAAATATTTCCGGATAAATTCACAAATAAAATTATTGTCTGTCGCTTTTTTTACTTTCCTTATATACAATAATGTATAAGGAAGGTATTGTGACGGGGTCGAAAATTCGAATTCGAGTTTTCGACGGGAGAATACGTTTCAAGCATCCCTGATCACGAATCGAACATTTTTGAAGTGATGTCTCTCTGTGTGTGTGTGTGTGTGTGTGAAAGTATGTGTGTATGTTTGTCAGTGGGACTGTGGAGACTATAACTGACGAACGAATGGACCGATTCGAACGAAATTTGGTACAAAAATTACAATCCGTAAACACGGGAAGCCTATTGTTTCTATACGCAATCGACTGTTCAGAACCCCCTAAATTTTCGAGTGAACTTTTGAAAAAATCGTCAAAAAATCAAAACCTCTAATAAAGTTACGCAAATAGACATTTCTTATGTAATTTTTCATTAGAAAACAATTGACATAAATTTTAGAACGTTAACATGACCCGTTCTAGAGATATTGAGCATTTTGAAAAAAAATATCAAAATATCATATAAAATGAAAACAAAATATTTCCTATTGAGAAACATGTTCACTTTTCATATGTAACACCATGCGATAAATTGAGTGACATCATTCTCATGGATCTAGCTAGTTCCATCCATGAAAATAGATAATTTGAGTAATACTTTTGTATTTGAACGCCAATAGTCATTTATCTGCTGTAAGAATAACTTATTTCTCCGTCTATAACATTTGGCGAGATTTTGGCGACGAATTTGGTGGAATGTCGCCAACTTGGCAACTTTCTTAAATATTGCTAAATTAACGAAAAACTCGTCAAATGGATAAAAATGACGTAAATCAATGAAAATGACGACTCATTGACGAAAATTCAGGAAAGAATATAAATATCTACTATAAAAATAATCTATTTTTTTTGCTGTAAAAGTAGTAAATTCATTGCAATACATAAGGAAAGTCATGTGCTGCCCATATCAGATTTTTTTTTTTACATTGTGGTGATATTTAAACAGGAAAGATCAATAATACATAAAACATTGATTATGAAACACTTTCCAACTGAAATTCAATTTTATTTAAACATCTCTAAAATGCAATACCTTTCTCGGTAATATTTTTAAAATTATCACAATACTACGTCAATTTATTACATTTGAAAATTTAAAACTTCATCGAAAAAAATGAACTTCATTCAAATGACGGCATTGAAATATAAATTGCCTGGTTTAAACATCATTAAAATGCGATACATTCCTCGGTAATATTTTTTAAATTATCATAATAATACAATAATTTATTGTATTTGAAAACTTCATCGAAAACAAATGAAATTTATTCGAATGACGTCATCGAAATATAACACGCCTGGCTCTCTCTATAAAAGCAGCATTTCATTCATAAACTTTTTCCATTCATTTCATTCATCACAATACTATAATAATTTATTTTATTTAAAAACTTAAAACCATGGATGTACAAATAATTTAACTCTATCCTTAAAACTTCATCGAAAAAATCGTTTGCGTCTCTGTGTCAATGAATGTTTCATTCATATCACCTATATTGCAGACTCCATGAGTTAAATAATTTTGTGTTAAAGAAATGCAGCAATTCTTATACAACTCATTCTACATCTTTTGGTATTTATATTTTTCATAAGTGAAAATTAGGCTTCGTTGTAGAAATAATCAAAGTTGGATGATCATTTAAACTCAACTATATTCTAATTGCATTGTTTCAGTATGTATGCACAAAATGTAAGCAAAAATAAAGCGGTTTTAGGATGGATACAACACTCAATATGAATTAAAAAGAACTCTAAAAATCACCATTTTGACACAAGATGAATGACATATTTTATTTTGAAGTTGGACATGTGATCTCTTCATATAATGGTCACGTGATCTCTTCATATAAAGGGTGCAATTACAAATTTAATTTTAATTTAAAAAACTACTGAATATATTTTGCTGACATTTTTTTTATATATTTTATGGGATGATTTGAATATTGCCTAAAACTTTCGAAGCAATTTGTGAATTTTAAATCCGCTTAAAAAATGTTTGAAAAATTGGGTCCCATAGGATTCAATGTATTTCATATTTTGAACCCGGGTTCAATCCAAAACTAATTGGGTGACATTATTCATTTGTATTCCCATAGGTCCCACAGACCGTCTGAACAACATACTAAAATTTCATTTTGATTAAGTCATTTTTGCGGCAGTTATCGTGCTAACGGACAGACAGAATGATTGAATGAACAAAGTCATAAACACTTTTCAACTATGTTGTAAAGTGTTAAAAAAGTACGTAGGGGTTCTTGGATTGTTAGTATGACCATATTTTCTCGATCACCAGTTAAAATTCCCTTAATACATCCCTTACAAATTATATTTTAGTATATGTGGGCTCATTAAATAATTAAATCAAATGTTAAATCATTTTTAAAGATCTAAATAAAATTCAAGGTTGTGTGACTACAGCATGAAAAGCAAGAAATTTATTAAAAAGTTTTCATGGGGTGGCAAACGGTGTGTAAACGTCAATTTTGACGGAACTATTAAGCATTTTTATTCTCTTTTGCACCCTTGCTTCGTACAAATATAAAAATATTCAGAAAAAACGGTCATGACATCTCTAGAACAGGAAATTGAAATCCTTAGTGGATATTGAACCCCTCTGGAATTCGATGCTGAATCTGCAGCAGTCAGGATATCAGAAGAGTCGTTTCTCTAAGTTTTATTCATTGTAAATATTAAACAGGAAAGATTAATCATGCTTTAAGCTTTGATTATGAAACACTTTCCAACTACAATGCAATTTTATTTAAACATGTCTAAAATGCAATACATTCCTCGGTAATTTTTTAAAACTTATCACAATACTACATCAATTTATTATATTTGAAAACTTAAACCTTCATCGAAATAAATGAACTTCATTGAAATGACGGCATTGAAATATAAATTGCCTGGTTTAAACATCTCTAAAATATGATACATTTCTCGTTAATAGTTTTAGAATTATCATAATACTGCGATAATTTATTATATTTGAAAACTTCATCGAAAACAACTGAAATTCATTCAAATTACGTCATAGAAAAAATAACACGCCTGGCTCTCTCTATAAAAGAAACATTTCATTCATAAATAATTTCCCATTCATGTCATTCATCACAATACTATAATAATTTATTTTATTTAAAAATTAAGACCATGGAGCTAAAGTAATTAAACTCTATGCGTAAAACTTCATCGAAACAAATCGTCCTTCTCTTTATAAAATCAATGAATATTTCATTCATATCAGCTATGCAGGCTCCATGAACTAAATGATTTTGTGTTAAAGAAATGCAGCAATTCTAATACAACTCATTCTACATATTTTGCTGTTTACATTTTACATAGGTGAAAAATAGGCTTCGTTGTAGAAATAATTATATTTGAATGAGCATTTAAACTCAAATATATTGTAATTGCGTTGTTTCAATATGTAGATGCACAGAATTTAAGCAAAAATAAAGTGGTTTAGACGGATATAACACTCAATATGAATTAAAAAGAACTTTAAAAATCACGATTTTGAGACAAGATGGATGCCATATATCATTTTGAAGTGGGTCACGTGATCTTTTCATATCATGGTCACGTGATCGCTTCATATAAGAGGTGTTATTATTATTTTAATTTTTATTTAAAAAACTACTGAATATATTTCGCTGAATTTTTTTTTTTATATATTTTATGGAGCAATTTGAATATTATCTAAAATTTTCGAAGCAATTTGTGAAATTTAAATCTGATTAAAAAATGTTTGTAAAATTAGGTTCCATAGGGCTCAATGTATTTCATTTTTTCAACCCGGGTTCAATCTAAAACTAATTGGGTGATATTATTCATTTATATTCCCATAGATCCTACAGACCGTCTGAACAACATACTTAAATGTCATTTTGATTAAGTCATTTTTACGGCAGTTTTCGTGCTAACGGACAGACAGACAGACAGAATAAACAATGTCATAAACACTTTTCAACTTTGTTGTAAAGTATTAAAAATCGTTTGACTTTAATCTTTGCTTGCTTACTTCGTAATATTTATAGTATTGTTTAAAAATGGCTCGTAGTCGTAAGGAAACAACGAACAGCATTCGAAAATTGATTATTTTTCATCATAGTAGTGGTAAGTTATTTCGTAATATCGCTAAATTAATAAATTTATCTCATTCTAAGGTGCAGTATGTGATAAAACGCCTTAAAGAAGAAAATAGGATCGAAAACAAGGTAAGAAAAGGTCGCAAATTTCTACTTCAATGTCACCTGAAACTGTTCGACGAGTGCTCAAATCAGCAGGATTACTTGGTCTTTCTGTCCGAAGAAAATTTTTTGTAAGAAAAATAGAAAGTTTAGGCTTTCCTTCGCAAAATCAATGATAAATAAGCCCGAAACGTATTGGAATCATGTATTATTTGCAGATGAAAGCAAATTTAACATTTTTGGTTCCGGCGCATAATTGTATGGAGAAGAAAAAATGAGGAACTTAATCCCAAGAACGTAGTTGGAACACTAATGGCGGTGGAGTTGTCCTTGGGGGGGGGGGGGGGTGCATGTCAGCATCAGGACTAGGTAATTTGGTATTTATTGAGGACATAATGAATCATGCTCTTTATTTAAATATTTTAAAAGACAATTTAAAATTATCAGCTCAAAATTTGGGTATTGGAAACAACTCTCAATGTTCGCCTCTGATAATTGTCCACAATTTCTGAAAACACCACCTCAATCGCCGGATTAAAACCCAATAAAACAAATACATTTGGAGGGAACTGGAGGTTAAAGTACAAAGACACGACAACAAAATGAAAAGCGAACTAAAAACAGTAATGATCGAAGAATGGAGGAACATTGATGCAGAAATTATAAAAAAACTAGTAAACTCTATTCACAGACGTTTAAAAGCTGTCGTGGATGCTAGAGGATATCCTACTAAGTACTAATTTACCGAAATATTACAATATTTGATATATGTAGAGATTTTTTTAAATTGTACGAAGACCTTTGTGACGTAACTTTTTAGTTACGTTTTGATTATTAATTTTTCAAAAAAAAGTTTTGCTATGCTTTTAAAATATTTTATGTAGTTTTGTTAAGACGTTTATCTGTCAAAAAGCCGATTCCGAAACTTTTCAGCAAAACAATACTTTATCAGAGAGTAAATATACATTTTGAGAACAGCGGTAAATAATATATTGAAAACATTCATTTCAAACATTAATGGATTGAAGAAGATTTAAAGTTAAAGAGGGGGGGGGGGTGCATTCTCGCCTCTCCGGGGCACGATTCGAGGTCCTTATTAAATGGGACCGACGACAACCACATTTTCGTCAGTAATTCAGTTTTGATACGGATAACATCTATGTTTGGGGGGGGGGGGGGGATATCAGGCTGAAATCGGAGCGTTATGAAAAATGTTACCACTTTCAATGCTTGTATCATATTCCAAGCTAGTAGATAAAATTTTAAACAATTTTTACCTGTTTTATCGGAAATAGGGTATCATATATGAATATGCGAAAATATTTTTTTGTCTGAGCAAGTATATCTTTTAAGCTATAAAAGAATAGATATAAACAATAAGCGACAAAAATGTTTAGTTACAAATTCCAATTTCTGGATTAATATTTTTTTTTATAACAAAACTCTTATAGTTTTTGAGTAATCGTCTTGTCGAATTGAAAAGATTGAGAATTATCATCTTTTAATATTCACAATGCTTATATCTCGAAAGTTATAGCTATAAATAGTTTATGAGTAACTTATAGCTGATGTCAGATCATATTCTTAGTTTCCGAAATATAGTGGCTACAATTTCGATCTTTTGAATTGCTTTAAAAAATGCCTAATGAGAATGAGGACAAACCACCTATAAAGAAAGATGTTATTAGCGCAAAACTATTTAGGCTTCATCGAATTGGAGTCACAACCGATATTTTTCCGTCTAGTTAACTATGCCTATAACAAAAACAAAATATTACATATATAAACAGCGTTTTCATAAAAATGGATAAAAGTTCTTTTTATATCCTATGTAATCAGGACTTATCTATTGTTATCAGTATTTATCTAATTTATATCTATTATTTTCTTTATTTTTATATGTTTTAGGACCTCCTGAATACGCTTTGACTGTTTTAGAGTGATGTCCATCTGTTTATGGTCTATTTCCTGTCTACACGATAGCTGCTACAAATACTAACGGATTTTCACGAAACTTTCATCCAGCTTTGTTAATGAAAAATCTAGAACTAGATATAGTTGTTTTGAAATTCGACCTAAAACATCTAAATGTATTCGAAATTTTATATTTTCTTAACATGGCAACATGGGACAACATTTGACATGATTATGCATACAAAGGGTTATTTATGGCACAATGATCACGAAAGCTAAATCTTTCAATCTATGTAATGAAATAGCCATGATACAATTTTTGTGTTTGGGACAACATTAGCCCCTCCTCCTTCTTCTCCTCGGGGGAGGGGCAGATTACTCCACGGGAGTATATTATCAAACTTGGTATCAATTGAAAGATTTTTAGTGCCCTTTACATTTAAGGGTAATACGCTATACACATGTTGTTGTTGAAACCCAGACCGTCAGATGCTATACACATGTGCTATACACATGTGTAATTGTGATCATTTGCAGCAACAATACAGATATTTTAATTTTCTTCTTGCAAAATTTGCACACACACACACACACACAAAAACCCACAAGTAATTTAAAAATGGATTATTGTATGAGAAAATTGAGTTGAAACACTCTCTAGTTAAGTAACTGATGATACGAGTATATTCTGCGCATTTAAATCTATCACAGCAAAAGATTATGTAGTTATGCAATGTATTGTTTAATATTTCTATTATAATCACGCGCTGTATAATTTATTTCTAATTAATTTATATGTAAATGCAAAATATATTTTCCAAGAGAACTTTGAGTTAGTAAAATGTTATCCTAATTAAAATTTTGAATTTACTTCCATAAAAGAAATTGTGTGCAATGCAATGAGGAATGCAAGTTGCGTCCTTTTTCCCGCCTTTTTTTTTAATTTAATATCATTCCACTAAAACGCATAAAATCACGTATAATGTACTATTTCTGTAGATTCTATAATACTGCAACTGTAGTTTCAGTTTATAAGAATCTTTAAAGAAATCATAATATTTGCAACAACTTATATCTTTATAAAATAATTTATAAATTCTTTTTTTTTTTGTATAAAATCTTTAAAGAATACAAGAATCTTATAAGTATCTTTATACAATTAGAAATTTCGTAGAATAAGAATCGTGACAGAATAAAAATCGTGATAGAATATGAATCTGTATAGAATAAAAATCTTTATCAAAGTAAGTATCTTTTAAAGATGAAAAACATGGAATTGTTTCTCTTCTGATTCTTCGTCTATTCTTATAAGAATCTTTATAGAAAACTGAAACCATCGAAGACTTACATCGTTGATTTCGGTTTATAAAAATCTTTATGGAAATTATGTCTTATAAGAATTTTTATAGATATTTCTCATTGCCTTCTTATAAAATCTTTATGCGATCATATAGGAAAACAAGTCATAATCTACTGCATTTTACGAAATTCATTTTTGAGAATTCTATTCAAATTTTTGCGAGGGCGGAAACCGCTGATAGAAAGAGTGTTAAACCTTTCTTTCTACTTTACAGTTCCCGCTAAAATCATCACGCTAACTGGATGCAGACGATTTTCTGATTATTTCTTACCGTTGTTGCACTTAATTGATGGGATGGGGTCATGAAAACAAAACTACTGCACCAAGAGCAGCAGCATCCCGGATCACTCACCTCCACTTCGCAGATGGCGACTGGATCACGAAGACCGATCCCGCATCGTGTTGAGCTCTCTTTTCTTCTCCCTGCTCCTCGCGTCGGAACAATCCCTGGAACACTAATTCCAATTGCTAGAGAAAGAATTCTCCTTTGAATAGCACAACACACACAGAAAGAAGACTTGTGAAGGACTGTACAAACGATTAAGATATATATCTCTAGAGGGTGGTTCCGCTCATGAGAGGTTCGGTGACCAACTGATCGGCTGCAAATGTCTGCTCGGGGGTGGGGTAGCAGAGATTGCCGCCAGAGGGCCTATCATTCGTCTTGCACGTGGACAGAGCATTGTAAAAATACGAAGGACGCAACAAGTGATGCAGAAAAGGGTGAAGATATAGGAATATATATATTTATGGGTTTTTTTTTTCAATACTAGTTAGGGTTGTTGCGAGATTCAAATGACAAGGGGATTCAGTTTACAAAAATATTTTTTCGGTCATTACATATTCTCTAATTCTAGCATAAACTAAAACTATTTTTAAAGAGAATGAAAGAGCTGGAAAAGAGAAATACACTGTTCTCCCAATTCCAACTGTGATGCCGAGGTTTTAAAAGGTGTTTTTAAAAGAACACCGGACAACACACAAATAATTAGCGGGTTATCATAATGGCAATGTGCGTTCTATTTTAAAATTAGCGATCACAAGTTCACGCACTTATAAAACAGATGTAGTATAATCCCTTTTTCCATTCTTGGTGATTTTAGGGGAGAATCTGGCAATCCCTGCTATGATTTGGAGAACATTCTATTCTGGCAACTCTTTCTGCGTCTTTTGTCGCCAAGGAAAAAATTGCAACATTCGATTCTGGCAACGTTTTCCATGTTTTTGTCGATCTTTTGACGCCCTTTTGTCGTCAAGGTAAAAATTGCCCTTTTGTCGCTGTTTGTGCAACAGTTGATCTGTAGCTATTCAAACATGGGTGTACGCCCGCTTCGCTCGCCGCTAATAATACATCCCAGAATTCGGTCCCGCTGGCTGTCGGAGGCCGCACGGAGCAAAATAGCTGTTTGTGCAACAGGTGTACTGTGGCTCATAGAGCTCAACATGAAAATCAGAAAATTTTCTGATTTTTACCTTGGCGACAAGAGGATGATTTTTAAACAATAAATAAAATAAGTAACTAAGACTATCAGAAATTGTCATTTTTTGTAATTCCAAAATGAGTGATTATCTCTTGGCTTTTACCTTATAAAAAGTAACTTGAAGTATTGATTGATTTCTTTTATTTTCATGGCGTAAAGAAATTAAGAAATTAATTAAGAAATTACACTGAACATAGTATACAACTAAGCTCTTTACTACTACTCTGCTAAATAGTAAAATAATACAAATCTGAAGAAATTAGCCATTGTAAACCGTATATTCATTATCTCCATATTAAGAAAAGCTCCGTGCAGCAGATGTCCAAATCCTTTTCAAATAGAGAAATTTTCTGTCAAGGCTAGCGCTGGACCTATGACATCAAATAATTTGCAATTTGGCATGATGGTTTATAATACACTGTAATGTGTCGCCTTCTATTCTGGTTATAATCGGATAGAAATTTCTATTTTTTACAAAATTTTGAAGGGAAAATATTTTCACATTACTTTATGAAACATTTTATTTTATTTGTTATATCTTCAAAATTTAATCTTTTATTATTGAAAATGATATTGCCATCTCAAAAAAGCAATATTTAGATTCAAAATACATAAATTATTCAGAGTTTTATTTAAATATTACTTTTTTTAAATGGCAACAGCGTTTTCAACAATGAATCGTAATTGTTCATAACAATAATGTGTTGCGAAACGTACCAATATTTAAATTTTTAACAATTCAAAATACATAAATTATTCAGAGTTTTATTTAAATATTACTTTTTTTCCAATAGCATCAGCGTTTTCAACAATGAATCGTAATTGTTCATGACAATAATGCTTGGAAAATCTACCAATATTTAAAATTTTAACATTTCAAAATACATAAATTATTTAGAGTTTTATTCAAATAGTATCACTTTTTTGAAATAGTAACAGCGTTTTCAACAATAAATCATAATTGTTCATGACGAAATGCTTGCGAAACCAACCAATATTTAAATTTTCAGCAATTCAAAATACATAAATTATTCAGAGTTTTATTTAAATATTATTTTTTTAAATGGCAACAGCGTTTTTAACAATGAATCGTAATTGTTCATGGCAATGATGTTTGCGAAACACTCTGTTTGTTCATAACAACATTGCTTGCGAAACTCTATGTTTGTTTGTAAGAATCAACAATTATGAATTCAATATTTACTACAATGCTATACATTTATGAAATTTTCCCATAGTTGGCAGAAGTTTGATTTTTTGGTAAGTGATTAATTACATTTCAAGTTGTATCTTATATGTATTATAAATATTCTTTAACAATGAAAAGGAAGTCTGCAGCGTCAAAGGCGAAAGATAAAAGGTTAAAAAAAAATTGTGCTCAAGAAACTGCTGCCTTCAAAAATTGTCCATTGAGCCATATTGATTCTGAGCAGCAATTATCAACTGAAAGGCAAATAAGTCATAATGCTGCTAAAAATAGCAAACAAATTAAAGATATACTATGTAAGTAGATGTCAAGATGTGGGTATCCAGTTACGTTTGTAAATATGAAAAACCGCACTTTGAAAAAATAGAAAAGAAAGGTTTTATGCATGAAGAATATCAAGTTATTTTAATAAAACGGCAGTGAAAACTAAGTATAAAAGATTTGATATTTGGAACATGCCACTTCGTTATCGCACAATGAAATCAGAAACAATTCCTATTATATATTCAGGACGAAAAGAGCCTCAGAAGAACAAATAGCCGTCATTCTGCTAGAAAGAAAAAACAAATGCTGAAATTTCAAAACGGGTCAATCATTAATTATATGTGACAGATGTATTAATATCAACTGCACAAAGTTCATGATAGATGTAGATGTCATTATGATCCATCAACATCCAGCTTCGTTTATATTTATGAAAAATTATAAGTAGGGGAATAGGCAGAGTTCTGCGCCACTTCAGAAGCGGTGAACCCTATACTTTAACATAGGGAGCGCTCCGAGGCCAGAAAATGAGTGTATCAACAGAGGCGGTGGTAAGGTCCCATGCTTTAACATAGGGGTTCTCAGAAGTCGGTGTGGGGGGCGGTACAGTGACGATTCCATAAGGTAGACATAGGTAGAAGGATGACGTCACAGAAGAGGGTAGAGTTTAGAACGTATAAAGTATTGCTGTTGTTATTTATTTATTTTTTATATTCTCACACTTTTGCAATTTTTTTTTTAAAATGTGGTAATGGGAAAAATTAACATTTTGTTAAAATGTTCCAAAAACGTAAAAAAGTAACAAAAAATGTGGTAATGGGCAAAATTAACATTTTACGACTTTTTTTCAAAAATGTTAATTTCTCTATGGGAATTAACATGGGTTTTCACACTTTTGTAATTTTTTTTCAAAAAATGTGGTAATGGGAAAAATTAACATTTTGCACAAAATGTCTCAAAAAGGTAAAAAAGTAACAAAAAATGTGGTAATGGGCAAAATTAACATTTTGCGATTTTTTTCAAAATTTCAATTTCTCTATGGGAATTAACATGGGTTTTCGCACTTTTGTCATTTTTTTACAAAAAAATGTGCGTTTTTACAAAAATGCTACTAAAAATGTGGTAATGGGAAAAATTAACATTTCGCACAAAATGTTGCAAAAACGCAAAAAAACAACAAAAATGTGTGTTTTTTACAAAAATATGATAAAAAAGGTGTATTTTTAAAGTAGCAGAATCGCTTGAATTGGGTGTATAGGTGGGGGTGTGTTTCCTCAATAATCATAGATACTTGTTTTCAACTATCCAAATGCAGTAATGTCTCTTTAAGAAATTAGATGCTGTTAGAAAAATATATTATTTTTTTTATTGTGGTCCCACCTCCACCCGGTGTATAGGATACACCGCCACAATTTCTATTTTTTTCTTTTTTCCTATTTTTTTCCTTCTTGCTCTTTTTCCTTATTTTTATTTTTTTATTTTAAAGTATCCGTAGGCATAACTTGTAATGCCGTCCTGGAGTAAATATCTTTTATCATCAATGGGTGACAAAGCCACCTTGTTCTGGCATAGAGTGAATAGTTTATGATGGCTACTATCTATTCTAATCTGTTCTTCCTTAGTAGGTTTCAGACTCCCATCAGCATCTGTCTGTAGTCATTGTGTGTAATTTTCCGTGCAACCACATGTGTAGAAACGCCTTTAGCTCTTTTCTTTTCTCCAGCAGCTGATAGAATAGAGTACATTTTATTGTCTAAGTCCTATAAACTCTTGAATGGGGGTTGAATTCAGTTCATCTTTAAAATATCCAATACGTTTTTTATTGTCTTCACTGAAGAGGGGATGATCCTTGGGATAGTCAGAAAAATCATACAGGTGTTTATGCTGGTTCATATCTTCATAAATATCAGCAGTTTGGATTTCATAAGCCAATGTATCAGTGTCGGTGAAGAGAAGCGGAGCTTTTTCACCATATTGGCTTTTAATATGTTTATAATGAAGCTCATACATCAGGAGTTTAGATAACTCCAAGATAGCAAAGCCAACGTATATAGGCCGATTCATTAATATGCAACTCTTTACACGTTCAACACCCACCAGATCTTCACTGAAAATCCTGCTAGCTCTATAAGCTGGGGATGCCACCACCTTCAGGGCCCGCTTTGAAGCATTCACTAGTTCAATATCTACTCGATTTCGAAGATTCTCCATCGTTTTTCCAAACACAGCGTTATTAAGCAATTTAAAAAAGTCTTTCTCAAAATTAGTCTTTGCCTTCTTTCTTTCTTCTGTGTTAAATTGGATGTATTTCTCCAACCAAGGCTTCTGATTAAATTTTAAGGCCTTGTGAATTTTCTTGAGTCTTAAACCTAATGATAGGTATAGTTGAAGGTTACGATAGTGAACAATATAATGTTTCTTGTCATACAGATTGGGTACTAATTTCGTAGTACTAACAAAATGTCCATGATGTAGCTGTTGAACCAGTCGTTCAGCATAGGGGGAAAGCATTTCTCGTTCAATCTTCACCCTTTCAGGGGGCTAGAGGGTATTCATTATGATAATCATGTAAGGATTCAGGATAATCCAGATCCACTTCAAATATATATCCTTCTTGGGTATTGTCCTTTAGACTCATTATCCAGGATTCATTCAAATTTTCTGTAGATATCCATTCAAAGCCACCATAGGGCAGTGGTTGAGACATGGCCCAACCATATAGGTTATTTGCATCAAGATAGATAATGTGCTTATCAGGCTTAGTAGAATCGTAATTTTCCAAATAACGATTATTAGCCTCGGATCTACGCTGACTTATCATACATATGCCACCGCGGATTCCACGTTCTATAAACAGTAGCATATTTTCATCTGTGAGTAGTTCTATGGTTTGCTCAGTCATTTTTAAAGAGGCCTGCCAAGCCAGTCCAGGGGCGGTCATCATATGGGCAGCATCTAAATCATAGTTCTTCTTGAAAATTTTTCGAAAATTCTCAAATACATCGGCTAACAGTAGCACGTCTGTTTTCACATACAGGTCGTGATATTCTCCCAAGTTCTTTATGTTAAAGGTATCCCATACAGTTTGGGCATGCCGTAATCTTCACTCTTAATATCTTCGTCTTTAATATCATTATGAAATGCAGAAGGGGGAGGGAGCACATTTTCATCACATTTTTGAAAGGATGTCATATAGCTATTGGGATATACTCCTTTCCTAATAAGAGCATCCTGTTGCACTATATCGGGGAAATGTTCTCTGAGAGAATGAAATTCACTCAAGTCTAAATTGGAAACTAGCTTTTCCAGGGAAGCATTCAGAAACTGTAGGCTATCAATAAAATGTAAACAGACACGGGGTCCCTCTTTCTTTGAAATCTTAAAATATATGTATTTTTCAATATTAGTGGCAATCACATCAATTTTATGGTCTTGCAATTTCCCAAAACTCAGCATAATATGATGAGAGTAATAATTTTTTAAATTATGAAACACTACAGGAATATTAATACTTTGACTATAGTAAAGATTACAGGCATTATGCAGGGCACCTCTATAGGCTCCAGTCACGTGATTGTGATCACGCACACGATCTGTTTTCAGTTCACGATGGCACACGTTACAATGGGTAGCTCTTTCAAAGTCAACTTCATTCTCTTTAGTCATTCGTAGTGGTTTAACATAACGTAATTTCTCTCCAAGATACTGTTTCTCCATTATCAAGTTGTTAAGAAAATGATTCACAGGATCGATACCTCGATACACAGTAACTTCTTTCAGGCATTTTCCATCAGGCCCTATGATAACATAAGCATATCCACAAGGTTCATGAATCGCTAGTCTATGCATGTAAGATCTAATATTCGAGGGTTTAGTAGTGTCTTCTTTAACGATCAGGGTTTCAAAGTCAGCATAAATGATGAAAGGGATGGAATGCTGATACTGTTTGTTCGTAAATTGGAGATATTTCTGATCTTCCGAAGGCATTTTAATGCACTGAGGTGCATGTTCTTTGCAATATTGAGCATGATCTTGTAAAAGATCGTCTCTACTGTAACGATGTAAACATCTATAACATATATATTGAGCTCCATTGTGCTTAGTTATATCCCCCAGCAAGCGTGACATATTCCTAATTAAAGTATAGTGTTGCTTAACTTCATCACTAATCAGCAAGAAATTCACACAGTCTTCATCTTCACGTTTGGATATATGCAAAGGAAAAATATCTTCATCTTCGTATCCATATACATTTATTCGTATATTATTCAATTTTTCAATCTGAGGAATCTTCACAACTGAGATAGGGTATTGAATATCTCCAAGTTTAATGTCATTTTCAAAACTTTTATAATGTGACACTCTTTCAGGATGACCTTCACGAGATATATAGTATTTGTGGGCCAATAGGCACCACACCAGACATTTCTCGTCTTCATTTCGAATATTGAGTAAAGCTTTCTTGACTGCAAGTTTTGCTGGCAAGGGTATATAGCTAGAAGCTGCAATAGGCCTATACTTTGCACAGAAAACGTCTATCTTTCGCATCTTTTGTAAAGTCCATCCAGAGCCTCGGCTGACAAATTCTTCGAATAACTTCAAGATTCGGGAAAAAGCTTCTTCAACATTGTTGGGAGGGGTATCATCACGAAATTCTATCACAACATCCGTTCTAAAATATGAGCTGGATACCTCTTGGCCATTTGCAATGTCACGAATAAATTGCACATCCGCAATAAGATACCACTTAATAGATCTGTATGCATCAAGTTCGTCTTTTAATATCTTCAATAACTGAGGGTGAATCTCATCAAAACATAGCATAAAATCCCCCTCTACACTTTCAGTGGGTTCCAGAGTGTGTACAGAGAATACATCTAAACCCTTCTTCTTCTTCGCTGCAATCTTGGGGCATTTATTAGAAGTTGAGGCTAAAGCAGGAGCTTTTCTCTTTTTAGAACCATGTTCAATACGCTGATGGCGCAGGGCATCAGTTTTCTTGCTGAATATAAGTTCACAATGCTTGCATTTCACACCATCCTTCAGATGAAGTAACAGGTGGCGCTTCAGGTTATCTCGTCTAGTAAACTGTATGGAGCATTGAGTGCATTCAAACACTTTAACGGGAGAATGCATATTCGCATGTCTAGCCAAGTCTTCCTTACGAACAAATGTGCGTTCGCATATTTTACATCGATAAGTCAAGGCATCATCATCAGAATGAATCTTCATATGTCTTGCTAAGGCATCTTTTCTGGAAAAGTGCTTATTACAGGATAAACACACCTATAAAAGCTAGAAAAATACAAGACTTTAGTATAAACACGCTATTCTCGGTAACAATGTAATACATGTCTCAAGATGTATATAAAGAAATCATGAATCCATTATACTATCCCCATTAGAAATAATAAAATTCCTGAATTAAAGAATATATCCAGATACAACACATTTCATGTAAGATCCCCAAGACATTTCATTAAATGCATAATAACATTCATTAAAATGTTGTTACGCATCATAAAAATACAAAGTTTAATAAAATGAGAGAATAAAATCACATTAAAACAAGTACTTACATGTCCAATCCTGTTCAAAGAGGGTGCATTACGCATAGGAACATCAGTAAAGGTAGGGATAGTACCTCCGATTTTACTTTCTAAGACAAACATACTCGCAGAACAACTTGAAACACGTCTTAACAGCACGAAATTCACAACAGAAATGATAAAATCGCTGCTTGAAGACCACCTACATCCATTCATAAAAAAATAGTTCTTGGTGTATCCGTAGGCCAAGGGCATGTCAAGGTCACGTGATGGTTATATCACGGTTACCGTTAAACTTGCAACACACGAATGTAATTACGCACAAATCCGATAAAAAATAAACAATTCGTTCAACATCACAATCGATTATATCCTTTTTAATAATCATAATCGATACATTAAATAAATTCACATCTTATAAAATAATAGATTTTAATAAAATAATGAAAGAAAATCCCTTTGCGAGAAGAAAAATACCTTAGAACCCCCAATCCTTATACAATAGAGCAACGCGCTATCCCTTGCAAGCATAAAAAAACCCCGAATAACATATATCACTTTTTCCCCATCCCTCCCCGAGACACCAACACTCACTTCACCACACGCTAAACGTAACCCATAGCAACCACAATCCATAATAAAACATTCACCTTCGCCCCCAACGTACATCCAAGTGCACAGTCATTCAACGTGAAACCCGTAATTTTTACGGCAAAACGCACTTTACAGGGATTCATAGAACAAAAAATCCTAAAAAATCAACAAATTCACCCAGAAACTAGCTAAAACCCTCAAATTACTTATAATTATCATCTACATATACTATATAACCATTTACAACCTTAAAAAGGTGAGTATGCTAGTAGAAGAGGAAGGTGGGTTCGCCAGAATGCGGTTAGAGCAATGCCGCCTAAAAATAGTTTCTGGAAAGAAAAAATAAATATTTTTTGGTATTTCCAGAAAGTATCCTCTATGTACTATTTTGGTAAAATTAAAAAAGTTTTTAAAAAATTTTTAAAACTCAATTTTTTATTAATTTTCACAAAATTCCTAATTTCCCTACTGTACCCCTTTTCGCCGATAGGGGACGCTGATGGCATTGCTCCGCCACCGCCGGTGTTGCCATCCCCCAAAAAGTTTCTTCCCCCAGGTGTTGCTATGGCAACCCAAACAAAAAATATTTCTACGTTCCATCTCCATAGTTCCGCTTTTCGCCGCTAGGGGACGCTGATGGCATTGCTCCGCCACCGCCGGTGTTGCCATCCCCCAAAAAGTTTCTTCCCTACTTAGAAAAAAAAATCTTATTCCAAAAATTTATTTCCCCCTCAACCCCTCGTACAAGACTACGAAATCGTTGCCACCCAAAAAAAATTTTCTAAAAAATTTTTACCCCCACCTTTTTTCATTTTCCCCCCCTTTTACACCCCCGTCCAGGATTACGGAAGGCGGAATGGCGGCCATTTTGCTCCGCGCTCCGCATTGCTCCGCCTTCGTCGGTGAACTCTCCTTCCTCTTCTACTAGCATACTCACCTTTTTAAGGTTGTAAATGGTTATATAGTATATGTAGATGATAATTATAAGTAATTTGAGGGTTTTATCTAGTTTCTGGGTGAATTTGTTGATTTTTTAGGATTTTTTTGTTCTATGAATCTCTGTAAAGTGCGTTTTGCCGTAAAAATTACGGGTTTCACGTTGAATGACTGTGTATTTGGATGTACGTTGGAAGGTGAATGTTTTATTATGGATTGTGGTTGCTATGGGTTACGTTTAGCGTGTGGTGAAGTGAGTGTTGGTGTCTCGGGGAGGGATGGGGAAAAAGTGGTATATGTTATTCGGGGTTTTTATATGCTTGCAAGGGATAGCGCGTTGCTGTATTGTATAAGGATTGGGGGTTCTAAGGTATTTTTCTTCTCGCAAAGGGATTTTCTTTCATTATTTTATTAAAATCTATTATTTTATAAGATGTGAATTTATTTAATGTATCGATTATGATTATTAAAAAGGATATAATCGATTGTGATGTTGAACGAATTGTTTATTTTTTATCGGATTTGTGCGTAATTACATTCGTGTGTTGCAAGTTTAACGGTAACCGTGATATAACCATCACGTGACCTTGACATGCCCTTGGCCTACGGATACACCAAGAACTATTTTTTATGAATGGATGTAGGTGGTCTTCAAGCAGCGATTTTATCATTTCTGTTGTGAATTTCGTGCTGTTAAGACGTGTTTCAAGTTGTTCTGCGAGTATGTTTGTCTTAGAAAGTAATATCGGAGGTACTATCCCTACCTTTACTGATGTTCCTATGCGTAATGCACCCTCTTTGAACAGGATTGGACATGTAAGTACTTGTTTTAATGTGATTTTATTCTCTCATTTTATTAAACTTTGTATTTTTATGATGCGCAACAACATTTTAATGAGTGTTTTTATGAATTTAATGAAATGTCTTGGGGATCTTACATGAAATGTGTTGTATCTGGATATATTCTTTAATTCAGGAATTTTATTATTTCTAATGGGGATAGTATAATGGTTTCATGATTTCTTTATATACATCTTGAGACATGTATTACATTGTTACCGAGAATAGCGTGTTTATACTAAAGTCTTGCATTTTTTTATCTTTTACAGGTGTGTTTATCCTGTAATAAGCACTTTTCCAGAAAAGATGCCTTAGCAAGACATATGAAGATTCATTCTGATGATGATGCCTTGACTTATCGATGTAAAGTATGCGAACGCGCATTTGTTCGTAAGGAAGACTTGGCTAGACATGCGAATATGCATTCTCCCGTTAAAGTGTTTGAATGCACTCAATGCTCCATACAGTTTACTAGACGAGATAACCTGAAGCGCCACCTGTTACTTCATCTGAAGGATGGTGTGAAATGCAAGCATTGTGAACTTATATTCAGCAAGAAAAGTGATGCCCTGCGCCATCAGCGTATTGAACATGGTTCTAAAAAGAGAAAAGCTCCTGCTTTAGCCTCAACTTCTAATAAATGCCCCAAGATTGCAGCGAAGAAGAAGAAGGGTTTAGATGTATTCTCTGTACACACTCTGGAACCCACTGAAAGTGTAGAGGGGGATCTTATGCTATGTTTTGATGAGATTCGCCCTCAGCTATTGAAGATATTAAAAGACGAACTTGATGCATACAGATCTATTAAGTGGTATCTTATTGCGGATGTGCAATTTATTCGTGACATTGCAAATGGCCAAGAGGTATCCAGCTCATATTTTAGAACGGATGTTGTGATAGAACTTCGTGATGATACCCCTCCCAACAATGTTGAAGAAGCGTTTTCCCAAATCTTGAAGTTATTCGAAGAATTTGTCAGCCGAGGCTCTGGATGGACTTTACAAAAGATGCGAAAGATAGATGTTTTCTGTGCAAAGTATAAGCCTATTGCAGCTTCTAGCTGTATACCCTTGCCAGCAAAACTTGCAGTCAAGAAAGCTTTACTCAATATTCGAAATGAAGACGAGAAATGTCTGGTGTGGTGCCTATTGTCCCACAAATACTATGTATCTCGTGAAGGTCATCCTGAATGAGTGTCACATTATAAAAGTTTTGAAAATGACATTAAACTTGGAGATATTCAATACCCTATCTCAGTTGTGAAGATTCCTCAGATTGAAAAATTGAATAATATACGAATAAATGTATATGGATACGAAGATGAAGATATTTTTCCTTTGCATATATCCAAACGTGAAGATGAAGACTGTGTGAATCTCTTGCTGATTAGTGATCATAGGGCCTGATGGAAAATGCCTGAAAGAAGCTACTGTGTATCGAGGTATCGATCCTGTGAATCATTTTCTTAACAACTTGATAATGGAGAAACAGTATCTTGGAGAGAAATTACGTTATGTTAAACCACTACGAATGACTAAAGAGAATGAAGTTGACTTTGAAAGAGCTACCCATTGTAACGTGTGCCATCGTGAACTGAAAACAGATCGTGTGCGTGATCACAATCACGTGACTGGAGCCTATAGAGGTGCCCTGCATAATGCCTGTAATCTTAACTATAGGCAAAGTATTAATATTCCTGTAGTGTTTCATAATTTAAAAAATTATTACTCTCATCACATTATGCTGAGTTTTGGGAAATTGCAAGACCATAAAATTGATGTGATTGCCACTAATATTGAAAAATACATATATTTTAAGATTTCAAAGGAAGAGGGACCCCGTGTCTGTTTACATTTTATTGATAGCCTACAGTTTCTGAATGCTTCCCTGGAAAAGCTAGTTTCCAATTTAGACTTGAGTGAATTTCATTCTCTCAGAGAACATTTCCCCGATATAGTACAACAGAATGCTCTTATTAGGAAAGGAGTATATCCCTATAGCTATATGACATCCTTTCAAAAATTTGATGAAAATGTGCTCCCTCGCCCTTCTGCATTTCATAATGATATTAAAGGCGAAGATATTAAGAGTGAAGATTATCGGCATGCCCAAACTGTATGGGATACCTTTAACATAAAGAACTTGGGAGAATATCACGACCTGTATGTGAAAACAGACGTGCTACTGTTAGCCGATGTATTTGAGAATTTTCGAAAAATTTTCAAGAAGAACTATGATTTAGATGCTGCCCATATGATGACCGCCCCTGGACTGGCTTGGCAGGCCTCTTTAAAAATGACTGAGCAAACCCTAGAACTACTCACAGATGAAAATATGCTACTGTTTATAGAACGTGGAATCCGCGGTGGCATATGTATGATAAGTCAGCGTAGATCCGAGGCTAATAATCGTTATTTGGAAAATTACGATTCTACTAAGCGTGATAAGCACATTATCTATCTTGATGCCAATAACCTATATGGTTGGGCCATGTCTCAACCACTGCTCTATGGTGGCTTTGAATGGATATCTACAGAAAATTTGAATGAATCCTGGATAATGGGTCTAAAGGACAATACCCAAGAAGGATATATATTTGAAGTGGATCTGGAGTATCCTGAATCCTTACATGATTATCATGAATACCCTCTAGCCCCCTGAAAGGGTGAAGATTGAACGAGAAATGCTTTCCCCCTATGCTGAACGACTGGTTCAACAGCTACATCATGGACATTTTGTTAGTACTACGAAATTAGTAACCAATCTGTATGACAAGAAACATTATATCGTTCACTATCGTAACCTTCAACTATACCTATCATTAGGTTTAAGACTCAAGAAAATTCACAAGCCCTTAAAATTTAATCAGAAGCCTTGGTTGGAGAAATACATCCAATTTAACACAGAAGAAAGAAAGAAGGCAAAGACTAATTTTGAGAAAGACTTTTTTAAATTGCTTAATAACGCTGTGTTTGGAAAAACGATGGAGAATCTTCGAAATCGAGTAGATATTGAACTAGTGAATGCTTCAAAGCGGGCCCTGAAGGTGGTGGCATCCCCAGCTTATAGAGCTAGCAGGATTTTCAGTGAAGATCTGGTGGGTGTTGAACGTGTAAAGAGTTGCATATTAATGAATCGGCCTATATACGTTGGCTTTGCTATCTTGGAGTTATCTAAACTCCTGATGTATGAGCTTCATTATAAACATATTAAAAGCCAATATGGTGAAAAAGCTCCGCTTCTCTTCACCGACACTGATTCATTGGCTTATGAAATCCAAACTGCTGATATTTATGAAGATATGAACCAGCATAAACACCTGTATGATTTTTCTGACTATCCCAAGGATCATCCCCTCTTCAGTGAAGACAATAAAAAACGTATTGGATATTTTAAAGATGAACTGAATTCAACCCCCATTCAAGAGTTTATAGGACTTAGACAATAAAATGTACTCTATTCTATCAGCTGCTGGAGAAAAGAAAAGAGCTAAAGGCGTTTCTACACATGTGGTTGCACGGAAAATTACACACAATAACTACAGACAGATGCTGATGGGAGTCTGAAACCTACTAAGGAAGAACAGATTAGAATAGATAGTAGCCATCATAAACTATTCACTCTATGCCAGAACAAGGTGGCTTTGTCACCCATTGATGATAAAAGATATTTACTCCAGGACGGCATTACAAGTTATGCCTACGGACACTTTAAAATAAAAAAATAAAAATAAGGAAAAAGAGCAAGAAGGAAAAAAATAGGAAAAAAGAAAAAAATAGAAATTGTGGCGGTGTATCCTATACACCGGGTGGAGGTGGGACCACAATAAAACAAATAATATATTTTTCTAACAGCATCTAATTTCTTAAAGAGACATTACTGCATTTGGATAGTTGAAAACAAGTATCTATGATTATTGAGGAAACACACCCCCACCTATACACCCAATTCAAGCGATTCTGCTACTTTAAAAATACACCTTTTTTATCACATTTTTGTAAAAAACACACATTTTTGTTGTTTTTTTGCGTTTTTGCAACATTTTGTGCGAAATGTTAATTTTTCCCATTACCACATTTTTAGTAGCATTTTTGTAAAAACGCACATTTTTTTGTAAAAAAATGACAAAAGTGCGAAAACCCATGTTAATTCCCATAGAGAAATTGAAATTTTGAAAAAAATCGCAAAATGTTAATTTTGCCCATTACCACATTTTTTGTTACTTTTTTACGTTTTTGAGACATTTTGTGCAAAATGTTAATTTTTCCCATTACCACATTTTTTGAAAAAAAATTACAAAAGTGTGAAAACCCATGTTAATTCCCATAGAGAAATTAACATTTTTGAAAAAAAGTCGCAAAATGTTAATTTTGCCCATTACCACATTTTTTGTTACTTTTTTACGTTTTTGGAACATTTTAACAAAATGTTAATTTTTCCCATTACCACATTTTTTTAAAAAAATTGCAAAAGTGTGAGAATATAAAAAATAAATAAATAACAACAGCAATACTTTATACGTTCTAAACTCTACCCTCTTCTGTGACGTCATCCTTCTACCCATGTCTACCTTATGGAATCGTCACTGTACCGCCCCCCACACCGACTTCTGAGAACCCCTATGTTAAATCATGGGACTTTACCACCGCCTCTGTTGATGCGCTCATTTTCTGGCCTCGGAGGGCTCCCCATGTTAAAGTATAGGGTTCACCGCCTCTGAAGTGGCGCAGAACTCTCCCTATTCCCCTACTATCATATTTGCAAAAAATTAAGAAAAACGATCACGCAATAGGATAAAGAACATATCACAAGAACGACTTAAAAAAAGGGGCAATTCTGATCGAATTTACCAGATGACTAATGAATGACTTCAAAAGAAGCGGAAGTCTAAACCAAATCAACCAAATGACTGATGAATGAATTCACCAAAAGAAATGTCAGCGTGAAGTGAGGCAATTAAAACAAAAGTATACCAGATATATATCAACAGCAGCTTATCATACAGTAAAAAAGCATACCGTTGGCAGAGTGGAAATTAGAGTGCCAACATTGCGGAGCTGTCAGAATTACTTTAGTAAAGGGACCATCGGCTCACTCACGCTGGTGGGCTGCATTGTAATGCTAATAAGAAACCTATCCATAGTGGATGGTCTTTGTAATAGTACACGATTAACAACTATCAGAATAGGAAATAGAGTTTTATCATGTTTATCATAACTGGTGATAGAAAAAATGCTATAATGTATATATATCCAGAATTCAACTGAATACATCAGCAAGTCACTCCTCGCTACCATTTGTGCTGTATCGTTGCCAGTTTCCGTTGCTGTATCGTTGCCAGTTTCCGTTGCTGCATCGTTGCCAGTTTCCGTTGCTGCATCGTTGCCAGTTGCCGTTGCTGTATCGTTGCCAGTTTCCGTTGCTGTATCGTTGCCAGTTTCCGTTGCTGTATCGTTGCCAGTTTCCGTTGCTGTATCGTTGCCAGTTTCCGTTGCTGTATCGTTGCCAGTTTCCGTTGCTGTATCGTTGCCAGTTTTCGTTGTTGTATCGTTGCCAGTTTCCGTTGCTGTATCGTTGCCAGTTTCCGTTGCTGTATCGTTGCCAGTTTCCCGTCCGACTAGCTTATGTTTTGACAATAAACAAGGCTCACGGCCAAACATTTGACGAAGTAGGATTGTTCATTGAACGCCCTACTTTTTTCACATGGCCAATTGTATGTTGCTTTGTCACGTTGTGCTTCCAGAGAAATATTAAAAAATTTTTACAGGAAGGAAAAGTTATCGATAACATTATGTATATAAGGACATTCTTTAGGATCAAGAAGAAAATGTGCGCTCCATAGTCTACAAACATGTTGTGTAAATAATTTATTTAAAATCGTTGCCTATCGTTATCTTTAGATTTTAAATGTGTCTTTTTATTGTAAATATAAGAGCAGGGGGCCAGATGTGCGCTCATGGACACAACGCTGATGAGGGTGAAAGAGATCATAATCCTGGACACAACGCTGATGAGGGTGAAAGAGATCATAATCCTGGAATTACCTGGAATCCTGGATCATAATCCTGGAATTTGGCGAACAGAGGTCGCAACCCCAATGCGTATTTTACGTCTGCTACGCAAACGTAACGTGCCTGCTAAGAGAACGCAAGAGTTTTCTAAGCGAACTCAGACTACTAATGAGCTACCACGTGTAATGTTTAGTACATTAATAAAACCTGTTTTTAATTAAATGTTGATTTGCTTCATTTTCTTACCTTAAAGTACTGCTGGTGCGATTTAGAAAACCAATTTCCTAAGTCGTACCGTTTGCACAGTTGTATTTAAACATTTGTGACTAAATACACTCTGCTATAAGTCCGAAAAAAGTTATTATATATATAACAAACCATTTGATCTAATATTAATTCACGATCAAGTTAACCTTTAAGAATCGTTGTATTAAAAATGTAAATGTCAAAAGTGGTACGAAATGTGCAACTCTCCCATATATAATATTGATGTCCAGCGATGTCCATACAGTATGAGAGGCATATTTTTGGTAACTCCTAAGGGTAGCATATATACTAGCTTCTAAAGGCTGCATATACAGGGTGTCCTAAAAACATTGTCCTCGGCTTTTATTCCTTAAATATTGATCTTAGACATATATAATAAATTACAAAGTTGCGTATAAAAGGGTACAGAATTTTAAAAAATCGATTAAAATTTTCAAGGGAATTAAATTTTAAGAAATACAAAATTTAAATGTTTATACGGCCCCCGTACAAAAACATTTCCAATGAGTAAAATGTGCCCCATACACTAATAAGGTGATGTACAAAATTTCAGCATTTTATCATAAAAAGTTCCAGAAATATGTTTAAACAAATTTGGTGAGGGATTAAACACAAATTAAAATGAAACAGATTAAAGCAAGATTGCAAATGACGCAACGCAGAAATGTATCATAGGCAAATAATATCTGCTTCTTATCTTTAAAGGATCTTTGGCATGGATGGAAAACATTTTGAACAAGCTTTGTAATCTTTGTGTAAAATTATTAATTTTACAGAGTGTAGATACTTTTGCACCAATAAATAGCAAAATTATTATTTATTTATATAATCATTGTTTTCATTCGTAATTTATGTATGGCCCCTGAAACGCGATCTGCCGACATGGTTTTTCCCCTCTGAGAACTCATGTCGATGCATCGAAAAGTGGTTTAAGTCAGCATTTTTGTCGTTTCATATCTCTGGGACTTTTTATGATAAAATGCTAAAATTTTGTACATCACCTTATTAGTCTATGGTGTACATTTTACTCATTAGAAATGATTTTGTACGGGGACAGTATAAAAATTTAAATTTTGTATTTCTTAAAATTTAATTCCCTTGAAAATTTTAATCGATTTCATAAAATTCTATGTATTTTTTTACGCAACTTTGCAATTTATTATACATGTCTAAGATCAATATTTAAAGAATAAAAGTCGAGGTCAATGTCTTTGGGACACCCTGTATATTAGACCCTAGGGGTGCGGAAGTCACAAATCCGTCTCAGGGACAAAATAAAAAATGCCATGCTAAATTCCTGACTACATTTAATTTGTAGAGAAAAGAAAATCCAAGTCACATCTGATTTGAAAATAATACAAGAAAGATCAATCATGCTTAAAGCATAGATTATGAAACACTTTCCAACTTCAATGCAATTTTATTTAAAAAAGTCGAAAATGCAATACATTCCTCGATAATATTTTAAAACTTATCACAATACTACATTAATTTATTATATTTGAAAACTTAAACCTTCATTGAAAAAAATGAACTTCATTCAAATGACGGCATTGAAATATAAATTGCCTGGTTTAAATATCTCTAAAATGCGATACATTCCACGGTAATATTTTTAAAACTGTCATAATACTACGATAATTTATTATATTTGAAAACTTCATCGAAAACAACTAAAACTAATTCAAATGACGTCATAGAAAAAATAACACGTCTGGATCTCTTTATAAAAACAGGATTTCATTCATAACTTTCTTCCATTCATTTCATTCATCACAATATTATAATAATTTATTTTATTTAAAAATTAAGGCCATGGAGCTACAAGTAATTAAACTCTATGCTTAAAATTTCATCGAAAACAATCGTCCTTCTCTTTATAAAATCAATTAATATTTCATTCATATCAGCCATGCAGACTCCATGGACTAAATTATTTTGGGTTAAAGAAATACAGCAATTCTAATACAACTCATTCTACATATTTTGCTGTTTACATTTTACATAAGTTAAAAACAGGCTTCGTTGTAGAAATAATCAAATTTGGATAATCGTTTAAACTCAAATATATTGTATTTGCGTTGTTTCAGTATGTAGATGCACAGAATTTAAGCAAAAATAAAGTAGTTTTAGGACGGATACAACACTCAATATGAATTAAAAAGAACTTTAAAACTCACAATTTTGAGATAAGATGGATGCCATATATCATTTTGAAGTGGGTCAGGTGATCGTTTCATATCATGGTCACGTGATCGTTTCATATAAGAGGTGTAATTATTATTTTAATTTTTATTTAAAAAACTACTGAATATATTTCGCTAATTTTTTTTTTCATATATTTTATGGAACAATTTGAATATTACCTAAAATTTTCGAAGCAATTTGTGAATTTTAAATCCGCTTAAAAAATGTTTGAAAAATTAGGTCCCATAGTTCTCAATGTATTTCATTTTTTCAACCCGGGTTCAATCCAAAACTAATTGGGTGATATTATTCATTTATATTCCCATAGGTCCTACAGACCGTCTGAACAACTTCATTTTGATTACGTCATTTTAACGGCAGTTATCGTGCTAGCGGACAGACAGGCAGACAGACAGAATGAACAAAGTCATAAACTCTTTTCAACTTTGTTGTAAAGTGTTGAAAAAAAACCATGCTAAATTCCTGACTAGATTTAATTTGTAGAGAAAAAAAAATCCAAGTCACATCTGATTTGAAAATAATAAAATGAGGAATAGTAAGCGAAAATTCTTCAGGTGAAAAATCATAACCTCTGAACAATATTTCGCGAATCCCTCGAATAGTTGTTTTTCGTGACTCTTCGTCATCAGCCAGGCGCTTATCTACTTTTATTCAAAATGATTGCGAATTTGAAATTTGCTGGAAGCTTTAGATCAAGACCATGTGCTCGCATGCGGTTGGGCCATAAATATTCATTGTAAACTTGGTAAAGAAAATATTTTCGAATTTTCTTCAGCGAACTTCCTATCGGAGTAGTTTGCAAAATGTCTTCCATTGTTTTACATGCGTGCAACGCATGAACGCATGAATGTGACACGTAAAAGAGTTCTAGTTTTACTTTCTCATACTATGTTGTAATACAGAGAGAGTATTGTTCTTACAAAAATATTCGAATTCGAGATTTGGATGCCAATATATATTTTAAGACCTCCTGAACACGTTTTGACTATTTAAAATGTCCTATCCGTCTGTCTACCTGGGGTCGTGCACAAGATAGCGATCCCAAATATTAATTGATTTTTAAGAGACTTTATATCCGGCTTTGTCAATAAAAAAAATTTAGAATTGGAGGGAATTTTTTTTTTAATTCGAGTTAAAACTTCGACATTTATTCGAAATTTTATGTTTTTACTTTCCCTGCAATACATGGTAATGTATAGGGAAAGTATTGGAATCATGCCGAAAATCGCAACTCGAGTTTTCGACGGATCTTACACGTTTCGAGATCTCTAGAATACGAAAAAACTAGTTTTAGCCTGACGTCTGTGTGTGTGTCTGTCTGTGTGTCTGTCTGTCTGTCTGTCTGTCTGTGCAGATTTTGTATCCACTCTAACTAAAAATCTAATTGACCGAATTTCATAAAATTTGGATGGTAAGTCACTTATGGGCGAATCTGGTGCTAATTAGTTTTAGGTACGATTCGTGATAAAAGAATCCGCCTTTTTTTTTTTTTTTGCGAAATGGCTCTCAAAAGCGTGTATCAACTCTAGCTGAAAAACTATTGGACCGAATTTCACAAAATTCGGTAGATAAGTCTCTTGTGGGTCACCCTGGTGCTGATTAGATTTTGGTACGATTCGGAAAACAATAACCTGTCTTTTTTTGCAAAATGGCCCGCAAAAATCGTCAAAATCTAAAATAAAAAACTACGCATGCTCAAATATATCCATTAAATGCTTGTTTTATAAGTAAATTTTAACAAAGAAAAGAATAAGACCAATCACGTTATACTAGGACTAGCCGTTCTCGAGATATTTTAGTGTTTTCGTATTTTCTCTACGCCACCTTTGAAATAAGTCCAGTTAGCAAATGAGAATTAAAAGTGAATTAAATTTAATTAAAATAAAGAGAACGTGGATATGTCTGCAGGGAAAGTCATGTGCTTCCCACATCAGATTTTTTTTCAAAATGGCAACATAGGACAGAATTTACATAATCATGTATAAAATGATTTACATATGGCTGGATGATCGCGAGACTTAATGGTTTCAATCATTGTTGTCGAAAATAACCAAAATACAATTTTTTGTTCGTGACGTCATTCATCCCCTCGGGAGAAAGTCCCTCCACCCGCCTGCGGAGTGGACATTCTCAAGTATGGTATCAATCGAAAGATTTTGTCAAGCCCTTTAAAGTGAAGGGTAGCATACATGCTATAATTGTAATCTATTGGACCAACAATATCGATTTTTCAAAAATTTTCTTGTAAAATTTGTCAACAAAAAGTTAGGTAAAAATGGATTCTGTTATAAAAGAGTCGAGTTCAGTTCCATCCCAGTTCATTTTTGCCTTGAATAACCATAAGTGTGATGGAAACATCGACATGTGTCCAGAAAATGCCTTTAGTTTAAAAGAAAATATTACTAAAAGGAAGTAAAAAAATCTGATGTGGGCAGCACATGACTTTCCTTATATAATGCAATGAATTTACTACTTTTACAGTAAAAAAATAGGTTTTTCCTATAGTAGATGCTTATATTCTTTCCAAGATATTGAATTTTCGACAATTAGTTGTCATTTTCATTGATTTAGCGTCGTTTTTATCCATTTGGCGAGATTTTCATTAATTTGACAACATTTCAAAAAGTCGCCAAGTTGGCGACATTCCGCCAAATTCGTCGCCAAAATCTCGCCACTGACTCTTTACTGACGGAGAAATAAGTTATTCTTATAGCAGATAAATGACTATTGTCGTTTAAATACAAAAGTATTACTCGAAGTATCTTTTCTCATGAATGGAACAAGCTAGATCCACCAGAATGATGTCACCCAATTTATCGCATGGTATTACATATGAAAAGTGAACATGTTTCTCACTAGGAAATATATTTTTTTTAATTTTATATGACTTTTTGATAATTTTTTTGAAAAATGCGCAATATCTCGAGAACGGTTCATGTTAGCGTTCTAAAATTTATGTTAATCGTTTTCTAATGAAAAATTACATAAGAAATGTCTATTTGCATAACTTTATTAGCGGTTTTGATTTTTTGACGAATTTTTCAAAATTTCACTCGAAAATTTAGGGGGGTTCTGAACATTCGATTACGTTTAGAAACAATAGGCTTCCAGTGTTTATGGGTTGTGATTTTTGTACCAAATTTCATTCGAATCGGTCCATTCGTTCGTCAGTTATCGTCTCCACAGGCTCACTGACACACACACACACATACTTTCACACACACACACACACACACATACTTTCACACACACACACACACACACACATACTTTCACACACACACACACACACACACACAGACATCATTTCAAAAATGTTTGATTCGTGATCAGGGATGCTTGAAACGTGCTCTCCCGTCGAAAACTCGAATTCGAATTTTCGACCCCGTCACAATACTTTCCTTATACATTATGTATATAAGGAAAGTAATAAAGTAAATAATTTGATATGGGCAGCACATGACTTTTCTTACAAATTCAATTTCTCTTTCTGTCATAATGCATTAAATTGAGTTTAATTGCCCGAAATGACACAATGGATGTTCAGTTACCAGTTTTAATATATTTTACTTTCCCTGCAATGCATGGTAATGTATAGGGAAAGTATTGGAATCATGCCGAAAATCGCAACTCGAGTTTTCGACGAATCTACAAGTTTCGAGACCTTTATAATACGATTAAACTATTTTTGGCGTGACGTCTGTGTGTGTGTCTGTCTGTGCAATGTATGTATCCACTCTAACTCAAAAACTAATGGAGCGAATTTTATAAAATTTGGTAGGTAAGTCACTTGGGTGTGACCCGACCCTGGTGCTGATTAGTTTTTGGTACATTTCGTAAAAACAGAACCCGTCTTTTTTTCGAAATGGCCCGTAAAAATGTCATGTATCCACTCTAGCTAAAATACTAATGGACCAAATTTTACAAAATTTGTTAGATAAGTAACTTGTAGGATACTCTGGTGCTGATTAGATTTTGGTATTAATTAGGAAAGAACAACCTGTCTTTTTTTACGAAATGGTCCCCAAAAATGTCATGTATCCACTCTAGCTGAAATACTAATTGACCAAATTTCACAAAATTTGGTAGATAAGTTATTTGTGGGATACTCTGGTGCTGATTAGATTTTAGCATTATTCAGAAAAGAAGAACAACCTGCCCTTTTTTAAGAAATGGCCCTCAAAAATCGCTAAAATCTAAAAAAGGACTACGTATGTTCAAATATATCAATTAAATTCTTGTTTTATACGTAATTTTTGGCGAGGAAAAGAATAAGAATAACTCTACTACTCTGGGACTAACCGTTCTCGGGATATTTGAGATTTTTCGCATTTAGTGATGCTGCTTTTGGGAAAATGTCCAATTACCAAATAAAAACAGAAATTGAATTAAAAATGCAAATTTAGTGTTATTTTGTGCAATTAAACTCAATGTAATGAATTATTAAAGGAATGAAGAAAAATGAATTTGAGTCTGCAGGGAAAGTCATGTGCTGCCCACATCAGATTTTTTTTTTTTTTAACATTTTAAAAACATCGCCAGTTCTCCAAAATTTAAAACACTTAAATATCTTGAGAACGGTTCATCCTAGAGTAGTGAGGTTGGTCTTACTTGTTTCGACCTCAAAAATTGCATACAAAACAAGCATTCAATTAATGCATTTCAGTATATTTAGTTTTTGTTTCAAATTTTGACGATTTATGTGGACCATTGTGCAAAAGAAAATAAGTGTCTATTTCTTTAATGGTATCAAATTCAAACTAGTAGCAGAGTAACCCACAAGTGACTTACATACTAAATTTTGTGAAATTGCGTTAAATAATTTTTGAGCTAAAGTAGATATATACATTGCACAGAGATACGTACACATACACACACGCGTAATGTTAAAAATGGTTGATTCGTTTTCTACTATGTCCGAAATGCACAGATCCGTAGAAAACCAAATGTATCATTAGACTCGTAATAATGTCTTCTATAAAGAAATGATAAACTGATTTGCATAAAGGTTCGTGTACATATTAAACTTTTCCCCAACAAGAATTTTTTCAAAGGGTAACACCCACTTTAGATAACAGATTCTGATTCTTCGCGGAAAAGAATTTAAAATATATAAATTTATATAAAATTTATATATTTTACTCAAGCCGTTGGAGAGTTATGACTGATTGAAATGTCAAGCTCCTAATGTTAAATTCGTATTGAAATTTTTCTTTTATATTTTATGTAATAATTAGCCTATCAATGTCGAGACCTTGGTGTGCAAAATTGTAGTTTCTTTCTTTCAATTACAGACCTATGTTCAAAACTGAATCATTTTGAAGCTTTTGGGGGACCATCCATCAATTTCTGGTAGAAATTACCGAGAAGAAAAATTTCATATTACAGTGCAATGCAAAGTTTGGACTTTTTGTATTTGTGCATCGATTAATAAGACATTGATAGCATTTGTGTTACGAAAAAATTTATAATTTAGTGCACAGATTTTAAAGTGGATTCAGCTTCTTTATATAACTTTTCTGTTTAATATTGTAAACGCTTTTTATACAGGGTGTTCAGTTATTGCGGCGACAAACTCAGAGGGTTGTTAGTAGGCATAAAGAGGAACAAAAATTGAAATGGAACATGGTGTCGCAAACCACGTTCAGTCGGTAAAAATCGAGAAAATACGTGTGCAGGTTCTGACGTCACGCGGGGATGACAAAAAGTGCAATAACAATAACAAAAAGATTTATTTGATAGCATGTTTACAACGCAGCTTGTGGTGCACTGTACAATGCTGGAAAGGGAACGATGAGAATGATATAAACGAAATTATTACAGGTGTTGTTCGAAGTGGCGGCTGTGGACGTCATTTCACAGTCCACAACGACGTAAAAACGATTCCCGGATGCGCTTGAAGATACTGGGTGTACTATTGATATCTGCCGCATCGACGATGATCCGCGCTACCAGATCCGCCGGTGGGTCCACAGGCATCTCATGAACGGGTGATTTAAGGTGACCCCAGAGTAAAAAGCGAACAGATTGAGATCCGGCGAACGTGGAGGCCAAGCAGCGGGTCCGGCGCGACCAATCATGCCACCTCCCTGGGCATGTAGCATCAAAGTGATTACGTATCACTTGGGGAAAATGTACTAGGGCATCATCATGCATGAATCACATACCTCTCTACACTGCTATCAGCACACTCTGCAGTGGCAGCACGTGCTCCTACACCAGCGCAAGTGTTTCGGGATGCTGCTTACGTCAGACATCGTGATCGAATCCGCAAATGCATTCAGTGATCAACTGACACCCGTCTTCCCTCTCCTCTGGTGTCAGAGCCTGCATACGCATTTTCGCGATTTTCACCGACCAAACGTGGTTTGCGACATCATGTTCCATTTCAATTTTTGTTCCTCTTGATGTCTGCTAACAACCCTCTAAGTTTGTCGTCGCATTAACTGAACAAACACCCTGATAAAATGATTTTAATTTTGAATTATGGTGAAATTGCAAACTAAACTAAATGCATATGCCTCTTGAAAGAATGTAAAGAATGCGTTTGAAGAATATGCAGGCAAAAGCTAAATTTTCATACTTAAGACTATGTTGCTAATCGCACAACATATTGGGCTATCTTATTAAAAATTGAATTACTAATATAGTTTATTTATTTACTTTCGACTTGTTAATTGTATTTACAAGGCATAATGAGGTGACTGCGAAGAACATCATTTTAGCCAATGTTATCCATGTTTGAAGGTAACCTATTCTATAAAATGTTAGTGAAAGTTAGTTTTGAAGCTTCGCTTATGCAACATGAGAATTATTTCTGCAAAATACCGACCTTGTTTGCAGCTTAATAGATACCGTAACGAATACCGTAACGAATACCGTATATACCGTAACGAATTCAAGAAGTTATTGACAGGAACAGCATGCGTATTATGGAGTTGTAATATTTTTGTATATATTAGATAGAGATTATAGTAAGTTGTTTCTAATTAAATAGTATTGAGCTTCTTTGTGTATATTAGTAATAATTTTAAGTTTCGTCTTTTAGTTAATAAGTTTAAAGCAAATTGTGCCGATCCGGTGGTCGAGCGGTCAGGGGCATGCGTTTCCGTCTGGTCGCTGGATTGCCGGGTTGTGGGTTCGAATCCCGCCAGCGAGCATGGATGTTGTGTTGTCGAGGCCAAGTCAGACTTCTGCCCTTGGGGAGCCTTAATAAAGTGAAGCTGCATATTCTCTCCCCTTCGCCATGGGACGGGTCTAGTGGACGTGGTGCATAGGCGCTCCTTCACCACGGGGGATTAGTAACAATAGTAACAAAGCAAATTGTACCCAGTACGAAAACAGAAAGAAAAAAATCTGATGTGGGCAACACATGACTTTCTTTATATAATGTAACGAATTTACTACTTTTACAGCAAAAAATAGGTTTTTCTTATAGTAGATACTAATATTCTTTCCAAGATATTGAATTTTCAACAATTAGTCATCATTTTCATTAATTTAGTGTCATTTTTATCCATTTGGCGAGATTTTCGTTAACTTGGCAACATTTCAAAAAGTCGCCAGGTTGGCGACATTCCGCCAATTTCGTCGCCAAAATCTCGCCAAGCGTTATGGACGAAGAAATAAGTTATTCTTACAGCAGATAAATGATTATTGGCGTTCAATTACAAAAGTATCACTCAAAGTATCTTTTTTCATGAATGGAACGAGCTAGATCCACGAGAATGATGTCACCCAATTTATCGCATGCTATTACATATGAAAAGTGAACATGTTTCTCAATAGGAAATATTTTTTTTCTATTTTATATGACTTTTTGATAAGTTTTTGAAAAATGTGCAATATCTCGAGAACAGTTCATATTAGCGTTCTAAAATTTATGTCAATCGTTTTCTAATGAAAAATTGCACAATAAATGTCTATTTGCGTAACTTTATTAGTGGGTTTGATTTTTTGACGATTTTTTCAAAATTTCATTCGAAAATTTAGGAGGGTTCTGAACATTGGATTACGTATAAAAACAATAGGCTTCCAGTGTTTACGGATTGTGATTTTTGTACCAAATTTGGTTCGAATTGGTCCATTCGTTCATCAGTTATCGTCTCCACAGACCCACTGACACACACACACACACACACACACACACATACTTTCACACACACACACACAGACAGACATCACTTCAAAAATGTTTGATTCGTGATCAGGGATGCTTGAAACGTGCTCTCCCGTCGAAAACTCGATTTCGAATTTTCGACCCCGTCACAATACTTGCCTTATACATTATGTATATAAGGAAAGTAATAAATAAATGTGTTAATATCGATGAATATTTTAATATCGATGAATGTTTTAAAGCGATGCGCATTTGTGTGCTAGAAAAATAAAAGCCAATCATCGGAGAAACATTATAGAATTTCTTACTAAATCAGTCTAATTCGAAATTGAAAATAAATTTCTGTATGATTCGAATAATATGCCAATGAGTTTTTTCCAACTAAATTAATTTGTGACCCGGAGAGTACTGAATTTCGTGACTTCAATAAGCCTCATTTTATAATAATATTTTGATGTTTAAAAATGTAATTTACGCTGCCTCTAAAATTCACGGACTCTGGACCTCACAAGTATTTTGGAGAGATGTTTTTGTAAAGAATGTGGCCGTATCAACGAAATAGAAAAGTTACAGCTGCAGAGTATGTGTGATCTTCATTTTACTACAATTATAAATGGAGACGAATCCGGAATGGTTTCTTCATATTTATGGTCGAAATCGCGCATAAATTTATATTTAGCATAATGCTGACATAAAGGAAACATTATGATGATAAGAAAAATTGGGAATTGCCATTTGAATTTTCGGAAATAATGAGGAACTAAATAGGAAGACGACATTTTATACAAATGAAATGCATATTTATTTATAGGAGACATTATTTCGAGTCTAATGATATTTTGGCTTTGACTGTAACACCCAAGGAGCAGGAATAACGAGCGGCTTTCAGTCTTTTTTTTTTAACACTTTATGCAACTTAGTTGAAAAGTGTTTATGACTTTGTTCATTCTGTCTGTCTGCCTGTCCGTTAGCACAATAACTGCCGTAAAAATGACTTTATCAAAATGAAATTTTAGTATGTTGTTCAGACGGTCTGTGGGACCTATGGAAATATAAATGAATAATATTACCCAACTAGTTTTGGATTGAACCCTGTGGGACCTAATTTTTCAAACATTTTTTAAGCGACTTTAAAGTTCACAAATTGCCTCGAAAGTTTTAAGATATATTCAAAATTTCCCATAAAATATATAAAAAAAAATTTCAGAAAAATATATTCAGTAGTTTTTTAAATAAAAATTAAAATAATAATTACACCCATTATATGAAGAGATAATGTGACTATTATATGAAGAAATCACGTGAGCCACTTAAATTAAATATGGCATCCATCTTATGTCAAAATCGGGATTTTTATTCTTTATAATTTATATTTGGTGTTGTATCCGTCCTAAAACCGCTTTATTTTTGCTTAATTTTTGTGCATCAATGTCCTGAAATAACGCAATTATAATATATTTGAGTTTAAATGATCATCAAACTTTGATTATTTCTACATCGAAGCCTAATTTTCACTTATGGAGATTGTAAGCACATCATGCCGTAAGATAAGTTGTATAAGAATTCTTGAATTTCTTTAACGCAAAATTATTTAGAGCTGGAGTTTGCAACATAGTTGATATGAATGAAACAGTCATTGATTTTATATAGATAACAAACGATTTTATAGCAGTCTTTTTCGGTAAAGTTTTAAACACAGAGTTAAATTACTTTTACCTCCATGGTTTTAAGTTTTTAAGTAAAATAAATTATTGTAGTATTGTGATGAATGAAAGGAATAGAATTAATGTTTATAAATGAAATTTTTACTGCTTTTTCATAGAGCCAGGCAATTTATGTTTCAATGACGTCATTTGAATAAATTTCATTTTTCTCGATAAAGTTTTCAAATACAATCAATTATTGTGGCATTGTGATAATTTTAAAAATATTACCGCTGAATGTATCGCATTTTAGAGATGTTTAAATAAAATTGCATTGTAGTTGAAAAGTGTTTCACAATCAATGCTTTATGCAGGATTGAACTTTCTTGTTTTTTTTTACCGACTGTACATTTCATCTTTAGAAGCTGATTTACAGATTGGCAATATTGTTTGTTGTCTTGATTCTACGGTCCTTTAATGAACAAGAAGTTTTGGCCTGCTGACTAACAAACTGTGCGTTTTGATCTTCGAATTCCCAGCATGGTATCGAAAAATCCTCCTTCCCTCTACTCTGTCTACTATATAATTTGCTTACATATTTTATACATTTACATTTTTTAAAATTTGGATCATCACTTAAATATTGTCAGTATGAAAAACAATTATATACGACTAAATATAAAAGATCTTGGGTGTAATTTTTCTCTGGACTATTTCACACATTCATATTCCATAGTGTTTTGTTCTACTTGTATCTAAGTAGCAGAGTATAAAAAAAGAACATTTATGATTTCTTAAACTATTTATTCCTTTAACTTAAATTTTTTAGAGTTATTTTCAAGTTGGCAACAGGTCTATCGAGATGCATTTGGCTGGTTTAATACTATCTTCACCTGTAACGTAGTTCAATTCAAGTTATACATTTTCCGCATGTATTATATATACTACTATCATTGTTCAAACAATTCTTGTTTCTTGCAAAAATATTGCTGCACGAAAGTTTTAAATTTCGATTAATTACAATTCTAATTATGCAAATTACTAATAATTCCATCTAATTCTAGTTTTTACTTTCCATACTGTATTATAATGTATAAAGAAAGTATTGTGACGGGGTTGAAAATTCGAATTCGAGTTTTCGACATTTCAAACATACCTGAACTCGAATTGAACGTTTTTGAGGTGATGTATATGTGTTAATGTTGAGACCCAGACCGTCCGACCTACCAGAAAGGTGTAAGGTATCTGTTTGGACGGCCGGGAAGTGCCACACAATTTAGATCGGAACCCAGTGGGGGAGGCATCCACAGGGACCGTACCCTCCTTCCCCTACCACCAACCTCTCGGAAGGACTTACGGACCCACATGTTTAACGTGATCGTACTCCGCATGAACACAGTCGCAGTTGTGGCAGCGCGCAAATCCAGCACGCAAACCACCGGGCTACCGCGCCCGAAATGTGCCAACAGCACACGGTGTTCCCAGGTGGTCACCCACCCAAGTATGGCAGATTTATGTGTAGTTGTTTCATGCGGAAGAACAGGATCATGGTGATCACGTGGTTTTCGAGTGTCGACTTTTTTATATGTTGAAAATTTTGCTATAATATGTTATGACATACTAAAACAACTGCAGCGGTTGCAGTTCAATATATATTGTTGTTTATTTTATATGAAATTTTTCATGTTGAGTTTTGATTCATGGGAAATAACTTTTGATTTTCTATAAATGGATTTCCGTCAAATTTTTAGTAGAACTTGAAACATTATGCTGGAGGCTGGGCCTCTGTATTTTTTATGTTAAGCGGTTCCCATTTAGTATTTGAGAAGTTTATTTTACCAGCCTAGGAGTAAAGCAAAAGATTATGGGGAGGGTTTGGGATATTTAAACCTTTCCCATTCACAAAAGCAAGCAAACAAGAAAAAACCACTAAAATATTTCAAAGAAATGAAGAAAAAACAAATGTGTAAAATTTGTTTACTTATTGAGGTAGGCATGAACGAATTTATCAAGTTTAATACCTCAAACTTTTTATTTCAAGCTTTCAATTTCTGATCATACCATGGATTAAGCCTCTCCAACTTCATGGGTCATACAATTCAGCTCCAACTAATCTATAACGAGGTTTGCATTAATTGCATTGTTTAAAACATGAATTTGAAGATAAAGCCGGAAGCAAGTCCATCTAACCCCATGGTTTAAATATTCATATTCTGAATTTCTAAATTGGGTTGGCAACTCATTAACTTTCCTATCCAGCTGAATCATGGAGGTGGTCTCATCTCTAGCATCAATTCATGCAGCAATTCTTATACAACTCATTTTAATCTTTTGGTATTTACATTTTCCATAAGTGAAAATTAGGCTTCGTTGTAGAAATAATCAAAGTTGGATGATCTAAACTCAACTATATTGTAATTGTATTGTTTCAGTATGTAGAGGCACAGAATTTAAGCAAAAATAAAGCGGTTTTAGGACGGATACAACACTCAATATGAATTAAAAAGAACTTTAAAAATCCCTATTTTGACACAAAATGGATGACATTTTATTTTGAAGTGGGTCACGTGATCTCTTCATATAAAGGATGTAATTAATATTTTAATTTTTATTTAAAAAACTACTGAATAAATTTTGCTGAATTTTTTTTATATATTTCATGGGATAATTTAAATATTGGCTAAAACTTTCGAAGCAATTTGTGAATTTTAAATCCGCTTAAAAAATATTTGGAAAATTAGGTACCATAGGGTTCAATGTATTTCATTTTTTGAACCACGGGTTCAATCCAAAACTAATTGGGTGACATTATTAATTTATATTCCCATATGTCCCACAGACCGCCTGAACAACACACTAAAATTTCATTTTGATAAAGTCATTTTTACAGCAGTTATCGTGCTAACGGACAGACAGACGGACAGAATGAACAAAGTCACAAACACTTTTCAACTATGTTGCAAAGTGTTAAAAATCAAAACTACACACTCGTAATATATTCTCTCTCACACTCAAAAATTCCAATTTTAAGATAAAACTTTAATTAGTTAAAAACAATATCATATAAAATCCCTCAAACAACCATAAAAATACACATTAATATTAAAACACAACATTAAAATCACTACATCAATAAACCTTACTTCTAATCATCTCGATAAAATCGCTCAAGCAGTCATTCCATACCTCTCTACATGCAAAGGTAAAAGAACCCATATCAGAAAGATACTTCGTAATTCCTTTATAATAACGTGATGCCGTATGCAAAATAGTTAATTCTAATATAATTACATAATATCAAATATCTCGTCAGAACTGTATAACGAAGCATCTTTCTGATATGGGTTATTACTTTCCTTATATACATAATGTATAAGGAAAGTATTGTGACGGGGTCGAAAATTCGAATTCGAGTTTTCGACGGGAGAGCACGTTTCAAGCATCCCTGATCACGAATCAAACATTTTTGAAGTGATGTCTGTGTGTGTGTGTGTGTGTGAAAGTATATGTGTGTGTGTGTGTGTGTGTATGAAAGTATGTATGTGTGTGTGTGTGAAAGTATGTGTGTATGTGTGTGTGTCAGTGAGTCTGTGGAGACGATAACTGACGAACGAATAGACCGATTCGAACCAAATTTGGTACAAAAATCACAATCCGTAAACACTGGAAGCCTATTGTTTTTATACGCAATCGAATGTTCAGAACCCACCTAAATTTTCGAATGAAATTTTGAAAAAATCGTCAAAAAATTAAAACCACTAATAAAGTTACGCAAATAGACATTTCTTATGTAATTTTTCATTAGAAAACGATTGACATGAATTTTAGAACGCTAACGTGAACCGTTCTCGAGATATTGTACATTTTTTTAAAAAATTATCAAAAAGTCATATAAAATAAAAAGAAAAATATTTCCTATTGAGAAACATGTTTACTTTTCATATGTAATACCATGCGATAAATTGAGTGACATCCTTCTCGTGGATCTAGCTCGTTCCATTCTTGAAAAAAGATACTTTGAATAATACTTTTGTATTTGAACGCCAATAGTCATTTATCTGCTTTAAGAAAAACTTATTTCTTAGTGCATAACGCTTGGCGAGATTTTGGCGACGAATTTGGAGGAATGTCGCCAACTTGGCGACTTTTTTGAAATGTTGCCAAATTAACGAAAATCTCGCCAAATGGATAAAAATGACGCTAAATCGATGAAAATGACGACTAATTGTCGAAAATTCAATATCTTGGAAAGAATATTAGTATCTACTACAAGAAAATCCTATTTTTTTACTGTAAAAGTAGTAAATTCATTACATTATATAAGGAAAGTCATGTGTTGCCCACATCAGATTTTTTTACCTTTGCATGTAGAGAGGTATGGAATGACTGCTTGAGCGATTTTATCGAGATGATTAGAAGTAAGGTTTATTGATGTAGTGATTTTAATGTTAAGTTTTTAATATTCATATGTATTTTATGGTTTGGGGGGGGGGGGGATTTTATATGGTATTGTTTTTTACTAACTAAAGTTTTGTCTTAAAATTGGGATTTTTGAGTGTAATAGAGAATATATTAAGAGTGTAGTTTTGGTTTTTGTTTATATCTTGAGCGTTTCGTGATAATCTTTCGGGTCTTTCATGTTCGGTACTTGTGGTTGCATTGGGGTTTACGACGGATGCGTGCAGGCTGACCAGAAAAGTCAAAAACACCAGAAAAGTTTGACTTTTCTGGTGTTTTGAGTGTCTTAATGGTAGATGGGTTGGTCACATATGGTACATTGTTATGTTATAATGGAATGACAGGTATAGTTGGATTTTGGAAAGTTTCGCGTATTGCATACCTGATTAGTCATTCAGGGTTGCCTGAAAGGGCATTGTCGTAAAAGTTCTATGAGAATGGGAAAGGTTTTTTAGTGTGAAAATTATAGTGAATTTTTAAAAGTTGGATTTTATTCACATTTTGAACTGACAAAATTGCCATTTGGTTTTTTATTGTATTATACTTAATAACCACCTTGTGAATGATTTCATACATTAATCGTTTTATGGCCTCAAATTGATATTTGGTTTTTATTTGTAGTATATAAAAATAACCACATTATTAATGATTTCATACACTAGTAGTTTCTAGGTTCGAGTCAATATAGTTTCCATCGCTATTTCAATCAGGTTTGGGAAAATATGTTTTATGTACATTTCTTTTATGGTGTTTTAATATCATTTTGAAAATACATGATATAACCACTTAGTTAAAAATTCCATACAATAGTTATAATATGCTGATGTGGGATTTTGTCCCCCCCCCCCCCCCCCCCCCCCCCCCGCCGCCGCCTTTTCAGATCTTTGGATAGTTATTAGTGTTGCTTAAAGTAATTTAAGGGTTTTATATAATTGACTTGGTTTTTAAAGTGTTTTTGTGTTTATTGAGGTAATGGTGAGTGTCTTGTTGGATGTGGTTTGAAGGTTTCGGCTACCGGGAGCGTTTCGCCATGGCAGTAAGAGCTTTAACCGGAGAGTTGGGGGTCGCTACTCCCCCCGGCCGTCACTTCATAAATACTCTTTTAACATCTTTATGGGTATATAGGTACATGTCCTTTTTGGGAGATTATATATATATATATATAGTGAAACATGGTTAAAGTGACCGACCTTGCTACTTAGAAAACTGGTCACTTTATAATAATGGCGATACTCACTATATAAAAATGTTATGGTCACTTTGGGAAAAGTGATCACATTAGCCTAATAGTCAGTATACTAAGGTGGTCACTTTTCAGAGTTGTATATATAATTAATAAGATTCAGAATATTATCATTCAGAACAATATAAAACAAAAATTTTATTATAAGTAAAACTTCATTTAAGTTAAAAATTTAAAATTCAATTTCAAAAAATTCAATTTAAAAACATATTTTAGCGACATATCCTCCAAGATGCTATTAAACTGAGAGCTTGCATAAAGAATGGATTTTCTGATTACACACGCCGCACATTTGAATCCCCTGCGGCTCCCTGGTGCAGGGTACACAGAACAGATGGCCACACTTTGCTTGACACAGATCTTCGTTTCTCTGAGCAAGAACGTCGTATTGGGTCTTACAAACAGTGCAGCGAGGTTGCGTGGTGGAGCGAGATTTTGACCGTTTTCTGGAACTATAGTTAGCTGAAAAGAAAATGAATTATTTTAACGAAGTTTAATACCGTAAATAAACAATACATTTCGGGATCAAATACTTCACAGAAATAGCACTAAGATCAAACTGCTGAGTGTAAAAGAAGAATTTACTTTCTTGTAAAAAGCAGATATATGACAGTTAGGCAGCAGACACATGTCAATTAAGCGCTGATTACACCTATTAAATTATTTTCTTTAAAACATAGCCAAATCTCTCCGGCTCGAAAAGAATGTGTTAGACATTTAGTGGCTAATCCTATTTCTTCAAACACCTATCGTTATCAGTCCAACCTTAAGAAGAACAAGCAATGTGCATTAAAAGAATTGAAATGTAATCCTGATTTGTCCATTACCAAATTACCAAAGCTGATAAAGGGTGCCAAGTAGTCTTGCTTTATAAGTTTATTTATGTTGAAAAGGTGAAAAATTTATTAAATGGAGGACCTTATAATGAAGTAAAAGAAAAGCAAATAACGCACATCGTCAAAGTATCAAGAACGTTGTTAAAAACACTGTAGTGTTGAAGGAAACTACTAAGAGGCCAGTTGTTCCTTCTATTTATACACGCTTTTATGCCATTTCAAGAGTCCTTTTACGGCCATTGTGTCTAACATTTGGCATTGCTTCTTATCCTCTTGTACGGTTTTTAGCTAACACGCTTTCTCCCTTATCGGCTAATAATTTTCAAACGGCAAAAAAACTTTTATGAGTTTGTTAATAAGTTAAAAAATCTCTCGCAAGCAAACTGTACGATGCTATCGTTGGATGTTAAATCCTTGTTCACTAATATTCCTATACAGGGTGTTTTTCTGTGTTTAAAAAAAATACTTGAGGAATTTCATTTCTGTGATGTTAAGAAATTTTTGGCAATGACTAAATTGTGTGTTGAACAAAACTGTTTATTTCAGTGGTAAGTATTTCAAACACTCTGAAGGAATCGCGATGGAGAATTTTTTGTCACAGTTTCTTTGCAATTTATACATGCATCATTTTAAAGAAAAGGTATTTTGAAAGATTACATTCAAATGATGATTTCGGTATGTGGATGACACCTTTACACTCGTGGATAATCCATTCGATCTATCTTCTAATTTTAATCTTATTAATTCCATAGGCCTTTATATTCAATTTACACATGGAATTGAAATGAACAATCAACTTTCCTATTTAGACGTCACCTAACTGACATATGTCTGCATTTTACAATGAAGTTGAGTAAATTCTTGACTTTACAGAAGTACAGCACTACAATAATGTCCTGGATTCATACCCCTGATGCAGCAACCAGCATCGAGAAGCCGGTTTCACTTGAGTTAGAACTATCAGCTCCACATATTATAGCTTATCGGCTAATCAATATTAAAAACCAGAAAACAACCCTTATAATTTGAAACGAATTATAAAAATGTAGTAAGGAACAAAGGATTGAAGGTAATGTAATTGTAAAATAATCAGAGAGGGCTACAATACATTACTTTCAAATAGTACATTTCTTTTAATGGTCTTGTTACTATGAGCTACAATCCTTTGTTACAAAGAACCTTCAATCCTTTGTTTGTCACTCCATTTTTATAATTCGTTTTAAATTATAAGGGTTGTTTTCTGGTTCCTATAATATTGATAAGCTTTCTCTTGAGTCTTATCAAGCAATAACTTGAATTATTTTGTTTGTTATGGATGCTTTACTATATCTCTTCATACTTTTCTTTAATTCATATATTTCACGTATTAATATCATCTTATTTATATGCTGCAATAGCACAATAAGTAGATGTAATTTTAATTTTACAGTTTTTTAATATACTTAAGTACTTATGTTTTGTTAAACTTACTAGTTTTACATGCTTGGTTTATTATATTTAAACTCTTTTATCATATATATATATATACAACTCCTGTGACTCCCGATAGACTCGAAACATGATCTAAATTTTAAGTGAAACTGTTCCCAGGTTACCTACAAAATTTTGTGAAATTCGATATCAAAGATCTCCCATGATGATGAGACAAACACACATACATACAAATACAGATTTTCAATTTTAGTTATATCGAGTCCGTACGGAGAACGAACATATTGCTAGTATACAGGGTGTCCCAAAAAGATTGATACGTGCTTTAATTCTTTACCTGTTGGAGATAAGTGAGCAATGTAAATTGCAAAAATGTTGAAAGGTAGGTAGGAAATAAGACTACGTTAATGAAATAGTCCTCCATTAGTTTTCAAAAAGTTGCACTTTTTAAATTTTTATACGACCCCTTAGACAAATTTGATCAATCAAAAAAATTTTATTTTTAATGCAACAAGATCATTAAAAATACCCTCATATCTGTATCTTCAAATTTGAGCGAATTATATTTAATTGAAAATTGAACATTGTGAATAGAGACCCTATATCAAATTAGAAATGTAAATTTGTGACATATCACAAAAAAGATAAAACTGGATGATAATACATAGGATACCCAACCTCGTAGTGAGTACCACTGCTGTATATGATCTCTGTGTAGTGTTTTATTTAGATGCATTTGTGATAAAAAAAATTTAACACATATTAACGTATTTTTGCTCTAAACAATTTCCATCGACAATTTATATATTTATGATCCCTATTTTCACTGATGAAACAGCCTTTCATATGATACGAAAAAGTGGCATAAGTCAGATTTTTTCCTTTATCATAATTCGGTTGATTTTAAAGATACAGATATGCGGGGTTTTTTAATAATCTTGTTGCATTAAAAATAAAAATTTTCTGATTGACCGAATTTGTCTAAGGGAATCGTATAAAAATTTAAAAAGTGTAACTTTATGAAAAATAATGGAGGACTATTTCATTAACGTAGTCGTATTTCCTACCTTACTTTCAACATTTTTGCAATTTGCATTGTCCACTTATCTCTAACAGGTAAAGAATTAAAGCGCATTTCAATCTTTTTGGGACACCCTGTATACTATAAAGGGTATAGAAATAACGAAGGGTGCTTACATTTTTCACGACTAAATAATCCATGCAAAAGAGAAAATAATAATACAGTGGATGTTCAAAACATGTCGCACATCAAAATTTAAAATTATATAATGTATACCAAAAAATTGAAATAGAATATGTTTCAGTTAAGTGACAACCCTCAAAAATATGCCAGAAATATCGTCTGCTGCTTTTAATACATACGTCGGATGATCATTACAGACCTATTTTTTATCAATTGAAGGACATTGCGTTTTCCGAGAGTGAAAGTGTTTTTATTTTGCAGCAGTATTTCTCTATCTACTCTTATGAGAGTGACCAAAATACGTCGCTGCTGAAGGTGAATATTTTGTATTTTATATATAAAAGTTAATTTTATTCTGTTACGGTATCTAAATATTCGTTTTGTGGGTAGGTGGGGGATTTAAACTGTATATCTTCTTTTTGGGGTTCCTTTCCCTTTTTGCTGGTTATAAAACTGCTTTATACTTATTTTGAAACACTCTACAACTTTGAATTGAGTTTTTCCCTATCTCTAACAAGTAGCAAGATAGCCCCAGATTCTTCTAAAGAAAGGGGATCAGCCCCCTAAAGTCATGTAGCCCCATTGGGGTCTCCTACACAGCTACATAAAAAAATATACGATAACCTTAATACCTGTCGAGCTATTGACTTGATCCATGACACTCTTTAACACCCTGTATAAGTAGTACATCATGTTTAGAATACATATTACTCCAAAACACTTTTTTGCTCTCTACTAGCGCTAATTACTAAAAACCTTAAAAATATCACGTACATCTTTCTCTTTTTCTTTTGCGGGAATTTTGGCCACTCGGTATACTAGACTGCTGGGCACTGTTTGAAGGAATATTCTAAAAATCAAAAATCAAAAATTAAAGAATGTGAAAAGATTAAATTTGCATAGTAACAAACATTTAATGAATAAATCATTCGATAACAAAAATATCCTTAGATGGAGCCTTCACTCGACTTTGTAAGGTTTGATTTTGTTGTCCTCCAAAATTATCTTTAAAACTTTAACCAATAATGCAGGCTGCTCAAAATCATTTTTACAACCTTTACCTGTAATACAGGATGCTCCAAATCATCTTTACAACTTCAACTTATTTTACAAAGTGCTCCAAAATTATCTTTAAAACTTTAACCAGTAATACAGGGTGCTCAAAATTATTTTTACAACTTTAACCTGTAATACAGGATGCTCCAAAATCATCTTTACAACTTTAACTTATTTTACAAATTGCTCCAAAATTATCTTTAAAACTTTAACCAGTAATACAGGGTGCTCAAAATTATTTTTACAACTTTAACCTGTAATACAGTATGCTTCAAAATCACCTTTACAACTTTAACTTGTTGTACAAGGTGCTCCAAAATTATCTTTACAACTATAACCTATATTACAACATACTCCCAAATTATTTTTACAACTTTAACCTGCAATAAAAAAAAATCTGATGTGGGCAGCACATAACTTTCCCTTCACTTTCACAGCGAATTAATGGTGCACAACATCCACTGCATAATGATTTTGGTATTGAATGTATCACCACATAAATTGGAATTGGGCGTTTTGGACAAGATATGATTTCGAACAGAGTAACCTATTCATACGCGAAAAATCTTAATAAAAATGCAATTAGCTGCTAATAAATATATCGTGAAAAAATACCGAATTCTTGGGCGTAAAAATACAAAACTGGTACATAAAGTATCTTGGCTCGTGAATGGAATGAACTAGATCCCCGAAAATGATGTATAATAATGCATAATAATGCTTGTGGTAAATGAACATATTGGATGAAATTGGTCTTATTCGTTTTCTAATAAATTACGTTGGAAATAATTATTTATTCATTATAATTTTATCTATAATTTATTTATAATATTAAAGGGTTAGAGTTTGGATAATTCTTTTTCAACAAGCCATTGATAATTGGAAGTGAGGTTTCTTCTGTACATTCAATTGCCTTAAAATGATTAAAGTTCAAGCATTCACTTATTGCAATAATTATACCAAATTATTTTCGATTATATATATATATATATATATATATATATATATATATTTATATATATATTGATATATAGATTTATATACATATATAATAATAATAATAGTTTGAAAGTCCAATGATAGAAAAGTGAGAAGCTGCAACTCGAAAAACAGCAAACCTGCAAAATAAAGTATAAAACCGCAAATCTTCAATCAAATGGAAAAAAATACAAATTTCAAGTCATCAAGTTAAAGATAATCAGCAAATTCTATTGGTATGAAATCGATAATAGAAAAACACAAAATCCAAGCATTAATGCTATACAAGTGGACAAGGGCTAGGCCTAAATAATAGAATTGTTCACTTCGCCAAAACTCTTCATAGGGTCCAAGTATTTTGTCGAAGCAAACACAAAATATGTATGTTTCTGAAGAAATAGATAGATTATATCTATAAACTATTTCAACTTGGACAACATGCATAAAAAAGGGAAAATAAAGGAAACAAGAATACCTGAATATGCTCGAACCCTGGAACTCAATGAAGAGACCAGTGTTGCTATTCGCAAAGGAAAAAGAAATGATCTACTGTTGCCATTCGTAAGAAATAAATAACAGTAATGCCAAAAGGCATGAAAAAGTAATAATATACAAAAAGAGCTACAAAAAAGTGGGACTTACAATAGTAAGGCTTATGTTTGAGTAGATGTAAAAATAAAAGTATTATTAATACAAGAGAGTGGTGCTGTCTGGCTAATATAAAATACTATGATATAAGATTATTTATACATATTATATATATATATATATATGTATATAGAAATATATATATATATACAGATAGATATATAGATTATATATATATATATATATATGCATATATATATACAAATAGATATATAGATTATATATATATATATATGCATATATATATGCATATATATATATATATAATATATATATATGCATATATATATATATAATATATATATATGCATATATATATATATAATATATATATATGCAAATATATATATATATATAATATATATATTTGCACATAACATATATATGCATACATATATGTGCATTATAGTTTTTTAATTTGAGTGACAGAAATTTTTATATTTTTTTAACATGGCAGCATAGGACAAACTTTTGCATTATTATGAATAAAACTGGTAATTTATGCCTCAATGATGGCATAACTTAACAGTTTCAATCAGTGTATTGAAAAATAACCACCAATTTCTGTGTTCGTAACGTCATCAGCTCTATACGAGGGGGTGGGTCCAAGTTACCACCCACGAGATGGTACATTATCAAATTTGGCATCAATCAAAGGAATTTTGGTACTTACGTATTATCGCAACCATGACAAAACGTAATTGATGTATCGTCCAATAAAGGTCCCGATCGATTCCAAGGACAACATGCAACAAAGTGATCTGTATGAGGACCCACGTTCGAGCGGGCTCGAACTGGTTGGGGGACGTACGCACCGCTGGGACTGTGTCGTCAGACAGGCCGGCTTCGCTGGACCAAGTCACAGAGCATACTAGACTCGCTTCTGGGACTCGCTTCTGGGTTTTTCTCAAGCAGTTCGACGTGGGTCCTCATACAGATCACTTGGCTGCATGTTGTCACGGTCCTTGCGCCGTGCGACGGTCCCAGAAGCGAGTCTAGTATGCTCTGTGACTTGGTCCGGCGAAGCCGGCCTGTCTGACGACACAGTCCCAGCGGTGCGTACGTCCCCCAACCAATTCGAGCCCGCTCGAACGTGGGTCCTCATACAGATCACTTTGTTGCATGTTGTCCTTGGAATCGATCGGGACCTTTATTGGACGATACATCAATTACGTTTTGTCATGGTTGCGATAATACGTAAGTACCGGAATTTTACAAGCCCTTTAACATAAATTGTTACATATTGTAATTGTAATAATTTGGACCAACAATGCAGATTTTTCGAATTTTTTCTTGCAAAATTTGCAAGAAAGACAAAACAAAATTCCAAGCTACTTAATGGATTCTTGTATGAGAAAGTCGAGTTGAGCCACACTTCAGTTTTACCAATTGTTTTCTTTCTTTTTTAATCGCATGCTTCGGAAAAAAAAATCACAGTTAGAGAAAAAACTTACATTATTGGGGTGTGGCAATTTTGACACTGGAAACTTCGATATCTTTCAAAATCTTGAGTTTTCAGTACTATTTACTAACTTGTCGCCGGAATTTTCGAAATCGCATAAGGCGCTGTCATTTCGTTCGAGTTGGAAAGTATCGAGTATCAGAAAAGGAAAGAAAAAAAAGATACTCGATACCTTTGAAAATTATCTCAATACAAAATCCATGATGCATTTAAAAACTAGGGTGGATACTTGTATTGTGACATTCCCTAGCCTTTGTCGTACCGACTCTTAGAAATAACATTGTTACCTCTGACTCTTTACTCAAATCCACTTCTTCCGTTATACGGCCTGTAGGACTAGTGTCGACGCTGTACAAGTAGGCGATATCATCATCTTCTTGATCATCCGAACGAGCAGACTGAGGATCAGTTTTCTTCTTTGAGTCAGACATCTTGACCGCTTCGACCGAAGAACTTTCAGGAGGCGCGACTACAGCAGGAATAACTCTGAATTTCGATCCTCGCGAGGGTAAGTTTCCACCAGAAGAGGCACTTGCTATTGCTGCAGATATTACTGGAATTAGTGACTGCTGTGAATTGTACATTGAACGAAGCACTCTTACTTGATGAATCAGTGAAAATGCACCTTCTACATACTGTACCAGTTTTGGCAAAGTGCTTACTTGAGAAGTCGGTGCCGTTGGTGGAGTTGGTAAAAGAGCTTTACGAGCAGACCTTCGATGCCTACCCGCTGGAACTTTATTTCCTTTTCTGCGAGGTGACATTTCCTGCATAAAATAAAAAAAAGTCTGATGTGGGCAGCACATGACTTTCCATAAATAATGCAATGAATTTGCTACTTTTACAGTAAAAAGAAACAGGTTATTTTTGTAATAGATACTTATATTCTTTCCAAGATATTGAATTTTCGTCAATTAGTCTTCATTTTCAGTAATTTAGCGTCATTTTTATCCATTTGGCGAGATTTTCGTTAATTTGGCAACATTTAAAAAACTCGCCAAGATGGCGACATTCTGCCAAATTCGTCATCAAAATGTCGCCAAAAATTATGGAGAGAAATAAGTTATTCTTATAGCATATAAATGACAATTGGCGTTCAAATACAAAAGTATTGCTCAAAATATCTTTTCTCATGAATGGATCGAGCTAGATCCACGAGAATGATGTCACCCAATTTATCGCATGATATTATATATGAAAAGTGAACATGTTTCTCAACAGTTATATATTTTTTTAATTTATGGGATTTTTTGATAAATTTATTTAAAAAATGTGCAATATCTCGAGAATGGTTCATGCTAGAGTTCTAAAATTCATATCTATCGTTTTCTAAGGAAAAATTACGTAAGAAGTGTCTATTTGCGTAACTTTATTAAAGGTTTTGATTTTTAGATGATTTTTTCAAAATTTCACTCGAAAATCTAGGAGGGTTCTGAACGTTCGATTGTGTTTAAAAGCAATAAGCTCCCAGTATTCACGGATTGTGATTTTTGTACCAAATTTCATTCGAATCGCTCCACTCGTTCGTGAGATATCGTCTCCACAGTCTATCGTCTCCACCTCAAAAATGTTCGATTCGTGATCAGCGATGCTTGAAACGTGCTCTCCCGTCGAAAACTCGAATTCGAATTTCCGACCCCGTCTCACAATACTTTCCTTATACATTATGTATATAAGGAAAGTAAAAAAAAAAGTTAAATTGCGGGACCTCGGTATCTTAACACTCGACTGGAAAAAGTAAAGTATGTTGAGTTATGTGGATGTCGAGTTAACGTAGTTTGCCAAACACATGAAGTAATGATCAATTAGATGCACCTTTTTATAGATACTATAAAGCGTTCATCTGCACATGTTTATCTTAAGAAGTAAGCACTATATCCCCAATTTGCTTTATTGCGATTAGTTGCACTCATGTCCAAAAGTTAAGCAACAAAGTAAAAAATCTGATGTGGGCAACACATGACTTTCCTTATATAATGTAATGAATTTACTACTTTTACAGTAAAAAAATAGGTTTTTCTTATAGCAGATACTAATATTCTTTCCAAGATATTGAATTTTCGACAATTAGTCGTCATTTTCATTGATTTAGCCTCATTTTTATCCATTTGGCGAGATTTTCGTTAATTTGGCAACATTTCAAAATGCCGCCAAGTTGGCGACATTCCGCCAAATTCGTCGCCAAAATCTCGCTAAGCGTTATGGACGAAGAAATAAGTTGTTCTTACAACAGATAAATGACTATTGGGGTTCAAATACAAAAGTATTACTCAAAGTATCTTTTTTCATGAAATGGAACGAGCTAGATCCACGAGAATGATGTCACCCAATTTATCGCATGGTATTACATATGAAAAGTGAACATGTTTCTCAATAGGATATTTTTTTTTTTCATTTTATATGACTTTTTAATAATTTTTTTGAAAAATGTGCAATATCTCGAGAACGGTTCATGCTAGCGTTCTAAAATTTATGCCAATCGTTTTCTAATGAAAAATTACATAAGAAATGTCTATTTGCGTAACTTTATTAGTGGTTTTGATTTTTTGACGATTTTTTTTAAAATTTTATTCGATAATTTAGGGTGGTTCTGAACATTCGATTACGTATAAAAACAATAGGCTTCCAGTGTTTACGGATTATGATTTTTGTACCAAATTTGGTTCGAATCGGTCCATTCGTTCGTCAGTTATCGTCTCCACAGGCTCACTGACACACACACACACACAGACATCACTTCAAAACTGTTTGATTCGTGATCAGGGATGCTTGAAACGCGCTCTCCCGTCGAAAACTCGATTTCGAATTTTCGACCCCGTCACAATACTTTCCTAATACATTATGTATATAAGGAAAGTAAAAAAGCGGATTAAAAGTAAAGTATATATGTAGCGTCTCGTGTTTTCAGTTCATTTGTAGTATAACACAAAAATCTCGGTTCGCACACAAAACGCTATTTTATTTACATGTATTTACAACATATACACTATCATAGGCCAAGAGCGTCATTCTTCATTAGCCAAAATTAATCTTTACCCTTAATATTATCTAAAACATATAAAATAGTACTGGCCGGCCTCTCAGTCCGCCCCCAGCCTTCCAATTTTCCAAAACAAAACTAACCCCCTCTCTCCCAGCGTCCCCCTTATTCTTGTTTCTTTCTTCTCCGCCAGGGTTGCCGTCTTACACTTGGCGGCGTATCGCTCAATGCGAAATTCTGTACACTACACCCTCCACGCAAGATAAGTGTTTGGGGGGGGGGGGGGGTTACCAACCAAACACGGATTTGAACTAATTCAGAATTGAGCTCTAGCCAACACATGAAAATAACCATAATAAAATACAATTCACAGAGTAGTATTACAACCAATGATCCAGATGCAAAGCAGTTTCGACAAATCCGGATACCTAAAACATATAAGCATACAAGATTAACAATAACGTTAATTTTTAAGATTGAAACTAGGAATGTAGAATGATAACAGACATTAGAATAATGTTTATAATTCCCGCTACAGTCCTTTTAATAGAAGAGTTGCGAAAGTTCAAGTTAATCTGGACAAGGCATCTGCATTACCCATTTGAGATCCAGGGCAATGTTTGATGTTGATATTATACTTCTGCAAAGCAAATGCCCATCTTTGCAACCTTGATGACTGGGGAGCACATTTGGTCAAAAACGCTAATGGATTATGATCCGTATAAAATTCAATTGGTGCCCCAAATATCCACGTTTCGAACTTCTTGAGGCTCCATACAATTGCGAAAGCTTCTCGTTCTATTGTTGACCAGGATTGTTGCGATTTGGTCAGCTTTTGGCTTGCATAGGAAATGGGATTTAGCTTTCCATCATCCCCATGTTGCGATAAACAAGCTCCAACCCCAAATGCTGATGCATCGGATTGGATGGTAAACGGTTTACCCAACACAGGGGTATAAAGTGCAGTAGCATACTTAAGGGCTTCCTTTAACTTTCGGAAAGCACGGTCATGAATTTCTGTCCAGGGCAAAATGTCTGGAATCTTCTTTTTAGTCAACTCAGTTAATGGAAATGCAACTCCAGCGTAGTCTGGGATGAAGTCCCTGTAATAGTTGCAGAGTCCGAGTAAACTGCGAAGCTGTTTTTTAGTTGAAGGGGTCGTTAAACTAGATATAGCCTTTACTTTGTCAGGGTCTACTTGAATTTTCCCAGAGCCGATAATATGACCTAAATATTTAATTTCAGTTTTCCCAAAAGAACATTTATTAATGTTAACTGTGAACCCTAAGTTCTCCAACTTTTCCAGAATAATATCTAATTGATTCAGGTGTGTTTCCCAGTCATTTGAAAATACTGCAATGTCATCTATGTAGGCTCGTGAGAATTCCCGATACTGTGCCAACGTTTTGTTCATTTCTCGTTGGAACGTAGCTGCAGCATTTTTCAAACCAAATGGCATGACTTTAAAACGGTATTGAGCTCGGTGGGTCTTAAAAGATGTCAGATCCCGACTTTCGAATTCCATAGGAATAGCCCAATATCCTTTTAAGAGATCCAGTGTGGAGATGATTTTTGCCTTTCCGATACAATGGATTAATTGCACCGCGTCCTCCATAGGAAAATCGTCAGTTTTCGTCACAGCATTTAAAGAGCGGTAATCGACGCACAAACGCATACCTCCATCTTTCTTATTAACACATACCACCGGATGTGCTATCTCCGCACAGCTTTCTTCAATTAGATCCAAGATGAGCAATTCTTCTATTTGTTCATCTACTTTCGATTTTAATGTCTCTGGAATCCTGTAAATATACGGCTTCTTTCGTTCTTGACCGGGAATCAATCTTATCTTGTGTTCTCCCACCTCTGCCACACGGACATTTCCAGTGAATAAAGATTTGTGTTTAATCAACACATTCTTAATTTGGTTTTGTTGTAACACACTAAGATGGTCAAACTGCTGTTCTTGAAGTATTTCTTCCATATTTACGTTCTGCAAAATTTTGGAGTCGATTCAATTTCTCCGAATTCAACTTCATCTTCAAAAACTACTCCAATGGCATTAACTCTGGGGAAATACTTTCGAATCTTGTTTACATGTACTTGTCTAATATTCCCTTCAGGTAACTTGACCTTGTACGAGTGGGGTGGACAAAATTGTATAATTTCTCCCGGACCAGTCCAACGTGCGTAGATTTTATTCGAGGAGTCCGGAATGAGAAGGAATACTTGATCTCCTAACTCAAATTTTCTCGTGGAAGACCGCCGATTAAAGTAATCTGTGTACGCCTTCTGGTTTTCCGTCGCTGTGAGTGACGCCTGTTCAGCAGCCTTTTCTAATTTAGTTTTAAGATCTTGTAAATACTCGACAGCTGATTCTGACATGTTAAGAGGGAGAGCTATTTCTCCAGCCCAAGAAGATTTTAGAATAGCAAGTGGTCCACGAGCTTCTCTGCCGTACAAGAGCCTGAAAGGGGATACACCCGTGGTGCAATTTGGAACTTCACGATATGCGAACAGTAAGAATGGAATTTGCTTGTCCCAATTCCTGGGATCTGCACGAATAACATGGTGAAGCATCTGTTTAAGCACTTTATTCCATCGTTCGACCAATCCGTTACTAGCAGCGTACCCTGGGCAACTGAATCTGGGTGAAGCACCTAAACGTTTTAAGAATTCTTGAGTCAAACTGGCTGTAAAATTAGTCCCTTGGTCACTCGCCACAATGTTGGGGATTCCAGTCCTTGAGAACATCTGCAATAAAGCTTCACATGTAGATTTTGCACTAAGTGACCTCATAGGCACAGCTTCTGGCCAACGTGTGTGCTGATCCATTATGCACAGTACATATTTATGCCCTCTTCCAGTTGGTGGATCAATTGGGCCAATGACGTCCATATTTACTACTTCAAATGGGAGTTCTGGCCTCAACACGGGGGTTATGGGGGCTCTATCACTTATCTTTTCGGGACTCCTTAACTGGCAATTTTTGCACGTTTTACAAAACTCCGTTATATCTTGGGTCATATGCGGCCAATAGAAATTGTATCGGATTCGTTCTTTAGTTTTTCTAACTCCCATATGAGCTCCAAAGACGGACTCATGAGCCATCTGTAAAACCTTTTTACGTCTATCTTTTGGCAAAACTAACTGATTCACTGGCTCGCCCAGAATTTTATCTTTATGGTGTATCAAACCATCAACTAACATAAAACCTCCCTTCCCATGTTTTAATTCCTGACGGACAGCTTCAAGCGTCTCACATTCCATTTGTTCCCGTCTCAATTTTTGTGCATTAGAACTCTCATGTTGTAAAATCTCCTGCCTATCGGTATCCCCATCCGCCCCTACATTTAGACACCTAATTTCATCATTATCGGTTTCATCTATACCAACTGAGTTCTCAATTCCTTCCTCCCTTTCTCCCATAATTTTATTTCCTTGATTCTCTACCTGACACTCCTTAATTTGTATTTCACTCTTATCACTGCATTTTATTTCTGTTTTCGAATTTCCGAAGATATTACATTCCTCACGCAACATCCTATAGGTTCCGGGTGGTAAGAGAGATGGACCCCGTAATTTATCAGTTATTGCTCCCATCACTTCTACAGGTGCTAATAAATTCCCATTCTGATGATCCTTAACAGACATTAGGATTTTTACTACAGGTGCCTTCGTTTCTTCTCCGAATGCAGAACTTAAAATTAATGTACCACAACATTCGTTTTGATAATGAGGAACATCCTCCGGACGTAAAACTGGAATTTGGGTCCCTGAGTCTAAAATTGCTTCTACCTCTCTACCGTTTATATTAATGGTTACATACTGAAGGGGTTGAATATCGACTTTAGGTTTTAAATGATTTTCCGCTACACTTCCAAAATATTCAGATTTTATTTTAGCTACCACTGCATCCATATCTTTCCTCATCTCAGCTTTAGATTTGTCCATGTGCTGATAATTTGACCTATTTCTAGACCTTTGAGGACATGCACGGGCCAAATGTGTAGATAACCCACAAATGAAACATTTTTTTGATTTGATGCCTTTATTTACGATAGTTTCGTTTTTAAATCCCTCCCGTCTTAGCGGTGGTGGAATATACTTCGAGTTTGAACAATGTAAATCATTGTATCGTGGTTTCTGAAAATTGTGGGTTTCTGCAAAAGATTTTCCTTTACTTGTGAAAAATAAATCGCACTCCTTAGCTAAATTGATCGGTATAAACCATCCATCTCCTTGTCGAATCTTTAAGTGAGCCGCAGTCTCCGAATCTAACGTTTGACATAGCCGATCGGCAACTATCAACTGATTGACCGTTTTGAAGTCTTTAGCTTCTCTTAAGTTACAATAGTAATCCCACGTAGTTGTTAATCTGGAAGCGAATTGAACATGAGTTTCGTTAGGGTGACGTCTAGCCCGTCGAAAATTTTCTAAAGAAATCTGAGCGGAAGGTTCATATTCTCTCAAAACTATAGTTTTCAGCGATTCATAGTTTTTTAACTCTTCCTCACTTATATAAATAAGTATATTTGCAGCCTTTTCCCCTAAAAGATTAATTAAAATCTCCGCTTTTACTTCGTCGGGTACATTTTTGATTTCAAAAGCCCTTTCCAATGAAACGAAAAATAAATTCCACAGTTCCGGTTTAGTAGGAATCGGTATAGTTAAGGTTCTAACACTCTTTATCAAACATTCGATGGATGTTCCGTTTTCGGAGCTCGAGCGATTATCTGCGGATGAACTACTACTATTCCTGTTTTGATTTAGACGCGCAGCGTCAATGCGTGCTAACTCTAACTCATGTTGGCTGACCTTTTCCTGTTCCTCACGTTCTAATTTTATTTTCTCTAATTCAATTCTATCCCTTTCCTGTTCCCTTTCTAACTCAAGTTTAACTTTTTCCTGCTCCTCACTCTGCTTTCTTTCAGCTATGGTTGAGACCAGCAACTCCTGGACGAATTCAGGATCTTTGATATATTCTTCATTTTTTAAAATTATGTTTTTGATCTCTAAACATTTTATATCGGGTAGTAAGGACTCTCCAAGTTCTATGGCGACCACTCGCAAATCCTGTTTCTTTACGCCTTTAACATTCAGCATACTTGCATCACAAATTAAATGTAAACAAACATATGTCCTACCTTGATTCTGTGTTGATCACTTGATAATCCAACATGCAATTCAAATTCCAAATGCAAATACAAAGCGACGTAATCCAGCACAAATGCACCATTCTTCTTATTTTCACTCTCTTAACGATTGTCACTTCTTTTTTTTTTTTTCTCCAGCAAAACACTGCGTTGAAAGCGAAAATATATCCTGTCGTAACTGCGCCAATGTAGCGTCTCGTGTTTTCAGTTCATTTGTAGTATAACACAAAAATCTCGGTTCGCACACAAAACGCTATTTTATTTACATGTATTTACAACATATACACTATCATAGGCCAAGAGCGTCATTCTTCATTAGCCAAAATTAATCTTTACCCTTAATATTATCTAAAACATATAAAATAGTACTGGCCGGCCTCTCAGTCCGCCCCCAGCCTTCCAATTTTCCAAAACAAAACTAACCCCCTCTCTCCCAGCGTCCCCCTTATTCTTGTTTCTTTCTTCTCCGCCAGGGTTGCCGTCCTACACTTGGCGGCGTATCGCTCAATGCGAAATTCTGTACACTACAATATATATTCGAATTCTGCTATAAACAAATGCCCGATAGCGTCGATCCATGCCAAAAATAAGATCATCAACAGAGAACAGACATGTTCTAAGCTCATAAAGGTTACGGGAAAGGTCATGGAGAAAGCTTAAAGGTCTCCAAAGCCATGTCCCATACAAGTTCGATGGGTTTCAAGTCAGGCGATCTTGATGGCCATTTCATAGGTAGCAGTGTTTCCGATTCTATGTACTGGCCAACAATGCGAAACTATGCATAAGAGCTTTATAATAAACCGAGAATTGACAAAAACGAGCAGAAAACGTATAGGTGACTCTGCTTCACGGTACCATGTTTTAAATGCATTACAAAAAATATCTGACGTGGGCTGCGCATGACTTTTAACACTTTACAACATAGTTGAAAAGTGTTTATGGCTTTATTCATTCTGTCTGTCTGTCCGTTCACACGATAACTGCCGTAAAAATGACTTCAAAATGAAATTTTAGTATGTTGTTCAGACGGTCTGTGGGATCGATGGGAATATAAATGAATAATATCACCCAATTAGTTTTAGACTGAACCCGGGTTGATAAAATGAAATATATGGGATCCAATTTTTCAAACATTTTTTAAGAGAATTTAAAATTCGCAAATTGCTTCGAAAGTTTTAGGAAATATTCGAATTATCCCATAAAAGATATGAAAAAAATTTCAGCCGAATGTATTCCGTAGTTTTTAAATAAAAATTAAAATAATAATTACACCCTTATTATATGAAGAGATCAAGTGACCCACTTCAAAATGAAGTATGGCATCCATCTTGTGTTAAAATCGTGATTTTTAAAGTTCTTTTTAATTTATATTTAGTGTTGTATCAGTCCTAAAACCACTTTATTTTGTTTAATTTCTGTGCATCTAATGCACAATTACAATATATTTGAGTTTAAATGATCATCAAACTTTGATCATTTCTACAACGAAGTCTAATTTTCACTTATGGAGAATATAAAAACCAAAAGATGTAGGATGAGTAGTATAAGAATGGCTGAATTTTTTTAACGCAAAATTATTTAGCTCTGGAGTCTGCAATATAACTGATATGAATGAAACATTTATTGATTTTACATAGAGAAGCAGTCGATTTTAAAGTAGACTTTTTCGATGAAGTTTTAAGCATAGAGTTAAATTACTTTTACCTCCATGGTTTTAAGTTTTTAAATAAAATAAATTATTGTAGTATTGTGAAGAATGAAAGGAATGGAAATAAAAGTGTATGAATGAAATATTTACAGTTTTTATAGAGAGAGCCAGGGCGATTTATATTTCAATGACGTCATTTGAATAAAGTTCATATTTTTCGATGACATTTTAAGTTTTAAAATATAATAAATTATTGTAGTATTGTGATAATTTTAAAAATATTACCGATGAATGTATCGCATTTTAGATATGTTTAAATAAAATTGCATTGCAGTTTTAAAGTGTTTCATAATCAATGCTTTATGCATGATCGAGCTTTCTTGTTTGCATATAATACAATGCCTTTACTTGTGTTACTGCGAAATAATGGTGTGCAAGATCAACAGAATAATGTTCTTGGGATTAATTGAACACTGTGTAAATTGAAATTGCACGCTTTTGACAACTATGAGTTAAAAGCAGATTGCTTTATTGATATTCGCGCGCAAAATCTTCATTCTAATTCAATTAACATTTAATGCATACCACGTAAAATATATGACTATTGACAAATTCTTGAGTGTGGAAGTACAAAACTATTGCAAAAAGTAACTTTTCTCGCGAATGGAAAGAACTAGAACCAGGAGAAGGATGTTAACATATTTGTTGTTATTGCATATGGAAAGTTTATTGGATGATACTTCCAAACACCAAGCAGCATTTCATGAGAACGGTTCATGCTAGCGTTTAAAGTTTGTGTCATTCGTCATCTAATGAAAAATTACGTATGAAATGCTCATTTATTTTTCTTTTATAAAGGTCTTGATTTTTTAATTACTTTTACAAAATTTCAGTCGAAGATTGGAGGATTTTTCGAACATTCGATTGCGTTTAAAATCAATACGGTTCCAGTATTCACTTATTGTAATAATTGTTCCAAATTTCTTTCGAAATTCTTCATTATTGTACCCCCCCCCCCCAACACACACACACACACACGCACGCACATAGACATCGCCTCAAAAATGCTCGATTCGAGTTCAGGAATGCTTGGCACGTGCTCTGCCGTCGAAAACTTGAATTCAAATTCTCGATCCCGCCACAATACTTTCCCTATACATTATATACTATGTACGAGGGTCACACTGAAATTTTTGAGACAGGGGCAGACGATATGCGCTAGTAAAAAATTATTGGTCGGATATTTAAATGTGAACTCTTATGTCCGCAGACGATAATTTATGGAAACGATTACAATTTAGCTATCGTAAAATAAATTTTGAAAGAAAAGAAAATGGAGTTGACGCGAGAGCGTTATCGAGCTATGATTTTCTATGATTTTAAAGAGGAGCTAAATCAAGAAGAATGTCTTCAACGTCTACAATTAGCATATGGAAATGATGATGCATCTCGTGCAGTTGTATTCAGATGGTTTACAGAGTTTAGAAGACGTCAAAATTCTCTCCTGGATGAAAAACACAGAGGAAGACGTTTGTCAGCTGTAGTCCCAAAAAATGCGTCGGCCATTCGAAAAATGGTAATCGATAATAATCGCTGTACCTACCAAATGATACAGAAGGAACTTAACATTGGATCCGCAGCTATACATAAAATTATTCATGAAGAACTGCATATGAAAAAATTAGTTTGTCGTTGGGTCCCCATAATTTAACAGAACACCAAAAAGCGGAACATGTCAGAATCAGTAAAGAAACCCTTAAATTACTTAATAATGGTGGACACTGCATTATTTCTAAAATCATACCTGGTGATGAACCGTACATACCGTTTTATGATGTTCCAACAAGTCAAGAAAGTAAATTATGGGTCTTTGAGCCCAAACCAACAATGGTGAAAAGACAACGAGCAATGAAAAAAGTAATGTATGCCGTGTTCTTCAGAAGCACAGATCTAGTCAAAGCCATAAAGCTAGAGGGACAAAAGACAGTTACAGCTGACTGGTGCACCACTAAGCGTGTTCCAGAAATTCTTCAGGAAGTGAATGTTAATGGACTCATGCTTCACTATGACAATGCATCTTCTCATTCAACAAGAATGACAGTCGAATTTCTTGAACAAAAAAACATCAAAGTGATAGAACATCCACCCTATTCTCCTGATCTTGCTACGTGTAACTTTTAGCTATTTTCTTAATCTAAAAAAAAAATTACGCCGGTGTCGTTTTTACTCCGAAGATGAGATTAATGAGGTTATAAAAGCATATTTTTCATCGATTCCAAGAAATAGATGGCTTGATGCATTTAATCTTTGGAAAAATCGCCTACGAAAATGCATTGATGTTGAACTGGAGTACTTTGAACACACCTAAGAGTTGGTAAGTTTAACTTGTACCACATAGCCGTATCTCAAAAATTTCAGTGTGACCCTCGTATATAGGGAAAGTAAAAACGTTCGATTCGAGTTCAGGGATGCTTGAAACGTGCTCTTTCGTCGAAAGCTTTGAATTCTCGACCCCGTCACAACAGCACTTTGCATTAAACTATGTATGTCTGGAAAATTATAAAAGTTTGAAAGTATACCTTTAAGAACCAATAACAAATTGTTCCAAGAGATTTCCTTAAAACCGGTTGTTACTGTACATCTATTTCATTTACGGCACATCATCTTTATTTCATACTATATGCTAACTGTGGCAAAACAAACAAGCATTCTGCTAAGGACTTTCTGATCACAATTTTAGTGCTTTATAACCTAATATAGCAACCCTTGGTTAATTTTCAAGGATACCATATTAGGGTTGATTTATGCATGGCGCTGAGCACCAACTAAAGTAAAAAAAGGTTATAATTCATATTTCTAAAGTAAAAGAAATAATTTAGAAATAATTGAAACAATTTTCAGAGATCTACATATTTAAGTTCTGGCGATGTTTCGGTTCCCAACAAATTTTTGAAATCTTCTTCGCCGAAAACAAGGATCATATCATTAATTAACCCATTAAAAGGAAGCCAACCAGACTTATAAGGGCAAGATTTGCGCAAGATGTTTAATGGAATCTAGAGCGCATTCGAAATTAAGTTATGACTCTATATTGAATTTATGACCGTCCGCAATGTGTTCTCTATATCCACTCTGCTCAGTTTCATAATTTCATTTTCAAAAGATTACCTGCTGATTTGCCTAGCATTTTGTGTCAAAATAAAATAACTTGTTCTAATTTGCAGTATGGCCGTTTGTTGAATCCATTCGTCACCAGTGCGATCTTGGAATTTCCTGGCTCAATTTTCATGCTCATTTTCATTTAACGAAAGGTATCGGCCACCAGATATGCCCAATATTTTTAACTAAACCAGAAAAATCCGCGCGCTTGGTACGTTACGCCTGTCCAATTACACCAGGGCTGTGCATAGGGAAAAGGAACACGCGGACACCATCTCCCGCTATATTTCAGATTTGCATTCGGCATGGTTGAATTAGTATTTATGAGTTTTTCTGCTGTCGGGGGTGCATTTGCTGGTTTGACTGATACCGAGCATTTAGAGGGGTGGTTGATAACGTATGCAAATTTAAATTATGATCATTTATTGAATTTATTAACCAATTCCTAACGTGTTCTTTGAAACTACTCGGTATATTTTCGTAATTTTATTTTTGAACGAAAGAAATCTTTCAAAAAGTAGGTCTATATTTACCGCAGCCTATACTTAGCCGTGCCATGTCAGGCCATTTGAAAATTAAACAGAAACCATAATTTTACGAAGGAGCCTTCTTACGGAGGCAAGCGGTGTGTATACTTCCATTTCGACAGATTCGTTATACGCTTTTATACTGTTTTGCCCATTCCTTTCGTAAAATCAGACGAATTTTAGGAAAAACCGGAAGCGGCATCTCAAGAACTGGGAATAGTAAATCCTTAGTGAACCCCTACCCTATCCGCAAATGGATGTTACATTCATATCAGTGGTCATCTAAGCTCCATCTATAGCCGATCCTAAAAAATAGATGTTTCAAGGAAAATTTTTGATAAAAACATAAATGGTAGATTAATTTACCACCAACAAAGAATACTTTTGAACCTCACGTGTATAAATCCTTAGTGAACCTCCCAACCTTCTCAGGAATTTGATTATGAATCCATATCAGTCATCATCAAGCTCTATCTATAGCTGATCTTGAAGGTTCAAGAAAAACAATTGGTGAAAACATATATGACAAAATTCTTGCCACCAAATGCTTAAGAGAAACTAAGTCCTGAATATTGTACCTAAAAATCTGATGTGGGCAACACATGACTTTCCTTATATAATGTAATGAATTTACTACTTTTACAGTAAAAAATAGATTTTTCTTATAGTAGATACTAATATCCTTTCCAAGATATTGAATTTTCTTCAATTGGTTGTCATTTTCATTGATTTAGCGTCATTTTTATCCAATTGAAGAAATTTTCGTTAATTTGGCAACATTTAAAAAAGTCGCCAAGTTGGCGAAATTCCGCCAAATTCCTCGCCAAAATCTCGCCAAGCGTTATAGACGAAGAAATAAGTTATTCTTACAGCAGATAAATGACTATTGGCGTTCAAATACAAAAATATTACTCAAATTATCTTTTTTCATGAATGGAACGAGCTAGATCCACGAGAATGATGTCACTCAATTTATCGCATGGTATTACATATGAAAAGTGAACATGTTTCTCAATAGGAAATATTTTTTTATTATTTTATATGACTTTTTGATAATTTTTTTGAAAAATGTGCAATATCTCGAGAACGGTTCATGTTAGCGTTCTAAAATTTATGCCAATCGTTTTCTAATGAAAAATTACATAAGAAATGTCTATTTGCGTAACTTTATTAGTGGTTTTGATTTTTTGACAATTTTTTCAAAATTTCATTCGAAAATTTAGGGGGGTTCTGAACATTCGATTGCGTATAAAAACAATAGGCTTCCAGTGTTTACGGATTGTGATTTTTGTACAACATTTGGTTCGATTCGGTCCATTCGTTCGTCAGTTATCGTCTCCACAGACTCACTGACACACACACACACACACACAGAGACATCACCTCAAAAATGTTTGATTCGTGATCAGGGTTGCTTGAAACGTGCTCTCCCGTCGAAAACTCGAATTCGAATTTTCGACCCCATCACAATACTTTCCTTATACATTATGTATATAAGGAAAGTAAAAAATCGTTTGAATTAATAACTCCCTCCAAGCTACTAACTTCCTGCAACGACCTCAGCAAGTACTGTTTCAATCTTCACTGCATTGGCGTCCCCAGAAGACGTGCTCAGGGCGCAAATGCACCCCCCTCCCCCAATTTAACTGCCATTGCCAGTGGAGTGGGTCCAATAAATCGCCCTGATGGATTTAGAGCGTTTACCGACCCATTTCGGTAATATATCACAATGATATGACAGAAATGTCGGTAATCAGTCCGCCATGTTTATTATATACACATTTCGTCTTCAAATACGAATATGAGTTATTTCTAATCCCATTTTCTTACTTCAATCTAATTTTATGCTTATTTATTAGTTTACCGAGGCGAAATCAGTCGTCAACAGGAGAATATGTTTTTTAAAACTTTTCAACTCAAATGCTATTTCATTTCTACATTTTACCATTCACACGGCTCATTTTACAAACTTCAATAGTACGGAATGAGTATATTCATAACCTATTCTCAATCATATCGAACACACAAAAAAATCAGGGAAATATAAAATCAAAAATCTGATATGGGCAACACATGTCTTTCCTTATATTATGCAATGCATTTACTACTTTTATAGTTAAAAAAAATCTGATGTGGGCAACACATGACTTTCCTTATATAATGTAATGAATTTACTACTTTTACAGTAAAAAAATAGGTTTTTCTTATAACAGATACTAATATTCTTTCCAAGATATTGAATTTTCGACAATTAGTCGTCATTTTCATTGATTTAGCGTCATTTTGATCCATTTGGCGAGATTTTCGTTAATTTGACAACATTTCAAAAAGTCGCCAAGTTGGCGACATTCTGCCAAATGCGTCGCCAAAATCTCGCCAAGCGTTATGGATGAAGAAATAAGTTGTTCTTACAGCAGACAAATGACTATTGGCGTTCAAATACAAAAGTATTACTCAACGTATCTTTTTTCATGAATGGAACGAGCTAGATCCACGAGAGTGATGTCATCCAATTTATCGTATGATATTACATATGAAAAGTGAACATGTTTCTCAATAGGAAATATTTTTTTTTCATTTTATATGACTTTTTAATCATTTTTTTGAAAAATGTGCAATATCTCGAAAACGGTTCATGTTAGCATTCTAAAATTTACGTCAATCGTTTTCTAATGAAAAATTACATAAGAAATGTCTATTTGCGTAAATTTATTAGTGGTTTTGATTTTTTGACGGTTTTTTCAAAATTTTATTCGAAAATTTAGGGGGGTTCTGAACATTCGATTACGTATAAAAGCAATAAGCTTCCAGTGTTTACAGATTGTGATTTTTGTACCAAATTTGGTTCGAATCGGTCCATTCGTTCGTCAGTTATCGTCTCCACAGACTCACTGACACACACACACACCACACACACACACACAGACATCACTTCAAAAATGTTTGATTCGTGATCAGGGATGCTTGAAACGTGCTCTCCCGTCGAAAACTCGAATTCGAATTTTCGACCCCGTCACAATACTTTCCTTATACATTATGTTGAAGACCCAGACCGTCCGGCTCGTCCTGAGGACTTGAGCATCTATTTGGACGGCCGGCTTATACATTATGTATATAAGTTACATTATGTATATAAGGAATACATTATGTATATAAGGAAAGTAAAAAAAATCTGATGTGGGCACCACATGACTTTCCTTATATAATGTAATGAATTTACTACTTTTACAGTAAAAAAAAATAGGTTTTTATAGTCGATACTAATATTTATACTAATATTTTTTTTTATATAGTCAATACTAATATTTTTAGTTGATACTAATATTTTTACCTAATATTTTTCGACAATTAGTCGTCATTTTTATTGATTTAGCGTCATTTTTATCAATTTGGCGAGATTTTCGTTAATTTGGCAGCATTTAAAAAGTCGCCAAGTTGGCGCCATTCCACCAAATTCGTCGATAAAATCTCGCCAAGTGTTATGGACAGAGAAATAAGTTATTCTTATGGCAGATAGACTATTGGCGTTCAAATAAAAAAGCATTACTCAAAGTATATTTTCAGATGAATGGAACGAGCTAGATCCACGAAAATGAAGTCACCAAATTTATCGCAGGATATTACATATGAAAAGTGAACATGTTTCTCAACGGTTAATATTTTTTTTTTAATTTATGAGATTATTTGATAAATTTATTTGAAAAATGTGCAATATCTCGAGAATGGTTCATACTACCGTTCTAAAGTTTATGTCAATTGTTTTCTATGGAAAAATTACATAAGAAATGTCTATTTGCAGAACTTTATTAAAGGTTTTTGATTTTTTGGTGATTTTTTCAAAATTTCACTCGAAAATTTAGGGGGGGGTTGAACATTCGATTTCGTATAAAAGCAATAGACTTCCAATATTCACGGATTGTGATTTTTGTACCAAATTTCATTCGAATCGCTTCATTCGTTCGTGAAATTTCGTCTCCACACACTCACTGACACACACACACACACACAGACATCACCTCAAAAATGTTTGATTCGTGATCAGGGATGCTTGAAACGTGCTCTCCCGTCGAAAACTCGAATTCGAAGTTTCGACCCCGTCACAATACTTTCATTATACATTATGTATATAAGGAAAGTAAAAATATTTACCATGCGAGTCGTTTTCTCATACTACAATATATAATTATATGTATAACAATTATTAACAGAATGAGAACAAGTTAGTAAAAGACATAGTTTTTAAAGTATCCCATTTTATTATTTGCGTGTAACCTTAATATGGAAAAGACAGCGATCACGACAAATTAAGCAGTTCTAGCTTCTCAAGTTATTTCCACTCCCCTAAAAGAAAGTTCCTTCAAGGACGGACTGGGCAGGTTCAAAATCGAAATATACCACGAAAGACAACAAACAATAGGGCAAATATGAGCTTTCTAGATACTTTCGAATTATTCTCGAAAACAAGTACATTCCTACGGCGATTGGTGGATTCAGGACGGACTGGTCGGACAAGGATCAAAATCCTAAGCACTGAATTGCACCGCAAAAGACAACTACACACCAAATTTCATGTTACTATGATTAATGGAACCTGATTTGTTAGGGCCTTAAAGATTTGAATCACACTAACAACCACCAGATCCAGTAAAAAACAAGAAAGATCAATCATGTATAAAGCATTAATTATGAAACACTTTCCAACTGACATGCAATTTTATTTAAACATCCCCGTAATGTGATATATTCAGCGCTGACATTTTTAAATTATCACAGTACTATTACAGTAATTTGCGATACTTAAAAACTTTAAACTTCGCCTAAAAAGAAAATGCTAGTTAAACTAAATAAATTTTATTCAAATGACGTCATCGAAATATAAATCGTCAGCTTCTCTATGTAAAATCAATGAATATTTCGTTCATATCACTTACTAGCAGCATACCCGTCCTTCGTACGGAGTATATAATATAAAAAAACTTATAATTCGCAATCATGTGCAAATTCTGATAAAATATTAAATTTATTGCTCATAAAGAGAAGTTTAAGAATATCTATTCTCACTATGCAAAATTATCTTCACGGGCAAATCTGAAGAATAAAATATCCTGGCCCCTTTTGTAAACAAATTCACACACAAAAAAAAGAATTGAATCAATATATGCAACCACGTACTACTTATATTGTCGCAAATTAGAAAATATGCCAGTGTTTTAGTAGAAGCTTAAACATATTGTAATATGATTCTTAAAAATATTTACCAAAATAAAAAAGATGACGTAATAAATTGAAAGTATCAAAAATCCCCGTAATTTTAATACCAGAAGGTCGTAATTGATTCCAATATATGCCAATATATATAAAAATTTTGCCAATATACCTGTACTACTTATATTCTCGTAGATTAGAAGATATACCCGTGCATTTGTAGAAGATTACTTGTACAACGTACTATATATGAGTTTCAACAATTTTCGTCATAATGAAACAATGGCATAATAATTTGAAAATATCAATAATTCCTGAATCAACTGTCCCCGAAATATCAATAATAATGATGTTTAAACCTGAAGACCGTAATTGATATTATCCAGTCAAAAATGCAATGTCAATGAAATTTATTTTATATACATATTTTTATTAGATTTAATAAAAATCGAATGACACATAACACATTGGATCCGTTGCTAAGCGACATGATATCATCTGCTTCAAATAAATTGATGGAAATCATGTCGTCTGAATAATGTGATCTCCATGGAAGGTTTGGCGACATTTTCGTCTCCATGATATTTTTATGGATTTACAAATATTTTTATCAATTTAGTGATATTAAAAAAATTAGTTAAATGCGTTACTAAGTAGGATGGATGGACTGACCGACAAATGCTACAGAAACATCATTTCAGTACTCTATTCTTAAAAAACAAATTTAATTTCATTGATTTGGGTCATTTTTATTAATTTGGAGATATTTCCTCTAATTTGGTAAAGTTTAAGAAAAGTTACCAAGTTATTTAGAGATATTCCGCTAAATTCGTAGCTCTAAATTTGCAGATCTGAAGAATAAAATATCCATATCCCGTCTGTATATATACTAAATGAAAACACTAAAATTGTATTAGAAGATACATACATCCGTTCTACTCTTTTTCTGCTTCAACAATCGGCTAAATGAATTTATTGGGTAAACACAATATATGAGTTTATTAGCTAAACACAATATATGAGCTTTGAAACCTCTTTGCTAAAATAAATAAAAGTGTGATGTACGCAGTTCGCAATATATATAATTAAAAGAACAATCAAACCGTTCATTTATTATGAGTTTATTAGCTAAACACAATATATGAGCTTGAAACCTCTTTGCTAAAATAAATAAAAGTAATGTACGCAGTCCGCAATATATATAATTAAAAGAACAATCAAACCGTTCATTTATAAAATATATTTTTACATCCATTTATTTATTATACAAATAGAAAAAATAATAATAATCATTAACAAACACATTTAATTCCATTCCTTTGCCGAGCAACATGATATAAGATAGAATCTTTCTCATAAAATGCGAAATTAAATAGCCATTTTAATTTCTTTATACTTCTAATCGTTGAGTAAAAGCTTGTGAAATACATGGAGGTTAATACATGTAAAAACATGGAGGTAGATTTTTCCATTTAAATTCATGTTTCAAACAATTCATGCTTTCAGATAGTGACTATTTAATGCAAAAATCCTGCATCAAACTCAAAAATAAAGTTTTAATTCCCTTTGACGCTTAAAACAAACGATTTTTATCCTTTCCGTTTGGATAAACCACGGAGTTGGAGAGTAGAACTCCTATAAAAAAAGTTCCGTTTTTCATTAATATCTCAACAACCCCTGGTCTTAGAAACTTGAAACTTGGGCAAAATTTATGGGGGGCTATTTCAAGGCCACCCACAAAATTTCATTAAATTCGGTTCAGCCGTTCTCTCGTGATGATGAGACAAACGAAAGTTTCGTTTTTTACTAATATCTCGAGAACCACTGGTCGTAGAAATTCCAACCATAGACTAAATTTTAAGTGGGGCTATTTCTAGGCTACCCACAAAATTTCATCAAATTCGGTTCAGCCGTTCTCCCGTGATGATGGGACAAACAGACAGACAGACAGACAGATTTTCAATTTTATTTATATAGACTAGCAGCATACCCGTTCTTCGTACGGAGTATATAATATAAAGGAACTTGAAATTCATAATCATGCCCAAATTCTTATAGTATACTAAATGACATGTTTAATCAAAATATTCTGTTAAAATATTTAATATAATGCTCCTAAAAAGAAGTTTAAGAATCTCTGTTCTCGCTATATAAAATTATCTTCATGGACATATCTGAAGAATAAAACATCTTAAACCCCTTATGTAAGCAAATATAAAAAAAATATGGAATTGAATCAATATATGCAACATAAAAGCGTTAAAATTGTATGGGACCCGTAGAAATTATATACGCGAATATTAGAAAATATAACCTGTATTAGTAGATTACATGTATAAATTGAAAATACCAATAAACCCGTAATCTTTAAATCTGAAGACAGTCATTTATTCCAATATATGTTAAAATTAAAGTGCTAAAATTATATGGGAAGATATACACGTACTACTTATAATGTCCGATTATTAGTAGAAGATTACCCGTTTTGCAATATGAGTCACAAATGTTTTTTGGTAAAATACAACAGACGACGTAATAAATTGAATATATAATTAATCCCCTTAATCTTCATACCAGAAGACTGTACTTGATTCCAATATATATGCCAATATATGTCAAAATATATGCCAATATACCTGTACTACTTATATTCTCGTAGGTTAGAAGATATACCCGTGCATTCCTAGAAGATTACTCGTACAACGTACAATATGCGTGTGTCAGCAATTTTTGCCGCAATAAAACAATGGCGTAATAACTTAAAAATATCAATAATCCCTGAATCAATAATTCCGGAAAATATCAATAATAATAATGTTTAAACCTGAAGAGTATAATTGATATTATCCAGTCCAAAATGAAATGGCAATGAAATTTATTTTATATACATATCTTCATTATTCAAATCGGAAAGGATTTAATAAAAATCGTTTGCCGCATAAACACATTGGATTTAAATCCGTTGCTAAACGACATGATATCATTTGCTTCAAATAAATTGGTAAAAAAAATATCGTCTAAATAGTTATATTTCTATGGAACATTTGGCGACAGTTTCGTCAAATTAGCGACATTTTAAAAAATCGCCAAATTTATCGCCAAGTGGGACTGTAGAACTGACAGCTCCACTTTGCGACAAATTGACGAAATATCATCACAATACTGTCCCCTAACAAAAAACAATTAATATCATTTATGTAGCGCAATTTTATCAATTTCAAGATATTTTTATAGATTTGAAAACATTTTTATCAATTTGGTGACATTTTAAAAATTCGCTAAATGTATTACTAAGTAGGATGGTTGGTCTGACAGATAAATGCTAACCAAACATCATTTCAGTACTCTCTTCTAACAAAACAAAAAAAAATTTCATTGATATGTAGAAGACCCAAGCCACACGACCAACCCGAAGGTTTATGGCAGCTGTTTGTGTGTCGTTTATATCAATTTGGCGACATTTCCGTCAATTTGGCAAAGTTTAAGAAAAGTTGTCAAATTAGCGATATCCCTCCAAATTCGTAGCTTTGAATTTGCAGATCTGAATGAAACATTCTTATCCCGTTTCAATATACTAAATGAAAACACTACAATTGTATTAGAAGATATACCCGCTCTACTCTTTTTCTGTTTCAACAATCGGCTATATGAATTTATTGGCTAAACACAATATATGAGTTTAGTAGCTAAATACGATATAAGCTTGAAAACTCTTTGCCAAAATAAATGAAATTGATGTACGCAGTCAGCAATTAATATAATTAAAAGAAAAATCAAACCGTCCATTCATAAGATATACTTTTATATCCATTTATCCATTTATTTATTATTTAAATCGAAAAAAAATAATAAAAACATTAACAAACACATTTAATTTAATTGCGATGCCAAGCAACATGATATATCCTCCTAAAATGTTAAAATTTATTAACCACTAACAGCACACCCGTTATTCGTACGGAGTGTATAATTTAAAGAAACTTAAAGTTCGCAATCATGTGCAAATTCTGTTAAAATATTAAATTTATTGCTCCTAAAGAGAAGTTTAAGAATATATGTTCTCACTATGCAAAATTATCTTCACGATCAGATCTGAAGAATAAACCATCCTGCCCCCTTTTGTAAGCAAATTTACAGAAGAAAAAATAGGAATTGAATGAATATATGCAACCCCGTACTAATTATATTGTCGCAGATCAGAAAATATGCCAATGTGTTAGTAGAAGATTACCCGTATTACAATATGCGTCTCAAAAATATTTGCCAAAATAAAAGAGATGACGTAATAAATTGAAAACATCAATAATATCCGTACTCTTTATACCAGAAGGTCGTAATTGATTCCAATATATGCCAATACATATCAAAACATATGTCAATATACCTGTACTACTTATATTTTCGTAGATTAAAAGATATACACGTGTATTTGTAGAAGATTCGTACAACATACAATATATGAGTTTAAACAATTTTTGTCATAATAAAATAATTGCATAATAACTTGAAAATATCAATAATCCTTGAATCAATAATCCCCGAAAATATAAATAATAATAATTTTTAAACCTGAAGACCGTAATTGATATTATCCAGTCAAAAATGCTATAAGAAAAATCAAATCGTGCTTTTCTAAAATATATTTTTATATCCATTTATTTATTACTCAAATCGAAAAAATAATTATTGAAATTAACAGACAGATTTAATTTAATTGCGTTTCTGAGTAACATGATATAAGATAGAATCTTATAACATGTTAAATATGTCATGTCTTATAACATAAACTGCGAAATTAAATAACGATTTTGATTTCTCTATACTTCTCATTGTTCCGTAAAAGCTTGTTTTAAATAAACCATGAACCATGGAGATAGATTTCCCCTTTAAATCATGTTTCAAACAATTCATGTTTTCAGAAAGTGACTAATTAACGCAAAAAATCTCCCATCAAACTCAGAGATTAAATTTTAATTCACTTTCAAACGATTTTCAAGCTTTTCGTTTGGATAAACCACGGAGTTAGGGAGTAGAACTCCTAGGAAAAAGTTCCGTTTTTCATTAATATCTCGACAACCCCAGGTCTTAGAAACTCGAAACTTGGACAAAATTTATGGGGGGATATTTCAAGGCTATTCACCAAATTTCATTAAATTCGGTTCAGCCGTTTTTCCGTGATGATGAGACAAACGAAAATTTCGTTTTTTACTAATATCTCGAGAACCACTGGTCGTAGAAACTCAAAACACGGATATAATTTTAAGTGGGGCTATTTCTGGGCTACCCACAAAATTTCATCAAATTCGGTTCAGACGTTCTCCCGTGATGGTGTGACAAACAGACAGACAGACAGACAGACAGACAGACAGACAGACAGATTTTCATTTTTATTTATATAGATATCCGAGACACCATGGAGTCTGGAATATAAGTGATCATTGTATCTCTTACAATTATTATTAGGAGTAAATTTGCTAGTCACATTCAAGGAAAGGAAAGATTCTTTCAAATCCCCATCTGATATTACTCAAAGGAACAAGTGGCTAAAAGCCATATCAAGAGATAATTAATTGTTTGCCAAACGATAAGTTGAATTCTTCAAAAATATGTGGTAAACATTTCAAGGAGGAATATTTTGTTTATTTTGCTACAATGCTTACAGTGTATTTAGATTTCCTATGTACTATATACTATATAGTTACATTAGTTAGTTTTATACGACGTTTGTGCATTTCATTTAATAACCTGAATATTTAGGCAACAGATTTATAAATAAATATGTTTCTAAAACCAATTTTTACTTATTCTTTCCTATTAAGGAGTTGGTTCAATTTTTTTAACATTTAAGTTACTTATCCTATGATACTGTTAAGTTATATTACCGAAATAGATTTACAGAATAATGCACAAGTATTTTTGACATTGAAGCGAAATACATAGGCCTTTTAATAAATCATTTCTTTTGTTCTGAAATCAGAAACATCTTTAAAGCCTCCGAAAATATGCATGCTACAATAATACACGTAATTTTCATAAAAATGCGTGATGTTATTTAAAATTAACCAGAATCAAATCGGTTATATCAAAGTAAATTCTAGTATTGTTTACGTTGATGATCGTCATTGCATACATCTGATAGTTCTATTTTCGCTCTTTACCGATAGGTGACGCTAATCGCGTACTCAATTCGACCGTCTTGTACGTCATGATATATCCTAATGTTATACCCTGGTACAGAACGCGCGTTATGATTATTAACACTTTACAACAAAGTTGAAAAGTGTTTATGACTTTGTTCATTCTGTCTGTCTGTCCGTTAACACGATAACTGCCGTAAAAATGACTTTATCAAAATGAAATTTTAGTATGTTGTTCAGACGGTCTGTAGGACCTATGGGAATATAAATGAATAATATCACCCAATTAGTTTTGGATTAAACCCGGGTTGAAAAAATGAAATACATTGAGCCCTATGGGACCTAATTTTTCAAACATTTTTAAGCGGATTTAAAATTCACAAATTGCTTCGAAAATTTTAGGTAATATTCAAATTGTTCCATAAAATATATAAAAAAAAATTCAGCGAAATATATTCAGTAGTTTTTTAAATAAAAATTAAAATAATAACACCTCTTATATGAAGCGATCACGTGACCATAATATGAAAAGATCACGTGACCCACTTCAAAATGATATATGGCATCCATCTTGTCTCAAAATCGTGATTTTTAAAGTTCTTTTTAATTCATATTGAGTGTTGTAACCGTCCTAAAACTACTTTATTTTTGCTTAAATTCTGTGCATCTACATACTGAAACAACTCAATTACAATATATTTGAGTTTAAATGCTCATTCAAATTTGATTATTTCCACAACGAAGCCTATTTTTCACCTATGTAATATGTAAACAGCAAAATATGTAGAATGAGTTGTATTAGAATTGCTGTTATTTCTTTAACACAAAATCATTTAGTTCATGGAGTCTGCATAGCTGATATGAATGAAATATTCACTGATTTTACAAAAAGAAGGACGATTTTTTTTCGATGAAGTTTTAAGCATTGAGTTTAATTACTTGTAGCTCCATGGTCTTAATTTTTAAATAAAATAAATTATTATAGTATTGTGATGAATGACATGAATGGGAAATTATTTATGAATGAGATGCTGCTTTTATAGAGAGAGCCTGGCGTATTATTTTTTCTACGACGTCATTTAAATGAATTTCAGTTGTTTTCGATGAAGTTTTCAAATATAATAAATTATCGTAGTATTATGATAATTCTAAAATTATTACCGAGGAATGTATCACATTTTATAGATGTTTAAATCAAATTATCGTAGTATTACGATAATTCTAAAATAATTGCCGAGGAATGTATCACCTTTTAGAGATGTTTAAACCAGGCAATTTATATTTCAATGCCGTTATTTGAATGAAGTTAATTTTTTTCGATGAAGGTTTAAGTTTTCAAATATAATAAATTAATGTAGTATTGTGATAAGTTTTTAAATATTACCGAGGAATGTATTGCATTTTAGAGATGTTTAAATAAAATTGCATTGAAGTTGGAAAGTGTTTCATAATCAATGCTTTAAGCATGATTGATCTTTCTTGTTTCAATTTTCATTTAAAAAACTACCAAATATATATTGCTGAAATTTTTTTACATATTTTTTGTGATAATTAGAATATTTCTTAAAGTTTCGAAGTAATTTGTGAATTTTAAATTCGCTTAAAAAATGTTTGGTAAATTAAGTCCCATAAGGTTCAATGTATTTCATTTTTTGAATCCTGGTTAAATCCCAAACTAATTGGGTGATATTATTTATTTTCATTCCCATGTGTCCAACAAACAGTCTCAACAACATACTAAAATTTCATTTTGATACAGTCATTTTTTCAACAGTTATTGTGCGAACGGACAGAAAATCGACAAAGTCGTTTTAAACACTTTCAACTATTTTGGAAAGTGTTAAAAAAAGATATAAAAGGTATATTTTTCAGATTTAGTTACACTTGTGAACTAAATCGAAAAATATCTTTAATATAAATTCATTCGCATAAATTCCATAGAAGTTTATTATTTCATGTCAGCTACAGTTTAGTGACGTCTATGGATGCGTTTGGCGTATCTGTGCTTAAATTATAAACTTACCATTAATATCCATGACGCAGTTCAAAATATCCATATATCGCGATATAATATATACTATCATCACTGTTCCACGAGAATTGTGATTATCCTCTACAGGGAATAATGCTATGAAAATATTAGAATTCGAAGAATCATAAAAATGCTGAAACATTCTACCTAGTTTGGATTTTTTACCTAATGTATCTACACATGAAATTTGTGAAAAACTTCAAAATTCAGGTACATTCGTGTTCACATCGCTCTCTCTTACACACACACGGCCATATTTCCAAAAGTATTCGAAATTGATTCGGGAGGTTTTAAAACGTGCTTATCGCCAAAATCTCTGTACAATAGTCTGAGAAAATAGCAATAGTTGTTTCATTGAATTCCCATTGATGAAAGTATATGAATATATTTTACGATTATTGCTATGACTACCATTAACCATTGTTGTTTAATTATGCATGCCTGCAATACCAGTTAATGTACCTATTAACTTATATTAACCTACCGTTGCGTTAACGTAATTAAGTAAGAGGTAAATTATTGTTGTTAAACCCCTAAAATTGGGCCAAAGTTTCCGTTTGTGTATTTTTATTTTGACTTGAATAACTCATATTGTTGGTGTATTCAATTGAAGCCAGGAATGTTACGGAAAATGTAAATAATTTCGGGGCCTATATATCTGAACGAAATAAATAATTAACTGAAGTGTAGCTCAACTCGACTTCCCATACTAAAATCTATATTTAAATGTTTTTTTTTAGCAAGGGGAAAAAAACTGAAAAATCTGTATTTTTGTTGTTTACAAATGATTCTAATTACAACATGTTACCCTTTATTTTAAAAGGATTGACAGAATCTTTCGATTGATGCCAAATATGACAATGTTCCCCGTCGGGGGTATGACTTGTCCCCCATAGAGGGCTAATGACATAATGACATTGCGAACACAAACATTGCATCGCAGCTATTTTTCACTGCAATGATTGAAATTGGGAAGTTTAGTAATTATTGGGTATAATTAACCCCTTTTATGCATAATTATGTCAAATTTTATCCTATTCTGCCGCGTTAAGAAAATATGTAATTAAGAATTCGAATTAAAAAAAATTCTATCTAGTTCCAGATTTTTCGGTAACAACGCCGGATAAAGGGTTTTGTGAAAATTCATGGACATTGGTAGCAGTTATGGTGTACACCAAAAATCGCCTACATACAGACGGCCATAATTATAAAAATAGTCGAAACGTGTTCAGGAAGTCCTAAAACACATATTGACATCAAAATCTTGAAATCAAAAACTTTCGTGAAATCAATACTTTCTCTATACTATATTCTACAGTAAGAAAACATAAAAATTTAAACAACTTGCTTGTTTTCCCGGAAATATGGTACTATTTGTGAATACACAAAAATAACTAATATTTTAACATTTGGAACTATTTTATTTATTTTTATTTTATTTTTTTGCAAAAAAGAAAAAAAAAATTGTCCGTGTCTGTTTTTGGTTTACTTGTTTTTCACAATCCAGTTTCTAGATCAATAATTTGTTTTTACAAACATCTTATTAGTTTTCGAGCAACCACCTCGCTAATTTGAAGAAGATTGAAAGTTTTCCGTTTTTGGAAGTTTGTAATGCGGAAGATTTTGCTAACTAAAAATGCTAACTATGAACAATAAAGAATAATGTGTAACCCTCAGAAAGCCCTAAAGGGATAAATATCGGATTACGGATCTGGTCCTTAGTTTTCACAAGTGCAGTTATAATTTCTATGTTTACTCAACTCGACTTAAGATCAAATTGAATTATTCTCTTGTAATATGACCACATATTCGTATACAAGTTTTCAGAGTTGTTTTCAACTTCGGTGATCTGAATACATGCCCATCCTATATCAGCTGAAAATTTTAATAGACATCAAGAAACCAGAAAACGTAAAGTACCATTAATGTAAAATTATTAGACCTCAAGAAGCAGGCTGTGATTTTAACCTTTGAAACCGCTTGACCAGTTAATTTTTGTATATATGCCGTATTTTTCAAAGTTTTACTTTATCGTGTTATCATTGCAGCAGTTTTTGAGCTATTATTTGATCAAAAATGAACGTTTTATGGTGAATTTTCCTTCTTAATAGCAAAAGAGCTATTGTCAAATTATATGTTTCGGTTCTGTTAAATGATATTACTTCGAAAGCTATTTCAATCATTGAAATTAACAGAGTTTCTTAAAAATAATTTCAGGTTGTAATGGGTTAGTTATTATTGGATATTATTTAATCACCATGAACAATTTTTAAGTATTAATAATTAATATTTATCAAAATATTTTGCACGCTACGTGAAAATTTCTATAAACGTCACTACTTCAACGTTACTTTAGAGCTCTTAAAGTAGAAAAAGTTAGTCAAGGCCTTGAAATATGGGTTAGGTTTGGCACGGTATACATACTGCATCTATATATAAAGCATTCTGGTGTTCAACGTTGAGTGACCTTAGATGCTGAAAACGAAGCCGTGTTGTGGCAGTGATTGAGTGTTGTCTTTTATAGTAAGATATCCCATGAATAAATCCATTTCTTCAATTACTTACGGGCAGAATGGCAGCGGGTCACACTAGTTGAAATAAAGTCACGATCACATGTAATATCATGAACATTATGAGAGATCATTGAAGAGAGTGACAGCTAAGCCCTAAGTTTTTGATAAGAATAACATCTATGGTTGAATAATATCTCTGGTTGAAATAGGGGCGTTATGACAAATTGAATACTTTAGACGCTTATATCACGAACATATCAGATAAAAAAGTAAACGGTTTGTACTTGTTTTGTAGTAGGCGAGGTTCTATTTATAAATATATAAAAAATATTTCAATGTTTTTATATCAAATATTTTATTCCTAGAAAAAATTAAAAAGGTTTTGTCCGAGGGACTTTATGCATCACTGTTCTACTTCCACTCGAAATATCTTTTAAACTATAGGAGACAACAGCAGAGAACAAAAATATTCAGTAGTAAATCCAATTTCTAGATTATAATTTTGTTTTTACAAAGTTGTTACAGTTTTTGCGGAACCTTCTAGTCAAGTTTAAGACTGAAAATTTCCCTTTCTTCAAGTTCCTCTCGCTTCAAATTATTTACTCATTTACCAGAGATCGAAGTGTTTTTCACCATTAACCTTTTGCTTACGGATGGGACAGCGTCCATCCCAAACGAAGAACCACTCAAAAAGACAGGTATTTGACATACCCTATCCCAAACAGTTCTATCCTCCTTTGCAGGCATTGGCGTCCATAGACGCCAATGTCTGCAAAGGAGAATCGAACTGTTTGGTATAGGGTATGTCAAAGACCTGTCTTTTTGAGAGGTTTTTCGTTTGGAATAGACGCTGTCCCACCCATAAACAAAAGGTTAATCATGAATGCTTATACCTCAAAAACTAAAAGTGCTGGCAATGAACCGTAAGAAATGCCCTTTAAAATCCCAACAAGTCTAATTCGCTTTTAGATCACGTTCTTCGTTTTTAAAGTACTGTGGTTCTAATTACGATATTTTAATATTTTGAAATGATTTAAAAAGTAATTATAATTTAGACATTTTAATAGTTTGAGCTATATTGAAAATACCTAAAGAAGACAAAAACCGCCCACAAAGAAATACGTTATTCACGCAAAACCTTTCCGGCATCATGGGACTGGAACCACTGCTAATTTTTTCAAATAAACCTATGCTATCGAAATATTTTCATTCACATTCTCATATCTGCTTATAATTTCAATCTCAATCTTGCTTGGAATTACACTTAAGAACAAAATACATTTAACGTCAAATACGTTTCTCAGCTAAATGCATATCTCAACATTTTATATTACGTGGAAAATATACATTAAATAGAAATAAAAAAACAATAATATCAAAATAAATATATAAATACATTGTCAACAAGATTAAAGTATAACAATTTCTACCTTTATTTTGATAAATTTTCATTAGGAAGTTCCACTTATTTTGATTTCTGTTGAAAACTATTAAACGCATGTTGCCAGTCACTGGAATATAAAAAGAGTTACACTTACAGCAATTAGACCAACTTTTTTCTGGTTTCACCAGCAACTTAATACACATGCTCACATTAACGGTATAGTGCACCCATGGAGGTAAACCCAAGGAGGCGCCACCATTGAACTATATACAAGAATGGCCATTCTATGTGATAAAATCTAGATTTCTATCAATTAGTTTTTTCTTGCAAGTGTACCTATTAACAATGATCTCATTTGGTCACATTATTTCCATACATTTGATACTTGTAAAAATTCAACCCTTTGTCTCGTTTACACGTAACTTCTGAACGCATACTCCAATCAAAACCAAACTTTGCAGCTTTGTCTGTCGCTTATTTGGACGTTCAAGTTAAACTTATTGCTCTGAAGAAAAAATGTGTGTAAGCTTATTTATCTTTATCTGTGCTGCTCTTTATGCTGAGTGAGAACCAGTTTATCAACATATTAGTTGTTGATGTGTTTTGTTTTGTCCTATTTATGTTAATATAATACAGAAGCATCCTAAAAAACTGATGTAGGCAGCACAAGACTTCCCCTACGGACTCAAATTCATTTTCCCTTTCTATCTTTCGTGATTCATTAAATATAAACAAGAATCTAATTAATATATTTGAGCATATGTAGCTTTTTATTTTAAATTTTGACAGTTTTTTCAGGCCACTTCGCCAAAAAAGGCATGTTCTTTTGTATCGAACAGTACCATAATCTAATCAGCACCAGGGTAACCCACAAGTGACTTATCCACTAAATTTTGCAAAATTTGATCAATTTCTTTTCATCTGCGAATACATACATTGCACAAACAGACACACGGACAGACAGACACGCACACAGACGTCACGTTAAACATAGTTTTTTCTTTTTCAGGTTTTAGAGTGCTCGAAAAGTGTAGATCCATCAAAAACTCGAATTTCCAATACATTGCATTCCAATGCATTCATCCAATACAAGATTCCAATACATTGCATTCCAATACATTCATCCAATGCAAGATTCCAATACATTCATCCAATACAAGATTCCAATACATTGCATTCCTATGCATTCATCCAATACAAAATTCTAATACATTGCATTCCAATGCATTCATCCAATACAAAATTCCAGTACATTGCATTCCAATGCATTCATCCAATACAAGATTTCAGTACATTGCATTCCAATGCATTCATCCAATACAAGATTCCAATACATTGCATTCCAATGCATTCATCCAATACAAGATTCCAATACATTGCATTCCAATGCATTCATCCAATACAAGATTCCAATACATTGCATTCCAATGCATTCATCCAATACAAGATTCCAATACATTGCATTCCAATACATTCATCCAATACAAGATTCCAGAACATTGCATTCCAATGCATTCATCCAATACAAGATTCCATTACATTGCATTCCAATGCATTCATCCAATACAAGATTCCAATACATTGCATTCCAATACATTCATCCAATACAAGATTCCAGTACATTGCATTCCAATGCATTCATCCAATACAAGATTTCAGTACATTGCATTCCAATGCATTCATCCAATACAGGATTCCAATACATTGCATTCCAATGCATTCATCCAATACAAGATTCCAGTACATTGCATTCCAATGCATTCACCCAATACAAGATTCCAGTACATTGCATTCCAATGCATTCATCCAATACAAGATTCCAATACATTGCATTCCAATGCATTCATCCAATACAAGATTCCAGTACATTGCATTCCAATGCATTCACCCAATACAAGATTCCAGTACATTGCATTCCAATGCATTCATCCAATACAAAATTCCAATACATTGCATTCCAATGCATTCATCCAATACAAGATTCCAGTGCATTGCATTCCAATGGATTCATCCAATACAAGATTCCAATACATTGCATTCCAATGCATTCATCCAATACAAGACTCCAGTACATTGCATTCCAATGCATTCACACAATACAAGATTCTAGTACATTGCATTCCAATGCATTCATCCAATACAAGATTTCAGTACCTTGCATTCCAATACATTCATCCAATACAAGATTCCAATACATTCATCCAATACAAGATTCCAGTACATTGCATTCCAATGCATTCATTCAATACAAGATTTCAGTACCTTGCATTCCAATACATTCATCCAATACAAGATTCCAATGCATTCATCGAATGCATTCATCCAGTACAAGAATCCAATACATTGCATTCCAATGCATTCATCCAATACAAGATTCCAGTACATTGCATTCCAATGCATTCACCCAGTACAAGATTCCAGTACAATGCATTCCAATACATTCATCCAATACAAGATTCCAATACATTGCATTCCAATGCATTCATCCAATACAAGATTCCAGTACATTGCATTCCAATGCATTCATCCAATACAAGATTCCAATACATTCCATTCCAATGCATTCATCCAATACAAGATTCCAATACATTGCATTCCAATGCATTCATCCAATACAAGATTTCAGTACCTTGCATTCCAATGCATTCATCCAATACAAGATTCTAATACATTACATTCCAATGCATTCATCCAATACAAGATTCCAATACATTGCATTTCAATACATTCATCCAATACAAGATTCCAATACATTGCATTTCAATGCATTCATCCAATATAAGATTCCAATACATTGCTTTCCAATATATTCCCTATACAATGCAATGTATTGTAGGGAAAGTAATAAAAATGTCACGCTAGAAGTAAAAATTCCAGTGTTGTAGCAATTCTAATGTTGATTGCAAGTTTTTACGGAGCGAAGAAATATGTGGGAAAAGGAAACTTCTCAAATACAGGTAAAATACTGTTGAAACGTTAAAAATGAGCAATATATGCACGGGTTAAAATGGCCTGCTTGGATACTTCAAATAATTAGGGCAGTGGTTGGAAAAACTACTTTATTATTGTAGTGATCTTCAACTACAACTACAATTACTTTTTTAAAAAAAGTAGTGACTGCAAAGTACTTTTAAAATGTAGTCACTACATAACTACTTTTATAAGACGCATTTTGCCAAAGCTCAAGCACGTAGCCAGGGCTCAAGGGGCTACTCCCCCCCCCCTCTACGAAATCTAAAAAAGGAAAAAAAGAAATCTCTAGTCACGAATGAAACTTGACGTTCAACTCTGTGTAAATTTCCAATTTTCATCAATGTAAAGCACCTTTTTAGTTCCAAAACTGAAAAATTCCATTACTTGTTTCTAAACCTGCTGCCTGTAGGCAGTTTATAGTTATTGCGTTCGCATTTTAGCAGCAGTGGAATCGCCTTAATTATAATACTATTGCATCCTAAAATTCGCCTTAGTTTACAATCGCCGCTAAGAAAGGTGTGTACTTGAAACTTGATAAGTTTTTTTTTACCCCTCACTAGCGCCGACTTCGTGGGGGCTCCGGGGCTCGAGCCCCTGATGCCCACGCAGAACCGAAATGAATGACGTTTTGTTTTGTCATAGACGGTTATAGACAAACCCTTTGTCATAGACAAACCCTTCTAAGACAACAGTATGGCAAACAGCTCATTTTGACATAGGTGATGTAAAGAGAGATAGTTTAGATGATATCACGAAAAAGAATATTCTTAGTTCATGTTTGCTACCTAAACAGCCTTATGCTTTCCCAATAACTGAAGGAAAGAAACAAAAAAGAAGTTTTCAAGAGAGATGGATAAAAGATCCCGAAACCGGATTTCCCTTTCTTGCCTACTCTAAAAAAGAAGATGGTGTTTACTGTAAACCTTGCAGTTTGTCTTTTCATGAAGGCGCAGGAATAGGAAGCCATGAAAACCCAGGGAAGCTAGTCACTAGTTGCTTCAGAGATTAGTAAAAGACTAGAGAAACTTTCTTAAGGCATACTAATAAAGAATATCACAAAGACTGTGCATTACCTTACACCTTTCTGGTAGGTCGGACGGTCTGGTTCTCAACAACAACAAGGACTGTGCATTGTTAGCAGACCAATTTCTCAAAATTTCTTCAGAAAAATGTCCAGACATCATGTCTCAATCGGATTCTCATCGAGCTAGAGAAAAAAAAAATAGAGCCGCTAGTAGACCAGTAATAGAAACTATATTATTTTGTGCAGAACAAGAACTACTTCTTAGAGAGAGGTAGGTGATTAAGATAGTGGACCTCTCTCTTTAGAGAAACTGAAAAAAAAAGATCAAAGATTTCGAGCTCTTTTATGATTTAGGGCAAACTTTGGCAATGAAGATTTAAAAAGACATATTTTCAACAGTCGTAGAAACGCCACGTACATGAGTCCAGATATTCAGAATGAAATTATACAGACATGTTCCGACATAGTCACAGAAGAAATCGTTAATAAGGTAAACAATGCAAGTTGTTTCAGCCTGCTTGCTGATGAAACTATGGATGTTTCAAGCACTGGACAACTTTCTGTGTTAGGTATGTAGACCTATTGAAGGATTCACAAACCCCCGTAATTCGAGTTAATGTTCAATCTTCAGAAAGCTTGACGAAAGTCATTTTACAACGATGTAATGAGCTAGGACTGGACATGTCTAAATGTGTTGGGCAGGGATATGATGGAACAGCCAATACGGCTGGTCATATTAGTGGTGTCCAATCTAGGATCAGACAGCAGTATGCAAATATTAGATATGTTCATTGTGCAAGCCACTGTTTAAATCTTGCATTATCAAATAGCATGTCAATCCCTATGGTAAGAAATTGTCTTGTGACTGTCAATGAAGTAGCTAACTTTTTTAGAAACTATCCATATGCAAATAAAAGTCTTCGCGATGCTATTTCAGTATATGCCCCAGAGAGTAGGAAAAAAGGACTTCTTCTCCTCTGTAACACCCGTTTCATTGAAAGGTATGAACGTGTCCAAACTTTTGTTGAGCTATTTAAATGCATTTGTTTCAGTTTGCAAGACATCTCAGAGAGGACAAAGAAGATTTCTTCAACAGCCTCGGTTTTATTGGCAGCCTTGGAGAAGAGTGATTTCCTTATAAGCCTACTTGTTTGTGACAAAATCTTCAGCCTTATTCTACTATAGTTTGTGTTTCTTCAAGAGAAGTCTCTTGATTTGGTATCAGCTCTGAATTATGCTAAAGAGATTTTAGTCAATCTTAAAAAACAACGAGAGCATTAAAAGAAAAAAAAATTTTTTGTCAGAAAATATTTAATTCTGCTTCACAGCTTGCAGAGGTAGTGTTCCAAACTGAATTGAAGATTTCAAGACTCACATTAAAGCAAACAACATGTGCAAATCCTCCAACTACTTCTGTTGAAGAATAAATACTATGTGACAATCTTCATTCTTTGTGTTGATAGTCTGATTCAAAATGTACATGATAGATTCGTTTCAAATGAGGATATTCTACCAAGTTTCCAGATACTTCTTCATGGTTTTACTTCTGTTGATGACACAAGCAAGTTGGAAAGTCTGTCTCCATATTTCGACAATAAAATGTCACTCTCAAAACTGAAAGCTGAATATGAACTGTGGTGTTGAAGACCCAGACCGTCCGACTCATCCAGAGGACTTGAGCAACTATTTGGACGGCCGGAGTATGAACTGTGGTGTTGTTGTTGAAACCCAGACCGTCCGACCATGAACTGTGGTGTGAAAGAGTTTTAACTATTGACAATAACATTGAGGTCCTGAAAGTGTTAGAGCATTTTAATGGTACCTATTGTTGTGTTTGACAGATAGAATAAAACCTGCTGTGTTTAAAAAGATAAATGAAGACATAATATTTAGTTTAAAGAAAATTAGTTTATTAAATAGTACTTCAAATTAATTCAAATTAACAAATACAAAAACACTGCTCACATGCAGGCAACTCAGGGAGAATTAACATTAGAATTTTAGACATTAGAATTTTAGAATTTTATCAACTTAGTTAAAATTAAGGAATTAGCATAAAAACTTTACTCAAAACAATCTATATTAAATTCCATCAGAAAATCATTAACAAAAAATATTAAATTTAAAAGAATTTTAGAATTTTCCCAGGCTCTTATAAATTTATGAAGGTTTAGAAATTTGCTCTCAGAATAAAGTTTTAGAATTTTAAATTTACAGAATAAAATTTGATTAAATACATCTCAAATATTGAGAATTTAAGAAATTAGAAGTTTAAATATAACAGCAATATTCACCAGATGGGTCATCAGACAGGGGGGAAAAGTTCCAATTTATTAGAACTTCACTGGTAGGAAACAAATTTTGTAGACTGGTTTACTGGAAATCACCAAACTTGAAACAGGAGAGGATTCAGCATTTTTCTTGAAAAGGATTGTAAACTCAGGAGATCAGACCTAACAGCTACTTCTGGTACACTCGGATCTTCTTAAAACTACCGGACGAAGTTTCTAGAGGCGCTTCATTCTCGTAGCACACCTAATAAATTCTCACAACACATCTTTCCGTGAGTTACTTCGTGAATTTCGCGATAAAAACTCGAAAAACCATCATTTAAATTAAAACTACAAATGTTAAAAAAAAAAAAACGCGAGGAACCTAACGTTCCATTGAAAAGCTCGCGTGGAACATAAGTTCCATTCGAAAATAAACAACGCGCTTCTCGCGCTAACACCGACGAAGGATTTCAACAAAAAACTCTGAAACTGAAAAGTTCTACGCGCGTATTTATATGTGCGGCAAAAACACGGAGTTTAGATAAACGGCAGCAATTAAAATTCGCTTACCGAAATTAGAATTGCCAAAATAATACTCATAATTCCGAGAGCAGACGATCCGTAAAAATGCGAACCAATTAAAATAAATGACGAATTCCAAAGAGGCGCGAAAACGCTTAGGTGGCGTTATTAATCGCATTAAAAAGCCCGCAAAACAGAATTCTGAAAATGGCCGCAACTGAAATTTTTGAATTGCAGTGAGACATGGAAATAACTTGAAACTGAAGAACAAACGGAATTTCTAACCAAAAATGGGAAAATGGGATATCAAATTAAAGGGAATTTTAAGGGGAATCAAATAAATAAATAATTTCTAAAATTTGCAAATCAAAAGTAATATTAATTTAAGGAATGGAACATTTTTAACTAAGAATATTATAAAGAAAATTAATTTAGAAGATTAAAAATATTCTAATTAAAGAATAAATGAAAAAGCCAATAAATATTATTTAAATATTACCAAATTAAGAATATTGAGCCAGGGAAAAAGAAATAAAAGTAAATTTTCAAACCTCCAAATTACCTAAATTCTAAAGCAACCCAACACATTCCTTCCACCTATCCCCCAAAAATTTTTCATTTGAAAAATGAAAAATTTTGGGGGGATAGGTGGAAGGAATGATAATATAAAATAATAAAAATAAAATATCTATCAGAAGTTACCAATTTTTATCCGAATTCAACCTCTATTTCGGAATAAGCAGTTTGTTAACAAACTATAGACTAAAACAAGAATTATATAATGAATAAATTTTTGTACATCAGATCACTAAATTTGTGTAGACAAAAGTAAAGGTAGAGGATTTGACATTGATTCTCATTAGCTATAAATAAAAATAAAAATTTTTACGAAAACATTGGACCAGCCAAATAGTTTTCAAAGAATCGAAACATTGAATTTTGAAAAGGTACCTTGAATAACCAATGAGAAACAACTCTCATTTCCACTACAAAATATAAATACCAGCTGGAAAGAAAAAAAAAATGTGTAAATAGAGTGATCTAAAAAAATAAAACAATGTACATAAGTTGTATAAAATAAATAAATTTTCAATAGAAGTGTCAAATGACAATTGACACAATAACAATTATTATCAATAAGTAACAATAATATACTAAAATTTCAAAGACACAAGTATCTATTCATGTCCATTCAAAACCAAACAATATCATCTGTATTCTGAAGTTATCTTATATACACTGCCCTTTTATCTTTGCAGAACTCTAATACTTTTACCGACATCAAATATATACAAAAAAAATATATCAACATATGTGATCAGAACTTACGTCATGGACCACGTAATTAAATATTTGCAGAAATCTGCACTCTCAATAACAACAAATAAGTAACAATATATCTCTATCTATAAATATTATCATCAATTCATATAATCCAAATTAATCTTTTCTCTCAATCATTTATCTAAATCCTGCAGTAATCTGTAATATCAATAACAACAACAAATCGTATTTCAAAATCATCTCCTTTAAATCAATTAAATCCAGTTTGCAGCATTCTGCAATGTACCAATAACAAAATACACACATATAAAAAAATTATACACTTAAAAAAAAATTATGTTGCGCAACAATAAAAAAAAAATGTCATTCTAGTTTTTCCTTTGTCGTAAATTATATCTTTGTGTTAGAATTATATCATTCTCATGAGATGTATTACTTGTTGAATTATCAGATTGTGCACAAGAAAAGAACACAGAATCTCTTTCTGGAATTTTTGTTAATCTGTCAATGTGCACCAACTGAATATTTTGTGTGTCATTTACATGTTGAATTTTAAAGTTTACATTAGATGTGTTTTGTATAACTTTAAAAGGACCTTTATTAAGTTTGGAGAGTTTCTCCCAATGTCCTCTTGGAAAAACAGGAATGTATAAATATACTAAATCTCCAACTTTTATATCTTTTATAACAGCAGACTTATTTCTGTATGTCTCTTGTGTTTTAGCTGCTTTAAGTAAGTTCTTCTTTACTATTTCAAAAGATTTTTTCATACGAATTGCCAAATCCTGACTATAGTCACTAACAGTGGTAAAATTTTGTTCATTTAAATTAAAAAGAAGATGATGTGGCAAAATTAATTCTCTACCATAGAGAAGATTAGCTGGAGACTCACCAGTCGAGGAATGGATTGAAGTTCGGTGGGCCAGCAAGGCAAAAGATAAATGTCGATCCCAATCCTCTTGTGTTTCAGACACTAAATGACTAAGTGTGTTAATTATTTTACTGTTTAAACGCTCGCAAACTCCATCTGATTGTGGGTTGTGGGTGATAGCTAGTAGTGGTATGTTTTACAATACCTAATTTTTCATACAACTTCATGGCAGCATTCGAAATGAAATTAGATCCTTTGTCAGTGATAATGTGTTTTGGCACACCATGAAGAGAAAAGAAGTTTTCTAAACAATTTAAAATAGTTTCAGATTTAATATTGGGGATAGCATAAGCTTCTGGCCAACGAGTAAAATAGTCCGTAATCACCAGTATGTACTTATTGCCAGAGTAAGTTAGAGGCATGGGGCCAATACAATCCATAGCTATTCTTTCCATAGGGTAAGTAGAATTTGGAAACCTCTGTAAAGGAGCTTTTTGTTTTTGTTTAAATCCTCTTTTCTGTAAACAATCAGGACAACTCTTAACATAATTTAAAATTTGAACATACATCCTAGGCCAATAAAAGTGTTGCTGAATTTTCCTTAAAGTCCTTCTAAAACCACCATGTCCTGCAGTGATCGAATCATGACAATAATTTAGAATATCAGAGATCAAATTTTGTGGAACAACAATACGCTCTTTTCTTTGATATTTTAATTTAGGTTTCCTATTAGTACAATATAATACATCATCTTTTAAGAAAAACATTAAATTTTTAGGGAATGGGTCAATATTTTTATCTAAGCATGAGCCAATTCTTATACAATTGGGGTCAGAATTTTGAGAATTACGTACTCTTAAAAGAAGGTTAGTATCAACATCCAGGTCTATAGTGTTTACGTTTACATTATTTACACATCTAGATAGATAATCAGCTGTTAAATTTAGGCGACCAGGTTTATGAATAATTTTGTAATTAAACTGGGTCATGGACATTATCCATCGTGCTATCCTAGAAGTGGGGTCTTTTAATTTCAAAACATTTGAAAGGGAGGCCTGATCACAATAAACAGTAAAATGTTTTCCCAAAAGGTATTGCTTAAAATAGGATGTTGCCCAGGCAACTCCTAAAGTCTCTTTCTCGACTGTGCTATAGTTTATTTCTGCATCTTTTAGTTTTTACTAGCATAAGCATTAGGGTGCAAAAATCCATCCTCTCCTTCTTGACAGAGAACTGCTCCAAGAGCAAGATTTGATGCATCGGTACATACCGAAAACGGTTTTGAAAAATCAGGGAGATGTAAAATGGGTTCTTTAAGTAATTCGGATTTTAAGGTTTGATAAGAATTTTCTGCTTCAGGGGTCCAAGAGAATTTAATATTTTGCTTAGTTAAATTAGTTAAGGGAAGAGCTTTTAAGGAGTAATTTTCAATAAATTTTCTGTAGAAACCAGTTAATCCTAAAAATTGGCGAATTTGTTTTTTAGAGGTGGGTTTTTGAAAATTTTTAACAGTTTTTAAATTTGAGGGGTCAGGCTGGACAATACCTTCAGAAACTTGAAAACCCAAATAATTTATTGAAGATTTAAAAAAATTGCATTTACTTGGCTTTAAACATAATTTGTGTTGAGATAATCTATCAAATACTACCTTTAATTTCATTAAGTGTTCCTCAAAGGTTCTAGATGCAATAACAATATCATCTATGTAAATAGAAATTTGTAAAGGGGAAAGTTTAGCTAGGACGATGGACATAAGTCGTTGAAAGGAGCTGGGGGCATTTTTCAAACCAAAAGGGACTCTTTTCCATTCATAGTGGCCAAAAGGTGTAGAAAAGCCATATTTGTGTGTGTCGTCTGGGTGCAATTTCATTTGATAAAATCCAGATGTTAAGTCTAATGTAGAAAAATATTTCGCACCACTTAAACTATCAATCAATTCAGTGATATTTGGCAGTGGAAAAATATCATCAATAGTTTTATCATTTAATTTTCTAAAATCTGTTACTAATCTTAATGTTCCATCTGCCTTTTTAACAAACAGTACAGGTGCGGAGAATGGTGAATCACTTTCTTGTATAATGTCATTTTCAAGAAGCTCATTAATTTGTCTATCTAATTCATCTCTTACATGATAAGGAACTCTATAAGGTTTCTGTTTAACAGGAATATCATCTTTTAAGTTAATGTTATGAAAAACTGTATCACACCCCTTTAAATCTGGAATAGAATTAGCAAAAATATGTTTATAATCATTAATTAAACTCTCTATTTGTCTTTTTTCATTATAGTCTAAGTGTGAAAGATCAAAATTTCCTCCCCAAACATCAAAATTATCACCTCTCTCTGCACTTGACTCAGTAATATTGTTAACTGAAAAGGAAGATACTACTGTGATAGGAACAATTTTTGCTAAATTTGAATGCTTATTTATGTGCAACTCATCAGTTGACAAATTCAATATTTTTACATTATATATATTAGATCTAGATACATTATTTACTGATCTAGCGACCAGAATTTTACTGTTGTTTAAAGGCTCAATCATCACAGTAGGTGAATTAAATTTAACAATCTCTTTTAATTTTAGTTGTATGAAAGCCTCCGATAGAGGAGGAATTGTGTATTTCCTAAGTGCATAGCACAAATTATCCCTATATTTTTCAGAATTCAAAGTATTTTCTCTGTTAATTTCATAATTATTAAAGAATTGAGTTGCATTAGATAATGAAAATGATACAGATTCATCCTTAATTGCAAAAGGCACAGTTACAATATTATTGTATAAAACATTATTAGTAAAATCTATTGACATCTTATAATCCTTTAAAATTTTCACACCAAGTATTGCTGAATAATTACAAGAATCACAGTCCATAATATAAAAATCAAAATTAAATATTTTGTTATTTAAATGTAAATTAATATTTAGTTTCCTGGAAACTTTTATAATATCACTAGAGATGCCTTTTAAATTTATATTACACTTTGTTAATTGACTGTCAGGTATATTTAAATGAGATAATACATTTGTAAACAACACATTAATAGAAGCACCAGAATCAATAAGTATAGGAATATCAACATTATTTATCATACCAGAAATCACTGGTAGAGACAAATTCTGTAATGAAATCAAATTTGAATTTTGCACCACAGGTAACACCCCAAGGGCTTCAGAAGGTAAGTTGGAGTGAAAACTCCCTTCACTCTTACTTAGTTTAAATTTTGTTTTTCACTGTCATTTTTATCACTCCTAGGTGTATAAAAAGTGTTGTAACTCATTTTAGGTTTAGTTTCATTTATGTCAGGCTGAAAGTTTTGATTTGGCTGATGGTAAAAAAATTGAGTAGGTTGTTGAAATCCCTGCGTTTGTTGTGGAAAACCATATGGATAGTTTTGTGTAGGTTGTGGAAAAGAAAAAGGTTGTTGATACATTCGAGTAGGCAGAGACCTAGAATTTCTGTTGAACCTGTGTGATTGAGGAAATTTCCTACAATCCACACTTATGTGACCTAATAGACCACATGAAAAACACCTTCGGCTATCCTTTGTCACTCTAGTTTGAGGCAGCTGTGGTTTGGTGTTAATCTGAGTTTGCAACTCAGCAAGCCTTTTAGTGAGGTTCTCTACCTCCATTCTATTTCTCTTAAGCTCATCATGGAGCTGCTTATTTTCAGATTCTCCAAGACTCATCACATATTGGGGGTCATCCCCATGTTGCTTGCTCCACACCTCTTCCTCTGCCACAGCATGCCTTTTTGCAGAGTCAAAACTCTTGTGGTTTTGAGGTAGGATTAGCCGTTTGAAATGAGGCTTCAAGCCTTCAATGAAAACCGAGCACAAGACATCAAGTCTTTGCTGGTTTGCCACTCTGTCATTCAGTAAGGCAGGTGAAACAGTTTTATATGAGGAAGCCTCAACTCTGGCAGCAAACTGACGCACAGATTCATTTGGTCTCTGATAACTTTGCAAAAATGCTCTCAAGTTACTGTGTAAACATTCTATTGAGGAAAATCTGTCGCGTAAAGCTTTAAGAATTTGAGAGAAAGATTTCTCTTCTTTTAACTTAGGATTATCTCTAATAAATCTTGCAGCTATGCCTGACAGTTTTAACTTTAAAACTAAGACCTTGTCTGACTCTGACCAATTTGCATGGTCGGCTAACATTTTAATCCTATCTATGTAATCCTCTAATGGGAGGCCAGATTCCTCTCCTGAAAACACTGGGATTGAATCTAAAAAGTCTCCTATTGAAGAGACTGTTTTAAAATTACTCATTACATTACATTTAGAAGAATCCATTTTTAATCCCTGTTCATTTAAGTCATATTGTTTACTATTAACATTTGAATCAATATTTTTGTTACAAACAGAATTTACATTATCAGAGGTTGCCTCAATGTTTATTTTAGAAGGTAAATTTCTTTCCAATAAGGATAACCAAGTTTTCTTGGTACTAGCAACCTGACTTCTGGGAATTAAATCCCAATTTTTACCATCGTTTGAATTTGTGAGAAATGAAGGAAATGGCTCTTTACCAACAGAAAACATTGCATATAATAAAGTTTCAAAAGGCTTATCTTTAGAGCCATCTCCAGTTTCGTCTGACCCAAATACAGAAATATACATACAGTTATTTTCTCTAACATCATCCATAATTGCAATACAATTGAAAGTTTAATACTACTAATAAATATTATAAAACATGAGAGCAATTTCTAGACTGGTACACGGCACCAAAACTACTGTTGTGTTTGACAGATAGAATAAAACCTGCTGTGTTTAAAAAGATAAATGAAGACATAATATTTAGTTTAAAGAAAATTAGTTTATTAAATAGTACTTCAAATTAATTCAAATTAACAAATACAAAAACACTGCTCACATGCAGGCAACTCAGGGAGAATTAACATTAGAATTTTAGACATTAGAATTTTAGAATTTTATCAACTTAGTTAAAATTAAGGAATTAGCATAAAAACTTTACTCAAAACAATCTATATTAAATTCCATCAGAAAATCATTAACAAAAAATATTAAATTTAAAAGAATTTTAGAATTTTCCCAGGCTCTTATAAATTTATGAAGGTTTAGAAATTTGCTCTCAGAATAAAGTTTTAGAATTTTAAATTTACAGAATAAAATTTGATTAAATACATCTCAAATATTGAGAATTTAAGAAATTAGAAGTTTAAATATAACAGCAATATTCACCAGATGGGTCATCAGACAGGGGGGAAAAGTTCCAATTTATTAGAACTTCACTGGTAGGAAACAAATTTTGTAGACTGGTTTACTGGAAATCCCCAAACTTGAAACAGGAGACGATTCAGCATTTTTCTTGAAAAGGATTGTAAACTCAGGAGATCAGACCTAACAGCTACTTCTGGTACACTCGGATCTTCTTAAAACTACCGGACGAAGTTTCTAGAGGCGCTTCATTCTCGTAGCACACCTAATAAATTCTCACAACACATCTTTCCGTGAGTTACTTCGTGAATTTCGCGATAAAAACTCGAAAAACCATCATTTAAATTAAAACTACAAATGTTAAAAAAAAAAAAAACGCGAGGAACCTAACGTTCCATTGAAAAGCTCGCGTGGAACATAAGTTCCATTCGAAAATAAACAACGCGCTTCTCGCGCTAACACCGACGAAGGATTTCAACAAAAAACTCTGAAACTGAAAAGTTCTACGCGCGTATTTATATGTGCGGCAAAAACACGGAGTTTAGATAAACGGCAGCAATTAAAATTCGCTTACCGAAATTAGAATTGCCAAAATAATACTCATAATTCCGAGAGCAGACGATCCGTAAAAATGCGAACCAATTAAAATAAATGACGAATTCCAAAGAGGCGCGAAAACGCTTAGGTGGCGTTATTAATCGCAGTAAAAAGCCCGCAAAACAGAATTCCGAAAATGGCCGCAACTGAAATTTTTGAATTGCAGTGAGACATGGAAATAACTTGAAACTGAAGAACAAACGGAATTTCTAACCAAAAATGGGAAAATGGGATATCAAATTAAAGGGAATTTTAAGGGGAATCAAATAAATAAATAATTTCTAAAATTTGCAAATCAAAAGTAATATTAATTTAAGGAATGGAACATTTTTAACTAAGAATATTATAAAGAAAATTAATTTAGAAGATTAAAAATATTCTAATTAAAGAATAAATGAAAAAGCCAATAAATATTATTTAAATATTACCAAATTAAGAATATTGAGCCAGGGAAAAAGAAATAAAAGTAAATTTTCAAACCTCCAAATTACCTAAATTCTAAAGCAACCCAACACTATTATCGTACAATCAGGTACCTCCTTACTGCCTTGTCTACATTGCCAGTAACAACTGCTAGTGTAGAAAGATTCTTTTCGTCACTAAAAAGAGTGAAAACTTTACCCCGTAGTGTAATGAGTGATGATAGACTGAGTGCACTTGCAATGATTTCAATTCACTCCAACGTTACTGTGGAACCGGATAAGTTCATAAATATTATGGCAGGGATTATCGAGGAGATTGCTTCTGTAGCAAATAAAAAATGTGCTTGTATGGCAGTTAATTCGCTGTTGGAATTTGAATAAGTAAAATATAAATAAAATAAGTAAATTATAACTTTCCACCTTCAAAGTTTTTCTAATTATAGGTATCTGTGGTAATAAATTTTTAATTTAAAAAATACTGTAGTAATTAATTTTACTTCTTTAGATTAAATATTAAGGTGTAACAAGTTTAAGTTGTAATATATAACAAGAAAGATCAATCATGTTTAAAGCATTGATTATGAAACACTTTCCAACTTCACTGCAATTTTATTTAAACAAGTCTAAAATGCAATACATTCCTCAGTAATATTTTGAAACTTATCACAATACTGCATTAATTTATTATATTTGAAAACTTAAACCTTCATCGAAAAAAATGAACTTCATTCAAATGACGGCATTGAAATATAAATTGCCTGGTTTAAACATCTCTAAAATGTTATACATTCCTCGGTAATAGTTTTAGAATTATCATAATACTACGATAATTTATTATATTTGAAAACTTCATCGAAAACAACTGAAATTAATTCAAATGACGTCATAGAAAAAATAACACACCTAGATCTCTCTATAAAAACAGGATTTCATTCATAACTTTCTCCCATTCTTTTCATTCATCACAATACTATAATAATTTATTTTATTTAAACATTTTGTTTAAGACCATGGAGCTACAAAAAAATTAAACTCTATTCTTGAAACTTCATCGAAAAAAATCGTCCTTCTCTTTATGAAATGAATTAATATTTCATTCATATCAGCCATGCAGACTCCATGGACTAAATTATTTTGTGTTAAAAAAATACAGGAATTCTAATACAACTCATTCTACATATTTTGCTGTTCACATTTTACATAGGTGAAAAATAGGCTTAGTTGTAGAAGTGATCAAATTTAGATGAGCATTTAAACTCAAATATATTGTCATTGCGTTGTTTCAGTATGTAGATGCACAGAATTTCAGCAAAAATAAAGTAGTTTTAGGACGGATACAACACTCAATATGAATTAAAAAGAACTTAAAAAAATCACGATTTTGAAACAAGATGGATGCCATATATCATTTTGAAGTGGGTCATGTGATCGTTTCATACCATGGTCACGTGATCATTTCATATAAGAGGTGTAATTATTATTTTAATTTTTATTTAAAAAACCACTGAATATATTTCGCTGAATTTTTTTTTTATATATTTTATGGAACAATTTGAATATTACCTAAAATTTTCGAAGCAATTTGTGAATTTTAAATCCGCTTAAAAAATGTTTGAAAAATTGGGTCCCATAGGGCTCAATGTATTTCATTTTTTCGACCTGGGCTCAATCCAAAACTAATTGGGTGATACTATTCATTTATATTCCTATAGGTTCTACAGACCGTCTGAACAACATACTAAAATTTCATTTTGATTAAGTCATTTTTACGGCAGTTATCGTGCTAACGGACAGACAGACAGACAGAATGAACAAAGTCATAAACACTTTTCAACTTTGTTGTAAAGTGTTAAAAATCGAAAGGAGAAATGAAATCGAAAAAACAAAAACAAAGGCAAGTAAGCGAGTAGTCGGGGTGGGGGTCACAGCTCGGCACTAATTGAAAAAGTTAACGCTAGAAAGGTAAAAGTTCATTACGGTTTCAAGCATAAGGTTCGGTCCCCCCCCCCCCCCCCTGATGGCTCCGATATCTTCACTTGCTTATAAATTCGTAGTGCCTTCTGCTTTATAATATTTCCATCTACAAGTATTTCATTTTTTCGACCTGGGCTCAATCCAAAACTAATTGGGTGATATTATTCATTTATATTCCTATAGGTTCTACAGACCGTCTGAACAACATACTAAAATTTCATTTTGATTAAGTCATTTTTACGGCAGTTATCGTGCTAACGGACAGACAGACAGACAGAATGAACAAAGTCATAAACACTTTTCAACTTTGTTGTAAAGTGTTAAAAATCGAAAGGAGAAATGAAATCGAAAAAACAAAAACAAAGGCAAGTAGGCGAGTAGTCGGGGTGGGGGTCACAGCTCGGCACTAATTGAAAAAGTTAACGCTAGAAAGGTAAAAGTTCATTACGGTTTCAAGCACAAGGTTCGGTCCCCCCCCCCCCCCCCCTGATGGCTCCGATATCTTCACTTGCTTATAAATTCGTAGTGCCTTCTGCTTTATAATATTTCCATCTACAAGTATTCTCTTTTGCAACAAATCCTCCTTCCAAAGCACTACACATTTTTCCATTTTTACTAACACTTCATCTCTAATGTATGACGATGCTTAGGAACTAAGTTTTGATGCGCAGATGACAGATTTCCATATGGCATTCTCATTTTACTTAATGGTTCTGATAGTAGTTCAAGCCGAAATCCTTGCTCACACATGTTGCACCTTCACCTCTCGCAAGACCAAGATTTTTAATTTAACTTCTGAAGAAATGGCTTGCCTTTTACGAATCTTTGAAACTTTCGACATTTTGTTAAATGTTATTATCTAGGGTAAAAATTGTATCTAGATAAAAATACCTGTTTTCACTGCTTAAGGTCAGAAATCTTCAAATATACAATTGATAGCACTATGTATGGCTGATAACACGAACAATTGATTAGATATTGTGAGCTAATAAACTTAAACAATTTAATGATGCAATATGTCATGTAAATATCATACGAAATGGGTAGGTAAGAGTTATCGAATAAGGGGATTTCCCCTTATTCGATAACATTATAGCAGTGCGCAGTGCTGCCTAATTTTTGAAGTGTGGTAAAAAAGTGAATTTTTTTTATACATTGGTACCAAAGACTGCAATTTATATTAGACCGCTCATTGTCACGTATATAAGACAATGTCTTTGAAAACGTGTTAGATCAAATAAATTTTTCAAAAAAAAGAAGACTTTTTTGAATCGTGTAACCTCAAATTCGTTTGACGATTTATATTTCCATGACGTCATTTGAATAAAGTTCATTTGTTTTCGATGAAGTTTTCAAATATAATAAATTATTGCAGTATTATGATAATTTTAAGAATATTACCAAGGAATGTATGGCATTTTAGAGATGTTTAAACCAGGCAATATATATTAATACAATATTATACTTCAATGCCGTCATTTGAATAAAGTTCATTTTTTTCGATGAAGTTTTCAAATATAATAAATTAATGTAGTATTGTGATAATTTTAAAAATATTATCGAGGAATGTATCGCATTTTAGAGACGTTTAAATAAAATTGCATTGAAGTTGGAAAGTGTTTCATAATCAATGCTTTATGCATGATTGATCTTTCCTGTTTATTCATGAAAATGGTATCAAAAATGTTTTCGTGAACATCAGATGACAAACTTAAATTAAAGAATATGGAATGTCTGGAATCTGGAGTCTAAAGCAGAATTTGGAATGTCTAAAGCAGCACAATATCCTAAGAACATTTTTGAATAATATCCTTGCGTTATAAGATAAGCTCTACGTTTCCTAACAGACAACAGAAATAGATGAAGGGAGAAGAAAAGGATAGGAAACCAAACTTTTGAGAAATTGAAACTAGTCTATGCCTGAATTAAAAATGCGGCCATAACAGAAATTGCTTTATATAGGAAACGGCATTTGAAATAGCAAAAGAATTTGGAACAAGTATTGGATGGATTGAATTACACAAAGAAAGATACGGTTGTCTTTTAAGCATTATGAAGAATAGGCATTGGTGGATATTGCTTCCGTAGAATAGTGGAAAACTCTGTACTGAAAGATGTTTTACATCGGCATCAACCAACGCTTTAATAATGTTAATGTGAAATCCATACATGTTACATACAGAGCTAAATCTAAAGCATAGATATTTTTGAAATTTGACTAGAAGTAATCAAACTGGAAAAAAAAATTCCAAATGAGAAGCCAACCCAAGTAACACACATCCGGTATTACAACCGATGTTTAACCGTTTTTACATTATATTTTCGTATGTGTTATACGAAAAACGGCAATACATCAGTTATAATATCGTTATGAATAAGCGGAATATAAAAATATCGTATATAAAAAGTATGGATTGCCGTGTGTGAACATACCGTATGTAGAAATACTGTTTTTAGTATGCATGGAGTTCGTTTTTAAGTTCTACTCTCTAACTCCCTTGTTCTTCTAAACGAAAAAGGTTGGAAATTGTTGGTTTAAAACGTGAAAATGAATTAAAATTCAATCTCTGAGTTTGGTGGGAGTTTATTGCACAAATCGATTACTTTTTAAAAACATGAATATGGTTTATTTTTCACAAGTTCTAGTCAACTATGAAAAGTATTAAGAAATCGAAATGGTTATTTAATTATCAGCATTTTATGAGGAAGATTCTATCTTATATCATGTTGCTCAGCAACGAAATTAAATTAAATGTGTTTGTTAATTTTTATTATTTTTTCGATTTGAATAATAAATAAATTGATATAAAAATATATTTTATAAATGAATGGTTTGATTTTTCTTTTAATTATATTAATTACGGACTGCGCACATCACATTCATTTATTTTGGCAAAGAGTTTTCAAACTTATATATTGTGTTTAGCCAATAAACTCATTTAGCCGATTGTTGAAACAGAATAAGAGTAGAACGGGTATATCTTTTAATACAATTTTAGTGTTTTCATTTACTATATACAAACGGGATCGGAATGTTTTATTCTTCAGATCTACGAATTTAGCGGGATATCATTAACTTGGCAACTTTTCTTAAAAGTTGCCAAATTGACAGAAATGTTCCCAAATTGATAAAAACGACTCTAAATCAATAAAATTAATTTTGTGTTTTTAGAAGAGAGTACTGAAATGATGTTTCGGTAGCATTTGTCTGTTAGTCCAACCGTTCCACTTTGTAACACATTTAGTGAATTTTTAAAATGTCACCAAATTGATAAAAATGTTTGTAAATACATAAAAATATTTTGAAATTGATAAAATTGCGCTTAATAAATGAAATTGTGTTTTGTTAGGGGATAATATTGTATTGATGTTTAATCAATTTGTCACCAAGTGGGACGGTCAGTTCTCAGTCCCACTTGGTGATAAATTTAGCGATTTTTTAAAATGTTGCCAAACCTTCCCCAGAGACCAATTTATTTGAAGTAAATGATACCATGTCGCTTAGCAACGGATTTCAATGTGTTTATGCGGCATACAATTTTTATTAAATATTTTCCGATTTGAATAATAAGAGGTTTTGTTTTGGCATATATTGGAATCAATTACTGCCTTCACAGGGTGGCCACTCTTTGGACATATTGAAATTCCCTGACTTTTCCAGGTTTTCCAGGTGAATTGAAAAGAATTTCCAGACCAGTAATTTTAATATAAAACGTGCGCATGCAGTCCCTATTTAGTTACAAATTTGATTAAAGAATCTTAACAATTTAACTCCACTATCCAAAAAAGTTATATTAAATCAGGAGAAAAAAATACACATTTTTCTTGTTTTTACAAATAAATTTTGACATTTTTAATAAAAAATTCATGTAAATGCAGTAAAATTGGACTACTGAAATATTTAAAAGAATTTAATGGTTTTTATTGAAGACAATAAAAAGAAATAGTCTAAACTAATGTCTATAAATATGGGCATTGCAAATTGCTCACAATGACAGAGATCATTAAAAATATGCAATAACTACACTGCAACAAGCCACAGCCATTGAATAAGCAATAACTACACAACAACAAGCCACAGCCATTGAATAAATGTCAATTCAGCAATGTCGAAAGAATGCCATTAAAATAGAAAAAAATATAGTAAAATGTATATAATATACAGAGATGCCAACCTCTGCAAGGGTTCATTGGTAAAAAAACCAGGAGTTTTCAGTAAAACCGCATTGACCATCAGTAAGATTTTACGTATATTGACAATATACATTTTAAAATCTTAGAATAAGTTCAAAATGTAGTTTTGCTAACTTAACTGAGTTAATTACCACTGAATGGCACTATGTGAAAATAATTAGGAAATTAACCTTTATAATTAACCAAAATATGAAAATAAGCTAGTTTAGTCATGTTAATGTACAACAATAGGAAGATGGAGATCAATGGAAAAGGATAATTTCGTACTCTCGGCAACGCCCGAGGGGGGGGGGGGGGTGCTGAATTTTACGATCGTACTATTTATATGAAAATAATTAAAATATTAGACTTTGTAATCAACCAAAATATGAAAATATGTTAGTTTAGTAAAATTAATGTACAAAAATATGGAGATGGAGATCGATGGAAAAGGATAATTGCGTACTCTCGGCAACGCCCGCGAAAAAAAAAACTGAATTTCACGATCGTCCTATTTATGTGAAAATAATTAAAAAATTAACTTTTATAATTAACCAAAATATGAAAAGAAACTAGTTTAGTCAAGTTAATGTGCTACAATAGGGAGATGGAGATCGATGGAAAAGGATAATTGCCTCTTCTCTGCAACGCTCGCAAAAAAAAAACTGAATTCCACGATCGTACTATTTATGTGAAAATAATTATAAAATTAGCTTTTATAATCAACCAAAATATGAAAAGAAACTAGTTAAGTCAAGTTAATGTGCTACAATAGTGAGATGGAGATCGATGGAAAAGGATAATTGCGTACTCTCGGCAACGCCCGCAAAAAAAAAAACTGAATTTCACGATCGTACTATTTATGTGAAAATAATTAAAAAATTAACTTTTATAATGAACCAAAATATGAAAAGAAACTAGTTAAGTCAAGTTAATGTGCTACAATAGGGAGATGGAGATCGATGGAAAAGGATAATTGCGTACTCTCGGCAACGCCCGCAAAAAACTGAATTTCACGATCGTCCTATTTATGTGAAAATAATTAAAAAATTAACTTTTATAATCAACCAAAATATGAAAAGAAACTAGTTTAGTCAAGTTAATGTGCTAGAATAGTGAGATGGAGATCGATGGAAAAGGATAATTGCGTACTCTCGGCAACGCCCGCAAAAAAAAACTGAATTTCACGATCGTCCTATTTATGTGAAAATAATTAAAAAATTAACTTTTATAATCAACCAAAATATGAAAAGAAACTAGTTTAGTCAAGTTAATGTGCTACAATAGGGAGATGGAGATCGATGGAAAAGGATAATTGCCTCTTCTCTGCAACGCTCGCAAAAAAAAAAACTGAATTCCACGATCGTACTATTTATGTGAAAATAATTATAAAATTAGCTTTTATAATCAACTAAAATATGAAAAGAAAATAGTTTAGTCAAGTTAATGTGCTACAATAGGGAGATGGAGATCGATGGAAAAGGATAATTGCGTACTCTCGGCAACGCCCGCAAAAAAATAAAACTGAATTTCGCGATCGTACTATTTATGTGAAAATAATGAAAAATTAGCCTTTATAATCAACCAAAATATGAAAATAAGCTAGTTTAGTCAAGTTAAAGGCCAATAATAAGGGGATGGAGATGGATGGAAAAAGACAATTGTGTACTCTCAGTAAAGCCCGAAAAGGACTGAATTGCGCAATCCTATAATTTAAGCGAAATATAATTTGTTTAGTAAAATATTTCTTTATTTTTACGGGCACTATAAAAATAAATTAGGTCTATTGTTCTGATATGAAATCATTAGAAGAAGAAAATGGATGCAAATTGATAATTTTGAACTCTCAGTACAGCAGGGAATATGAAATGAATGGTAGGATGCATGGATTTCACGGGATTTTCCGTAGTTTTGGGAGTAATGTCCGTAAAACCGTAAGATAAAGTAAAAATCCGTACAAACTACGGAAAATCCGTAAAAGTTGGTATCTCTGTATTTGGCGACATTTGTCCAAAATGGCGCACAAACTCCGCATTTTTGTTTTTATACGGAATTAAATGGACACATGGCAACCTTTATTTAACGGTTACAAGTACAGCGTAATACTTTGCGAAATTTTTCGAAAATGGCGTACAAACTGCGCAGTTCTGTTTTTATATGGACAATTAGTAAAAAAAAAATAAAAAATTCCAGAATTTTCACAAAATTCCCTGACTTTTCCCGGTTTTCCCTGACCATTCTAAAATTCCCTGACTTTTCCCGGTTTCCAGGTTGAGTGGCCACCCTGCTTCAGGTTTAAAGATCACAGGTTCATTGATATTTTCAATTTATACATGTAATCTACTAATATAGGTTATATCTTCTAATATTCACATATATAAGTAGTACGGATCCCATATAATTTTAACGCTTTTATTTTGCATATATGGATTCAATTTCATATTTTTTGTAAATTTGCTTACAAGAGGGGCCAGGATGTTTTATTCTTCAGATCTGCCCGTGAAGATAATTTTGCATAGTGAGAACAAATATTCTTAAACTTATTTTTAGGAGCAATAAATTTAATATTTTAACAGAATATTTTGACTAACAATTTCATTTGGTATACTATAGGAATTTGCACATGATTGGGAATTATAAGTTTCTTTATATTATATACTCCATACGATGAACGGGTATGCTGCTAGTGCTCAATAAGAATTATTCATAATTTTGTTTTATTTAAATATTTTGCTCACTTGTATAGATAAAGACAGTCTTACAACTCCTGAAACAGGCCATTTCTTCCTGGTCCCATGAGTGACCAGCTATTAAGGTCGACTGCAATTTAGGTAGTGATGCTTAGCATGGGCACAAAGCAAGTCTCACCACAGATTCAAGCACTAGTTATGTATCTACATTTTATTAAAGCCCAATTTTATTGTACTAAAAATAATGTGCAAATCTAAAATTTATTTTTATATTTAAGTCTAATAAAACTTAAGTACATGTAAGCATTGTATCACAAAATATAACTCAATTAATTAATATAACCTTTATAAGATGTATACTATTGACTTGATGAGTCTACCTCATGAATATTGTAGGAAGGTTAAAGCTTCGAATGAGAATTCCCATTCAAAACATTCCTTTTCATTGGTCTCAACTTCTTAGTGGTTGTTTCTAATAAATTTATTGTTTAGGTCAGATTTTTCTATATCTGCTTCATTTTATGAATACAGCTTTTTAAAGCTGATATTAATGCTGAATCTAAAAGCATATTTTGTTTCAATGTTACCAACATTTTGGGACAAACCAAATTAGCAGAATATAATGTTTTCTTGGGTCACATTCAGGAATAGTTACACATAGGAATTTTAAGAAAAATGAACATCTTCCTATTTTTAATGAAATTATTTAACCATAAATTTGACATACTGAAAATTAATAGTAAATCTTATGTAACTACATTTCTTTAATTGACTCCAAATTTCACATGGTAGCTAATTGAATAATATATTCATGAGTATAACAAAATTTAAAAATAGGAAAAATGAGGTATTTACCCTTTAGTGCTTACTTCACAGTTATTACATTCAGAAAAGTGTTGCATGATATATAAATAAGCCTGAATATGGGATGTGACCTCCCCTGACTTGGACACAAACTTCGTATAGAAGTTTCATCTCTTCAATCAGATGATCTTGTGAAACTGACTAAAGGTGTTGTTGAGACCCAGACCGTCCGACCTACCAGAAAGGTGTAAGGTAACTGTTCGGATGGCCGGGAAGAGCCACCCAATTTAGACCGGAACCAAGTGGGGGAGGCATCCATAAGGACCATACCCTCCTTCCCCTACCACTAACCTCTTGGAAGGATTTACGGACCCACATGTTTAACGTGATCGTACTCTACGTGAACACTGCAGCAGTTTTGGCAGCGATGGGAATTGAACCCGGGCCTACCAAGTGCAATTCCCACGAGCTAACCACTGGGCTACCGTGCCCTGACTAAAGGTGTGGTAGTACTGAGCTAGTTGTATGTTCTTTATTCTCTCCAGACCGTTGTACGTTTTTTGTCTGAATTTAGGGGAAATTGTAATTTATCCGTGAAGAGTACATTTGGACCATTGTGCTTCTGTCCAAGTTGCATGTTGACAACATTGCTTTAATCATACTCCTCTGACCCTAGTGTTCAAATGACACAAACTTGTACCCTGTCACAGAGTTCTTTAACATGTAGCTTTTACATCACAGTATTGGTGGATATCAGCTTTCTTATTACTGTAGCCATTGCTTAGAGAGCTAGTGCAGTCGCTCAACAATTACATTTGGCCAGTAATGCAATGTATTGGCCATCAAAAGATGTTGTAGCCTTAGGAAGACCTGTAACATGTTTCCGGATAACTATCCCACTTGTTTAATTTAACTTTATTTATCCAGGTCATTCAGCTCTCCAAAAGGAAATAGAGCAGTTCCACTTGTGTTATTTATTACCCAGGCTGTTCAACTCACTCAAAGGATCTAGAGCAGTTAAAAGGGATGGCCAGAGTTCCACTTGTTTGGAATTGTTTCCATAAATGAGAAATGACAGAATAGATCACAGAAAAAAAATTGCAAACTTCCTTAAAGGACTTGTCTCAAGGAAAGGAAGTCTTGCCTCAAGCTTCCCAACAGCACATCAGCATTGAGAATCTTTTAAACATATTCTTTGTGTCATAACAAAGCAAACTTAATCCCAAATCAACCTTAACACAAAATCTGTGGGTGCATTCACTATTTTGAGAATTTGTATTACATGTTCAACTTTTAGAAAGCAGTGTACTGAAGTTTTACATTACGGAATATGTCCCCTAAGATTTTATATTATTTTAGTTTATAAACACACATCCGATTAAATAAATGCCACATTTCTTAATATGAAATACAATTTTATTTCACAAGTATTCACAAGGTATGAAAGCTAGATGATTAAATAAAAACTTCTATGTACTCGTACAAGATTAACAAAATTTAAATCTTGCATCAACACATACAAAACTATAATACATCTACAATACACTCTAAAAGACTCAACAGACAAAAAATCCAATATAATACATAGAAGTATGAAATAAAGTAAAATAACACATCTTTAATAATTTTCTTTGTGTTTCCAGCTAAACATATTGTCAAGAGTAACAACACAGAACAGATAAACATTTGGAAGTCTCAAAATTTATAATCCCTATTGTCCTTAAAATGTGTTTAACATTTCAAGTATTTCTAGCTATAAAATATTTTAAATATCATATATGCAAAGAGGACATATTTTAATTAGCCACATAAAAATAAAACTGGTGCATGTATAAAATTATCCAAAGCAAAATGAATATCAGAGGTTGCACTGCCAATCACTATCATAGCATTTTGCGAAAGGAAATTCAATTTGGCAATTTAAAAAGAAAAAAGATTTGACAAAAATATTGGCAATTGTGAATTCTGCCAATGTTAAAACAAAAAATTGTGGTATACTAATCATAATGTGTACTACTATACCATTGGTCTTTTTCAAAACAATGACCTTTGGAATTTGAGAATTTATAAAAACAAATATTTCAAATGGAATTTCAAAATAAAATTTGACAAAAAAAAAAATAATAATAATAATAATAAATTCATTTGGCGAAAGTAATCAAAAATCCAGAGCAACCCCTAGAATATACAAAATTTGCCAGGAATCATTTTGAAAAGCCTTAACTAGTAATAAACTTATATATATAAAAAAAGATGACTATTTGTAAAGTTTTAGTTAAATTAATAACGGTGCTTAAACAGAAACTCACACCAATAAGTTGTAATACTCTTACTTTTGTTGGATTAGAGGGGAATAGGAACAATTTCAATTATTTTAATGTGAATAACATCAAAGGCTGGGGTATCTCTGGCTGAAATCTGAGCATTATAAAAAATGTAAACACTTTGAACACTTATATCTCTGAACTTAATAGCTAAAAATATAAATTTTTCTTGTTTTGTCAGAAATATAGTTCTATTTATGAATATATAAAAATAATTTTAATATTGTGAACCATTTTTAAAAAATCAAAAACTTTTTGACCGAGTGAAAAAGTTTTTGCCTCACTTTGCTTATTTTCATTTGAAATATCTTCAAAAACGATAAAAGGCAGATATAAACAGTAAGCAACAAAAATGCTCAGTAGGAAATCCAGTTTCTAGATAATTCATTTGTTTTTACATTGCCATTATAGTTTTTGAGGAATTATCTTGTCAAATTCATGATTGAAAATTTTCCATTTTTAACTTTATAATCTTTATATCTTGGAAACTAAAAGTGTTTGTTATGAACTATAAGAAGCAATTTGTAGCCCTTTGAAAGCCCTACAAGGATATATTTCAGATTAAATTCTTAGTTTTCAAAATATAGTGGTTACAGTTTCAATATTTTAAAAATGTGGTTCTAATTTCGATATTTTAATATTTTGAAATGATGGTTGGTTTAATTTTGATAGTTTAAATGTTTTCAAAATGTCTAAAGAACATAAATCACACATAAAGAAGAATTTTATTCAAGCAAAAGAATTTTGGCTCTATTGGACTGGAGTCACTTAATTTGTCTGAAATTGGAAGCATAAAAAAGTACCGTCAATGTGATCATACTGTGCTCCCCCCCCCCCCCCCCTCTCCACCACAGAAGCATAAAAATAATATTTTATATATGCCCTTTATATTAAATTATAAAATATGTATCAGCCAACATTAAATAAACAAAATTTTAGTCTAGTCAAAGGTGGGTGTAATTCTAGCAAATATCATAAATTAGAAAATTGGATTCTTTTTTTAGTCAGTTTTCATTGAGAATTTCAGATATAATAAACATTTACCAGAATGCTTTAAAAATATGAATATTTTTCAAAATAAAACCTTCCTGAAATACCTGTAAAAAGATTTTATGATTGCATTCTAGGAAATTAATGTATAATTGGTGGGAGTAAAATAAAATATTGCATGTCATAAACACAAAACATGCAATTTAAAAAATATGAGAGAAGAAAATTACAAATATTATTTACATCAGTATACATACCAGTATATATATGTACAACAGAAAATGTCCATGTGATCTTAAAATTCAAAATCACCAATCCATTTCTGTTAAATATTCAGTTGAACAAAAGAGATTAAAGTATTAAAAAACAGCTCAAAATTTATAGGCTGTATTGGAACATTTTCATTTTATTTCAAAACAGTATTGAAACACTGTATATAGCAAAGCTCAACTTTTAAGAGAAGTGTTTTTCTCAGTCTTGCTTTGCAATATACATAAATTTTAATTCATCAAATTTCATTAATATTTTTTTTTAAGTATTTTCTTAAGTTTGCAATTGTAATATACAATATTATGGAATTTTAAATACTTCTAGTAATACACATGATTTCGCGCTCTATCAATAATGACGTAAAATACATAATGTAAAATGTAGCACAAATCAAGATAAATGACGATACACAGATTTCAAAAATCAACTGGATTTCCTCCTTTAGCGTAAAAAGTCTGGACTCGAATGCTCAAATAAGCACAAGACTATGTGACCAAACTGAAATAGCTAAACAACAGATCTCAATATAAGTGGAAAAACAAAAACCCACAGAAATAAGAGAAAGCAGCTCAAAATAAAAAATTAGATGTGATCATGCCATACTACGGTGAAATACAGAATAATGGACAAATGTAATTAATGATTTGCCAGTGATACTATATTTTTCTGTGGTGTGGCATAATGATGTCTAAATTTTTTTTTATTTGGTTGCTTCTCATGTTCCTATATCAGTGTTGTTTTTGGTTTTCTCTCCATTCGTCACACTAGGTGACACTATTATATTGATATATGTTGTTTACCCATTTTAGTTTGGTCGCACAGTTTTGTGCTATTTAAGCATTCAAGTTTAGACTTTTGCAGTGAAGTAGAAAATCCAGTTGATTTTTGAAACATACATATGCCAATTTATCTTAATTTGTGCTGCTTTATACATTATGAACCAGTTCATTATAATTTTAGTTATTAGAAATGTAATGAGAATATGTGCAGTACCAGTGGAAAACATGATATATCCAGATGGGTTCATTGAGTATATTTTTTTAAATAATATAAATAAAAGTAAGTACAATGTGAACACAAAACTTAAAAACCAACACAAAAGAGGTTAAATGAAAAGTAAATGGTCTGATAATATATTTTTAATAGAGCAACTATTGCCACACAATATTTTTATGAAACTATGAGTGAAAAACTACCGAGTACTTTCTTATTAAAATTTTTGTAATAAAAACCAACAAAATTGATCCAGTACTAAGTTTTATCACAAATAAAAAAGTTATATCGCAAATAAAGTTTGAATATATGAGAGAAATATGTCAATGAATTGATTGTACAAGGGAAGTTGAATTTGTATTAGAAACAATATATTGCTACTAAAAGAAGCAGATTCAGAAGAAAATTGTATGCCATGAAAATAAATCCATACCTGCCAACATTAGAGAATAAAAATCCAGTATAATAAGTGTGATGAGCATTTTTTATGGTGCTCTACAAGTCAGGGTATAACTTGTACAAAATCACTTAGGGAAAAATAGAGATTTTTTTTTTACATCACACAAAAAAAATTATGTTTTTTTTTTCACAAAATGATAACTCACTATAACATTGTAAATGCTTACTGCATAAGAAAACTGTTTACACATAGTCAGTGTATAATAAACATATCAGTGACATAAACAGAGACATTTTAAAAGGGGCTGGCTCACTGAAATAAAAGATGCTGTTCAGTTCTCAAGTTTTAATTTAGTTAATTAGATGACTGTGGATAGAAAAATGCTTTTGGGACACTATTGCCTAGAAAAGAATTACATTGTGCAATCACTCATTTTGAGCATATTTTAAAGAAAATAATCCTTCATTTTTATGTAAATTGCAAAGAAGTGAAAGCACTGCTTAACTAATTTGAGATTTTATCAAAAATAAGATGAATGAAAAAGGATGTTCAAAAACATTATATAGGAATTTAATCTATATATGCAAAATCACACTTTGACTTAGGCCACAAGTTCAATCAAAATTCCCTTTAACAAAGAATTTTTATTGAAAATTCCCTAACTTTAGGGAATTCTAAAAAAAAAGAAAATGACAAAAACTGGGAAATTTTCATTAAAAATTGGGAACCGGGAATTTCCCAGAAAAACCAGAGTTGGCAGCTATGTAAATCAGATTATATAGTGAAACCGGGCTATAACGACATTGCCTATAACAGTAAAACTGTGTATAATGATATTTTCTGTGGTTCTGACTGCTAGTGTGAAAGCCCCAGGCCGTCCGGCTCGTCCAGAGGACTTAGAGCAACAAGATGGACGACCGGCTGACTGCTAGTGTATATATGTATAGCGAACTTGTCTATAACCAGTGCTGTGTATTCAATAACTCAAACCTTTTGACTCCAACTAAGAATCTTTTCTTTTTCCTCCTGTATTCTAATATCCAACTCCGATATTAATGTAAATAGCAATTAATTTTTAATTTTTTCATATCAAAGTTTTTCTAAATGTCAAATATTTTATGTTTTAAAAATTTATTACCTAAAAACTATTTTTAATATATTAAAAAATTTAATGGTATAAAATTAATTTTAAATGTTTTTATTTAGGAGTTTGAATATTTCCCATTTTTACAGACTCTGACTCCATAGTCCAGTCTATAACAATATTTCTTTTTCCACATCCCAAGACTATCGTTATAGATATCTTTCACTATATTTGAAGACTAGCCATATACTCTGGATAGGATACAAATTATTCAAATGAAAAAAATGGTCCAAATCCTTTCAGAATTTTCTCAAAATTTCCTGGATAGTGCATATATCAAGTGCTTTAACAGGATTAAGTACGAACAATAGATAGTTTTAAAAGAAATTTTTGATATTTAGAATGCACAAAGTTCATGGGTCGCAAAAATTCATTTCCAGACTATCTGTTGGGCAGCTCTGTTCTAATTAAAATTCAAGAAAATCTTCCTGTTAATTTAGATATATACATAAAAAAGCCAGTATCCCCATTTGCCCATTATAGTTGGCAATAATATTGGCAACTTTTGGAAAATTTTGTCTAGTTGAAGATAATTCACTATCTGAAAATGAAATATAATCTCTCCGATTGCTTGAGGAAATTAATTTTACACTCTTTGTTTAAAAGAGTCAATTTTTCCCTATTAGCAGGACAGGTACATTTTATGAGTAAAGTAATTGTTCTTTGTTAGGGGATTATATGGTAATGAATAACATTGCTTGGAAGAGGCGCATGGTTTGCAAGGGTCAAAGAATTTTAGAAGCAAGCAAGATTTACTAGTAGACAGGAAATATTTTATGCCTTGTCATGGTGAGCTTAACATCATATAATTACATACCATTTTACCATTCAATTAAATTTCAAATTTTACTATTCTTTATATGTTTAAAATGTTCCTTAAGTTCACCCTATATTATACCCAAAGTGAACAACCTTATAGAGAGTAAATTTTATACACTGAATTCCAAGTCTAGTCAATATTACTGAAATTGTTTTACTTCCAGTCGAGAATGCATGATTACCAGCAGTAACATAGGTTGTCATAAAAGAAGTATCTTTTAGTTTTGCCAACATTTTTTTCCTGTTGAAGTTACATCATTTTTCATTTAACAGTCGTGTATTGTGGATCCTCCAATTTTATCAAGGACCATTTGACACCTCAAAAATGTGTTATTGTGATAAAAACTTATTATCAAAATCAATTGTCTATTGTGCAAACACAAAGAAAATTATGAGAATCTCCTCATTTTCTGATTCAACGGGGCTCTATGCTTTTATTTTTCTGGGGGTTACTTAAAGTCTGACCCCAATTGAGCAGCTGAAGGGCAACATTCGTCAAGAAATTCTACAAATAGCACAATTCCAAGAAATATGAAAATGCTGTTGAAAGAGTGCACATTTGTACAGTAGCTAGGAGTCCATTTGGCAAAAATGATCTTTCACACATAATTGCAAAGATTGAATAAAATTGATAAATATATATATTTAAATTACTTCATTTAAAAATTATTACATTTCTTCATTTAAAAACGGTAACACTTCTTTTATGATACCCTGTATTACTTATTACAAGTCTGAATTTCAAATGAAGAATATATAAATAATGTATAACACATTCCATCAAATTTTATTAATAAGACCAATAGGTGAACAATCAACCTCACAGTTATTGCATAATTGTGTGTATGATAAATTTTATGAAAACAAAGTAAAATGCAAAGGAGTTGGTGTGAATACACAGCATAAAAGAAAGAGAATATACAATGTGCTATTTTATGAAATTATTTAAAAAATTCTTTGGTGATAATTTTTTTTATGAGAAACTAATCATTCAAGTTTGTACTTTTAAACATATTCTAGTATATTTTTTAGGTATAGTTATGAGTGCATATATGCAAAAAATATGTTACTAAACACATTTGAGACTGCATATAATATACTCCATATGTAAATATACGTCATAGACTTCCCCCCCTTCAAATTATACTAATTGGCAAGAATAAAAATGACATTTCTCAGGTAATAATAGTAATGTTCACATTAAATTGAATCAATTTACATCTTTATATGGGTTTGTAATTTACACTCTGAAAAATGTTCAACATGAAATTATCCAAAAGATAAAATCTTATATTATTTTTACACCAAGCTCTGTTGTTGCAACAAAAAGATGAATGAAAATGAAAAACAAAACAGTATGTGGAATATATTCATAATTCTAATCACAAATACGCATTGTGACTCCATAAAACACTTTATAAACTATTTACATCTTCATCTCCTCTCTCTGTTGTTGTATCTTCGGTCCACGTTGCCAGAACGATTAGGGATGCGGGCAGTTCTTCTCAAAAAGTCATCAACTGATCTTTCGTACTGTAGAAAAAATTTAAGAGATGTTAATAATATAAATGAATTTGCTATTAAAATATACATGAAATGGAATGTGGTATATTTAGAAAATAGAAAAAATCGGCAGTGACTCCAGTCCAATGAAGACAAAATGGTTTTTTGTAAATAACATCTTTCTTTGTGGGTGGTTTGTCCCTTTTAGACATTTTCAAACTAGTTCAAAATATTAAAATATTGAAATTATAACCATTATATTTTAAAAACCAAGAATCTGATCTAAAATCAAATTATATACACTTATAAGGCTTTCAAATGGCTATAAATTACTTTTTGCAGTTCATATCTAGCACTTTTATTTAATATATGAGAGAAACCAAATTCTTTGATGGAGTAGTTTCCTTACAGCATCTGCACAAGCAGATTGAGTTTTTCCATTTCTGCAAGCAGTTTTAATAAGCAGTTTGATTACACAAAAACAGATTACAATCTTTTGCGTGTTTGGCAAACATACAAAAAGTTGTAAACTTGTCTGTATAGAATGTTTTATAATTTGAAACTGCATCATATGCAAAAATAGCTATGTTTTGTTCATAATATTGTATTGTATTTTATATCAATGGTTGAATACTGAAAAATTTGATGAGAAATTCTATAGCCCTGATATTTTTGTGGTGAGCTAAAGGAAAAGGGAGAGGGGATAATATTACTTTGAAAATTTAAAAAGTAACAGTTACTTTGTTAGTAAACAACTGAAGTATTAATATAGTGATGTGGGAAAAAATAACGGTAATTTGTAATGGAATATTACAGTTACAAATTACAATTACATTTTCAATAAGATATATTGCTATTTTGAATGTACAATTCACATCACTTTACTCACAAATTTAATAGTTATACATGAAATTTGCCAAACAACTATAAATCAAAACTTATCATTTAGTAAAATTGTTAGTATTTTTCTTAAAATTGTCTTTAGAAACTTTGGATTTATAGCTTGTGGCCAAAGGATAAGGAAATGAAACAGAAAAAAATTTAAATAAAAAAATTATTTAATATTTTATGTTATTATTTTAACTTATTTCATTTGTAGAGATTAATCAACTGATCTAATTTTACAAATTAAAAATCCCAAGTAAAATTTCAGTTATTTTAGGGCAAAAACAAAAGTATTTGGAGGCAAAAGTGTTGACTAAAAATACTACAACTTTTGTTTTCATATATAATATGAAAATTTCCATATTAATTTGATTCTTTACACTTAAGCATAATAACTTGATTGAAATTTCAAATTATACAGACTTTTCTAGTGCTTTCAAAATAGTTTAAACAAACTAGTTCTAAAATGACTAAAAAATAGGAAAAGTAGGACCCAAACTTCAAAAACCATAGAGAAGAAGTAGGTCTAGTGGACTTTTTTTATGCATAGAACATATCTATACATAAAACATACCATTGTTTCAGAAAGAGCAAGTTTTGTTTTGCTTTTTTTTCTTCTTGTAAAAGATCCTCTAAAAAATGCACTCTTAACCAATCAAGTAGATATTTGATATGCTTGGTCTATCACTTATTGAAACAAACTGAAAATTCTAGGACATAAAAAAAGTATGGATATCCATACCTTACTATAGTCATTTTCATCTATCCCCAGTTCCTATCTACATCCGCTTATGAGATAAATTAGGATCTTCAGCTATTGAACGAGTTGTTTACATGGCGCTACAGCTTTATGTAACCCAGACAGCAAAGGGTTAAAAAATAATCATTTATAATTACAACTTAGAGAGAAACAGAAATTTAAGAACTAAATTGCTAAAACAAAACATTTAAAGACCAAATATTTTAGAAACTTGTAGATCTGGATTAAGGGAGTTGAGTATTATTCAAACATATTAAGCTGTTTGTTTATAAATGTATTACGTAATTGAAAAACTTATCCATTTTCAATATTCAATACTGGGTGTTAATTAAAGGTTTGATGTTCAAACATTTTAGATTTCAGCTGTGTATAAGTTAAAAGTTTCCACTTCACCATGTTCAAGTTCATCAAGCTCACTTGTCACACTATTCTGACCTCCATGTAGCCAGGAAAAGAAATAGTAGCAGACTCTCAGTCCAGCCTCATGATAATGCAACTCTCTCAAACTCACTAAGATATAGGGCAAGGATCAGTAGAAAATGCTTGTTCCAGTGTCAGGAGAGCATGACTCTCCAAACTTGTTAGGAAATGAACCAAATGCACAACATACCAAGCCAAAAGAGTAAATTATGTAAATATATACAAATTCTGCTCATAACCAGCAGTAGAGCCGTGTGCCAAGAATAAAAGTTTTGTTAGTAAGGAGTCTGTCTCGGAGTCCATCTTGCAGTGGTAATGTGTTCGCAGGTCTTTATGTTTGTGATATAAAGATGTGCTGGCATGGTGCAATGCTTTTCTGATAACCAGCGGCATGAGTATAATAGCACCATGACAGGCATCCACTGATGTCTGAGGTGAATGCAACTGTGTTCAATGTAGGAATTGATACGTGGCTTGTGTTTGTTCTCCACCATTTTTCTACAAGCCATTGCATGTGAGTTGTTGTGATCTTGGATATCAGCTCTCAGAAGAGGCCATCACTCTGTCACACGTGAGTTTCAGTCGCCATTGGGGGCGTGTCTTCCTGACTAAGCACATCATGAACTTCACCTGTTCATTGCCCGGCCACTCAAATTGCTGCTCGTGCCCTAGGGTGAGTCAGGTGGTCTGGGTTTTCGACCTGTTTCATTGCAGAATAATTTAATGATGCCTTCTAGGTCATTAAAAATGCATTTCTTTTGTCTTAATATGGTTGTTTCTTTTGGTGCCCATGTGGCTTGTTCTTTCACTTGGCTTTGTTCCGAAGAAGGTTAAAATTCCAGGGCGTTGCATTAGTGAGCAAATCAGGACTTAAATTTCAGGCTGTTGCAACCATCACAGAGTTCAATGATAATTTTTAGTACAGAAGCAATTCTGGAATCAATTATATTTATTTGAACATAAACACAATTAGCAACAATAGAGTCATTTTCTTGGTAATAATTCCTTTGAAACTGAGTAAGCACTTAATGATTTTTTTTTACAAAATAAAAATAGATTGAACATTTTAAAATCATAAAGTTTAAGTTGTACCATGCTGTATATACCAAACAAGAATAGTTCTGATAGAAAACTTATCAGTAACATTACAGAGAAAGACAAACTTACAGCTCTTTTATCCATTGGCCTCTGCCTAGGTGTGGAATATTCTTGATGATGCATTGTTCTGTCATAGTAAGGCGTTGTTTCCATAGGAAATGGAGGCTGAGGAAAATTACACTAAAATGAATTTAAATCAAGTTAATAAATCACATAAGAGACAAAGGGAATTGTTCCAGCTTAAAGTGTCATTAAGACTTTTGCAAAGGATGAGGGGAATTAACACCAATCAAAATAATATATTTGGAGGACTAAATAAAATATAATTAATAAAAATGCATATACAATTATTCTTTGCATGATTTTAGATGAAGTACGGGACAATTTGGATTCAGAGTTTTTTATTTCGGCAGAATATGTATATATCAATATTTTAAAATAGAAATGAAGAAATGCAGATTTTAATTTTTTGAGACATAACACTATGCAGATTTTAATTTTTTTGAGACAGAACACTAATTTCTGTGGAACAATTAAGTACACAGTTTAAAAAAAAAAAAAACATTTTAATATAGAATTCATTTTTTAATACGAAATTAGCCCTTTTCGAAAAATTTCATATAATCAATGATTTGAAATGTATTTCAAATCATTGATTATATGAAATTTTATATAATACTAATTTTATATATGAACTAATAAGTATACTTATTAATTCATTTATTAATTTAATTTAGTATTTCAAAATGCAATTATTTAATATTTGAACATGCTTCAACATGCTCAATATTTGAACATATTTGAACGTGCAATCTTTTAAGCAGTTGAAATTATTGATTTCTTATTTTGCCTGGTGTAATCTGAGCCACAGCCTTTGCAAACAGATGGCAATAAATGTAATGATAATTTGAAATCTATTGGAGACTAATATACAGTCACTGTAAATTATAAGTATTTGATATATGTTAGGAGGCTTTCACATAATATCACTTCAATTAACAATTAAAGTGATATGCGAATTATATGATGACATAATTTTATGATATTTGAGACTAATTTAAACTGTAAAAAAATTATTCAAAACTTTAAACTAATGTCAAGTTAAGTTTTATATCATCAGTCTTTAATCATAACACTATCCTACAATAATGTTCTTACAAAGATATAAACAATTTATATATAATTTGAAGCACTGAATTAATGAAATCTATTGTTGGGTATCATGCACAGATTATTTGCAAATTGATAAAAAATAATCTCTCCCAGCCTATATATAATATTTCCAAAATATACAATTCTTGTGAAAAATTAATATATTGATGATTCAAGTCAAATATAAAGAAAAAAAAATTAGAAATTTAGTGGGGAAGCTGTGTTAAAAAAGATCTTGAAAATAATTCTAAAATATGATTACCAACATTGATAGCTAATTGAAATTATCCAAGTGTAGTCAAAAGGAATAAACAAAACAAGAACATTTATTAATTACAAAGCAAAAATTATTTTTAGAAAACAAATTATTATCATAAATATAGGCAAAACTTTCAGTCAAAATACTTTCAAATGCTCCACAAATAAATCAGAATAAGAAAATCATGTAACAAAATGGCAATTGACTTACAGGGGGACCAAACTGCATAGGAGGCATTGCATTTCTCTGGTGATGAAAATCTCTCATGTAATCACCGTAATTCTATGGAGGACAAGAGGAAGAAAAAGAAACTTAAAAAAAAAATACACAAACTGATGAAGAAGTACATTTTATATATCATAGTTATGAGAAAAATTAAAAAAAAACCAAACTAAATAATTAAACAGATTTTCTATATATATATATATATATATATTTTTAAATCATATTACACATACTCCATTTGCAACATTGTTTCTACGTATGTTGTTGTATCGATCAGGAGACCTAAACAGAAAACAAAAATTATTTTTATATACATCAATCAAAATTGTTTTTGTTTATAACATTTCTAAACACAACAAAAATGTGTTTGGTTATTTTCCAATCACTTTAGATTAACTAACAAATAAATCATCAAGAGAAATTTTAAAAAAAATTATGTATTAACAGATTATAAGCACACAAAGCAGATATTCATACATGTGTAAGTAATTATAAACTAAAGTGAATTTCAAAAGATGCAAATTATATTCTTCATATTTCATGCGAGTTATGTATATTAAGGCATCCTACGGAAATAAAAAACCATAAACAAGTAGTATATTTTATACACCACAGCCTATTAAGAAAAGTATTCAGGGATCTATTTATTCTGAATTCTAGAGTGTTTTTTTCTTTACAAGATACATAAAATTGCACATTGAAAGAGAGAAGGAACAAAATTTGAAAAAGCAGAAACAGGTTTTAACAAAATTCTAAAAAACTTCTCATATCTCCCATTATTTCATTACTGTTTACTTTATAGAAGTCTCCTCAGATGCAGAATATTACCATATGTTGTTAAATTATAAATGAATGTTGCTTAAAATCAGGCTTCTAAAAATTTCCCGTTCTCAGGACCCGGCTTTGCCTAACTGAGGTCCATGGCAAACATTCTCCGGGGCCTCCCTTTATTTATCGACATATATGAAATGAACTGAAATATGTTTTCAAAAACAATTGCATTCTAGAAAAAGGTATGAAAAATGAAACTCTTTCAAATTTTAATGGAATTTAAATTACTGGCAACTTTCTTATCATAACCAAGAAGCTAACATACTCCAGATCTTGAATTAGTGTGGTCTTATATATCCCCAAAATGAATCTTTTGTCTGAGCAAATCTATTCCAAGGGCATATTTCTTTTTTTTTTTTCAGGAAGCATTTGTTACCTTTTCAATGTTGCAATTGTTTATTTGGGGGGGGGGGGGGGGGGTTCTAATGTGGGGGCAGGGGCAACTGCTCTGCATGTCCCTGCTTTAGTCAGATCATGCCTGTCCTCCATCCTAGGTGGGTTCAAATCAAAAACCTCCCTGAAGAAAAATTTTATTGTTGCCTGCCAGTTTGTCTTCTTCCTGCAGAAGTGTAAACTTAGCTAATGGCTTGTTAAAATGCCATTTGCAACATGTTATTCTAAACCTCTGGTATGCATTCTCTTTAAATCCCTTACTCCCTGTATAGCAAAGGATCAAGGCAACCTGGAGCTTTTGTGGTACATTTTTAGTGTACTAGTCATAGTTGTGTCTTTATTTGACATTTCTCATTAGTAGAGAGGTGTTAAAGCACAAATTGCATTAGTTATATTTCTATGTATGCATACATTACAATGAAGGAGTGTGCTGTAACATTTTTCATATATTTTGAATAAGAATCCTAAAAAACAAACACTAACATAACAAACAAACAAACAAACAAAAAAAAAAATGAAAACCTGTATAATCAGAATGCCAAAGAAGATTCAATAAAGGATTTTCTGACTTACTACAATTCGAAATAGAAGTGTGCTTAATGAAAACATTTTTAAGAGGACATGTTAGATTTTGCTCATTTCCTACAGCCTGCTTAAAACAATAATGTACTTTAAAATGTTTAAATAGAGAAGCTGTTATGTAGTACAATTAAATGGTAAATACAATAAGATAGGACAATCTTCAGAATTTACTGTAAATTCATTTCCAGAATATTTCCTAAAAATTAAGTTTTTAAATTTAAAATTTTGAAAAAGTCTTTATTTTAAAATAATTTTTGTGAAAGGCCCAGATATTTTCTAAACAAATCTCTGGTATGGTTCTGGTTAAAAGAATCTGATACTACAAATAATGAACTAAATATACCTCAATTTTCATTAGAAAGTGACAAAACAGAAAATGTTGAAAATTTAACCATTTTACAATGTGTTATAAATTTGTTTTTAAATTTAACCATGCTATATTGAGATAATGACAGAATATATTTTACCTTTCTCTATTTGGACCTTGCTTGTAATAACCTAGAATCAATTAAATATATAAATTAATCTATTTTTAAGAGAAAAACAAAGCATCTGTGTTTTCATTCTGAAAATGCAATTAATGTACAAAAACAAATTTTTACCTATTTAAGATACGATCAAAAACTTCTTTAAAAACTAAATTATTAAATATAGAACAGTTATTACTCTTATATATTTGGCATGGTGTTTCATGCCAACCAAAAATACATGTAGATTCACTTATGTTTTCCCCTGAACATTACTTTAGCAGTTACACTTTTTTTTAAGCTTTTAAGTGGCATGAATTTTTATGAAAATTCTCTTAACAGCTTCATCTAGAACTGCCATGAGTACTATTCCATTCTTCACTAGGTAGTGAAACATAGACATTCTTACCATTTGTTCAGTGTCTTTAAAAGTGCCTTTTGTTAGTTTAAAGCAAGGATGCAAAGACCAAGGGCCACATCTATCCACTGTGACTTATGGGAGGGCTGGCAAAAAATACTTGACAGTTATCTACCATATATTGTTTATTTTATTTATACCTATTATAATTGCCACAAAAAAAGATAATAAAAAGAAGGTGAATTTAATCTGATGTGTGACATTGCATTGATTTGAGAATTGCTTCGAGTTTTGTTCAACCGTAAAATTGATTCTAAATTTTCATCAGTCAAGTAGTTTCTATTTTTTTATTTGTTAATATTCATGACTGAAAAAGTTTGTTCACAAATATATGTTGACATAAAGAGGTTTGTGCATTTTAATGCATTATCTAGCAATGATTTATAATTGTTTTTATTGACACAACGATAGAACTATAATAAACTGCCTTCATTAAATTTATTTCGCAGGTTCTCATCGTTTTGCATGTCGATGAGTTCAAGCTGTACTGATTTGGGTGCATTTTTGGGCAAAATGGCAAAAGGGTTGCTAAATAAATCTAGCAACAGTTTTATTTCTGAAAATAAGAAAAACAATCCTTGAAGGCTAACATCAGGTTATTAATCTTTTCAATATATACAGTTTTGAAATTGACATTGAACATTTCAGAAACATTCTTGTAATTCGGAAAATGGACATAATTCCCTAACTACAGTTGGGTTTGAAATAGATTTAACTTGAACTGAAGAGACAAAATATGGCCATAAAGTTGAGTAACCAATTGATCTTTGTTCTGAAGTTGTGTATTTAACATATTTAAATGATTAGTAATGTCAACCAGAAAAGCTAAGTCACATAACCAATTTGGACTTTGTATGTCAGGGACGCTCTTGTTTTTGTCAGTCATAAAAATTTTAATTTCATTAATTAAATTTAAGAACTGCTCCAATGTTTGACCGCGACTTAGACACCTCACTTCTGTGTAAAAACTGAAGTTACCATATTCACTTTCAATGTCTTCATGAAACTTTTTAAACTCTTGGTGATTAAGGCCATGAGATTTTATAAAATTAATTGTTGAAACCATAACTTTCATGACACATTCAAGTCCAAGTTTCTTAGTTAGTTTCTAGTCTTTCTTCTGGTGGATTATAAGTGGAATTGTATCAACTCATCGTCGTGCCATCCCAAATGCTGTTTTAATAATGTTACTAATCCAGAATTAGTTCCTATTATGGAAGGAGTTCCGTCAGTTGTGATGCCTGATAATTTTGTCAGATCTAAATCAATTTTGGAACAATGTTCCAAAAGCCCAGTGAACATACCACTATCTTTCGTTTGATCTGACAATGAACTCATTCCACTCACCTCAAACTAGTGCGATATTCCACATGCAAATATTAACAACTAGGCTGTGGAAGTAATTTTCGGACATTGTAGTAATTTTTCTTTGCACAGTCATCCTGTTTAACTGAATTTTCTTAAAAATTTTTTTAGCAGCTATTTCAAGGCATTTTTTGTTTATGTAGTTCTTCGGGCAGGTTAGAAAATGTAAAATGCAAATTTTCATAATGTCTCCTTATATTGTATTCTTTTGGGATGGCTACAGCACGTTTGCAAATCAAGCACATGATATTATTAAACGACTGCACAAAACAATATTTTTTGGTCCAGCTATCCTGAAACTACCGTTTTCATCCTGTACTTGAGTTTCCTACTTGGCTCTGCTTTATCCATTATAGAATTTATTTTTTACCTTTTCCAAGGGGTGATAATTAATTGTAGCAATCACACCCACGAAAACAAAATACTCATACGACAAATACACAAATTATAAAATTTGTTAACATTATTACTACCCGATTATAGTAAGTAGATAGGCAATAGATGCTTAAAACGTTGACTGAAATACGTTAAATAACAGTTATTTATCTTTATCACCAACAATTCAAACACACCAAAAAATACAATACAACATAAAACCATGTGGATGACACACGCATTGACAACTGAATGATAACGGTTGTCCCAGGTTGGCCATTGTGTCACGCCTGGTGCCACATCTATTTTGCTGTGCACATGTGAAATTAAAAAAATTACTTATCCTGTGACTTGTTAAAGCTAAAATAATATATGGTGAGGAACGAAGCCAGCAAACCAACGGAGGGCCGCATACGCACAGAGTCTGCGCATCTCTGGTTTAAAATCTCGAAAATTGCTAATTTGGGCTGGAATTCACACCCTTACCCAAACTTATCAGATAAGGCTACAGCTTAGATAAAAATTCTGTTTTGAATGACCCTTTTGTTCAGCTCTTTATGAATGAGCACCCTGCCCTTTTTTTAGTCTAGGGGAAACACATACAGACAGACTCCAAAAATATTAGCATGTTCAGGTGGTCTTAAAACATATAGTTGTATAAAAATCTTGAAATCAAAAACTTTCGTGAAAACAATACTTTCTCAATACTACGCATGAGAAAGTAAAAATTTGCAAGATACAAAATTTGCCCTATTTTCATTTAGCAGCTAATGCATAACTCAAGAAGTTTGAATTTTGGCTTAAATTGTGCCTTATTGCACCAATTTTCAGTAGTGATTATTGAACTAAAATTCATTTCATGCTATGTTGCAGTGAAAAATTTATAGCAAAACACAAAGTTACATCATTTTTACTTAGCAGCTGATACATTTTAATATTAAGTTTTATACAAAAGTTTTAATATTTGGCATAAATTATGTCATACCGTGCTGATTTTCAGTTATGATCATTAGCATAAAATTCATCAAAATCTGCCAGAAATTCCAGTTCTGAGACAGAAAATTCTTATGTTGGTGCATAGTTCCACCACTTTAACTTACAACTGATAATATACATCTGCCACAAAAATTTCATTTTCATAAAAAAATTCTGCTTTACTGTGTAAATTTTCAGCTGCGATAATTTATGTAAAATTCATTAACATTATGTTGGAAATTTATTACAGATTTAAAAATTACCAATATGGAAAAATCTCACATTATCGATAAAAAAATACATTGTTACATGATTTAGATGCAATTTCTATGAATTCAAAAGCATCCATTTCCATCCATGTTTGCATCAGATTACTTTAATTTAAAAAAAAGCAGAATTTTAAATTTCTTTATAAATAAATATTTATAATTTTTTTAAGTGTGATTGTTTGCATACAGATCACATTCTCTCTTGCAATAATACTAAAAGTATCCTTATTATCAATAAATTTTTGAAAAATTCAAAGTTGGAGAGCATTTTAGAGTCCCAATCACTGTCAATTTAATAATAGTATTATGCAACATATTTTAAAGAGAAATAAAGTGTTGGCCCTGATTACAGTGTGTATGCAACAATATTTCAAAACCAATAAACCTATTTGGAACTTACAATTAAGCATTTGCATATGACATCACAACCAGTAAATATATTTTCTGTCAGCCCTTTTGGATGGAATCACATGTTAGAGTATGCTTTTCTTGATGTTCGAAGTTTCTGCTAGTATATGCTTATTGTCAAACAGCATGCATTTTGATTTAAACCATGCTATTTTTTGATTTAAAGTTGAAAAACGTAGAAAAATAAATTTCAGCAGGATTTTTTTTTTTAAATGAGCCCCCACATTTAAATTTCCAGATAAGTTAATTAGATGTTCATTATGTTATTATCTCTAACATGCTTACCTTAAAAAGAATTTTTATAGTAAGCAAGTTAGGAGGAGGCTATTTTTTGGAAAATGTTAAAAAAAAAATTATTGTGTAACATATAAAACTTTTATCTGGTTGCATTTTCATTAGTCAAGTTTTTATAAATCAAAATTTACTAATTTGCTAAAAAACTGATGCATGAAATCCACTAATTTTGCGTAGAGTATTATTTGTTATACGTAGTTTTGTAAAAAAAAACATTAAGGGGACAGCTGACATTTTCACATTTTGTTGGCTGAATTGACATGGAATGACTCATATCTTTTAAAGGATACTATGGTAATAAAATGATGTGCGGTACAATGCTCACAATATGCATTACAATTTCTCTATACCTTCCTCAAAGGCATACATTCATATTTTTATTGTATCTAATAATATTATCACGGCAGATCCATCACAAAATCGGTGTTTATTCCATCCAACATGGCAATATAAACAACTATGACATCACAGTGCAAAATAAGTACAAATGGTAAAAAAAATATCTTCACAGGCAAAGCAATGTACGATTGGTTCAGTTTCTTATGAAGTACAACTGGTTCGAATTAAGCTTGCAAATACAACTTAATGCTTTGAAAAATTAATTTGAAACAAAATATTTTAAAATAATTTCTTCAACTGAATACATTATATATATAAAATCAAAATATTATATGCTTTTGACCTTTAAACAATTTAAAAATAAGTATAGAAAAAATTACAAAATTCAATTTGCATAAATATTAAATGTTGTTAACTTGCTGTTCAACTCTCACATTTTGAAATAACAATTTATAAATATACATAAATTTAATTAACAATTAAAAAATAATCTATGATGAAAAATAATAATTTTTAGGATATAAAACCTTCATTGTAATCCGGGCGGCTTCTTTTAGGTCTGGGAGAATCAAAGTTTTCTGGCCTTCTACGACGCCTTCTACATAGCAAAAAATAAATTCAAAGATGAAATATACTTTAATTTCAACAGAAATAGGTCACATTAATTTATGTTTTCTCCATTTAGAAAAAATTCCGAACATAGAAAATTTCTTTTATCCTTATTGGTTCATATAAAATTTAACTACTTTATATAGACTTAGAATATAAAATATACTACAGATGAGTTATTCTAAGAAATATTTAAAATCTAATTAGAAATAAAATTTATAATTGCACAAATACCTTAAAATATATATGTGCATGTGAAAAACTTCATTAATGTGACCTATGAGAAATACACAAAATATCTTTGCAAATTAGGGCAGCCAACATCTTTCACTGAATAGATACATTGTGAATTCAATTTGCATACTGTAATAATACATTTCGAAACAATAACTCAAATATTAGGTTCTTAAAACTGATTTTTAGAACACATACCCTAAATTTTATAGTTCTCACCCCTTAGAGAGAGAGAGAGAAAAAAAAAAAAAAAAAAAATTGTAGAATTCATAGGATCTCGCTAGAAATTTCTCAAAAATTTAAAAAACATGGGTTATGAGATATAAATATGAATATTGTTTGACACTGAAAATGCTAATTATTCATATTTAAAACAATTATCTTGTATTGTCATTCCAGAGTGTTTACTGCAAATTTCAGGAAAAATCAAGAGATAAGCAGACAGAAAACACCCATGTCTAAAACTGAATAAAATTTGTTAAAATCCTTCTAAGATAGTTGGTTTATTACAAATGTCTGTGATAAATATGTCTGTAACAAATGCTGCAAATGAGAAAGTGCATTGTTCCTTTATCAGTAAGTTGTAGTTGTATATACAGTATTTCTGTTGTTTTAGTAAATAAATAAATAATAATAATAATAAAAAACTGAATTGAAAAGGCAAATTACATGTTGAAATTTATGTGCAACAGGACAACTAACAGTAACAAAATATATTCATTTTTAAGAGAAGATTATCATTAATGAAACTGATGATAATACTAAACCGCAAATTTAATTTTTTTTTTTCATGCATCAACACATAAATAGTAGATTCTGACTTAGTAGCATGCTAATTTCAAATCTGAAATTCAAAATTCTCAATCACAGATACACTTTTAGCTAAAATCAAGTGTAATAAAAAAAAAAAGACCCCTCTAATCAGGGCAGCAGATTTAGTAGGTAGCATCTGTTGTGGACTTATCCTATAAGTTCAAATTCATTTTCTTTTTTCATTTCATTAAATTGAATTGAATTTAACAAAATAAGACATGGATAATATTCCACTGAATTTGTGGTTTTACTTCAATTTTCATTTTGTGGCTGGACGTATTTTCAAACGTGGCATTGCAAAAATAATAAAAGACTTAGATATCTCAAAAATGGTTAGTCCCAGAGTAATGGGGTTGGTTTTATTCTTTTCGTCACTAAAAATTATGTATTAACAGCAGAGAAACCAACAAGAAACTTACCTACCAAATTTTATGAAATTCTATTGAATAGATTTCAAGTTATAGAGTGGATACATACATTGCACACACACACACACACACACACAGACACGAGCGCTATGCTGAAAATAGGTTTTATATGTTAGAGTGCCTGAAATGTGTAGAACCACTGAAAACTCAAGTTCCGATTTTTTTTATACAATTCTAATACTTTCCCTATACATTACCATGTATTGTAAGGGAAGTACAAAAAAAATAAGATGAAAATAAAACATCTTTTGCTAATTATTTCTACAAAATCAGTCCATAATAATGGTTGAAGATTCTTCATTCTAACCAATCACATGATAAAAGCAAGAAATATTAGGTATGAAAGGTTTAGAATTGCAAGATATGGCTATTAGGTGCTGAATAGAGAAAAATTCAGTATTTATTCTTAGTTTTAAAATTTTATTCTGAAAATCTTTCCATTTATAACTGAACTTGGAAAAAATTAACTAATTAAGTTTACATTTGAAGCTTAGAAGAAGTTTAAAGAATGCTTCTAACTTGAAAATTTAAGAATGGTTGCTTCGATCTGATATTTTTTATAAATAGCAAGAATTGGAGACTATTTAAAAACTAAATTGAAGCAATTGGATCCAATTTTGGTGTACCCCAATCTAATTAGCTGAAAAGGAATGAATTTCTGCAGAATTCTTCTTCAACTTTAAAAGTGCTTCAGATGTAGGGAACAGAAAATTATTAATAATAATAATAAAAAAAAAACATTGCTTTAATCATAATAGTGCAGAGATGCACCAAATTTGAATGCACTGAGTCAGTCGGCAACATGGCATGCAAATAGCAGTGTCATTTATATTTCAAGAGATTCAGGAGTGAATCACTGAAGGAATTTCTGCAGAATTCCCCTTCAATCTTAAATTAAAAATGCTTCCAATGTAGGGTACAGAAAATGTTAAAAATAAAAAGCCTTAATCATAATAGTTTTGGGGATGGATGAATTGCTTCTTCACTATAGCATGTTTTGGTTATGAAAGGTAACAGCTCTGAGGAGATTTTGGACCATGCAACGTGGTGTTTTGAAGAGAATGTTGAACTTCCCAGTGAGTGCTCCTTTTTTAAGAATGAAGACTGGCTCTGGGCTTTTGCATTTCGTCTTGCATATATATAATGGGGTATCGCAACAGGTAAAATTTATATTTACAAGGAAAAGACTGCCATTTTCCAACTTTCATGACTAAACTTTTGCTTTTTTTTTTATTGATTTCTCTTAAAACAAAATTTGCAATTTGTTCAAATGCAAGAACAAGCAAAAAGAAAATACTCCAAATTATAAGAGGTACAAAATCTTAACATCTGTTTTACATGATTCCTTTACAACAAGATTTTGCAACTTTTAAGAAAAACAATAAAAATACTGAACTTTTCACAAACCCCTTTGAGTGATGTTTAAGACCTAAATCACTATATGTGCAGATAGAAATTATTTTCTTTCCTGCAGATCCAATTTATGTTGAATTCTGGAAATTTCTTACAGTTCCTGATGTTCCGACTTTACAAAAATTAGCACCAAGTAGCTGTTGTATGTTTGGTTCACCCTACATTTGTGAAGAATCCATTTCAGTAATCTATACTATTAAAACTGAAAAACCTTCATGTTTGTATGAATGTACCTCCTTATTCTGAAGACTTTATTTGGACTAGGAACTTTTTTTAGATGTAGCTAACAATGCCAGAATGCGCACAAAACTTTCCAAAAATTTTAATAGCTATTAAAATATTTGTAGAAACCTCTTTTCAGGTGGTGGTGGTGGTGTGTGTGTGTGTGTGAGGGGGGGGGGGTTATCAAAAACATCTCATTCAAGTTTAAAGATATGGTCTCAAATATTTTAAGACTCAAGTCAAAGACGTGTGTCAACCATAAGAATCCCATTATTTAAAAAACAGATTGTTTTTTTTAATACAGATTTTAAAATATGAGTATTTAAAGAAATTCCTCGAATTTTTCAATAGCTTTATTTTAAAATTGCCAGTTGTATAAACTTTTTGATCTATGCTCTTAAAAATTTGTCAGCATGAAACTGGATTCCTTATTTCTTGAAAAAACTCTAAAATTGTGTTTGTGACTCTAGTTGGTCACTTTTATAATTAAATTAAAGAATTTATATGTTGCATTTTTGTGTCTCATTGCAAAGAAAGCGACATTTTCTCCCATAGGCCATATCATAATTACTATTACAGTGACCGCCGCTTATAAGAAACACGTTCGTTTCGCTTGTTTTGTTTCTTATAAGCAGTTGTTTCTTAAATCCGGAAATTTTTTAAATATCGTTCTTCCATTGTAAATACTAACTATTGAACACAGTTTTACAGAATTTAAAAGATAAATGTATATAACTTTTAGTTTGCTTTTGCCAATAACTAAAGTGCTTTTTTTAACAGTTCCCGTCACATTTGTTAACAGAACTGTAACTCGATCTTTTTGTTTTTTTTCCAACGGATGATAGATAATTTTTGAACATCATTGTATACTCGGGCATCACTCTAAAATAGAGCCCAGTCTCATCAGTGTTAAAAATTTGATGAGGAGCGTATATTTCTAATAGAGGTGGTAAGCTTTGTGTAATCCATGAAGATGCCTACTCGGAGTCCGCGTCCTGCTTCTCTCCATAATTTTTTTTTGTACACAATGTTTTTTCGTTCTTTCCAGCGGTTTAACCAACCATCAGTCGCATGAAATTCTTTTTCTACTAATTTTTCCGCAAAATTTTCTGCTTTTTTCAGTAAAATTGCCCTACTGATAGGAGTGTTCTTTAATCTGGCGTTAGAAAACCATTGTAAGAGTGCTTCCTCTATAGCAGCTGCCTTTCCTTCTCGTTTCCGTTTTCTTTGAAGATTACAATTTGGCGTCAAAATTTCATTTCTGCCTTTCAGGATTTTACATAATGTTGAGTGCTGAATTTCTAATGCAGAAGCAGCTTCTCTTTGACTACACGGAGGTAGAGAATCATACTTTTTAAGTAAACATTGCTTTTCAAGCAAAGTAAGGGTTTTTCTCTTTTGCGACATGCTTCCACTAGCAAAACATAAAATGACTACCTAAAGCTGTACAAATTTTATTTGAGTGCATAAGCAAAGATGTCTTTCCTTATCAGTACGTTTCCTTAACTGCCAAAAGATTAAAACTCGTTTCTTACTGATTTGGGGTTGTTCCCCCCAAGCCTTTCTACGGAGAAATTCTCTGTCATCCTTTGTTACATAGCAAACTTCCACCCCTCCAAATTTTCTGTAGAAAACTGTTTCTTATAAGCGGAATCGTGTTTCTTATAAGCGACATAATTTTAATGTTAAAACGAAGTTTGTATTTGTTTCTGTCGTTTTGGGTCTTATAAACGGCTGTTTCTTATAACCACTGAATCTTATAACCGGCGGTCACTGTAATACCAAATTGGCTGTATTATGTGTGACTTAACATTCTGTAGAATAAAGGGTGTCGTTGGCATCTGACATGGAAGCACTTGTCAGTCATTCAATTTTTGGATTTTTATTTTCCAAATACTGGCATATTATTATAAACCCTTTCAAGAACTTCCTCATTTCCACAAGTAAGAATTTATACATTTACACATAAGCTCTAAACTAAAATGAGTGAAATATCTTCATCAATATGAATCAAATGCATATCATAATTTAAATTAATTTGATTGGCTGTGCTCTTCACTAATTATGAAAAATGTATTTATATAATTGATTTATTTTAACAATTTTTAACCTGATATCTTTTTAATTGCATAAAAGTAAGTTTTGCCCCTTCTAGAACATTATAGGTAGTCACCGCCTTTTCTCTATTATCTTTGTTCCACAGTTAGAAATGCTAACTACCACATTTGTAATTAAGAAGAAAAAGACTAATTTTTAATTACATTACACATGTAAATATAGATTTAAATATATAAAATTTCTAATTTATGGTCTTGAAATGTCAGATATTGAAATGCGCTATATAGAAAATATCCTTTAATATAGAATTAAAGGGGGGGGGGGGGGGAGTTATAACTTTCCCAATGGTTGAACAGTTACATAAGTTCTCCATAAGGTTTTTCCTACATTAATCTTACATAAAGGTATGATTTCTATGTATGTGTGTGTCCATATAGTCTGTAATGAGAAACCTAAGCATTGTACGACTATTAGAACAAAATTTGGTACACCGGTACTTCAGTATCTGAATAGATGCACCTTGGTGCTATTTTTTATTTAAATTTTCGAATTCATATTGTAGTTATGCTATATTTTAATTCGATGTAGGTTGATATTTATACAAATCAATTCCTTAGCGACCTAAAATATTATTGCAGAGTTGCCATTTTGACACCATCAGAAAGATCGAAGTAAGTTCTTTCCAGCAATGTTTGAACTGAATCAGTGGGATAATTCCTTCATATTTATTTATTTATGCTATATTTTAATTCGATGTAGGTTGATATTTATACAAATTGATCCCTTAGCGACCTAAAATATTATTGCAGAGTTGCCATTTTGACACCATCAGAGAGATCGAAGTAAGTTTTTTCCAGCAATGTTTGAACTGAATCAGTGGGATAATTCCTTCATATTTATTTATTTATGCATCAAAATTTGCATTTTTTACATGATTTTATATATATCATCACATCCTAAAAAATAAAATTAGCACAATTCTATATTTTAGCTAAGACACCCCATATATATGAGCATTCTAACAAAAACTTTTTTTCGATTTCATAAGTAATTTTTTAATTGATTGCATTCAGACACTGCAACAGACCATCTGCACTTCCATGTACATTCGACCCTCTCTCTCTCTGCTATGGATAGGTTCTATTTTACATTGAGGGAAGTGGATATTTTTGAATGAAGTGAAGAAAGAATTCTGCAGAGACATTATCACCTTTGCAAGCAAGCAATTGGTATGTAATGCATTTCAGTTGATTTAGCATTTCATGAGGATTTAGATTCAAACTGATTATATGCTTTTTCAGTTATGTGCAACTGTTCACTATGAAGCTCATAATTTGCTGTTGAAAGTGAAGTAAAATTTATGTTTTGTGATTTTTTTTTATTTCAGACAGTTTAGATAATTAATTTCAGATGGTTAATTTTTTCTTTTAGTTTGTTTTCACAATCTTCACAAAGTGTTCTTTAGTTTCCAATGGGAAGAGATATTCTATAGTGTAATAAAGTGATATTATACGATGTCTCAGTATACTTTGTATAATTATAAACTATCTCATTGTAAATTTTATATCATATGAATTATATCTCTGCAATATCATGTTAGAAGATTTTTTTTCTTTTTTTTCTTTTGTGGAGAGTGTATGATTATATTTTAAGGAAATTTTGTGCAGTGGTGCTCTTTATGCTTCAACTAGATTTCATATTTCGTGATGATTGGAATTAAAATTGATTTAGAAATTTAGAAACTGAATGATATTATTTAAGTAATGAGTGCTTATTTAAGACCCGGGCAATAATGGGTAATTTATTCTAGTTCATTTTATGCAATGCTTTACATAAAAAGGGTCCAGTTCACAGAAATTTCAAAATTGAGATTAGAGAACTGTTAAGTGCAGCTTTTCAAGCTGATTCTAAAAAACAAAACTGCATGTTTTTATAATAATTACAACTCATCTAATATATTTTGTATTATTAATCAGTTAAAACATTAAAACAAAGAAAACAACTTAAACAGTTTTGGGTTGATAGCAAGGATGGCTGGTTTGAACCATGAGTTTTCGTATGCTTGCCTGTTTAAATCATTGTTTTTTTTTTATTTAAACTATATTTTTTGCCTAATTTTTTTTTTTTCAAATGCCTATTGATAGAAGAAAAAAACATTAATTTCTCAGAATTGGCAACATGAAGAGCATAATGAAAATTTTTTCAGTATTTGAGAAGTATGCGGCAACCCAAATACACTGAAAACCAAACAGGGTGCAGTTGTTGGTATAATGATTATAAATCACCACATTATCTCAGAAACAAGATTACCAGCAATTGGACCCTTTTGTTATAAACCATCACATATGATAAAATAAGTTAAATACCTAAATGATTATTTTACTGCTAAGAAAATATCTTCATTTCATTAATAACATGTTTGAAAAACAAAATTTTTGTATACATATGAAATAAATATAAAAAGCTTAGTGAATACAAACAAATTGCAAAAATAAAAAATAGTTTCACCAATAAAATGAAATACACTAAAAATCATGTACAAATGCAGATTCCAGCGATATTGCTACACGGTCCTACAAATTACTAATAGATTAGATAAAAAATTAAAAAGTTATATTTTTGTTAAGGCATAATACAAAACATATTAGGAATGGTATCAATCAGTTTCAGAACATAAAACAGCCTTATTTTTTGAAGTAAAGTAGTTTAATGTAAAGACAGAGAAACCATGCTTTTTTTGCAGCAATTCATTTTTATTTTAATGCATGAAACTTGACATTAAAAACTTATAAATAATAAAAAAAAAAGTCAACTGTTAAAATTTCCGGCTAAGTATAGTGATTTTCATACGTGACCATGAGTGGTTTAGTATAAATTGCAGCGTTTGGTACCAATGTATCAAAAAAATTCACGTTTTTACCACACTTAAAAAATTAGACAGCACTGACCACTGCTATAATGTTATCGAATAAGGGGATTCCCCAGTAACTACTGGGAAATCCCCTTATTCGATAACTCTTACTTACCCATTTCGTATGACATTTACAAAACAAATTGCATCATTTTAAGTTTATTAACTCACAATATTTAATCAATTGTTCGTGTTATCAGCCATACATAGTGCTATCAATTGTATACTATTTGAACATTTCTGACCTTAAGAAGTGAAAAAAGGTATTTTTATCTAGATAAAATTTTTACCCTAGATAACATTTAACAAAATGTTGAAAGTTACAAAGATTCTTAAAAGGCAAACCATTCCTTTAGAAGTTAAATTAAAAATTTTGGACTGTCTTGCGAAAGGTGAAGGTGCAACATCTGTGAGCAAGGATTTTGGCATTAACGAAGCTACTATCAAAACCATTAAGAAAAATGATAATGCCATACAGAAATCTGTCATCTGCACATCAAAACTTAGTTCCAAAACATTGTCATACATTAGAGATAAAGTGTTAGTAAAAATGGAAAAATGTGAAGTGCTTTGGATGGAGGATTTATTGCAAAAGAGAATACCTGTAGATGGAAATATTGTAAAGCAGAAGGCACTATGAATTTATAAGTGCAGATATCGGAGCCATCAATAAGTCGTCAAGATAAGAGAAAATAATTTTCGGATAGTGATGGATGGCTAACGGGATTTCTTAAAAGAAATTTATTTCATAATTTAAAAATTAAAGGAGAAATTGCATCAGCAGATGAAGAGACTGCTAAAAGTTTTCCAGCAAAGCTAGCCAAAATAATCGAAGATGGGGGCTATGTTCCCGACGAACTTTTCAATGCTGATGAAACGGGCCTATTCTGGAAAAAAAATGCCTGCCAGAACTTTTATAGCAAAATCTGAAAAAATTGCTAGCGGGTTTAAAGTTGCTAAAGTTCGGGTGGCTTTTTTATTGTGTAGCAACACTTCTGGTGACAAAAGGTGCTTTGAGAGGGAAAAACATTCAACAGTTGGAAGTTCATTGGAGGGCGAATAAAAAGACCTGGATGACAGCAGGTCTATTTACGGAATGGTTTGAAGAATGCTTTGTTCCTGAAGTTAAAAGATATATGGAGCAACGATGTCTTGATTTTAAAGTTGGCCTGAATGCGCCAAGAGTGGTAACTCAGTGTCCAAACAACGATGGAATCTTCTAAAATTACAGCCTTGGCACACGAAATTGGAGGAGAAGGATTTGAGGACCTACAAATTGAAGACATTGACGAATTAATGATAGATAAACCTCTAGATGTGGATGATCTGATTGATTTAATAACGGATGACAGTAATAGTATTGAGGATCATAATAGCGATAATGAGGAACAGGCCGAAATATGTCAACTAACTGCTAGTTTAATTGGGAGGGTCTAACATTTAGGAAATGTATAGTGAATAATTTTTAAAAAATTGATCCAAACATGAAAAGTGCTCTAAAATTCGAACGAGATATGAAGAATTGTTTGGCTGGGTATAGTACAACTCCAGCGAGAAGGCATTTGGGTGACGTGATTTTAGACGAGTCCATTAGTTCAATGACATGTAGAAACGTCTTAAGAAGAATGGGTTTCCAGAATTGGCGCCTTTAGTGCGAATTAATTTATAATTTGTGCAGTACGATAAAGAGCTTTATATGTATAAGTACATTCAGTGTAAGTGTTGGGATATGGTGGAATTGTTTTCTTCACAATGATTAAAATTATTTATTACAATAATGGTTGTAAATATTTTATTAAAATTGAAGAGTTGTGTTGTAATACTTTTCTTGTAACTTAAACTCTTTTATTTAGTGAGGAATGCACAACGTGACATACGCACATCTCTATATTTTTATCATTATATATTTTACCCTTTATATAACGCGTTTAACTTCTACCAAACACAGAGAAAATTTTTCAATCCAAATACTTTTGCTGCCGTTGAAAATCATTTCAGTAATATCTATGCATCACATTTTATACAGTTACATATTTCATAAAGTATTAATATTTGTTCATTTTGAAAAAATTTTTAGTAATTTAATTAATTTTAAATATGTTATCTAAACATTATCCTTGTTTGTGTGCCACTATTTGGACAGTTCTGCATTAGAGCTTAGCTCTGCATGGTCATGTCATCTAAGGAATCTATAAGTCAGTCATCTAAGAAATCAATAATATTCAGTCTTTTGAGTATGTTAGCTTGTAATTTTTTGTGCATTATTTTTTACAGTGAGACAATGCAATGCGTCTATTTTTTAATTTAGTTTATTATTATTTGAATTAAATATATAACTATGTTTATTTAAATTTACTTAAACTAATGAATATATTTGTTACAGATAAATGTACTTTTAAATCTTGATCATTTTTATAGTTTCAAAAATTATGAAAGTACAGTTCTGTACATCCCCCCCCCCCCTTCTGCATTAAAAAAAAAAAAAATCCCGATAGCATGCCAAATCTGGCAAACGTGCTCTGTTTACATTGTAGTTTAGTTGGTTCACCTTACGCACGCTAGTGTTTATGTGACATCCCATGTTAAAAATTTTGCCATAGAGGCCTATAGGTGTGAACCTTCTGAATATAGTATTCTATGGGTTTAGTATTCAGTAGATATTCTAGATATAGATGGCACCACAAAAACAATTTATAATAATTAGCTTCTGGGACTTCTCCTGTACTAAAATCTTTGTAGTTTATTCAATAGAGAGCAGGTAGGTCGCATCTTCTTTTCTTTGCATTTGCGCAATAAATTAAATGTATTTTGCATTTTCAATCCATTTACTTAATAACTTTAAATTCTTTATTTAATAATTTCTGCATAGTATCCTTCATATTTTTGTGGGCTATAGTATCTAAAAAATTTTTATATATATATATATATATATATATATATATATATAGAGAGAGAGAGAGAGAGAGTTGAAGTTTAGAAAGCACGTTGGTTTGTATGCGAGCCATTGCAGATCCTGACAAAGAAGCTGTTTGCATACAAACCAATTCTCCTTTTTTAAATATGTTTTTCTTGTGCTTTTTTCAAGTTCAAATGCTAACTCTTGGAATTTTTGGTGGGGCGATGTTATGCATATTCTTTTTCTGTAACATGTTGTTAATATGATTAAGTTATGATACATGATTAAGTTAACTTACTAAACAAAAAAAGGCTATCACAATTTTTACATTAAATCTAATTTGTTAACTACTAAAAATTTGAACTTGCTGACCTTAGTGGAAAATTTTCAGTTGAATCTTCATAAAAAAATAAAAATCTCAAAAGAGGCTTCTGCCTTTTTCTTTTGTTTTAAATTTAGCTTTCCAACATACCTGATTCAGTTAACTTACTATACTAAAAACTGTTGATAATTTTTGTCATTGAATTTAATTTGATAACTACTAAAAATTTTGAACTTGCTGACCTCAGAGGAAAATTTGAAATTGAATCTTCACAAAATAAATATCTTTACCATCTTAAAAGAGGCATCTGTAACATCACTTCAAATGGTTTTATTGGCTCTCTCAAATTTTCATAGTATCTTTCCCTTGCTTTGTATATATTTTGCAGCATAGAGAAAGTTCAATAATAATAATAATAAATCAGCATATCATAACTATTCTGCTACACATTTTCCTACATTTCTCTGCTAAATCAAACATGTACCACAGAAAAAGATGTGAAAAGCTTATTTGCTTAAGGTTTCTTGTTTATCTATTGAATTATCTTAAGAGTGTAACAGATGAAATCAGAAAAATATAAATTTAAGTAATTCCATATCTCAGATTCTAAGCAGGTTTATTTTTTGTTAATGTTATTTAAAAATCTGATTGCTAATAATGTCATTGCATGTACAGTGGATAGCTAGTTATGAGATAATGTAAATTTAATAATTAAAAAGTAACAGGTTCAGTGTAATTAAAAAGTGACAATTTTCAGAGTAAAGGTTTATACACAGTACAGGTGACCACTGGTGTTTACAAGCGATGCATCAAAGGAAAATTGTTTATAGCAATACAGGATGTGGGTTTAGAAGGAGAAACTAATGAAAAGAAAATTTTGGACGCATTACATCATTTGGTTGCACATGCTATGTATGCAAACTTAGATTCTGTAGTGTGCCAATACCTTTTCTTATAGTATGAGAAAGTAAATATTATTCTTAGAAAAAAAATTCAAACTATTATTTAGTATTTAAATTATAAAAGTTCACATTAACATAAATTAATATAGAAAACATTCGCTGTAGGTATCTTTGTTTTCTAGGATTTATGTCATGTAATTTCAGATAATTATTTCATACACTAAATAGAAAGAAAATTACCCATGTTTGTTGCATCTAACCCTAAATGCAAGTACCAAATAACTTTTTATATCTTATTAAACAGACATGTCATTTAAGTCACATAACAAATTTGTGCGCTATTTATGATGCAGGGATCCCTTGAAAACCCTTCTTAAGACAGTCATGTAACATTGATAAGAAAAAACACAACAAATGCAGAACCAGGTTACATACACAATGGGCATACTATACTAGAAATTATGTACATGCTTGTAAAATGACACTGAAAAATTTGCTTTCTAAAAATACATTGAATATTTTGTAATGTTCATACTCAAACTCTGCAATGAAATTTCCAAAGTTTTCCAGAAGAATTTTTGCATACTTTCAGTCTGAATCATAACATTTTGTAGCATGTATTGATTTTATTTGTTGAAATAAATACAAATTTAAAAAACACAAAAAAATTTAAATGAAAACATTTTGAATTTCTTAAGACGAATGGCTGATTCCAGACTAAAATAAAAATTTTCCAGGTATTAAATAAAAAATTGCATATTTTCATGAGTTTTCTCTGGGATTTTGAGCGAACTTAAATTTCCTGAGAATTCCAGATTTTCTCCGATCTAAATGAAGTGTATGAACCATGTTTTGTTAACTGCATATATAAAAATTATCAACAAATTGCCAGACTGATTTAATGATTTTTAGTGCTGATTTTGTATTATTAAAATGCTTATATAAATTCTGCTTTCTATTAAGAAGATTCTTGTTTTGATGACTATAACCTAAACTTACCTAGAAATATAAATCAATATACCATGCAATATACTGTTCCCAAACTTATCTATTCATGAAAAATATTGGCTACAAAAATGTTCAAATCAATGCAATAAAAAGAGAAATAACATACCAGTGCGGAAAAAAACCCGCACATTAGAAAAATTCATCTAGTCCAGAGCTTACATGTAGAACACAAGAGGAAAACATGGGTAAAGCACATCAACACTTATAGTTCATCGTCACAAATGATCCTTTAACACATTAGATTCATTTCGCATTATAGAAAGAGGATGTGAATAGATGATGAAAAGTTCTTTGTGTTAAAGGAAATTTATCTCTTCAAAAAGTTCATAGCACAGCACGTTTTCAACTTACCAGTTCTAGAAACTTACATTTTTAAACATTCATGGAAAGAAAAGGAAATTAGGAACACGCCCTGTTTGTTCAGTCCATTAGTCCAATTTGTAAACTTTTATACACCCTTGCAGAAGTCCCAAAGAGCCCTCTAACACCCACATGTCAAGAGTTCACCCACTGAATTATAAGTTCTTAAATACTATTATGAAAGTTCTTAAACGGGCTTATTTAACACAAAAGAAAGTTCCAATTATTCGGTAAATATACATATTTTCTTCACAAAATTGAATTTTCAGCAGTGAGAGCATGCAAAAATTTAAGATAAAGTGGTGCAAAAAAGATCAGGTGGAAACGAATAAGTGAATGCGCCATTTTCAAGATCTTAAAATCTCGCAGCTTTTTCTCGGTATTTCTAAGAGCAATCTCCCACTGGCACTATAATGGCAATATATCTTGCTCCTTTTAAGTTGGTATCTTCATTTATGAAACACTTTCGAATTTCAGCCAACTGCTAATGCAGTGTCACACCAGAATAATTTGCATTTCATAGAAATAAATCCCACATTGGACAGTTGTTGCCAGGTTGGCAATATATGTAGAGCTAACCTCAAAGAATCAGGAGGGCTTCTACGAGATGATGTATGAGCACCACGCCGACGCTCATGGCGATCACGGTCTTCTCTAGATGATCTAGAACTCCTCACTTTGCTTCTTTTTGCATCGCGCAATATAGACATATGGTCAATATTTTCATCAACAGGAAATAAACGGCACAATTCTTCTCCCACTTTTGGTTCAATTTCCTGAAATTAAAAATACAAAATGTAAGATTATAATATGTAAATACAAGATGTAATTCAAAGTGCTCATAACAAAATCTTCAAAATTCACATTTTCAGAAATGATTCAAGTAAGATTGAAAAGCGAAATAGGCTAAAACAGAACCCAATATGCACACCCTAATTAAGAATTCTTACACTATACTTGGAGGGAAGGGTGCACATGTTTATTAGATGAAATTTTAAACTTTTTCCTATATAATTTAAAATTACTATTAAGTTAAAAAATAAATTTGGCAAGATAAAATATGTAACTTTTTTGTCAAATTTAATATCATTATCAAGGCAATGCTATATTTGCTCAGAATATTAATTTGGTATGGTAAAAAATCATGGCAACTATACAAAAATAGAAGCAATTTTTCATAAATTTTTATGTTTCTATAATTTATTAAATTTTTATTTTATTTCAACGTACTTTTAGTCACTGATTCTTATACTTTCCAAATAGCACTGCAGCATTGTTATTTATTTATTGAAATAAACAAATGAAGTACAATGAAAATGATAAAAACAAATCCAATATCTTTCTAGAACTTTAAGGATTTTAAAATTTTCTTAAATATTTTAAACAAAGGGTAACTTTTTTTGCTTTCGTTACACTTATAATTTTTTTACAATTTATTTAAGAATAAACAAAATTACTGTGAAAAGCATATTTACAAAAAATTTGCAAGTTTCGGAAGTATAGTGCAACTAAAATTGGTAGATACATTATACATACAAAAACAATAAGTAGGCAAGCTACATTTATTTCTATTGGTAAAAAGCTTTACAATCAAAATGTTTTATAACTATGCAAGAAAAGTTATATTAGATAACACAATTTTAATGTGCTAATTCTTAATAGTAAAAGAAAGCATTCACATTTTAAAATCCAGAGGAAAAAACACATGAGCTTTTTCATTTACTACATTGAAGGAGGAAGTATATTAAATAATTTAAGACTTTTCCAAAGTGCACTAAATAAACACATACAATGAAGTAAGTTCTACATTATGATGTATATAATGAAAGCATAAGAGTTTACAAAATGATGCAAGAACACAGACTATCAAATTCCTGAAAAGAAACTGAAACATCACTGAAATTCAAAACTAATCATTTGAGTAAACCAAATAAATGTGATAAAATATCTATATATACTAATTGTCAAGTGTCCGTCACACTTTTTTTAGGCACTTCCTGAATAGATAGAGACTTGCAATCTGGTACACGGCTCGGTCGTTCGATAAAACTCCCTGGAAATATCGAATTTTTTGAGAATGTTCTCTAGAGAGTGTGTGTATTCCAAACCAAAATGCTTGAAAAGTGAAATGATAGAAAAGTATACTTTGCGATGAGATAGAGACTTTAAATTTAGTGTATGGGTAAACCGTTCGAAAGGAAGAAAGTGTGCTATTTCAGATTTTCAATATTTGCTACTCTAGGGGGTGACGCAAACTGAAATGTTCGATTTGCCGAATAAATGAGAAACGCCTCCTTTAAAAATGTAATAGAGGCTTGATATTTGGTATGTGGGGAAATAATCTGATAAAAAACAAAAAATAGAGTCTTTCAAAATTGTTCATTTTAGGGTGTGGCTACTCCACACAAAAACGTTCGAAACGTAAAATGATAGTAAAAATATGCTTTGCAACAGAATAGAAACTTCAAATTTGGTATATAGGTAGATAGTTCAAAAGAAGGAAAGTGTGCAATAGAAAATTTCCGATAATTGTAATTTTGAAGGGTTCCGCACACCAAAACGTTAAAAAAGTGAAATGATAGAAAAACATGCTTTGCGATAAGATAGATACTTCCAATTTGGTGTATGGTGATATTGTTCGAAAGGAAAAAAGCGTGCAATTTCAGATTTTCAATATTTGCTACTTTAGGGGTGTCACATACCAAAATGTTCAATTTGCTTAATAAATGAGAAACACCTAATTTAAAATTTGATAGAGGCTTTAAATTTAGTATATAGGATAATCATTTGATAAGAAACCCAAGACTAATAGTTTTCATAAGTGTTCATTTAAGAGGGTGCTCCACATGAAATCAATTGAAAGACGAAATGATAAAATTGCATGCTTCAGTATGAGATAAAGACTTCAAATTTGGTGTGCGGGTAGATAGTTCAAAATGAAGAAAGTGAGCAATTTCAGTTTTCTAATATTTTCATCTTTAGGGGGTTCCGCACACCAAAATTTTCGATTTTAAGAAAAAATGGGAAACGTGAATTGTTAAAATTTTATGGTATCCAGGGGTTTCTTACTGCGAGACTGTTGATTTTCAACGGGTATTCAGCTAGGGTTAATACAATACAAGCAAAATAATACAAAGTATATAATTACAAGCAAAGTAAGTGACAAAGGTGAAAAAATAATATTAATTAGGTTAAAATATTTTCTTTAATCCATTACTCAAAATAAAATTAACGAAATTGTGAACTACATAGTTATTTGGGAAGTTCAATGTATAAGCAATTACTATTTTTGCTTTAATTCAAGTTATTTTAAAATTTGCAATTAAAACATGCATAGTTGTAATGTCAGTTCAACCATACAAGATTATTATTAAACCATATACACTGCTGGCCATCCAAAATGCAACACCACAAAGGAAGCATCCAATAAGCATGAAATTTGCACCATAAGTAGACCTCGATAGGAAATACAAATGATTATAATTTTAGCTCATATGCAAATCATGTGCGCCAGTAGCGCCACCTACAAGCGCTATATAAGGGGAGAAGAGAAGGCTGTTTTTAAGTACAAGAATGTTGTTTTCACCCTGTATTTTTATGTGGGAAGCTTCAGTATGCCTCGTCGAAGAATACGGCAGCCATTCCAGCAAGTTTCTGAGTTTGACAGAGGAAGACTTGTGGCTTATAGAGATTGCGGATTATCCTTCCGAGAAATCGGTGCTCGTGTTGGACGAAATCAAGCCACAGTGATGCGAATATAGAATCAGTGGGTGCAGGAGGGACGGATCAACCGACAGGAATGATTGCACCAGCCTCGTCGCACCACCGAACGTGAGGACAGGCATGTTGTGCTCATGGCAATGATGGATCGCACTGCAACATTAACAACCCTAGCACAAGAATTAAGGTCTGCTGCATAACAATCTGTGTCAGCACGTACCATTCGACGTCGTCTGCAGCAATGGGCAATTTCAGCAAGGCGTCCATTGCTGCGATTACCTTTGACTCCAAACCATAGGCGTATGCGGCTGCAATGGTGTGTTGAACGCCGGACATGGGCAAACGAATGGAACGACATTGTATTTTCAGACAAATCACAATTCTGCCTGCAACATCTCGATGGTCGTATCCGGGTTTGGCGGCACCGTGGCGAGAGAGTGCATAACTCTTGCATTATGCATCGCCGTACCGGTCCTTCACCTGGCGTTATGGTTTGGAGTGGCATTGGATTTTACTCCCGTACCCCCCTAATATGCATTGCCGGTACACTCAACAGCCACCGCTACATTTCTGAAGTTTTGGAGCCTGTTGTCTTACCTTACCTTTAAGGCTTGCCTGCGGCCAAGTTTCAACAGGACAATGCGAAACCACACGTGGCACATATCATTTAACATTTTTTCAGTGCCCACCAAGTTCCACTGATTCCTTGGCGCGCCCGTTCCCAGATCTGTCGCCCATTGAACACGTCTGGTCGATGATTGGCAAACGACTGGCCCAGCAAACACCACCAGCTGCTACGACAGATGAAGCTTGGCAACGTGTGGAAGCAGTATGGACTGACATACCACAAGAACACATCAAAAGTCTCTTTCTTTCAATGCCGAGGCATGTAGCAGCAGTTATTGTCAGCCATGGCGGCTGCAGAAAATACTGATTTCTTCGTGTTCCGCAAGTCGAAAGGGGCTGTATTTCAATCAATTCATCCTTGTACTTTATGTTCTTTGTCCAATAAGTTTGGCTTTGATATCTCTTATCTTTCATGGTGTTGCATTTTGGATGGCCAGCAGTGTATTTTAATTAAATTATTTCAATTTCATACCATAGCTGCCAACCTCCAAATATGAAAAAAAAAAGATGGGAAATTTTGCACGACAACACAACCTATACTTCTTACTGTTATACTTAATCTAAGCATAAAAAGAACAACTTTTCAACAAATAAAACTGAAATATGTAATGACTATAACAATAACATGCAGCAGGTATCACACTTTCATTTCCAATAGCAAAAAAACAGTATTTGATGTCTGCATTTCCTTTAATTGACATTTTTTTGTCCACATGCTTCTTAATTTTGGCGTGGGCAAAAATATCCCCTCTTCCACTGTGAAATATTGAAGTCTATTGCACAGATTGAGCAAAAAACATTCAAAGACAACTTCTTTAGACAATTTCAAAATAACATAGCTGCCAACCTACCAGAAAGAAAGATAGGCACACATTTTGTTAGGAAACTTTTTTTAAGGATTTTTGGCTGTACTAACGGGGCTCATTAATGCAATCACTTAAAATTTAAACTGTACAGCAACTGATACATATATTGAGCTTATTTAACACATAATCAACAACGAAATGGAATAATTTTATCAAATTATTTTTATTAAGTATTAATATTCATTCCATCTGATAATTCTGAACCCATGTCTTCTTTCTTTATATTATTTTTAAAAATTATTTAAACTAACATTATTATGCTATTTTCATTTAAACTAAAGGATGAAACAAATGTTAATTTTTCACTAAAATTCTAAAAATATGTAAATTTAAATACAAATGCATCAAATTTTAATTCATGCTTTTGAAATGGTTGTATTTCTCAAGTACCCAAATTAATATTTTAATATTGTTATTCAGAAACTAATTCTTAATTTCGTTAATTAATAAGCTTGAAAAATATTTTTTCTGTATAAAACATGAAATAATTTAAAAAATTTTGCTGATGCAGACAGATTGAAAATTGGAAATTATTTTCAAAATTAAACTAAATATAAGGAGGATGGAGTATAAATGCCGGCTTCCACGATACTGCTGCAAAATAACCTTTCATTTCATTAATAATATGTTTGAACAATAGTTTTTCTGTGTAAAATACAAAATAATTATAAAAAATTTTGATGATGCAAATAGATTACAGAAGTGAAAAAATACTTTCACAATAAGACGAAATATAAGGAGGATTGTGCATAAATGCCATTTTTAGTGAACCTGCTGCAAAAAAGCCTTTCACTTTGAAAAATAGTTTTGTACATATAAAACAACATCAATAAAATTCTAGTCAATGCAAATTAGTTTCTCTCACATTAATTAAATAATCATTGGTCATCTCTTTTTCTTGACGCCGTGGGAATTGCAGTTTGAGCTCCGATTACACGATAGCTGGGAAATGGATTTTTAGATGAAAGAAAGGGAAAACTTTGATCTCAAACTTTGTGACTTTGTTTCTTGTTTCATGACATTTTCGGAACATTCGTGATCTATTTCCGATCTTTTTACCTGTAGATACTCTTATGCAGATTTGCATAAAAAAAAAGTACAAACGTCACTCGCAATCCATTCCTACACTATAGCAGAAAATTGATAAGCAGAAAACAATTGAAAGTCACATGATTTGCATTATTTCTGCCTAAAAAGGGGGAAAATAAGGGCAGCTGAGTTAAAACTGGGAGACTGAGCAACTTACTTGGAAGATATAGAGGAAGGCAGCGAGCCTCCCGGTAAAACCGAGAGAGTTGGCAGCTATGTCATATGAACAATTCATTACATGGCCATTAGATTTTCTCCTTAAAACTCAATACTTTGTTACAACTTATGTAAATTATTATAACCATGCACAAAACAATTTTAATAATTAACAATGTTGCATAACTGATTAATTAAGACATCAATAACTGTATCATTTTATATATTCATGATATTACCTGGCCATCTCTACCAATTTTTACTTGCTTTCCTTCATTCCAAGGGTTATATAAGTGTTGAGTCTTTGTAAAAGAAAGTTCTCGCCTACAATAAAAGGAAAACAGGGGAAAACATTAATAGATTAATATGAGATTCAAATAGTACACATTTTTTTTTTGGATTTATACATCAGCAAAAATTTAAATGTGTACCATGTATTAAAATCAATATCTCTGAATTAAATGTTTATATTATTTAAGGTCATCAAAATTTTAATTTAGATAAAAAATGAATTATGAAGATACTGTCAAGACAATTTATGATACTGTCATTACACTTGTAGGAAATGATTTTTCTATAGATATTTTTATGGATACAAATATATCATACATTTTTGAAGTTGTTACTGATGTATGGTTTGAGGGCAAATATTGACACAAAAATATCATAATATAATTTATTTATAAAGGCCAATACCAAGACTTGCTTAGACTAGTAGTATATCAAATGAATATATAAAATTTAAAATTGCATTCAAAGCTGCATTTTATACCAAAAGTTCACATTAAATTTTTAAAAATCTAAATACTGAAAGAAAAAGGAATTTTTGAAAAAATTAAAATTTTTTTTATAGTAATTGAAGCATATATAAGGTTCTTATTATCTGAATATTACAAAATATATCAATAATCAGTGAAACACTTTAGAAAGCATGGCATTATTTGTATTGGCTTTCTGTAAACTTTATGTATGTGACATTACTTATAATTTGGGACTAAATATTAGAATTACAGGTAAGAAAAAGCAAATCTGATTTGTTACTTCTACAACTATGGATTTTTTCACTGATTTGCTAAGAAAGTTATAATTTGGAACTTATTATTTTGCAGAGGATGCAATGATTATAAGTTATATCATACTCTCACAAACAATAGATAACAATGCAAATGAAGGAATATCTTTGCTAACTTCTTACAAAACTCTGACATGAAAACAAACTGTTAGCAGATAATGATTTTTTGTCACAAGCTTTACATATGCATCTTTTATAACAAATACAATTGATCCAAATTGGAACAAAAATAAACTGACCAAAATGGCACTAATATGGAGGAAAATTGAAATTTATTTAGCACTCCCCAAATATAACTTTGATTCAACATTCAAGCACTGAGAGTCATGTAATATAATAACAAGAAAGATCAATCATGCATAAAGCATTGATTATGAAACACTTTCCAACTTCAATGCAATTTCATTTAAACATCTCTAAAATGCAGTACATTCCTCGGTAATATTTTAAAAATTACCACAATACTACATTAATTTATTATATTTGAAAGCTTAAAAATTCATCGAAAAAATTGAACTTCATTCAAATGACAGCATTGAAATGTAAATTGCCTGGTTTAAACATCCCTAAAATATGATACATTCCTCGGTAATGTTTTTAAAATTATCATAATACTACAATAATTTATTATATTTGAAAACTTCATCGAAAACAATTGAAATTTATTCAAATAACGCCATCGAAATATAACACGCCTGGTTCTCTCTATAAAAACAGTATTTCATTCATAAACATTTTTCCATTAATTTTATTAATCACAATACTATAATAATTTATTTTATTAAAAAAATTAAAACCATGGAGATACAAGTAATTTAACTCTATGCTTAAAACTTCATCGAAAAAATCGTCCTTCTCTTTGTAAAATCAATGAATAGTTCATTTATATCAGCTATGCAGACTCCATGAGCTAAATAATTTTGCTTTAAAGAAATGCAGCAATTCTTATACAACTCATTCTACATATTTTGCTGTTTACATTTCCCATAAGTGAACAAGAAAGATCAATCATGCATAAGCATTGATTATGAAACACTTTCGAACTCAAATGCAATTTCATTTAAAAATTTCTAAAATGTGATACATTCAGTGGTGATATCTTTTACATTATCACAGTACTACAGTAATTTATTATACTTAAATATTTAAAACTGTATCGAAATATAAATCATTTGTTTCTCTATGCAAAATCAATGAATATTTTATTCATATAACTTGTATTCCAGACTCCAGAGCTAAATAATTTTGTGTGTAAAAAATTCAGCAATTCTTATGTAACTCACCTTAGAATCGCTTAAGATATTTGCATTCTGCATAAGTTAAAATTAGGCTTCGTTGAAGAAATAATAAAAGTTTAGAGATTATTTAAAATCACAACTATTGTAATTGCGTAGGCACAGAATTTAGATACACAGATCCCGGCCGTCCAATTTATTGCTCGAGTCCTCTGGATGAGTCGGACGGTCTGGTTCTTCCAACAGATACACAGATAATATATGTGTGTGTGTGTGTATGTATTCAAAGTACTGGAATCGTGCCGAAGATCGGAACTCGAATTTTCGAAGGATTTACAAGTTTTGGGAGTTCTAGAACACGAAAAAACTATTTTTAGGAAGACGTCTGTGTGTGTTTCTGTGTGTCTGTGAGGATATTGCATCCACTCTAACTGAAAAACTAATGGACCGAATTTCATAAAATTTGGTAGGTGTGTTTTTTGTGGGAAACCTTGATGTTCATTAGATTATAGTACGATTCATAATAAGAGAATCTGCCTTCTTTGCGAAATGGCTGGCAGAAATTGTCTTTATCCACTCTAGCTAAAAACTAATGGAACAAATTTAACAAAATTTTGTATATAAATCATTTGTAGGTTATTCTAGTATGATTCGGAAAAAAGGAACGGTCTGTTTTTGCGAAATGGCCCGCAAAAATCGTTAAAAATAAAAATAAAAGGCTATGTGTGCTCAATTATATCAATTAAATTCCTATTTTATACGTGATTTTTGACAACAAAAAGAATAAGACTAACCCTATTACTCTAGGATTAGCCGTTCTTGAGATATTCTAGTTTTTTTGCGTTTTTGCTACGTCACGTTTGACAATAAGTCCTGCTATCAAATGAGAACCAAATTCAAATTTAACGTGCAAATTCAATGTCATTAAAAATACTTATGGCTGTTATTTTGTGCAGATAAACTCAAATTATTATTGAAGAAATAAAGAGAACATGAATATGAGTCTGCAGGGAAAGACATGTGCTGCCCACATCAGAATTTTTAACAATATTATAAGAATGATTTATAGAAGTGAACGGGGATTATTTGCAGGCCATTTCGAAAAAAATGTAGGATCTATATTTAAAGATCCACCAAATTTTTGTAGAATAAAATGTTCAACAAATTTAAGAGGTGTACCAAATTTTAACTCTCTAGGACGTAGGAAAGTGCATTAAAAATGCCATCAAATAAGTATATCATGAAGAGTTATATAAAATTAAAAAAAAAAATTTGAAAAATTGTTATCTACCAAATTTATTTTAAAATGTGAAGCCTCTCTCATATACAAAATAATTAAACTCTTGGAAAGATATTTATTATATAATATATCTCTTTTTTCTTTCTGGAGGATATCCCAAAAGTCAGAATTTAATTGAATTTGTTTTTCTCCCTATATTAACTAATTTTTAATTAAAAAACTACCTTACATAATTTACTGAAATTTTTTTTATAAATTTTATGGGATAATGTGAATATTTCCTAAAAATTTCGAAGCAATTTGTGAATTTTAAATTTGCTTAAAAAATGTTTGAAAAATTAGGTCCCATAGGGTTCAATGTATATCATTTTTTCAACCCGAGTTCAATAAAAAAACTAATTGGGTGATATTATTTATTTATATTCCCATAGGTCCCACAGACTGTCTGAAAAACATACTGAAATTTCATTTTGATAAAGTCATTTTTACGGCAGTTATCGTGCTAACGGACAGACAGACAGAATGAACAAAGTCATAAACACTTTACAACTATGTTGTAAAGTGTTAAAAATAATATAGTGTATAAAGAAAGCTTCACAATCTGTTATGACTAATAGGGAGATCTAGGAATAAAGTACATTGCAAACTAAACAAGAAAGATCAATCATGCATAAAGCTTTGATTATGAAACACTTTCCAACTGCAATGCAATTTTATTTAAACATCTCTAAAATGCGATGCATTCAATGGTGATATTTTAAAAATGATCATAATACTACAATTTATTATATGTGAAAAACTTTATTGAAAACAAATGAACTTTATTCAAATAACGTCATCAAAATATAAATCACCTGGCTCTCAATATAAAGTGAATATTTCATTCATAAACTTTTTTCATTCCTTTCATTCAATAGTGATATTTTTAAAATTATCACAATACTACAATAATTTACTTTACTTAAAAACTTAAAACCATGGAGGTAAAAGTATTTTATAACAAAATGCTATGTAAAATCAATTAATGTTTCATTCATATCAGCTATATTGCAGACTCCAGGGCTAAATAACTTAAGTTATAGAAATTTAGCAATTCTTATACAACTCATCTTACAGCTTGATGTGTTTATATTTTCCATTCGTGAAAATTAGGCGTCATTGTAGAAATAATCAAAGTTTGATGATCAAACTCCGAAATATTGTAATTGCATTGGTGCAGTATATAGCTGCACAGGAAAAAATAAAAAGTAAAGCGGTTTTAGGATGGATGCAACACTAAATATAAATTAAAAAGAACTTTGAAAATCCCGATTCTGACACAAGACGAATGCCATATTTTATTTTGAAGTGGGTCATGTAATTTCTCCATATAATACGGGTGCAATTATTATATTAATTTTTATTTAAAAAACTACCGAACATATTTTGCTGAAATATTTTTTAAATATTTTATGGGATAATTTGAATATTTCTTAAAATTTTCGAAGCAATTTGTGAATTTTAAATTTGCTTAAAAAATGTTGGAAAATTTAGGTCCCATAAAGTTCAATGCATTTCATTTTTTAAACCCGGTTTCAATCCAAAACTAATTGAGCGATATTATTCATTTACATTCCCATATGTTCCACAGACCGTCTGAACAACATACTAAAATTTCATTTTGATAGTCATTTTTATGACAGTTATCGTGGGAATGGACAGACAGACACAATGAACAAAGTTATAAACACTTTTCAACTATGTTGTAAAATGTTAAAAAGAAAATCTATTGTCTATTAAGATGAAATTATTGACTAAGAACTGAAATAAAAACATAATTTTAAATACATTCAAAATACCACATACGGAGATGATGTCTTAACAGGGTTTATGCCCATTTTTCAAAATGAAATTCCCTGAGTTTTCCAGGGTTTCACTGTTGTCTTCATCAAAATTCCAGGTACTGCGTACTACTACATTAACACCAATTTCGAAAAATAATTTTAGATTTAACTGATATTTATTGTGAATACTTAACAGTGAGGAAAAAAAAAAACATTCAAAATAACTCAAAATTTTCTATCTCTGTATATAATTTTATCTGCATATACAGTACAACCTAGAAAATCTGGACCTTCCCAATTTCGGATTTCAAAATTTTAGGCATTATAGAGATTGGATAAAATTCAAACTTAATATCAACTAAATACGCTATAAAATATTATTTTTAGAAAAAATAATGATAATAAGTAACTGCCTTAATTGATATAACAAGCAATAAATAAAACTCTATTTAATATATATTTTACCTGCAAATATAGTCAAGTTTGAAAACACCACCTAATGCACGAGCACTTAATCCAGGAGGCAAGACCCATTGAATAGGAGGAACATCATGTCTGGATTCAGATGCCATTCTAGCAAAACCTGGATGAAATTAATATAAGTTATACATCTATATTAAAGTACTTTGAAATTAAATATAAATCAGATTTAGATTTTGCTATTTACCTTGAAATTTTCCACTTTCCTTGACAGAAAAGATTAAAATAACATTTCGGCAAGTCTAAAAATAAAACCCTTTTGTTAAATTTATAAAATATAATTATGGAACAATTGAAAATAAAATTGTAACAATTCATTTACTTAATTTTATTCAAAACAAAATGCAAATATGCTATTTTATCAAGTTGAGCTCAAACAATTATTATTAGCAGAATTATTTGAGTTTTTATATGATTCTAATAATAAATTGCATGTCAGTATAACCAGAACATGATATTCACCAACTATCATTTTCCTTAAATTGTATAACATTGAATATAACAAAGTTAATACAATTCAAAATTTTGAAAGGCAATAACTTTGTTATATTTAGCATGTTTGTTTATATATATATATATATAGATAGATAGATAATTTCTTAGTATTGCTTTAAAAAATTTGATGGCACTAGCATATGACTTTCTCAACAAATTAATTTTCATTTTGTGGGTAAAAGAATATTGGATTCCAATGTAACCCAATATCACTCAATAACATATTATACTACATTATGATTTTCTTTTGTAAAATAAATTTAGATCCTGTAACTGGTAAAAGAATATATCAGAAAGATAAGCCAATTTCATATTAAAAGAATCATGAAATCAATTTTAAATTGATTTCATGAAATTTTAAATATTTTAAATGAATTTTAAATATTTTGTTTCAAATGCAATAGAGAACAAAATCTTTACAATAAATAAATATTTAAAAACAAGAAATCAGGCTTTTTTAAATTCTCATTGAATTTATTCAATTTTTTTAATCCATTACCCATCACTCTATTAAACAACAAAAAACATAATTTTTTTTTGTTATTTAATAGATGCGTTTTGTTTACTCAACACTATCTCAATAAGCTATCCAAACAAAAAAACACAAAGAATTTTAAATTAAAAAAAATTATGCCATGTTTGTATTTTGGAGTCTTTGGCAGGTAATGATAGCTTTACCATGCTACCCAAATTGTGACTTTGCTGGTTAGAGTGAATATTACTCGATTCAAACAGATTGCATAGGTAGAAAATATTATAATTAAACAAGATATACAAAGGATCATGTACAAATATCATATTTTGCAATTCTGCTATTAAATACTCCCTTTCGTTTCATTAATAATATGTTTGAAAAGTAATTTTTCTATATAAAACAAAAAATAATTAAAGAAATTGTAGTCAATGCAAACAGATTACAAAAGTGGAAAATATTTCCCAAATTAAATAAAATATACCAAGGACTGCGCAAAAATGCAGTTTTTCACAATGCTACTTAAAATTAGTTCTTTATTTCACAAATAATATGCTTGTAAAATAATTTTTCTGTATAAAACCCGAAATAATTACATAATTTGTAGTTACTGCAAATAGATTATGTGAGAAAGATAATCAGTGGTCATCTCTCTCCAGACAAAGTTGGAATCGCCTCTTGTGAGCATTGATTTCATAATCACAGATAAATAGATTTCCAAATGTAAGAAAGCGGAAACTGACCTCAAAGCTTGTGGCTTTGTTTCAATTTTACGACATTCATGACTAATTTCATGAATGTTCATATCCTGTGAACCAGGAAAAGGATTTTTATTCATGGAAAAAAGAAAATTGAGATACTAAAAAATAAATAAATTGCAGATCCGCAAAAGAATTCTGTAGAAAAAAAAGTTATTTTATTGAATTTGCGACCCGCGCATGTGGGGAAAATTGGAAAATTACTGTTCGAAAATTTAAAATTTGCAGATAGCAAAGCACGCACTGTCAGAGTCAATAAGTGTTGGCTGGGTCATGAAAGTACACAAGTCCAGTTTTAAAGGAAAACTTCGTTCACTTTATTTGGTGAAAAACACAACTCAGCATATTACACATACCTGGTAATTTTCCATGCCGTAAAACGTCAAAATAAACTATGTACAAAAGATTTTTAGTTGTAAATGACTAGACAGAGATTCCTTGAAGCATTTGGTAGTAAATTACTATACTACCTCTATCAGTTGCGTATATTTCAGCCACCATCACTTGGTAAAGGGAAACCAAAGGATATAACATCAGGAAAATATTTAAAGCGGCTTCCGAACGTTTGTAAGTAAATTTAACGTTCAATACATCTGCATCCGTTTCGACTATTAACTGTCGTCAAAAAGATATTCCGCAGTGCTTCTGTCAAAAACATTTCTGTCTGATCTCGATCGACCTTTCTACTGTCGACCTATCTCCAATGTCTCCTGCAGACGTCTCCTTAATGTCTGATTGCTTCAAGAAACCTCTGCCCTATATATCCGAGAATGGACAGTTCCGGAAACGCCCCCGGATATGCAAATCAGATGCGTACGCATTGAGAACTGATTTGCATGAAACCTCATGTTGAAAAACGTCACGGTTCACGCCGGTGAACGGGAAGAGTCGTTCATATTAAATTTGCATAAATGCCCGCTCACGGGAACGTGAATCGCGATGTATTGATTATTTCCAACAATCGGCCCCCTCATGCAAATCCTTAAGTCTCAATGCATATGCAAAAGAAAACTTACTCTGAGAAACCAAGGTATATCAATAAACACCAAGGCCCCCAGTATCCTATCAAACATAATGAAGGAAAAAATTTAAAGTATTATATCATTATTAAATTTAAAATAAAATGCATAAGTACTTATAGCATCTGAAAAATAGTTAAGTATTGTCGACAATATTGTAACAACAACATTTCACATCAAGTAGAAATTTATATACAACACAACTTCAATGCTTAAGTATCAGCATTCAAAAATTTAAATTTTAGTTTAAATTTAATTATAAGTATCCAAAATTTAAGTATAAGCACATTATCATTTTAAACAAGTCAACTTTAAAAGATTAAGATTTTGTATAAGCATAGAATTTAAGTTTACTTTAAATTTGAGTATAAACACTATAATTCAAAAAGCTTAAAAAAATTTAGTCTATTAACACAATATAAGTATACATAATTAATACTATTAGACTGCATTGATATACCAAATATTTAAAAATACATGATGCAAGTAATTAGATAATAAAATTCCTTTATCAAAACTTTCAACACATACTTTTTACCAAGTTGAAAAAAATACAAAATTTTATACACATAAGCTATTATTTAGCATCATGCGGGTCATGGAAAATGGATGTATATACAAAGGTGTAAAGTGAAAAAGATTCAATATCACAAAAATTTATACTCAAGATATACTATCTTATATCAATGAGGTTTAAGATAAACAATAATGTATATATATGACATCTTAAAAAAAATTCCCAAGTTGTAAATTCAATTTAGTATTTAAAATTTTCTTTAGACTAAACATTTAATCTCAAAAAGTTTTGATTTAGTTTTTAAAAATTTTATTACAAAATTTAAGTATTATTTCCTTAGTCATTGGTTTAGTAAAGTAATCTGCTAAGTTATCTTTACTATTTACAAATTTAACATTAAAAGATTCATTGACTATTAAATTTCTTAGGAAATGATATCTAACATCAATATGCTTAGTTCTGTTGTTTTCAATTGGAGAGTTAGAAAAATTAATGGCTGCTTGGTTGTCGCTAAAAATAACACTGTTACTTTTATTAAAGTTTAACCCAAGTAAATGACATTCTTCTATTATGTTTTGTACCCATACCATTTCCTTAGCGGCTTCAGTTAGTGATACATATTCAGCTTCCATGGTTGATAAGCTGACACACTTATGTTTAAAGGTACGCCAAGAAATAGGTACATTGTCAATAAAGAGTATCATGCCTCCAAGTGAAACACGGTCATCTCTGTTTGCAGCAAAGTCAGAATCTGAGTAACAATTTAATTTTAACTCCTGAATGTTAGATAAATTCAACACATAGTTTTTAGTCTTTTCAACATATCCTAAAAGTCTTAACAATGCATCCCAATGCTTAATTCCAGGGTTTTCTTGAAATTGAGATAATATATTGATGGCGTAACAAATATCAGGTCTAGTCCTACTAGATATGAAAGCCAAACACCCAATTAAGCTCCTATAAGGAAAACTTTGCATTTGCTTTATTTCTTCACTTGTCTTTGGACAATCTATTTTACTTAGAATATTCCCTTTAGAAATGGGAAGTGAAGTAACTGGATATTTATACTGTTGAAACATTTGACATACTTTATCTATACACTGACTTTGATGTATAAAAAATTTATTGTCACACTCTTTAAATTCCACGCCTAAAAGTTTTCTAATTTTTCCTAATACCTTGATATCAAATTCTATGCTAAGTAATGAAACAATGTGGTCTATGTCCCTTTGATACTTTGAGAAGAGAATTATGTCATCTACATAGACTAGCATAAGAACTTTGCTATTGTAAATATATGCACAATTACACCATTGAAGTTTTAAAAAATTTAATTCTTTTAATTTGGTGTCAAGTTCATTAAACCATTCTCTTCCACTTTGATGAAGACCGTAAATGGCTTTCTTCAACAAACAAACATAATCAGGCTGTTCCTGATTGACATAACCTTGAGGCTGTTTCATATATACCTTTTGACTCAATTTAGCATAGAGATAGGCAGATTTGATATCTAATTGGAAATGCATCCAGCCAAGCATGCATACGAAAATTGAGAAGAATGCTCTAATTAAGTTGAAGTTAACAACAGGGCTAAAAACTTCATCGTATGATTCTCCCTTTTTCTGACCATACCCCTGGGCTACCAAACGAGCTTTAAACCTCTTGATTTTCCCATTCTCGTCTTTCTTAATGGTGTAGACCCATCTATTGCCTATATGCTTTTGTGAGGTGGATGCAGGAACTAGTTCCCAGACACCCCTCTCTTGCATTACGGCCATTTCCTCATCCATAGCTTTACACCATTTTTCGGACTGGGAAGATTTTATAGCAGCGTTGTACCCTTTTGGTATATTTATTTCAATATTGCTTGCTTCTGGTCTGCCTCTGACCCTTTTAAGACCTTTATTTTCCCGAAAATTAAACAGTTGCTGATCAAATTGTATATTCCTTTTATCACAATATTTCTTAACATCATTGTGCGACCTCAGCCTTTTATTATCTCCTTGAGCGTAATAATACACATCGGTTCTACTCCCATCGGGTCTTGGAACCGTCTTTCGCTGCCAAGCAATATCCGAGCAAGGAGTCATACTGGAGTCAGCAGGAGAGTCCGTTTCCTCACTGGATTCAGACGGATCGTCACCAGTGTCTTCACTCTCTCCTGCCCCCCCATCAGACTGCCCTCTCGGATATTCCCCGTCGGAGTATTCTGAAAGGTTATCTCTTGATATCCCTGAGGAGATATTTCTGGGACAAATTGGGTCCAGGATGCCTTCCACTACATCACCCTCATCAAACCTCACATTGCAGGTCTCAATTGTTCGTTTCTCCCCTGACAAAAATATCCTATAGCCCTTAGTTTTAGTAGCATAGCCTACCATCACCCCTTCTGTAGCTTTCATGTCTAACTTCTTTCTGAGCTGACTGGGTTTGCCTACATATGCTCTACAACCAAAGGTTCTAAGATGTTTGACTGAAGGTTTTCTACCACTGTAGAGCTCATGTGGTGTTTTTGTCTTAAATTTGTGACATATTCGATTTTTAGTGTATGCAAAACACAATATTGCTTCCGCCCAGAATCTGTCATGTAATTTGCTGTCGTTCAACATGGCTCTAATACAGTCAAATGCGGTTAAGTTGAATCGCTCTGATACTCCATTTTGCTGTGGGGTATATGTGTTAGTCCTCTCAGCCTTAATACCGATATCCCTCAGGTAATTTTTGAACTTATCATGGCAGAATTCCATCCCATTATCCGTCCGGATACATAGAATTTTAGTACCTAACTGCCTTTCTTCTCTGGCCTGAAACTCTTTAAAATGTGAAAATACTTCTGACTTCTGTTTCATGAGGTAAACAAAAACTTTTCTACTATAATCATCTGTTATAGTTAAGACATACTTGTTCCCACCATATGAGGCTGTGGGTAAGGGACCACACACATCCATGTGTAACAATTGCAATGGTTTAGTGGACCTTATCCTACCGGTGGGTTTATATGATACTCTCCTAGACTTAGCCAATTTACACGATTTACAATTGAACTTTTTGTATTTAAGCCTAGGAAGTCCGTTTACGGCAGAAACTTTGCTGGTTTGGAGAAGATATTCAGCGTTTATGTGGCAATATCGTTTATGCCAAAGACAGTTTGTACTATTAAGTTCAGTTACTGAACTGCTAGGCTTAGATATTGAACTATTCACATTTTTATTCTGCTTAGTTTTTGTTTTGTCAGATTTAAATTTAGTTTCTTTAAGATTAGGTGCTATTTTTACTTTGTCTATTTTTCTGGAAGCACTAGGATCCCTATCCTTGGATTTCTTATCCTTTTTGTGTTTCTTGTCTCCATCTCGATCCCTATCTTTAGATTGACGGTTTTCTACGTTATGTTGTTCCTGGGTATTATACTTAGGTTTTAAAAAATATAACCCATCCTTTCTTTTTGCATAAAAGAATTTCTCCCCTTTAGGTGTAAAAAACCATAGAACCCCATTAGCTCCATTAAAACTAAAATTTTGTTCCTCAAGAACAGATGCAGCTAATAAATTTCTCCTAAGTTTAGGAGAATACATAACATTTTCCAATTTGATAATACTTTGCTTATCCTTAAATTGGACATACATTTCCACCGTCCCGATAGCCTCAACTGGACTTTCGACATCCCCTACTGCTAGCGACATTGAAGTGCCTTTGCACTCATTAAATTTTGAAAATAACTTAATGTTATTACAGAAATGTCGCGTAGCAGCAGTGTCTACTACCCAGCTGAGTCTATCGCTAGGATCGATTACAGTATTAGCCTCAATCTGTGGAGACCCAAGAAATTCCACAATACTAGATCCATTATTTCTACTGCAATTAGATTTAGTATGACCTAGTTTGTTACACTTAAAACACTTAATTTTACTTTTAGAAATATTTACATTATGACTAGAAGTATTTACATTAGACACATTATGAGATACATTTGGAAATTTAGGTTTAGATACTTTTACTCTATTTACAAATTTCTTAGAAGTAAAATATGCAGAATTTGAACTCACAGTTTTGGAAAAGTCACTTGCTTGCTGCCTCAGCCGGCTCTCCTCCGCTGCTAGCTCTGCTTGTATTTTGCTGAGCTTGAAGTCCGAGTCATTCCATCGATATATGAGCTGAACGATACCTCGGAATTCTTCCGGAAGGTACCGAATCGACTGGAATGCTACATACAGGTCTTCAATGGGGTGTTTCGCGTCTTTAAGCCTCGTCACGGCCTTCCGCAGTCTTGAGCAAAAAATGTCAACAGGCTCGTCTGGCTCCGGCCGAACGTCGAAGAACTCGGGAAGGCGCTTGAAAATGTTCTTTCAAGGTATTCCATACTTGACTAGGTTCGTCGGTGACGTTTATCAACTCCTTGTATTCCGAGGATAAACTCTGATAAATTATGGCTAATGCTCGGTCTTTCCGGCGATAAAAATCATCGTAGTCGCGGCGACTCGCGGTTGCGTCTTCTTCGATAGGCTTAGCACTTCCATCTACGTGTCCGAAACATCCTTCTCCCTTGAGGACGAATGAGATGTCGGTACGCCAGGTGACGTAGTTGTCCCGCGTCAGCAACTCCATTCTACTTGCCTCCATGGCCACTCGTAGTTTTGAAGAAGCAGAAGTAAAAGTTCTTGTACACTGTTTACGTTTACACTGTTGCGTTTCGTTGTTCACACGAACTTCAAAATGGTGCCAGGTGAGGCCCCCATCTGAACACTGGAACGATTTCTTTAAAGATACTTGCACTTATGACTCTGTTGGGCGTTGAACTGGCCCCGTAACCGTTTTACTGTTGGAAAATTTAAAATTTGCAGATAGCAAAGCACGCACTGTCAGAGTCAATAAGTGTTTGCTGGGTCATGAAAGTACACAAGTCCAGTTTTAAAGGAAAACTTCGTTCACTTTATTTGGTGAAAAACACAACTCAGCATATTACACATACCTGGTAATTTTCCATGCCGTAAAACGTCAAAATAAACTATGTACAAAAGATTTTTAGTTGTAAATGACTAGACAGAGATTCCTTGAAGCATTTGGTAGTAAATTACTATACTACCTCTATCAGTTGCGTATATTTCAGCCACCATCACTTGGTAAAGGGAAACCAAAGGATATAACATCAGGAAAATATTTAAAGCGGCTTCCGAACGTTTGTAAGTAAATTTAACGTTCAATACATCTGCATTCGTTTCGACTATTAACCGTCGTCAAAAAGATATTCCGCAGTGCTTCTGTCAAAAACATTTCTGTCTGATCTCGATCGACCTTTCTACTGTCGACCTATCTCCAATGTCTCCTGCAGACGTCTCCTTAATGTCTGATTGCTTCAAGAAACCTCTGCCCTATATATCCGAGAATGGACAGTTCCGGAAACGCCCCCGGATATGCAAATCAGATGCGTACGCATTGAGAACTGATTTGCATGAAACCTCATGTTGAAAAACGTCACGGTTCACGCCGGTGAACAGGAAGAGTCGTTCATATTAAATTTGCATAAACGCCCGCTCACGGGAACGTGAATCGCGATGTATTGATTATTTCCAACAGATATCACATTCTGAATTTATCAGCCCATCAGCATATTCTACTAAGGAGTTGATAGTTATTCTTTGCCAATGTTATTTTCTTAACTCTGCACCTGTTGGGTCAACCAACCATTCCTCTCCATGCATTCTAGAGCACTCCATAAAGGGAAGAGTGATTAGAATTTTCCCATTCAAGTTAAAAAAAGTTGCATGTCTCTAAGTATCTCCCCCCCCCAAGGTCATAAATATTCCCTAGCAAATTACGCTAGAGACTACTTGTCATCCCCTGGTGACAACCATTCCATACATTTGTTGCAGTTGCTATCTATAAATTCATTAGTAAGAAACAATCCTGTGAAACTTTCTTCTTTAGATTTCAAAATTGTCTGTTTTTCCAAGTGCTTTTATGTTCTGTTTTACAATTATTTTAATTGAATGTTCAGTGTAAACAAACAAGAATGTTTTGATTCGACATGCAACATGAGAAAGAAATACTAGTTTCATATATTTGATCATAAATGCTCGAAGATCATTTATTTTTTCTGTTTTCAGTCTTTTGAAAGTTTATTTTCTGTCTAGTACTGAAAAAGTAAAAAATAAATATATAAGAGAAACAGAGTTTATAGTTGTAATTACTCTTGAATATTAGGCCGATTAAAAAACTCTGTATTTAAAAAATGTTTAACACTACTATGTTAAGGATACAAAACAGAAAATTTCATTTGCCTTTTCACACAAAAATGATGTGAACTTTATGAAATCTTACGGGCCAATTAATTGCAAAATATATACCCTCCCTGTGAGGCACTACAAACATTTATCTCCCATCCCCTCCATATCTAATTTTCCCTATTTTGCAAATTTTTCATGTCTTCTACAGTCTCAAAATAAAAATATATTGGTAGTTCACTCCCCCTTATGGGTGACACTTTGTCCACCCCCATGTTCTATCACACTGATGCTCTATAAGTGAGGAAATGCAAACACAGGGGAATGTTTCCACCACAAGCTTCCTGTTTATTGAATTTTTAACCCATTGCCTGCTGGAAGTGGAAGTACAACTAAAAATAATTTTCAAAAAATATGCAAAAGAAAATAAAAGCATAGAAATGATATATTGGATGCTTTAAAGAAAAATTATTTTTTCCGCATTTATTTACATAATATAATATTTTTAAGAAAAGCTTTTATACATGCATTTTAGGAAGAAAAAAGTATTAATGCTTTCCTTCCTAAATACATATAGAGAAATTTCTGGGGAAAATCTGTTTGTGTTATATTAAAAGCGGCTATATCTCTTTAGCATTTTGCTACAACTTTCCCCTCATTTTAGAAATTTTGCTACAGTATTTTTTGAGCCAGTTTAAGCTCTGACACACACATAGGGAAGAAAAATAAACCCTTAATTAATCTAGAAAATTTTGAATAGAAGGTAGCTCTGCCATCTCAAGGTATCAAGGTACACATATTTTAACTTTAATATACAAACCATAGCTGCCAACCTCCAAATATGAAAAACCGGGAGATTTTTGTGCGAAAATATGAAAAAACCGGGAGATTTTGATAAGCCCAATTTTAGACGATGCAGACAGATTGTAAAAGTGGAAATTATTTTCACAATTAAACGAAATATAAAGAGGATCGCGCACAAATGCCGTTTTTCGCGATACTACTGCAAAATAGCCTTTCATTTCATTAATATTACGTTTGAACAATAGTTTTTCTGTATAAAATACGAAATAATTATAAAAAAATTCGACGATGCTGACAGATTGCAAAAGTGAAAATTATTTTCACAATTAAACTGAATATATGGAGGATCGCGCACAAATGCCTTTTTCCGATACTGCTGCAAAATAGCCTTTCATTTCATTAATATTACATTTGAACAATAGTTTTTCTGTATAAAATACGAAATAATTATAAAAAAATTCGACGATGCTGACAGATTGCAAAAGTGAAAATTATTTTCACAATTAAACTAAATATATGGAGGATCGCGCACAAATGCCTTTTTTCCGATACTGCTGCAAAATAGCCTTTCATTTCATTAATATTACGTTTGAACAATAGTTTTTCTGTATAAAATACTAAATAATAATGAAAAAATTCGACGATGCTGACGGATTGCAAAAGTGGAAATTATTTTCACAAACTGAATATATGGAGGATCGCGCACAAATGCCGTTTTTCGCGATACTGCTGCAAAATAGCCTTTCATTTCATTAATATTACGTTTGAACAATAGTTTTTCTGTATAAAATACGAAATAATTATAAAAAAGTTTGACGATGCTGACAGATTGAAAAAGTGGAAAAATAGTTTCATAATAAAACGAAATATAAGGAGGATCGCGCACAAACATCGTTTTTAGCGCTACTGCTGAAAAAAATAGTTTCATTTCATTAATAATATGTTTGAACAATAGTTTTGTATATAAAATAAAATAATTTAATAAAATTTTAGTCGATGCAAATGCGTTTTTCCCACATTAATTAGTTAACAATTGGTCATCTCTCTCGTGACGCTGTGGGAATAATTGCCGTTTGCGAGCGCCGATTACACGACAGCTGAGAAATGCATTTTTAGACGAAAAAACTTCGATTTCAAAATTTGTGACTTCGTTTCTCATTTCGTAATATTTTCGGAAAATTCGTGATCTATTTCCGATTTTTTTACTTTTGTAACCTGTAGATACAAATACAAAAATACAAACGTCAATCGCGATCCTTTCCTACACCGCTGTAGCAGAAAACTGCACTGCGGAAAACAACTGAAAGTCACGATTTGCATTCGAGTGATTTCTGCCTAGAAAGGGGGAAAATAAGAGCCGTTGAGTGAAAACCGGGAGATTGAGCGACTTACCCGGGAGACCGGGAGATATAGCGAAAAACCGGGAGTCTCCCGGTAAAACCGAGAGAGTTGGCAGCTATGACAAACATATCTAGTTAATTAGCTTAGCCATGCATCCTAGCTAAGTCCTTTAACAGTAACATTAAAATAAAATAATATCTAATATTAGTGAATTAGAGATGAAATAACCAAGCATCTCTTTAAAGTTTAAAGTATGGTCCTTATTACTATGATTTGAGTACTTACTCTATATGCTTGATTAAGTTTACTTTCATTTTGAGGTGGAGTTGACCATACACCCTAAAAAGATAAAAACGTGTCCTTTAATGTAACTAATGTTGCATGTAGAGTAATGCATTTAAACTTCACAAATTATGCAATGGGAAAAAAAATACATCAATGAAATACTTTGAAAAGTATAGAAAATAAATACACTTACTTTGGCTTTAGACAGTGCAACATTTTCATGGTTATTACTCTTCACTAAAAAGAATCGAGAATCTCGAAAAAAATACTTCAATAAGTAGGTGTAATCTAAGTAAACAAAAATAAGTAAACAAAATAACAAATTACAATTTAAACAAAATAATAAATTACAATTAAATAAGTAAACAAAATATTAATTATAACATACGTAAACCTTTTTTCTCACTGAAACTGGAAAGCACATATTAATTACTAGTGTTCGAATGTAGAAGTGGTTTGCTGGTGCAGGATCACTGATTTTGCAATTGGATTAGCAGGATTGCTATTACACTGTCCTCTGGACCAGTAAGTTTTGTTGGATGAAAATTTTTGTAATTTTCTTTTACATATAAGGACATGTAAACGGAATTCAAATCACGAAAGAAAATAACAACGATGTGAAAAATTTCTCCATGATGTGAATGCATGAGTATCGTCCTTGAACGCAGTTTCACAGTCAACATACAGATGTGTCTGCCATTCGCAAAGAGTTAAGGCATATTACGCCTTCTGCACGAGTGGACTGGGGAGCATATGCACCCACATATTAACAATTACTTTCTGCTTTCTGGAGGGAAGGGGGTCATGGGAATGTACTTGTGGCAGTGGGTGAGCGACAGCAGCTTGTAAAGAAAGTTCTGAGTGGATCTCCTAACTGATGTATTATGCACGCCTAGCAGATGGCACGAAAGAGTTTAGTGAGTAGAGGCAAAGCGAGTTTTAGTTGTTGGCAATCATCAACAAGCAGGGATCAGAGCCCCATAGTAATGAAAAAAGAAAAAAAAACTCAACTTACTGTGTTTTTTACATTTGCACATAAAAATAAATCCACCATATACAAAATTTATTTGGTAACTTACAGTTATTACTCCAGCTGAAAAATATATTTTAATAGTTATTTTACAGAGGTAAACATTCTAACTACTTTTACAAAGACTTTAAACATGAAAAAAAAAAAATCTCTAGGCATTTTCATTTTATGCTATTAAGCAGTTGTTAATTATAGTACAATTATCTTGTCAGTTTTTGAATGTTGCTTGTATTTAATTCAATAATTATTAGAGCTCTCAATTTTTAAGAAACAGTGCAAAATTTCTTGAAAATTTTAGATTTTATTTGCAAAAAAATTAGCTAAAAGTGCTAAAATGTATGTTATTAGTGTTATGATGGATTTTTGAGAAAGCAGAAATAATTTGCTTTGCTGCAGATAAATTAACTTAATCCTATTTAAACTCTTAACTTATTAATATTGCAAACCTAATACATGTACTCTTGGTACTGTAATTTTAAGTGAATATTAATTTAAAGGTAATTGAATTAAAAAGTAAATTGCTATTCATATATAAATCTTAATGATTTTTAATTTTAATGACTTTTATTTAATAAGAACTCTGATTTAAGTTGTGTTTACTTTAAAAGAAATTAAGGCTAAGCAATCAAATTAATAAGTAAATATTCATACATTTTTTTCCCTAGTAAATTGCTCAGATTAATAATGTCATTCTAGCTTGAAAAGGTGAGAATAAACTCTAAAACTTTAATTTAAATAATTGTTTACCTGCATAACAGGACTTTAAATAATTTTATATGCACCTTTTCTGAATACGTACTTGGTCAGATTGGAATTTTCCCCCCTCCCAAACGTGCAAATTGCTTTGAGAGCAATTACAGATTGTAATCACAAAGTTGTCAAACATCTGTAAACAATTCATGTAAAGACACCACCACGAATTATGTATTGCTTTATATTACACCCAGGGTAACGAGAATCATCTGTTTTATGTTATAACTGTATATTATAAAATATTATTAATAGTGTATATGTTGTAAACATACTTTTCATTCACAAAACTTCTATTTTTACGCTTCTTAGGAAGATTTTTATAATTTTTGCAAAGTTCCATTTTATAAATTTCCACGTTTTTTCAATATGGCTGCCCTGACGATACCATTTTTAAGCATCCCAGCATCGCAAACAAGAATATTAAGTTACTGATCGCTTTAACATCTGTGGCGTATGGTAGATACTTTTGGGGCACATAGTTTCTTGAGAGGAACATTTTAGGCCAAGCAGACTCTTCGTCGGATGCTCACAGACTCTTGGAGCGTTAGATTCGGATTGGCGCCGCCAAAAAGGGGGTTGCAGGTTCGGAACTTTGTGCCAAGCAAGAGAGTGCTCCTGATTCCGGATGATGTGCTAGAAGGAGGCAGACATGATTTTTACAACTCTTGCTGTTTTGTGGGGGAATCCCACTAAAGATGCCCCAAATTACCCTTTTTTAAGCCCGAGACGTAGCTCTCGTCTTTTCCTTGAATGTCCAAATTGGCTCACGTTTTTTCTAGATGAAATAGAACTAACACACCGTTCTCTTCGGAGAAAAATGCACTCTACAACTGTATTTTGTGGTGAAGCCTATCCTTGAGTCCGAGCACCCCCTTTTTTTTTGGCCAAGTAACACACCAGCTTCTTCAGAGAAAAATGCACTCTACAACCGCCTTTTGGTGTGAAGCCTAACACCGAGTCGGAGCACCCTTTTTGGCCCAGATAACACACCAGACCACCTTTTTGGTACGGCAGGAGCCGCAAGGCGGAATGCCCATCGAGCCCGAGTCTTGAGCCGGGGGTTTCACTCATTAACCCTACAAAGCTGACGATCCGCTGATACAAATTTTAGAGAGGACTCGCCGCCATTCCTGACATAGTCAGCCTTCCGGCCGCCGCCAGTGTGACCAACGTGTCCTGCTAAGCCACAATCCACCGGACTCTCCATGTCGATCCCGCAGCACTTCCAGGTGACGGGTAGAACCCGATGATTTTTTTGTGACGTCCTGCGGTAAGTAATTACCTACTTATGTCGACTCATCTTCACAGTTTTCTTCCCAAGGGAAGCATACAGGAGCCACCTGGACAATTTTACATCTCACCTCTTAAAGCGAGAGGAAATTTCAATTAGTTCAATTGTTTGTTGTTGTTTTTTTTTGTTACACATTTTGTATATCTCACCTCTTAAAGGGAGTCCAAATTTTAATTAGTTTTTATTTTACATTTTTTTATACACACTACATTTTCTTTTATACACACCTTTTGTCTACAATGACTATCTTCATATTCTACTGTGACCAAACTTTGTTCTCCAATATTTTGTAACCTGGGTGTAATCGCCTGTACCCTTTTTCCAATTTTTAAAGTTAAGTTTAATAAACATTTATTTTTACATTTCAAAATTATCTCTTTATTTGTGAAGTAAGTTTAATGACTTAATTTTTAGTTTTTCAGCTTACGATCACGGCCTAATTAAATTGAACATTAAATACTTATTCCTTTAATTTTCACAATATGCTGATGTCGAAAAAGGCACAGCATTAGTGAATTTTAGCTCTCTTTCTGAAAAATCGGAAAATTTAGCACTTTTTTGCTTGAAAATTGCATATTTTTGTGCTTCTGCAAAAATAACAAAATTTGAAACCATTTTATACAAAAAAAATTGTGAATTTTAGCATTTATTTTTAAACTACAAATTTATAACCACTTTTTAAATGATTATCTGAAATTTAGCTGAGCTTCACAAAAAAATGGAACTTTCATGTAAAGCAAGCTACACCTCAACAGTGCTATTTAAAGTAGGTTATCATTTCAATAGAAAATAAAATGAAAACTTCAGTGATATGAATTTCAGCACATTTTTACTTATTTTTAAAACTTTAAAATTGCATTTTGGCATACTTTACCATGGAATTTCTTAAATTCTGGCACAAAATGGTGCTATGTTACAATATACAGGGTGTCCAGTGCTATTGGTGCCCAATGGCTATTTCCTCAACCATTAGTCACAGAGATATACTCCCAATTGCAAAAATGTTTTAAAGTTTAAAATCTATTACCTTAGGAAAAGTTTAAATCAATAAATGCATTTCTGAAAGAAATATGAAATATAAATTTTTACACAGTTTCCCGGTCCTACCTATTATATTTAGGAAAATCATCCTCATACAATTTTATGCAAAAGAAAAAAAAAATTATCCTTTTACGACCAAAATTGACAGACATATAGCTTTTTAAATTTGAGCACTTTTTGTGCTGAGAAATGGTCAACACGGACCCTGATTGGTTGGTGGCCTGAAACGGGACACTTTTGTGAGTGAAAAAGCGACTTAAGTCATAAAGTTTAATGCTTCACAACTCAGTGAATTTTGGTCATAAATAGATTTTTTTTTTCTTTTATTTTGCATGAAATTGTATGAGAATGATTTTCCTAAATATAATTGGTAGGACCAGGGGACCATATAAAAATTTATATTTGGTATTTCTTTTAAAAATGCATTTATTGATTTAAACTGTTTCTAAGATAATAGATTTTAAAATTTAAAACATTTTTGCAATATTCCCTAATTTTGGAAGTATACCCTATTTAAATCAATAAAAGCATTTCTGAGAGAAATATGAATTATAAATTTTTATACGGTCCTCCGGTCCTACTAATTATATTTAGGAAAATCATCCTCATACAATTTCATGCAAAATAAAAACAAAATCTTTCATATACGACCAAAATTCACAGAGTTAAGCATTAAATTTTATGACTTAAGTTGCTTTTTTGCGCATAAAAATGTCCCGTTTCAGGCAACCAACCAATCAGGGACCGTATTGACCATTTCCTAGCACAAAAAGTGCTCAATTTTAAACAGCTATAAGTTGCTCAATTTTGGTCGTAAAAGGATGATTTTTTTTTATTTTGCATACAATTGTATGAAGATGATTTTCCTAAATATAATTGGTAGGACCGGGGGACTGTATAAAAATTTATATTTCGCATTTCTTTTAGAAATGCATTTACTGATTTAAACTATTTTCTAAGATAATAGATTTTAAACTTTAAAACATTTTGCAATTGGAAGTATATCTCTGTGACTAATGGTTGAGGAAATAGCCATTGGGCACCGATAGCACTAGACACCCTGTATATTACAATATTGGCACAACTTGGTTCAGTCCTGGCATCACTGCCTTTTCTGTTAAAATTAAAAATACATATATCAGGGTGAGTACACTTTCCCTTATAAAAATTTCAAGGACTTTTTAAGGACTTTCAAGTACCATTCAATTTTTTTTCAAGGACTTTAACCCCAACGAATCATTATAAAATTATGCTGTTATATTTTTTCTGGGACAGTGAACTGATGCTTTGTTTATTGAGCAAAACATAGCATTTTTACTCATGAATTATTGAAAATGCAATCTTTTGATATTTCTCCCATACTGGCAATATCAAATGATTTTTTGCATCGTAAACATTTTGCTTTTCGTACATCATTATCTTGGGTCAACCAGTCTGTATAACGTACGTCTTCTAGCCAACCAAGATTAAATACACATTTTCCAGGCATGGCCAAATATAAAATATGATCAAATTAAATGCGTACAATGCCAAACATGTGCAGATAACGAAAAGCATACGATTCTAAACATGTGCATAATTGCAGACACAATGACTCTACTAGATCTAGAACATACTTTTTCAGGCCTCTACGAGAGAGAAGCAGGCTTCCGGAAATCGCCTGTTGTAGCTGGATTCAGCGAGGACGATCAGTTTTTGGACAGTGTCATCCTCTCTTACGGCATTGATATATATATATATATATATATATATATATATGTATATATAAAAATCATCGTAAAATTATGGTGAAAGCTGCCTTTTTCCTTGCCATGAATATGAATGAAAATTGAAATATCCTCACTTGCAAATCCCCACCCCCATAAACTTAGCTGGTGTGTATTATCAAAGCATTCTTTTAGGAGAGCCACCAGGTGGTCAGCATTGTAACCACAGATACTAATTATTTCTCCCTCCTCATTCTCCACTGGGTAAATCTGATTACGGAACGAAAATGCAATAACACGCTCAAGATTGATGTGACGCATTTACAATTCATTCATGACATTTGTTCCAGTTGTCTGGTAACTAAAGTTAAGCTATGAAACATCTATTCAGTCCAAGAAGATTTAAATCTTGATTCAGTCACATTCCCTAGAAATTAAGAGTGTCAATGAGGCTTAAACTGTTTAGGGACAAGAGGATTTATAGGATTATTTATTTACAACTCCTTGAAGTTACCAAACAGTAGTAAGAGAAGAGATTTCTTTCATCTCTTACTCTTCTGCACCCACCCATAGATCGGAATGCAGCTAACCTATATTCTTTTAAGATATCTAGGGATCGGAATTCAGCAGGGTCCGGCCCTGTGTTGGCGAGTTTTATCTTTAAACGGTTAAGCACTGCGGGTGGTGTATAAATATGCAGTTATCGCACTTCATCGTGGGGCAGCTGGTTCTAATTTATTATTATTGTGCGACGTATTTAAGCACATATATTAATGAACATAATGTAAAAAAAAGAAGACGGGTAAAAATTTCAATAGCCATCCTCGCAGACAGGATAGATTTTACAATTTCCCGAAACCTGTTGAGAAGTGCAGTGAACTTTAAACCTCTTCAACTACAGAAACAGAACATAGACTAATATTATACAGACTTGTCACTCTCGACACTTTCGTTTTCGCGGTGGCCATTAGAGATAAACCAAAATGCGGGTTGGTGCGCTCTTGGCGATGGTCTTGTTATAACCCTATTTCGCTCGACGAAAACTTAGAACCACAGACTAGCGTGGTTTGAGTCAGTAACGTGCAAAAGGATTATTTGTTAAGTTATTAGATCATTTCATAGAAATGGATTGCCAAAAGAAAACTGATTGCGTTACAGGGTATGTAATTTATTTTTATTAAAATTGAAATAATATTAGTTATCACCATCCTATATACGTGTTCATTATAAGTATACATGTGTTCATAAGTATACACATGTTCATATAAGTATGCACGTGCTCATCATACGAAATTAGTGCTGTGTTATTACTGTCGATTAGACTAAATTCTAAGAGGTAGTGGTATAATTAGTTAAAAAATATTTTCGGTATGTTTATAAAATGTGTAATAATTGATATTTGGATAGTCTTTCCTTAGTTGAATATGATATTGTATGTGTATATATTTATGTATAATTTTTATTAAGTGCCTTATGATGGAAAATTCAATTCACCCCACTCCCGGGTAATTAATGATTGAGTTCCACAACTTTGATAGTGCATTCATGTAAATTTGATATTTACTATAAAAATATTTTTATATTTAAAAAAAAAAAAGCTATTATCAGTATCCCAGAACAAATTAAGGATCATGTAATTAATGACCAACACACTAGTATACCTTTTATACTGAAAATATTATATAATATTTCAGTCTTTTGAGTATGTTAGCTTGTAAATTTTTGTGCATTATGTTTTACTGTGAGACAATGCAATGCGTCTATTTTTTAATCCATTTTATGATTATTTGAATTAAATATATAACTATGTTTATTTAAATTTACTTAAACTAATGAATATATTTATGTTGCAGATTAATATATTTTTAAATCCTGATCATTTCCATAGTTTCAAAAATTATAAAGGTACAGTCCTATACATTTTTTTCCCCGCCCACTTTTGAAAATAAAAATCGCCAAGTGAGCGATAATGCGCCAAATCTGGCAGACGTACTTTGTTTACATAGTAGTTCAGTTGGTCCAACTCATGAGCGCTAGTGTCTATGTGACATCCCATGTTAAAAATGTTGCCATATGGTTCTATGGGAGTGAGCCTTCTGAATATAGTATTCTGTGCTACAGAAGTAAGAATATCTAATGATTTGCTTTCCCACCTCCTTGGTTAAGCACACGTAAGCACCCTGATATATATTTATACTGAATCATAAATAACACAACTTTAATAAAAGTTGTATTCATACTATGTTCCACCACGACCACTGCATGTGTTTGAAACATAACATCGAAAATGAAATGGCGATGATGCAAGATTAAACATTGCAAGTCAGCTAGAAGGTAGAGAAAAAGAAGACACAGTTAAAAAATGTTGAAGACTTTAGTGATTAGCAGTAATCCTTTTCATTTTTTCAGCTTGACCACTCCAGAAATAGGGGAATTAATGAAGATATTTGGAAAAAGGAAGGTACAGGGAGAAGGAAGACAATCAATTAAGTTCTGTGATCCCCTGAACTTGTTTATTTTTTAGTGTGTGCACTTAAATTTTGTATTAAAAATAAGCTAAATGTTGATATGTAATAATAATATGGGTTTTATGTAAACCATTCTTAAGCTAAACATGATAAAATTAAAAATATTTTGCAGAAAAAGTGATAATTGTTCAGAACACATGAATTTGATATCCCTTTATTGGGCTCTTAAAGATAAAATATATATTTCTTTCTCCAATAGATTAGGCTCCATTCTTGAGCAAAATGAATTCTAAACACAATTTATTAGATATTTTACACATTTTTAAACCTCTTTTAAACATTAAAATTAATATATGCAAGATACCTAACACAAAGAAAAAACTAAATAAATTACCTCGTGCACTAACAGATGAAGAAATCCTGGGTTTCTTTTCTGAATCTATTAAAAAAATAATATAAATTCAATCCTTTTGAATTTTTAGGCAGAACCAATAGACAATTTTTAGACACAATACAGTAAAGCAAAAGTATAACTTCATTTTAAAACCTGAATTTCATTCTTTTATGGTAATTTTTATTCATATTATTGTGTAATCAGCAATATTTTTAGAAGATAAATCGCCAAATGATTACTATTACACAGAGACTTTAATATGCAGGATAGATATAAAATATAACAAGAATTTAAAAATCATACACACCAATTTAAGAAGGGGTTACAATTTCTCCTCCTATTAAGTGCAAACGTAGTCAGAAAACTCATCAGACCAATCTTCATCGCATTCAATAAATTTATTTTATGACAAAAATTTTTTCTGATGTTTAGGGGGGGGGGGGGGGGCTGTTCCACAGAATTTTGCAGAATTTCAAATTGAGACAAAAAGTTGCGGGTTTCTGAGAAGGAGAATTGATAGAAACCTATGGTATTAAATCTCTGTAGATATACGAAATGAAAATGTTTTACTTTGCCCATAAAAGAAAAATGAAAAAGTGATTTTAATTAGAAAATTTTGATGACTATGTTAAATGTTTACCATAAAAAGTCAAAAATTTCTGGAAAATAAAAAACAATTTACTTTTAATATAATATAGTTTGAACAAGATTGCGTACCTTTTATCTTTGATTTTTTCCAATTCACACCAAATATAGCATATACTAAGATAACTTGATATGAACTATCCCATAATGAAGTTAGACTAGTGTAAGACAAATACATTATGCTTAAATTCATTTAAAGCTATAATTTTGTACACATGAAAATGCAAGGGATGTCACAGGAACAGCAATGTGCCTCAAATCTTTTATTTGTCTTTTTCCTGTTCAAAATACCAAATATCCTTATACCACGTGTTTGGAAGTGTTTAATTTTTTTGGTTTTTCATGTAAAAATGCGAACATTTTTAATGCACTCCAAAATAATCAAACTCAATCTGAGTTTAACTGGAAACTCCCTAAAAGAAATGCAGTGCAATCCGTAGAAACCTCTAATGAAAATGTGAACATAAAAACTCACATTTGCTTACTTGTGCTATCTTAATTCCGTTATTTATAGCCATAATACGACACCTTTGAACACGATGCAACAATTTTAAACATGCGTTTGCTTACATATATCTTGCTAATAGTTTTAAAAATGTATTTATCTGCAACCCCTCTGCTTGATTACGGTGAAATTTGTATAACGCATCACACTAATTTAAACAACAAAAGTAACACCCTTCAAACTGAAACTTCAGTCTCACACCCCTCACGCCTATGAACTAGTCAACACAATGTATAAATTATTTGATTTCGCAAATCATTTTCATCGCCAAATATAGCAGACCTAGAAATTGCAAAATGGAAGAGAAGAAAAAGCAAACAAAGTTTTTCATAAACATATGGCTAAATAACCGTAATGCTCTTGAAGCCATTGACAATAATTCTGGTTATTAAAGATTTTTAAAATCTTATGAAATGTTTCCAATTTTTTAATTTATTTCTCTCCCCCCACCCCCCCACCTCATTTTTTTTTTCCTCGGTTGATTGTAAAATTAGCACAGCATGGTGCAAATCAAGATAAAAATGCAGTTTTTGTAGCAGTGTGTATAGCAGGTAAGTGTAATATGCGCAGGCACACAGACCGTGCTTCATTTCATTAATAATATGTTTGAAAAATAGTTTTTGCATGTAACACAAAATAATTAAAAAAAAATTGTTGATGCAAATAGATTGTAAAAGTAGGAGAAAGATAATAATCACTGGTCATCTCATCTCCCTCATGACATGGGAGGAATCGCCATTTGTTTTGCAGAGTTGATTTCACAATGATGAGAAAAAAGAGTTGCAAATGCAAGAAACTTCGATCTCAAAATTAATGACTTTGCTTTCAGATGTATGACATTTTGGACATTCGTGATCGATTTCAAAAATTTTTCTGGACTTTCCTAATCTATAAACACTTTGCTTATAGAAGAAAAATTTTGGAATTTGTGAGGAAAGTATTTTTACTCACAGAAAAAAGAAATTTTTTCCAGAAATACTCTGGAAAATAAAAGTACACTCAAAAGCAGAAATTCATGGATATGTAGAAGAATCTCTGTAGATTCTAACCTGAAAATTTCAGTTGATTACATCTTGTCTATATGAATTTATTTCAGTTATTGGTATATTGGTTTGGTGGTACCCAGGTCTCCTCAACCTAACACTAATTAGTCTAAGAATAAGCAAGTAAATTCACACATCTTCAATATGCAAGATTTTTAAACACCATAGCATATAAAATGCAATCATTTGCAGCAAATTTGAAGTTTTGAATGTTACATAAAAATGTATGTTGGGCAGAAAAAAAAATTTCAGACTACATAATGCAGAAAACTATAATTTTTATTAAAAATATAATACCTTTATGATCTTTACTGCTTTTCTCATAAACAACGGGTGAATGGGTTCTTTTCCTGGATCGTTTGTCAGGGGTTTCTACATCTGGGTGAAAAGTCAATAGTTATTCCTATATAAGGCTTTAAAAACATTGAATATTGAAAACAATAATGTGATAATGAAAAATGGTACATATCTGGAACACATATTTCTGCACTACAACACATAAATTTACTCAAAACTTGCATGTTGGAAGCATTTTAGATAAACTATGGATTATATTTTAAAAGTAACTCTTAATTGAAAGGTAAATAAGTAACTCTTAACTAAATGATAAGTAAACTAAAATAACTCACTTCTTTTAATGAATATTAAAACTTCTAAACTAATAACTCTTAATGAATCTTATGCTTATTTACCTTTAGTGTACTTAAAGCATACTGAGTGTACCTTTAGTTTACTGAGTAATCTTTGACTATCTAAATGACTTTAACTTACCAGACATGTGAGGCCAAGCAAAAAAATTAGCTCTGAAATTTTTTTTCATTTCATAGTGCAAGAAATTATATTCATACAGTCGGACCTTTTTAAGACTTAAAGTTTCAATAATTCGAATTACTTTGCCTGCATTACATGTTTCTATAACTCGAATTATTTTACATGTACCTAGGACTTCAAGTTAAAAAAGTTGAACTGTATACTTTATCAAATAAATTGATACAGGTCATATATTAAGCAGATATGAAAAAAAATGTTTTACTTGAAATACCAATATATCAATTATGCAGCTTCTTAAAATTGCAAATTTCTTCAAATAATACCAAAATACAACTAAGTGCTATATATTAATCACATACATTGAATTAATATCATGTAAAATTAAGATTCTTATTTTTTTTTTAAACTGATTATCAAGATATAATTTAATTTTTTCTGTAAGATAATAATTAAATATGTTTCCACAAAAATTTTTATTAACTTATTTTTACCTTTTTATTTATTGTTTAATAAAAAGAGATATATCTTAGAATAAACTTGATATCTTAGAAACAATATAATAACCATTTGTGATCCTGAAATATTAAAATAATTCTTTAAATTCAAACTGCATGAGAATGTTAGTTAACTATAAGAATCATTTTATTTCCATCATAATTCATTCTCATAGATTTAATTATGCAAAACATTTCTTTAAAATTAATCAAAATATGGCAATAAGCAAATTTAATATACATATTGTGTAAAAATTAAAGGATTGAGATGGATGGAAAAATATACTTGTGGACTCTCAATAAAGCCATAGGATACATAATGAATTGTGCAATTGCACCATTTATATGAAAAATGATTTCGTTTAGTAAAATATTCATTAATTTATATTAGCCTACTATAACTCGATATTTCAAATAAGCCATTTTAAAAATATTGGGGTCATTTATGCATGCAGTGCACACAAACAGGAGCCTGACAGATGGGAGAAAAATGTCTGTACACTCTCAATAATGCAGGTGAATACAAAATCAATTGTGCAGAGAAAGTAATGAAGCTGCCAACATCAAATACCTTACATTCCTTTATTTCATTCCTTCTTTCCGATCTTGACTTTTTATGCAAATTTAATCCTTCCGATCATAGCATTTTGATATATTTTATTGATCATTTTTTTTCTATCTGATATGACAAATTTAGTAATATTTAATTTTCTGGCTAAATAATTATCGCAAAATGTGTTTATTATGTTTAACTTTAATTTGTGAGCATATAACTTTAATTTTTTAACAATGATTTGTGATTCTTTTTTCTTTCGTAGTATTTCCAACTTCTCTTGTTTCATCTAATTATCGTAATAAAATCAGAAATTTATAGGTTATCAGGGATTACCGATTATTTCTTATTCCGATAAAGAACAAGTGGTGGTGGTGGCGTGTGTGTGGGGGACAAGATATTATTAAATACTGCAATTATATATTGACGTCCTCAGATGCAAGTCTGTTGAAAACCGAAATGAGATTACATTGAATTTCCATGAACACTAATTAATAAGTTAGGTTGTGCATTTCTGCGATGGGTAGATTTTTTTATCTGTTTACATCGTTGATGTTTGATATGAGATCGTATATATAACGCAATGCAATAAATTGGAAAATAAATCTTTTCTTAAAGAGAAATTCTAAAATATCAGTATTTTTTTTTAATATGTGAAATTCTTGCGCATAAACACAGCAGAAAGTTTGCATTAACTGTTCATCAGCCATTATTCCATTCAAAGCGGTCCAGGAATTATATATTGCAGTTTACAGCTGGTGGAAGGAGGAGTTTCTGTGCGAATCGTTTCTGCATTTTTTTTGTTTTATATCCACATTCCGATGGGCATTTTTACTATTGATATGTCATTAATAAATAGCGAGCACCAATTTGAGGAGTGGATTTTCACTGCGGTTACTAAAAGAAAATGCATCATCAATGAGATCCTTGGAAATTTGTCCTTTTGTCAGAAAATTTCTTTGTGATTTTGTAATTGCGGATAATAAAAAATCTATTTGCTGAATTCAAACAATCAATAAAATGAAATTCGCGGATTTCCGCTAATTTGCAGAAGAATCACATCTACTTACCTAACCACTTCACTGATTATCTTGAGTTAACTAGTATTAGTGAATTTTGCAAATAAATATTATCCCGAGAAAACTAGGGGATAGAATTATTTTTTTCGATATGATTTGTATCGACACGGTTTAACGTGAGCTGAATGCAATTGAGGGATAAATGAGTATTCCTGCACTAATTAGCAAGTTGCCACGTTTCGTTTGCAGGTTCACTGGACTAACACATATACAATGGCGAAAACATTAACAAAATGGGTGGTGCTGATAAAGTGGATCAGCATTTAGCTGATTATAGTACACAAAGAAAACAAGGAAAAGACATATTATAAGAAAATTTTTTTGTATTTAGCTCTATGGAATTTCTAAATTTTGTACTTTAAAGTAGAAGAGAAACAAACACCTCTACAATATAAAATGGAACTTGTTGAAACAATAATTGCATAAAATCATTTTGATGAATTTTCTGCAACATCTGGAAGACTCAACAATGTGCTTAAAAAAAAAAAAAAACTTTATATTATGTTTTATTTCAGTTTCTTTTATATAAAATGCAATTTTTTGCATTATATTTCAAAAAAATCGTTAAGGTAAGCAGTTAATATTATTTTCTATAGTAATTAATTGCTCAGATCAAGTAATGATTATTTAAGCTTTGAAAAGGTGTAAATAAACTTAACTTTAATATAAATAATTATTTACCTGCCTAACAGGACTTTGTGATAATTTTTAAATACACCTTTTCCCAGAAAATATTATACCACCTGGAAATCCCCCTCCCAAAAATGTGAATATGAAATTGTTTTGCAAGCAATCATCAAGTGACCAAAAGTAAACAGTATGTAATCTACAAGAAAGTCAATGGATTTTGTAAATATTATGTTTTTATTTTCACCCAGGATAAATATAAAAATGTTTTAAATAGTAATACTTAATTGTTTTTAATATATATATGTTTATGTTTTGTGCTCATATTCAAATTTTTCACATTCCACTACAACCAGCTACTTTTATAGCTGCTGTACGCCTCTGGGCCAGTCGAGCGGCCTGGGTCTTCAACACTCCACTACGACCGGCCACTTATCCTGTTGCTCATACCCTAGGTTGAGTCGTGTGGCCTGGGTCTTCCACACTCCAAAGTTTTCACACATCCATCAAAGCATTGCTTTCAAATATCCAAGAAATTTTCAAGATGACGACCAAAACAACGCTACCTGAGCATCGGCTGCAATATCAATAAGCATATCACATGTCTAAATTGAGAAAACATCTGTGGATAGATTGGCAACCTTTAACTCACCAAAAAATTCATTGCCTGTTAACAGCCACACCTTTAGCGATCTCAATTCGAATTCCTTCATGCCAAAAGAGGTTGCAGTTCCGGAACCTAATGCCAAGCGAGAAGATGCTCAGCAGTCAGGACGAAAACAACCATCATGTAAAGTAGGGTCAAGTATTTTTTTTAATTTTTGAAACAGCAAAATACCCTCTGTATTAAATGATCTAATGATGATCATCACACCTTTTTTTAGGGCAAGACACCCTTTATGCAACACATGGCTGACACATTTTTTTGAGTTTCGCATCACGGGCACTATGTCCCCTCATCATAACCAAATATGAGAAAGGCCATATAACATCCTTTTGAGCTTCATGTCACAAGATCTATGCCCTCCTTGTCACAACCAAACATGGTAAAAGCAACCTACCCGCTACCAACCAGCAGTGTGTCGCTCAGAAGGCTCTCCAGACCAGATCTTAGCCACCCAAGATACCCCGATGCTGCCTGTACCATCAAAATCTTCATCCAGCGTAACCTCAGCACTAGTGGCCTCACAAGGAGAGGAAGAAGATAGCAGTTGGTTTCCGCCGAAGCATTTAGTGCTTCACCAATCTTGATAATGAGGCAGAAGGTGTATGTTTTTTTGCCAAACATGTTGGCGAAGAATTTAAATAGGGAGAACATTTTTTTCTTCTTTATAAAATAAAAATTATTTTTCGTGCTTAAAGATACACAAGGTATTTTTAATTATTTGATTGCACATCTCCAAGTGACTTAAACAAGCAATTCCCCCCCCCCCCCCCCCACACACACACACAATTTAATGTTCTCCTTTCTACACATACATTAAGATTTCTAAATCTGGTTTTTATTGAAATTTCAATCACTATATTTCTGGGTAATTTATTATTTAATTAATCTTTTTTTCACAATGCAAAAATACAGTTTTTCTTATTTCTGGATTTCGGCCTTATTTAATTAAAAGTAAGTTAAAAGCACAGCATATTAACTAGAGTTCAGCATAAAAAAAAATAATTATGGGAGAATTTTATACTTTTGCTCAAATTTCAGAAATTTAAAACTGGCTAATCACAAAATTCTTTAATATCTTTAATTTTTTTTTTTTTTAAGAAATTCTTCCCTTAATATAAGACAATATTTAAAATAAATCATTACACTGCATGTAAACACAAACATATTTCATGTGTTAAAAAAAAACGCCACATATGAAAGAAAACCAGGGAATTTATATTTTTTAACATTCAATTATGGAATTTCACAAAAAAATTTATGTGAGCAATATCTTTCACTTCATGTAATGAAGTTTTCTTTTTCTAAGACTAATACTACATGCAAGATCTATAGAAAAATGTTATTTACAATGTATGAGCTCAAGTGATTTGCTGTGCATTGATTGGTTCCAGCACCTTACACAAAGGCCACTTACCACAAGCTATGTTTTATTATAAAGTAATAACATTTCTAAAACTCTAAGAATATGAGAGATACGCAAATAAAAATCTCAACAAAATTATTTGGTTAAAATAATTTACTATGATTTTTCAGTAGTACTGCCTCATAATTTTATATTTATTACCATTGACGGCAACAAATTTGAAAAACTTTGGTAGGTCGCCTCCAAAGCCAGCTAAGCCTTGGACTTTATTTTCTGTAAGACAGGTCATGAAAATTTCATATAAAAGTCAACCCAATCTTATTTTTTATTTAAATTTAATAAGAGTTCTTTAAAATATTATACGAATAATTCATGCCAGCATGTAGAGTTATATAAAAAAATGACCAATTTAACATTATTTGATATCGGTAGTTTTTAAAGAACAATGTTAAAATTTAATGCTCGATCATGCTCAATATAATTAGGGTTCCAGTATTCAGATTGATAATAGTCATACCAAATTAAATTCAAATTTTTCCAGTTTGTTGAGATATCTTAACATAAACATAACACAAATAATGTTTGATTCAAATTCATTGATGACCTAAATGTGTAGATCTTTTAAGAACTCCAATTCAAACTTATGATTCTGTTGCAAATACTCTCCATATTCGATTCTATATAGAGACAGCAATATTTTTTATTTTCAGTTTTATACTGTACTGCACACTTTTTACAAAATTCTGGTAGATTATCATTTTTGCCACTCAAAATTATTTTGCAGCACTTTTAATACAATCATCCATTGGGTAGAATTTTACTAAACAAATGGTACAGACAATTTAAAAAAACAGTACAAAGATAAACGCCAGAATTTTATTATGCAACTTGTAATCTGTAGATTATGAAACAATCCGGAAATTTTAAAATTTATTAAAAAAGAAATTTTAGCAGGTGAATTAATATTGGTAGAAATTTGAAAAATAGAAAATTTGATGACCGGTTGGAAATAAAAATTCAAAATAACCATGAAATTATAAATTGTTTTTAATAAGCACCAGCTGCTAACACAGGCCATGTTGAATTAGTATTAAATATTATATGAATTTCCCATGCATAGCACATCAAGATAAAATTTCAATAAAAATGTGGTTTTAAAAATGCTTATACAGGGTGTCCAGTGCTATAGGTGCCCAATGGCTATTTCCTCAACCGTTAGTCACAGAGATATACTTCCAATTGCAAAAATGTTTTAAATTTTAAAATCTATTATCTTAGAAACAGTTTAAATCAATAAATACATTTCTGAAAGAAATATGAAATATAAATGTTAATATGGTTCCCCGGTCCTACCAATTATATTTAGGAAAACCATCCTCATACAATTTCATGCAAAATAAAAAAAAAATCTTTCTTTTATGACCAAAATTCACAGAGTTATGAAGCATTAAACTTTATGACTTAAGTTGCTTTTCCGTGCATAAAAATGTCCTGTTTCAGGCAACCAACCAATCAGGGACCGTATTGACCATTTCTCAGAACAAAAAGTGCTCCAACTTTAAACAGCTATAAGTCAATCAATTTTGATCGTAAAAGGATGATTTTTTTTATTTTATTTTACATAAAATTGTATGAGGATGATTTTCTTAAATATAATTGGTTGGACCAGGGGACTGTATAAAAATTTATATTTCGTATTTCTTTCAGAAATGCAGTTATTGATATAAACTGTTTCTAAGATAATAGATTTTAAAATTTAAAACATTTTTGCAATTGGAAGTGCATCTCTGTGACTAACAGTTAAGGATACACCCTGTATATGTACTATAGTTAACATGGATAGATTTAAAAGCGAAAACAAAAATTCATATAAGTAGCAACTAATGGGTAAGTCAGTGATTTCCAACCTTTATACCTTTATTGTTTGGAGAAACCCTTGATATATTTCATAAAATCTTGGGAAATTCCTACCCGGTTGCTTATATTGTTTATATTTCTGAAATGATTTTATGTTAACATAGTTGACATATTAAAACTTCAATTTTTTTTACACAATTATAAAAAAAATGGAAAGTTGTACATTATTCTTTCCTTCTCAAACTTTTGCAAATACTTGCAGAACCATGGTTGGATATCACTGGATTAAGTACTTTGGGGGGAAAAAAAGTTTGTGAAAAAAAGAAAAAAAAAAGAAAAATCAAACTGAGAGTCAGATTAAACCCTTTTATTTTTATTAGCACCCTTTAAAATATCTAGATTTTAAACCTGACTGAAAAGTGGTTTAGATACATAAACAAAATTATGCATATTTCAAAAAAGAAAAATGTGTAACATGTATCAAAAAATTCATTTCAAACACATACCTGATTCTGAATCAGAATTAGATGGCGAACCACTAGGAGAACATGATCTTGACAGAGACGAGGACAGAACACTACTACGACCGCAAGAACAGGTGACATCATCTGCAACAGAACTAGACGCATCACTAATAGTGCTGAAAAATTCCTTCTTGCCATCTTTTTCAGATATTTTCTTCAAATCTTTCAAATCAACAGAATTGCCTTCACTATAATTCATTTTTCTGTCAGGAGTCACTCGCGTACTATCCTTTCTCATTGCTGCCATTTCACGATTTACATTATGAAGGAATGCTAAAATAAAGAAACACAACAATTCAGTTAAAAATGCAGATAAAAGTTTTAAAATAATTTTACTGAAATATTCAATAAATTAGCAATATGTGCATCAAAAACTCATTTTAGCATTAGAAATTAAAAAAAATTACTATTAGACATATTAATCAACTTTTAAAAAATTATAAATCGAGAGAGTTTTCTACTCAAAATGAAATGTATTACTGATTACCAACATTCTTTTAAATCCATTTTGGTGAATCAAACAATTTTTTTTAAGATAAAAGTTAAATATATTGAAATGTACAGATTATAGTTAAAAATTTTAATAGTCAATAGATTTTTTTATACAGATTTTTAAACTTGAACAAAAAATTTTATTATTGCCACTTTAGTATTGTTTCCAGAACAATGCAAACGATACTACTGAAGTGGTAATAATAAAATTTTTTGTTTAAGTTTAAAAATCTGTATAAAAAAATCTCAGGATTTTACAAGTTCATAGACTTTAAAGATAAGGCCCAGATTTTTAAATGTACAACTTAATGTAAGTGTTTTCTCCAAAAACTGCTTTTGCATACAATGAAAAGTACTAATAATTTTCACTGTATTTTCATTTACCACAGCTCCTGTTGATCCGGTCATAACATGCAATTTTTACTGGCAGACTATGCTCTACCCTTTTAACTAACAATGCTTGCATAATTTTCTTATTGCCAATCACAATTTTCTTATCTCTAATAAATTAATGATTATAATTTCAATTTAGGCATATTTATGCCTGCACAGCAGATAAAGACATGTTTAAGCAACATATCTAAGTCAGCACAGCTACGCAGTTGGCAGCAACTATGAAAGCTATTGCAAATTAAGAGCTTTTTAAAAAATAAGTGACTGAACTGGCAATAAAAGACAGGGTACGAACTGGCACTACACTGTGCAGCAGGCAGCCAACAGTTCAAGAAAGCTATGCTCATACAGCCACATGGTTAATCACGCAGCAGGTTTTTTTGACAATTTATTTTAATAAACTGATTGCTAAATAAATAACCATGTGTATGCGCAGCAAACAGATGGTCACATAAAGCAGATGATATTAATTAATAAATAACACTTTTGACATAAAATTAAATGTGTATTTATTTACGTTAAAAAAATTAAATGTATATTTAAATTAGAAGACAATCAAAATTTTGGTACAAGTATAGTGGACTGGAATAGAATGTAAATGCCATACATTAATGATGCATATAAAAAAGATATATTTACTTTTGCTCTTTGATGCCCATAGTTGATTTCTTTTTCTTATATATCATTAACTTTTTCCTGATCTACCACTTTTCATGTTGTCCACATAAAATCATTAAATTGTGTTTTTAGTGAATTTTCTATTGCTTTGATAATATGAGTTTAAATACATTCCACTCAACATATGGATGAGAATTTGCAAGTAACCTTTCTGTTGTCAATACTCTGAACAAAACACCAAGAATATTTACAGAATTTACTGAAACTTTATATAAATTTATAACTGGGACTATAAAAAATATATATATTTTAATATAAAGCTAAGAAAATAGTTAGCAATAAGGTAATTTAACCATTTCATTTGAATGTCACTAAATAAGCAGCATCAATGTTTTGCTTTTAAGGTTTAATGCTACTGACTTGGATATAAACAAATGATGTAAAAATAATTCCAATATTTCAACCACTGTTATTTTTTAATTTATATTACTTAAAATTAGAACACTGGCAATTACTTTCAATCATGTAAATTATTTTAGGGAAGTTTAGAAGTACGTATTCCTATATTTTCTAAAGCTGTGTGTGTGTGTGGGGGGGGGATAAAAAGTAAGATTAAAAGATAATTTGTGAGCATAGAGTTGGATTCTAAAGGCTAGATGGAAAACTGCATATCATACAGAGTGGATCCGTATATTTTTGCAGACAATGTTTCAGATAAAGATGAAAAAATGCTTTTATTGCAATGCTTGTATTTGCCAGACAGGCATAATGCTTGTATTTGCCAGAAAGGCATAATGCTTGTATTTGCCAGACAGGCAAAATGCTTGTATTTGCCAGACAGGCATATGTATTAGGGATTGGTTTGAAAAATATCAGATTTTATGCCCAATTACTATCAATAAAGCTTTTGAATAAAACAGTTATATTCTTCATTATCATTATATTTAAGTCTTCAATGTGTAATCTCATTGCATATGGAAAATACCTTTGACCTATTATTATATGCATTAATTAAATTAAATTAAATTGTCTGCTAATGATTAAAGCTCTTTATTTAGAAAAGACTATGCTTTAAATCTGCAAAATTTATCAGAGTTAATATAAAATTACTGCAATATTTACATTTGTTTGCAAGAGCTTTGCTCTCTGGATCAGTGCCTTTTAGAACACATTTCACAACCGTCTGAGAATTTGTATGCATAGGCAAACCTTTCTTTGAAACAACTTTTATAGATTTTCTAACTGTAGATGGAGCAGACATTACACCACCAGAAGGAATCGTTCTCTTAGGTGCAGATTCCAGCTTTGAAGGTGAAGCTTAAAGAAAAATATTCAAAAATGATGAATAAGTATTTATGCAAAAAATTACATAAAATACTATGTACTAAAGAAGTTAATACTAGTTTAGAATTCAAAAATTATTTTTTGGTAGAACTTTAGCATTTAAATTCTTATGTACTTCTAGAAAGTACACCCAGGGCTGCTTAGGAGTTCTTGAGTAGTCTCCATGCGTAACATGTTGTAAAATCTATGTTCTAACATCTAGCTGCAGTACTAATCCATTTCATGATAGACACAATTTAAATCTTCATTTCAACAGTCTTAGCACAATTAGACCAATTTATATATTGGCACTCTCTTCCGTAAATAACATAATTTCTATATTTCCAATACTGCATTTAATTTCCATTTTGGCCTCTTGCTTTACTATTTCATTTGTTTTCACGATGATGAAGTCTTAATTTCAATGATGGCAGTTAACATAGATAGGTCAATTGTCACCACTGAAACTACTCAACCTGAATCACACTATGTTTTATAATGTTCAAAAATTGATTTCAAGGAAAGAGTCATTTTGCTTATTATCAAAGAGAATAATGTTCAAACATTCCTGAAACCTAGGAGAAATGTGATGAATAAATATCCCTTGAAAAATAAAGAATCGAGGCATTTTCTATCTTTTCAACCTTGGTGTTTTCACTCTACTTATATATTATAAATTTATCAAAATTATTAATCAAACAAAGTATTTTCTAAACATGTAGTCATTTTTCTACTTCAACAGCAATTGCCATATGATAGTATAAGGATACAATCCAATATACAAACAAATAAGTTTAATTTCACACGGTTCATAGTCAAATTTAAAAATGAAATTTACCTGGTCTGAAGCACAACATTTTAAAGAAAGTAATTTAATTTAGCAAAATAAATTCAAATTCAGCAAGAGATAAAAAATTTAATAAGAAACATCTTTCAATAAAACAACCCTGTAATCAAATTTTCAAAAATTTTTTTTTTTTTTTTTTTTTCTTAAGTTTTGGCTTAAGAACAATATATATATAAAAAAATCATTATAAACAGTTTCAATAATTTAAAGCCACAGTATTTTTGTTGAACAAATACTTCTTTAGAGTTAGGTGTGTTTTTGAAACCATTTTGTAATGATTCTGGCATGTTACTTAAAGAGAAATTAAGCTGGATGAAAAGAGATCGCGATTGAAAGTTGAATTTTAAAATTTAAACTATATCAGGCAAATATGTAAAAATAAACATTATTTTAAAAAAAAAATTTATATTTTTTAATCTCATCATAATGTTTGACTCCTTTGACCTCATGAATTCCTGCCAGATTACTAATCACAGATATAACTCTTGCTCCCAGTTAGTGTTTTGAGATGTCTGACTTAGCATAAACACTTGGTGAAAATATGTCTGATGTTTCTTTCAGAAGAGGTGAAAGGGGAAGTTTTTTATTTACTCTTGATAATGCTAATGAATTACATTTATTGGGATAAAAAGAATTCTCAAGTATTTTGATAATATTCCTCACTGTCCCGTATTTTGGAAGTAATTTTTTAAAGGAGTTTTTAAGGAGATTTTGGTAAAAATAGAGCCTTTTAAGGTCCCTTAAAAACAAATTACAAATTTAAAGAGTTTTTAATGATAGTTATTTAATTTTGATGCTTTTTATGACTTTTAAATTGTGATTCATGGAATTTTCAGGTGAAATATTTTTTAAGTAAATTTAAATTTTAGCATTTTCTTAGTGGACAAATGCCTTAATTTATTATTATTTTTCTATAATTAGGATTATCATTATCATTTCTTTTCAAGAAATTCCCTATTTTCTTGACTAATTGTATCGAAAATTTGCAGCAATTTTTATTTATTTCTCTTTTTCGTTCATAGCATTCTGATAATTTTTCTTTCTTTTAAAGCTGAAATTGATAATTATGAGAAATTTAGTAATATTAAATATTCATAGAAAAATTCATATTACGGTGATTTTTTTAAATCTGAAAATAAGGATTAATATAAATTTAGTAATATTTATTAAAAAAAATTTAATATCAGCAGCTCAATTTCTTGGTAGTTTTTCTACGAAGCTTAAATTGTTGTTCCGTAATTTTTTCCCGAATATTTTGTATTTGCAATTCACAACAATTTTAATTTCATTCCTTCTTTCTGATCTTGACTTTTTACACGAATGTCAATCCTTCTGACTGTAGTATTTTGATATCTTTTCTTGATACAGGGTTCATACTCTTTTACAAGAACCCATTTCCAGGAGTTTTTCCAGGAGGGTTCGAGCATTTTTTCAGGAGTTTTTCTACACATTAAAAGTAGAAGCAAAACTAAGATCCTACAGACGTTTCTCTTTCAGCCATTCCGCTTAGTTTTATACAAACTACACCACTCTGGCCATACAAAAATTTGTCTTGAATAACAATACGCCAATAAAGGAAAGATTTGCCAATTTACACTCCATAATTTATTAAATATCAGTGATGGAACAGGGTCCATTAACAAATTTTTTCTTAACCATGCCTTTTAATAATTTTTTAAATGAATCCAACATCAAATTAGCTGGTATGGTTAGTAACCAAATATTTTGTTTTCCATTTCTCCATATATTTCTTTGAAACTCAATAGGTTCTTGGGGGAGGGGGGCCCACTAATGACCCACTAATCTTCCTCCTTCAGCAATGCCTCTGCTCACATTTGCTTTGTACTGCTGTATATTGCGGCTTTGTATTTTCACAAGATTTATATGAATAATGTCTGCTTATAGTTTCAGTAATCTAGACAGGAAATTTTTATTCAGTAATTACTAAAGTGGTTCGAATTGTGATAAAAAAAATTGTTTGCAATGATAATCAGAAAAATATTTGATCAAATATTTAAAATTTTTTATATGAAATGTTCACATTTTTAAACTAAACAAACAAAATATGAATATATTAGTCTTCATTACTAAACAAAAAAGAAATTTCAAAATTCTTAATAGAACATGCTTAGCTTAAACTAAAAAATAAGTAGGAAACAGAACATGCTTAGCTTAATAGAAAACAGAATATGCTTAGCATAAATTAAATGTATTTGTTTGTTTATTTATTTATTTTTAGCCTGCTCTAGCTCAGACTTTAATAATTTCTTCCTAAAACATGAAAAATAAAGAACATTTGACATGGTTTTTATTTTTTTTAAGTAATAAAAAAATGTAATGTGTCTGCACTTAAATTTAGCTTAAAATCAGTCCCATATTTTCTAACAACAATGCAGAATATACATTTTGAAACAACATTATTATAGGGAACAAATAATATTGCTTTCATCAGCAGATAATATTAAATTCTTCTAGATAAACTGTTAAATTCTTCTGGGCAAATTGAATTGCGCAATTGCACTATTTATGTAAATAAATAAAAAAAATTAAAACGTAATAATTAAAAAATTAGCCTAGCAAATGACCAAAATGTGAAAATAAGTTAGTTTTGTCAATCTAATAATTAATATATAGAGGATGGAGATGAATAGAAAAGGATACTTGTGGACTCACAGGACTACACAGGAATTCCCTAATTGCACAATCGTACTGAATATGTCAAAATAATTATAAAATTAACAAGAATAATAAACCAAAACATAAAGATAAACAAGTTTTGTTAATTTAATGTGCAATAATTACAGGATGGAGATGGATGAAAAAAGATACTGGTCAACACTCGGCAAGGAACGCAATACTACCGGAATTATATAATTACTTTATTTATAAGAAAATGATTAAAAAATCTGCCTATATAATTAACCAAAATGTGAAAATAGGTTAGCTCAGTTCATCTAATGACTAATATTTAAAAATTGGGAATGGATGGAAAAGGATAATTGTGGACGTCCAGGACTACAGGAGAATTAATTGAATTGCGCAATCATACTAAATGTTGTTGTTGTTGAGACCCAGACCGTCCGACCTACCAGAAAGGTGTAAGGTAACTGTATGGACGGCCGGGAAGTGCCACCCAATTTAGACCGGAACCCAGTGGGGGAGGCATCCACAGGGACCGTACCCTCCTTCCCCTACCACCAACCTCTCGGAAGGACAATCATACTAAATGTGTCAAAATAATTAAAAATATTTACATGAATAATAAACCAACATATAGAAATAAGTAAGTTTTGTCAATTTAAAGTGCAATTTACAGGATGGACGGAAAAAAAAATAGGAATTTTTCGTAATTTTAAGGGTCTTTTCCACAGTCCATAATTTTGTTCAGAAATTTATAAGAATTACGAAAAGTCTGTAATGATTGGCATCTCTGTATTTCCAACATTAGTATTTGTGCACTATCGTTGATTTGGTGGTGTCACCTATTGTTTATATTATGAAATAAAAGATCGCTATGTCAATTTTCAAGGAGTATTTTTTGATTTTTAGGAGTTTAGAGTCAAAACGAATAAAATAAGTAAGGAGTTTTCAAGGGCCCTTATAAGAAAAATCTTAAATCCAGGAGTTTTCAAGAATTTTCAGGAGGCGTACGAACCCTGTTGATATATTTTTTTTCTATCTGACACGACAAATTTAGTAATATTTAAATTTCCGTGTAAATATTATCATGAAATGTGTTTATTATGTTTAACTTTACTAGCGATTTGCCAATTTTCTTTTTGTAGTATTTCCAACTTCTCTTGCTTCGTCTAATTGTCATAATAAAATCAAAAATTTATGGGTTATCGGATTACCGATTATTTCTTATTATTTCAATAACGAACGAGTGAAGGGGTGGGTGGGTGAGATATTATTAAACACTGAAATTATATATCCTTGTCTGCAGATGCAAGTCTGTTGAAAACTGAAATGAGATGTCAATGAATTTCTGCGAATTGTAACTAATAAATGAGGTTGCGTATTTCTGCGATGGTTAGATTTTTCCTCTCTTTACATTGATGTTTGATTAGAGTTTGGATATATATAACACAATGCAATAAAATTGGAAAAAAATCTTTCCTTAAAGAGAAATTCTTAAATATTGGTATTTTTTGTAGATTTTCTTAACACGCGAAATTCTTGTGCATAAACAAAGCGGCTGTTCTGTTCTGGCAAATGTTGGTCCTGCCACATGGCCCCTACAATAAAACCTTTTCAAATGGAGACAAATTTGCAGTTTTCCCATTTTGTTCCACTTCTCTTGAAACACACACCAACAGCATTCTTATAGTGATGTTGCAATCACACGTACCTCTCATGACCAACGTAATTTGCATACATCTGCCTGTGCTGCACATTTACATACATGTTCCCAGGCCGGTGTGTGTATTATACTTTTTATATGATTTTTGCAACTCTAACTTGCTTTAATTTCTCTTTGCAGGGGGGGGGGGGGGGGGGATTATGGACACTGATTATTGAACAGGAGGAGAATTACAATAATCATTTAACCGTCTAATATCATATGGATGCTGATGTCTCCCAATACATTTTGCCAAAAATTTGTAGCTTTTATTTTAATGTAAAATACTGGTAAGACTTCAATTAAAAATAGTCTTTGCTGTGGTATGGTTATTCTCTACTTCACTATGGGTAAAATCTAGTGGATAAATTAAACCTTCCATAGAGATAACATTATGCAGATGATATTTTCTCCGCTAATGTATTTGAAGAAAATTATGTCTCTGAATTTGGTGGGAGTTTATTCTGCTTATTAGTCACTTTTGAAAATTGCAGGTTTGAAACATGAATTGAAATGGAAATTCTAATCACCATGGTTAATTTATCACAGGCTCTTACTGAACAATGAAAAGTATTAAGAAATTGAAATGGTTATTTAATTATCAGCATTTTATGAGGAAGATTCTTTCTTATATCATGTTCCTCAGCAACGCAATTAAATCAAACGTGCTTGTTAATTTTTATTATTATTTTTTTTATTTGAATAATAAACAAGAAAGATCAATCATGCATAAAGCATTGATTACGAAACACTTTCCAACTTTAATGCAATTTTAATTAAACATCTCTAAAATGCGATATATTCCTCGGTAATATTTTTTAAATTATCACAATACTACATTAATTTATTATATTTGAAAATTTAAAACTTCATCAAAAATGAACTTTATTCAAATGACGAGTTCTGCCACACATTCCTCCCTATTGTAAAAGAAATAGACAAAAATAGGTGCTACCCTGTGATACCTACCATATCCCATTGTAAAAACAGGTGTAAAAACTTTCAAACTAAACAAAACTTTCTATTTTAGCACCCAATTGGGGGGAACTTCCTTAGACTGACATGGATGCTTCTATTTTTAGAAATTAGGGAGGGAGAAAGAGACTTTCTAGGGTTCTTAAATTGGCCTTTCCAGTCCTAGTTTAGAAAGAATTTATGTGTCAATAAAGTTTACATCCTTTCCATATAAGTAATACCATTTAAACATAGGTAATTGCCAACATGCCAAGTTTGTTTTACACTAAATATCATAAGAATTAAATCATTATTTTCCAAATGTGGTGTTCTCAAATATTGCATTACATAGTTAGTGATAAGTGATAAGATATAGATTATTTAAAGGAAAAAAAAGGGGGTGTGGGGTAGTATTTTTAGAACAATTTTTTTTGGTGAAAACGAATTCAATTTTAAAATTAAGCTTATTTCTTTAACCTAAACATTTTATAATTAATTTATTGATATCATTACAACAAATTATAATGTTGGAATTAAAAGTACTTATGAATTCTATTTCTATAATTTATCAAGTTATCTGTGATATTATATAGGAATTTAAAGAGTGATAAGGTTTTAAATTCTTAGTTGCTACAATCAAAACTGGAATTTTATTTTAAGCAGTGGCTACTAAATATTAAGAAGTTAACAAGGGTAATTATATTATTAACCAGTAGATAATCATTAAGTATATAAACACTTAAGGCTTAAGCTTTAATGGTCATTTTTAAAGTTTTAATAGTCTCGTGGCTACTGCTGATTTTGGTTTTGATTTGTATTAGTTGCTTTAAAATATAATAATAATTTAAAAATATGTATTTCTTCTGAATTAAGAATTTAACTTAGCTATAATCATGCAAAAAAACAACAACAGACAAATGAGAAGAAAAATTAAATAGGAACAGTAGCGCAACCAGAATTTTTCTCTGAAGAGGAGAGTATTTGCTCTATAAAGGGTCACAACCTTGAAATTAGCACAAAAATTACTATTTGTTCATATAAATTGATGATATCTGGGGGAGGGGTTTTTTTTAACTTAAAAACACCCTCTGGTTGCACCTATGAATAGAAATAATGAAATAGTAACTATTTAGGATTTCTAAAAGAAAATTATACTGTCGGCCGGATATCCGATTTTAAATTCGGTAGAATATCTGGCATCCGGCCAAATTGATATCCGTTGCATCCCTAGTAAATACTATGCCGTTAATAAACAATGTATAATAAAGCTCATATAGACTTTTAGTAATTAGCAGAACTTTTCTGAAGCATTGTAGTAAGGAAATACTCATACTACCTCAATCACTTGCATGCATTTGAAGCCACCATTGTCAGTATCACACTTGGCCAAAAGTTCCATTGGTCGAAGAACCGGTAAACTTTATTGCGACTCCACACAATTCAAAGTAAATAAAATTAATGACTTAACACTATGAATCTGCACGTAACTTAAAACTCGTTACAAATAGCCATCATATTTCAGAAGACAAGTCTGTGTTATTTAAACAAACACATCAGACTTTAACATGCGTAACATACATACCAACTAAGAACTTCAGCGTCTTATCGTTGTCATATATCAACGGGCGTCTGAGATCTACGCGAGATCCTTCAATCTGCCGATCTGGTCTTGGTCTGACCTCGGTCTCACGATCAGGTCCGGTCTCGGTCTGATTTGCTTCAAGAAAGTTCTGCTTTATATATCTGAAAATTGGATCATTCTGGAAATGCCCTCGGATATGCAAATGAGATGCGTACGCATTGAGAATTAGATTTGCACGAAACAGTATGTATTGTTGTTGTTGTTGAAACCCAGACCGTCCGACCTACCAGAAAGGTGTAAGGTAACAGTTTGGACGGTCGGGAAGTGCCACCCAATTTAGACCGGAACCCAGTGGGGGAGGCACCCACAGGGACTGTACCCTCTTTCCCCTACCACCAACCTCTCGGAAGGACTTTCGGACCCACATGTTTAACGTGATCGTACTCCGCATGAACACGGCGGCAGTTTTGGCAGTGGCTGGAATCGAACCCGGGCCTACCGAGTGCAACTCCAGCGCGCTAACCAATGGGCTACCGCGCCCACGAAACAGTATGTATGAAAAACGTCACAGTTCACGCTCAAGAATGAAATGAGTCGTTCACAAGAAATTTGCATGAACACCCATTCAAGGGAATAGCGATATTTACATTCGTTTTTCCACTTTGGTCCAGTTCATCGCAAACAATTGCACTTATTATCAAGTAGCAATGAATATTTATGTAACTAAATATTATTTCTTTATTTCTATTTTTAACTTTGAGTTTTCGATTCTTAATTATGGATTAAGATTCCTTTTTTTTTTGCTTGCACTACTTATTTTTACCTATGAATTATATATTTTAAGTTTTATTGCTCAATAAAATTGCATATGTATGTATATATCATTCGCATGCTAATAAGAACTTTTACAGTTTTCAGCATTTTTCTTTTACACGGTTTTTAAACTAAATATAGTTCTTTATTTCATCTTACACGGTTTTCGGGTAACATGGAACGTATCCCCAATTTTACTATAGGAAACTTATCTTTTTCTAGATGAATTTCTGAGGAACGTATCTACCATGTAAAAAAAGAGTTGTGTGTACTATTTAAACATTTATCAGACTATTAAGATTTATACTTCTGTAAACTGGTTAAAGACATATTTGTTTTATTCAAATATTAAAAAGAGTACAATAAACCTACCTGGTTCTTTTTTCACTGTGATTGCCTTCTGAACAACTTTGGTAGGAACAGATGCTGATGGCTTGGAATTAGAGCTGGAAACCTTAGCTTTGGGCCCTATTTTCTTAACAATGCGCACTGGAGTCTATGGAGAAAAATAAAACAATTAGCACTAACAGTAAAACTTTATCTCATTTGGATACCAACAAGACAAGTCATTTATACAAATAAAAAAATAGCATTTAGCAGTAAGTTTGTTTGCATCATGGTCTTAACTAACAAACAAAAATCTTTAGCATTTTAGCTAAAATCTCAGAAAGTATTTTTTCTTTTTCAAACTTCTTTAAGCCAAACATCAACCAAGATAAATTATATCCTACATAAAATTACAGAAATATATATCGAAAATCTTATTGCAATAAACATTTTTTATATTAGAAAACAAACGAATTTTGGGGCCTTAATGACATCTATTAAAATTTTCATGCACTAAATTTCAAGTTTTATTGCTGCAGACTACTACAAAATGGGATTTCATTTCTCTAAACGCACTGTATGGATCACTTTGTTAACAAATATATTGTCTGAAGAAGTGGGGGGAGGGGGTGGGGTGGGGGAACTACTGTCTCCTTTCAAATCACTCTGAGAACTTTCTTTTTGAAAAGTATCATTTCAATGGATGCCTCACCCACTACAACTCTGTAGTTAGAGTACTTGAAATTTCTTCATCTCTGACAAATTTCCTATCAGCAACGACTTGTTCCTCACTAGTGAAGAATGAAATGATGGGTCACATTCTGAAGAATGAAATCATGCGTCACGTGCCTAGATGCATTATCTTAGCAAATTTTCGGAGGAAATCTAATTGAGGAAATTTTCCGTAAAACAGTTGCTGGGGAATTTTTTAGGAGATGCAGAACTTCTCAGTAAAAATACCATGGTTCATTGGAACATTTTCACCCCCGTCTTTCATTCGCTTTCTCCTGTGCATTTATCACATTTGCTTTCCAAATTTAAGGAGGATAGTAAGATGGAGAGTGATGACAAGTGCAAGCAATTTCCCAAGCCACAATTTTTTAATTTTGTTTGTGATTTAAACCCTGATACTTTTATTTATTTGCTTTTCTTTTAATGAAAATTTTTAATTTCTATCTCATTTTTAACACTTTCATCCCAGAAATAAAGCGTTTTAACCTGTTGTGTTAATGTATCTTACAGTACCGTAGAATTCTGTTGATTAACCCCTTAAAATATGACAAAAAATCACAGAAAATGTAAGAGGTATTTGATGTAAAGAGGTATTGAAAATGTAAAAGGTGTTTGTGAAAATGCAACGGAATTCTACTGTTTTCTACTAAAAACAGTAGAATTCCGTTGATCTGCCTCCTCCCTCAAATGTGACAGAAAATCAAGGAGCATGTAGGGGAAAACTTATTGGAATTTTCTGCTTAAAGAAAGAAAGCTATTGGCAATAAGTTTGTTTGCCAACTATTGTCAAAATTTTAAACTTTTTGGATTTTTAATATTTAAAACATTTTTTTTAGAATTTTTCTTGGCTGATTGTAGAATAGGCATACATCAATGTGAAAAATCAGTTTTTGTAGCAGTTTATAGCAGATACGTGTAATTGGCATAATTTGGTACAGGAGCAAACCCTGTACAATATATTACTGTATTAAGTATGAAACTGGAATGTGAGAGTGCACGAATTTAATTCACCATTTATCACTTTTGTGTACTTACCTTACTTTTTTAACTACTATTTTCACTTAGCATTTTACAGTACATTTAAAATGATTCAAAAGTTTATGAAAATGTAAGAGCTCATATGAACATGATGCCACACAAATTATTCTTCATTTCTTTCTTATTGCCTATATTTCACTAATTTGTATTTTCATTTTTTATCACCCTTGATGAAAGGACAGAACTTTATTATTTTATATCATAAAACATATACAAAATAAGATACCTTGTTAGCAGGATTAGGTTGCTCATTCTTTTGGCTTGATCTCACAGTAACTTGTCTAACTGCACTTCCTTCAGCTTTGCCCTTCACCACTTTTTTATCTGATGTGGTTGAAGCAGCACTGGGCTTTGCAGCAGTTTTTCCTTGACTCTTAACTACTTTCTTTATAACTTTAACAGTATTTTTCTCAACAGCTGCTTTAGTTTGAGGAGATACTTGTGTTTTGGATGCTAGAAGAAATTTTAATGCATTATTTTATTTGTAAAAAGGTATATTTGTTTTATGCTTATAAAAAATTCTTAAATGTGAAATGTTGAGACATTTGTTGAGGCCTTGAGAACAAACATATTATGTAATGAGCAGGTAGTTCTCAAGGTATAATTCCAAATTTTGTTGGCAATTTTTTTTTTTTAAATCCTATCAAATGATTTTATATAAATCAATGATCATCAAATGATTTTGTATATCAAATGATTTTGTATATAAACAATTTTTAATCATAATCATATTTATTTTAACTTTAAACAAAAGAAAGAAGTAAAGGTACATCCCTATGGCCTGAACCCTTTGTAAATATATTTAACAAAGGGCTCAGCTTTGAGAAGTGAAAGGTTATTTACAAGATTGGAAAAAAAAAAACTTTATGCTACAGTTACTCCTGCACCTACGATCTAGACAAATTACAAATACTAAGATCTAGATAAATTACAAATCTTAAGTTTTCTATACAACTGATCTGATAATTCTACACAGTAATACCACTATAAAATAGCTCTTCATTTCATTAATGACATGTTTGTAAAACAGCTTTTATGTATACAACTTGCAATAATAAAAATTTTAGTGGATGCAACAGATTGCATAAGTGGAAAATATGTTGATAATTCAATGAGATATATCGAAGATTACATACAAATGCCATTTTTCGCGATGCCGCTGTATTTCATTTCATTAATAATATGCTTGAAAAACAACTTTTAGGCATACAACTCATAATAATTATAAGAATTTTAACGGAAGCAAACAGATTACATAAGTGGAAAATATTTTCACAATTAAATGAGATATACATAGGATGGTATACAAAGGCTGTTTTTCACGATAGTGCTGTAACAAAGCATTAATAATATGTTTGAAAAACAACTTTTAGGCATACAACTCATAATAATTATAAAAATTTTATTGGATGCAGATTGCATTAAGGGGAAAATATTTTCACAATTAAACGAGATATACCCAGCATAGCATACAAATGTCGTTTTTCATGATACTGCTACAAAATAGCCTTTCATTTCATTAATAATATGTTTGAAAAATAACTAGGCTAATCCGGAGATTAGGTCACCTTGGTTAAATCGGAGAAGACACCACGCACTTTGTGAGGTTAAATCGGAGAAGACGCCACGCACTTTGTGAGCGCTTTATGTTGCAATCTGGTAACCTCTTGTATCGGATGTTTTCGGCGGAAATTGTGTAACATCCAATAAGAATACGTTTTTGTGTTTGCTACAGTTTTTTGATGTAAAAGAACATTTCTATCAATATTTTTGGCCATTGTTGTGAGTGTTTGCTTGTTCTTTCGTTATATGATTTATTTTGGAGAAAGTGATTTTGCTACGTGCGATATGCACAGATAAAATTGTAGCATATTCTGTGTCTGGGCGCCGCAGGTGACCATTCCTAATAAACCGGAGATCACTGGGGGCCCTGTTCCGGTGTAGAATGACCTTTAGGTCAAACCCCTGCCCTTGTACGGACCACTGGTACATACGGACCACCGATACATCCGTTCCACAATTTTCGATCTTTAGATCGAATCCCTGCCCTTACACGGACCTGTAGGTCGAACCCCTTCCTTTATATGGATCCTCAGTTAGATGGAGAAAGCGATCTTGATACGTGCGATATGCACAGATAAAATTGTAGCATAAAAATATTAAATTTTACAAAAATCTGATTTTGGAACGTTTACATGAGTATTATTAATTTTTTTATTCTGCAGTTTTATAAAGTTATTTAATTTTCTTAAAATACACAAAAATCTGATTTTGTAACGTTTTTTTGAGTATTATTCACTGTTATTTAAGTTAAATTAAATTATCATTTATATTAGAAAATCTTGTTTAGAACAAACACAATAGTCTGTCTTTAGAAATAGGGTTCTTCTACTAAAACATCATTTTGGTAGGAGGAGCCTATTTCTAATGACGGTAAATGACATCACTGAGGATGGGTGGAGCCAATTTCAAAACACGGAAGAAAGCGCCAACCACAGGCCAACTTGGCCCGATTTTGTACTTAGAAAAAAATTTGCGGTGACCTGATCTCCGGATTTACCAATAACTATTTTGTATATAATATGAAATTATAAAAATTTTAGTTGGTGCAAATAAATTACTAAAGTGAATGATAATCATTGGTTCAAGCATACAGTTCAAGAATTAACCAAAAGAAGTTTTAAAGCAAATCAATGGAATTTTGAATTTCTTGTCCAAGCATTATGCCTTATTTTGTTTCGTAGCAACAGTGTATTTGTAGCAAGATAAAAAAATTCAAATCTTCAACAATTTTATTTTATAAGTATACAACATATAATTCCTAAATAGAAAACAAAACTGAACAAACCACTTACCAATTTTTTTTTCTTGACTGTCTAGTTCAGCGGTAAGTTCATCATCTACACCAGGGTCGAGCAACTCATCCAGCAAATTCATTTCAACATCAGCTAAATTAAAGTATTTAAAGTAACTCAATTGTAGAAATATTAAATTTCAAGTAGTGATTCGAATGTTAATCACTTATAAATACAAAACTCAAAAGGACGGAATCACAAGTAGGACAAATTTTTGTAACTAGCATAATTAAAATAGGGTACCATGCTAAATACTTATCAATTAATATAAATTTCAGTGTAGGTTACATCTCCAGAGGCCAGTAGGATTAGTCTCTCTCAACAAAGTAACCCCCCACTGCAATTCCTCCTCAAAGGTTTCTTCCTCTCACAGAAAGAGAAACCATCTAGGCCATTAGCAACTAAGTGTACTATAATATCCTAATCCCTGGGGAATGTTTTCCATGATTTCAATATATTTAAATTCTTTGAGATTCTGTATACTATGTTATACTGTGTTGAGCTTATGTATTCTGCGCAGCCGGCAAGGAGATTATTTTGTGAAATAGGGAAGAAATGTTCCATGGATCTGCTGTATTTTATTCTCTGTATCTGGTTCATATTTAATTAAATCTCGTTTCTGCAACAGATATGAATAACCATTGTTGTACAGAAGTTAAAACAGAGTTCAATATTCAGATTTATTATCCTATTTCAAAAAATAAAATTTATGCATCTTTTAACATAAAATTCACTTTAGATTAGATGAATCAAAACTAGAAAAAAGCAAAACATCTCCTATAACCTTGCTTGAAAAAGTTAATAAACTTAAATAATAAAAGAGAGAGGCAATGTCTGTGTGTCTGTCTGTCTTATACACTATAGGTTCAGCGACCGCGCGTCGGAGAGCTATGAAATTTGGTAATCGGAGACCCGGGTGAGGGGAGGTGACACATGGAAATCGATTTTTAAAATTTAAATTATATTTTTTGTTATTTAATGTTTTATGTGATTTCGACCATTTTTTCCCCCTTTGTTCTCTACCATCCAAATGTCGTAGAAAAAAACAAATCACACGACCGGAAAGAGCAGACAATTGCGAGTAAAAATATATCAATTTCAAATCTCAGAGACACATTCCAATATTTTTTAAAGATTTTAAAACAAAAGTGTCACTTTCGGCTAAAAAAACGAACTTTCATTTTTAAATCCTCGCATCCGAAAAAGTATCGAGATTTTCGACTAATAATTTACATCTTTAGAAAGCTCAAAGATCTGGCTTTCTTACAAGCCTAATCTGGTCAAGAAATAATTATAAATAGCTGCACAATCCCGATTTTAATGAACTAATGTTCTCAACGACTTCACGTCGAAGAGCTCCCACTTCCCATTTACCCTGCACCCGCAGCCGGTGACGTCACTCCGTTTCCATGGAGATCGTGCATCAGGTTACGAGAAAAAGAAGAATATTTGAATATTTTTGAGTTTTATTTTTGTTTGAATGCTTTTGTGAAGCGTGTCACTATTTTGGATGTTTGATGTATAGAATGGAACTTTATTCCATGGAAATTTCGGGAGATGGTCTTCTATCCGTGCCCATGCAGTAGTAAAATGGCATTCTGGTGAATGGTACACACACACACACACACACATATACTGTGGATTCCACTAGAACTAGCCAGAACACACCACTTTGGCCTCATAGCATAAAATTTTGAGAATACAGGTATACGCCTTCCGCATACGGAGGTTACCTAGTATTAGCCATTTCCTCTGATGCTCTTTTCCAATGCTAACGACATCCTTCATTCCCGGCATTATTCTAGACTGCTCGTCACTCTGATAAAAGTTTAGAACCTTGCTTACAGTTTCAGATGGAAGCTTTTTTTCCACCTCTAGGATCTTGTTCAGCTAAAATTCCTCTTTCTTTAAAAAGCTTCTGTGCCTGGCGAACTGAATAATCAGATGCACCAAATGTTTCTTGAATTTTTCTCTGTGACCATGAAAGAGAGGCAGGAATGGTTAGCATCTGGATTTGCTTCTTTCTTGAGGTGCATTTTATTGAATGTTTCCTCACCTCTACAAGTTTATCCATGTCACATGTTTTCTCTTTAGTTACCATCTCTGCTTCAGTCTCAGTTGGGATTTCAATCTGTAGCAATTTTTCAATTTTGGCATGAACATTTTCCTTGAAATTTTCTATCTTCCTCTTTCCATAAGATGTCTTGCAGTGCTCAGGTAAACCATGTAATTTTAAAGGTGAACAACCCACCTCAGTAAAAGACGTGTTCAGCTTTTCTATAGCTTCTCCTCTCTCCAAATTGGTCTTTTCTTCAAAACTTATCCCAATATCTTCTGGTTGAATGTAACTGTCTTCAACAACATAACTCTCTTGATTTACATCACCATAAATAATTTGTCTACATCTACAGCATAATTTTTCACGTGGCTTTAATTTAATTCCTTTTTCTAGCACATCTTTGCACTGCTGTAATGTAACACACACACATACAGTAAGAATTAGAAGGGAAAAAAAAAAAAAAAAAAAAAAAAAGAAGCAGATTGGATAAATTTTAAGAGAGTTTTGCTCACAAAGTTTTGTCAAGTCACCACACAGCTTTGCTCACAAAGAAACCAGAAGTAGACTGACTGATAAGCCAAGTCTGCATTCTCTGACATGCAGCCAATGCATATGTTTCCTGCAGCCCAATCACATGTATCTGAATATCCTGTTTAACTCATCTGCATTGCATCACCCAATTCCAGCTGTCCATGATTTATCTATATACACTAAATAATATATGAAATAATATACACTAAATAGCATATGAAAGTCTTCTAAACTGCAATTTGAGAAAACATTTTAAAATATCTAATATTTTTAATATTTCTGAAATGAATAAAATTATTAATTAATAAATTTAAGCCTAATTTGATGTACTAATATATGTATATAATACTCAATTATTAATTTCTTTGGAACATTTTTCTTGCTAGGTCTTATTTGTCAGCATTTAAGGTTTCTGACTGCAATTTATATTTTGTATTCACAATTAGGCAATTTTCGTAACTTCAAATACCCCAACAAGTCTGCACTTTTGAAAAAAAAAAAAAACTATAATAACCAAAATTATGTTAAATTTTAAGCTGAATAACTGTGTTCCATTAATTTTTTGTATTGCAGCTATGTATTGTATAAAAATTGTACAAAATTGCTACCCAGCAGCCATTTTTTCTCACAACTTCAAAAAAACGTAACATTTTCATTACTAGGAGTAAAAAAACCATAAATTTCATTCTTTGTCGAGAAAGAGCATGTCTTTGCAATAATTTTCAGCATCAAAAACTTTTAGTTCCATCATGCTCACATGCTGAAAATTCAGATTTTCCAAATCTAGTTTTTCCACCCCAAAAATTAGACTGCATTATTAATTTTTTTGAGGTATTTATAAAATCTTTTGAGTACTGATATATTTTTTTCTGAAATCCTTATAACTTTATTGAGCTTTGTGTAAAATGTCAAAGAGATCTGATCATTTGTTACATGGAAAAAAAAAAAATAAAATGTAAGCAAGGGTATCTTGTGCCGAGGGTCTCAAGAGTGACAGACAACACACATTTAATAAAATATCGAAGCTTTCAACCATAAGGGAAGGGTGTACACCAAGTTTCATAAAAATCCGAGTCTGTGGGTGACATGACCTCGTTGAACTGACATGGAATGACCCTTATACCTACTATTTGTAAATTGTATATTTAATTGATTTGAATAAATTTATTGTTATTTTTATTATATTGGTAAAAAAAAAAATGGATAGCTCCTTGGAAATAAATTTTTGAAAGAAAAAATCTTTTTGCCACCTAAAATGTAGACCTATTAAAAATGAAAAGATACAGCAACAGTGGCCGATGCTTGCCGAATTTGGCTAAGTCTTATGAAAGAAGATTCCCTGCAACCACACATTAAAATTGTTCAGAAAAGACTAGAACAGGTATTAATGCCAATCCGTTTCCTCGCTTACATCATGCATCCGAAATATGTGGGTAAAGACTTAACAGATGGCCAAATGGAAACTGCTCGTTTTTATAACACAGAAAAAATTGAAGGCTGTTTAACACTTCTGATTGCACTTGAAGTCCAAGAAAGCCCATTCCCAACATCTTACTTCAGTACAAGTGCAAAACTCACCAATCCAATAACATAGTGGAAAGGTATTTTGAAGTGTGAAAGTTTTCAGGATGAACACAGTGCAGCTTTTAAATTAGCTTAACTAGCAATAATGCTGATATCTCAACCTGCTAGTTCAGCTTCTATAGAAAAAATATTTTCAAATTTTGAAATCATCCATTCTAAACTGCAAAATCGTTTAGTACTAGAAAAGTTCTAAACTCGTTATGTGTTATCGAATGCGAGGTGGGCATAATGAACCCGAGTATTAAAAACATATTGTGCTATCTCTAAAATGTTAAAATAATAAAACTACAGAAAAGTTATAAATATTGATTTTAATTTAAAACAAAATCAGAATACCTTGAGATTTAAATTCAAATAAATGAAAAATTATTTTTAATTGTTGTTAGTATTTCAATATTTGAAAGTTATTTATGTACTTGTATTGTTGTAAGGATAGTATTTTAAAATTACTTACTTTTTTTTTTATACAATAATGTTCAAATTTATATGGGTGATCAATCTTATAATGATTGACATGGTGGTTTTATTGTTTTTAAATAAAGTTCCCCTTTTGTTCGCAGCTTTTGGATTTTTGACGGTTTTATCCGGTTAAAACCCGGATTAAACCAATATTACGTTAAAAACCCAACCCTGCATACAGACCTGTCACTCTTGATTTCGCAGTGGCCATTAGAGATGAACCAAAATGTAGTTTGGCACGCTCTTGGTGATAGTCTGGTTTGGGTCCAAGAAAATTTTCAATGTTATAACCCTGTAGCATGGATTGTAGCGTGGTTTGAGTAACGTGCAGAAGGATTATTTGTTAAGTGATTAGATCATTTCAAGAAATAGATTGCCAAAAGAAAACTGGTTGCGTTACAGGGTATGTAATTTATTTTTATTAAAATTGAAATATTAGTTATCACCATCCTATATACGTGTTCATTATAAATATACATGTGTTCATCATACGAAATTAGTGCTGTGTTATTACTGCAGATTAGACTAAATTCTAAGAGGTAGCGGTATAATAAATTAAAAAATATTTCCGTATTTTTATAAAATGTATAATAAATAATTGATATTTGGATAGCTTTTTCTTAGAACTAATTAAGTTGAATGTGATATTGTATGTGTATATATTTATGTAAAATTTTTATTAATTGTGCCTTATGGTGGAAAATTCACCCCATCCCCGGGTAATTAATGATTGAGTTCCACAACCTTGATAGTGCATTTATGTAAATTTGATATTTAGTATAAGAATATTTATATATTTATAAAAAAAAAGTCTATTATCAGTATCCGGGAACAAATTAAGGATCAAGTAATTTAACAATCAACATGCTAGTATATCTTTTAGACTGAAAATATTATATAATATTTCAGTCTTTTGAGTATGTTAGCTTGTAATTTTTTGTGCATTATTTTTTACAGTGAGACAATGCAATGCGTCTATTTTTTAATCCATTTTATGATTATTTGAATTAAATATATAACTATGTTTATTTAAATTTACTTAAACTAATGAATATATTTATGTTGCAGATTAATGTATTTTTAAATCCTGATCATTTCTATAGTTTCAAAAATTATAAAAGTACAATTCTGTACATTTTTTTCCCTGCCCACTTTTGAAAAAAAAATTAGCCAAGCGAATGATAACACGCCAAATCTGGCAGACGTTTTGTTTACATAGTAGCTCAGTTCGTCCAACTCACGAGCGCTAGTGTCTATGCGACATCCCATGTTAAAAATGTTACCATAGGATCCTAACTCCTATGGGAGTGAGCCTTCTGAATATAGTATTCTATGGGTGGCGGTAGCCCACTGGTTAGTGCACAGGAATTGCACTCGGTAGACCCAGGTTCGATTTCCTCCGCTGCCAAAAAACTTCCGCCGTGTTCACGTGGAGTATGATCACGTTAAACATGTGGGTCCGTAAGGGGTGCGGAACTAAGCCTGTAAAGCGAGAGGTATGCCAGGTCCGCACTGCTGTCTCCAAGCTTACCAGCAGTCATACTGAAACTATAATCGACAATTAAAAATCTGCTAAAAATACAGAACTACACTCACAGTCTATTTTTTCACGCTTAGTAACAGCCATAAAGGAATTACAATAGACAATTAAAAACCCACAAATAATAATAATAAAGTTAAAATCACAATATAAAATGCATCTGAAACAAATCCAACGGGTTAATCTAAAAAATGTGGTCACGTTGAACAAAAGCACCGATACTTCACAAAATGGCAGCAACCATAGAACCATGATAAAAACCATAGAACAAGCTTATTTTATTAGATGTCGAGATGTGGATTTTCCAAAAAGTTTTGAAAGAGAAAATTATCCACAGTTCTATTAGTTTATCAGGCATATACCACGGCTAATACATACTTGTTAACTTTTTACACATATGACATGCTGGGCGCGGTAGCCCATTAGTTAGCGCGCTGGAGTTGCACTCGGTAGGCCCGGGTTCGATTCCAGCCACTGCCAAAACTGCCGCCGTGTTCACGCAGAGTACGATCACGTTAAACATGTGGGTCCGTAAGTCCTTCCGAGAGGTTGGTGGTAGGGGAAGGAGGGTACGGTCCCTGTGGATGCCTCCCCCACTGGGTTCCGGTCTAAATTGGGTGGCACTTCCCGGCCGTCCAAACAGTTACCTTACACCTTTCTGGTAGGTCGGACGGTTTGGGTCCCAACAACAACATATGACATGCTATTTTTGCCTGACCACATTTACCATCCAAGTGCTACGTTGCCTCTCTCTTTTAACAATTTTCAACATAGTCGAAGAGTGCTAATGACCTGATTCATTCTGTCTGTCTGTCCGCTCCCATGATAACTGCTGTAAAAATGACTTTATCAAAATGAAATTTTAGTATGTTATTGAGACTGTCTGTAGGACATATGGGAATGTAAATGAATAATATCATCCAATTAGTTTTGGATTGAACCTGGGTTGAAAAAATGAAAATACATTGAACCCTATAGGACCTAATTATTCAAACATTTTTTAAACAAAGTTAAAATTCACAAATTGCTTCAAAAATTTTAGGAAATATTCAAATTATCTCATAAAACATATATATATATAAAAAAAAATGTTCAGCAATATATGTTCAGTAGTTTTTTAAATAAAAATTAAAATAATACTGACACCCATATAATATGAAGGTCATGTGACAAACTTCAAAATGAAATATGGCATCCATCTTATTGAAGACCCAGGTCACTCGATTCACCCTAAGGTATGAGTAACAGGTTAAGTGACCGGGGCATCCATCTTGTGTCAAAGTCATGATTTTTAAAGTTAATTTTAATTTATATTAAGTGTTGCATCTGTCCTAAAATCGCTTTATTTTTGCGTTTTTTCTGTGCATCTATATTCTGCGCCAATGCAGTTACAATATTTTTTAGTTTAAATGATCATCCAACTTTGATTATTCCTACAACGATGCTTATATTTAATGAATGTAAACAAGTGATTGTAAGATGATTTGTATAAGAATTGCTGAATTTTTTTTCATGCAAAATTAGTTAACTCTTGAGTCTGGAATAAAAGTGTATGAATGAAATACTCTGTGCTTTTACATAGAGAGCCAGACGATTTATATTTTGATGATGTCGATTGAATGAAGTTTGAAGCACGAGGTTAGAACATACTTTTACCTCCATGGTTTTAATTTTCCAAGCAAAATAAATTATTGTAGTTCTGTGATAATTAAAATAATATCGCAACTGAATGTATCATATTTTAGAGATGTTTAAATGACATTACAGTTGGATAGTGTTTTATAATCAATGCATGATTGCATCTATATTTTATCTTTTTTGTATTTATATTTAGTGTTGCATCTGTCCGCTTTATTTTTGCATATTATTAACCGCTTTATTTTTGCATATTATCTGTGTTTCTAAATTCTGTGCTTACGCAATTACAATATTTTTATTTTAAATTATCACTAAACTTTGATTATTTCTACAACAAAGCCTAATTTTAACATATATGCAAAATGTAAACAAAACAAGTGACTGTAAGCTGAGTTGTATAAGAATTGCTGAATTTCTTAACGCAAAATTATTTAGTCTGCTGGAATATAAGTGATATGAATGGAATATTCATTGACTTTACTTAAATGGAGAAGCAAACGATTTTACAGCATTGCCTCTTTGATGAAGTTTTAAGTTTCCAATTATTGTACTATGACAATTTTAAAAATATCATCACTGAATGTATTGCATTTTAGAGATGTTTAAATAAAATTGCATTTCAGTTGGAAAGTGTTTCATAATCAATGCTTTATGCATGATTAATCTTTCTTGTTTTAAATTCTTAAAGCTCTAAAAATAGTATTGGATGTTTGAAATATTGGCAAAGTCTCACAAATTTTATGAATTTTTATAAGTATTGGATTTGTAAAAAGTCCCACAAATTATCATGTTTTTCATTGAAAATGCCAGCAAATTTTTCTAAGCATATAGTTCTATATTTTTCCCAGCTATAAATAGCTAATTTATTATATTTAAAATTATATTTCATAGTAAATTATGTTACTTTCGGCGATTGTTATGTGTAGAAATAATTTTTAAAGTATTTTACCTTGTACATTATATGACAACTTTCTTCTATTTTAAATAACTATTCATTTAGATTTTACATTTAAATTCATATCATGGTTTGAGTACATCACTTCAGCAGGGAGGCCTATTTTAAAGCACAGGAAATGTTTATATTTGGTATGATTTGATACTTAAAAAAATAACAAGTGTATGTGTGTGTGTGTGGGGGGGGGGGGGATTATTCTCCAAATTTATAATACATTTCATATTAAGAAGTTTCGTAAATAAAAACTTAATTGCTAGTAAAACAGTAGATAAGCTATAACTGCATTGATAAAAGTGCTTAAAAATTATTTAAGAATTTAAGCAATTAAATTGTAAGATGAGAAATCATGAAAATCTTGTAAACGTTAAACAAATGATGTAAGTGACTTCGTCAAAAACACAAAGTTATATTTTTCTTTTTTGGCAAGAGTTGTCTGTCCACTACTGAAATTTCTGCCTTGTGTTCAATATTAATTTTTCTAAATTCCAGGGTAATGAAGACGAGAAATATAGTTACGAAGTTGTGGATAACTGATAAATCAATGAATGTATAATATAAATATGAGAAATATTCTATAAGAATTTATTTTTATACGATTTATTGAAGTTAAAATCTTAAGGAACTACCAGTTCAGTAAATTATATCATTACCAGTATAAATTTAAGCTTTCATCAAGAAAATTTTAATTAATACAAATAGATCATATTTCTACTGTTATGAATTGACAAAATTAGTATAATGTAAAGAATCATATATTGTACAAAAATTTTGAAATATTTTAAAAAGTAAGTTTTACATAGTTTAGAAACTTTCAATAGGTAAGCAATGACTTTATTTTTTAGGTAGTATAACAGAAAAATTAATGCATATCTAGAAAGGTTGTGTGTGTGCGGAAGAGGGGGGGGGGGGGAGATAACAACAAAGAATGTAGGTTAATTCAGAAATAAACCTTATTTCATAAACTTATACTATATTTGTTAATTATACATTTGCTTTATTAGCATCATATTCATTGTTTTAAACATTTCAAACAGCTGAAATCAAAGTTATTGTTTTTGTAGAGGAGATATTAACGACGATTACGAAACAACTTATCAGCCTTTAAAAATGTAATGGAGAACATTGTAAAAAGTTACAATATTATCAACTGAAAAGAATGTAATATAACTTTAGCACACAAATATTAATACTTATTTATGATAAATGAAATACTGCAAGCTTAAATCTTTCTAAACCAACAGTGCAAGCGCATTGTAAAAATGTCTTGCTGAAATGAAAATCTGCTTACCCTTAGTCTCCATTTGGAAAATTTCTTTTTCTTGTTTCGATTTTAGATCAACTGTTTTGATAATTAATATATAATCGATTTATATTGTATTAAAATTCAACGATGAAGCCTCATGAATTCAACACAGAATTTATCAACAAAATCTGGGAAATAACGCTAGAAGCAGCTACAAAATACTATATTAGTCTGTGGCAGCAGCAATAGCAGTACAAGTTGAGATGTTTAATTATATTGAAAACGATTATATTGCTCATATCTCTATTCCTCTTTCATTTGTATCAAGTAAAACATCTCGAATAGATATATTTATGTATTACAAAGATATAAATATATAAGTATGTTAAATAAAACTATAATTCAATATATTTTCATATTCATTGTTAGTTAACTGTTAATTCGTTAACCGTGTACCAGCATTGACCCCCGTCGCTGTCCCGAACGAAATTTTTTTTTCTGCATTTATATATTTAAAGAATTAATTAATATGGCTTCTATTGGCAGTAAATTACCACTTCTTATGAAAGGTACATGTTACCTTCTACTCATTTCCAAAATCTTGTTTTTTAGTTGTTTTTATAATTATTGCATCTTCCATAAATATTCTTATATATTTACATTTATAAAATAAATGCTCTGCCTATTCTTTAAACATCTACTAAAACAATTCTTATATTGTGTACTGAAAATTTTACTGATGTTCTAAAATTTTCTGCCGATTTTATATAAAATACAGTCATGATAAAGACTATAATAATATTGTAAAGTCACGTACATTGCAGTATTATAGTATTATTGAATGTTCAAGAATTAGCATTTTTGTCCTCTTACTGAGATGCCTTTACCGTTCTTGTGTGGCTTGAGCACATCATTTCTCTTCCCTCTACTCCTCTCACTTGAATATCGAATTTTATTTAATATTTAAAACATATTTTTATTAACATAGTTAACATTATCTGAGTTTGGGGTCCTTAACAAAGCCAGTGTGATCTTATGAACATCTCTCTCTTCCCTTATGAACATCTCTTGTAGAGAACTGCATTTTGACTTGGCTACAAGTAATCAATTAAAGTAATAGATTAACTAATTTTGTTAAACTATTGTATTGTCTAGAAACTGCCAAAGCCCAAACATTTGAAATTCACTTTTTCGTTGTAAACACCAACATCCATAGATTTATTTCACAATTATGCTCTTGTCATTTGTCTATTTTCTAACTGCACTGGCAGTGAGAAATTTACAGTATGCCACAATTTTGCAAATTTCTATGGAAACTGTCATTCAGTATATTATCATGTAGCCGGCTTTCAATTTTTCAAATATTTAACTTAAGTTACATGAAGCTACAAAATTAAGTTCATAATCACAGAATCTGCCTCCATTACAAATAACAGCATGGATGGATCAGTTTTGCACTTTTAATAAGCTACTTAAAAGATATTCGTGCAAGCATCATTGCTGATGTGTTTTTAGTATTTAAAATGTACTTATATATTGAATGATGTTGAGGAATTCGTAAGTGAGCTCTTAACTGGAGTAGCAGATTTTTACTTAATAGGAAAAGTAATGTTCCATATTTATTACTAGCCTAAGTAATACTGTGTCTGAATTTAGAATGTAATATTTCTAAAAAAAAATGAATACAAGTACATAACAAGTAAGTTGGTACAGATTTGTTATAAAGAATTTGTTTTTTCCCGCTTTTTTCAGGAGCGATAAGTCACCAAATGTGGCGCAAAAATAAATTGCACTTGGCGTGAAATGTTCCGTGTTTTTCTGACATCCCCGTTTAACTTTGTTATCCTCGGCTTTAGCCATTTTATTTTTGTTGTGTTGTTGCTTTGTGTGTAAAAATGCATTAAAAACGTGAATATCACGCAAAAATTAAAGATAGCGCATGTTAATAGATAAAATAATATAGAAGCAGGAAATTTACATAGAAATGATCATTCTCTGATAAAACAAAATAAATTTCATTGATTTGCGTCGTTTTTATCAATTTGGTGACATTTCTGTCAATTTGGCAACGTTTAAGAAAAGTTGCCAAATTAGCGATATCCCACCAAATTCCTAGCTCTGAATTTGCAGATCTGAATGAAACATCCTGATCCCGTTGTATATACTAAATGAAAACACTAAAATTGTATTAGAAGATATACCGTTCTACTCTTTCTGTTTCGACAATAGGCTGAATGAATTTATTGGCTAAACACAATATATGAGTTTATTAGCTAAACACAATATATAAGCTTAACTCTTTGTCAGAATAAATGAAAGTGACGTACGCAGTCCGCAATTAATATAATTAAAAGAAAAATTAAACTGCTCATTTATAAGATATATTTTTATATCCATTTATTTATTATTCAAATCAAAAAAATAATAATAAACACTAAAAAACACATTTAACTGCGTTGCCGAGCAAGATGATATATCCTCATAGAATGCTAAAAATTAATTAACCATTTCGATTTCTTAATACTTTTCATCGTTGAGTAAAAGCTTGTGAAAATTCCATTTAAATTCATGTTTTCAAACAATTCATGATTTCAGAAAGTGACTATTTAGTGCAAAAATTTGTCACCAAACTCAGAGATAAAGTTTTAATTCACTTTCGCGTTTTAAATGATTTCCAACCCTTTCGTTTGGACGAACCATGGAGTTAGAGAGTAGAACTCCTAGGAAAAAGTTTCATTTTTCATTAATATCGCAACAAACTCTGGTCTTAGAAACTCAAAACTTTGACTAAATTTATAGGGGCCTATTTCAAGCCTACCCACAAAATTTCATTAAATCGGTTCAGCCGTTCTCCCATGAAGATGAGACAGATGAAAGTTTTGTTTTTTACTAATATCCCGAGTACCACCACTGGTCGTAGAAATTTAAACATGGACTAAATTTTAAGTGGGGCTATTTCAAGGCGACTCAAAAATTTCATCAAATTCGGTTCTTCCGTGATGATGGGACAAACAGACAGGCAGATTTTTAATTTTATTTATGTTGATTGTTGAAGATGGAGCAGCACTCTATAATTTAACAAATCTTTAGCAATTAGATATGAGAAGTACACAAACTGGAACTTGGCAGTGTATATTGTGCTAAGAGTGGCGACAGGGCACAGTATTATATACAGATGAACAACAAATGACAAATCACACGGATTCAAATAGTCATTTTATTTTTAAAAAAACATCCTACGGACGTACAAATAATAGCCAAAGTGCTTTCGGACATTTTACATGTCAATCCTCAGTGGCAGTAAAATTAGAAATGATGCCAACGAGCTTAAATACACTAGTACTTTCAAGAAAAAATTTGCATATCATGAATTGTCAAAAATAAAAATGTAGACCATGGATCAGAATACAATTTACACAAAGCTCAAAGAGCAAAAAAATTGCTAAGCTATTTAAAAAATTAGGAAATTTCAAAAAACACACAATAATTATAAATCAATGTAGCTATGCAAAGGCTTAAAATGCAGGGAATCAAGAACGAGTTGCCAAGCATAACTCGGGACCTGAACAGGGTCAAAATTACAAATAGCAGAACGGTATAAATAAATAAAAAGTGATTCATAAAGCAAGATCGAACAGGGGTTATTACAACTAACTAAAAGAAAAGTTTTTTCACAAAAAGAGGGTGAAAATTATCTTTATTTACCAACTGGGCAAGGGCAGTCGTTAATTTACCATTTTTTATGTCTCTAGCATGTTCGGACAAACGGATACCAACCTTACATTTAGTTTACTTTCGGTTAGTTACTTTCCTAATTTTTTAAACAGCTTAGCAGTTTTTTGCTCTTTGAGCTTTGTGTAAATTGTATTCTGATCCATGGTCTACATTTTTATTTTTATTTTTGACAATTCATGATATGCAAATTTTTTCTTGAAAGTACTACAGTGTATTTAAGCTCGTTGGCATCATTTCTAATTGTACTGCCACTGAGGGTGGACATGTAAAATGTCCGAAAGTGCTTTGGCTATTATTTGTACGTCCGTAGAATGTTTTTTTAAAAATAAAATGACTATTTGAATCCGTGTGATTTGTCATTTGTTGTTCATCTGTATAGTGTATATTGTATTGAAATGAAATAAAAGTTGCTCTACATCTCTTGGCTTTATACTATATAGAAAACAAAATGTACCCAGCGTTGTCAGAGATTTAAAATGCAAACATTTGATTACAATCATACCGTAATGCACAGCAAATTCTCTAAAATCATAGAACATGTTAACATTACTACCACTTATAAAAAATAAAAGAATACTGCTATGCTGATGGTGTTAAGATAGAAACGCTGAGAGAATATCTCAGGGGTCGCCTATCTCGGGAGATTAGATCTTTACACAAATGTATATATTTTATATTAACAAAAATTTGTCTATTAATAGCGTAAATTCCATTCAAGTTTTATTTGAAGGAAAAATTTACTATCTTTCTTTTAGTGTCAAGATGAAAACTCTGTAGCAATATTTTCAGTCGCTAAGGAACAGATTTGTCACACACATTTTACATTAATCTTTTAGGGATTTTATTGCTGTTATTTATTTCACTTCTTTTTTGTGACATTATGCTGTAGTTAAACTTTTTATCTAGCATGTGGTTCTTATATGAAGCTTTTTCTTTGCTTATTCTCTCTGAAGTAAACAAACCTGGCTTTTCCTAAATGATTGTTTTTTAATCACTACATTTGTACTGAAATTTATCTTGTGATTACTTGCTTAATCATATTTTGGTTCTTTAATGTTTTTTTTTTTCTTACTTTTGTATATTTGTATATATATACAGGGTCTTTATAATTAAAGTTCCACTTTGAAATGGCCATAAAAGGAAAACTACTGGACAGAATGTTATCAAACTTGGTAATAGTTTACAGGAGGTCAAGGGATTTTATCCCCCCCCCCCCCCCAAAAAAAAAAGTTCAAAAACTCGCCGTCAGCAGGGAATGGCCCTGTATGCAATATTGTTAAACGAAATAAGACATGAAGACTTTGGTTTAAAAAGTTTTTAGTCGTTTCTAAAATGTGTTACAAATCATGGTCAATGTAGTTTCCACCATTTTCTGAAAGCAAGTTAAATCGCATTACTGTGTTCTCAACAGTAGCTCTTGGCATATCAGGAGGAATGTTATGGACATGTCGGTGTATCGCATTTTTCAATTCCACCAAATTGTTTATGTTATCACCATAAACAGTGGCTTAGACACCACAATTTTTATGCAGGACGGGGTTCCACCTCACATTGGTACATGTGTCAAACAGTTACTTAAGTAATATTTCACGGATGACCAGATTGTAAGCAGATACTTTACCATTTCTTGGCCACCCCGGTCACCAAACCTCAACCCCTGTGACCTCTGGCTATGGGGTTACCTCAAAGGTACTGTTTATGGTGATAACATAAACAATTTGACGGAATTGAAAAATGTGATACACCGACATGTCCGTAACATTCCTCCTGTTATGCTAAGAGCTACTGTTGAGATAGCAGTAATGCGATTTAACTTGCTTTCAGAAAATGGTGGAAGCCACATCATTTAACATGTTTTAGAAATGATTAAAAACTTTTTAAACCGATGTCTTCATGTCTTATTTCATTTAACAATACAGCACCATTCCCCGCTGACGGTGAGTTTTGAACTTTTTTTTTTTTTTTTTTTTGCGGAAAATAAAATCCCATGACCTCCTATAAACTATTACCAAGTTTGATAACATTCTGTCCAGTAGTTTTCCTTTTATGACCATTTTAAAGTGGAACTTTAATTATAAAGACTCTGTATATACAAGTCGTTGCTTTTATCATTGAAATAGAAATGAAGAAAGTTCATTTTAAAGTAAAATTCCCATGGATCTCAAGATAGTAGTCAACTGATCATTCAAATTACAATTTTTTGTGTTTATTTAATTTGGAAAATAAATTTTTAATTTAGAGGTTAATAAATATAATCTGTGTACATATTTTTTCTCAGGTATAGTTGAAAGCTCAAAACCAAAGCTTGGAACCTTCCTTAAATATGCTAAAGTTGAACTTGTACCTCCAAAAATGTCAGAAATGCGAGAAGTAATGTCTGGGTTTGGGCGTCTCATGAAAGGTGCAAAGACTGGTGCTTGGAAAAATGTGACTGTTAGAGTAAGTAGTGATTTGTTTTCATCTAATAATTTTATAAATAGTTCATGTTCAACATTTAAATAGATAATGTTATTTGAAAAATACTCCTTTACTTCATTTAAAAAAAATAATTTTCTTGAATATTTAAAAAATAATAATAATATCTTATTAAAAACAAACAAGCTTCAATAATGGAAAATATTTCACAATAGAACAAAATATACCAGAGATCAAATTAAACCTGAAAATAGGTGGTCGTCATAGGTTGATTACCAGCCACTACCACTCCTCTCTATTCTGTTTTAATCGGAAAGCTGCAAAGAAATTTACTAACTGTGTATTCCCACTCCATTTCTTATCTCTCATATGTATATGTAACATATGCATATATATTACATACTAGAACAAATTGTCCAGGTCGTAAATACTCAATTCCCCAAGCACACTATCTAGATTCTTTAGATGACATGGCCATGCAATTTAAACTCTAATGCAGAACTGTCCAAATAGTGACACAGAAACAAGGATAATGGTTAAATAACATTTAAAATTAATTAAATTACTAAAATTTATTTTAAAATGAACAAATATTAATACTTTATGAAATATGTAACTGTATAAAATGTGATGCATAGATATTACTGAAATGATTTTCATTGACAGCAAAAGTATTTGAATCGACAATTTTTCTCTGTGTTTGATAGAAGTTAAACGTTTTATATAAAGATATAACGAGTAAAATATATAATGATAAAAATATAGAGATGTGTGTATGTCACATTGTGCATTTCTCACTAAATAAGAGTTTAAGTTACATGAAAAGTATTACAACACAAACTCTTCAATTTTAATAAAACATTTACAACCATTATTGTAATAGATTATTTTAATCATTATGAAGAAAACAATTCCACCATATCCCAACACTTGCACTGAATGTACTTATACATATAAAGCTCTTTATCATACTGCACAAATTATGCATTAATTCGCACTAAAGGCGCCAATTCTGGAAACCCGTTCTTAGGACGTTTCTACCTGTCATTGAATTTAACTAATGGATTTGTCCAAAATCACATGACCCAAATGCCTTCTCGTTGTAGTCGAACAGTACACATGTCAGTCTACTGTAGATGCACCAGTGAACGATGTTTTACTAATACTAAGATTGCATGAATATGATGATATACAACTACGCAAAACAGGAATAAAGATGATTTTACGCCACTCGTGGTATTTAAGTGAAGAGCTTGCCACTCTTTGTTTGTTTTCAAAACTTCTTAGTGCCGAGGAGAAATATATGTTAGTTAGTAAAATCAGTGAAAAAAAGAATTTGCACTTATTAAAGAAACTTCCTTTAAAATTTGATGACTTAAATATCTCTCTCAATTTCTTTCACACTGTACAAATAGACGACAGCTTCCTAAGCCTGCCTGTTGAGAAGTGGCCAGAAACACAATCTTTTAAAGAAACTGAAGAAATTGTTAAACATTTGCCATGTGTTAATGACTGTGCTGAGCGAGGCAATCAAAAGTTTTAATGATGCAACGGAAGATGAAGAACAAAAACAATATTTATTGCAGGTAGTTGAAATGCATAGAAAGAACTTCGCAGAGCTTCAAGATATGTAAAAATCATTACTTATGTTATTTATAGAATGTTATGCAATATTTTCCTCTTTATTATCTGGTTAAACTTGACAGGTAAATTTTGTTGTAAAATATTCTTTTTACATTGCATTTTGCAATTTTGATACAGTTTGTTTTTTGTCATTTTCTTCATAATTTTTCTTATATTTTCTGCACTAAATATTACCAATAGGATAAATTTTTATAGAATCGACATATTAAACGCATGTAACATTTTAAATAAAAAATATATTTAAAAAATAAAAATTCTGTAAGCAACTGTAAAATATTATCGAATTAAAGCTATTTTTTAAACTTTTCGGTGACTTTGTGGGACCTCTAAATATTTTTTTTTAAGCTGAAATTTTACAGGAGGTCTTAAGTACACCAAAAGAAACTTTTTAGGGGATGAGAGTCAAAATATTTAAAAAAATTTTGGGGGGGACACCCTAATATATATACAGAGTTTGTATAAAAAGTATCGGGAAAAATTTCGGAAAAATAGATTTATTACAGATATTGCTACAATACCTCAAAAGTCTTCAAAGTACATCCCTTGAGCATAGACACACTTTTGCCAACGGCTTTTCCATGGCTCAAAGGCTCCCTGGTAATCGGATTCCGGAAGGTCCTTAAAGACACTCGTGCAAGCTTCTTTGACAGCACTTAGGGTCCCATGGTGGTGTCCTTTGAGGGAGAATTTCACTTTTGGGAAAAGGAAAAAGTCTGATGGTGCCAAGTCGGGACTGTAAGGGGGTTGGGGAACCGTCACGATGCCGTTTACCGTCAGGAAGTCGGTCACCTTGGAGCAGGTGTGGCTGGTTGCATTGTGATGCAATTTCCAATTTCCAGCAATGGCTAGCCTCACCCGGTTGGCCCTTCTCTTCAGTCTTCTTAGCACTTCTAGGTAAAAAACACCATTCACTGTCTACCCCTCAGGAACAAATTTGACCCCCTTTGTGTCGAAGAAAACGATCAGAATGGCTTTCACTCTGGATTTGCTCATTCGAGCCTTTTTTGGATGAGGTGATCCTGCAGTATGCCATTCCAAACTTTGCCGCTTTGTTTCCGGGTCGTATTCAAATATCCAAGTCTCGTCTCCTGTGATGACAATGTCCAAAAAGCTGGGGTCTTCTTCAACGCATTGCAGAAGGTCTTCGCAAGCAGACACTCACCTCTGCTTTTGCTCATCCGTCAAGACCTTCGGGATGAGTTTATCGCAGATCTTTCGCATCACCAAATTTTCAGTGATAATGCTGTGCACTGTCATCTTATCAATGCCAATTTCATCTGCGACAATTCGCACACTTAAACGATGGTCTGACTTCAGCACTTCACGCACACGTTGTCATCGGTTCTTGACGTCCAGTGCGAGGCTCGTCCTGCACACTCTCTCGGCCATCTTTGAAGAGCTTGTGCCACTTAAAAACTGCTGTTTGTGACATGCTTTCATCCTTGAAAACTTGGCGAATCATGGCCAACGTCTCCGTACCCGATTTCCCCAATCCAACACAAAATTTGATTGCGTACCGCTGTTTAATCGTTCACTGTATTTCGCACTTGCACCGAGTCACTCGACAGGGGTCCACTAAAAACACGATGTAGCCTGAACAAATGCTTGAAGGCGACTGTCGCTTGGCACGTCTTGAAGGTCACATTCCCCACTACCGAGCATGCACGCTGCGAGCGCGCTACGACGTACACTCACGTCAGGAAAAAAAAATTCCCGATTCTTTTTATACAGACCCTGTATATATATATATATACACTTATCCCCCGATATACACGGCACTTGTTTTACACGGTTTATAAATTAACAGATTTCAAAAAATTGATAAAAATGTATATTCCACTCCATATACGCCTATACAAAGATTTGATGACATTTTTGAATTTTATTCCTTTGGTAACACTGATGAAAACAACAGGGGATTCCCGGTATTGTCCCGGTATATATACATTAAGGGGAATCCTTGTATAGGGAAATCCCCGTATATATTTCGCACCAGTAAAGCTATCTGGTTCATGCAAGTACATAGTGCAGAAACATTTTAGCAGCAAAGCTTATATTATTGTGCGTTTATCTATTGAACTGGTAAGTTTTCAACATTTATAGTTTTTCTTGCATCTTTATAGTTTGCGTAAATTTGTTAAGGTTCTATAATGTCAAAGGATTTGAAGAAAAATCAAATGAAAAGAAAAGTTATTTCTTTAGAAACTAAAATTCAAATATTAGACCGTCTACGTAATAGAGAAAGAGTAACGGATGTTGCTAAATTTTACTCCATGAATGAAGTCACAATAAGGACAATAAGAAAAAATGAAGACTCCATTAGAAAAACTGTAGCAGCTGGAACCTGCAGCAGGATGAGTACGACTTCATATGTTAGAGATGTTACAATGGAAAATATGGAAAAAGCCTTAGTGATATGGATAGAAGACCAAACTCAAAAGCGAATCCCGATCGATACCAATGCTGTTACAAATAAAGCTTTGAAGATTTATCAATCACTTAAGAATCAGTCGCCGTCGACTTCGTCCGATGAAAAGAAGGTATCTTTTTCCTCAAGCCATGGGTGGTTCGTGAGATTCAAACAAAGATATTCTTTACATAATCTGAGAATGAAAAAGTGCATCTGCTGATTCGGATGCGGCACAACAATATCCAGCAAAACTTGCTGAAATCATTGCTTCTAACTCCCACACTTCTGATCAGGTTTTCAATGCTGACGAGTCCGGATTATTCTGGAAAAAAATGCCAGAACGAACCTTTATAGCCAAAGCTCACAAATCAGCTAGTGGTCATAAAGTAGCGAAAAGTCGTATAACAGTTCTTTTCTGTTGCAATGCTTCTGGCGATTATATGATGAAACTATTGTTGATTAACAAATCAAAATCACCACGATCATTCAAAGGAATAAATATCAAAAACCTTCCTGTCTATTGGATGGCTAATAGAAAAGCATAGGTCACTGCCATAACTTTCAATGAATGGTTCCATAACTTCTTTGTTCCAGATGTCAAAAATTATTTAACTAAAAAGGGATTGCCTTTTAAGGCTCTTCTATTAATTGCTAATGCACCAGGTCATCCTCCAGATTTACGACACGAAAATGTAAAAGTTATTTTTTTACCAAAGAATACAACTTCCTTATTACAGCCGTTAGATCAAGGGATAATTTCGACTTTTAAAGCACTGCACATCAAGCAAACTGTCAGGTATATCTTAGAACAAATGGAGAATGATGAATCTCTTACTCTGATGGATGCTTGGAAGAAATTTACAATTTTAGATTGTGTTAAGCATGTTGGACTGTTATACACTCAGATCAACGATCAACGCCTGCTGAAAAGCAATATGGCCGGATGTTGTTGAAAGTGGAAATGATAAATCACCAATAGAGCATGAACATTTCTCAGATCACTGAGTTGGCCCATACTATAGGAGGAGAAGGTTTTGAAGATTTAGCTCAGGCAGATATTGAAAAAATAATGGCTGATGAAGAATTGAATGAAGATGATTTAATTAACATGATTTGTGACAAACAAACATGATGAAGACAATGATTCTGATGAAGAGCAATCTGAACCAGTTGCGTTCACAGCAAGAATCATAAGCATAGGACTTGATTTGGGAAAAAAATTGGGCAACCATTTCTTACAATATGACACAAATGTTGATCGACCTCTCCGATTCCAGCGAGACCTTCGTAAATGCTTAAATCAATATGAAGAGGTCTATAAAGATTTAGCAAAAAAACCTACGCAATTGTTGATTACCGATTTAATCAAGTCTTGTCAATCCGAGATCTTGCCTAATTCGTCAACCATTGAGCCAGATTCGTATCAAGAAAGCTCAAGTGATGAAAGTGACATCATACCTATCAGAAAGAAAAAACTGATAGGACATGAAAGTGATGACAGTGATTAAACTTATAATTAATTTTTAAGGGTCTTTTTGTTTTTTTTTGTTCTTTGTTCCTAATGTAAAATAAATTAAATATGTTATATTACTACATTCATATGTTTGTTGTTTTATAAACTAAGTATAGTTTTAAGTTTTCTGTCTTACTTTTGTTTTACTTAAATAAATGACTGAATCATGCACATTTTAGGGTTATTTTCATTTTACACGATTTTACTTAGCAAAATCCAAGATTTCAATTTACATGGTTTTCTGCAGAACCTATCTTCCTTGTAAATCGGCGGACAGGTGTATATATTTATATATATATATATATATATCAGATCACATAAAATAATGCAAATTTCAATATATCCTAAAAATTACATAAATAAATATAAAGGAATTGTCCCACAGATCCGGTTCAAATATCGTTGGAAAGAATGTTTTTCTATCCTTTTAGATGATTTACTGCATAAGATTAACCACACATCGAATTTACAAAAAATCTGTAATACAATGGCTCCTAAACTAAAACTGCTTACTGACCATTTGCTACTAAGTGAAAATTTGAATTTTCAGTTCTAGAGAGAGAGAGAGATCAAATGCTTATTTCCATGATATTGTAAGAAAAGAGTCTTCCACAAACTATTAGTCGTTAACTAGCTATACAAGCCCAAAATGACATGGTTCATCAACATTATTCCCTGATATAATTGGTCAACATAAAAAAAATTTACAGTTTTTAAAACAACATGTCTAGTCAGTCAAGTAAAAGGTCTCTATTCGGCTTATAACAATTATATCTATTGTGTATGCACAAATCTAATGGTCAGATAAAATAAGTACAAGAAATTTCAGTGTTAATAATTTACACCAAGTATACTCAGTAGAGCCCTTAAATATTGCTGCAGCATAATACTAGAATCAATTCAAATTATTAAATTTTACTAGTTTAGTTTATTTGTTAATTTTAAGATCTGGGCTAAAATGATGAAATGTGTTCGGTCTGTCTTGTATAATATTAAATTAAAGAAGTATTTTTTAATGATTGTCCACATATCGATTTTACAAAAAATCTGTAATACAATGGCCCCTAAACTAAAACTGCCTACTGACCATTTGCTACTAAGTGAAAATTTGAATTTTCAGTTCTAGATCAAATGCTTATTTCCATGATATTGTAAAAAGAGAGTCTTCCACAAACTATTAGTCATTAACTAGCTATACAAGCCCAAAATGACATGCGTCATCAACATTATTCTCTGATATAATTGGTCACCATAAAAAAAAAATTGACAGTTTTTAAAACAACATGTATAGGCAGTCGACCACCAGGTCCCTATTCGGATTATGATAATTATATCTATTGTGTATGCACAAATCTAATGGTAAGATAAAATAAGTATGAAAAATTTCAGTGTTAATAATTTACACTAAGTATGCTCGGTAGAGCCCTTAAATATTGCTGCAGCATAACACTTCAATTTATTAAATTTTACTAGTTTAGTTTATTTGTTAATTTTAAGATCTGGGCTAAAATGATGAAATGTGTTTGGTGTGTCTTGTATAATATTAAAGTAGTATTTTTTTAATAGTTGTGTATTCCATATCTTTTTAATGGTAAATACACAATCATACATGTATTTAAATTAATTTGGTAATCATTTAATTTTTCTCCCAACCACTATTTACGTCCTATCACTGGGCCCTCATTCTACTACCGAATATTCCATTTTCACATAACAGCTTTTGCAATGGCTATAAATAAGCCCAATCTTGAGAACTTGTTAAAATGTATCTAGAACAATAATGTTTTATATTGAACTATGTTTTGTATAGATAGCTATATCTGGCACTATCACAGACGTTAAACTCTAATCGATTTAGGTGTTTATCAAGCCTTTATAAATTAAGCAAAATGAAAAGTGGCAGAAGAATTTTTACCCGAAATATTATATGTAGAGAAATTCAAACTTAAGCTGTAGTCAATTTCTATCAAATTTGTGATCAGATCATGTATAAAATAAAAGTGAATGTAATTTTCTCATGAACTATTGTCACTGTTGCAAATCAACATTTACTGAAATTGTGATGATTGCATTATTAATTGCAGTATGTAATGGAAACATATGTTCATATTAATAGGGGTACTAGAAATTTCCGGGAAATTCAAGAGTCTTGAGATCTGTCGATACAAGAAGTTGAATCAATAAATTGAACCGTCATTTTTTGTGCAAATATACATCATGTAAGATGGAAGTTGAATGGTGCAACGTCTTGCATACAACTTCTTAAATGAACCTTTGCAACTGCAAAGATCATACAAGTTCTTAACTGTAACTGACCAGTTAGAATGTTTGCTGTGTAAGATGTCATGATTGATGTTCACAGTTTTCACCGACCGTATGATTTACTAGTACATGATATGCGTCTCTGAGTACCTTATTTATGCATTTTTAATTTAATTTATTTGAATTTGCTGTTAACTTTTTGTATTAATCTTAACTTTTACATGTTAATTTTACTTTTTTGTTTCCAAAATTTTTTTTTTACTTTCTTTTTCTCTAATTTTATAGGAGGACTCAAAATTACATTTTTAAAATTGTTTTCCATTGAAATTTAACTTTGTTCGTAATTGCTGTCGTAAGATAATTAGGTATTAATTATTATAAACAAAACAACAATATTTAGTGTAAATTTATGGTGATGTGTTTATATATACATAGATGGTGCCACTTGTATTGAATTAGTGATTTCAAATAAACTTAACTATGCTCACAACACAATTACCTATAGATGACACAATTTCATATTTAGTGAGATTTATGCCAAAAATTATTTAACAAAGTTACATATTTTATATGTTGAACCATGTAAAATCACTAGATCATTAATATAGCATTGCAGGAGTGAAGAAAACAATGTTTTCAACAAATTTCCTCCTAGAAATTGAAAGTTGAGTCGGGTATTGGATAAAAATGTGACTGAACATATATAAAATCTTAATTTTATTAATACAGTGTTTTCCTCAATGCGATGTTACTTTTCTGTCATTCATTGCAATTAAAAGTTTGTTCTGTTGGTGTAACCAAGAACACAGTTTTGACTGTTGGATGATCAATGATTTAGAGGTTATTTCCCTTTTATGTGTTTGGTCAATTGGGAGCAGTAATAACCAAGAAGCTGTTCATAAGAACAATGATATGGATATATTGGTATAAGAAATTTTGTTTTTGCTCCTACAACTGGGCATCAGCTTACCTAGGTTTTCCTGTAGGAAATCAGAGATGTAAATCTGTCATTAGAAAAAACTATTTTCTTTAGTATCTCTGATACATTGGTAGTATACAAATATATGCCCTATTTAAGATGTATTCAGTGAAAATGGATAAATAAATATAATTGAGTGACAAGAGTTCATACTGTTTTTTTTTTGTTTTTTATCTAAAGTTTTTAAATGCATAATTCATTCATGTGAATTTCTTATATATGGGTTGTAAAATTGTTCTCACATTTTCAGGAAGGTTGGTTGAATACTCTAATTGCTATGGAAATTGGCTTCTGCTTTTTCATTGGAGAATGTCTCGGGAAAGGAAGTTTAATAGGTTATAATGTTTGATGTGTAATGAAATCTGTAACTCTTATGTGATGTATTAATTACAAAAATGCTAATATTTGTAGAATAAAATATAATTGCTGCTTGTGAATTATTAATTACTTCTTTTATTCTCATCTCTGGTTAAAAAAACTGATTTTCTTTTTAAATTATTTTACATCCAAATTGTTATTTCCGTTTATCCCTCACAACATATAAAAATTCTTAATTTATGTATTCTAAAATGATATATAATACGTCTTATCAAAACACACATGCACAATGTCCAAGTTCATAATTTTTTTTTTCTTTCAATTTAAGCTATATATAATTGTCTGTATTTTATAGTATTGTATTTGTTTTTACAAAGTATTAGTACACTTGAATATTTTAAAATGAGATACATGAATATAATGTTAAATTTTGTTTAAATCAATTATTATATGTACATCTTATAAACTTAAATATCTAAATTTGAATTTTTCATTTAACCCATATCTGACATACTGCAATGAGTTTAAAAAGAACTTGAATCAAACAGTTAATTTAGAGTAACATTTTAATCACAAAATGCATGCAAGCTTATTCTTCTCCGTGGTTGGAAATTAATGGTCCTATCAAATTTTCGCTTCCTTCAAATGTGACACTAGCAAACTACTTTGCTATGGTTTGCTTGTTTTTTACATTCTTTTGTATAAGGCCCAGCCTTATCTGATCACCTTTTCCTTTTTATACTCCTTGTAATTAATTATATCTTATGCCTATCAGATTCCAAGTATTCTGCCAAATTTAACTGCCTTAACAACATGTTTTGCCTTTAAAAGCAACAATCATATGGTGGTAAAACATGGGACTATGCTATGTTCAGAAAAATTATTTATCACAGAATCTACACTAAAACATGCCTAACCTTTTTTGAAGTACAGAGCGGTGCAAGTGGAACTTCTTTGCCATTGGCTCAAATGCGTCTGTATTGATGCTGTTTCTCAGTAACTATTCGATTGATTTGTGCAAAATTTGGAACATTTATAAAATTCACCAAGTTGCAGATTATGACTGAACCTAAATTTAAAAATTTAATCAATGAAATGTTATTTAATAAAAAACACTTTATAATTGATTTGAGCCCAGTGGTTATGACAGAAGGATTGACACATGGTAGCAGTGACGAAGCACCCATAGAGGCAAACTGAGTCTCCCCAAATTAAAAGCTTTAAAAATTATTTTAACACATTTTCATTTTTTTTAATATTTGTATATTGGAGAAAATATTTATATTAATGTGTATATCACCAATATACATGTATTTAAATTAATGTATATTGGTGAATAAAATTGTGATATGTTACTTGCTTAAAATGACACGTTTCTAAGTATTTTTGCCCAATAAAACACATTTGAATGTTTTGGAGGCTAAAATTGTCCAGCCTACACACAGTGTATTATGAATAACATAGTATTATTACCATCCCCTTTCTTTTAATCCCTCTCTTGCTGATAAACACTTTAAGAGGTTCTCTTACAAACATTTAAACTATTACTACCCCCTAATAAGCCTTTGCAAATAATCTAAATTAAGGCAATTATTGGATGTGACTTGTGGCCCAATGCTGGGGAGTGGGAAAGATTATTTCTCTGGCAAAGTTAATACATGTCGACATGTTTTCAGTAAAACAAGATTCTGTTAAGCATTACAGAAAATAATCATTTTTTGTAGTTCTGGAGAATATGAGGAATTTTCCATAAATAACTTGATATTCATCTAACACTTGTATGATTGTGACTACAATTAAACTTAAGTAGATTGGGAAATAGCCTTATCTAGTTTTTTATCTGAGCTTCAATATACCAAGCATCCACTTGTATATCTAGGAGTTTCAGAATAATTAAATCTGAATTCACTTTAAAAATAACTTGTTGCATGAGAATCTTGGTAACAAAAGCGGTTGAATATTTTTCTAGCTAAATTTGAGAATGTTGTAATTCTAAGATATTTTAAAGTTTTCATAACACAGTATTTGTAAATAATTAATATAATTTCAATAATTAGTATATATCTGAATTCACTTTAAAAATAACTTGTTGCATGAGAATCTTGGTAACAAAAGCGGTTGAATATTTTACCCATATATATATATATATATATATATATATATATATATGGGTGTTTTAAAAAGGTGTTTTAGGTTTATTGTGTTGCAGCTTCTTACTTTTCGTTCATTGGATTTTCAAACTACTACTATTATATATATATATATATATTAAATATTTGTAAATATAGTATTAGTAAAAACAATCTTTCTTAATATATAGTTTCTATAAAATCGTTTAGTGCAAGATATGTGAAAATTTAGAAATAAGAAAATTATAGAAAACATTTAAAATGTTATATTTTATGTATTAATCTTAAAATCTATGTATTCATCTGTAAAAGAGTTTGTGGTGCAGACCTTTTCGTTTATGCATCAGAACATCCGGCCAAAGCTTGTTTATAGAAATGATGAATTGTTAAATATGGATAAATTTACATACTTGGGAGTTACCTTTGACAATAAGTTGAGTTGGGGGCTCCAAATTAACAATATAATCGAGAAGGTTGAAAAACGACTACGCATTCTTAAACGATTAGCTGGTTATCTTTAGGGATGCGCCCGAACAACCTTAGAAAAACATAAAACATTTATTTTACCTGTTATTACTTATTGTGAAATTTTAGTAACTGCTCCGAAGAGCTTGGTCGAGAAATTGGAGTTACTACAAAATCAGGCCCTCAGGCTGATTGTTGGTACGGTAAAGACAACTCCCATCAACTCAATGCTACTCTTGACATATAATAGACCCATTCAGACGGTTATTGAGAAAGCTGTTTTGCTGTATGAAAAGCTAATAAGAATTTGTTATAAAAATGGGTAAAGGCACCTGAAGACACAAAGTGGTTTTCTACAGAAGGTTTTAAGAGTTAAGAGCAGACCTAGAACTTGATGTGGGTATTGTTCAGAGTTTTTGAAACCCCGTAATCCCTTGAATCACGTTGAGAAAATTACTAATCTGAATCTTGCCCTTATCCTTAAGAGTCAGTTCCCTCATGAGAAATTAAAGATTTTAGACCTTGAAACTATCTATACTCTCTATTCTGAACCTAATTGGTTATATGTTTATACCGATGGTTCTTTGACTGAATGCTCACCAAATGTTGGAGCAGAAATATACTCTTCCATTTTCTCTTTTTATATTCCTGTAGAAAAACAAAAAAACCACCTCTGACGGAGAGATTATGGCTAGCTGTGTGGCAGTAAGGCAACTTGTCCCCAGACGTAATAATAAGTTGGTCTTACTATCGGGTTCTAGAGCTGCCATTCAGACTATCGGGCCAAATGAAGTACCTATCTCTAGGTATATCCTGGAATGTCAAATCCTCTTTGAGAGATTGAGGGCAGAGGCACATCGTTATCCAGTGGATCCCTGGACATTGTGACATTTTCGGTAATGAACAGGCAAATATGTTGGTTAAGAAGGGCACACAGATAGTCCAACAGCCAACCACAAACTACTCATTTCATTTTATAAAACTTTATATCAGAAACCACATGAGACTTAGATGAAAAATGGAACTCACTTCTTGTATTTCCTTGAGGAGTTGGAGGAACATTTTGGACCAAAAAATTTCGGATAAACCTCGTGAAAGGGCAGTCGCGGAATTTAGGCTTGCAGTTGGCCATGACTGTCTGACAAACAAGTCATCTACACTGCATTGGTATTTATGACAGCCCAAATTGCCTGCTCTGTGGAAAGGACGAAGTTATGGATAGGTACCATATTAAGGGATGCTCGGCTTTTCTTGGGGACTCCGAGGTGACAAGATATTAGAGTGCTAGAAATCTGCTGATGAGACATTGACTTTTGTTTTTGTGTTCTTTGTTGTAAGACGTTTGTCATTTTCTCTTACCTTTGGAAATAAAAAAAAAAATGTATTCATTTTACATGTGTGTCATATTTTGAAATCTCGTGCATTTCAAGCATTCTGCATTTTTATGTTAAATTATTTAATTTTACTCACCAAGGAAATAAAACTTATTGAAGGAGTAAATATAAAGCTCACTTGTAATACCAAAACCTTTTCCAATTTAAAATGATAATCACTCAGCCTCCTCAGTCAAAAATGTTGATGCTACGTTACTGCATGGTAGTGGTGTGTTCAATCCTTAACGACACCCAAAAGCTACCCCCGTGTAAAAACAGTATGTACATGATAAATCTAAGTCTTGAAGTCCATGTGATAGGTGATGGGTTAAGGAAAGAATGGTATGATCCCTGTGATTGCCACAATCACTAGGTTCTGGTCTAAATTGGGTAGTTGAAAGGTGTAATGTGATCCACCTCCTATGGTGCTAGATGCAACATGGTTCACAGCAATACGATTCACTTCTTGGCATGTTTATAGATGAATGACTAATTATCAAGTGTCTGGCCTTTGAAAAAAAAAATGTTTATTGTGTAGACTTGGCAGCTGTGATTAGGAGTCTGTTAACACAGCCTAACATGTTTATGTATTTACAGTATTCCTTCATAAGGCCTTATCTTTTGATTGAAGTGTTTTAGAGCTACAAAGGTGTCCCAAGGGCTAAGCAGCCCATGCGACCGCTTGGGGCCTCGAGTTTGCTAAGGGCCTAAATTTTGTTAATTATTTTAATTGAACTTCTGTGGTATTTTTTTTTTTGTTGTAAGTCTCATTAGTACGTTATAGTTAATTCTATGTTTTCTTGTATTTTATATAAATTCTTGCCTTTAGTCATTATCTTTATTATTAAAATCATTTAGCCATTTGTATATCAGCATTCAGTTGTTTTTACATATACAGCGCTTTGGCTGTAAACTTTTTATAGACCAGTAGTTCAGTAGTTGAACATAATATAATTCCCAAGGTGTGCTCTCTGTGATTTGGAGGTGTTAATGCAGGCTAAGTAGTATTTTATATTTGTTTTGGTCTCTTCGAGTTTTGGAATTTTAGATGAGTTTAAGAGACTAAAAACATTGACATAATCAGTATTCCTTCTTCCTATGCCTGAATTATATAACCTTTAGTTATTAGATAGGAACTATGGTTATATGATTAGGGCTGGATTATTTATTGAGATAAGGTAGTTTCGGGTCCGGGAATATTTATATAGTAAATAAAGGTATTCAAAATATTGAGGACTGGTGAAGGAAACATATTTTATACCAGAATGTAAAGTGAAAAGACTAATATAATGAATCTGTAATTATTTTTGAATTTTTATAAGGACATAAATTGTTGGATAATAAATTTTTCGTATTGCCAATTTTCATATTTGTGAAGTTTTGCTGCATTTATTGTTTAAATGGGACCTTTCAGGAAAGTTCGCTTGGGGCATCAGAAAACCTCGGAACACTATTGAGCAGGATCTACTAATAGGAAAGTTATTAATTATGCACTATGAATTGGAAAAAAAAATTGTAGCACCTTTAGCAGCAAACTGAAGAAGTTATAATTCCTATCTCAAAAACAAAACAAGATCAAAAATTTGAATTGTAGAGTTCACTATTAAGTATGGAAAGATGGTTTACAAATATGCAACCAGACAAAAAAGTAGGTCAATGAAAAAGAATAATTATTCTCCTACAACATATGTCTGTAATTTTTATACAATTATTGTTTACTGATAAAAGGATAATTTTAAATTAAAATTAGCTTATTAAAGGGATTATTATTTATACATGTTTATTTCTCGCCATTTTCTTCAAAAGTACTTCAGTTGTAAATAAGATATTTGTATAATTAGTGTTTTTTATTGACATCATTTTCTTAGACTGTGTACAAATATGAGTTAGGTGCAAATTACATGGTTTTTTCATATTAAATAGAAAACACTCTACAGCTTTGTAATTAAAAGTGTTTTGTATTACTTATTTTTTGAAATAGGAATTATAACTCGTTCAATTCACCACTAGAGGCATTGCAAGCTTTCTCAATGTAGTTGTTTTCCTATTAGTAGGCCCTGCTTCTACAGCTCTAAAACACTTTAATCGAAGGTTAAAGGGTTGCATAAGGACTTAAGAGGGAACCCTGTGTATATTACAATTTAAAACAAATTCTCAGTGTAGATCTCCGGAGGTACATACACGTAAGTAAATCTTTTTTTTTTTCTAATTTCTATAATTATGATGCCTTAAAAATATAACTACAGAATGTACCCTGGAGTTGCAGTAGGGTAGTTATAAAAAATAACAAAATGAATAAAATTTATTCATATAAATAACAGTGAAAATTGCATGTAATCCGTGTACATCGGCACAACGGATGCGGTATGCTATCCCCCCCCCCCCCTTCCCACCATCACCCCGAATAACAAAAACGAAATCCGTGACTTGCGGAGACTACGGTCTACGTTAAAATCTACCGACAGACACAATGTAAATCTTAATTTCAACAATCTCGGCACAATTTAGACAAATTTGTTTCGCCCATATATTCCAATTTGATCGCTCATGAAACCGCGAAAAGAACAAAATGGCTCCGATCCAGCGATCCATGACGTTTCCTGCATAATGCCAAGAGCAGTGCGCATTCGTGAATGAACCTGATAAGGGACCTCAATTTTGAACCGTTGAGAAATGATGATACGCACGGCAGAGAAAATGTTGAGTTTACTCGCTTAAAAAATCTATAATTAATAAACGGATGACTTCAGAAAAATATTTTTTGTTCCGTTTTGAACAGACTTTGGAACCTATACGATCAATAGACGAATTTGAATAAATATCTAAAAAATATATGTAATGTGTTAAATATATAATACGTTTTGAATACAACTTGACTGCTGCTTTTATCTATTGCACGATTTTCGGAATCCATACGATTAATAGAAGGATTTTCAAACATCCCCGATTTTAAGATTGCGGTATAAAATAATTAACTGATTGACAAATCGATTAAAAAATATATATACTTTCGTGTTTTTAAAGAGCCGAAGTTCCCGATTTTAATATTGCGATATAAAAATGCTACACATTGCCTCAAACGATAAATTATGTTTCTGCTGTGGAGCTCAAACGTAATACAACTCACAATTTCAAGCTGGTACTATTTTCTCTAATATAGTAGTACTTTTGCTACATTTTATAAACTTAAATGAATAGATTAAATTAATCTTTCCTTATATAAATTGGTCTAATTGTGAAAAGATTGTTGAAATTAAGATTTAAATTGGACCCGTTAACGTAGAACGTAGAGTCTCCGTCAGTAACGGATTTCAGTTTTGTGATTTGGGGGAGGGGTATCAAGCCCGTTGTGCCTATGTCCACAGATTGCATGCAATTTTGCCTTATTTATACGAATCAAATTAATTTATTTTGTTATTTCGCATAACTACTCTGTTTTAACTCCCGGGTGACGTCGGGTTGATGAACAAAACACCTCTGTCGTAATTGACAAGAAAGTAAAAGGCAAAGGCATAAAATCTATGACGAAATAATTAAAATAAAACAATGCTAAAGAACTTTAAAAGAAACATTAAATCGCAAATAAACTTCAGTAATTAAATGAATAATCAACAAGAAAGATCAATCATGCATAAAGCATTGATTATGAAACACTTTCCAACTTCAATGTAATATTATATATAAACATCTCTGAAATGCGATACATTCCTCGGTAATATTTTTAAAATTATCACAATACTACATTAATTTATTATATTTGAAAACTTCATCGAAGAAAATGAACTTCATTCAAATGACGGCATTGAAATATAAATTGTCTGGTTTAAACATCTCTGAAATACGATACATTCCTCGGTAATATTTTTAAAATTATCATAATACTACAATAATTTATAATATTTGAAAACTTCATCGAAAACAAATGAACTTTATTCAAATGACGTCATCGAAATATAAATCGCCTCTCTAAAAGCAGCATTTCATTCATAAACATTTTTCCAATCGTTTCATTCATCACAATACTATAATAATTTATTTTATTTAAAAATTTCAAATCTACCATATTTATTTTAAAATGTGAAACCTCTCCTACATTATAAATAATTCAACTCTTGGAAAGATATTTATTATATAATATATCTCTTTTTTTTCTTTCTGGAGGATATAGTAAGAGTCAGAATTTAATTGAATTTGTTTTTCTCCCTATATTAAATAATTTTTATTTAAAAAACTACTTAACATATTTTACTGAAATTTTTTTTATATATTTTATGGGATAATTTGAATATTTCCTAAAATTTTCGAAGCAATTTGCTAATTTTAAATTCGCTTAAAAAAAGTTTGAAAAATCAGGTCCCATAGGGTTCAATGTATTTCATTTTTTCAACCCGGGTTCAATCCAAAACTAATTGGGTGATATAATTTATTTATATTCCCATAGGTCCCACAGACCGTCTGAAAAACATACTAAAATTTCATTTTGATAAAGTCATTTTTACGGCAGTTATCGTGCTAATGGACAGACAGACAGACAGAAGGAATGAACAAAGTCATAAACACTTTTCAACTATGTTGTAAAGTGTTAAAAAAGGTTATCAATTAATACACTGATTCAATAATCTGTGAAATAATTATCCAATTAAACTTATTAATAAATAATAAATTTAAATAATAAAAAATAATACAGAAGGTCAAAAATGCACCTGTTTATACAAAATTATTACATTGAAATAAATCACTGTGCAACAATTATAAATCAGAATTATCTCCAAATTTTTATTCATCCATCACGCAAAACCAATGCAACAGGAACAATATTGTTACGACGTATCCACTGGCATCGTGGGTGCATTTCCAGGATAATGAATCTAAATTTTTGGTTAACTGACAATTTTATTTAAAAGCTCTAATTATTAATATTTAAAAGCGTATGTTATTGATATTCAATTTTAATATTTAAAAAGCTTAAACAAGAACAATATGCAGAGAATATCTCATTTACTATCTTACAAAATCACTAAACAGCTGCAAATGCAATTAAATGTTCAGCTAATTCACAAAATAGCAGATACTGTTTTCAAAGCACTGACTTATCTCATAATTTAATTTAGCTTGTATCTGCCTCTCCAACTGAGCAACTACACTCTCCGTAAAACTCTCTAGAAGGAGCTCGTATCTTCAAGAATATTCAATATTCCGAGAAAATTTTAATACATTCGAAAAGCAGCCAAGTTGGCGATAAATTGCCAATTCTTGCAACCCTGCATCGAAAGTAATATATGGCAACCCTATGTTCACGTAATATGAATGGAAGCCTGTAAAGGTTGATTTAAAGTGTAAACAGGCAAAGAATAGTGAACGCACTTTACATGCTCGTAACACAGCCCTCCCGGGCAGCAATGACTGCACGTCCCGGGCATTATTAACCTATCATGGTCCAAAATATAGTGTTTCTTTCAGGACTGTTTGGGCGGGGGGGGGGGGGGCAAATGACATGAATTTTAGGGGTGCAAGTTTTCTATTTGCCCTATATAAATATATAAATATATCTAAATACTGTGTCCCATAAATAGAAACTATGTTTCATAAAATGTCTCCGGGGGGGGGGGCGAATACACATCTCCGGGGGGGCTTCGCCTCCCCCCCCCGGAGGTATGCCTGAAACAAACACTGCCAAAGTATGCGGCTAATCTGTCGATAAGGACGACTTTTCGCTTGGTTGAAGGCTGCTTATAAATTCGATAAACGACATTGTTTATTCTTTTCACTACAATGTAGAGCCCTACCCTGTTGTGCTGTAGTTTCATAGAAAATTCTGGTCGTCGTTGAGGGATAGACAGCCACACTTTATCGACTTCCTAGAATTTCCCTGCATTAGCTTTGACATCGTACCGGGTCTTCATTCTATAAGCAGTAATATTGATCCTTTGAAGTATACATAAAAAGAGACATCCCTCAGTTGGACAGCAGTTGGCGAGATGCAGGCTGAACTGAATTGCGAGATACGTCAGTGTTTTGAAAATAGTATCCGCTATTTTTATAAATTAGCTGAGCATTTAATTGCTATTTTATTGCATCACTTACTTAGTGATCTTAAGATAGTTATTGAGCAATTCGTTGTATATTGTTCCTGTTTGTCGCTTATTAGTGCTTTTAAATAAAAGTGTTAGTTATCCAGAAATTTGGACTCATTTTTGTTTCCTGGGAGTACACGCACGATTCCAGAGGATATACGTCGTAACACTTTTTAGAACTGTGGACTGCAAACTTTTTTGATTGCGTACCCCTAAGACCTATTTTCATCGCATACGCCTAGTAACTATTTTTACTTTCCTTATATACATAATGTATAAGGACAGTATTGTGACGGGGTCGAAAATTCGAAATCGAGTTTTCGACGGGAGAGCACGTTTCAAGCATCCCTGATCACGAATCAAACATTTTTTAGGTGATGTCTGTGGAGACGATATCTCACGAGAGAATGGAGCGATTTGAATTAAATTTGATACAAAAACCACAATCCATGAAAACTGGAAGCCTATTGATTTTAAACGCAATAAAATGTTCAAAACTCCCCTAAATTTTCGAGTGAAATTTTGAAAAAATCACCAGAAAACAAAACCTTTAATAAAGTTACGCAAATAGACATTTCTAATGTAAATTTTCCTTAGAAAATGATTGACATAAACTTTAGAACGCTAGCATGAACCGTTCTCGAGATATTGCACATTTTTCAAATAAATTTATCAAAAAATCCCATTAATTAAAAAAAATCTATTAACAGTTGAGAAACATATTCACTTTTCCTAAGTAATATCATGTGATAAATTTGGTGACATCATTCTCGTGGATCTAGTTCGTTCCATTCATGAGAAAAAATACTTTGAATAATACTTTTGTATTTGAACTTCAATAGTCATTTATCTGCCATAAGAATAACTTATTTCTCCGTCCATAACGCTTGGCGAGATTTTGGCGACGAAATTGGCAGAATGTCGCAAACTTGGCAACTTTTTAAATGTTGCCAAATTAATAAAAATCTCGCCAAATAGATAAAAATGACGCTAAATCAATGAAAATTACGACTAGTTAACGAAAATTCAATATCTTGGAAAGAATATAAGTATCTATTATAAGAATAACCTATTACTTTGGCTGTAAAAGTAGTAAATTTAAAGCATTATATAGGGAAGCATTATATAAGGAAAGTAATGTGGTGCCCACATCAGATTTTTTACTTTCCTTATACACAAAAATCAGATGTGGGCAGCACATGACTTTCCTTATATAATGCAATGAATTTACTACTTTTACAGTTGAAAAAATCTGATGTGGGCAACACATGACTTTCCTTATATAATGCAATGAATTTACTATTTTTTCAATAAAAAAGATAGATTTTTCTTATAGTAGCTATTTATATTCTTCCCAAGAAATTCAATTTTCGTCAATTAGTCGTCATTTTCACTGATTTATTGTAATTTTTATCTATTTAGCGAGATTTCCGTTAATTTTGCAATATTTAAAAAACCGCCAAGTTGGCGAAATTCCGCCAAATTCGGCGCCAAAATCTCGCCAAGCGTTATGGACGGAGAAATAAGTTATTCTTATAACAGATAAATAACTATTCGCGTTCAAATACTCAAAGTATCTTTTCTCAAGAATGGAACGAACTAGATCCACGGGAATGATGCCATCCAATTTATCGCATAATATTGCATATGAAAAGTGAACATGTTTCTCAACAGTTAATATATTTTTTTAATTTATGGGATTTTTTGAAAAATTTATTTAAAAAATGAGCAATATCTCGAGACGGGTTCATGCTAGCGTTTTAAAGTCTATGACAATCGTTTTCTAAGGAAAAATTACATAAGAAATGTCTATTTGCGTAACTTTATTAAAAGTTTTGATTTTTTGATGAATTGTTCAAAATTTCACTCGAAAATTTAGGGGGGTTCTGAACATTCGATTACGTTTAAAAACAATAGGCTTCCAGCATTCACGGATTGTGATTTTTGTGCCAATTTCGTTCGAATCGGTCCATTCGTTCGTCAGTTATCGTCTCCACACACCCACACACACACATACTTTCTCACACACACACACACACATACTTTCTCACACACACACACACACATACTTTCACACACACAGACATCAATTCAAAAATGTTTGATTCGTGATCAGAGATGCTTGAAACGTGCTCTCCCGTCGAAAACTCGAATACGAATTTTCGACCCGTCACAATACTTTCCTTATACATTATGTATATAAGGAAAGTAAAAAATGTTATTCTTATAACTTATAGTCTTTCCAAGATATTGAATTTTCTTCAATTAGTCGTCATTTTCATTGATTTACCGTCATTTTTATCCATTTGGCGAGATTTTCGTTAATTTGTCAACATTTAAAAATGTCGCCAAGTTGGCGACATTCCGATAAATTCGTTGCCAAAATCACTCTAAACGTTATGGACGGAGAAATAAGTTATTCTTGCAGCGGATAAATGACTATTGGCGTTCAAATACAAAAGTATTACTCAAAGTATCTTTTCTCGTGAATGGAACGAGTTAAATCCACGAGAATGATGTCACCCAATTTATCGCATGATATTACATATGAAAAGTGAACATGTTTCTTAACAGCTAATATTTTTTTTTAATTTATGGGATATTTTGATAAATTTATTTAAAAAATGTGCAATATCTCGAGAACGGTTCGTGCCAGCGTTCTAAAATTTGTGTCAATCGTTTTTTAAGGAAAAATTACATAAGAAATGTCTATTTGCGTAACTAAAGGATTTGATTTTTTGATGATTTTTTTTCAAAATTTCACTCGAATATTTAAGGAGGTTCAAAACATTCGATTGTGTTTTAAAACAATAGGCTTCCAGTATTTACGGATTGTGATTTTTGTACCAAATTTTATTCAAATCGCTCCATTCGTTCGTGAGATATCGTCTCCACAGACTGACTGACACACACACACATACTTTCACACACACAGACAGACATCACTTCAAAAATGTTCGATTCGTGATCAGGGACGCTTGAAACGTGTTCTTCCGTCGAAAATTTATTATATAGATAATGTATAAGGGAAGTATTGTGACGGGGTCGAAAATTCGAGTTCGAGTTTTCGACGGGAGAGCACGTTTCATGCATCCCTGATCACGAATCGAGCATTTTTGAAGTTATGTCTATGTGTGTGTGTGTCAGTGAGTCTGTGGGGGCGATATCTGACGAACGAATGGACCGATTCGAATGAAACGTGCTCTTCCGTCGAAAACTCGAATTCGAATTTTCGACCGCGTCACAATACTTTCCTTATACATTATGTATATAAGGAAAGTAATAATATTCACATAATTCTAATTTTGTGTTCATGATCGTGGAATTTAAAAATATAATTTCATATTTGTTATTCTATAATTAATTTTCTTTTCTTTCTTTCTTCGTCATGGGAAAAAAATATAAAATTAAATTATTGAATTTTCTTGACGTACCCCCCGCGTATCGACTTGCGTACCCCTGGGGTATGTGCGTCACACTTTGTAGGTCTTTGTATTAGAAGTCACTATAACCGAGTGAAAAATTATTTAAAAGTATAAAATGTACATGATATATACTTACTAGCTTTAAAACTTGATATCGAAGACTTCGTTTTCTGAGAAATCATTTTTGTAAACATAAACTGGATTATTTCTGAATCGAGCCCTGAAATATAAATATTTAAGTAAATGCTTACGTACTGCAGAATTACCCTTTCAAATGCGGCGGAAAATTAAGGAGTTGGGCCCTTACTGGGAATTTTTTGCTAAAAGAAACAAACAGAATTCCGTGATTCGCCTCCTCAAATGTGACGCAAAATCATAGACAGAGAATTAAAATCTTGAGTTATTATTTTTTTTATTTTATATGCATGATTATAAGATAAAATAACGATATTTTTATTAATAACTAGCCGCCTTCGACGATCAGTCTGTTCGCTACCCTTGAAAATTCTGACCATGGCAAACTCGCTGGCGCGACCTACCAGAAAGGTGTAAGGTAACTATTTGGACGGCCAGGAAGTGCCATCCAATTTAGACCGGAACCCAGTGGGGGAGGCATCCACAGGGACCGTACCCTCCTTCTCCTACCACCAACCTCTCGGAAGGACTTACGGACCCACATGTTTAACGTGATCGCACTCCGCGTGAACACGGCGGCAGTTTTGGCAGTGGCGGCAATCGGACCCGGGTCTACCGAGTGCAATTCCCGCGCGCTAATTTAAATTTTATAATGACCATATGCTAAGCTCTTAATTCCATCATCCTCATTCCATCATTTAAAATATCCATAAATTAAAATATCCATTTAAAAAATCCATCAGTCCACCGTAATTCAATCATTTAAATTTTATAATGACCATATGCTAAGCTCTTAATTCCATCATCCTCATTCTATCGTTCCATCATTTAAAATATCCATAAATTAAAACATCCATTTAAAAAATCCATCAGTCCACCATAATTCAATCATTTAAATTTTATAATGAAGCTCTTAATTCCATCATTTAAAATATCACTTAATTTTTCTAACCCGATGCACGATCGTTAGCAAAAATTTTCAAACAAAAAAATAAACGCCTTTTTTCGACCAATTTACCATCTCCAGAAATTTCCATGGAATAAGTTCCATTCTATACATCAAACATTCAAAATAGCGACGCGCTTCAAAAAAGCATTCAAACAAGAATAAAACTAAAAAATATTCTCCTTTTCTCGTAACCCGATTCACGATCTCCATGGAAACGGAGTGACGTCACCGGCTGCACGAGTAGGGCAAGTGGGGAGTGGAACTCTTCGGCGTGAAGTCGTCGAGAACATTAGTTCATTAAAATCGGGATTCTGCGGCTATTTATAATTATTTCTTGACTAGATTGGGCTTGTAAGAATGCCTGATCTTTGAGCTTTCTAAAAATGTAAATTATTAGTCGAAGATCTCGATACTTTTTCGGATGCGAGGATTTAAAGTGACTTTTGTTTTAAAATTTTTGAAAAATATTAAAATTTGTCCTTGAGATTTGAAATTGATATATTTCTACTCGCAATTGTCTGCTCTTTCCGGTCGTCTGATTTGTTTTTTTCTACGACGTCTGGATGGAGAAAAAAGGGAAAAAAACGGTCGAAATCGTATAAAACATTAAATAACAAACAAAAAAAAATTAAAATTTAAAAAATTGGTTTTGACGTGTCCCTTCCTCCCCCCCTCCCGGGTCACCGATTGCTAAATTTCGTAGCTCTCCGACGCTCGGTCGCTGAACCTATAGTGTATAAGACAGATAGACAGACACACAGACATTGCCTTTTATTATTTAAGATTTTCATTCTATGTTTTACTGATTTTTTCAGAATCTTTCAAATTTAGGCAAAAAGGGGGAAGACACATTTATGGTGACAGCGAATAGACTGAATTCTAGGGTAATGTTGGTTAAGCTCAAGCTATATATACGGCTTGGGTGCTTATTGGGAATTTTCTGCTAAAAGAAACAAACTGAATTGTGTGGATTCGTCTACTGAAAAGCGACTGAAAATCGCAGAGTATGTACGGGGAATTCAAAGCTAGAATCAATTTTTGATTACCTTATATGTATGATTATAAAATAAAAGTACGATATTTTTATTAATAATATTTTTTGGATTTTTTCAGAACGATTTTATTATTTTTCGGGGGGGGGGGGGGGGGGGCTGGGGGCTGTTTTACAAACATTTTCATGGATGGCAGATAGACGGAATTTTACAGTAATGTTGGGTCGACGAGGTCAAGGCGAGCGTTTCCAAGCAATCGTTCGACCGCCTCGTTGTGGGTTCGAGTCACACATAAGGCATGGATTTTATGTTGTTGAGCGCAGTGTATTCCGCCCCCCTCTGGTGCGCCTGGGGCAACGTCCTAGGACGGCTAAATGGTTCACTTTCTGGCCGATGCATAGGCGAATGATGAAAGTCAAGTGCTTGGCCATTTGAAAAACAAAAACAAAACAGTAATGTTGGTTAATGCCAAGAACAGAGGCTTGACCAAGGACAAACTAGGTAAATTGGCTTTGTTATAGCATTAATTTATAAAGATTTTGCCTGCCGTATCAAGTTCTTAGACTTGTCCATAAAATATTTGAATTCGTGTTACTACAAAATTGTGCACATAACTATGCATAGTATGAGTATGAGAATTGTAAATATGCATTTCTTTGAAAGTTTGTGTATCTGTTTGTTATTTAGCATACAGATGCATATACCACGACCACTTCCAATTTTGCTATCATATATTACGAGTTGTTTGAGTATATTCAACACCTATAAGTGTTGAATATCGGAAATTTGTCATTGAGAAACCTTTTTACCAAATTTTCACGAAATGGCGAAAATAAAAATGCGTCATATAGTGATTTTAATTCCATTAAATTAGAAAAGAAAATCCATTTAGATTTCAATTTTTATTTTCCCAAGGGATATTTTTTTTTTCTTTGCTTTACAAAATGTACTGAGAACAACACTTAGAAGGGTTTTATACTATTTTACGTTCCCCTCTCCTCGTTTCATAAAGAATAGTTAAAAAGTTTCTTACCAGCTGATTTCATAACATTAAGATGTTTTTTCAGAGTATTAAATTTTTCTTTTGCTCTAAAAGCCATATCAGACAAATTAGTAGCAATTAAACTTTCAAGATTCTTGTTTATCACTGTATTTTATGTTTATATGTTGTAAGTTGCCATAATTTTCTTCCATATATACCATAGAAAACCATGGATATTGGAATGGAACTGGATGGTTTTAACAACTTTGAAAAAACAGGACAGCGCTAGCAGACGATTTTGCGCACCGGACGTATAATTATTCCCCTTTGAAGTAATAGAATTTTTAAGAGTAAAAAGTTAATGCTTTATTTTCTTTCAATTTTCACTTATTTCAATAGTCTAAAGCATTTTAATGAAATGATATTTAAATTTTATTAGATACGACTTCAATTTAGCTCAAAATTAACAGCAAAATATATTACAGAGTATTATATTTTTCTTTTGCTCTAAAAGCCATATCAGACAAATTAGCAGCAATTAAACTTTCAAGATTCTTGTTTATCACTGTATTTTATGTTTATATGCTGTAAGTTGCCATAATTTTCTTCCAAATATATACCATGGAAAACCATGGATATTGGAATGGAATTCGGTGGTTTTAAGAACTTTGAAAAAACGGGACGGCGCTAGCAGACGATTTTGCGCACTGGACGTATTCCCCATTGAAATAATAGAATTTTTAAGAGTCAAAGTTTATGCTTTATTTTCTTTCAATTTTCACTTATTTCAATAGTCTAAAGCATTTTAATGAAATGATATTTAAATTTTATTAGATGCGACTTCAATTTGACTCAAAATTTACAGCAAAATAACGATGCTACTCTACGGTACAAATCACTCAATACTTCCAGTCGCAATTTTTCGTCTGCTACTATTTTGAGTACCAGTTGACTTTATTAAAACTTAACTTAGAACGGCAACTTGTCCATCCTGTTTCTTTAAGGATGAGCGTCAGTAAATTTCCTGCCCTATTCGCGCTTTGTTAACTTTCGCGGCACACATATTTCGCCGAAATTCTGCTCAAACAGTTGCGAAATATTTTCTGAAAGATAAAATGCAATGCTTAGATTATATTAAAACTAAATTTAATGCCCCAAAAAACATAGAATATATTTTTTATTTTAATCCAAAATATTTTTGGTGCTGCCATCTGTTGTCGTAATTTAATTCATACCGATTATTTTTATTTTTAATGAACATTTTTAAATATCTATTCCTTCTAATACAGTGTTAAATGCAACAACAGATCATATATAATAATGCCACAATCACGGAAACGTAATTTATCATTCTATAAATTTGATAAGGGATCTGAATGTACATCACTGAGGACTGCAGTTTGGTCTTCAAGTTCCTTTGTCTTCAAGTCCAACTTCAATTACGTTTCCGTGATTATGGCATTATATATGATCTGTTGTTGTATTTAATAGCGTATTAGAAGGAATAGGCATTTTAAAATGTTCATTAAAAAATAAAAAATAGTCGGTATGAATTAAATTACGACAACAGATGGCAGCACCAAAAATTTTTTAAATTAAAATAAAACATATATTCTATGTTTTATTGGGTATTAAATTTAGTTTTAATATAATCTAAGCATAGCATTTTATCTCTCAGAAAATATTTCGCAACTGTTTAAGCAGAATTTCGGCGAAATATGTGTGCCGCGAAAGTTAGCAAAGCGCGGATAGGGCAGAAAATTTACTGACGGTCACCCTTAACTAAATCCATGACGAAATTTAGAAAAAGGAACTGGATGGATAACGAGCCGTAGAATTTGTAAGTGGACGTCAGTGCTGATTTGCGCAATAGCGTAGCATTGTTATTTTGGTGTTAATTTCGAATTTATTAAGATATCTACTAAGATTTTCATTAGGGTATGAGTAGAACTCAATGGGGAAAAATTAAACTTTAAGATGGGTGCCACCAAGTTGGATATTGTTACTAGGTTTGCGCCTATTTTTAAACAAATAAAGCTTCCTTAAGATTAACAAACTTTCCTCCTTATGTTCTAAACGATATTTCTTTCTTACTTTTCGAGCAAGATATAGCTTAAAATATAATATTTAAAAAACAGAAATCTGTTTAATACGGAGTTTATCGAATTACGCTAGGAAATTCAGCAAGATCTTCAAACAAAATAACACCCCTTTGATAATAACAAATCCTGGGGAAATTACCATAGCAATAGAAATTACACGATTCAGTTTTAAACAGATTTCACTGATATTTATATTAAATGTTAATAGATTCAGACTAAATTTTGAATCTTCGAAACACAAAAATATCATACTGAAAATGTGACAAAATATTAAATATATCTCATGTTTTCAACTTGTATTTTAAGCAGTTTAAAATTTAAAAGCGTTTATTTTATTTTAAACTTTTAAATAATCACCCTGCAATGATTATAAGTTAAAAATTTTAAATGAGCATGAAAGCTATTTTATGCATGGGTGGAATAAGATGCAAACTAAAATATTTAAGCCATTACAATCCTCCTTGTCTAGAATCCGTCCTCCTCCCCAAGTGTCATAACCGGGAACCTTGATGAATTGATTCAGTTTATATATCCAACACTTTCCAACTGACATTCAATTTTATTTAAACATCTCGAAATGTGTGTTCAGCGCTGATATTTTTAAATTATCACAGTACTACAGTAATTTGTTCTACTTGAAAACTTCAAACTTCATCGAAAAAGACAATACTAGTTACACAAAATAAACTTATTCAAATGATATCATCGAAATATAAATCGTCTACTTCTCTATGTAAAATCTATAAATATTTCATTCATATAACTTATTTGCAGACTCTAGAACTAAATAACTTTGCTTGAAAAAAATTCAGCAATTCTTATGCAACTCACTTTACAATCGTTTGATTTGTTTACCTTCTGTACGCTAGACTTTAATATTAAAATTAGGCTTCGTTGTAGGAATAATCAAAGTTTAGTGAACATTTAAAATAAGAAATATTGTAATTGCGTTGGCACAGAATTTAGATACACAGATAATATTAAAAAATAAAGCGTTTTTATGACAGATGCAACACTATAAATTTAAACGATCTTTAATTACGAGTATTTACGTTAACAGCGGGAAAAATGGAAGCTATATTTTATTTTGCAATGAGTCACGTGATCTCTTTGTATATCCTGGGTGTAATTATAATTTCAACTTTTATTTAAAAAACTATCCAACATATTTTGCTAAAAAAAATTTTAAAACATTTTATGTGATGATTTGAATATTTCCTAAAATTTTCGAAGCAATTTGTGAATTTTAATTTTGTTTAAAAAATGTTTGAAAAATGAAGTCCCATAGGATTCATTTTTTCAACCCGGGTTAAATTCGAAACTAATCAGTGATGTTATTCATTTTCCTTTACAGATATCCCACATACCGTCTCAATACACTAAAATTTCTGTTAGTGAAAATCATTTTTATGGCAGTTATCGTGCGAACGAACAGAGAGACTGACAGAATGACCACAGTCATAAACATTTTTCATCTATGTTGGAAATATTAACAAGAAAGATCAATCATGCATAAAGCATTGATTATGAAACACTTTCCAACTTCAATGCAATTTTACTTAAACATCTCTAAAATGTGATACATTCCTCGATAATATTTTTAAAATTATCACAATACTACATTAATTTATTATATTTGAAAACTTAAAACTTCATCGAAAAAAAAAATGAATTTCATTCAAATGACGGCATTGAAATATAAATTGCCTGGTTTAAACATCTCTAAAAGGCGATACATTCCTTGGTAATATTTTTAAAATTATCATAATACTACAATAATTTCTTCTTCTTCTTCTGGATTCCAATTGGAATCGGGATTTCTACGGCCGCTCTACTCAAGAAGGCATATGTCAGCCCCTTTACTAAAAAAGTATTACAATAATTTATTATATTTGAAAACTTCATCGAAAACAAATGAACTTTTTCAAATGACGTCATCGAAATGTAAATCGGCTGACTGTTTAAGTAAAAGCAGTATTTCATTCATAAACATTTTTCCATTCATTTCATTCATCACAATACTATAATAATTAATTTTATTTAAAACTTAAAATCATGGAGGTACAAGTAATTTAACTCTATGCTCAAAACTTCATCAAAAAATCGTTTGCTTCTCTGTAAAATCAATGATTATTTCATTCATATCAGCTATATTGCAGACTCCATGGACTAAATAATTTTGCTTTAAAGAAATGCAGCAATTCTTATACAACTCATTCTACATCTTTTGGTATTTACATCCTCCATAATTGAAAAGTAGGCTTCGTTGTAGAAATAATCAAAGTTGGATGATCACTTAAACTCAACTATATTGTAATTGCGTTGTTTCAGGATGTAGATGCCCATAATTTAAGCAAAAATAAAGCGATTTTAGGACGGATACAACACTAAATATGAATTAAAAAGAACTTTAAAAATCACGATTTCGACATAAGATGGATGCCATATTTTATTTTGAAGTGGGTCACGTGATCACTTCATATAATGATCACGTGATCTCTTCATATAAAGGATGTAATTACTATTTTAATTTTTATTTAAAAAACTACTGAATATATTTTGCTGAATTTTTTTTTTATATTTTCTATGGGATAATTTGAATATTTCCTTAAACTTTCGAAGCAATTTGTGAATTTTGAATGCGCTTAAATGTTTGAAAAATTGGGTCCCATGGGGTTCCATTTATTTCATTTTTTCAACCCGGGATCATTCCAAAACTAATTGGGTGATATCATTAATTTATATTCCCGTAGGTCCTTCCCACAGACCGTTTGAACAACATATACTAAAATTTCATTTTGATAAAGTCATTTTTACGGCAGTTATCGTGCTAACAGACAGACAAACAGACAGAATGAACAAAGTCATAAACACTTTCAACTATATTGTAAAGTGTTAATAAAAATGGTCAAAATTCGAATTTGAATGCGTTTTCGAGTTAGTCAAGAATATTGGGCAAATTTGTAGGATTATGGAAAACGGCGGAGTAGGTAGATTCCGTGAGCACGAAGACAGCTCAAAATTCCAATGGTCGTAATTCAAATGGAGAAGACAAATAAAAAATCGTGTATTAGCGATTTGTCAATCTTTCGATTCGTGATCAGCTGTCTGTAAGAATACACCCTTTATCTATACTGAAAATAAATTTATGCTGATCATTGTACTTAGATTGCCTTTAGATACAAGTGCTGCACTTGAAATTATCTGAGAAAGTGTTTGTGTAGCCCGGTCTTTACACAGAATCTAATATTTGTTACAGCTGCTTGTTCTCATAGTTTAAATTTTCACCTGCTTCCAGGCGGCATAAATTGAGAAATTTCTCTCTGCTCAGCCTTATCCCCCTCTCTATCCGGACATAGGTAAGTGGTCGTTTTTTGTCAGCTTACTGTATACTGAAAATCTTTTGATATAAATAATTTCTTTCCCGCTGAAACCGAAACGTTTCGAAAAATATAAACACTTTGAACGTTATATAAGTAAAAATATAAACAATTTATACTTGTTTTTATCGGAAATAGGCAACCACTTATGAATATAATAAAATGATTTCAATACTTTAATATTTCGAGCTATTATTTTCATAAATAAATAAAAACAAGAAAGATCAATCATGCATAAAGCATTGATTATGAAATACTTTCCAACTGCAATGCAATTTCATTTAAACATTTCTAAAATGCGATACGTTCAGAGGTAATATTTTTAAAATTATCACAATACTAGAATAATTTATTATATTTGAAAACTTAAAACTTCATTAAAAAAATAAACTTTATTCAAATGACGTCATTGAAATATAAATCGCCTGGCTCTCTATGTAAAAGCTGTAAATATTTCATTCATACACTTTTATTCCATTCCTTTCATTCATCACAATACTACAATAATTTATTTTATTTAAAAACTTAAAACCATGGGGGTAAAAGTAATTTAACTCTATGACCTCTTCATCGAAAAAGTTTTCTTTAAAATCGTCTGTTTCTCTATGTAAAATCAATGAATGTTTCATCCATATCAGCTATATTGCAGACGCCAGAGCTAAATAATTTCGCATTAAAAAAATTCAGCAATTCTTATACAACTCATCCTACATTTTTAGATGTTTACGTTCTCCATAAGTGAAAATTAGGCTTCGTTGTAGAAATAATCAAAGTTAGATGATCATTTAAACTCAAATATATTGTAATTGCGTTGTTTCAGAATGCAGCTGGACAGAAATTAAGCAAAAATAAGGCGGTTTTAGGGCGGATACGACACTAAATATAAATTAAAAACAACTTTAAAAATCACGATTTTGACACAAGATGGATGGCACTTATCATTTAAACTCATATATTGTAATTGCTTTGTTTTATAATATAGATGCACAGAAATTAAGCAAAAATAAAGTGATTTTGACACAAGATGGATGCCATATTTTATTTTGAAGTGGCTCACGTGGTTTCTTCATATAATATGGGTGTAATTATTATTTTAATTTTTATTTAAAGAACTACTGAATATATTTTGTTGAAATTTTTTTCATATTTTTTGTGATAATTTGAATATTTCCTAAAACTTTCGAAGCAATTTGTGAATTTTGAATTTGCTTAAAAAATGTTTGAAAAATTGGGTCCCATAGGGTTCAATGTATTTCATTTTTTCAACCAGGGTTCAGTTCAAAACTAATTATGTAATATTATTCATTTATATTCCCATAGGTCCCACAGACCGTTTGAACAACATACTAAAATTTCATTTTGATAAAGTCAGTTTTACGGCAGTTATCGTGCTAACGGGCAGACAGACAGAATGAACAAAGTCATAAACACTTTTCAACTATATTATAAAGTGTTAATAAATGTTATCAATATTGCAGGCACGTACCTGGATTGCAAGTAGGATGCGTTGGCGAATCATAGCTGGCTGATATATCTGGGGGCTTGACACAAGGGTTCGACTCTATCTGAGCCCGGATTTTATCGGGTATACACCACGGCTATTACTTGTTAACTTTTTATATGTACGACATGCTATTTTTCCTGACCCTCTTTTAACACTTTCCAACATAGTTGAAGAGTGTTTATGGCATTGTTTATTCTATCTGTCTGTCCGTTGGCCGTAAAAATGCCGTAAAAATGACTTTATCGGAATTATATTTTAGTATGTTGTTGAGACGGTCTGTGGAACATATGGGAAAGTAAATGAATAATATCAACCAATTAGTTTTGGATTAAACCCGGTTGGAAAAAGTGAAATGCATTGAACCCTATAGGATCTAATTTTTCAAAAAAATTTTAAGCAAATTGAAATTCACAAATGGCTTCAAAAATTTTAGGGAATATTCAAATTATCCCATAAAATGTACAAAAAAATTTCAACAAAATATGTTCATTAGGTTCTTGAAATAAAAATTAATATAATAATGACACCCATATATTATATGAAGAGATTACGTGACCTACTTTAAAATAAAAAAATCCGATGTGGGCAGCACATGATTTTCCTTATATAATGCAATGAATTTACTACTTTTACAGCATAAAAAATAGATTATTTTTATAGTAGTTATTTGTATTCTTTCCAAGATATTGAATTTTCGTCAATGTGCCGTCATTTTCCATGTCGTCATCACCAATGAGACGTCATTGATTTAGCGTCACTTTTATCCATTTGGCAAGTTTTTCGTTAATTTAGCAACATTTAAAAAAGTTGCCAAGTTGGCGACATTCCACCAAATTCGTCATCAAAATCTCGCCAAGCGTTATAGACGAAAAAATAAGTTATTCTTACAACAGATAGATGACTATTGGCGTTCAAATACAAAAGTATTACTCAAAGTATCTTTTTTCATGGATGGAACGAGCTAGATCCACGAGAATGATGTCACTAAATTTATCGCATGGTATTACATATGAAAAATGAACATGTTTCTTAATAGGAATTTTTTTTTTTATTTTATATGATTTTTTGATAATTTTTTTGAAAAATGTGCAATATAGCAAGAATGGTTCATGTTAGCGTTCTAAAACTTATGTCAATCGTTTTCTAATAAAAAATTACATAAGAAATGTCTATTTGCGTAACTTTGTTACCGATTTTGATTTTTGACGATTTTTTCAAAATTTCACTCGAAAATTTAGGGGGTTACATTCGATTGCGTATAAAAACAATAGGCTTCCAGTGTTTACTGATTGTGATTTTTGTACCAAATTTCGTTAGAATAGGTCCATTCGTTCGTCAGTTATCGTTTCCGCAGATTCACTGACACACACACAAACACACACACACACGCACATACTTTCACACACACACACTTTCACACACACACACAAACATCACTTCAAAAATGTTCGATTCCCGTCGCTCTCCCGTCGAAAACTCGAATTCGAATTTTCGACCCCGTCACAATACTTTCCTTATACATTATGTATATAAGGAAAGTAATATGACATCCATCTTTTTTCCCAGTGTAAAAATTGTAATTTTTAAAGTTCTTTTACATTTATATTTAGTGTTGTATCCGTCCTAAAACCGCTCTATTTTTGTTTAATTTCTGTGCATCTACATTCTGAAAAAATATGATGTGGGCAGCACATAACTTTCCTTATATAATGCAATAAATTTACTACTTTTACAGTTAAAAAAAAATGTTATTCTTATAGTAGATACTTATATATTCTTCCCAAGATATTGAATTTTCTTCAAATAGTCGTCATTTTCATTGATTTAGCGCCATTTTTATCCATTTGGCGAGATTTTCGTTAATTTGGCAACATTTAAGAATGTCGCCAAGTTGGCGACATTCCGCCAAATTCGTCGCCAAAATCTCGCCAAGCGTCATGGATGGAGAAACAAGTTATTCTTACAGCGGATAAATGGCTATTGGCGTTCAAATACAAAAGTATTACTCAAAGTATCTTTTCTCGTGAATGGAACGAGTTAGATTCACGAGAATGGTGTCACAAAATTTATCGCATGATATTACATATGAAAAGTGAACATGTTTCTTAACAGTTAATATATTTTTTTAATTTATGGGATTTTTTTATGTGCAATATCTCGAGAACGGTTCCTGCTAGCGTTCTAAAGTTTATGTCAATCATTTTCTAAGGAAAAATTACATAAGAAATGTCTATTTGCGTAACTTTATTAAAGGTTTTGATTTTTTGATGATTTTTTCAAAATTTCACTCGAAAATTTAGGGGGGGGGGGGTTCTGAACATTCGATTGTGTTTTAAAACAATAGGCTTCCAGTATTCACATATTGTGATTTTTGTACCAAATTTCATTCGAATCGCTCCATTCGTTCGTGAGATATCGTCTCCACAGTCTCACTGACACACATACTTTCACACACAGAGAGAAACATCACCTCAAAAATGTTCGATTCGTGATCAGGGATGTTTGAAACGTGCTCTCAAATCGAAAACTCGAATTCGAATTTTCGACCCCGTCACAATACTTCCCTTATACATTATGTATATAAGGAAAGTAACAACGCAATTACAATATATTTGAGTTTAAATGATCACCAATCTTTGATTATCTCTACAACGAAGTCTAATTTTCACTTATGGAGAATGTAAACACATAAAGATGTAGGATGAGTTGTATAAGAATTGCTGAATTTCTTTAACGGAAAATTATTGAGTTCTGGAGTCTGCAATGCAGTTGATATGAATGAAACATTCATTAATTTTACATAGAGAAGCAGACGATTTTACAGCAGAATTTTTTCTATTAAGTTTTAAGCGTAGAGTTAAATTACTTTTACCTCCATCGTTTTAAGTTTTTGAATAAAATAAATTATTATAGTATTGTGATGAATGAAAGGAATGGAATAAAAATGATATGAATGAAATATTCATTGCTTTTACGTAGAGAGCAGACGATTTATATTTCGAGGCGTCGTTTGTATAAAGTTCATTTTTTTATGAAGTTTTAAGTTTTCAGATATAATAATATATTGTAGTACTGTGATAATTTTCAAATATATCAGCGCTGAATGTATCGCATTTCAGAGATGTTTAAATAAAATTGCATTTCAGTTGGAAAGTGTCTCATAACCAATGCTTTATGCATGATTGAGCTTTCTTGTTTATTCTATATTTTCTCACTTATTTGTTAGGTAATGAAATATTTTCCATGCTCTGGGGAACATTGAGACCCTCTCTTGTGGCTGGCTCTTCATTTACACAACATTACATTTACAGCCATTTATTTCCCTATTCTACAAACTTTTACAAAAATGTTTTCGATAACATAGAAAATAACAATAAAAAATTTTAATTGGAATAAGCGCCCACTTTTTTATTTTAGCCACGTGTGTTTGAAAATTTTTCGGTACTGAAGAAAAAATATTATTTTCTACTTTTTAGTGCATTTTGAAATAAAAGCGTGGTTTTAAAAATTTTTGAAAATTCGAAATCGAGTTTGCGACGGAAGAACACATTTCAAACATCCCTGAACTCGAATCGATCATTTTGAGTTTGCATGTGTGTGAAAGTATATGTATGTAAGTAATCATTTCTTACGCAATTTTTTATTAGAAAACGAGTGACATAAATTTTAGAACGCTAGCGGCAACCGTTCTCGAGATATTTCACTTTTTTTTAATAAATCTATTAAAAAAACACATAAAATTAAAAAGTATTAACCGTTATGAAATATGTTCACTTTTCACGTGCAATATTATGCGATAGACTATTTAGCATCATTCTCGTGAATCCAGTTCGCTCCATTCACGAGGAAAAATAATTTGTGTAATGGTTTTGTATTTTGACGCCAAACAATTCAGCAACAGCATCATTTATATGTACGAAAGCCGATCCGGTGGTCGAGCGGTCAGGGGCATGCGTTTCCGTCTGATCGCTGGATTGCCTGGTTGCAGGTGCGAATCCCGCCAGCGGGCATGGATGTTGTCATGTCGAGGTCAAGTCAGACTTCCGCCCTTTGGGGAGCCTCTATAAAAGTGAAGCTGCAATTCTCCTCCCCTTCGCCATGGGATACCCTGGGCGGTCTTGTGGACGTGATGCGTAGGCTCTCCTTCACCACGGGGGACTTAGTAACGAACGAATATATACCAAAAGCTATTTTCTTTATCTGTCTGTAACGCATGGCGACACATTTGGCAAACTTGTCGACTCATTTAGCTAAATATCGCCAACTTGGCGATATTTCGCCCAAGATTGTCGAAAATATCGTTAAAATTTTAAATATGACGCCAAATTAATAAATTAGTTATTAAACTATTTTAATGTATGGATTCTATTGTTTATTGCGGATGCTATTAATATTGATAACGTCAATTTAGAGTTGCGTGAAATATAAGTTAATTGGTTAACTCATTTAGCTAGATATCGCCAACAGGGCGCTATTTCACCCATGATTGTCGAAAATATCGTTAAAATTTTAATAATGACGTTAAGTTAACGAAAATGACGCCAAATTAATAAATTAATTATTAAACTATTTTAATGTATGGATTCTATTGCTTATTGCGGATGCTATCAATATTGATAACGTCAATTTAGAGTTGCGTGAAATATAACTTAATTGGTTAACTCATTTAGCTAGATTTCGCCAACTTGGCGCTATTTCGCCCAAGGCTGTCGAAAATATCGTTAAAATTTTTAAAATGACGCTAAGTTAACGAAAATTATGCCAAATTGATAAATTAATTATTAAATTATTTTAATGTATGGATTCTATTGGTTATTGCGGATGCTATCAATATTGATAATGTCAATTTAGAGTTGTGTGAAATATAAATTAATTGGGTACTTAGAAATATAGTTCTACTTGCTGTCATGCTGAAAACCGTCAAATGTACAGATATAACATTAAAATCTTTGTGCGGTAGATCTTATACATAATTTTTATCACCGTGAAAGAAGTAAATTCATGGCATTAGGGAACGTCATGTGCTACCCACATCACATTTTTTAATATATTTTTACTGTCTTTGCAATACATGGTAATGTATAGGGAAAGTATTGGAATCATGCCGAAAATCGCAACTCGAGTTTTCGACGGATCTACACGTTTCGAGACCTCTAGAACACGAAAAATCTACTTTTAGCGTGACGTCTGTGTGTGTGTCTGTGTGTGCACATTTTGTATCCACTCTAACTAAAAAATTAATGAACCGAATTTCACAAAATTTGGTAGGTGTGGGCGAGTCTGGTGCTGATTAGTTTTGGGTACGATTCGGGATAAAAGAATCCGCCTTTTTTTCCGAAATGGCCCGCAAAAGCTTGTATCCACTCTAACCAAAAAACTAATGGACCGAATTTCACAAAATTCGGTAGATGAGTCACTTGTGGGTCACTCTGGTGCTGATTAGATTTTGGTGCGATTCAGAAAAAATAACCTGCCTTTTTCTGCAAAATAGCCGCAAAAATCGTCAAAATCTAAACTAAAGAACTACGTATATTTAAATATATCCATTAAATGCTTATTTAATACGTAATTGTTAACGAAGAAAAGAATAAGATCAACCCCATTACACTAGGACTAGCTGTTCTCGAGATATTTTAGTTTTTCGTATTTTCTCTACGCCACCTTTGAAAATAAGTCCGGTTACCGAATGAGAAAGAAAATTGAATTAAAAGTGAAATAAATTTAATTAAAATAAACAGAACGTGGATATAAGTCTGCAGGGAAAGTCATGTGCTGCCCACATCATATTTTTTATTAATTGTTTATATGCGTCATATTAAATTTATGAAAAGTCACAGGCATGTTGTGACATTGTGAAGTTCACTTGTGGCTTTAGTTATTCTTTTAATATTTCAGCCAAGATGAAAACTCTCCTGCTGTTGGCCGTCGGAATCACACTCGTTGTGAGGTAACTATAACAAAAGTTTAACAAAAGTAACTATAACAAAAGTGTTTAGAAGAATCTTTATAAAATGTCAAAGTTTATTTTCACTTTCTTATACATAGTATTGGGAAAGTATTGTTTTCACGAAAATTTTCAGATTTGGAGATTTCGATATCAATATATTAAGACCTCTTGAATACGTTTTGACTATTTTTGGAGTGATGTCCGTCTGTCTGTATGTCAGTGGTCCAATCCTTGTATACACGATAGCGGCCACAAATATTAATGGATTTTCACGAAATTTAATATCCGGCTTTATTATTAAAAAGTATAGACCTAAATAGAATTTTTTTTTTTTTTAAATTCAAGGGAAAACTTTGACATGTATTTAAAATTTTATATTTTTTTAACATGGCAGAGAAAATTTGTCACCATCATGCATAAAAGCGTTTATTTATGGCTCAATGAACGCGAGACTTTATAATTTCAATCATTGTTATAAAAAATAGCCACGATACAATTTTTTTATTCGTGACGCCAATAGCCTCCCTCGGGAGGAGGGGGTGGGGCAAGTTACTAGTTCCCCGGGGTGTACAATGTCAAGTATGGTATCAAACGAAATATTTTTTCAAGCCCTTTAAAGTGTATGGTAACACGCTATATTTGCAATCATTTGGACCCACAATGCCGATTTTTCAAAATTTATCTTGTAAAATTAGCAAAAAAGAAGACTATAAATGGGTTCTGGTATAAGAAAGTCGAATTGAGCCACACATCAGTTAATTTGCTATGCAGTAGAGATAGCAGCGAAAACTAAAAATGCAATCAAAAACTAAAAATGCAATCTGCACAGATCCGATCAAACAGATCAGATTTGCAGATTTATAGCATTTCTATTTTCTTGTACTACTGAATATAGATATATCTTTTCTCCAAAATTGTCGAATCCGGGATTTTGATGAAAAGACTAGTTTTAAGACATTCTGAACACATTTCAAGCATTTATGGCAAGATGTGTGTATGCGTGGACCCGATAACTAAATAAAAAGTGCCCCGGTAGCCGAAGTGCCCGGTAGCCGCTCCCGGTAGCCGAAACCTTGGTTTCGGCTACCGGGAGCGTTTCGCCATGGCAGTAAAAGCTTTAACCGGAGAGTTGGGGGTCGCTACTCCCCCCGGCCGTCACTTCATAAATACTCTTTTAACATCTTTATGGGTATATAGGTACTTGTCCTTTTTGGGAGATTATATGGTTATACACTTGTATAAAGCAGCATGGCGCTTTACCGTTGTATATATAATGTTCTTTTAAATTTTTGGAACCGAGTTTGGCTTTTTAAGTCATTTTATGTATTTTTATATATATATATATATATATATATATATATATATACATATATATATATATATATTTATATACTATATATATACTATATATATATAATATATATTGTGGAAACTACTCAATTATATGTAAATATTACTATAAAAATACCCTTCAGTCACACTTACTTAATAATCAAATCTTTAATTTACATAAAACTAACCTTAAAATCTTATACAATAGAATATCAGCCAAATATAAGCAAATCCATCTAAAAAATAGTTGTAATAACATTCCATATATTGTTTTAGTACCCAAGTTTCATAAATCCCCTGTCGCTTTTCGAACCATTACCAGTGGGCATAATTCTTACATTGCTAATGCTGGAAAATTATTATTAAAGATATTACATGAAATATCCTTGTCAGATGAAATCTCAAATAATTGTCATATTGTAAAAAACAGTTTTGAATTAGTTAAGAAATTGAAAACTCTTACAAATATTCGTAGTATTTATACCTTTGATTTCAAAGATTTGTTTAATAATATTAATATAGATGATCTGTATAAAGTTATATTAGGAATTTTTGAAAAATATTATATCAACCTAAAATATTCAAATTTTCTATTTAAAAAATTACTTAACTTCACTCTTTATGAGAATTATATTCAACATGGTGGTACTTTTTTTAAACAACAGGTTGGTATCCCACAAGGGGGGTGTGCCTCATCATTGTTAGCTAATCTGTATTTATTCTTCTATGAAAAAAACATTAATCCAAGCTTGCATAATATGCACATGTTTAGATATTTAGATGACATTTTATGTGTATCCCCAAATAATAATATCCCTATAGTATTAAACTTTTATCCAAAAAATTTACAATTAAATGCAAGTAATAATGACACAAATGTTGCAAACTTTTTAGATTTAAATTTAAATTTACAAAATTGTAATATGGTTATAAACTTGTATGATAAAAGACAGGATTTTAAATTTAATACATCAAAAATTCAACATTTTGACTCTTGTTTGCATATATCTGTATTTAGAAATATTATAATAAACCAGGCTCTTAGAATCAATAAAATTTGTGATGAAGATTATAAATTAGCGCACTTTATGGAATTATTGAGTACAGCGACTAATAATGCATATCCCCCCAAGTTTGTTATTAAAATTATCAACTCAGTGTATCAAATTTCACTCGATAACATCCTAGAAAACATTCCCAATTATAGTGACTAACATACAGTAGAAAAAAAATATATATATATATATATATATATATGTATATATATGTATATATATATATATATATATATATATATATATATATGTGTGTGTATGTGTATATATATATATATATATATATATTATATATAATTATTAATTATATAAATAAAAATGAAAAATAATAAACTAAGTCAAAAACATTAGAAAAATCAAAAAATAGGAAAATAAGATGCATTAACATTAATGTTTTGAATTTTATTTTCGCAAAAAAATGTAACTTTTGTCAGTATTGAAACTACGTTTTGAGCGCCCTTATAATGGTGTATAGTGGCATTCTCGATTATCCAGTTTTCATATGAATTACTTGTTTAGTAGGAATTTTCATCTTTGATTCATATTCATATTCATGTTTGCATATTTGGGAAGTTGTATTCTGAATTGCTTGTCCAGTCTCCAGCTTAGACTCACTGGACGGGTTTGGGAGTAACTCCGTGAACGTTCGTACTGCCTCCCTGGTAGAATTTCGACTTGTTCATTCCGGTGCTTCTAGATTAAGCTGTTGAGGTTGATCGTGTATACACGTGGTAGAAGAATGGTTCATGCCGCATGGTAATACAATTTTCTTAATGTATCCTTTTTTCATTTTTTGTTGCCTGTAGTCTGAGTTTAAGTATTTATAGTAATGTACTATTGCTTAATCTGAAACAGGCATTTGTTTGGGTTAATTGGAATTAAATACTCAGACCTGACGATGAATTTAATTCTAATTAATCATCGAATTTGGGATGGTGCTGTTCTTTTCTCTTATCGGCATTATGGCTTTGAATTTGCTTCTATGGTGATGTTAATATTACTTGAATTGTATTTTTTTATTTTTACATAATTCTTATTATTACATTTCAAATACATATATATATATATATATATGTGTGTGTGTGTGTATATATATAAATATATGTTCGACTTACACGTGGTAGCGGTGCCTGTGAGTTAATATTTCTGTTTTTATATTTCTGATTTGTAATTCATTTGATTTATATTATTTCTCCTTCCACTAGCCAGTAAATAGTTCCAATGGTGTCTATAGTTAAATACTTTCGCCATTGTCAGAAACTGGTTGTTCTATCGGTTTTAATTCGAAATGTATGGCTGTCCTGACGAGAATGCAATTTCGAACTAACCGTCATTTTTTGTGTAGTTTCAATTGATTGTTCTCAATGTCTTAATCTTTTTTCTTGAACTAATTATTATTACCTTTTCTCATTTTTGCCTTGTTTTCTTAATCATTTATATATATATATATATATATATATATATTTATATATACCTTTTTAATTGTGATTTTTGTATACTTATATTCTTCTCATCCCCCTTTCCATTGTAGTGATAAGTTATCTTCTATTTTTATCCGTAGTCTTGGTCTATAGTTACTTATTTGTAACAGATATGCTAGAGATAGTTTTTTTGTACATACCGTAGTTTATGCATAGTTTTCGATTAAAATCTTTCAATTTATATATATATCATTTTTCTTTCATTAGTGATATATATATATATATATATATATATATATATAGTATATAACAATAGTCATGTCAAAAAATAGAGATTTTCATAACAAAAATTATTTGATTAGAACTCGAATTCGAAATTCATGAAATTCATAGCAAAAATAGTTTTATAATTAAAACAGAGATTTTAGTACACAGTTATAGCTTTGTTAAATTATTTAATACGTAACTATTTGTTATGTGTTGTTCATAATAGTAGTTATATTATAAAATAGCGATCTTCATAGCAAAAATCTTATAAGTAGACTTCAAACATCAAAATTTGAAATTTTCATAGCAGTATTTCCTATGTTATGAATATGTCGTAGAAATCTTCATTAATTATATCAAAATGAACTCACCTATTTTTAACTTCCTGCAATGCATAATAATATACGCAGAGGGTTTAGTGTCTAAAAATCAGTCTCCGATTTCGATAGATTGGCATTTTATGAATAACTGTGTGTGCCTCTTCTGTGTGTATGATACCTGTCAAACAAAAAAAAATGATACAAACGAAATTTGATTCAATAATTTTAATCCGTAAATATAAAAGACCTATTAAGTTTGACCAGACCGGAAAATACCCAATTTTTAAATCGAAAATTAAAAAATTCTTAAAATGAGCCAAAATAATGTTAATTGAGTAGTTTTATATATATATTAGTGAATTATATAACTTTTAAGAAAGTAACCCCTCTGTTCTCGATATATTGCGCACGATTTTGATGTATAAAAAGAAATCATAAAGTATGATATATTTCTGCTATTATGAAATTTTCTGATGCACACACGTTTAAGATTTCTTTATGAACTTCTTTAACGATGAAATTTTGCATTCCCCTCTGTTATCACAATATCCCTGGAAAGAATTGACATTATCATTACCTTCCAACGGCTGTACCGTGCTGAAAACACCGGTTCTCGTTAGATCACCGAAGTCAGGCAGCATCGGGCGCGGTTAGTACTTGGGTGGGTGACCACCTGGGAACACCGCGTGCTGTTTCGGGCGCGGTAGCCCGGTGGTTTGCGCGCTGGATTTGCACGTTGCCACAACTGCCGCCGTGTTCATGCGGAGTACGATCACGTTAAACATGTGGGTCCGTAAGTACTTCCGAGAGGTTGGTGGAAGGGGAAGGAGGGTACGGTCCCTGTGGATGCCTCCCCCACTGGGTTCCGGTCTAAATTGGGTGGCACTTCCCGGCCGTCCAAACAGTTACCTTACACCTTTCTGGTAGGTCGGACGGTCTGGGTCTTAACAACAACTTTCATTACCTTTAAATTATCACGATTCATTTCCGAGATATTGCAATTTTTACTTTTTTCTAAAATGAGACGATATCTACGTATATGGAATTATTTCTTGTGGTAATTAGTTACAATGGGCTTATTTATTTTCAGTATGATCAAATAATTGGAAATCCTATTTCCCCCCTAAAAATATGAATAATAAATACTTTATGGTAAAAGTTATGCGTTGCACTCATCAGATGTTTACTTTCTCATACGTAGTATTGAGGAAGTATTGTTTTTTTCCACGAAAATTTTCGGTTTCGAGATTTTGATTCCAATATATGTTTCAAGACCTCCTGGACAAGTTTTGACTATTTTTGGAGTGATGGCTGTCTGTGTGTCGATTTCTTGTGTACACAATAGCAGCCACAAATATTAATGGATTTTTACGAAATTGTATATTCGGCTTTGATATAAAAAATTCCAGAATTAGACAGGATTTTTTTTTTTAATTGGAGCGAAAACTTCGAATTTTATTCGAAATTTTATATTTTTTTTTAACATAGCAGTATAGGACAAAATTTGACATAATCATGCATAAAGGTTTTTTTTTTGTGGTTTAATGATCACGAGACGTAATAGTTTCAACCATTGTTGTGAAAAATAGCAGCGATACAATGTTATTTTGTTCGTGACGGAATAGTCCCGACGGAATAGTCCCCCTTGGGTGTAAGTTATCCCAACTCATGGTGATACATTGTGAAGTATGGTGTCAATCGCGAAATATTTTTTCAAGGATGAAGGGTATAGTATAGTTGTAATCATTTGGATCCAGGTACCGATTTGTCAAATTTTTTCTTGTAAAGTTTAAAAAAAAAAATGAATTCTGGTATGAGTCTCATTACAGTTATTTTTTTTTTTTTCATAAATCAGTGATTATATTTTTTTTTACTATTTGCAGTTGCATCGCTTTGGATTGTCCGGACTGCGATCGTGATCTTTGCAAAGAACCTGAAAACTGTAGGTTTGGCAAAACAACGGATGTTTGTGCTTGCTGCTCAGTATGTCTTAGGGTAAGGATTCGCCTTCGTGAATTTTTTATACTTTATAGTTTACATATGCAAAGTGTTTAAAAGAAATCGGCGATGGTTCCAGTCCGATGGAGCCGAAATGGTTTTGCGTGAATAGCATTTTATAAAATAAAACTCCAGTAACATTCAAAGAATTTATTCGCGTTTTTCAGTCTCTTTTGTTTCGTCTACATATTTTCAAAGCGCTATAAATTACTCGCTAACTGTTTATAGCTATAGCTAGCACTTTTAATTTTCGTCTCTATTTCATCTTGCTTGCTTTGTTGTTGTTGAGACCCAGACCGTCCGACCTACCAGAAAGGTGTAAGGTAACTGTATGGACGGCCGGGAAATGCCACCCAATTTAGACCGGAACCCAGTGGGGGAGGCATCCACAGGGACCGTACCCTCCTTCCCCTACCACCAACCTCTCGGAAGGACTTACGGACCCACATGTTTAAAGTGATCGTACTCCGCATGAACACGGCGGCATTTTGTGGTAGCGTGCAAACCTAGCGCGCAAACCACGGGGATACCGCACCCGAGATGGCCAACAGCACGCGGTGTTCCGAGGTGGTCACCCACCAAGTACTAACCGCGCCCGATGCTGCTTGACTTCGGTGATCTAACGAGAACCGGTGTTTTCAGCACGGTACGGCCGTTGGCCCATCTTGCTTGCTTTGTGACTAACTTGCTTTGTGGTATATAAATTAAACTTATACAATAAGTCTGACAATATGTTGCATTCCAGTTCGATAAACTTTGCCTGCCGGTGCATAAATACGTTCTAGAATACATATATTTCCATTTATTTTAATCAAACCTCCCCAATTATTAAACATCTTTAGAATTCACAAGTTTATTTAACTTCCTAATTTTTTTAAACAAAATTAAATATCTCGTGTTTATGCACGAATATTTATTTCATCAAGGAGTAAGTAAACAGATTGATCTGCAATAATTCTGATATTTTAAATATTACAGCTTTCTCATCTTTTTTAAAACCTATGTTAAAATACTAAAATATCGAAATTATTACCACTATACTTCGAAACATAAGTGCTTGATCCAAAATCCAATTATATACAATTGTAAGGCTTTTAATGAGCTACAAATTTTTGCTTGTTATTCATACATAGCACTTTTAGTTTTTGAAATATAAGCATTATAAACTTGAAAAAAGGAAAACTTTCAATCTTCCCCAACTTGATAATACGATTGGAAACTATAGGAGGTTTTTTTAAATAAATATAGATTTAGTAACTAAATTTCCTATCACAGATTTTTGTCGCTTATTATTTATATCTATATCTTAAAGTTCCGAGAAGATTTCGAGTGAAAGTAAGAAAAATAAAAATATATATAAAACACTCGCTCAGACAGATACTTTTTAAGTTTTTTCGAAAAAAAAAAAGTATCTGTTCGTGTAATTTTAATATTGAAATATTAAATTTATTTTTATATATATTCATAAACTGTACCCTATTTCCGACAACATAAGAAAATTATTAGGTTCGGAGATAAGTGCCCAAAGTGTGCACATTTTTCGTAACACTCCGATTTCCGTTGCACTTACATCAAAAAGTGAACAGCTGGAGGTTTTTTTTAACCGTTGGTTGTAAATACATAGTTCCAATTGCAAAAACGCTTTAAGTAAGGAAGTTAAGAAATAGTAAATTTAATGGTTTACATATTTTTGAAAAAAAAAAAAACTTGTTATGCAACCCCTCTAACGAAAAATATCAAATTACAAAAACGTTGCCCATGCCGTATTTAGCGGCAAAACTGACAAAAATTAGGCTGTAATACGATCAAATTGTTGTGACATGGGTTTTCGCTTCCCGTGTATTTAATTGTATAATTCCAAATTGTAAATTTTCACTTGAAAAATATTATTTTCTGTTTCGATTTCCATCAAAACGCGTTCTTAATTCTGATCCGAAATAAACGTGATGTCCTGACTTTGTTTTATCTTCTTTCGCTGATGAAAATTATTTCTGGTAGTTTAATTTGCAAGTTGTTTTATTTATTGTCTCGCGCGACTTTTTAATGCTGATCGGGGCGCTGACATACCTTATGGTATTTCTGCCAATTGCAATATTCTTCAATCTGCGTCATTTCTGTGTTTATCATGGCTGACTGAGGATACCGGCTATAGGACACTCGAAAATCACGTGATCACCATGGTCCTGTTTTTCCGCATGAAACCACTACACATAAATCTACCAAATTTATTGCAGATTGGTGCATCCTAGAAGTTCAGGTATTTGGTACCTACATTTTTGGCAGAAGACATAAAAATATTGCATTAGATTGTTTAACTATAAATATGCTGTAAATATTAAAATTTCGAATTAAAATTATGTTTTAAAGTTGATAAGGAAAATATCTAACATACTAGCCGAATACCCGTTGAAAATCAACGGTCTTGCAATAAGCAACCCCTGAATAATGTAAATTTTTTTATAATTCACGTTTCACATTTATTCGACAAATCGAATATTTTGGTGTGCAGAACCCCCTAAAAAAGAAGATATTGGGAAAATTTATTTGCGCATTTAATCCCTTCGAATTATCTACTCGTACACGACATTAAAGTCTATCTCATCCAGAGGCACCCCTATTGTATTATTTCTCCTGTGGAACATTTTTCTGTGAAGCACACCCATAAATGAACATTTTTGAAAAACTCTATCTTGGGTTTTTTATCAGATGATTGGCCCATATACCAAATATCAAGCCTCTATCACATTTAAAAGGAAACGTGCCTCATTTATACTGAAATCGAACATATTAGTTTGCGCACCCCTTAAAGTAGCAAATATTGGAAATCTGAAATTTCACACTTTCTTCCTTTCAAACTAAAATACCAAAACCTTAACAACAACAAATTTAATATCTCTATCTTATTCCGAAGCATGGTTTTTATCAATTCACTTTTCGAACGTTTTACTCTGGAACACCCCCTTAAACGAACATTTTTGAAAAACTATATTCGTCTAGGGTGTTTTCGTCAAATGATCAGCCCATATATCAAATTTCAAGCCTCTATCGAATTTTAAAGGAACCTTTTCTCATTTATTCAGTAAATCGAACATTTTGGTGTGCGGCACTCCCTTAAGTAGAAAATATTGGAAATCTGAAATTGCACACTTTCTTCCTTTCGAACAGTTTACCCATACACCGAATTTGAAGTCTCTATCCTATCGCGAAACATGTTTTTCTATCACTTCACCTTTCGAACGTTTTTCTGTGTAGCACCCCCTTTAAATGAACATTTTTGAGAAACCATAATAATCTTAGGTTTTTTATCAAATAATTACCCCATATACTAAATTTCAGCCTCATCACATTGTAAAGCAGGCGTTTTTCATTTGTTCGTCAAATCGAATATTTTAGTGTGCGACCCCCCCCCCCCCCCCCCCATAATAACAAATCTTGGAAAACTGAAATTGCATACTTTCTTCCTTTCCAACCATTTACCCATATACCAAATTTGAAATCGCCATCTCATCGCGAAACATGCTTTTTTACTATTTCACCTTTCGAATGTTTTATGTGGAGTACCGACCCCTTTAAGTGTACATTTTGGAAAAACTCCATTCTTATTGTATTTTCTATCAAATGATTCACCCATATACCAAATATCAAGCCTCTATCACGTTTTAAAAAGGACGTTTCGCCTTTCTTCCGAAAATCGAACATTTTGGTGTGCGGCACCCCCTAAAGTAGAAAATATTGGTAAACTGAAATTGTACACTTTCTTCCTTCTAAGCTATCTACCTTTGCACCAAATTTGATATCTCTATCTCATTCCGAAGCATGGTTTTTTATCAACTCAGTTTTCGAACGTTTTACTCTGGAGCACCCCCTCAAATGAACATTTTTGGAAAACTATTTTCTTCTTGGGTGTTTTCGTCAAGTGATTAGCCCATATAATAAGTTTCAAGCCGCTATCAAATTTTAAAGTAGCCTTTTCTCATTTATTCGTTAAATAGAACATTTTGGAGTGCGGCACCCCCTTAAGTAGAAAATATTGGAAATCTGAAATTGTACACTTTCTTCTTTTCAAACGGTTTATCAATACACCAAATTTGAGGTCTCTATCTCATCGCAAAGCATGCTTTCCTATCATTTCACTTTTCGAACGTTTTGGTGTGCGGCACCCCCTTAAGTAGAAAATATTGGAAATCTGAATCGCACACTTTTTTCCTTTCAAACGGTTTACTCCTGCACCGAATTTGAAGTTTCTAACTCATCACAAAGCATAGTTTCCTATCATTTCACTTTTCGAACGTTTTGGGTCTGCGGCACCCCCTTAAGTAGACAATATTGGAAATCTGAAATTGCACATTTTCTTCCATTCAAACGGTTTACCCATACACCAAATTTGAAGTCTGTATCTCATCGCAAAGCATGCATTCCTATGATTTCACTTTTCGAACGTTTTGGTGTGCAGCACCCCTCCCTAGAGAACATTTTCGAAAAATTCGATTTTTCCAGGGGGTTTTATCGAACGTCCGAGCCGTGTACTAAATTGCAAGTTTCTATCTATACGGGAAGTGCCTGAAAAAAGCGTGACAAACAGACAGACAGACAGACGGACACTTGGCAATTAGTATATACTAGCCGTATACCCGTTGAAAATCAACGGTCTCGCAATAAGGAGAAAATATTGGAAAACTAAATTTTCGCACTTCTTCCTCTGTTTGTATTGTGTTTTTTATCAGATGATTGGCCCATATACCAAATATCAAGCCTCTATCACATTTAAAAGGAAGCGTGCCTCATTTATTCAGAAAATCGAACATATTAGTGTGCGCACCCCTTAAAGTAGCAAATATTGGAAATCTGAAATTTCACACTTTCTTCCTTTCAAACTATCTACCCTTACACCAAATTTGATATTTCTATCTCATTTCGAAGCATGGTTTTTTATCAATTCTCTTTTTGAACGTTTCGAACGAATAGATAGAGAGACATCGGCACCCCCTACAATAGCAAATGTTGGAAGACTAAAATTGCACACTTTCTTCCTTTCCAACTTTTTACCCGTACACCAAATTTGAAGTCTCTATCTCATCGTGAAGCATGCTTTTCTAGCATTTCATCTTTCGAATGCTTTTGTGTGGAGTACCCACCCCTTTAATTATACATTTTTTAAAAACTCTATTCTTTTTGTGATTTCTATGAGATGTTTCGCCCATATACCAAATATAAAGCCTCTATCACGTTTTTAAAGGAGCGTTTCTCCTTTATTCCGAAAATCGAACATTTTGGTGTGCGGTACCCCCTAAAGTAGAAAATATTGGTAAACTGAAATTGTACACTTTCGCCCTTTCAAACTATCTCTCCTTACACCAAATCTGATATCTCTATCTCATTCCAAAGCATGGTTTTCTTTATCAATTGACTTTTCGAACGTTTGACTCTGGAGCACCCCCTTAAACGAACATTTTTGAAAAACTGTATTCGTCTTGGGCGTTTTCGTCAAATTATTAGCCCATATACCAAATTTTAAGCCTCTATCAAATTTTAAAGGCGTATTTTCTCATTTATTCGGTAAATCGAACGTTTTGGTGTGCGACACCCCCTTAAGTAGAAAATATTGGAAATCTGAAATTGCACACTTTCTTCTTTTCGAACGATTTACCCATACACCGAATTTGAAGTCTCTATCTCATCGCAAAGCATGCTTTCCTATCATTTCACTTTTCGAACGTTTTGGTGTGCGGCACCCCCTTAAGTAGAAAATATTGGAAATCTGAAATTCCACACTTTATTTGTTTCATACGGTTTACCCATACTCCAAACTTGAAGTCTCAATCTCATCGCAAAGCATGCTCTCCTATCATATCACTTTTCGAACGTTTTGGTGTGCTGCACCCCCCCTTAAGGATAAAATATTGGAAATCTGAAATTGCACACTTTTCTCCTTTCGAGTGATTTACCCATATACCAAATTTGAAGTCTCTATCTCATCGCAAAGCATGCTTTCCCGTCATTTCACTTTTCGAACGTTTTGGTGTGGGGCACCCCCTCTATAGAACGTTTTCGAAAAATTCGATTTTTCCAGGGGGTTTTATCGAACGACCGAGCCGTGTACCAAATTGCAAATCTCTATCTATTCGGGAAGTACCTAAAAAAAGCGTGACAGACAGACAGACGGACACTTGGCAATTAGTATTATCTAACATATTCATTTGTATCGTAGTAGATTAACGTTGAATTTAATTTACCTTTCAGCGCTAAACGCTCAGCATATTCCAGTGTTAGCATATATATTTTTCCTAGTATATACATTATTCTTGTATTAGCAACAGGAACAATATTTTTGAAAATTACGTTGTGTCAAAACAACGAATTTTAGTATGATTCGAGAAAAAAAAAGAATCTGCCCTTTTTTGCGAAATGATCTGCGAAAAAAAAAAATGCGTAGACTCAAATGTATCAATTAAATTCTTGTTTTATACGTAATTTTTGATGATGAAAAGAAGAAGACAAACTCCGTTACTCAAAGTGTTAGCCATTCGCGAGATATTTTAGTATTATCGCATTTTTGCGACGACGCCTTTGAAAATATGTCCAGTGACCAAACATAAAACCAAAAATTGAATTAAAACTGCAAATTTAGTGACATTTAGTGCCATTAAAAAAAATTATGCTCGTTGTTTTGTGCAGTTAAACTGAATTTAATGAATTAGGAAAGAAATAAAGATAAAATGAATTTGAGTTGATAAGAAACATCATCTGCTGCCCACATTAGATTTAGTCTTAATATTTCGCATTTTGACGATTTATGTGGACCATTTTGCAAAAAAAGGCATGTTCTATTCTTCCAAATCGTACCAAAATCTAATCAGCACCAGGATAACCCGTAAGTGACTTATTTACAAAGTTTTATGAAATTGGGTCAGTCAGTTTTTGAGTAAGAGTGGATACATACATTGCACACACATACACACAGACGTCACTTTATAAACAGGTTTTTCGAATTCTAGAGTGCTCTAAACATTTAGATCCGTCAAAAACTCGAGTTGCGATTTTCGATACGATTTCAATACCCTCCCTATACATTGCCATATATTGTAGGGACAGTACATGTTGCATTCAGTTGCTTTTAACAATATTCTTTTCTACAGGGCGTTGGCGAGGAGTGTGGAGGACCATGGAATGTTTTCGGTCGCTGCGCTAACCACCTGACCTGCATTCGCCTTCCAGGAGAGAAGAATGTTGATCCCGTTCGAGAATTTAATGCCGTTGGAAAGTGTCTGGCACTGCCTAAATAGACGGCAAGCCAAGAATTTCATGTAAACATATCATCAATAAATAATAAGTTTTTGTTTTTAATTTTAGTTGCTTTACTTCATTCATCTCTAAGCATTCTCAAGTCGAATAGTTTTTACTACGGCTGTTGCTACCGGGAGGGGGTGGGAGACGTGCCGTCCCGGACTCCAAGGTACAAAAGATAAAAGAGCCGCTAAATAAATATTTATGCAAAAAATAATTTTTTGAACTGTCCCATAAATTATTTTTTTTCAATTAACTAGCAGACTTTTCCCCCTGCTCGAATCGCGTCGCCCCCGCCCTCCCCCTCCCGTAACTCGCTTCGCGAGTCGGAAGGCTAAAAGCCCCTATTACACCACAATAATTTGGGACAACAAATCGTTCGAAAAACAGCTTTGGGACGTTTATGACGTCACCTTTAGAGTTCTTTTACTGTAAAGAGTACTCTTATCATCCCAAAGGTTCCGTTTGGATTGAACAAGTTTAATAAGATCAGCTTCCACTTCTGCATTCCAAAACAGTCTATCGGGCATCTTGGCCGCCATTAAAGTAAGAAATAAAACAAGAAAGATCAATCATGCATAAGCATTGATTATGAAACACTTTCCAACTGAAATGTAATTTCATTTAAAAATTTCTAAAATGTGATTCATTCAGTGGTAATATCTTTTACATTATCACAGTACTACAGTAATTTATTATACTTAAATATTTAAAACTGTATCGAAATATAAATTATCTGATTCTTTATGCAAAATCAATGAATATTTCATTCATATAACTTGTATTCCAGACTCCAGAGCTAAATAATTTTGTGTGAAAAAAATTCATCAATTCTTATGTAATTCATCTTACAATCGCTTGAGATATTTGCATTCTGCATATGTTAAAATTAGGCTTCCTTGAAGAAATAATAAAAGTTTAGGGATCATTTAAAATCACAACTATTGTAATTGCATAGGCACGGAATTTAGATACACAGATAATATATATGTGTATGTGTATGTACTCAAAGTATTGGAATCGTGCCGAAGATCGGAACTCGAATTTTCAAAGGATCTACACGTTTTGGGACTTCTAGAACACGAAAAAACTAGTTTTAGGAAGACGTCTGTGTGTGTAAGGGTGTATCTGTGTATGTTTCTGTGTGTCTGTGTGGATATTACATCCACTCTAATTGAAAAACTAATGGACCGAATTTCATACAATTTGGTAGGTATGTTTTTTGTGGGAAATCCTGATGTTCATTAGATTATAGTACGATTCGTAATAAAAGAATCTGCCTTCTTTGCGAAATGGCCGCAGAAATTGCCTTTATCCACTCTAGCTAAAAACTAATGAACCAAATTTAACAAAATTTGGTGTATAATATTTCAATAACCTACAAGTGATTTATATACCAAATTTAACAAAATTTTGTATATAAATCATTTGTAGGTTATTCTACTACGATTCGGGAAAAAGGAACGGGCTATTTTTGCGAAATGGCCAGCAAAAATCGTTATATATAAAAATAAAAGACTACGTGTGCTCAATTATAGCAATTAAATTCCTATTTTATATCTGATTTTTGACAACAAAAAGAATAAGACTAACCCCATTACTCTAGGACTAGCCGTTCTTGAGATATTCTAGTTTTTTCGCGTTTTCGCTACGCCACCTTTGACAATAAGTCCAGCTATCAAATGAGAACCAAATTTAAGTTTAACGTGTAAATTCAATGTCATTTAAAATACTTATGTTGTGCAGATAAACTCAAATTATCATTGAATAAATAAAGAGAACGAATATGAGTCTGCAGAGAAAGACATGTGCTGTCCACATCAGAATTTTTAACAATATTACAACAATGATTTATAGAAGTGAACGGGGATTATTTTCAGGCCATTTCGAAAAAAATGTATGATCTATATTTAAAGATCCATCAAATTTTTGTCGAATAAAATGTTCAACAAATTTAAGCTGTGTACCAAATTTTAACTCTCTAGGACGTAGGAAAGTGCATTTAAAATGCCATCAATTAAATTTATCATGAAGAGTTATATAAAATTAAAAAAAAATGAAAAATTGTTATCTACCAAATTATTTTAAAATATGAAGCCACTCCCATATGCAAAACGTTTAAACAAATGGAGAGATATCTATTATATAATATCTCTCTCTTTTCTTTCTGGAAGATATCCCAAAGTCAGAATTTAATTGAATTTGTTTTTTTCCCTATATTAAATAATTTTTTTAATTAAAAAACTACTTAACATATTTTACTGAATTTTTTTTTATATATTCTATGGGATAATGTGAATATTTCCTAAAAATTTCGAAGCAATTCGTGAATTTTAAATTTACTTAAAAAATGTTTGAAAAATTAGGTCCCATAGGGTTCAATGTATTTCATTTTTTCAACCCGGGTTCAATAAAAAACTAATTGGGTGATATTGTTTATTTATATTCCCATAGGTCCTACAGACCGTCTGAACAACATACTAAAATTTCATTTTGATAAACTCATTTTTACGGCAGTTATCGTGCTAACGGACAGACAGACAGACAGACAGACAGACAGACAGAATGAACAAAGTCATAAACACTTTTCAACTTTGTTGTAAAGTGTTAATAACTCGAAAGTACGTGACCTGTGACGTTTCGGATTTACGCACTTCTGATTGGTCGATTTTCTCACAGCCGTTAGCTCAACAACAACATTTTCGGATTAAACTTAAAATGTTGGGGCTAAATTTGCTGTCTGAGCTGTTTTGCGAACGGTTTGTTGTCCCAAATCGTTTTTAATGAGCTTTTTGCATAAAAAATAAAAATTTTCTGATTGACTAAATTTGTCTAAGGGGTCGTATAAAATTTTAACAAGATCAATCATGTATATAGCATTGATTATGAAACACTTTCTAACTTCAATGAAATTTTACATAAAAATCTCTAAAATGCGGTACATTCCTTGGTAATATTTTTAAAATTATCACAATACTTCATTAATTTATTATATTTGAAAACCTAAAACTTCATCGAAAAAAATGAACTTCATTCAAATGACTGCATTGAAATATAAATTGTCTGGTCGCATTTCTAAAATGCGATACCATTCCTCGATAATATTTTTAAAATTATCGTAATACTACAATAATTTATAATATTTGAAAACTTCATCGAAAACAAATGAACTTTATTCAAATGATGTCATCGAAATATAAATCGCCTCTATATAAAAGCAGCATTTCATTCATATACATTTTTCCAATCCTTTCATTCATCACAATATTATAATAATTTATTTTCTTTAAGAACTTAAAACTATGGAGGTACAAGTAATTTAAATCTATGCTTAAAACTTCATCGAAGGAATCGTCTGGGTTCTCTGTGTAAAATCAATAAATGTTTCATTCATATCAGCTATATTGCAGACTCCATGAGCTAAATAATTTTACGTTAAAGAAATGCAGCAATTCTTATACAACTCATTCTACATCTTTTGGTGTTTACATTTTCCATAAGTGAAAAGTAGGCTTCGTTGTAGAAATATTCAAAGTTTGATAATCATTTAAACTCAAATATACTGTAATTGCGTTGCTTCAATATGTAGATGCACAGAATTTAAGCAAAAATAAAGCGGTTTTATGACGGACACAACACTCAATATGAATTAAAAAGAACTTTAAAAATCACGATTTTGAGACAAAATGAATGTCATACTTTATTTTGAAGTGGGTCACGTGATCTCTTCATATAAAGGGTGTAATTATTAGTTTAATTTTTATTTAAAAAACTACTGAATATATTTTGCTGAAATTTTTTTTATATATTTTATGGGATACTTTGAATATTTCCTAAAACTTTCGATGCAATTTGTGAATTTTAAATTCGCTTAAAAAAGGTTTGAAAAATTAGGTCCCATAGGGTTCAATGTATTTCATTTTTTTCAACTCGGATTCCATTCAAAACTAATTGGGTGATATTATTCATTTATATTCCCATAGGTCCCACAGACCGTTTAAACAACATATTAAAATTTAATTTTGATCAAGTCATTTTTACGGCAGTTATCGTGCTAACGGACAGACAGACAGACAGACAGACTGAACAAAGTCATAAAAACTTTTCTACTATATTGTAAAGTGTTAAAAAGTGTAAATTTTTGAAACAGTTAAATAATTGAAGGGCATTTCAATCTTTTTGTGACATCCTGTATATTGAGAAACAGTTTATTTCATCGTGTTCCCCAAACCTTTTTCTACAAGTCTACCAAATTTTATATTTTTGCATGCTATAGTTTTCGCGTTATGAAGCACAGAAACTCGAGGAACGAGAAATTTGTCAAACAGCGATGACGACGTCAGCTACTTTTTATTAGCACTTTACAACATAGTTGAAAAGTGTTTATGACTTTGTTCATTCTGTCTGTCTGCCTGTCTGTCCGTTAGCACGATAACTGCCATAAAATAGATTTTATCAAAATGAAATTTTAGTATGTTGTTCAGACGGTCTGTGGGACCTATGGGAATATAAATGAAAAATATCACCCAATTAGTTTCGGATTGAACCCGTGTTGAAAAAATGAAATACATTGAACCCTATGGGACCTAATTTTTCAAACATTTTTTAAGCCAATTTAAAATTTACAAATTGCTTCGAAAGTTTTAGGAAATATTCAAATTATCACATAAAATATATGAAAAAAAAATTCAGAAAAATATATTCCGTAGTTTTTTAAATAAAAATTAAAATAATAATTACGCCCATAATATGAAGAGATCACGTGACCATTATATGAAGAAATCACGTGACCCAATTCAAAATAAAATATGACATTCATCCTTCTGTCAATATCGTGATTTTTAAAGTTCTCTTTAATTAACACTTTACAACAAAGTCGAAAAGTGTTTATGACTTTGTTCATTCTGTCTGTCTGTCCGTTAGCACGATAACTGCCGTAAAAATGACTTAATCAAAATGAAATTTTAGTATGTTGTTTAGACGGCCTGTAGGACCTATAGGAATATAAATGAATAATATCACCCAATTAGTTTTGGATTGAACCCGGGTTGAAAAAATTAAATACATTGAGCCCTATGGGACCTAATTGTTCAAACATTTTTTAAGCGGATTTAAAATTCACAAATTGCTTCGAAAATTTTAGGTAATATTCCTATTGCTCCATAAAATATATGAAAAAAAATTCAGCGAAATATATACAGTAGTTTCTTAAATAAAAATTAAAATAATAATTACACCTCTTATATAAAGCGATTACGTGACCATGATATGAAAAGATCACGTGACCACTTCAAAATGATATATGGCATCCATCTTGTCTCAAAATCGTGATTTTTAAAGTTCTTTTTAATTCATATTGAGTGTTGTATCCGTCCTAAAACCACTTTATTTTTGCTTACATTTTGCGCATCTACATACTGAAACAACGCAATTACAATATATTTGAGTTTAAATGCTCATCCAAATTTGATTATTTCTACAACGAAGCCTATTTTTTACTTATGTAAAATGTAAACAGCAAAATATGTTGAATGAGTTGTATTAGAATTGCTGTATTTCTTTAACATAAAATTATTTAGCTCATGGAGTCTGCATAGCTAATATGAATGAAATATTTATTGATTTTACAAAGAGAAGGACGATTTTTTTTATGAAGTTTTAAGCATAGAGTTTAATTACTTGTAGCTCCATGGTCTTAATTTTTAAATAAAATAAATTATTATAGTATTGGGATGAATGAAATGAATGGGAAAATGTCATGAATGAAATGCTGCTTTTATAGAGCCACGCGTGTTATTTTTTCTATGACGTCATTTGAATGAATTTCAGTTGTTTTCGATGAAGTTTTCAAATATAATACATTATCGTAGTGTTATAATAATTCTAAAATTATTACCGAGGAATGTATCGCACTTTAGAGATGTTTAAACCAGGCAATTTATATTTCAATGCCGTCATTTGAATGAAGTTCATTTTTTTCGATGAAGGTTTAAGTTTTCAAATATAATAAATTAATGTAGTATTGTGATAAGTTTTAAAATATTACCGAGAAATGTATTGCCTTTTAGACATGTTTAAAAAAATTGCATTGAAGTTGGAAAGTGTTTCATAATCAATGCTTTAAGCATGATTGATCATTCTTGTTTATATTTGGTGTTGTAAGCGTTCTAAAACCGCTTTTCTGAGCATCAAAAAATTTCTGTGCATCACTGTTCTGAAACAACGCAGTTACAATAGACATATTTGAGTTTAAATGATCATCAAACTTTGATTATTTCTACCACGAAGCCTAATTTTCACTTATGGAGACTGTAAACACATGAAGCTATAAGATGAGTTATATTCTTGAATTTCTTTAAAGCATAATTATTAAGCTCTGGGGTCTGCAATATAGTTGATGTGAATGAAACAGTCATTGATTTTACACAAAGAACAGACGATTTTATAGCAAACTTTATCGGTGAAGTTTTAAGCACAGAACTAAATTACTTGTACCTCCATGGTTTTAAGTCTTTATGTAAAATACATTGTTGTAGTATTGTGATGAATGAAAGGAATAGAATAAATGTTTATGAATGAAAGCTTTACTACTTTTTCATAGAGAGTCAGGCAATTTATATTTCAAAGACATCATTTGAATAAAGTTCATATTTTTCGATGAAGTTTTCAAATATAATAAATTATCGTAGTATTGTAATAATTTTAAAAATATTACCGCTGAATGTATCGTATTTTATAGATGTTTAAATAAAATTGCATTGAAGTTGGAAAGTGTTTCATAATCAATGCTTTAAGCATGATTGATCTTTCTTATTGGTATTACTTTTGCATTATTGTTTGTGGCAATTTTTTTATTTATAGTTAATTGTGATTTCTTCTCGAAAGACAATTCTTTTCAGATATTAAAATCAACATCATCTTCAAGGAATTCCTCTGGATAGGTCTGTGTTTGCTTTTCATAAATGTTTTTGTGTGCTTTATGCATAATTGATCTTTCTTGTTAACACTTTACAACAAAGTTGATAAGTGTTTATGACTTTGTTCATTCTGTCTGTCTGTCTGTCCGTTAGCACGATAACTGCCGTAAAAATGACTTCATCAAAATGAAATTTTAGTATGTTGTTCAGACGGTCTGTAGGACCTATGGGAATATAAATGAATAATATCACCCAATGAGTTTTGGATTGAACCCGGGTTGAAAAAATGAAATACATTGAGCCCCATGGGATCTAATTTTTCAAACATTTTTTAAGCGGATTTAAAATTCACAAAATGCTTCGAAATTTTTAGGTAATATTCAAATTGTTCCATAAAATATATAAAAAAAAATTCAGCGAAATATATTCAATAGTTTTTTAAATAAAAATTAAAATAATAATAACACCTCTTATATGAAACGATCACTTGACCATGACATGAAAGTATTAACGTTCTTTTTATTTCAAGTTTTTAACGTTCTTTTTATTTCATATTGAGTGTTTTATCCGTCCTAAAACCACTTTATTTTGGTTTAAATTCTGTGCATCTACATACTAAATCAACGCAATTACAATATATATGAGTTTAAACGCTCATCCAAATTTGATTATTTCTGCAACGAAGCCTATTTTTCACTTATGTAAAATGTAAACAGCAAAATATGTAGGATGAGTTGTGTAGAAATTGCTGCATTTTTTTAACGCAAAAGAATTTAGCTCATGGAGTCTGCGTAGCTGATATGAAAGAAATATTCATTCACTTTACCGAGAGAAGGACGATTTTTTGCGATGAAGTTTTAAGCATAGAGTTAAATTACTTGTAGCTCCATGGTCTTAATTTTTAAATAAAATAAATTATTATAGTATTGTGATGAATGACATGAATGGGAAATTATTTGTGAATGAAATACTGCTTTTTTAGAGAGAGCCAGGCGTGTTATTTTTTCTATGACGTCATTTGAATGAATTTCAGTTGTTTTCGATGAAGTTTTTAAATATAATAAATTATCGTGATATTTTGATAATTCTACAATTATTATCGAGTAATATATCACATTTTAGAGGTGCTTAAACCAGACAATTTATATTTCAATGCCGTCATTTGAATGAAGTTCATTTTTTTCGATGCAGGTTTAAGTTTTCAAATATAATAAATCAATGTAGCATTGTGAGAAGTTTTAAAATATTACCGAGGAATGTATTGCATTTTAGACATGTTTAAATAAAATTGCATTGCTGTTGGAAAGTGTTTCATAATCAGTACTTTAAGCATGATTGATCTTTCTTGTTAAAATTTTATATAACTCTTCATGATATACTTATTTGATGGCATTTTTAATGCACTTTCCTACGTCCTAGAGAGTTAAAATTTGGTACACAGCTTAAATTTGTAGAACATTTATTCGACAAAAATTTGATGGATCTTTAAATATAGATCATACATTTTTTTCGAAATGGCCTGAAAATAATCCCAGTTCACTTCTATAAATCATTGTTGTAATACTGTTAAAAATTCTGATGTGGACAGCACATGTCTTTCCCTGCAGACTCATATTCGTTCTCTTTATTTATTCAATAATAATTTGAGTTTATCTGCACAAAATAACAACCATGAGTATTTTAAATGACATTGAATTTACACGTTAAACTTAAATTTGGTTCTCATTTGATAGCTGGACTTATTGTCAAGGGTGGCGTAGCGAAAACGCGAAAAAACTAAAATATCGCAAGAACGGCTAGTCCTAGAGTAATGGGGTTAGCCTTATTCTTTTTGTTGTCAAAAATCACATATTAAAATAGGAATTTAATTGATATAATTGAGCACACGTAGTCTTTTATTTTAATATATAACGATTTTTGCGGGCCATTTCGCAAAAATAGTCCGTTCCTTTTTTCCGAATCGTACTAGAATAACCTACAAATGATTTATATACAAAATTTTGTTAAATTTGGTATATAAATCACTTGTAGGTTATTGAAATATTATACACCAAATTTTGTTAAATTTGTTCCATTAGTTTTTAGCTAGAGTGGATAAAGGCAATTTCTGCGGCCATTTCGCAAAGAAGGCAGATTCTTTTATTACGAATCGTACTATAATCTAATGAACATCAGGATTTCCCACAAAAAACATACTTACCAAATTGTATGAAATTCGGTCTATTAGTTTTTCAATTAGAGTGGATGTAATATCCACACAGACACACAGAAACATACATAGATACACCCTTACACACACAGACGTCTTTCTAAAAATAGTTTTTTCGTGTTCTAGAAGTCCCAAAACGTGTAGATCCTTTGAAAATTCAAGTTCCGATCTTCGGCACGATTCCAATACTTTGAGTACATACACATACACACATATATTATCTGTGTATCTGTGTATTATCTGTGTATCTAAATTCCGTGCCTATGCAATTACAATAGTTGTGATTTTAAATGATCCCTAAACTTTTATTGTTTCTTCAACGAAGCCTAATTTTAACATATGCAGAATGCAAATATCTCAAGCGATTGTAAGATGAATTACATAAGAATTGCTGAATTTTTTCACACAAAATTATTTAGCTCTGGAGTCTGGAATACAAGTTATATGAATGAAATATGCATTGATTTTGCATAAAGAATCAGATGATTTATATTTCGATACAGTTTTAAATATTTAAGTATAATAAATTACTGTAGTACTGTGATAATGTAAAAGATATCACCACTGAATGTATCACATTTTAGAAGTTTTTAAATGAAATTACATTTCAGTTGGAAAGTGTTTCATAATCAATGCTTATGCATGATTGATCTTTCTTGTTTGTTCATGACGTTATCAAGGTAACCCTTCCCGATCTTTCTTGCTTTTACTTTCTTTATATACTTAATGCATAAGGAAAGTATTGTGACGAGGTCAAAAATTCGAATTCGAGTTTTCGACGGGAGAGCACGTTTCAAGCATCACTGATCACGAATCAAACATTTTTGAAGTGATGTCTGTCTGTGTGTGTATGTGTGTGTGAAAGTATGTGTGTGTGTGTCAGTGAGTCTGTGGAGACGACAAGTGACGAACGAATGTACCGATTTGAACAAAATTTGGTACAAAAATCACAATCCGTAAACACTGGAAGCCTATTGTTTTTATACGCAATCGAATGTTCAGAAGCCCCCCTAAATTTTCGAGTGAAATTTTGAAGAAATCGTCAAAAAATCAAAACTGCTAATAAAGTTACGCAAATAGACATTTCTTATGTAATTTTTCATTAGAAAACGATGAACATGAATTTTAGAACGCTAACATGAACCGTTCTCGAGATATTGCACATTTTTCAAAAAAATTAACAAAAAGTTGGAGTGAAATTTTGAAGAAATCGTCAAAAAATCAAAACTGCTAATAAAGTTACGCAAATAGACATTTCTTATGTAATTTTTCATTAGAAAACGATGAACATGAATTTTAGAATGCTAACATGAACCGTTTTCGAGATATTGCACATTTTTCAAAAAAATTATCAAAAAGTCATATAAAATAAAAAAAAATATTTCCAATTGAGAAACATGTTCACTTTTCATATGTAATACCATGCGATAAATTGGGTGACATCATTCTCGTGGATCTAGCTCGTTCCATTCATGAAAAAGATACTTTGAGTAATACTTTTGTATTTGAACGCCAATAGTCATTTATCTGCTGTAAGAACAACTTATTTCTGCGTCCATAACACTTGGCGAGATTTTGGCGACGAATTTGGTGGAATGTCGCCAACTTTGCGACATTTTTAAATTTTGCTAAATTAACGAAAAACTCGCCAAATGGATAAAAGTGACGCCAAATCAATGACGACTCATTGATGATGACGACATGGAAAATGACGACTCATCGACAAAAATTCAATATATTAGAAAGAATATAAATAACTACTATAAAAATAATCTCTTTTATTACTGTAAAAGTAGTTAATTCATTGCACTATATAAGGAAAGTCATGTGCTGCCCACATCAGATTTTTATAGCTAGAAACTAAAATTATTTTTATAGAACTGATGACTTCAGATCAAATCAATCAACTTCTAAATGTTTCTAATTATATATTTACGTTTTTCCACATTTCAATAAAAATTGTATTCTAGATTGATATTCAAAGGGAATTCTATTTGTATGATAATCAACTAATCAATGTACACATAATGGTTGTATACAGACAACACTGAGCAACTAGCCGGCATGGCGACCAGGCTGTTTTAAAATCAACCTTGCCGCGAGTATAAGTACAGCGGTGGTCAAAAGTAAAGGAAAAATTACTAAATCAGTCTTTTTCGTCTTGTAGTTCAATTCTGTTCCTGGTACGGTCCTATCTAAAACGAACACTTCTTGTTCAATGACGACATGGAAAATGTCGACTCATTGACAAAAATTCAATATATTAGAAAGAATATAAATAACTACTATAAAAATAATCTATTTTTTTACTGTAAAAGTAGTAAATTCATTGCATTATATAAGAAAAGTCATGTGCTGCCCACATCAGATTTTTTTTTTTTTAATATGGAGAGATTTTTAACTTATATGGAATCAAAGTTCAATACGCAGGGTTTCCTCCGTTGCGCCTTTGCATTTCTTTAACTTTCGATTGAAGATAGAGCTACGGAAGCAGGGTCTATTAACAGGAAAGGAACTATGCGCCATCGATTGATAAAACTTGCAGCTTTTCTAGCTGCGAATGGAAGAAGTTATTCCTATTTCGAAAATGAAACAAGATAGGCAAAAATGTTCAGTAAAAGTTGCAGCACGTTCTCAATATTTGCACAGAGCTCGTACCTGGACACAGGCGACACAAAATGATGTAAACGAGGAGGGTTACTTATTGTACTGCATAATTCGTCTGCAATTTTTCTACGACATTCATTGATTACTATAAAAGGGATAATTCTAAACTAAAAAATCTGATGTGGGCAGCACATGACTTTCCCTGCAGATTTATATCCACGTTCTCTTTATTTTAATTAAATTTATTTCACTTTTAATTCAATTTTCTTTCTCATTCGGTAGCCGGACTTATTTTCAAAGGTGGCGCAGAGAATATAGAAAAAACAAAAATATCTCGAGAACGGCTAGTACTAGTGTAATGGGGTTGTTCTTATTCTTTTCTTCGTTAAAAATTACGTATTACACGAGCATTTAATGGATATATTTGAGCTTACGTAGTTCTTTAGTTTAGATTTGGACGATTTTTGCGGGTCATTTTGCAATAAAAGGCAGGTTATTTTTTTCCGAATCATACTAAAATCTAATCAGCACCAGGGTGATCCATTAGTGACTCATCTACTGAATTTTGTGAAATTCCGTCCATTAGTTTTTCAGTTACCGTGGATACAAACTTTTGCGGGCCATTTCGCAAAAAAAGGCGGGTTTTTTTATCCCGAATCCTACCCAAAACTAATCAGCACCAGACTCGCCACAAGTGACTTACCTACCAAATTTTGTGAAATTCGGTCCATTAGTTTTTTAATTAGAGTGGATACAAAATCTGCACAGACAGACACACAGACACACACACAGACGTCACGCTAAAAATAGTTTTTTCGTATTCTAGAGGTCTCGAAACGTGTAGATCCGTCGAAAACTCGAGTTGCGATTTTCGACATGATTCCAATACTTTCCCTATACATTACCATGTATTGCAGGGAAAGTAATAAAAATTATTATTACATTGGTTATTATTTTTCCATGCGTATTTTTTTTACATTTCTTTCAGAGGTACTTCACTTTTTTTTTTACCTTCAGTTACATGTGCTATCCTCAGTTGCCGACCTGACTTCCTGACTCGAGTAAATGAGGTCCTTGTCGGTTCTGAAGAAAATGACTCTTTTTTGTCTTTAAAACAGATGGACCACTTTACTTTATTTATTTATTAATTTATTTTTTTTTGCATATATGCTGTATTCACGAAGATTTAATGCGTCGTGTTTCTTCCTTAAGCTTAAAATTGCTTGAATTTTTTGTAAGTAAATTTACATCTTCTAATTTTAGCAGTTAGAGCATATGTCTTATTCTGAGAATTTTCATTCTAAATTTTCCATGTGTTTTTAAATCGTAATCTAAAGGCATAATCAACAAGAAAGATCAATCATGCATAAAGCATTGATTATGAAACACTTTCCAACTTCAATGCAATTTTATACAAACATCTCTAAAATGCGATACATTCCTCAGTAATATTTTTAAAATTATCACAATATTACATTAATTTATTATATTTGAAAACTTCATCGAAGAAATTGAACTTCATTCAAATGACGGCATTGAAATATAAATTACCTGGTTTAAACATCTCTAAAATGTGATACATTCCTCGGTAATATTTTTAAAATTATCATAACACTACAATAATTTATTATATTTGAAGAGTTCATCGAAAGCAAATAAACTTTATTCAAATGACATCATCGAAATATAAATCGCCTCTATATAAAAAGAGCATTTCATTCATAAACATTTTTCCAGTCGTTTCATTCATTACAATGCTATAATAATTTATTTCATTTAAAAATTTGAAAAATTGTTATCTACCATATTTATTTTAAAATGTGAAACCTTTCTCATATATAAAAAAATCTGATGTGGGCAACACATGACTTTCCTTATATAATGAAATGAATTTACTACTTTTACAGTAAAATAAATAGGTTTTTCTTCTAGTAGATGCTAATATCCTTTCCAAGATATTGCATTTTCGACAATTAGTCGTCATTTTCATTGATTTATCATCATTTTTATCCATTTGGCGAGATTTTCGTTAATTTGGCAGCATTTCAAAAAGTCGCCAAGTTGGCGACATTCCGCCAATTTCGTCGCCAAAATCTCGCCAAGCGTTATGGGCGAAGATATAAGTTATATATATATATATATATATATATATATATATATATATAACTTATTAGATATTGAATTTTCGACATATATTATATAACTATTATTATATATTTATATATTATATAACTTATTAGATATTGAATTTTCCACAATTAGTCGTAACTTTCATTGATTTAGCGTCATTTTTATTCATTTGGCGAGATTTTCGTTAATTTGGCAACATTTCAAAAAATCGCCAAGTTGGCGACATTCCGCCAATTTCGTCGCCAAAATCTCGCCAAGCATTATGGACAAAGCAGTAAGTTATTCTTACAGCAGATAAATTGGCGTTCAAATGCAAAAGTATTACTCAAAGTATCTTTTTTCATGAATGGAACGAGCTAGATCCACGAGAATGATGTCACCCAATTTATCGCATGGTATTACATATGAAAAGTGAACATGTTTCTCAATAGGAATTTTTTTTTTTATGTGACTTTTTCATAATTTTTTTTAAAAATGTGCAATATCTCGAGAACGGTTCATGTTAGCGTTCTAAAATTTATGCCAATTGTTTTCTAATGAAAAATTACATAAGAAATGTCTATTTGCGTAACTTTATTAGCGGTTTTGATTTTTTGACGATTTTTTCAAAATCTCATTCGAAAATTTAGGGGAGTTCTGAACATTCGAATACGTATAAAAACAATAGGCTTCCAGTGTTTACGGATTGTGATTTTTGTACCAAATTTGGTTCGAATCGGTCCATTCGTTCGTCAGTTATCGTCTCCACAGACTCACTGACACACACACACACATACACACACAGACATCACCTCAAAAATGTATGATTCGTGATCAGGGATGCTTGAAACGTGCTCTCCCGTCGAAAACTCGAATTCGAATTTTCGACCCCGTCACAATACTTTCCTTATACATTATGTATATAAGGAAAGTAATAATTAAACTCTTGGAAAGGTATTTATTATATAAAATATCTCTTTTTTCTTTCTGGAGGATATAACGATAGTCAGAATTTAATTGAATTTGTTTTTCTCCCTATATTTAATAATTTTTATTTAAAAAACTACTTAACATATTTTACTGAATTTGTTTTTATATATTTTATGGGATAATTTGAATATTTCCTAAAATGTTCGAAGCAATTTGTAAATTTTAAATTTGCATAAAAAATGTTTAAAACATTGGGTCCCATAAGGTTCAATTTATTTCATTTTTTCAACCCGGGTTCAATAAAAAACTAATTGGGTGATATTATTCATTTATATTCTCATAGGTCCCACAGACCGTCTGAAAACATACTAAAATTTCATTTTGATAAAGCCATTTTTACGGCAGTTATCGTGCTAACGGACAGACAGACGGACAGACAGATAGACAGACAGACAGACAGACAGAATGAACAAAGTCATAAACACTTTCAACTATGCTGTAATGTGTTAAAAATTCAATACAATGTTAAACCCTTGAAATACCGCTGCCTGTTGACACATTTATTTATATCAAATTCTTAACCATGGAGGTAAAAGGAGTTAAAACTTCATATAAAAAAACTTTAATCTAATCAGCACCGAGGAGTTAAATCTAATCAGCACCAAGGACTTAAATCTAATCAGCACCGAGGAGTTAAATCTAATCAGCACCAAGGACTTAAATCTAATCAGCACCTAAGAGTTAAATTGAATCAGCACCAAGGACTTAAATCTAATCAGCACCGAGGAGTTAAATCGAATCAGCACCAAGGACTCAAATCGAATCAGCACCAAGGACTTAAATCGAATCAGTACCGAGGAGTTAAATCGAATCAGCACCAAGGACTTAAATCTAATCAGCACCGAGGAGTTAAATCTAATCAGCAGCAAGGACTTAAATCGAATCAGCACCAAGGACTTGAATCGAATCAGCCCAACTGGCTTACTAAATTTTATGAAATGGGGTCAATTAGCTTTTATGTTAGAGTAGATAAATGCATTGTACAGACAGATAAATACTCAGACACACCGCAGACGTCACGCTGAAAATAGTTTTTCGTGTTCTACGGTAGGGTACTTGAAACGTATACCCGTCGGAAGTCCGAGTTGCGATTTCCGACACGATTTCAATACTTTATTAATTCATAGTTGGACGTATTGTAGACAAAGTAAAAATCCATAAACCTAATTCTATGCGCCTCTTTAAGTACTAAAAGTGTAAAGCCATTTTTTATTTCTAGACTCTCCTTTCTCAGCGGCAGATAACAAACGCCCTACCTTTATCGCTGGGAGTAAACTTTGCCCGTTGAGATTGTGCGTTGCACATCTTTTGCAGGTACAGCTTTTTTTTTTCTTGGAGAGCACAGCGAATTCCAAGATATAACAATTGTCTCAATACTTCCTCTTATTAAAGAACGCTGTTGTTGCGAATCGTCAGGAAAAGGTAAGAGTACCATTTATAATGCATTCCACTTCTTAATCTCTGTGACCACGTGATCAAAAATGTATTTATTCTTTTGATAGTAATCCATCGAATTTTTACTTTCCCTGCAATACATGGTAATGTATGAGGAAAGTATTGGGATCGTGTCGAAAATCGCAACTCGAACTTTCGACGGATCTACAAGTTTTGGGACCTCTAGAACACAAAAAACTATTCTTAGCATGACATTTGTGTGTGTATGTGTGTGTCTCTGTGTGTGTGCGTGTGGGTGTGCCTGTCTGTCGTCCGTGCAATGTATGTATCCACTCTAACTTAACTAATTAACCAGATTCCCTAAATTTTATAGGTAAGCCATTTGTGGGTTACCCTGGTGCTGATTAGATGTTGGTACGATTCGGAATAATAGAACCTGTCTTTATTTTGCGGTAAAATTGTCTTTATTGCCCGCAAAAAAATCAAAATCTAAAATAAAAGATATTCTCAAATATATCCATCAAATGCTTGTTTTATGCATAATTTTTGCCGATGGAAAGAATAAGACCAACCCCATTACTTTAGGGCACCCCATTACTTTATACATTTTTTTACTTTCCCTGCAATACATGGTAATGTATAGGGAAAGTATTGGAATCATGCCGAAAATCGCAACTCGAGTTTTCGACGGATCTACACGTTTCGAGACCTCTAGAATACGAGAAAACTATTTTTAGCGTGACGTCTGTGTGTCTGTCTGTCTGTGCAGATTTTGTATCCACTCTAACTTAGTTGATCGAATTTCATAAAATTTGGTACGTAAGTCACTTGTGGACGAATCTGGTGCTGATTAGTTTTGGGTACGATTCGGGATAAAAGAACCCGCTTTTTTGTTTTGCGAAATGGCCCCCAAAAGCTTGTATCCACTCTAGCTGAAAAACTAATGGACCGAATTCCACAAAATTTGGTAGATAAATCACTTGTAGGACACCCTGGTGCTGATTAGATTTTGGTACGATTCGGAAAAAATTAACCTGCCTTTTTTTGCAAGATGGCCCTCAAAAATCTTCAAAATCTAAACTAAAGAACTACGTATGCTCAAATATATCCAAATTCTTGTTTAATACGTAATTTTTAACGAAGGAAAGAATAAGACCAACCCCATTACTCTAGGACTAGCCGTTCTCGAAATATTATAGTTTTTCGTATTTTCTCTACGCCACCTTTGAAAACAAATCCGGTTACCGAATGAGAACGAAAATTGAATTAAAAGTGGAATAAATTTAATTGAAATAAAGAGAACGTGGATATAAGTCTGCAGGGAAAGTCATGTGCTGCCCACATCAGATTTTTACTTTCCCTGCAATACATGGTAATGTATAGGGAAAGTATTGGAATCATGTCGAAAATCGCAACTCGAGTTTTCGACGGATCTACACGTTTCAAGACCTCTAGAATACGAAAAAAACATTTTTAGCGTGACGTCTGTGTGTGTGTCTGTCTGTGTGTCTGCCTGTGTGTCTGTCTGTGCAGATTTTGTATCCACTCTAACTAAAAAAATAATTGACCGAATTTCATAAATTTTAATAGGTAAGTCACTTGTGGGCGAGTCTGGAGCTGATTAGTTTTGGATACGATTCGAGATAAAAGAACCCGTCTTTTTTTGCGAAATGGCCCGCAAAAGCTTGTATTCACTCAGCTATAAAACTAATGGAGCGAATTTCACAAAATTTGGTAGATAAGTCACTTGTGGGTCACCCTGGTGCTGATAGATTTTGATAGGATTCAGAAAAAAATAATCTGCATTTTTTTGCAAAATGGGCCGCAAAAATCGGCAAAATCTAAAATAAAAACTACGTGTAATCAAATATATCCATTAAATGCTTGTTTAATACGTAATTTTTAACGAAGAAAAGAATAAGACCAACCCCATTACACTAGGACTAGCCGTTCTTGAGATATTTTAGTTTATCGTATTTTCTCTACGCCACCTTTGAAAATAAGTCCGGTTAACGAATGAGAACGAAAATTGAATTAAAAGTGAAATAAATTTAATTAAAATAAAGAGAACGCGAATATAAGTCTGTAGGGCAAGTCATGTGCTGCCCACATCAGATTTTTAATTCTGTTAATTGAATTTTTTTTTTTTACAAATATTAGAAAAACAAATATGTTGATATACAGAAGAAGGTTTGGTCAAATGAAATTTTTAGGTGTGAGGACAAGAGAAAACATAATGCATAGTTGAAAGTAAATTATCCCTAACTGTGTTTATTTAACCCATTCTGTATTCATTATTATTTCTATTATTTTATACTATTCGTTAAGTTGCGTTCTTAAAATCTCCAAACACACGCTCGAAATACGTACATCTCCAGATCAATACCATTAATTACTATATTACCCCCCCCTAATAGAAGATAACTGCTTTGCAGTACACTGATATATCGCAATTATTTTATTACCTCCTAGACCACCTAGTAAGAAGAACATGTAAAGAATGTTTAAGAACAGTGAAACTCACTATATTTCAATTATATATATATTAGAGTATATTATAATTGAATATACTCTAAAATTACTCTATAATTATATAAATATACGCCATAATTATATATATATATATATATTATATATATTAAAGTATATATATAGAGAGAGTATTAGGTAATAATTTCCCCCAAAGTGACAGGGATTAAAAAAGAAATTTAATTTAATTTTCAAGAATCTTAAATTTTAATTCACTTTAATTTGTCTAAACGTCGTCACGTTGGTAACGTTTTGAAAATATCACCAAGTTGATGATATTGCTCCAAGTTACCGCCAATATGTCACCAAATTATCTCCAAGTGTGACAGACAGAAAGACAATAATCGCTTTTTTTATATATTAGCTTAACTATTTAGTGGCAAAATATAATCATAGTGAATCTATTTACACAGTAAACCTAATGATTGGCTTTCACTTCTGGGAAATAAAATGAAATGCCATTCATTTATAATTAAATTTGGTTAAAAAAAAATTCAGGACAAAATTAATTTTACCATTTTTAGAAGCAAAAAACAATAATAATTAAGTGTCAATGAGTTTTTTTTTTAATTCTTTCTGTATAAAATTCATAGTTTTTTTTTTAATAAATTGTCTAAATTGTTTGATTACTTCTAGGAAAATGATGGGAACTCGATTAAAGACCCAATTCTTGCTTCTGTTATTCTTAATTCCCACAGCATTATGTATTGATGCCACGATTATCAACGCTACGGCTATCGACGTTAAGACTACCGAAGCTACGACTATCAAAACTACTATAGTTGCCCCAATTACTGTTCCAACTAAAATTGCTGAAAGCTTAAGTGTTGACTCTAAACATGTTGAAGAGACAAAAGCTATGACCCAAGATCCCATCACTATTGAAGTTTGCGGGTTGTCGCTCATTTCTTCCAGCGAGCAAAATGGAATACACGGAGGATGTAAATGCAGCAACTTAGACGAGGACGTAGATTGCAGCTACTTAGATGCCTCCGAGCTTCCAAAACTGATCTCATTTCCGAAGACTGTTCGCAATGCAAATTTTCAGGGAAATAAAATTGAAAATATAGCAGACGATACTTTCTACAATGGTCGAAATGTCTTAGAATTGGATTTGTCGCACAATCATATCGATTTTGTCAGCACGGTAGCATTCAAAGCTTTTAAAAGTCTCAAACGCTTAGATCTCAGCCATAATAAAATATGGAATGTACCTTCTAAATCTTTCCAAGGACTGAGTGAGCTAAAATTTTTAGATCTAAGTTCCAACGATATCTCCTCACTATCGTCTGATCTATTTGCTACAACACCAAAGCTCAAAGAATTAGATCTTGAATCTAATCCTCTGCAAGAACTGGAACCCAAACAATTTGAACATTTGAGAAATCTGGAAGTTTTGAGTCTGGAATCTACGTTGCTCCAAATTATTCCTGATAACCTTTTTACATTTACGCCCATTTTGAAGATACTTGACATGTCCAGCAATCAACTGACCGAAGTCCCAACCGATGCACTGAAGATACTTTTTCATCTAAAATTACTAGATCTCAGCGGAAACCCTATCAAGGAAATAAAACAGGAATCGTTCTCTGGGCTGAGTTGTCTGATCCTCCTGTACCTGGACAGAATGCCAATGTTGACCAAAATTGAGAAGTATGCTTTCGGCGACTTGAAGATGTTGCAAGAATTGCATTGCAGCTACAACTTCTTACTGTCTGAGGTAAATGAATACGCTTTCGTTAGAAAGACTGACAACACTAAAGTTTTACCATCTCAAGTGTTCTTCCGACAAGATTCCTTGAGTACATTGTCGAAAGATTTTGTGGACTGGAATTCTAATGTTGAGCTGCATATAGGAGATAACCCACTTTCTTGTGATTGTCATTTGCAGTGGATGGTTAATATTAAGCTGAAGAATGATTTCCAAGGTCATGCGAGGTAAGTTAGTTTGATTTTTGTGTTTGTTTAATTATATCAAAGTTTAATGCGTGTAATTACGCATATGGCTTTAATTTGGGTTTGCGTCTATAATTCACGCTAATTACAAAACTGTTGAACATCCCCCAAATGTAAATAAGGCTGCTGATGTAAGACGATGCCCTGTTTCTAGTAAGGCCGTTTGGCTTGCAATTCATGCACATTTTCAAATTGAAATTTTACTAACCTCAATTAGCAGTTGTTGCTTCTGTTTAATATTCACTTAAGATTAAGCAGAGTATGAAAACAATTCTTTTTAACTAGGGAAAGTATGAAGAGAAAAAACTACTGTATGTTAACAGAACAATATACAAATATAAATATAATCTGGAATTTGTAAAAATTTGTGGCATTCCTAAATAGTCGCTGCTTCCTGAGTCGTTATATAAGGAACATTTTCATAAAAGTCAGTTTAATTACAAAACAGAAAAAATATATTTTCTAACCCACTAAATAGAAAGGAAAACACAAAATTAAAAAAATGGCCGTTGATTACTCAGCTCCATAGTAAATTAGCCACATATGAACCCTATCTTATTTCATGTTAAATACCCATCTTATTTAGGCTTATACCATAGAATCTCACAAAAATATATCACTGCGTGGTGAAAAACTCCCTGAAGTATACACGAAACAAAAACTCCTTCCAAAAATAGTTTTGAAATCTGAAAATGGTTTGCGCCATGCTTCCGCAGAACTGGAGTTGTACTTTAAGGTCTAAATATCCTGTTGGAGGATCCAACCCTCCTTCAAGTTACATATGATCATTTTCAGTAGCAGTCATTCTGTTTTAATTGACTACGGCTAAAATAGGCTACGTGTGATTTCAAGAAAGGTTAGGATTCTTTGGCAGTTACCTCTAGACCTGAAAGTACAGCTCCGGTCTGATTTCAAGAAAGGTTGGGATTCTTTGGCAGTTACCTTTAGACCTGAAAGTATAGCTTCGGTGTGATTGCATAACCTTTTTGGGAGGGAAACTTTGTTTTTGCCGGGAAGTTTTTACTATGAAGAGGTGTTTTTGTGAGATTTAAATCCTTTTTGTTGAAATATTTATCCATATGATTACACGCACCACTTGTATGGTAGGCATTATAAATTTTACTTTACCGTCGAACACCATTTATTCATGTTTTTTGAATTTTTGAAATTCTAAATCAAATTTTTAAAGAGAAGTATATTACATGCCACCAAAAGACTCAAAATGAGTCATCAATGATTAAAATCAGTTAAATAGTTTAGACTTTTAAAATTAAAGACAACCAAAATAGGTTTAAAAAGTCATTTAATAAAACTATCTTTTCTCGGCGTACATAAATTTACAAAGCCAAAGCGCTTTCGGGCATCACCATGCCTCTGCCACTGATGAAGCGCATATGGTGATGCCTGAAAGAGCTTTGGCTTTGTAAATTTATGTACGTCGAGAAAATATAGTTTTTATTAAATGACTTTTTAAACCTATTTTTTTTTGGTTGTTTTTAATTTTAAAAGTTTATTAAAGTTGACGTGTATCCCTTTTATTTATTAAATAGTTTAAACTGCAAGTTCATCAAGACTGAAAAATCAGAATATTTCAATTTTTGAAATTCTAGATCAAATTTATTTTCAAGTTTAAAAGTAAAGTGTGTACCTCTCATTAAAGCACGGAAAATGTGAAATCATTGATTAATATTGATTCAGTAGTTTAGATTGCAGGTCCAACAATAATTAAGAAAATGGTCGAAAAATCATGTTATTTTAATTTTTGAAATTCTCAATTTTATCTTCAAGTTTAATAAAAAAAAATACCTCCCACCAAAACACACAAGGTGATTCATCGTTCATTAAAATTTGTTTTGTAGTTAAAGCTGCAGGTGTTTGTCAGCGTTGAAAAAAAAAAAAAAAAAAAAAAAGGTTGGGCCAAATATCGAAGTTCTATTTTTTCGGATGCAACCGTATCAATTGCAATTTTCTTGTTTTCTTTTTGTTGACTTCGTGGTAATATTACATAAAATACATCAAGTCTATAGCTATCTTAGGAACTGAGATACAGATCCCAGAAAATCGGGTTTTGCCATGTACATAGGTCATATGCCATTTTCATATACACATTGTATAACATACACATGCCAGCTATAGTTTCGGAAATGACGACTTGGCGCGACGGAGTGCTGCCAGGTTCCTAAAAAAATCTGATGGGGGCAGCACATGACTTTCCTTATACAATGCAATGAATTTACTTCTTTAACGGTGAAAAAGTGATAAAAAAATTCACGGCATAGTGTTTGTAACGTTAAATTGTACATTTGATGCTTTTCCGAATGACATCATGTAAAACTATTTCGTATCTAATTAACTTATAATTTTACGCAACTCTAAATTAATTATCAATGTTGATACCATCTTATAAGCAATATAGTCCATATATTTAAATATTTTAATGATAAATTCATAAATTAGGCGTCATTTTCCTTAATTTGGCGTCATTTTTACTATTTTGACGATATCTTCGTCACTGTGAGGCTAAATATCGCCAAGTTGACGACATTTAAAAAAATCGTCAAGTTGGCGATATTCTGCCAAATTCGTCGCCAAAATTTCGTCAAGCATTATGGTCAGAGAAATCGGTTATTCTTAAAGTAGATAAACGACTAATGGCATCCAAATACAAAACTATTACCCTATGTATCTTCTCTTATAGTAGATTCTTATATTCTTTCCAAGGTATTGAATTTTCATCAGTCTTCATTTTCCTTGATTTTGTGTCATTTTTATCAATTTGGTGACATCATTATCAATTTGGCGATATTTTCGCCAATTTCGCAATATTTAAAAGACGTGCCAAGTTGGCGATATTCAGCAAAATTCGTCGCCAAAGTTTCGCCAAACATTGTGGATGCAGAAATAGGGTATTCTTATAGTACATAAACGACTAATGGCGTCAAATTATAATGCTATTACCCTAAGTGTCTTCTCTCTTGAATGAAACGAGCTATATCTATGAGAATGATGATAATAAATTTATCGCATAATATTGCATATGAAAAGTGAACAAATTTCACAATAGTTAATACTTTTTATGAATTTCATATGATTTTTGGTAAATTTATTTGAAAAATATGCAATATCTCGAGAACGGTTCATGTTAGCGTTCTAAAATTTATGTCAATCGTTTTCTAATGAAAAATTACATAAGAAATGTCTATTTGCGTAACTTCATGAAAGGTTTTGATTTTTTGATGATTTTTTCAAAATTTCACTCAAAAATTTACGGGGGTTCCGAACATTCGATTGTGTTTAAAAAGTTTTAACGTTCTAAAGTTCATATCAATCGTTTTCTAATGAAAATTTACGCAAGAAATGATTATTTACGTAACTATATTGAAAGTTTTAATTTTTTGATGATTTTTTTCAAAATTTCATTTTAAAATTTTGGTGGGTTCTGAACATTCGATTGCACGTAAAATAATAGGCTTTCAGTATCCACTGATTGTGATTTTTGCACCAAATTTTGTTCGAATCGCTTTATTCGTTCGGGAGATATCGTCTCCCACAAACTCACTGACACACACACACACACACAGAGAGAGAGAGAGAGAGAGATATCACCTCAAAAACGTCTGATTTGTGTTCAGGAATGCTTGAAAGTGCTCTCCCGTCGAAAACTCGAATTCGAATTTTCGATCCCGTCATAATACTTTCCTTATACATTACATGTATATACGGAAAATAATAATTGGCAAAATCAAAATTTCTCAAGTGAATGACAACAAACGTAGTTTGTACATTTTGTCTGTTATCACTTTTAATATGAACATATTTCTATTTTATTTTTTAAGCATTATATTTCCATTTTTTTTCCAATTAATTCTTGCTCTTTGTGGGGCACATAAATGCCTTTCTTGTGCATAGTGTAATGTGATTAATCTAAATGAGCACTGGGAGAATCGATTGCTGTCGGTACCTCTTCAGGAAATCACTCATTATCCGTTACACTATCTTGCTATAATTTTGTGGTAAAAAAAACCCCTTCATTTATTTATTTATATGCACTTTGATATGTTAAATACAAACTTATCATTCATTCTTAGACATTACAATTTCAGATTTTATGAATTTCTGACCTTTAGCATATAGTGCGTTTAAAATTAGCATTCATCATTCATTTTGGTATATAAAATGTTATATATATTGATCATTCTAGCAAGGCCATCCCGAAGAAAACCAGTAAATTGTGCTATTTTGCAGAAAGTAACAATTTATTACTTTCCTCATTTACAGAGTGTAATGTATAAGGAAAGTATTGTGACGGGATCGAAAATTCGAATTCGAATTTTCGACGGGAGAGCACGTTTCAAGCATCTCTGATCACGAATCGAAAATTTTTGAGGTGATGTATGTGTGTATGTGTGTGTGTGTGTGAAAGTATGTGTGTGTGAAAGTATGTGTGTGTGAAAGTATGTGTGTGTGAAAGTATGTGTTTGTGTGTGTCAGTGAGTCTGTGGAGACGATATCTCACAAAAGAATGCAGCAACTCAAATGAAATTTGGTACAGAAATTACAATCCGTGAATACTGGAAGCCAATTGTTTTTAGACACAATCGAATGTTCAGAACCTCCCTAAATTTTCGCGTGAAATTTTGAAAAAATCCCCAAAAAATCAAAACCTTTAATAATGTCACGCAAATAGACATTTCTTATGTCATTTTGGTTTTAGAAAATCATTGACATAAACTTTAAAACGTTAGCATGAACCGTTTTCGAGATATTGCACATTTTTCAAATAAAATTATCAAAAAGTTCCATTAAAAAATTTAACTGTTGAGAAACATGTTCACTTTTCACATGTAATATCATGCGATAAATTGGGTGACATCATTCTCGTGGGTCTAGTTCGTTTCATTCATGAGAAAAGATACTTTGAGTAATACTTTTGTATTTGAACGCCAATAGTCATTTATCTGTTATAAGAATAACTTATTTCTCCGTCCATAACGCTTGGCGAGTTTTGGCGACGAATTTTGCGGCATGTCGCCAACTTAGCTACTTTTTTTAAATGTTTCCAAATTAACGAAAATCTTGCCAAATGGATAAAAATTGACGAAAATTTAATATCTTGGAAGGAATATATATATATACTATAAGAATAACCTATATTTTTTTACTGTAAAAGTAGTAAATTCATTGCATTATATAAGGAAAGTCATGTGTTGTTCACATCAGATTTTTTTAGACTTGAAAAATGGTCATTTTTGCAACGATGGGTAAAATATATGCTCAATTCTTAAGCTTCTATAATACTATTAGAATATTAAGAAAAATGTGTAATTTTTTTTATTTTTTACATATGAATGAGTATCAGCATGAACATTGATAGATATTATATAAATTAAATCGAATTGCAGACACAATCAACTTAGCGTCACTTTTACGCACAATAAAATGGAGCATTAACTCTTAAATCCCTTGGGAAATTCTATATGTATTTAGCCATTTCTAGCCGCACTTCGCTTGTTTGAAATGGCTATAGTGGTCATTAAATGCGGCACCTATACATACTTAGGCTTAAAATTGGATCACATTTTATAACTCTTAAAAATGTGAATCCTATTTCAAAAATGACGCGACAAAATTATTTAAATGTTTGAGTTTTCGAATTGAAAGCGAAAGGATATAAAATTGTGTTTTTATTATTTCTGAGAGAAAAATGGATGTACCTACATGTTTTGATAAACCTTTTGTATTGTAACCACTAATTCTAAATTTTGAAATTTTTTAATTTTTTTTCGTTAATACAGAAGCTGAGACGGATTGAATGAGAAGAAAACTAAAATTCTAGCTAGTGTCAAAGTGCTAAATAATGTTGATGCGTTTTGATAATTTTGATACCTGCGTACTATTCCGCTTTATTCGAATTTCCAAAATATTATATTTTTCCTTTGATTGATCCGTAAGTTGAGACGGATTGAATGACACCAAAATTAAGATTCTAGCTAGAGTGGAAGAGCTTGATAATTGAGCAAAGTGTTTGAGTTTTTTTTTTTTTATTCACCCCAAATTCGAATTTTTCAAAATAATAGATTTTTTCCATTGTAGAAGATGAGATAAATCGAATGAGATTAAAATCGAGATTCTAAATAGAGTGGAAGTGTACTCGATAATTAAGCAACGTTTCTTTGAGCTATTTGATTATCGCCCCTAATTCGAATTTTTTGAAATATTAGATTCTTCCGTTGACTTAGAAGATGAGATGGATTGAATGAGACCAAAACCGAGATTTTAACTGAAGTAGAAAAGTTCGATAATTTTGTAAAAATTTTTTGGGTGTTCTGTTTCTCACCATCACATTTAATTCGAATTTTTTAAATTTTAGATTTTCCATTTGATTTCGAAGCTGAGACGAATCTAATGACATAAAAACTAAAATTCTGGCTATAGCGGATATGCTCAATAATTTTGTTGCCACTCAATCTGTCAGTCAGATCAGTGCATACACCAGTGAGTATCTGTGAAAAATCACCAGAAAATTTGTATTCACTGAAAATTAATAAATGTTGACGATCTTTAAGTTTGATATTACTTGTGCCAAAGATATCTTCAAAAATAATGTTTTTAGTATAAATGGTATATGGTATTATTTCGGTTCCGGACATAATCCCGACAGCCGAAATCCCGACAAGCCAAAATCCCGACAGCCGAAATCCCGACATGCCAAAATCCCGACAGGGTCGAAATCCCGACAAGTCAAAATCCCGACAAGGTCGAAATCCCGACAAGCCAAAATCCCGACAAGGTCGAAATCCCGACAAGCCAAAATCCCGACAGGGTCGAAATCCCGACAAGCCAAAATCCCGACAGCCGAAACCCACTTTTGCATAGACTAATACAACACTAAGGCGGTCGTCGCAGTGACGTCACTAGGGTTAGAATTTACTAATTAGCACCCCCCCCCCTCCCACGCACATGCGCTGGACTCACGCTGGGCACACGCACATGGCTGCCTACGCCTATATATATAGCGTGATCAAAATTATCGGCTTTTTTACATCTCTACATTTTACAAATAAATAGTTTTAATCACTAAATCATAACAATGAATTGTGCGTGAATTGTATACAGCTGGTAAAATATTGTTGGGCACCGTTTTGAACGTGCCGTCCATAATCCAATAAGGTGCCTGTGATAAACGTTAAGCATTTGCAGTTGTAAAAATCAGAATTCTTTCATCTCCAACTGCAGAATCTCTAACTAAAAATAACTCACCAGTAAAAGTGCTTCTTAAAGTGCCAGAATATATGTCCATTGTCGTAGAAAGCGGATGGAGACAAGAGGGAGCGTGAGTCCAGCGCATGCTAAATACCTTGAATGCCTTTCTAAATACCTTGAATTCTAACCCTAGTGACGTCATTGCGATGACCGCTTTAGTGTTGTATTAGTCTGTGCAAGAGTGGGTTTCGGCTGTCGGGATTTTGGCTTGTCGGGATTTCGACCTTGTCGGGATTTTGGCTTGTCGGGATTTCGACCTTGTCGGGATTTTGACTTGTCGGGATTTCGACCCTGTCGGGATTTTGGTATGTCGGGATTACGGCTGTCGGGATTCTGGCTTGTCGGGATTTTGGCTGTCGGGATTATGACCCAGACCCGTATTATTTACTTTAGTAAAACGACTCAAAATTAGCTCGATGATTATTGAACCTGTATAAGCTTCCAAAATTACGAATCGTGGTTTGATTATGTTTTAAACAAAAGGGATATAATTTTAATTTCCACTGAAATATTTACGATATATACTCTATAAGATGGCACAATGTTTTTAATGTTGAATTGTACATTAGACGCTTTTCCGGATGACAACACGTAAAACTATTTCGAAGCACCCAATTTGCTTATATTTCAGGCAACTCTAAATTAACAATTGTAAATATTGATAGCATAGTATATACTCCAGTAATAAGTACTCCAGTAATAAGTAATATACTCCATACATTAAACTATTTCAATGATTAATTCTTCGTTTGGCGACATATTTTACTAACTTTAACTTAGCGTCACTTTTGCAATTTTAACGATAATTCCGCAAACCTGGAGCGAAATATCACTTATTTGGCGATATTTCGCTAAATGAGTCGCTAAGTTCGCCAAATGTATCGTCAAGGGGGGGGTCTTCTAAACATTCGATTGCGTTTAAAATCAATAATCTTCCAGTATTAACTGATTGTAATTATTGTACCAAATTTCGTTCTAAACGCTCCATTCGTTCGTGAGGTATCGTCTCCACAGACTCACGGACAAACAGACACACACATACACACAGACCTCGAAAGAGATCGATTCGAATTCAGGTATTCTTGAAACGTGCTTTTCCGTCGAAAACTCAAATTCGAATTTTTGATCCCTTTACAATACTTTTCCTATACATAATAGTACTGTGTATATAGGGAAAGTAAAAAATGACTAAATATCTGATTGAATTTATTGAGCTAAACTTTGTCAAATAAACCAAAACCACATGCAGAATATTTCCAAACGATTTTCATAATCTGAAAGACTTCAAATTTATTCGCAATGTTCTTTTAATAAGTCTGTAGAAGACTTGGAAAGGATCTAGATGACTCTTCCAGATGACTGTTTTGCATGATTTTGAATTTTTTAATCATTGCTTTTGTCATTTATGTGTAATATATATGTTTTCCTTGCAGAATAGTATAAATCAGTAAAAATTATAAAACATATTTGCAATATAAGTTAACTTATATATTCAATTTTGTCTTGCATGATGTCCTGCATATTAAAAGTTCCAATAAAGAAAAAGTTATCAAGTTCTCGTTGCAATTTAAACATGTGGTTAAGAACTGTTACAGGAAAGTCATCGTACTATAGTGTAAGTCAATAGCAAGTCCATCATATTATAGCGTAGAAAAAGTATAAAACATCATAAAAATAATTTCGCTAAATTTCTTTTTTGAGAAATAGATTTTTGATATGTTTTATTTGATACCGAATTACATAATTTATTAATTCGTTTTGTGTGTTCTGATTAGAGGAAAATATTTATTGTTTAAAACATTAATAAATTTGATTTAAAATTTCAAAACTTGAAAAAAAAAAAAAAAGATCCTACGAAATTACAACCATTTTCTTCCCTGTGGAAGGACACACAGCATAGACTACTAAACTTATTTTAATCAGTGATGATTTATTTTATGTGTTCTGGTGGGTGGTATATATATATTTTTTTAATCAATGAAATTGATTTAGAATTTCAAAAATTGAAAAAATATGAATCAATTGGTGCTTGACGGTAAAGTAAAATTTGCAATGCCTGATATTTCATTGTTGCGTAATCGTGTTTATACTATTAGTATTGAAACCTTACAAAAACATCATAGTAAAAAACTCCTTGCCAAGTACTGAAAAACCTCTTCTTCCAAAACATTTAAGAAATCTCAAAATATTTTTCGCCAAGTGTCCGTAGATCCGGAGCTGTTCTATCTGATCAAGGTTGTCCTGTTGAAGGATATCAACTCTCTTTCAAATCACACGTAGCCCGTTTTAGTCATATTGAATTAAGATAATTAATTGATTACGACTAAAATGGATACCTATAATTTTAATTTGTATTGTTTTAAGCTCTGAGAAAAGCGTTTTTATTACTGTACGTAAGGAAAGTTTTCGGCTTTCCATATCAGATTTACATCAAAATGAATTTTCCATTTTGTTTAAGAACATAATTTTAACTTTTACAAAATTATTTTATTTTATTTTCCATCTAGATGCGCCAGTCCCAGCTACCTGAAAGGCATGACTGTCAGCCAGTTGAAGGACCAGGAACTGTCCTGCGGTCTGGAGCTGTCGGAAATCGTGATGATTTCATGTGCTGTTGTAGCTTCCCTTATGCTCGTGGCACTCATTTTCGCCTTCGTGATGTGGAGGAGGAATTATGCGGGATTCAGGAGACCTTACTACAAGGTGTCCAAGAAGAAACATGTGGAAGATATAGACTACGCAGGAGACGATCATATTTAATTTTGGGGGAAAAGGCACCGCATAATATAGGTCTTGTAAGTAGAGTGTTCAGATTTGAAAAAAAAAAAGGACAAAACATTTTAGTGCCTGAGAAGAACTTCTGTTTGAAATCTTTCTTAGAACACACTTCCATCCTCCATCTGCCCTGTTAGCTAAACTTACCTACTCACATTTTCGACGATGAGTACATATTGCAATTTCAAAAGTAATAACAGTATTCAGTTTTCACCAGGGGTCTCATTCTGACTCTATCATTGAAGTTTTCGTTATCGTTGTCCGACAAGGCTTTTGGATGATCCGACAGACACGCTCGCAAAAAGAAATTCTGGTTGAAATTTGAAAGATACAAAACTATCGCTGACCGTTCTCGTAACATATGGGTTCCGCTTTAGTTCTAGGAGTTGCGTGGGAAAACGATAATGAAAGCAAAGTTTCGAATGAACTATCGTTGGTGAGGAGCATTTCCCTAAATGGACTACAATTTAAGAGTTTTCCCCCAATCAAAAATCAATTGAAACGATTGAATCTCTAAACACAATTTATCTTAAATGGACATAGAAATATGGTAGACGAAAGACACCTTTATGGTATTTTTAATATGGTACCTTTTGTGTACGCGAGATACAACGTGAACCCTCCATGGTCGTAAGGGGACTATCTCTGGCTTCATAGTGCACTTTAAAAATATAGATGACTGTATGATTTTATCAACGGTAAATGCATGTTCACTGGCAATGTTTCATTTTTAAATTAAGTAAAGCTATTTTTATGTAGCAAATCGTGCTAAAACGTTTGTTGAAATTCAGTCGGTAAAACCGTATTGAAGTTATTAATAATTTGAATCATCATTAGGCAATTATATACTCTTTATGTATAAATCATGGAGTTAGAGAGATCCTTTACCTTCAAGGTATATACAAAGTTTGAATTTCGTATTTGTTGCTATAATGATAACATAATAAGTTTAAAAATAAAAACATAACGAAAGGAAAAGGAACTATTGATCGAGGGAAAGGAACCGATTTTACACTGGAAGTATGAATTATTTTACAAAAGTTGTATTTTAGTTTGCGTCATTGAATTAAATATCCCAAGCAGCAATCGTTCAGGAGACAAAAATTTCCATCTCTATTGTAGAAACAAATTTCTCCCCTTTTCAACAGTTAAAGGAGGAAATTAAGAAAATACTTTTACACTGCTGATTCTATTACAACAAATTTCAAATTCGTAAACGTACAATGACGATTTCGATTATGAAATCGAGACAAGATTAGATAGTGATCTTCATTTTTTAACCAATGTCTTGATATTGTTTTAGCCTGAAAAGAATAATAAATGCCGTGATACTGTTTTCTTTGAAGACAATACCTGAGACAATTCAATGTATATAGATACGATTTTCAAAGCAATTCATCAATTTTTACCAATTTCTTAATAACGGTTTTGCCTGGTGAGAATAATAAATACCTTGATGATGTTTTTTCGAAGGTGATTTTTCTGTTTGGAATAAAGATATGTAAAACTGAAAAATTATAATTTGAGCTTGAGAGAACATTTATGAACATGTAAAATGGTGTTAAAACTGAATATAGAAAATTAATGAAATTTGTCTCCTGGAATTTTTTCCGTAACTACATATTCTAGGAGTTATCTAAAAAATTTGTAATATATATATATATATATATATATATTTGTAATATATATATATATATATATTTTTAAATACCGTTCTCTGTGTCATAGTTTTTTAAGTTTACAGACTAAACATGGCGATGTTTTAACCTTTTGATACTGATGCAATGGCGTTTTTTGAACAAAAAAATATCCATGGCTTCAAAATTATGTAAATTTAATATTTTAACACTTCACTTACCATTTATGTTTCCACTTGCTTGCTGAACAAATTTTTATATGCAAGCTGACCTACTGAGCAACATAGCATTTATTAATGTAACTTCAAAAAATATAACAATAAATAAAGTTTGGAATAAACCTCAAAATATATAGAAAAAAAATCCAAAGGGAAAATAATTTCAAAACAATTTATTCACCCGGTTTGGGGCGTTTTTTTGCTAAAAGAATGTTACATTCTCCTCTAAGATGAGAGACGCTGCGGACAAGCGTACAACTGAGAAAATTTAAACGCTTTAGACTTCACAACGCTTTCTTAAAAACGTTTAGAAATAATATTTTTAGAATTTTATTAACCGCTATGAAATGCTACTGTGGACACTACTGTGGACACTACTGTGGACACTACTGTGGACACTACTGTGGACACTACTGTGACTACTGTGGACTCCACTCTGGACACTACTCTCGATCCATGTTAATGATATTCCCCTCTATTTGTACATGTGTTGTGTCTTTATAACCTGTGCATTTACCAGTGACATGGGACTAACGTAATTTAAACTCAAATATATATACATATTTTTTTATTTTAAACTTTCCTATCCTTTAATATAACAATTTTAAATTATTCTCTAAAAATTAGAAAATCAGAGAGATGGATAAGTATGGGATATCAACACTATTTCTTTGGCAAATTGTAATCTTACACCATGATGAAAAACATTGATAAAGCAAAACACCAATCGTTTAGTATAAGTTTTTAAGACAATTTTTTGTTCACAATTAACTCAAATCAGAAAATAAATAAATTTCCACATAGATGCGCCAGTGTTAATCAGCTGAAGAACTGAAGTGCACTGCAAAATGGTTGGGCACTAAATAGTTGGACAACTATTGTTGCAACAACAACCAACAGTTACCAGCAACACAACAATAGTTCTGTTGCTGGTAATATAAATTATATTTATAAAATAGCAATAATTTAAAAAGGTTTTCCTTCTTATGGAGATACACATTGTTCTTGAAAGTTTTCTGAATCTTATGGCGAGTTTCCGCGGGATTAAATGTCAGGGTCTGATTACTTTGAGGGCACACGTTGCATTTGCCCTAAACCCTACATTTCTGAGGGACCCCTAAAAGATGTTTAAAATCATTATTACAATAAATTGCATTTATTACTTAGTAGCATTTTAGACATTATAATAGGAACATTATTTTTTAAATATTAACATGAAGCCTAATAAGAGAAAAAATTACTTTATAGTTTGTCAAGATAATAAAAAAAATAAAAGAATGATTTCAAAATTAAAGGTTTGAAATAGAAAGCATCAAATTAAAAAAAATATTTTAATGTTTAATATTTACAGAATATTTGCAGACTTTAATATATAACTAGTTAATGTATATACAGAGCAGGTAGAGTTTATATTAGGTTGTATGTATTTAATATACAGATTAATATATTTAGAGTAAATTTTTGTAATTAACTAGTTGAAAAATTTTATTTAATTTCTTTCCAAATATTTTATTTAGTTATCCTCTACCCCAATAAATTCACCTTAAAAATGTATCGGTAATGTGGCAATATATTTTTATTATACATTTATATTGTGGCACTAGAATTGGACCCATTCCAATCGCTTATTTGCCGCAGAGCTCTATAATGAGGCCCTAGTCAAGTGCACGATTTAAGCGTGCACTTGAATCAATGGGAACTGGTAGATAAGCGACAGTCGTGCACGTTTTTCAAATTGACTTGTTATTGACTTGTTGTTGACATTCTCTCTGCCTGGCGGATAGCCCATGGCAGTATTTAGTTAAGTTCTGTCTAGTATTGTAAGCAAGGTTGTTATAGTGCTAGAACCATGAAGCTGATCGGAAGCATTCACACAACTGAAAACTAATGGGAAGCGAGAACACAGATAGTAGTGCACGACTGGCCAAATAATAGCTCGGCAAGTAGCAAGCCGTGGAAGCAGTAGTGAAAAACCTGGCCTTAGACTACTTTTTGTCACGGGAAATCTTTTTGAATTCTATTTAATGCGCGGTATGCATTCAAAATTAAACGAGCTACACCTGTTAATTATATCGCACTCCTGTTGATTTCGGACACTTTGTTAAACACATGTTGATATTGCCCTAGTCATCACATATCATATTTCATAATTATTTTAGCGACAAAATATTTAAAATAATTGTGGCTTACAAAGTCTAATTGAATTGTAGAGGGAATTTTAATGAGTGCAATTTCATAAGCATAAGAAGCTACCGATGCTGTAAAAGTCAACATTGTTTAAGCATTTATAAGCAACATGTATATCTCGACGTAAAAATATTTTAAAATATTGAAATATCCTTTAGACATAACGTTACTCCTCTAGTGTCATTTGTTCATTCATTCACATTTTTAAACGTTTCGGTCTGTTAGTCTGGTTCAATCAGAGCAGATACTCAGAAAACAGTCTGTAAGGTTCTTTTTTAGTACTCAAGAAGTCACTATACTGTGCACTTCTACTGTGACTTTCTGCAACTCTCATGTGATTTTTAGCCAATCGTCAGCTTTAAGATATTTGCTCTTTTGAAACTCCCAATCAATTACCTAAACTGACGCTTGCGGTCAGGAACGGGGACGAGGAAAATAAATTGTCCATTTGAAGTGTAAAGTATCTTTAAACCACGTGTACATGGGTGACAACTGTCAGACGGAACACCTAATTCTTGAAAACTTTTCCTCCACAATAAATTATTACGCCACAAATCACAATGTGTTCGAATTCACACGCAGTACAACTTCGCTTTCAAAGGTGTTAATGACTGTTTTACAAAGAAATTGCAGGTGACTCAGGCAAAATACGAGTAATAATCCGCATGGACTGTTTTCTAATGTTACATACAGATTGAAACGTTACGTCAAATTTTATATATTTGACATGATTGTATTATTCTTTAAAGAGATTTTATATAATTTAAACAAATTCTTTTTGTGTGTGAATCGTCATATATAGTTATAACTAATAAATGTAGTAAAATTCATAAAGTTGATACATTTTTTTTCTAGAAAATTTTGATCATTCAATTTTTAAAATTCTGGCTGATTTTGTTCATTTCTTATATGTTTCACTCATAATCAATTCATTCACATTGCGCTTTCCTTGCTGGCCTTGAATTGTTTTGAAAATATTCGCTCTCCATTTTTGTTTTTGCCTATGATAGATTTTACTCTCTGACAATTCACATGTATATCGTTCAAAATAATAAATTTAAAAAATGCTGTGTTGACTTTTCAATTAAGTTTTGCAATTCATCTTCCATAATAATTGTCTAGCATGTATTTCCGGACGTTCCAGAAGCCCTTTGGGAGACTTAGAAGGTTGAATTTTTTCAAACTTATAGCATGGACCATCGGAGGGAACTTAACGGAGTCAGATTTTCCATTCCCATTTAACGGAGGAGAATTTCTTTAATCGAAAAATCTTTGGGGACTCTCCAGAAATCGATCGGGTGACTTAGAAGGCTGAATCTTTGCACACGTATTGCATGGACACTGGTGCAGAACTTAACGGGCCGAATTTTTAATCTCCCACGTCAGATACAGAGAAACTTGGTTTCTTTTAAAGAGTCTTTCCAAACCCTCCAGAAGCTGCCTATGACTTAGAAGGTCGAATTTCTGAGCACTTTAATACCGACTACGGTACAGAAATTAATGGAGCCAAATTTGCAATTTCTAGAGGAAAAAAAAAAGTAAGGAATCGAAAATCTTTTCAGACCCTCCATAAGCCCCGTCGGCCTAGAAGGTTTAAACTTTGCACAATCATAATATCGACCATGGAACAAAGCTTAACCTGAATCATACGATAACTTTAAGGTGACTATTTTCGACGCGCCATGCATTGATAAACAAACTAAAACTTTAAAATAAAAAAGTTTCAAATTTTTTAAGAGTGTTTTTAAGAGAGTTTTCTTATCTTTGTTGGGCTTGCATATTTATTCATAGTGTAATATGTAGAAAAAGTATTGTGAAGGGGTGTGAAGAGCCTTGATGCCCCAACAGGGGATCTTCATACTGGTCAATCGACGCTCTACCGTTGAGCTACTGGGGCGGATGCAAGCTGTTATAGTCGAAGTGGACTGCATTCTCCACCTTCTAATGTTAGATTGGGGTACAATTGACAATCTGACTGAGCACGTCCTACTATTTTTACCTCAGGTCAAGCTCTCGATGCTATTTTAATCCTCCAGGTTAGTTTCCTGGGTGGTTTTCCTTCATATTTGAATCGGCGCTCAATGTACCAGAGTCCACGGAATCCGTGCTAGTCTTACTAGGGTCACTTTTAGACCTCCGACGTCTTTTCACTAACCTACAGAGTTGATTTGTTCGGGCGCCATTGTAAAGAACCTTGCAGCCCCAATCGGGAATTGAACCCTAGATCTTCGAACTGGCCAACCAACACTCTACCGTTCAGCTACTGGGAAGGAATTATAAGCTCTTATCGTCGAAGTGGACTGTGAAAGGAATAAAAAAATCGAATTCAAATGTTCGATGGTTTTAGACTTGGATCATAAACGAAGTTCTTAGACGTGATACATTATTTACGAAATAAATGAAGTGCACATCACCAAAGAACTTTTTCATTGACTCTGATTCATTTCACAGTTACATACTATCCGGTTCACAAGAATTTTATTTTCTCCCATTCAGAGCGCCTTCTTTCCCTGTCGGTTCTTGCTCGAACTTATTTTGGTATTGCCAAAATTCTTTTTTCTTGATCTAGTTAGTGAAGGCCTTCAAACTTAGTTATTACTAAGGCCCGGATGTTCATGATCTAAAATTCCTAGATAATGTTCTTAAAGTGATGAAAAAATGCCCTAAAAGGTGAATAAATGCCTTCAAATCGAAGAAACGCCCTTAAGATTTGAATGAAAAATTCTCCCTAAAATAGTGTTTGTATATTTTATCCAAATTATAAATTAAATAACTTAATTCTTAGACAATTTAGACCAGAATATCTATCTTTTATTTATAAAATGCACTATAAAGCCTTAGAAAGGAAGAAAAAAGTAAGTACATATTATAAATGAAGGTTAATAATCTGTATTCTAATCAGTTTCAAGTGCATCAGATTTGCACTGAATAAATTAGATGTATTTCAAAATTCCCTGGCTATTTTTTGTAAATGGCAAGATTAGGCAGGTTTTTACTTGGCTATCTTTTAAAATAAACAACTATTACTTCCTCTTCTTGAATTGAAAATAATATTTTCTCAGAGTTCTACAGGCGCCCAGGAGAAAGGTTGTATCTATTAAACCAGAACCAGTTGTATTGTAACATCAAGATAAATTTTTATAAACTTAATTCTAATCTCTTCTGCCTGATAGTGCCAAGGAGATTTAAATACATTTAAATCTCCTTGGGTAGTACTTATGTCAGTAACAGTTCAAGATACAAGAAACTCTGAATTTAAATTATTTTATTCGCTACCCCCTCATAGTCTATTTCACAGTCTAAGCGAATTATCTTGAAGCGGATTATTTTGAAGGATTTTTGTTTTGTAAGTTCTGTCAGTCCTGTTTCTGAGTGTAGTAAATTAAAAGCATAATTCTTGTGAAAATATGATTTTTCATTTAAAGAAAAATGCCATGAAATGCATAAGGGAAAAAGAAAATAAATAAGATTTAAAACAGTAAAAAAGCTACTAAAACCTCGAAAAATGTCTCCCAAACTCTGAAATATACCCTAAAAGAGAATAAAAGAGCCAAAATTGAAAATGCCATCAAAGTCAGGTCCTTGGTTATCATCAAGTTTGAAGGCATTTCTTTCATAGTTTTTCTCCTTGGCGTTCTGAATAGGAATACTAAAATTTGAATCAACCTGCATTATCAATAAATAGTGCATGACTTATGTGCATGACACTTGACTTCCAAGTGAGTACATTATCCTAGTAGTGGTAACAAGAATGACGTGGTACAAGTGAAATATAGTCAATTACATAGTCTAAGAATCTGAGTCGTTAGAAGTCTTTCTAGAAGTTATAATTACTCTACCATTGGAGATAACAGCATCTATGGATCGGTTTTGTGATTATTATCTGATATTTGTAATGGCAACAAAAAAATTTGCTGTTCACAAAATTGTGGCATATAACAACTTTCGTTGCAGCCATTGCAGATATCAATTATTCCAAGTTAGCGTATGATCAGATCGAAATCATTGCAATCATGCTGTTATTTGCTATAGGAAAGTAATCCTAACTTTCAGAATGACCCCGAAAAGCGCACGTTCTGTAAATATGAACTTGTCTGTTCAGTCTTGTATAGCCTGAGCTGAATTTGAATCGGCTGTTTAGTAGGACTGAATTTGTTAGTTTCAATTGAGATTGCCAAAAGATGAGACTCATATAATATATTATTCTTGCTGCAATTGCAGATATTGGCCATTCCGTGCTAACGAGCAGATGGTGCTAAAACCGGTCCATGTATACTGTTATCTGCAAAAGGAGCATAATCCTACCTTGAAAATGACTTGTTCGCTTTTTGACAGTCTCGAACAAGTGGACTTACGGATTCCTTTGATACCTAATTTGTGGTAGATTGAAAAACAACTAGATAGTTCAGCATATAAAGACATCTTCCCATTCCTGAAGTTATTTATATTGACAGCCGACGTTATGGAATGCTTGAATGTGTCATTGTTTTAGGACTAACGTGGTTAACCACATCTCTCCAGAGCCTGAATTTGTGTATGATTTTTATTATATCATTCAAATCTCACATATAAGAGGATCGGCAGAAGAATGCATTGTATATAAAAATTGAAGTATAATAAAACTATCTCATAGGTTTTACCAAAGTATGTGCTACCGAAAACAAACGATAGATATACTCATCAATTTTTGCCATTTAACCTCGTTTGTACAAAATTTTCGTGGATTTCAACAGCCTATAAGCGGCACTGCAAATTGACAACAAATGTTACTTTGAACTTGTAGTTTAGAATAATTAATTTGGTGGGCTGCGTGTCACGTCGAACTTAAATCTCAACCACTCGACAGCATGTTTGATGGCTGAAATAGCCAAAAACAATCCAACCTAGAAAATTGCTGAACAAATGCACAATGTTGGAACCGTGCTTTAGAATTTTAGATCTATTTCTACAAAACAATCCAAATCGTGGAGCAATTTCTTTTATCAAAGCTGTGGTCGGAGTTGTGAGTTAGTGAATGCAGCTAGCTCACTTTACATTGTTATTAGAAATAATATGTCACTAGTTACTTTCCTTATATACGTAGTATAATGTATAAGGAAAGTATTGTGTGTGTGTGTGTGTGTCGAAAGCCCAGACCATTCGGCTCGTCCAAGGACTTAGAGCAGTTGTGTGTGTGTGTGTGACGAAGTCGAAAATTCGAATTCGAGTTTTCGACGGGAGAGCACGTTTCAAGCATCCCTGATCACGAATCGAACATTTTTGGAGTGATGTCTGTGTGTGTGTGAAAGTATGTGTGTGTATCAGTGAGACTATGGAGACGATATCTCACGAACGAATGGAGCGATTCGAATAAAATTTGGTACAAATTTTACAATTCATGAATATTGGAAGCCTATTGTTTTTAAACACAATCGAATGTTCAGACACCCCCCCCTAAAATTTCGAGTGAAATTTTGAAAAAATCATCAAAAAATCAAACCCCTTAAAAAAGTTACGCAAATAGACATTTCTTATGCAGTTTTCTCTTAGAAAACGATTGACATAAACTTTAGAACGCTAGCATGAACCGTTCTTGAGATATTGCACATTTTTCAAATAAATTATTCAAAAAATCCCATAAATTAAAAAAAAATATTAACTGTTGAGAAACACGTTCACTTTTTATATGCAATATCATGTGATAAATTTGGTGACATCATTCTCGTGGATCTAGCTCGTTCCATTCATCAGAAATTATATTTTGAATAATACTTTTGTATTTGAACGCCAATAGTAATTTATTTGCCATAAGAATAACTTATTTCTCCGTCCATAACGCTTGGCGAGATTTTGGCCACAAATTTGGCAGAATGTCGCCAACTTGGCAACTTTTTAAAATGTTGTGAAATTAACTAAAATCTCGCCAAATGGATAAAAAATGGCGTTAAATCAATGAAAATTACGACTAATTGACGAAAATTCAATATTTTTGAAAGAATATAAGTATCTACTATAAGAACAACCTATTTTTTTTTACTGTAAGAGTAGTAAATCCATTGCATTATATAAGGAAAGTCATGTGCTGCCCACATCAGATTATTTTAGTTTGGTTTCATGCACCACAAAATTTCTATTCGGTATGGAACTGTGCAAAAAGGATTAAAGTTAATCTACAGTATTTGAAGCGAATCATTTGGTTTTATTTTTATAACTAATGCCCATGCTTTAGCTAGGTGTACATAAATCTAAAAGCGCTACCAATCCTGAAAGGAAGCCAAGCCAGGGAACCAACAGCTGAAAGGAAGCCAAAGCCAAGCTAGTGGACCGACAGCATATCTAGCTGCGCAGAAATGTATTTAGGTGTATAATATGTGCAAATGTTCTTCGAAACACATTGATTTAAACTAGGAACAAATACCTCGCATAAACCTAGTTTAATAAGTTTCAGCGAGGATGATTATAGTATCGCATTTTTTACGAAATTGCCACCCTTCTATATTGATGTCCGTCTTTTGGTTGAAAGGCAATTAAATTTTCCTCAATATCTTTTTCATGTGCAACGATGTTTTTCTAAGGTATTGATATCATTTTTGGGTGCGTCGAAAGGAAATTAAAATGTCGCAACGGAAACTTTTATCTTTTTTATCGCTTGCATTGCTTGATAATAGGACATCTGCGGATTGGGTAACCATGGGTTGTGATAAGACATTAAGTGTCTTCGAAAAAATAATGCCTTCCATATTGATTTTTTACTCTCACAAGGACTCAGAAAGGGTTTATTTAAAATCTTGCCCCTTGATGTGAGGAGAATGAGACCATGATATGAATTCTCAATATGTGTAAAGCCCGAATATTGTAATCTTAGTATTATATTTCAATTTCATTTAAAGAATAAAGAGGCTAAAAATTGATAGCATCCTTTATTATCATGCCATTGTTCTTTGAAAATTAAAAAGTAAGCAAACAAAACATAATGTATTTAAAAATGTCTGGAGTGAGGAGATTTCTCGACTTATCTTCTATTCCATTCATGTCACAATGATATAAATAGTTATTATTATTACGTTTTGAGTCTCCAGCTCCAAGAATGAAAAATGTTCACTAAGTCATTGTGAGTTATTTTCAGGAATGTGCAGTAATTGAGTAAAGGTATCGGCGCTGTCTGCAACGGTTACTTTTCTTATTACAGCATCAAGGATGTCCAAAGGGGGGGGGGCGTCGGTTCTCTAAATTTTTTGCAGGGGTAGGGGGTGATAGTCCAGTGGTTAGCGCTCAGGGATTATTGCACTCGGACGACCCGAGTTCGATTCGGCTTCTGTCCCCAACCTGTTTCCGTGTTCAGGGGCGTAAGGGTACGTTAAATATGCCGGTCCGTAAGTTTTCCGCGAAGTTGGTGGTAGGGGAATGAGGGTACGGTCCCTGTGGATGCCACCCCCACTGTGTTCAGGTGTAAATTGGATGGCACTTTTCAGCCGTCTAAACAGATACATCACACCTTCGGATTGAGGGCGCCGTAGCCCAGTGGTTAGCGCGCGGGAATTGCACTCGGTAGGCCCGGGTTCGATTCCCTCTACTGCCAAAACTACCGCCTTGTTCACGCGGAGTACGATCACGTTAAACATGTGGGTCCGTAAGTCCTTCAGAGAGGTTGGTGGTAGGGGAAGGAGGGTACGATCCCTGTGGATGCCTCCCCCACTGGGTTCCGGTCTAAATTGGGTGGCTCTTTTCGGCCGTCCAAACAGTTACCTTACACCTTTCTGGTAGGTCGGACGGTCTGGGTCTCAACAACAACAACACCTTCGGATTGGTAGGATGATCTGGGTCGAAGAAGGAGAGGTAAGGAAAAAACATGAAATATTTGCAAGGAGGTGAACATCAACTATAGATGGTGGGTGATAAATGTATGTAGGGGCCTACAATTTGTATATCTGGCTCGAATGAAGGTCACGTACAGGTTACTTTCTAGAAGACCTGATATATGCAGCTCATGACATATTCAACAATCTCAAATTTATATTTTCAACATGTACACTAATTTTAGATTTATCAATTAAAAAGCTGATTAGGTGGATATTTATTTGAAATGACATCGAATCTTCGGTTTTAAGATTATTATCTTTTTATGTAGTGCATTTCAAAATGGCACCCAAGTAATAAAAATTCCAACAGAGTTCAACAATAGAGTTGGTTTAATTCATTTTGTTATCAGAAATTACGTATAAAAATATTTAAATACGACATACATTATTTTATTTCAGTTTTTGTCGATTTTTTTTCTAGTCATTTCGAAAAACGAAGGCCAGTTCCCTTTAAACCAATTATACTTAAATCTAATTAGGACTAGGGGAACGTATGTGTGACTTAACTATCAAATATTAATACATTTTGCTGGACATAGAGATAGTAAAAAACATTGTCAAAGAGACTAAAATATGTTCCTTTTTCTGACACAACATATTTTACATTTTCCAAATGAACTATTATTTTCGGCATTATATTTAATTTAAATTAATTTTTCAATGAACGTAAAAATGATGCACATTTTTCTTCCTCTATCATTTTATAGATATTTTATCTGATCCAATTATTTCCAAAAGATATACCAAGAGTTAAATCAAGGGTATTGAACTCTTTACAAACAATAGACATTAGATCAAATTTGCGAAACCTTATGTTTCATTCCCTGCTAGTTTATTCATTATATTACCTTAATATTCTTTTCAAAAGAAATTGACAATTTTCTTTTGAAAAGAATATTAAGAGGTTGTTCGGGTAATTGGACAGATGTTTTGAATTTAAGTGGGTGGACCACGTATATTTAATTATTCACCAGTCTTTAATCTCTTTAAATTTTTCATTTTTTTCGCTTAGCAAAAGAACGACTCTTTTTCGCTTAGCAAAAGAACGACTCTTTTTCGTTTTAGACATCAAACCACATGAAACACATTTAATAACCTTTTCTTCAACGAAGTCTGATTTCTAATTGTGACAGGTAGAAACTTATTTCTTACAAGCAGTGGATCCAATTCCTAGAATTTAACATATGGCTATGAAGGTAAACTATACCTTTATGCATATGACACTGATCAGTGACGTGTTCAACTTTCCTCCTATTCACTTGTAAAACTGGGAGGACACACATTGAGGACGCGTGCTGCATCATGTAAACATTTCTGGCAAAAATTCTGGTTCGTTTTGAACAATGGTTGCTATCTATCCACACAGCACAGTACATCCAGATTTCATCTAGATTACATCCAATAGATGTAATCTGAAACATCCGAAACAGATCCATAATCCGGTGGTTAACGTGTATTGACGTCTAATGGATATCCAGATGTTACTCCAGATACCATCTATGGATATCCAATGGATAGCCATCTGGACGTAAAATGGATGTGCAGTAGACGTATATTGGATCATCCATACCATGTCTACTGCTTATCCAAATTACGACCAGATTGACGTCTAATGAATATCCATATGGACGCATAATGGATGTGCAATGGACGTGAACTGGATCATCCAGATTCATACATCCAGATCATTGGATTACTTATTTTAGGAAAGGGGATGGTTCTATCCCGACCCTCCTAAATGACGCACTTGAGGAGATCGTTCAGAAGAGAGGAGATCGGCATTTTCCAAACAGATAAACGAAATGAAAGTAACTGTGGGTTCGAATTCTTTCAAATCAAAACTCACAATTGGAGGCGATAATGTGGCGAATAACGATAATTTGGTAAATCCAATTTCACATTTCACACTCTCTCCCATCCATCAAGACAAATTTAATACAAAAATTACAATTAGATGAATACTGGAAGCCTATTGCTTTTTAAAAGCAATCGAATGTTCGGAAGACTCCCAAATTTTCGAATAAAATTGTAAGAAAATCATCAAAAAATCAAAAACTTCAATAAAGTAACAAAGTATTTATTTATTATGTAATTTTTCATGACAAAACGATTGATATAAATTTTAGAACGCTAGCATGAACCGTTACATAATCATTGTTAATTCGAAAAGCTCGTTTTTTGTTAAAAATACCATAATGCACAACCAGTTACGTGTTCTTAATTCGTCAATTCAGAACTAAACATTCTGACGATTCATTGAATGATTTCTAATCTTCTTCATTTTGGTATAATATTAAAAAAAAGTTTAGTTGTATTGAATAGAAATAATACTGGGAATAAATATGTAAATTAAAAAATAAATCGTCTGCATTTCATTCTTCAGCTTTTAAAACTATTTTACTATAAACATTTGAAACGGCTAAATTATAGTTAAAGGAAAGAGAAAATCGTTTGTGAGTTCTATTCTTCGTTTTGAAAAATTATGTTAAATTTCAAAATCAAATAATACTTACGTTTATTTACTTATTTATTTTAATTGTTTCAAATAAAAAATGGCATGTCTCAATGTGAAAAGTACTTATGAATCCGTGATTGCATCGTGAGCCTACGCGGAATTCGCAAAAATGTCTCCTATGTATTATCATTTAGTTTTATCCTTTTTGAGATATGTCACAAATTTTCATTTCTAATTTGATATAGGGTCCCCATTTACAATGTTCATTTGGTCAATCAGAAATTTTTATTTTTAATGCAACAAGATCATTAAAGAAAACCGCATATCTGTATCTTTAAAATCAACTGAATTATGATAAAGGAAATAATCTGACTTATACCACTTTTCCGTACCATGTGAAAGGCTGTTTCATCCGTGAAAATAGGGATCATAAACAAATTGACGATGGAAATTGTCTAGATCAAAAATACGTTAATATGTGTCAAATTTTTTTATCACAAACGCATCTAAATAAAGCATTACACAGACAGAGATCATATAAAGCAGTTGTACGCGGTTGAGTATCCTATGTATTATCCTCCAGTTTTATCTTTTTTGTGATATGTCACACATTTACGTTTCTAATTTGATATAGGGTCCCCATTCACAATGTTCCATTTTCAATTAAATATAACTCGCTTAATTTTAAAGATACAGATATGAGGGTTTTTTTAATCTTGTTGCATTAAAAATAAAAATTTTCTGATTGACCCAATTTGTCTAAGGGGGTCGTATAAAAATTTAAAAAGTGTAACTTTTTGAAAATGAATGGGAGGACTATTTCATTAACGTAGTCTTATTTCCTACCGTACTTTCAACATTTTTGCAATTTATATTGCCCACTTATCTCCAACAGATAAAGAATTAAAGCGTGCTTCAATCTTTTTGGGACACCCTGTATAAGGAAGTCTTCGTTTAGTTGGACAGAGCTGACGTTGGACACAGTTGACGAATCAAATTGAATTGTGTGGTACGTTAGTGTTTTGAGAACAGAATATTCTTGAAAATATGAGCCCTTTCCAGAAATTTCAACGGATGGTATATAAAAAAGAGTCATCGCTCAGTTGGAGAGCAATTGACGTGATACAAACTAAATTTAATTGCTTGTTTGTTTGAGACCCAGACCGTCCGACCTACCAGAAAGGTGTAAGGTAAGCATTTGGACGGCTGGGAAGTGCCACCCAATTTAGACCGGAACCCAGTGGGGGAGTCATCCACAGGGACCGTGCCCTCCTTCCCCTACCACCAACCTCTCGGAAGGACTTTCGGACCCACATGTTTAACGTGATCGTACTCCGCATGAACACGGCGGCAGTTGTGGCAGCGTGAAAATCCAGCACGCAAACCACCGGACTACCGCGCCCGAAATGTGTCAACAGCACGCGGTGTTTCCAAGTGGTCACCCATCCAAGTACTAACCGCTAAATTTAATTGTGAGATACGTCAGTGTCTCGGCCTTCATATTTTACTCAATATTTTTGACTAATTCGAGAAGGCATTGAAAATTTAATTACGGCCATTTATTGAATTTACAGGTGTCCCCCTGTGTATTCCTGGATTCCACTCGGTCCATTTGTGTGTGGGGGAGGGGACGGGGAGTGAATTAATTTTATTATTTTTAGATGTGGAAGTGAAAAAGCACATTTTCTACTCACACACCACCACTTGATTATATTTTAATAAAATTTTATATGAGTCAAATGAGGGCATATGAGTAGAAAATGTGGATGTAGTCTTTACTTCTATGTCCAAAAACAATAACAAAATTAGTTCACGTCCCTCTCACTCACACATAAATAAGCTTTTTTATAAAATGGTGGACCCATAAGAGTACCTTATCTCTAATCTTGCTTTTCAAAGTTTTGTAAGAAACTAATAGATAATAGGCAAAAATTTCTTGATAACGCATTTTCTATTCGAAACTTGCCAGAATTATATCTTATTTACCTACAGTTAATTTAGATTTCCATATTTTTAATAAATATTTTAGCTTCTTTATTAACGGACACGGATCATTTTTGAAAATACTTACACAATTTCAATTCTAAGTCAACTTCATCAAATTGTATCTGTAAGAAACCAGGTGATGTTGATTGTAACTTACCATTATGTTTTCGAATGCCCACGTACTAAAAAATTTCTTTTAACTAAACCAACTACATTAAATCAATCTGTTTGGTTTTCTAACGTCTGCAAAAAAATTCTATTGATTGGTAGAATCAGGAACTATATTGTTATCGCCAAGAACATAGCAGATGGTATAACCTAGATTGGCTTGTGAGTTACATTTAATTCTGATCTCGTCACTGTTATCTTGTTTTGCTTATTTCATGTTTCAATTTCTTTTTGTAAATATTTAAATTTTATTTTGATATTTTATATTTTATGTATTATTGAATTTTAATATTTGTTTTTATACGAATGGTCTAATCTAGAGTCTGTGTGTTGCAATTATTATATGTCTATTTGTTGTCTATGTACGTTTATGTGTTTTATTTATGTATGTCTTTGTGCTGTCTATTGTCCATGTATCTCCGTATTCTTTCTGTGTTTCTCCTGACCGTCTGTTGTGACTAATCTACACACTTTGGGTGAGTTAGACGGCCTAGATAGTAATAATAATAATAATAATAATAATAATTATTATTATTATTATTATAAAGATAATAATAATAATAATAATAATAATAATAATAATAATAATAACAATAATAATAACAATAATAATAACAATAATAATAATAATAATAATAATAATAATAATAATAATAATAATAAAAGCCTTTAAAAGCGAAAGGAGTAAGTTATGTCGTTTCACATATATAGAGAGCATTTCATCTGTCTGTGCATGTAAACAATAGTTATTGTACGTACATATCAAACTGCCAAGCTTTCACAAACATTCAGATTGGAATATCTGATGAGATACGTGACTGTACAATAATTTTCATCTCTATGCCTCCTTCACAAGTAACGTGTTCTCATGAGGACACATTTTCCTTGACGCATGAACTGTATCTGTCTCATCAAAGACAGATTGTTTAAGTGACATTAAGACATCTTCGTGATAGTTTGAGATGATGATTTTCTTTTATTTTTCCTGGTTGGTATACTAGAAGGTAATTATATTGCAATTTTATATTATTTTCTCATTAAGAAAATTAAATACACTAATAATTGTAACTTACTATTATGCATTATACGAAATTTCAATGAAACCTATCTAAGAGACTATTTATATTCAGCGACCACCGATGTTAACAAGAAAGATCGATCATCCATAAAGCATTGATTATGCAACACTTTCCAGCTGAAATGAAATTTTATTTAAACATCTCTAATATTCGATACATTCAGCATTCCTATTATTACTTTCCTTATATACATAATGTATAAGGAAAGTATTGTGACGGGGTCGAAAATTCGAATTCGAGTTTTCGACGGGAGAGCACGTTTCAAGCATCCCTGATCACGAATCAAACATTTTTGAAGTGATGTCTGTGTGTGTGTATGTGTGTGTGTGTGTGTGTGTGTGTGTGTGTGTGTGTGTGTGTGTGTGTGTGTGTGTGTGTGTGTGTGTGTGAAAGTATGTGTGTGTGTCAGTGAGACTGTGGAGACGATAACTGACGAACGAATGGACCGATTCGAACCAAATTTGGTACAAAAATCACAATCCGTAAGCACTGGAAGCCTATTGTTTTTATACGTAATCGAATGCTCAGAACCCCTAAATTTTCGAATAAAATTTTGAAAAAATCGTCAAAAAATCAAAACCGCTAATAAAGTTACGCAAATAGACATTTCTTATGTAATTTTTCATTAGAAAACGATTGGCATAAATTTTAGAACGCTAACATTAACCGTTCTCGAGATATTGTACATTTTTCAAAAAAATTATGAAAAAGTCACATAAAAAAAAAAATTCCTATTGAGAAACATGTTCACTTTTCATATGTAATACCATGCGATAAATTGAGTGACATCATTCTCGTGGATCTAGCTTGTTCCATTCATGAAAAAATATACTTTGAATAATACTTTTGTATTTAAACGTCAATAGTCATTTATCTGCTGTAAGAATAACTTTTTTCTTAGTGCATAACGCATGGCGAGATTTTGGTGACGAATTTTGCGGAATGTCGCCAACTTGGCGACTTTTTTGAAATGTTGCCAAATTGATGAAAATCTCGCCAAATGGATAAAAATGATGCTAAATCAATGAAAATGACGACTAATTGTCGAAAATTCAATATCTTGGAAAGAATATTAGTATCTACTATAAGAAAAACCTATTTTTCTACTGTAAAAGTAGTAAATTCATTACATTATATAAGGAAAGTCATGTGTTGCCCACATCAGATTTTTTTAAATTATCACAGTACTACAATAATTTATTATACTTGGAAGCTTAAAACTTCATCAAAAAAGACAATGCTATAAATCGTTGCTTCTCTATGTAAAAGCAATGAATATTTCATTCACATCACATATATTCCAAACTCTAGAGCTAAATAATTTTACGTGATAAAAATTCATCATTTTAAACACAATCGAAAGTTAAGAACCCCCTAAATTTTCGAGTGAAATTTTGAAAAAAATCATCAAAAAATCAAAACCTTTCATAAAGTTACGCAAATAGACATTTCGTATGTAATTTTTCCTTAGAAAATGATTGATATAAACTTTGGAACGCTAACATGAACCGTTCTCAAGATATTGCCCATTTTTCAAATAAATTCATCAAAAAATCTCATAAATTAAAAATAAATATTAACATGTTTACTTTCATATATAATATTATGCCATAAATTTGGTAACATCATTCTCATGAATTTAACTCCTTCCATTCATGAGAGAAAATATTTTGAGTAATACTATTGCATTTAAACGCCAATAGTCATTTATTTGCTATAAGAATAACTTATTTCTCCATCCATAACGCTTGGCGAGATTTTGGCGATGAATTGGGCGGAATGTCGCCAACTTGGTGACTTTTTTAAATGTTGCCAAATTAATGAAAATCTCGCCAAATGAATAAAAATGACACTAAATCAAGGAAAATGACGACTGATTGATGAAAATTCAATATCTTGAAAAGAATATAAGTATCTACTATAAGAATAACCTATTTTTACTTTCCTTATATACATAATGTATAAGGAAAGTATTGTGACGGGGTCGAAAATTCGAATTCGAGTTTTCGACGGGAGAGCACGTTTCAAGCATCCCTGATCACGAATCAAACATTTTTGGAATGATGTCTGTGTGTGTGTGTGTGTGTGTGTGTGTGTGTGAAAGTATGTGTGCGTGTGTGTGTGTATGTGTGTGTGTGTCAGTGAGTCTGTGGCGACGATAACTGACGAGGGAATGGACCGATTCGAACCAAATTTGGTACAAAAATCACAATTCGTAATCACTGGAAGCCTATTGTTTTTATACGCAATCGAATGCTCAGAACCCCTCTAAATTTTCGAATGAAATTTTGAAAAAATCGTCAAAAAATCAAAACCGCTAATAAAGTTACGCAAATAGACATTTTTTATGTAATTTTTCATTAGAAAATGATTGGCATAAATTTTAGAACGCTAACATGAACCGTTCTCGAGATATTGCATATTTTTCAAAAAAATTATTAAAAAGTCATATAAAATGAAAAAAAAATATTTCCTATTGAAAAACATGTTCACTTTTCATATGTAATACCATACGATAAATTTAGTGACATCATTCTCGTGGATCTAGCTCATTCCATTCATGAAAAAGATACTTTGAGCAATACTTCTGTATTTGAACGCCAATAATCATTTTGCTGCTGTGCGAATAACATATTTCTTCGTCCATAACGCTTGGCGAGATTTTGGCGACGAATTTGGCGTAATGTCGCCAACTTGGCGACTTTTTGAAATGATGCCAAATTAACGAAAATCTCGCCAAATGGATAACAAGAAAGATCAATCATGCTTAAAGCATTGATTATGAAACACTTTCCAACTTCACTGCAATTTTATTTAAACAAGTCTAAAATGCAATACATTCCTCGGTAATATTTTGAAACTTATCACAATACTGCATTAATTTATTATATTTGAAAACTTAAACCTTCATCGAAAAAAATGAACTTCATTCAAATGACGGCATTGAAATATAAATTGCCTGGTTTAAACATCTCTAAAATGTGATACATTCCTCGGTAATAATTTTAGAATTATCATAATACTGCGATAATTTATTAAATTTGAAAACTTTACCGAAAACAACTGAAATTCATTCAAATGACGTCATAAAAAATAACACGCCTGGCTCTCTCTATAAAAGCAACATTTCATTCATAAATAATTCCCCCATTCATGTCATTCATCACAAAACTATAAAAATCTGATGTGGGCAACACATGACTTTCCTTATATAATGAAATGAATTTACTACTTTTACAGTAAAATAAATTTCCAAGATATTGAATTTTCGACAATTAGTCGTCATTTTCATTGATTTAGCGTCATTTTTATCCATTTGGCGAGATTTTCGTTAATTTGGCAACATTTCAAAAAGTCGCCAAGTTGGCGACATTCCGCCAATTTCGTCGCCAAAATTTCGCCAAGCGTTATGGACGAAGAAATAAGTTATTCTTACAGCAGATAAATTGGCGTTCAAATGCAAAAGTATTACTCAAAGTATCTTTTTTCATGATTGGAACGAGCTAGATCCGCGAGAATGATGTCACCCAATTTATCGCATGATATTATATATGAAAAGTGAACATGTTTCTCAATAGGAAATTTTTTTTTCTATTTTATATGACTTTTTGATAATTTTTTGAAAAATATGCAATATCTCAAGAACGGTTCATGCTAGCGTTCTAAAATTTATGTCAATCGTTTTTTAATGAAAAATTACATAAGAAATGTCTATTTACGTAAATTTATTATTGGTTTTGATTTTTTTGACGATTTTTTCAAAATTTCATTCGAAAATTTAGGGGGGTTCCGAACATTGGATTGCGTATAAAAACAATAGGCTTCCAGTGTTTACAGATTGTGATTTTTGTACCAAATTTGGTTCGAATCGGTCCATTCGTTCGTCAGTTATCGTCTCCACAGACCCACTGACACACACACACACACACACACACACACACATACACGCACACAGACATCACTTCAAAAATGTTTGATTCGTGATCAGGGATGCTTGAAACGTGCTCTCCCGTCGAAAACTCGAATTCGAATTTTCGACCCCGTCACAATACTTTCCTTATACATTATGTATATAAGGAAAGTAATAATTTATATTATTTAAAAATTAAGACCATGGAGCTACAAGTAAGTAAAACTCTATGCGTAAAACTTCATCGAAAATAATCGTCCTTCTCTTTCTAAAATCAATGAATATTTCATTCATATCAGCCATGCAGACTCCATGAACTAAATGATTTTATGTTAAAGAATTACAGCGATTCTAATGCAACTCATTCTACATATTTTGCTGTTTACATTTTACATAGGTGAAAAATAGGCTTAATAGTAGAAATAATCAAATTTGGATGAGCATTTAAACTGAAATATATTGTCATTGCGTTGTTAAAGTATGTAGATGCACAGAATTTAGGCAAAAATGAAGTAGTTTTAGGACGGATACAACACTCAATATGAATTAAAAAGAACATAAAAAATCACGATTTTGAGACAAGATGGATGCCATATATCATTTTGAAGTGGGTCATGTGATCGTTTCATATCATGGACATGTGATCGCTTCATATAAGAGGTGTTATTATTATTTTAATTTTTATTTAAAAAACTACTGAATATATTTCGCTGAATTTTTTTCTATATATTTTATGGAACAATTTGAATATTGCCTAAAATTTTCGAAACAATTTGTGAATTTTAAATCCGCTTAAAAAATGCTTGAAAAATTAGGTCCCATAGGCCTCAATGTATTCCATTTTTTCAACCCAGGTTCAATCCAAAACTATTTGGGTGATATTATTCATTTATATTCCCATATGTCCTATAGACCGTCTGAACAACATACTAAAATTTCATTTTGATTAAGTCATTTTTACGGCAGTTATCGTGCTAACGGACAGACAGACAGACAGACAGACAGACAGACAGAATGAACAAAGTCATAAACACTTTTCAACTTTGTTGTAAAGTGTTAAAAATGACGCTAAATCAATGAAATGACGACTGATTGTCGAAAACTCAATATCTTGGAAGGAATATTAGTATCTACTGTAAGAAAAACCTATTTTTTACAGTAAAAGTAGTAAATTCATTACATTATATAAGGAAAGTCATGTGTTGCCCTCATGAGATTTTTTTTACTGCAAAAGTAGTAAATTCATAACATTATATAAGGAAAGTCATGTGCTGCCCAAATCAGATTTTTAACACTTTACAACAAAGTTGAAAAGTGTTTATGACTTTGTTCATTCTGTCTATCTGTCTGTCCGTTAGCACGATAACTGCCGTAAAAATGACTTAATCGAAATGAAATTTTAGTATGTTATTCAGACGGTCTGTAGAACCTATGGGAATATAAATGAATAATATCACCCAATTAGTTTTGGATTGAACCCGGGTCGAAGAAATGAAATACATTGAGCCCTATGGGACCTAATTTTTCAAACATTTTTTAAGCGGATTTAAAATTCCCAAATTGCTTCGAAAATTTTAGGTAATATTCAAATTGTTCCATAAAGCATATAAAAAAAAATTCAGCGACATATACTTAGTAGTTTTTTAAATAAAAATTAAAATAATATTAACACTTTTTATATGAAGCGATCACGTGACCATGATATGAAATGATCACGTAACCCACTTCAAAATGATATATGGCATCCATCTTGTCTCAAAATCGTGATTTTTAGAGTTCTTTTTAATTCATTTTGAATGTTGTATCCGTCCTAAAACCACTTTATTTTTATTTAAATTATGTGCATCTACATACTGAAACAACGCAATTACAATATATTTGAGTTTAAATGCTCACCCGAATTTGATTATTTTTACAACGAAGCATATTTTTCACCTATGTAAAATGTAAACAGCAAAATATGTAGAATGAGTTGTATTGGATTTGCTGTATTTCTTTAACACAATATCATTTAGTTCATGGAGTCTCCGTAGCTGATATGAATGAAATATTCATTAATTTTATAAAGAGAAGGACGATTTTTCTCTATGAAGTTTTACGCATAGAGTTTAATTACTTGTAGCTCCATGGTCTTAATTTTTAAATAAAATAAATTATTATAGTATTGTGATGAATGACATGAATGGGAAATTATTATGAATGAAATGCTGCTTTTATAGAGAGAGCCAGGCGTGTTATTTTTTCTATGACGTCATTTGAATGAATTTCAGTTGTTTTCGATGAAGTTTTCAAATATAAAAAATTATCGTAGAATTATGATAATTCTAAAATTATTTCCGAGGAATGTATCACATTTTAGAAATGTTTAAACCAGGCAATTTATATTTCAATGCCGTCATTTGAATGAATTTCATTTTTTTCGATGAAGGTTTAAGTTTTCAAATATAATAAATTAATGTAGTATTATGACAAGTTTTAAAATATTACCGAGGAATGTATTGCATTTTAGACATGTTTAAATAAAATTGCATTGCAGTTGGAAAGTGTTTCATAATCAATGCTTTAAGCATGTTTGATCTTTCTTGTTTTAATATTAAATTCACATCAAATTGCATTTGTAATAATTATGGTTGACGTTAATCATTATGTTTTTTCTTGTCCTCATACCAAAAAATTTCATTTGACCAAACCTTCTTCTAAACATCAACATATTTGGTTTTCGAATAATTGTAAAAACAATAATTCAAATTACAAAATTAAAAATCTGATGTGGGTAACACATGACTTTCCTTATATAATGCAATGAATTTACTACTTTTACAGTTAAAAAAAATGCTATTCTTATAGTAGATACTTATATTCTTTCCAAGATATTGAATTTTCTTCAATTAGTCGTCATTTTCATTGATTTAGCGTCATTTTTAACACTTTACAACAAAGTTGATAAGTGTTTATGACTTTGTTCATTCTGTCTGTCTGTTTAACACTTTACAACAAAGTTGATAAGTGTTTATGACTTTGCTCATTCTGTCTGTCTGTCTGTCTGTCCGTTAGCACGATAACTGCCGTAAAAATGACTTAATCAAAATGAAATTTTAGTATGTTGTTCAGACGTTCTGTAGGACCTATGGGAATATAAATGAATAATATCACACAATTAGTTTTGGATTGAACCCGGGTTGAAAAAATGAAATACATTGAGCCCTATGGGACCTAATTTTTCTAACATTTTTTAAGCGGATTTAAAATTCACAAATTGCTTCGAAAATTTTAGGTAATAGTCAAATTGTTCCATAAAATATATAAAAAAAAATTCAGCTAAATATATTCAGTAGTTTTTAAAAAAAAAATTAAAATAATAATTACACATCTTATATGAAACGATCACGTAACCATGATATTAAACAATCACATGACCCACTTCAAAATGAGATATGGCATCCATCTTGTTTCAAATTCGTGATTTTTTAAAGTTCTTTTTAATTCATATTGAGTGTTGTATCCATCCTAAAACTACTTTATTTCTGCTTAAATTCTGTGCATCTACATACTAAAACAACACAATGACAATATATTTGAGTTTAAATTCTCATTCAAATTTGATTATTTCTACAATTAAGCCTATTTTTCACCTATGTAAAATGTAAACAGCAAAATATGTAGAATGAGTTGTATTAGAATTACTGTATTTCTTTAACACAAAATAACTCAGTCCATGGAGTCTGCATGGCTGATATGAATGAAATATTAATTGATTTTATAAACAGAAGGACGATATTTTTCGATGAAGTTTTAAGCATAAAGTTTATGAATTGTAGCTCCATGGTTTTAATTTTTAAATAAAATAAATTATTATAGTATTGTGATGAATGAAATGGAGAAAGTTATGAATGAAATCCTGCTTTTATAGAGAGATCCAGGCGTGTTATTTTTTCTATGACGTCATTTGAATTAATTTCAGTTGTTTTCGATGAAGTTTTCAAATATAATAAATTATCGTAGTATTATGATAGATTTAAAAATATTACCGTGGAATGTATTGCATTTTAGAGATATTTAAACCACGCAATTTATATTTCAATGCCGTCTTTTGAATGAAGTTCATTTTTTTCAATGAAGGTTTAAGTTTTCAAATATAATAAATCAATGTAGTATCGTGATAAGTTTTAAAATATTACCGAGGAATGTATTGCATTTTCGACTTTTTTAAATAAAATTGCATTGAAGTTGGAAAGTGTTTCATAATCAATGCTTTAAGCATGATTGATCTTTCTTGTTATCTATTTGGCGAGATTTTCGTTAATTTATCGACAATTAAAAATGTCGCGAAGTTAGCGACATTCCGCCAAATTCGTCGCCAAAATCTCGCCAAGCGTTATAGACGGATAAATAAGTTATTCTTACAGCAGATAAATGATTATTGGCGCTGAAATACAAAAGTATTACTCAAAGTTTCTTTTTTCATGAACGGAACGAGCTAGTTCCACGAGAATGATGTCACCCAATTTATCACATAGTATTACATATTAAAAGTGAACATGTTTCTCAATAGGAAATATTTTTTTTTATTTTATATGACTTTTTGATAATTGTTTTGAAAAATGTGCAATATCTCGAGAACAGTCCATGTTAACGTTCTAAAATTTATGTCAATCGTTTTCTAATGAAAAATTACATAAGAAATGTCTATTTGCGTAACTTTATTAGCGGTTTTCATTTTTTGACGATTTTTTCAAAATTTTACTCGAAAATTTAGGGGGGGTTCTGAACATTCGATTACGATAAGATATTAAGATTATTATAAGATATTTTGAGTAATACATTTGTATTTGAACGCCAATAGTCATTTATCTGCTGTAAGAATAACTTATTTCTCCGTCCATAACGCTTGGCGAGATTTTGGCGACGAATTTGGCGGAATGTCGCCAACTTGGCGATAACTTTAATTGTTGCCAAATTAACAAAAATCTTGCCAAATTGATAAAATGACACTAAATCAATGAAAATGGTGATTAATTGAAGAAAATTCAATAGCTTGGAAAGAATATAAGTATCTACAGAAGAATAACATTTTTTTTAACTGTAAAAGCAGTAAATTCATTGCATTATATAAGGAAAGTCATGTGTTGCCCACATCAGATTTTTTGTATATTGTCTTTATTACACATGTATTTATTTGTGTTTTTCCTGGCCGTTCATTGAAACTGCGCCTTTGGGCGTGTTGGGCGGCCTGTGTAATAATAATAAAAATAAAATTTTAACTTGGCTTGGACAGCCCAGTGGTTAACGAGCGAGGATTATACTTGGACGACCCGAGTTCGATTCCCGGTTTTTCCCAAAGTCCCCGTATTCACGCGGAGTACTGGTACGTTAAATATGTGGGTCCGTAAGTCCTTCCGAGATATTGATGGTAGGGGGGAGGGAGCTACCGTCCCTATGAATACAACATCCATTGGGTTCTGGTTAATATTAGGTAGCACTTCCTGGTCGTCTAAACAGATATCTTACACCTTCGAGTAGGTCGAACGGTCTGGATTGAAGAAGAAGAAGAATCCTCTTAACACAAGGCGGTTGCTCAGATACTATAAGAGTTTTGTATATATATATATATATATATTTATAAATATATATATATGTCATAAAAACGTATAATACAAATTGCACATGAAAAGAAACAAGACATAAAATCGTACTGCTTCTCATTAATGTCGAGTATTATAGAATAGAAAAATCTACAATTAAAATATCATAAAGGAAGGGGAAAAGCCAACAGGGAAAATTGAAAAGACCTAAGGGGATTTTGACCCCTAGTTCTCGGTTATAGTCGACTTTTACTCCATAGGAAACACTCGAAAATTACCTGTGGCCATTTTCTAGAAAAGCGTCAAAGCAAATGACGTACACGCAACAAGAACAAGGAACCGAAAGACATAAATCTAGATATTCCTAAGACAGGATGTACTGCATCACTCAGTAAGTCTCCGGTCTAACTAAAAAAAACAATTTTTTTTTTAGAAATTCGACTTTATTCATCAACATACTCTCCTTCAAGAGTGATACATACATTCCAACGCTCTTCTAACTTTTCGATGCCTTTTATGTAGAACGATTTGCCTTTGCTCTCAAAATAGGCCTCAGTTTCGGCAATCACTTCTTCATTTGATTCAAATTTCTTTCCCTGGAGCATCTTTTTAATGTCTTCAAAAAGCCAGTAGTCGCTGGGGGCCAGATCTGGAGAGTACGGTGGATGAAGAAGCAATTCTAAGCGTAATTCATATAATTTAACCATCGTTTTCTTCGACTTGTGACACGGGGCATGTCTTGTTGTTTTTGGTCCGGTGTGAGCAAACGCGGCATCCACTTCGAAAGCAACTTACGCATGCTCAAATTTTCGTGTAAAATTGTAAACACACTACCTACTGATATCTTTAAGGTATCAGCTATCTCACGCAACTTCACTGTATGGTCTTTCAAAACTATTTTGTGGACTTTTTTATGTTTTCCCGAACAACTACCGATTTTGGGCGACCAGAGAGTTCAGCATCATCGGTGTTTGTACGACCGCGTTTAAATTCAGCATACCAGTCAATAATAGTTGATTTCCCTGGTGCAGAGTTTCCATAACACTTATCAAGCCACTGTTTGGCTTCAACAGTATTTTTCCCCATCAAAAAACAATGTTTAATCAACACACGCAATTCTTTTTTATCCATTGTTTTGAAAATTACAAAACTGGGGTCACTAAAACCACTGTAACCTGTAAACTAATTGTCAGAATGTCATAAAATTTTGACACGTATCGTTTGAAGGCTGGTACTATCCAGAAATCATACGGGTCTGTCAACAATGTTGCCATATATGTGCCAGACTGGAGACTTATTGAGTGAACTGTTTGCTATTAAAACCACAAAATCAAACCATCATCATACAAGTATAACAACTGATCAACCAAGTTCCTGCAGTATGAAGAGAAAAGAGGGTGAAGTGTAGGGGGTCATCTGAAACGTTGCCATTTATAATTCGAATCAAATATGTTGCCAAAATCTCTTTTAAAAGCATTGTCAGATTTATTGTGAAAGGTATTATAATAATGCCGAAGAAATTCGAGGGGATAGTTTTGTTTGATAGCCTCCTTTAAAAAAATTCCATCACTGATTATACGATCCTTATTATACATATGCATACGAGCATTACGTATGTATGCAATCGCTACTGCGCTTACAGATCTAAGGGGGGGGGGGATATAGAAATTTTTATTTAAAGCCCTGTTGAAACTTCCTTTTGCCATCCCTTATTACGCAGAAACGAAAGATAATTTGATACTTTCAACTTCATGAGAAACCTACGCGCGTTTCTCAGCTTTTTCAAGTATGTACACCACACACACACCCGCGCGAGAATTGTCTGCTATCTGCGAATCCATGACAACGTCTTTCGCGGACCTTGGAGTCGGAGAGATAGGGGACACTTCTTTGATTACAGATACCAACCACTTTTTGGCACCTCAAAACACGGGTATGTATTTCATTCTTTCTTACGTTAATTAACGGATACATATTTAGCCGCAGTGTTGAAGGAGAGATCATTTGCTATACTCTAAATAGATCCTTGTTTCGAAATGTGCTCTTGTTCAATTATTAGCTACTGAAATGTATACTCATGGTTACAGCTACCTAAATAATATTTTGGGTTACATTGGCTATTAATTTGGGGTAAATCAATTTTGATACACATTATTTTGAATTGAGCTGCGTAATGATCTAGACAATCAACTTTGTTGATATTAAGTGTACATGCAACAAAGGTGATAGTTTGCTTATGTGTGTACCCGCAACGCTCTTTGACCTTGAATAATACGAAGCATGAACCAGCTTTTTACTTTATTTCTTCTACAATATTTCATTTTGAGCTGAAATTTAGGAAAATGCAGAAATGTTCCGACCAACTACCGATATGAATTTGAATATGGATGCGACCGATGCAATATCATTAAGAGAAGCAATTTTACGTTTTATAGCTAACAACTTATTAGAAAAGATGTGGATCTAGCCTTTCTTGAGATATCAATTTTTCTTTTTAAATAAGTAAGCAACATTGAAATACCACCATTATTGGAAAAAGACATTTTAGATTTTCGCAAAAGAAAGCTTAAATCCAATACTTTGTATTTTAATAGTATTTACTTTTCATAATTTGTCAAACTGTTGAGATTCCCATTTTGTAACATCGCTTTAAAGATCAATTCCTCTAATGGTAATATACAGATTTGTTGAGCTAATTTGCTTGTCTTTACTTTATGGCAATTGTAATATGTTTTGCTTGAGGTTAAATAATTTAGATATTTAAGATTTATTTATTTACTGTTTTTAAATATAGAAATTTTGCATATTTTTGTTTACTTTGAAATTATTTAAATATTTATGTTATTGAAGCGTGTGTTAATTATGTGCTATGTGTATCTTTTAAAATTCAAAATGTCTAAGCACTTTAAATTGAAATGATTTTACTTACATTTAGAAATTTTAAATAAATTTAAATATTAATGCAGCTGCTGGGATGTGCCTATGTTTTAATATATGATCACTAAAGCGTGGAAGTAACCTTGCACTGTGAAAATGTTTCTAACTGAGGAAATTTAAACTCTTTAACTAAAATATAAAATTAGCAGAAGACAGAGCGAATGAGATGGTGAACTTAATGCATTAACGAATAAAAAAATTAAAAAGTAATCTAAAGGAAACAATCGGTTCTACAGCTGAATGAGCTAACTTCCTCAAGTAACAAAGGAAACATTTAACCTTTTCCTTCACTTAGGCTTGGATGGCAATTCACTTTAGTTTGGTAACGAAAAGTAACTCTTAGTTTTCTCATTTCTATATAATTGTTTCTCAATGGCAGTGCCATCCATTATGTATCAAGTGTATAACTCTCGATTAACAAAAACTGTTCTTGTTTTGGCTGAGGTGGCTGCTCTGTCTATTTTATCTAAATAAAGCAGGCTGCTCTTTGCCTCCGAAATAGGTAGGTATCTATAATAAACTTTTTTGCTGTATTATCGAAGTATTATTTTTCAATGTTTTTATTTCAGTAGTTTGAGCGTTATTTTTAATATGTTTTCTTAATATGGGCACTTCAGTGCAAAATGAATTGTTTACGACTGTAAAATTTCAAAGAAAATGTATAATCTTTTCGAAGTTGTTTAGTATAGTCTAACTCGAACTTTCAATATTCGCGTACACCATTGATGTAATCGTTGTACCCGTTTTATACATTAATCATTTTGGCGTGAAGATTGATTAATTAATGTACCCATTCGTCGTATCTGGGAGCTTGATTTTTTATAGTTTGGCCTTTTGTATAACAGTATTTTGATTCTTTTAACTCGATGTGATATTTAAAATATTTGCTCAAACTGCTATCTTCAATTATCGGAAAATAAAAATACTTTGTTAGTAACAACATAAGGCACCACCAGCAACATAATATTTCGTTATTAATGGCATAAAATATCAAAGACAGCATGCGATTTCCTTAATATTAGCAAAAGACATCAACATAAGCATAAGACTTTGTTAGTAACAGCATAGTTATATGCCTGCGTAGCAGGCGTTATGAAAGGGCTCGCAAAGGAGTTACTTAGATAACTGAGAGGTAGCGAATAGAGGGTGGAGTCAGATTAACAGATTAACCACCTATAAACACCGACCCGAAAGTTTACAGTAATTACAGCCTCTGGTGGAGGAATATCTGCCAAAGACAGAAAACAAAACTTAATGCCAAGATGAAAATAATAAACAATTATATACAATATGTTTGTCCATACTATATACAGATAGTATTTTGCAAATATTTCACATCTATAAACACTTATGTGCAGAACTGTTTTAAATGGGAGCAACGATATATATAAAAATATTTCTAAAATTGGTTATTACATATACAAAATGCCACGAATAATTTTCAAAGATATATACATATATATGTACAAAATATATATATACAAAACTACTTATGCAAACATACATACAAAACTATATATACAACATATACACACAAATCTCACAGATTACCATGGCTTTCAATACCACATTGATACATACAAAGCCCAGTAATGATATTTGCTATGATTGAAACAAATGTGAATTTAAAAGTAATTTGATTGCAGTATATATGACAAAATTTACAAGTACTACGAATAAATATGCAATAAACAGTGAGCGAATGTATGTGGGGTTACCAGTAATAATTCACAAGATATGTTCGTTTTCCTGTAGGAATTGAATTACAGATTTCATTCTCTGTTTAGTCTAGTTATTACCTAGAAGGTTTTTGGCAAATATTGGCATATGTTGTCTACTGGGCTTTTTAAGGTGATAGTTCTTTGCAAGTTGGCAGTCAAATACGATATGTTTCGGAGATCCTATTTCACCACATATACAGTTTTCGGTGTCTTTATTTTGGATTTTGTAAAGATAGGTTGGAAAACAGCCATGCCCCGAGAAAAACTGTACCAATTCTCTGCTGCTGCAAATCAGTTGCTCTTGAGATACTCTGGAAATATAGTTGAAAGTTTCTCTTCCCTTCTCACTTTTATTCCACTGCTGTTGACACTCTTTTATGATATTAATATTTAGATGTGACCTTAGCGATGAACAGGGATATGGTAAGTTTGTGTAATCTGAACAGAGATATCTGACTTAGCCTCAGAAGTTAGGCAATCTGCAATTTCATTTTCCAGAACACGCGAGTGATCTTTAACCCATTCTATAAAAAACTTTTAATAGATGCTGTTGGTTATGATAGTTATAATTTGATGAGCTATCTGATTCTTCATTTGATATTACTTAAGAGTTTCGATATTCGATAGACTGTCAGAGAAAATAATGAAATTTTTATGCAAACTTGTGGTAGCTCAAAATACAGCATTCTTTATTGCGAGCAGCTCTGCCTGGAAGACGTTATTTTCATAGCGTAGACGAGTTGACCATTTGTGAGCACACATCCCATCGTAAAAAGCACAGTAGGCTGATGCTGTTCCAAAATCAGTTCCAGAGACTTCGGTATAAATATTTATGCAATATTTAATTACGTTTAAATATTTATGCAATATTTAATTCCGTATAAATATTTCTAACAAAGTGTAAGCGAATGTCACCTATTGCTGGGTTCGTGAACCAGGTAACCGTTTTTTGTTCGTAATCCATGTGGTCATAATAAAGATTATTCCAATGTATTGTTTGTTTTAGGCGTGTTACTTGCGCTATGATGGCTTCTTTTTGTGCTGTCAATGTTATTGAGGGATACCGGTAAGCATTTGTAGCGTTATTGTAGATGTTAGGCGATAAGCCCATGAAATCTGTAGAAGAACTATCCTTTGAACCCATTCTAGTGTTCTCTTTGCATGAATGTTCAAGCCTAAAGCCCAACTACTCGCAGCATAGCACAAGATCATTTCTGTTACTGATAGATACCATGTTTTTAAGATCTTAGAATTTATGCCCCACCCAGATGGTGCTAGTCTTCTGACATTATGAATTTGTCAGCCAATCTTTGAGTGTAGGTTTTCTATATGTGGAATACAAGATAGATGTTTATCAATTATAATTCCAAGATACTTGATTTGGTTTCGTCTTGGTATGCTAACACCTTTAATCTTGAAGACAGGCTTCCTTTTCATCTGAGATAGTCTTTCTACCACTAAAGCTGAAGTTTCTGTTCATAAAATTGATAGTTGAAGCACCTCACAAAGATCTGAAATCCGGCATTAGTTGTATCTTCCAGTAGTCTACGTGAACTGCCTCCTGATATCAGTATAAAGGCATCTGCATACGCCAAAAACTGTATTCCTGAAATACTGAATTTATTAAGAACGATATAAGCCATTATTGACCAAAGGGTCCTAAGCAAGACCCTTGTGGAAACCCCCATAGACTTGAATATATTTCCAAGTTGCTCCTGAATTAAGTCTAATTGCCCTTTCTTTCAGATAACTAATGATATTCTGTAAATAAGATGGACAATTTATCTTTTGCATTTGTTTTAATACAATGGACCAGTTCATGTTATCAAAAGCACATTTTATATCAAATGATTCTAAGGCTGTGTTGTTTCTTTTGGATATATTGTCTTCTATACATGACAGAGCGTATGCCAGCGCTGTTGCAGTAGAGTGACCCTTTCAGAAGCCATGTTGATGTTTGCTCATAAGACCTTTCAGCTCTAGAAAGTGCACTCCTATGAATTATTTTTTCTAATACTTTTGACAATGTTGGTAGAAGATATACCGGCCGATACAGTAGCATTTTAAAAATAGAATTAATTATTATAAAAATTGTTAACTATTTTCTTTTACTTTTTCATACTATTGTATAAAGAGTTGTTTACCAAAAAACTTTGAATTTGAGAATTTGACGATTAAGCACGTCTTAAGAATCCGTTGAGTACCTTTGGAAGATATTCGTTTGTTAGTGTGTGTGTGTACTACTCTAGCTCAAAATATGGAATTTCATGAAGTTTGGTTGCCGAGTTACCCTGGTGGTGATTAAGTTTTTGTACAATTAAGGAAACTGCCTCCATTATTCGAAATGACTCACAATAGCGAGACAAAATCTAAAATTGAGAACTAAATATTGTTAAATGTATTAATTAATGCGTAAATAATTAATATGAAGAAACTTGATATCACTTAATATATTTTTCTTTTGGACGGATACTCTTTCTTCTCTATACTTACAATGTTATATTAAGCTTCACATCGTCGCAATATCTAGTTTTGATGTGAAGAATATCTGGTTGTGATTTATCCGGCTGAAATCAGAGCATAACGAAAAATCTAAACACTTTATGCGCTTATATCACCGAAACTAATAGATGAAAAAAAAGCAAGCAATTTATACTTGTTTGTTTCGGGAATAGGGTACCATTCTCATGAATGGTACCCTATTCTAGTTTTGGGGTAATAGGGTACCATTCTCATGAATGGTACCCTATTACCGAGAAAATTCCCATATATATACCGAGAAAAATAACCCATATACTGAGAAAATTTCAAATTTCAATAGTATAATATTTTGAACTTTTTTTTACGAAAAAGAAAAGGTTTTTATCTGAGTAAGTTGTTGCTTCACTTTGTTTACTTTCACTCGAAATATCTTCTAAACTATGAAATATAGATATAAATTGTAAGGGATAAAAATGTTCAATAGGGAATTCAATTTCTAAATTAATAATCTGTTCTTACAAAGTTCTTATAGTATTTGAGTAATCTCTAATGAATGCAAAGCCGAATTTAGACGCTACCTCCGAGATACAAAGCCGTAGTACTCAGGAGACATGGTTTTGTGTCGTCACAGCTACTAAGCGGACGCAGTTAATACAGAACCGTTGAGACTGCAGGATATAATTCTAGTTAAATTGCTCTTTAAGGGGACGGTGGACGTTGAAATTTTTTTATTTATTTATTAACTTAAAAACATGAAAATTTGTATAAACATTCCTCTTAACTTTACCATATAAAATATCATTATTTTTTTTCAATTTTGTTATAATTTTGCATTTTTTTTAATTAAATTTTTTTTAACGAAAATTTGAAAATGCTCCTTGCGTGTCATTTGTTCACATTTTTGATTAATTTTACGTTATAATCACTCAAAAACACATTATGAATACATTTGGGTATTCCATTTTTAAGCTTAATTTTCATCATTTAATTAGGTTCTTATTCACTTTTAATTACCTTAACAAACTCCAATTATAAAATGCATACCCAGTTTCATTAAAAAGTATGAAAGGTGTCTTCTTGCCAAATTGCATGCATCTCAAACAAAAATTAAGACGCACGGAGTATTTTAAAAATGTAAAACTTTTGATAATTCCGTTTCGAAAAAAAAAAAAATGCATTTAACCTTTTGTCATTTAACCAAAGCAGAGCCGACAGAAGCAGAAGCGTTTCTGTCTAGCAGAGCCGACAGAAGCAGAAGCGTTTCTGTCTAGCAGAGCCAACAGACGCGTTTCTATCTAGCAGAGTCGACAGAAACGTTGCACCTGCTAGCAGGTGCAACGTTTCTGTCGGCGATTTCCATGGACGCCAATGCCTGCAAAAGGGGGTCGAACTGTTTAGGATAGGGCATGTTAAATACCTGTCTTTTTGGGAGGTTCTTCGTTTGGGATGGACGCTGTCCCACCCGTAAGCAAAAGGTTAAATGTGTAATATAATGTTATATATTTAAAAAAAACTATTTTTAGTCGATTTTTGCTCATTTCAACGCCTACTGTCCCCTTAAAATATAGGACGGGTCATAAAAGTTAACCCCCTGTAACTTTTTCAAAAGTAAAATTTGCATAACATAGCGAGTTGTTATTCAGTGACAACGATTAAGACAGCGGGGTCCTAGCGTTGCCACCGATCTCGGAGGTAACGACACTAGGGACAGAATTTTTTCTGGCCCCTCCACCACGCCCACTGTCCCAGTATCAGCAAGGAAAAAATAAAAATATTTTACTTATCCATGTTCGTATTTATACACAGACAAAGAAATCTGATGCGGACAACACATGACTTTTCTTACATAACGCAATGGCTTTATTTCTTTCAAAATAATGGGATGTGCAAGATCCACAGTACAATGATTTTGGAATTGAGTTAACACCATGTAAATTAAAATTGGACGCTTTTGGCGACTTACTAGTCCAAAAGAAGGATTTATTCATACGCACGTTCAAAATCAAATGCGAATTGACATTTAATTGATATTAATTGCACGAAATAATTTATTATTGGCGAATTGAGCGTTAGAATGCAAAAACTATTATAAAAAGTATCTTAAAAAAACTGCCATTTATTTTACGGGATATTAATTATAACTGTCTATTCATTTTGATAAGGATTTTGTTTTATTTGCTACCCAGACTGTCCGACTTACCCGAAAGTGTAAGGTATAAAATGATGCGGGTTGCACGTGAGTATGAATAAGGGATTCTATTCCGGCTAATAAGTTGCCAAATGCTCTTAATTTCAATGTACGTGGTTTCTTTTCAATGTCCATTAAATGAAGCGTGGGCTCGACTTTTTCATACCAGAATTCACCTTTTTTCAAATTCTGCGAGAAAAAATTTGAAAAATCGATATCGTGGGTCCAAATGATTACAACTATAGCGTGTTACCATTCACTTTAAAGGGCTTGAAAAAAGCTTTCGGTTAATACTATACTCGACAATGTACCCTCCCCCCCGGGGGGGGTAACTTAGCCCGCAAGTGGGGATAATGATATTATGAACAAAAACATTTGTATCGCGGCTATTTTTCACAACAATGATTGAAACTATGAAGTCTCATGATCATTATAGCACAAATAAGCCATTTTATGCATGATTTTGTTGAATTTTGTCCTATGCTGCCATGTTAAAAAAATATAAAATTTAGAATAAAATTCAAAGTTTTCGATCGAATTTAAAAAAAATTCTATCTAGTTCAAGATTTTTTGATAACAAAACCATATATAAAGTTTCGTGAAAACAAGAAATCGACCACAGACATTAGATAGACAGACAGACAGACGGATCACTCCAAAAATAGTCAGAACGTGTTCATAACTTAAAGCATGTATTGGCATCAAAAAATCTCGAAATTGAAAATTTTCGGAGAAACAGCACTTTCTCAACACTACGTATGAGAAAGTAAAAATATTGTGGCGTGGAATTTGTACACCGTTATTTTGCTGTGGAAAAAGGAAAGTAATCGCATTATGTAGGGAAAGTTATGTGTTGCCCACATCAGATTTTATCTTAATCGTGATCGCTCTTCATTTTATAACTGAACAAATACCGAGTCATTTAAAGAAAATTTTGTAACTGGAAATTTTAATAAATTTTCTCAACGTTTTAATTCATCCAATATTGAAAGAATGAAGTTTCGAGTAAGAAAAACAATGAAAGCGTTATCAAAACTAATGGCATTAGTCATGCATTTAGCACTTTTACAGAAAACCAGTACACGTCGTTCTAAAAACAGCTTTGTGGAGATAAAATACGTGAAGAAAATGACGCAATTTCAACGTAATACAGATAACACATTGTGTAAAATCGTTTCTCAAAGTCGATATACAGAAGAATGAAAGGAGAATTTTGTACTTTTGGTGGAAATTGTGAAAAAGGCAACTTGTTCTTATTTGATTGACACATCAATGAAATATTCCTTGAGGAAAAAATATGTCCATTTTCTTCATTTATTAATCTAATTAGATGTACAACCGTTTATTGCACGGAATGTATAATTTAAAGAAACTTAGTCTCCTATTGGTGGCGAATTTTTAATATTTGTAGTCTTTATTGTCGAAATTTTATAATAATTCTCATAAAAACGAAGTTCTGAGATAATAAAGAGATAGATAGTAGCACAACTTACAATTTTATTTATATAAACAACTAGAAGGTTTTCCCGTCATATGACCGAATTAAAAATTTGCAAAGCATTGCCTCGGATGCCGCAGGCGGACACCCAACCTTGTACAAGGCATTGGTGTAGGCAACATAAAAGTCCGCTGCGTGTTTGCTTTTACAAACAGTTGGAAATATCAGCTCGAGAAAGCACGCTCAGGTGCTTGACAGTGCATACTGGCTACGGCATACGCAGACACCTGGCTGATTAAAATATTATTCAGTTTTGGGGTTCTTTGATTTTGTTTTATAAATTTGTATAGTTCAACTTATGTCCGTCCAATCATAATTTTTATCTATGTACACAATCACTTTATCCATTTTTAACACTTTACAACAAAGTTGAAAAGTGTTTATAACTTTGTTCATTCTGTCTGTCTGTCTGACCGTTAGCACGATAACTGCCGTAAAAATGACTTAATCAAAATGAAATTTTAGTATGTTGCTCAGACGGTCTGTAGAACCTATGGGAATATAAATGAACAATATCACTCAATTAGTTTTGGATTGAACCCGGGTCGAAAAAGTGAAATACATCGAGCCCTATGGGACCTAATTTTTCAAACATTTTTTAAGCGGATTTAAAATTCACAAATTGCTTCGAAAATTTTAGGTAATATTTAAATTGTTCCATAAAATATATAAAAAAAAATTTAGCGAAATATATTCAGTAGTTTTTTAAATAAAAATTAAAATAATAATTTCACCTCTTATATGAAACGATCACGTGACCATGATATGAAACGATCACATGACCCACTTCAAAATGATATATGGCATCCATCTTGTTTCAAAATCGTGATTTTTTAAAGTTCTTTTTAATTCATATTGAGTGTTGTATCCGTCCTAAAACTACTTTATTTTTGCTTAAATTCTGTGCATCTACATACTGAAACAACGCAATGACAATATATTTGAGTTTAAATGCTCCTCTAAATTTGATTATTTCTACAACTAAGCCTATTTTTCACCTATGTAAAATGTAAACAGCAAAATATATAGAATGAGTTGTATTAGAATTTCTGTATTTTTTTAACACAAAATAATTTAGTCCATGGAGTCTGCATGGCTGATATGAATGAAATATTAATTGATTTCATAAAGAGAAGGACGATTTTTTTCGATGAAGTTTCAAGCATAGAGTTTAATTTTTTGTAGCTCCATGGTCTTAAACAAAATGTTTAAATAAAATAAATTATTATAGTATTGTGATGAATGAAATGAATGGGAGAAAGTTATGAATGAAATCCTGTTTTTATAGAGAGATCCAGGAGTGTTATTTTTTCTATGACGTCATTTGAATTAATTTCAGTTGTTTTCGATGAAGTTTTCAAATATAATAAATTATCGTAGTATTATGATAATTCTAAAAGTATTACCGAGGAATGTATAACATTTTAGAGATGTTTAAACCAGGCAATTTATATTTCAATGCCGTCATTTGAATGAAGTTCATTTTTTTCGATGAAGATTTAAGTTTTCAAATATAATAAATTAATGCAGTATTGTGATAAGTTTCAAAATATTACCGAGGAATGTATTGCATTTTAGACTTGTTTAAATAAAATTGCATTGAAGTTGGAAAGTGTTTCATAATCAAGCTTTAAGCATGATTGAGCTTTCTTGTTATCTATGTACATAATCACTTTATATATTTTGATCTATGTACACAATCACTTTATCTATTTTGATCTATGTACACAATCACTTTACTATATTTGTCCATGTACACAATCACTTTATCGATTTTTATCTATGTACACAATCACTTTATCTATTTTCATTTATGTACGCAATCAGGTTTTGAGTTCTTTCAGCTCGTTTTATAAACTTGTATTTTTCAAATTATGTCCGTAAAGTATAAATATTTAACTATGTACACAATTACCTGGATTGATGGTAAAGGTCTGCGTTTCTCTTTTCTTTCATTAGCCTTCTGCGATTGGAGTGTGTGTGTTGTATTTATGAGATAAACTTCGCTAACTTCCAGGTAATTGATGACTTTTTTTATTCTTGCTAGTATTGATGAGTTTTTCAGAACTTTGTCAGTCCAGAGGACCATGCTGTCTGTTACTGGTACTCTTACCATGGTATACCTGTGCGTCAGTGGACAGTATGATATGTAGTGAAATGGGTCTCCGACATCCCCACAGACACAATAGACCGTGCCGCTCTTATCTACCTTATATAGGAAGGTCGGAGATGGGCCATGTCATGTGTAAAACATTGTTGTTTCTCTGTTTGTAGGCTGTCTGTCTGTTCTGACTTGTGATGTAAATGGGTGTATTTTACGACCCTTTTCTGATGCCGTTCAGCGTTTTTGCCACTTTTCATATGGTATTGCTTTAGGTCCGTCTTAAGGCTTAAAGTCGGGAGTTTGACACTGGTATGAATTATATCTCCAGGATGTTCCGTTGGATGGGTTTATGGAATCAGCGGATGGGTTTATGGAATCAGCGGGTGGGTTTATGGAATTAGCGGATGGGTTTATGGAATTTTTTTTCGTGGGTGTTTTGTGATATTTTAAACTGCTGAAGAGAAGTGAACATTGGATGGCACGTCAATTTTAATATATCTTAATGTAAAAATTGGAGGGATTTAAAATGCACAAAAAGTATATATTTTTAAAAATTTGTCTGTTCGTCGTATGGACTCTTTTCAAAGTTTGTTTAGAAAAAGAGAATTTTTCGATCTTTCCGGTGGTGTTAGGATGGAAACTCTGTGATATTTTAGGTCGCTAAAGAATCAATTTGCGTAAATATCGGTCTAAATCGGACTAAAACATAAAATAACTATTAAACTAATGTTTAAAAAATAACCCCTAGAAGCAGCTACTCGGATCCTGAAGTATATGTGTACCAAATTTCTAGTCGTACGACGCTTAGATTTCCTGCTACAGATTGACACACACACAGACATCTTCCTTTATTATGTAAGATTCTACTTATGCTTTACGGTTACTGTAATTGGATTTTATCTGTTGTTTCTACTCAAATTCCATTCGAAGCAGTTCATCGTCCGTGAGATACTGCGTTCACAGACAGACGAACGCATTTACATTCAGACACACGAATACAAGCATCACTTCGAAAATGTTCAATTTAAGTTTAAGAATGTTCAAATTATGCAAATCGTTGAAAACTCGCATTCAGATTTTTAACCTCTACGCAGTACTTTCCCTATACATTTTACTGTGTATGTAAGGAGAGAAATAATAACAGATAAATATTATCTGTATATAAATAAATTTATATTTATATTTCTTCCTTTTTCAGGTTATATGACCAAAAGGATTGCACTCAACCATGACTATCATTAGCATCAGCGTGCTGATTCTTGCCGTTCACTGTTTCTACAGCACTGCTGCTCCCCCAGCAGCTACTCCCCCAGCTGATTCTTTAAGTATACTCTGTGAAACAGTGTGTGTTTGTGAAAACAATGTTGATGAAGGACTCGTTAAACTAGACTGTTCAAGAGTGTATCTATCGATAATACCACAGGTTTCAGAATGGCCAAGTAACATAACTCACTTAGACTTAAACAGCAACGACATTACTAAGCTGGATATAGAACTTGCCCATAGCACCCTTCGAGTTCTGGATTTAGGCCACAACAAAATTTCTTCTGTAATACAACCCGCATTTGGAGGACTCAGAAGCTTGAAGTACTTGAATTTAGCTGGCAATGACATCGAAAACTTCGATGGAAATGGGTTTTATGGCCTCGATCAACTGAAATCTCTGAATTTGAGCAGCAATGCCCTCCGCTTTCTTCCTGATCAGCTGTTCTACCACTTCATCGGCTTGCAGGAACTTTCTTTGTCTGATAATCCACTAGTACATTTAGATCCTATACATTTCAATAGAATGGTTGGTCTAAAATGGCTTGACATTTCGAACATCGATGCATATGCATTAGATCCGAAGATTTTCCACACGACTGGACAGTTAGAGTTTTTGGATTTGTCTGCCAACGAATTCTATAACGTTCCAACAGATGCCCTGAGGAGTGCTAAGAATCTGAAGCATTTGAAACTGAGTGAAAACCCAATCGTCAAGCTGAGTAAAACATCTTTTACCAAACTGGCAACTTTAGAAGTTCTTGAACTTAATTATTTGGAGAAGTTAAAGCATATAGAAGAGGAGACATTTTCAGAGCTGTCGAATTTAAGGATTCTAGAGGTAAAACATAATCGTCAATTGGAGTATATAAATCCAAAGGCATTTTATGGAATGTTTAACGAGACAAGACCAGTCTTAGAAGAGCTTGATCTACAAGGAAACCGACTTCGAAATCTCCATGAGTCGATGGTGCCTTGTGCTCGCTTAAGAAAGTTTAACGTGCAGCAAAATCCCTGGAACTGTGACTGTTTGTTAAGATGGTTCAAGGATTGCGAAATACAAAAGATATACGCAGCAGATTTAAAGTAAGTTTTTTACTTAATTTCGTTTGCTATATTTATGAGTATTGAACATCTCTGATATAATTTCATTTCTATTTTAAGGCACAATAGACATAAGGAGTTCGTCAACTATTTAGTGAATTTTTAAAGTGAACAATGTCACAGGCAAATTAGACTGATGTGTCGCATTAGTGATGTGCCGCATTAGTCCAAGTTAGATTCTAGCGATGTGTTACATTAGTGCAAATCATATTAGGGATGAAGTACTCATCAAATAGTTAGTTAATTTCTAAACTGAATTTTTAATTTATGTCATATAAAGTCATTTGAGGAGGTTGATGTTAATGATTTTATTTTTTACTTTCCCCTTCAATACACAGCAATGTATAGATAACAAAAATTTGATGTGGGCAGCACATGACTTTCCTTATATAATGCAATGAATTTACTACTTTTACAGTTTAAAAAAATGTTATTCTTGTAGTAGATATTTATATTCATTCCAAGATATTGAATTTTCTTCAATTAGTCGTTATTTTCATTGATTTAGCGCCATTTTTATCCATTTGGCGAGATTTTCGTTAACTTGGCAACATTTAAAAATGTTGCCAAGTTGGCGACACTCCGCTAAATTCTTCGCCAAAATCTCGCCAATCATTATGGACGGAGAAATAAGTTATTCTTACAGCTGATAAATGACTATTGGAGTTCAAATACAAAGGTATTACTCAAAGTAGCTTTTCTCGTGAATGGAACGAGTTAGATCCACGAGAATGATGTCATCAAATTTATCGCATGATATTACATGTGAAAAGTGAATATGTTTCTTAACAGTTAATATTTTTTTTAAATTTATGGGATTTTTTGACAAATTTATTTGAAAAATGTGCAATATCTCGAGAACGGTTCATGCTAGCGTTCTAAAGTTTATGTTAATCGCTTCTAAGAAAAAATTACATAAGAAATGTCTATTTGCGTAACTTTATTAAAGGTTTTGATTTTTTGATGATTTTTTAAAAATTTAACTCGAAAATTTAGGGGGTTCTGAACATTCGATTGTGTTTTAAAACAATAGGCTTCCAGTATTCATGGATCGTGATTTTTGTGCCAAATTTCTTTCAAATCGCTCAATTCGTTCGTGAGATATCGTCTCCACAGACTCACTGACACACACACGCACACACGATTCGTGATCACGCACGCATGTTCGATTCGTGATCAGGGATGCTTGAAACTTGCTCACCCGTCGAAAACTCGAATTCGAAATTTCGCCCCCGTCACAATACTTTCCTTATATATTATGTATATAAAGAAAGTAATAATAAAATTATCTCCAAAAAAACTATCTTTAGCGTGACGTCTGATGTCTGTCTATGCAATGTACGTATCCACTCTAGCTGAAAAATTAATTGATCAGATTTCACAAAATTTGATAGATGAGTCACTTGTGGATGACCCTAGTGCTGATAAGATTTTGGTACAAATCGGAAAAAGAAAGAACCTGCCTTATTTAGCATAAATCTTCAAAATTCAAAATAAAAGACTACGTATTCTCAAATGCATCAATTAAATGCTTGTTTTATACGTAATTTTTGACGATAAAAGTAATAAGACCGACCCTATTACTCTACTAGGATGAGCCGTTCCAAATATTTCAGTTTTTCACATTTTCAAGACGACGTCTTTGGAAACACGCGCAATTACCAACTGAAAACGGAATTGAACTAAAACTGCAAATTCAGTGCAATTTCAAATAATTAAGAGTGTTATTTTATGCAATTAAACTGATAATGAATGAATTATGAAAGAAATTATGAAAGATGAATGAATTAGGAAAGAAAAAAATCTGATGTGGGCAGCACATGACTTCCTTATAAAATGCAATGAATTTACTACTTTTACAGTAAAAAAAAATAGATTATTATTATAGTAGATATTTATATTCTTTCCAAGATATTGAATTTTCTTCAATTAGTCGTTACTTTCATTGATTTAGCGTCATTTTTATCAATTTGGCGAGATTTTTGTTAATTTGGCAACATTTAAAAATGTCGCCAAGTTGGCGACATTCCGCCAAATTCGTCGCCAAAATCTCGCCAAGCGTTATGGACTTAGAAGTAAGTTATTCTTACAGTAGATAAATGACTATTGGCGTTCAAATACAAAAGTATTACTCAAAGCATCTTTTTTCATGAATGGAACGAGCTAGATCCACGAGAATGATTTCACAAATTTATCGAATGGTATTACATATGATAAGTGAACATGTTTCTCAATAGGAAATATTTTTTTTATTTTGTACGATTTTTTGATAATTGTTTTGAAAAATGTGCAATATCTCGAGAACGGTGCATGTTAGCGCTCTAAAATTTATGCCAATCGTTTTCTATTGAAAAATTACATAAGAAATGTCTATTTGCGTAACTTTATTAGAGGTTTGGATTTTTTGACAATTTTTTTAAAATTTCACTCGAAAATTTAGGGGGGTTCTGAACATTCGATTGCGTATAAAAACAATAGGCTTTCAATGTTTACGGATTGTAATTTTTTTACTAAATTTCATTCGAATCGGTCTATTCGTTCGTCAGTTATCGTCTCCACAGACTCACTGACACACACATACACACACACAGACATCACTTCAAAAATGTTTGATTCGTGATCAGGGATGCTTGAAACGTGCCCTCCCGTCGAAAACTCAAATTCGAATTTTCGACCCCGTCACAATACTTTCCGTATACATTATTGTATATAAGGAAAGTAAAAAGAGAAAATGAATTTCAGTCTATGGGGAAAGTCATGTGTTTCCCCACATCAGATTTTTATATATCACCTTTATAGTTTTTTTTTTCATTTTATATTGGAACGTCAGTGTTTCGCTAAACACAATTCTACAGTAAAATATTAAAAATTCTGTAATACTTTCTTCATCCGAGCGGCTGTGCAACATCATTTATCTTCAGTCTACAGGGTGTCCCAAAAAGATTGAAACGCTTTTTAATTCTTTACCTGTTGGAGATAAGTGGGCAATATAAATTGCAAAAATGTTGAAAGTAAGGTAGGAAATAAAACTACGTTAATGAAATAGTCCTCCCATTCATTTTCAAAAAGTTACACTTTTAAAATTTTTATACGACCCCTTAGACAAATTGGGTCAATCAGAAAATTTTTACTTTTAATGAAACAAGATCATTAAAAAACCCTCATATCTGTATCTTTAAAATCAACTAAATTATGATAAAGAAAAAATCTGACTTATCCCACTTTTCCGTACCATGTGAAAGGCTGTTTCATCAGTGAAAATAGAGATCATAAACAAATTGACGATGGAAATTGTTTAGATAAAGAAGTACTCAAAAGTACTTAATTATTGAAAAAGTACTTAGTTATTGAAAAGTATCCGTGATTGTATCGTGAGCTTACGCGGAATTCGGAAAAATGTCTCCTATGTATTATCACCCAGTTTTATCTTTTTAGTGATATGTCACATATTTACATTTCTAATTTGATATATGTTCCCCATTCACAATGTTCAATTTTCAATTAAATATAACTCGCTCAGTTTTAAAGATACAGATATGCGGTTTTTTTAATGATCTTGTTACATTAAAAATAAAAATTTTCTAATTGACCAAATTTGTCTAAGGGGGTCGTATAAAAATTTAAAAAGTGTAAATTTTTGAAAATGAATGGGAGGACTATTTCATTAACGTAGTCTTATTTCCTACCTTACTTTCAACATCTTTGCAATTTACATTGCCCTTTTATCTTCAACAGGTAAAGAATTAAAGCGCGCTTCAATTTTTTGGGACACCCTGTATAATTAGAGTCTGGTCATCTTATACCAGCCGTCATTTTGCGTCCCCGCAAACTTGCCTATATTGTACAAAAGTAGCCTTAATTTATAAAACAGGTAGCCTTAATTTATAACTGTTTTTTTAAACTAAAAATGTACATTTATTTTATGTTTAAATTTAATATAAATTTAAGTCTGATCACAGATTGCAGTGCGAGAGAAACAAATATTTTATGTGAAGGTATTTGTAACGAAAAAGACGAGGAAAGTTTTAATTTAAATTGCGACAGTTTGAACTTTCCCTTATTGTGTTTTAACGATATTAGCTCTTTGAACGATTAAAAGCTGGCAACACATTGAACGAGGTATCCAGTTGTCAGAATCATCCAGCCAACTTTTGCACAAACATCAAGTGACTTTAACACAAGTTGATTAACTAAAATTATTTTCACTTATTGTAAATAAAAGCCATTTAGTGTAAGGAAGAGAGTAATTCATTTTAGTTTCCCAAAAATCAGTTTTCGCATTCCCTTGCATCCCAAATAGTATAAACGAGGATTGAATTTAGCATTCCATATTAAAAGATAGAATTTGGGTACAACTGACAAGTCTGAAGGCCGCCAGCGTGAATAATCTTCATGGGAGTCCACCACGTGATCCAGCTTGAATACTTACCACACGAAATACTGCGATGGCGCGATGGAATGAACCAGACCATAGAGAGTGAAAGTAGTAGTACATATTTTTGGTGAGACAAACCCAAGCGTTTAGAAACTAACCGAGAAATGACCACTACGATAGAAAACAATTTAAGTATGGAAAACACTGTTTTTTGGAGTCATATATATATATATATATATATATATATATATATATATATATATATATATATATATATATATATATATAACTATTAACCTCATCTAAAACAATCTACTGAAAATATACCCAAAGGCGCTAAGCTGCTCAAACAAGTACATTTATATACTACAAAAGAAATAGAAAATTGAAGAATGACAATGTATCAAAATTTCGCCGGGGGGGGGGGGGGGGATTGTGACCTCCACTTCCCGGTTTAGCCAGCTTCATGTCATGACGACACTCCCGGAAGCGGATACAATGTCGCAAACCTAGTACATATACTAAAACTAAAAATGTATAAAAGTTAAAAGACCAATACTGACTTTACACCTAAACCTGAACAACGAGATTTACAACATCCAAACAGAAACTCAAAATACATTGTAAATATCAAATGTCTTACACCAATATCAAGATAAACGCCAATATCAAGACAAACAAGCCCCGCATACACTTCACCAGTCTAACCTCCAAAAAGTAATAGACACATACTTTGTACAAATTGAACTCCATCAGACTGTTAAACAATGACATCCGCAATGCTGCGCATCTTCAGATCAGACTGAAAGTGTACTCCCATTTAAATACAAGTTGTAACTCTCAGTTACGGTTATGCTGAAAAATTTACATAATATGTCACTAAGAAAACGTAGAGGGTAACCCCTTGCAATTGCTTCATTTAGATAGCCCAGATCACTTAAAAGACAATTTTCTGCACTGCTATTTAAACGTTTGCTTCTTGTTAAAAAATTTATAATAATGTTTCTAAAAACATTACGATGCAGACAAGAATGCCAATTAAGTACGTAATTAATTACGTGCCAATTAATTACGTAATTGCGGATGTCATTGTTTAACAGTCTGATGGAGTTCAATTTGTACAAAGTATGTGTCTATTACTTTTTGGAGGTTAGAGTGGTGAAGTGTATGCGGGGCTTATTTGTCTTGATATTGGTGTTTATCTTGATATTGGTGTAAGATATTTGATATTTACAATGTATTTTGAGTTTCTGTTTGGATGTTGTAAATCTCGTTGTTCAGGTTTAGGTGTAAAGCCAGTATTGGTCTTTGAACTTTTATACATTTTTAGTTTTAGTATATGTACTAGGTTTGCGACATTGTATCCGCTTCCGGGAGTGTCGTCATGACATGAAGCTGGCTAAACCGGGAAGTGGGGGTCACAATCCCCCCCGGCGAAATTTTGATACATAGTCATTCTTCAATTTTCTATTTCTTTTGTAGTATATATATATATATATATATATTAGAAAGATATAATAACCAAATCAAGTAATAACGAAATATTAGAAGCAACAAAAAGTTAAACAGTTATATAACAAAACAGTTTTTTTTTGCTTTTAATTTGAAATTTGTTTTATTGTTATTTAAAGAACAATTCCTTGCATATCGAAATTCTATTTTACTAGGTGTGCCTCACCGAGTCGTCTGTCTGATACCCTCATTGTGAATTTGAAGAACGACCAGTTGGCCTGCGACTACATGTCAAGTGAGATGGCCAAAGAGGAGATCCACCACAGTCGTGTTGTTCGCTCCGTGTCTGTGGCTATCGGGGTCACCATGCTGGTCCTCTTATCCCTCAGCATCACACTTGTCTTCAAGTGGAGAGGTATCAAGGAATGGTACAGGAGCCACAGGAAGGGACCCGGAGCAGTGTACTACGTGAGAGCTAGAGCAAATCCTAGAGAAATTTAGACTCTCCATCGCGCCATAGTTGATAGCATCCTGCACATTTCATCAAACTCATCCAAACATTTTTTTATTCGACGTGACATGATATTAATTGCGTTAATTTATGTAGTTCATTCTGTCTTCGATTATTTGTGTTTGCTATTTTTAAATAAAAGTCCTAATAGTTTTCTAAATATGATGCCCTATTCTTTTTGATTATTATTATTATTATTAGTAGTAGTAGTAGTAGCAGTAGTATTTGGTATTTTTAAATGAATGTCTTAATAGTTCTTCAAATACAGTTCGATCTCAGTAATCTGGCAGTAACAGAAATCAGCTATTATCGGATTACTGTATTTATCTCAATATTGGAAATCCCTTTAGAATTTCCATCTTGCTCTTTAATGTTAAACTTTTATATATATATATATATATATATATATATATATATATATATATATATATATATATATATATATATATATATATATGTATGTATGTATGTATGTATATTGTTAAGCATTTTAAATCTGATTCGAATAGGTAGCGAACAAAATGAAAATAAACATGTACTTTATTATAATATATGTAAACAGAAACTGTAACATATTTATACGGAAATGGCGATGCCAGACGTGCCACTATTTTGTTTAACGCACGTTTCGTTTGGAAATGGAACCAAACATTTCGTGACATTCAAAAGGTGGCCCACTACATCCCGCGCCGGATTATTAGACATGCCGGCGCATTGAACGTGCCGGAGCATTAAAGTGCCGGATTACTGATATTGTACTGTATAAGGCTTAATCCTTTTGTCTTGAATGTTTTGTTCGTTATTTTTAAATGATAGTTCCTAATAGTTTTCAAAATATTGTTACAAACGTGTAAAATGCTCTCACTGGAGTCTCTTTTGAAAACCAGACGGAGAAAACACTCGTACAGGCAACTTTGCCTATGATGAGAATCTGAGGTTGCCAGATGATGAAGTTTGAGAGATTGTTCCCCAATTTGGCGCTTTATCGCCAATTTAGCGGCATTTGGCGACTTTTCGAAGGTTTGAGAAGCACCTCAAAATAACCAATATTCTACGAGATATGAGATTCCCAGAGTTTCTATAGAGAGTTTATAAAAGGAGTCATCACTCAGTCGAAGAGCAGTTGACGCAATACGAGCTACATCGAACTGTGTCAATATTTCGAGAATAGTATCAGCTGTTTTGTGAAACTAGTGGAGCATTTAAGTGCTGTTTCACTGTATATTGTTCCTGTTTACTCTGTGCTTGTAAATAAACGTGTTAGCTATCCAGAAATTTGGATTCATTCTTATATCCTGAGCGAACATCCACGATTCCAGAGCATGCGTAGTAACGATAAATTATCCTATTCCTTCGGTTGATACACGTCTAACGATCTCAGACACATGCATGGGTATGGACATAAAATTATGACCTTAGGGAGCGAATGACTTTATCTGCAGATCGTGATGAATTCATCTGAAAAATTTAATTTATTTAGTTATACCCACGTTAAAAACCAATTCCACAAACTAAATTTGGTGCTTTTTTACAACTTGTCGGATGTGAGCCAAATGAAGTCCAGATGACTGAATTAAAATGCACTTCTTAAGATAATCTAGAAGTTAAGGATCTGAATGAACAAAATACAATTTTGGAAGGTAAACGTTTAGTTGTGAGTGAGGTAACAGAAGCTAAAATAGCAGAAAGTGCGACGGACAATAGAATTGATCGAAATGAAGGAAAGGCAGTTTCAAATGCTGAGTTGCATAAAAGGATAAATAGTGAATCTGCAGTGAGCGATAGCTAATGTAGTTAATGTTGTGCAAGATTTTAGCACCAAGACTGAGAAGGCAACAATAGTCCAAGATATCAGTGATGTGATTGAATGATTTGTACAACTTAAAGGTGACTAATGAAAGTAACTGCGAACAATCCATAGCTTGAGAAGAAAATCTGATGTGAGCAGCACGTGACTTTAAAAAAAAAAAAAAGGATGGTTGGAATCTTCAAGGAGAAATTTAAGATAGTAACTCATTGATTGGAATTTTTAGGACCACTAATAAATTGCAACACCGAACAGATACAGAGTAGGATGGAAGGGCCTTCCAGAACCGCTACAAACCCCCCAATTTCGGACAGATAAGGGCCAGAATCATTGGACCTACAAAAACAGCAACAGGTCTCAACGCAGAAATTGACTGAAGACCGATGGATGATGCTGCGTGGTAAATAACACACGTTCTTTCAGAACGCTATAAATACTTAACATGTTCATGGAACATTAAGTTAAAGGCCGTCGTGATCGTAAATGGTTTAAGCTGAAAGTTAAAAGGTAATTAAAAGGTTTGGAAATGAGGACACGAATTAGATTTGAAATAACAAAAAGGTTTTATTTACACTATTTAACATTAAAATATGAAAAGATAAGATTTGAGCTTACAAGTTGCTCCCTTAAAATATTAACATCTCGTAAATCATTATTACCTCGTAATTCATTGATTCTACCATAATATTACTCACAATTCTCAAGTATTAAAAATAGTCACACACTTCAAAAAGGCTAGTTACTTTCATAAAATTATTCCTCACATAGAGGTATTTAAAAGAGCGGAGAGGAGATATACTAAATTACTGAGTGCTGTGCGAAGTCAAAGGCCTTACCTCGGTTCTTGGGCACATCGGCCGGGTGTTCGGTTGATCAGGCAGGGGATCGGGAAGCATCTCGCTCCCACGAGCTTTCAATATCTTAACTCCACAAAATCTAAAAAGGCACTCTCGACTTTTTCTCCCAAGAAAACTCTCTTAAAAACTTTCAATTTTATCTCTCCTCCCTCTCAAATTTTATTCGCTGCCAGGTCCTAAGCCCCCCTCAATATTATTGGAGAGCACTTGTATCATCACTTTCAGTGGCCAGTCCGTGACAGAAGGGCTTGCTCAGTAGCCCCTGAATTATTACTTGCAGGTGGCTGGGGTCCCAGGCTCCTGCGTGAACCCCTGGGCTTAACTGCGCCCCCAACGACCGCTTACCCCCCGATGCGTCTTCCTCCATCTTGCACTGGACCACACACATGCAGTCCAAGCTCCACTGACCCTTCCCTTTGTAGGTGGCCATGGGGGAACCTTATACATATTTGTAACGGGGCTAGGGACTGTCCTTTGCAGTTCGCCTTCCTCTCCAATATTTAGCAATGTCACATATTTTTGGAAAACACTATGTGACAGATGGATGCTACATGAAGGAAATGGAATGAGGAACAGGGCTGATAAAAAATAATAATAGTAAATGGTAATATAACAAACTTCTAATAAAATGTTATTTTGGAAGGACACAGATGAAGATTTCGAGGATAAGTGAACTTTAGCGTCTTGTAGACGAGTTTTAAAAATCAAATTAAACAAGAAAGATCAGTCATGCATAAAGCATTGATTTTAAAACACTTTCCAACTGAAAATGCAACTTTAGTTAAACGTCTCTAAAATGTGATACATTTAGAAGTCATATTGTTTTAAATTATCACAATACTACAATAATTTATTATACTTGGAAACTTACAACTTTATCAAAAAAGGCTATAAATGCTATAAATTGTCTGCATGAGATTAGTCTTCGTTGTAAGAATAATCAAAGTTTAGTGATCATTTAAAATAAAAAATATTGTAATTGATTTGGCACAGAATTTAGATACACAGATAATATGCAAAAATGAAACGGTTTTGGGACTGATGCAACACTAAATATAAATTTAAACGGGCTTTAAATATCACGATTTTAACATAGGAGAAATAAAATGGATGCCATATTTTATTTTGAAATGAGTCATGTGATCTCTTCATATAATACAAATGGTGTAATTTTTATTTCATTTTTTATTTATAAAACTATCTGACATATTTTACTGAAATTTTTTTAAGCATTTTACGAGATCATTTGAATATTTCCTATAATTTTTTAAGCAATTTGTGAATTTTAACTCCGCTTAAAAATGTTTGAAAAATTAGGTCCCATTGGGTTTAATGTATTTTATTTTTTCACCCCTGGTTAAATCCGAAACTAATTGGGTGATATTATTAATTTTCATTCCCATATATCCCACAGACAGTCTCAACAACATACTTAAATGTCATTTTGATAAAGTCATTTTTACGGCAGTTATCGTGCTAACGGACAGACAGACAGACAGAATGAACAAAGTCATAAACACTTTACAACTATGTTGGAAAGTGCTAAAATGGGAGCGATGGAATTGCGATGCCATTGCTAAAGTTCAGGAATTTCTTCAAGTATTATTAAATGCCTGAAATGTTATTAATTAATGAAAGTGAAAGAAAATGTGTAATGTGTTTAAATTTGAAGTTACAATGAATCGGTTAGTATTAGGTAATAGAAAGTTTACGCCTTATTTTTTCGATAAGAAACAGGGTGGTTGTAGAAAGAAAGAAAGAAAGGTGGTTGTAGAGAGAAAGAAAAGTAAATATTCGCAAAAGTTTTAAAAGATGCGATGTAACTCACGTAACCTGGTCCATTAGCAGTGCGCCTAGGGGTTCCGTTCGGGTTTTAAGTAGTGGCACTTTAAAATTGTAACTGTTGTTTTAAAAATGACTCTTGAATGTGTCAATAGTTTATAAAGTGAACACAACACAATACACTCCTTTTACGGGAGAACACGTTTTAAGATGGGAGAGCACATTTTACGATTGGAGAGCACGATTTAAGCATCACTGACAACGAATTGAACATTTTTGAGGTGGTGTGTGTCTGTGTGTGCGCGTGTGAAAGTAGGCGTGTATGTGTGTGTGTGAAAGTAGGCGTGTGTGTGTGCGTGTGTGTGAAAGTAGGCGTGTGTGTGTGTGTGTCAGTGAGTCTGTGGAGACGATATCTCACGAACGAATTGAGCGTTCCATTCATGAGAAAAGATACTTTGAGTTATACTTTGTGTTTGAACGCCAATAGTCATTTATCTGCTATAAGAATAACTTATTTCTCTCCATAACGCTTGGTGAGATTTTGGCGATGAATTTAGCGGAATGTCGCCAACTTGGCGACTTTTTTAAATGTTAACCAAATATAAATTTCCCCAAATGGATAAAAATGACGCTAAATCAATGAAAATGACGACTAATTGTCGAAAATGCAATATCTTGGAACGAATATGAGTATCTACTAAAAGAATAACCTATTTTTTTTTACTGTAAAAGTAGTAAATGCATTGCATTGTATAAGGAAAGTTATGTGCTGCCCACATCAGATTTTTGCACTGTTTTTCACTCTTAAAAGAGCTAAATGTAACCACTCCAAACGAGCAATTTTCACTCTTTTTGCACTGGTTTTCACTCTTTACGGAGCGAAATTTGTAATTAGTACTCCAAAAAGAGAGAATTTTTTTTTCACTCTGGAGAAGGAGTGAATTTCACTCAAAAGCAGAAGCTGCCTTTTCATTGACCAAAGGAGTGAAAATTAGCTCATAATGAGCGAAATTCACTCGTTTGAAATGAGAGTGAATATAATATATATTGTTATTAGTTACTTATAGGTAACTTCAAATAAGGTAAAGCATAAATTGTCAAAATAAGGCAAATTCATGTATCTTTCTTTCTAGTTAGAAGGAAAATTGGATGTAATATTTTTCTTTTCATCTAGTTTTACTCTTTAAAAAAATAAGCTCAATTTTTATTGGCCTGGCCAATGGCTAGAACCAATCATCGCACAGCAAAACCAATTATTGATTCGGAATCGTTGCTTTGAGAAACGTGACCCAAAATACCAACTTTTCATTTATGTCGAAAATTAAAGTCAAAAATCCGGATTTTCTTTTTTTTTTTTCACCGTCAAAACAAATTTTACAGAAACTTGAATACAGTATTTTTAGCCTGACATATATATGTGTATGTGCGTGTGTGTGCAACGTATGCATTCACTCTAGCTCCAAAATAATACAACGAATTTTCTGAAATTTGTTAGATAAGTTAACTGTAGGTTATCATGGTTCATTTATACTTTTTTTTTTTTTTTTTTTTTTTTAAATCTTGCCAGGTTTGTTTGTGAGGCGACCATGTACAGTGGCGGATTTCAGGAGGGGCGATCGCATCGATCGCCCCCCACCCCAAACAAGAGGCCAAAATCCGCCCCTGACCATGTGAGGGCGTAAGTTGAACTACAAAATTTTGCACTTCCTCCCCTTTTTTCACATCTCAGATGGGTTTTTTTTTTTTAGGATTTATTATACGATAAAACAAAAATTCATTCAGATCGTTTAATATTTCGACGCGGTTCATAATGTCCGAATTTCAAGATTAAACTATTAAAATGTAACTGAAGCGATTAATTGCAATAAATACATTAATTTTAGATTTTGAACAGCACGGAAAAATTATCCTGTCACTAGTGGGCCGCAGACGCTAATGAATATATAATTTAACTGTTGACAAGTATAATATTGTCTATAATTTAACATCGTCTATTATTTTAAGATGTCTATATATTTAACTAATGTCTGTAAAATTTAACAACACTTCGAGACACTACTTTTGGAAGATATTTGCTGCTGTACAGTCATGTGATTATAACATAGGAATATTTAAATATTCTTAATTATGTATTGTCATAATAGAGATATTTTAAGAGTTTATTGTAATGAAGGCCTGAAGTAAAGTCTGTTTCAAGAGTGGTGCTGCCATCTATCGGTAATATAATGTAACTACTTCACGATAATTTATGTGTGCATACGATCTGCAAACGATCCTAAATATGACGCCTTTAGGTTTTATTATATTATATTACTTACACAATTAATACAATGAACACTGTAAACATAATAAAACGACTCACATGATAGTTATTATTATTTCCTTTTAGTTTGATTTTTATTGTCATTTTACAGTCATGGTTTATTCCATTTTATTTCTAAACAAGTTGTAAATAAAGCACAAATACTTGTAAACATTTATTTTATGCTGTTTTACTAATGATTTTATTAACATTTCAGATTTATACCAGCGTAAGTAATATATAACTTGTTGTTGTCGTGTCGCTAACGTTACATTTAAGGAAGAATGTGTGCACTGCTTGATATATAATTTAAAAAATTATAGTGAAGAAGTTATACTAATTCTCCAGTAGATGGCAGCACTACACTTGAGACTGCCTATGTTTTGCTCTTCCAATTGTAGTCTCTTGATATAAGTTCCTTAATGTCAATAATAACCTTGAAGCTGTAGAGGTTTGCACGGGCTAGGGCCTGACCCATGGGCGTGAATTTTCAAACACAGTTTTTGGCCGGATTGGAATCGGGTTTTAGGTTTTTAAAAAGTCGGGCCGAGCCGAACATATTTAGTTTTTAAAACGTTTTTAATTAATTTTAATAGGGAACTAGAAATTATTGTGCTGATTATGTTTAAAAGATAATGTTTAAAAATAAAAACTTTAATCTTAATTCCTTGTATAAAAAATCTGATGTGGGCAACACATGACTTTCCTTATATAATGCAATGAATTTACTATTTTTACAGTAAAAAAATAGGTTTTTCTTACAGTAGATGCTTATATTTTTTTCAAGATATTGAATTTTCGACGATTAGTCGTCAATTTCTTTGATTGAGCGTCATTTTTATCCATTTGGCGAGATTTTCGTTAATTTGGCAGCATTTAAAAAAGTTGCCAAGTTGGCGACATTCTGCCAAATTTGTCGTCAAAATCTCGCCAAGCGTTATGGACGAAGAAATAAGTTATGCTTATAGCAGATAAATGACTATTGGCGTTCAAATACAAAAGTATTACTCAACGTATCTTTTCTCATGAATGGAATGAGTTAGATCCACGAGAATGATGTCACCAAATTTATCGCATGATATTACATGTGAAAAGTGAACATGTTTCTCAACAGTTAATATTTTTTTTTTTAATTTATGGGATTTTTTGATACATTTGTTTGAAAAATGTTGTTGTTGTTGAAACCCAGACCGTCCGACCTACCAGAAAATGTGCAATATCTCGAGAACAGTTCATGCTAGAGTTCGGAAATTTATGTCAATCGATTTCTAAGGAAAAATTACATAAGAAATGTCTATTCGCGTAACTTTAATAAGCGGTTTTGATTTTTTGGCTATTTTTTCAAAATTTCACGCGAAAATTTAGGGGGTTCTGAACATTCAATTGCGTATAAAAACAATAGGCTTTCAGTGTTTACGGATTGTGATTTTTGTACCAAATTTCGTTCGAATCGGTCCATTCGTTCGTCAGTTATTGTCTCCACAGACTCACTGACACACACACAGACATCACTTCAAAAATGTTTGATTCGTGATCAGGGATGCTTGAAACGTGCTCTCCCGTCGAAAACTCGAATTCGAATTTTCGACCCCGTCACAATACTTTCCTTATACACTATGTATATAAGGAAAGTAAAAATTAACAAATTCGTGTTTTTACACATTTGAATACACATCATTTTGGGCAGGACCGGTCCGAGATTCAATTTACGAGTCGGACTCGGGTTCTATATCTGTACATTTCCTAAGCATGAAATTTTAGCCTGTGCAGATCTCTAAAAAGATGGGATGGCACGATTTCAAGAAAATTATTATTGGGTAAGATTTTATTATTTTTAATGGAGAACAAAATGCTGTATTTGAAGAAAATTAGATTGATATCATATAGTCTCATAATAAAATTTTAAAAGAAATTTGTAGCTTATGAAGTCTTCAGTAGCTCTTTCTTTTTTCTTTCCAATAAATGATCTAATATAGACTTTTTATAATTTTATCATATGCTCTAAAGTTGCTAAATTATGAAAGGGAAATGAAATATATTTAATTTAACTATCATCATAAAAAAAATCTGAAACTTCCTCAAAGGAAGCGGGAATTTTCCTACGCTGGCTTACTTCAAGGAAGTTTTAGAAAGTTATGTATTTAACTGTACCAATTGAATCCGTGATTACTTTTGTTCAATTCCTCCATGACTTTACCATGATTTCTTTTTACACGCATTATGTTTCATTCAAAGAAAGAAAAAATAATCTTCATTTAATTAGGTTTAGTACCTTAAATATTAAAGTGATTGCAAACATTTTTGTGCTTAAAAGAAAGTCCATAATTCCTATCCACTTGTAACAAAGCTGCACGCGATCTTCTCATATATTTGTGTCATAAGTAGTGTGAAAACGAACTTTTATTTTCAAGCCATTACTTAAAAAAAAAATGTTTGAAATTTTTAATAAAAAATTGTTAGAAATGTATTTTATAAAGTTGGCAACAGCTTAGTGAAGGCGAAAATTTGGTACTCCAATTTGGATTTAAGTTACATTGTTTCTACTATTTACTGTTCTACTACTTATACCTATACCCGGCTTGATCAAAGCAAAGTGGGGCCCTGGGACTGGTGTTAATTTGGGGGCCCCATACTGTCACTGCATATGAAACACATGCAAATCATTAATATATATCAAATTTTGGGGCTCAGGATCGAAGGCCCTTATTTACGTGTAGAAAACTTCCATACTTTTAACTTCAAAGCAATATATATGTATAATATTTATAACTATTAAAATATTTCATGATCTAAAATAACCATTATTATTACCGGTTTTAAATTAATTAAAAAATTATTTCTACTTTAATTTTTTTTATCACATGAAAAATTTAGGAGCTCCTTAAACTTTGGGAGGCCCAAGCCGCGGCCCAGGGAGGCTCCTGCGTTAACCAGGTCCTGTACCTATAGGGTTGTTCAAACTGAATTACTTTTTCTCATAGACTGCATTACCTCCAGTGTTTCGGGAATTATCCTGGTTCTCCATGCGAATAATGCTTTGAAAAACATAAATTTCGAATAATTTGAGTTTTAATAATGCGAATTACAAAAAATTCTATCTAGTTAATAAATTATAGTCAAAATAAATAAATTCCAGTCTAATCCAGTCAAAAAATTCCATCGAGTTTTTAATATAAAGTATGTGCACATACAATCGCGTCGCTAGAATTTTTTCTCTGAGGTTGTGTGTGTGTGTGTGTGTGGGGGGGGGGGCAATTATTTTGTTCTCCAAATATCATTTCTTAGAGCTTCAATGGGTTCGGGTGAATTCCTGGGAGTGGAGAGAACTACCCCCCTGGTGACGTCATTGTACACATAAAACTACTGTACGTCCATTCGTTTTTAACACTTTACAACAAAGTTGAAAAGTGTTTACGACTTTGTTCATTCTGTCTGTCTGTCTTGTTAGAAATAAATGATCTCTTCTCGCTACGGAAGACCGACAAATCCAGAAACACTGACTCTCGCCTTTCCGCAAGAAAAGGAATGTGTTTACATCGTGTGATCTGCGCGCGCATCATAAGACACTACCGGTACACTTGTACGAACCAAAAGTTCTGTTCTGTGTTGTTGATGTTTTGTACTGTTACGGAGCAAAATGCTCGTTTCTTCTTCTATGTAATTTTAAATGCAGAATCTAATTAAATAATCTTTTCTTTCAATCAAGCGCAATTATTCCTGACATCAAGATGGTAACCAAACACAATAAAATGATATTTCCTTTAAGACTTTAGGGGAAACGAAGTCAAATTGCCCTACGCCCTTCGCTCAGAAAGGTAAGCATTTTACCTTATTATAATTATGCTGTTTATAAAGAAAAATGATATAATATATTTTCTCATTAGTGAGGCAGAGTGCTATTACCTATGCACAACCGAGCTATAATATTTTTATCATGTCTGTCCGTTAGCACGATAACTGCCGTAAAAATGACTTAATCAAAATGAAATTTTAGTAGGTTGTTTAGACGGTCTGTAGGACCTATGGGAATATAAATGAATAATATTAGTTTTGGATTGACCCCGGGTTGAAAAAATGAAATACATTGAGTCCTATGGGACCTAATTTTTCAAACATTTTTTAAGCGAATTTGAAATTCACAAATTGCTTCGAAAGTTTAAGGAAATATTCAAATTATCCCATAAAATATATATAAAAAAAATTCAGCAAAATATATTCAGTAGTTTTTTAAATAAAAATTAAAATAATAATTACATCCTTTATACGAAGAGATTACGCGATCATTATATGAAGAGATCATGTGGCCCATTTCAAAATAAAATATGGCATCGATCTTGTTTCAAAATCGTGATTTTTTAAAGTTCTTTTTAATTCATACTGAGTGTTGTATCCGTCCTAAAACTACTTTATTTTTGCATAAATTCTGTGCATCTACATACTAAAACAACACAATGACAATATATTTGAGTTTAAATTCTCATTCAAATTTGATTATTTCTACAACTAAGCCTATTTTTCACCTATGCAAAATGTAAACAGCAAAATATGTAGAATGAGTTGTATATTAGAATTACTGTATTTCTTTAACACAAAATAATTCAGTCCATGGAGTCTGTCTGCATGGCTGATATGAATGAAATATTAATTGATTTTATAAACGGAAAGACGATTTTTTTCGATGAAGTTTTAAGCATAGAGTTTAAGAATTGTAGCTCCATGGTCTTAATTTTTAAATAAAATAAATTATTATAGTATTGTGATGAATGAAATGGATGAAATCCTGCGTTTATAGAGAGATCCAGGCGTATTAATTTTTCTATGACGTCATTTAAATTTATTTCAGTTGTTTTCGATGAAGTTTTCAAATATAATAAATTATCGTAGTATTATGATAGTTTTAAAAATATTACCGTGGAATGTATTGCATTTTAGAGATATTTAAGCCAGGCAATTTATATTTCAATGCCGTCATTTGAATGAAGTTCATTTTTTTCAATGAAGGTTTAAGTTTTCAAATATTACCGAGGAATGTATTGCATTTTCGACTTTTTTAAATAATATTGCATTGAAGTTGGAAAGTGTTTCATAAGCAATGCTTTAAGCATAATTGATCTTTCTTGTTAACACTTTACAACATAGTTGAAAAGTTTTTATGACTTTGTTCATTCTGTCTGTCTGTCTGTCTGTCTGTCTGTCCGTTAGCACGATAACTGCCGTAAAAATGACTTTATCAAAATGAAATTTTAGTATGTTTTTCAGACGGTCTGTAGGACCTATGGGATTATAAATAAATAATATCACCCAATTAGTTTTTTATTGAACCCGGGTTGAAAAAATGAAATACATTTAACCCTATTGGACCTAATTTTTCAAACATTTTTTAAGCAAATTTAAAATTCACAAATTGCTTCGAAATTTGTAGGAGATATTTACATTATCCCATAAAATATATATATATATAAAAGTTCAGTAAAATATGTTAAGTAGTTTTTTAATTAAAAATTATTTAATATAGGGAAAAAACAAATTCAATTAAATTCTGACTTTTGGGATATCCTCCAGAAAGAAAAAAGAGATATATTATATAATAAATATCTTTCCAAGTATTTAATCATTTTGAATTAATAATACTAGCCCGTTTATCCTAACCTCAACATATGTCAAAAATATGAGTAGAGTAGATGTAGCTGCGCAACTGGAACTGCTTTTCGCGCGATATCCAAACACTATACTCGCAGGCGACTTCAACGCGCACCACCGAGCGTGGGGCTGTAGGAGAGCCAATTCACGCGGTACACAGATACACAGACTGCTGAACACGACAAACACTAACATTATTGTACCGTCGACACCAACCTGCTTCTCAGGCGCCAACGGCTCATTTATAGACTTTGTCCTAACGCGAAACATAGATTACGCTCACACTATTAGTACCTTGGATGAATTCGACTCGGATCATCTGCCGGTACTGGTGACATTCGACCTGAACACACCTCTTCCAGCCTCTTTGGGACAAGAGAGGGTCAACTGGGAAGTATTCAAAAGAGCACTCTTCGAGCCGCACTTAGCAGTACCTAACATAATGAGCACGGCGGATATTGACTCTGCCACGCACACACTCACAACAGAAATCAAGAGAGCAATTGCCTCTGCCACAACACATCGTGAGTCTCCAAAAATGCCCACACTTTCCCACCATGTCAAACAATTAGTCAGGCAAAGAAACAGAATACGTAAGACATGGCAGGCTAACAGAGACCCCGCCCTTAAAAGGGAGCTTAACAGACTCACGTGCAAAGTCAGGGAAAAAATTGTCGCAGAAAAGCAGCAACAGTATAAAGAACTAATCGAATCCCTTAGCCCAGAAGACGTATCGCTCTGGCAATTCGCAAAAAGACTCAGGAAACCTCAAATTAAGCTCCCGCCACTAATAGATGGTGCTAAAATCGCGTACTCAGACGAGGAAAAAGCCGAGGCGCTCGCAAGCCATTATGAAAAACAATTCCAACCAAACCACGATCTAATGTGTCAGGACACCCTAAGAATGGTCAGACAAACTTTAAATAATTTCAGGAATTCCCCGGTAACGGCTGAGATTAGCCCAGCCACCCCGCAGGAGATAGTAGAAATCATTAAAAATCTCAAAAGCCGTAAAAGCCCAGGACACGACAAAATCAGAAATATTGCGGTTAAAAACCTACCCTTAAACGTAATATGTTACTTGACAATCTTAATAAATAAAATATTAAAACTAAACTATTTTCCCAAAGAATGGAAGGAAGCGATAATTATAGCAATCCATAAGCCTGGTGAGGATGCCACAATTCCAGCCAACTATAGACCAATTAGCTTGCTACCGACACTTAGTAAAATTACTGAGAAAATTATTCTTAAGAGACTGAACACGCACCTTAGTGAGAATGACATTATCATTCCGGAGCAGTTTGGATTTCGGCCAAAGCACTCCACCACTCATCAATTGCTGAGAGTGGTAGAGTACATATCTTCTGGTCTCAATAACAAGACACCCACAGCTGCGATTTTTTTTGGACATACAAAAAGCCTTTGATAAAGTATGGCACTGTGGATTAGCGTACAAATTGATCACTTTAAAAGTCCCTGACGCTATTGTCAAACTTTTAATCTCATACTTAAATAACAGACACTTTCAAGTCAGAGTAGGAGGTAACTTATCTACACCCAAGCTCATTAAAAGTAGTGTACCGCAAGGTTCTATCCTGGGCCCGACACTCTTTAACATATACCTGAACGACATCCCTAGGACTCCAAACACAGAGCTGGCACTCTATGCAGACGACAGTGCGATACTTGCAAAACACCCCTATGTCTCAGTAATGCACAGACAGCTACAACAACACTTAGACATACTCCAAACTTGGCTGGAAAAATGGCGAATAAAATTAAACCCCAATAAATGTCATTGGATTTATTTCTCAAGAAAACGTAAACCTCCGCCGCCTCTGTACATAAACAACCATGCCCTAAAAGCGGAAAAATCTACTAAATACCTAGGTGTAACGATAGATTCCCACCTAACCTGGAAACAGCACGTAACGAACTTAATCAAAAAAGCGTATATGGCCACAGGAGCCTTATACCCAATGATAGGAAACGGAAATCTAAGTTATCAAAATAAACTTTTAATTTATAAATCGGTCATCCGCCCGGGAATGCTGTATGCAGCACCCGTATGGGGATATGCCTGTAAAACTACAATAGACCTCCTAGAGACAAAACAAAACAAAATCCTACGGATTATCAGGAAAGCTCCCAGGTACTTAAGAAACTCGGTAATTAGGAATGACTTCAAAATAAAAACTGTTAGAGCCCAAATTAAAAAGCTAGCGCTTAAATTTTACAGAAATTTGCCATCCGTTCCAAACGAACTGTTATTCAATCTGCATGACTATGATCATCGCAAGGCCAAATCTCGTAAGAGACCCCGCGCTGTTCTAAACATCGATAATCGGAATTAAATGATCCCACCTCAAACATCTGATTTTAAAATAAAACTCGCGACTATTATTTTACAAAAAAAAAAAAAAAAAAAAAAAAATATATTCTAAACACTAAACTGCCAAAACGCTAGGTAATCCTTAGATCTGCATCAACCCCCCAAACTGCTTAAACTCTAAATGTGCAACAAACTGCCACACTAGGAGCTAGGATAAATAATAAAAAGTAGTAAATAAAAACCTCGAACCTCCAATTAGGGTCACTGAATTAATGTCACAGTTTGACGATAAGAACCACATATTGAAACTGGAGATTAAAGGCGCTTCGCGCCTGGTGCTCTGTCTTGTACGACACTACGTATTTTAATCATTTTGTACATGAAAGAGGCTTCATATTTTAAAATAAATTTGGTAGATAACAATTTTTAAAATTTTTTTTAATTTTATATAACCCTTCATGATATACTTATTTGATGGCATTTTTAATGCACTTTCCTACGTCCTACAGAGTTAAAATTTGGTACACAGCTTAAATTTGTTGAACATTTTATTCTACAAAAATTTGGTGGATCTTTAAATATAGATCATACATTTTTTTCGAAATGGCCTGCAAATAATCCCCGTTCACTTCTATAAATCATTGTTGTCATATTGTAAAAAATTCTGATGTGGGCAGCACATGTCTTTCCCTGCAGACTCATGTTCACGTTCTCTTTATTTCTTCAAGAATAATTTGAGTTTATCTGCACAAAATAACAGCCATAAGAATTTTAAATGACATTGAATGTGCACGTTAAACTTAAATTTGGTTCTCATTTGATAGCTGGACTTATTGTAAAGGTGGCGTAGCGAAAACGCGAAAAAACTAGAATATCTCAAGAACGGCTAGTCTTAGAGTAATGGAGTTAGTCATATTCTTATTGTTGTCAAAAATCGCGTATAAAATAGGAATTTAATTGATATAATTGAGCACACGTAGTCTTTTATTTTTATATATAACGATTTTTGCGGGCCATTTCGCAAAAACAGTCCGTTCCTTTTTCCCGAATCGTACTAGAATAACCTACAACTGATTTATGTACAAAATTTTGTTAAATTTGGTATATAAATCACTTATAGGTTATTGAAATATTATACACCAAATTTTGTTAAATTTGTTCCATTAGTTTTTAGCTAGAGTGGATAAAGGCGACTTCTGTGGCCATTTCGCAAAGAAGGCAGATTCTTTTATTACGAATCGTACTATAATCTAATGAACATCAGGATTTCCTACAAAAAACATACCTACCAAATTGTATGAAATTCGGTCCATTAGTTTTTCAATTAGAGTGGATGTAATATCCACACAGACACACAGAAACATACACAGATACACCCTTACACACACAGACGTCTTCCTTTTTTCGTGTTCTAGAAGTCACAAAACGTGTAGATCCTTCGAAAATTCAAGTTCCTATCTTCGGCACGATTCCAATAATTTGAATACACACACACACACATATATTATCTGCGTATCTGTGTATTATCTGTGTATCTAAATTCCGTGCCTATGCAATTACAATAGTTGTGATTTTAAATGATCCCTAAACTTTTATTATTTCTTCAACGAAGTCTAATTTTAACTTATGCAGAATGCAAATATCTAAAGCGATTGTAAGGTGAGTTACATAAGAATTGCTGAATTTTAACACGAAATTATTTCCGGCCGACCAAATGGCTGCTCATGTCCTTGTTGACGAGTCGGTCGGTCTGGGTCTTCAACACAAAATTATTTAGCTCTGGAGTCTGGAATACAAGTTATATGAATGAAATATTCATTGATTTTGCATAGAGAATCAGATGATTTATATTTCGATGCAGTTTTAAATATTTAAGTATAATAAATTACTGTAGTACTGTGATAATGTAAAAGATATCACCACTGAATGTATCACATTTTAAAATTTTTTAAATGAAATTGCATTTCAGTTGGAAAGTGTTTCATAATTAATGCTTATGCATGATTGATATTTCTTGTTAATTTATTGTGTTCGCGTCTGTACAAATGTACAGAGAGAAGGATGGGGAGAGACGGGTATCTGTATTGACATCATAACACCACGTACGTTCGTTCGTTCGTTTTCAGGCGTTGTACTGTTTTGGCAAATCTCACCGTGTTTACAGTTATAAATACATACATATAAAACTAAATGTGATCGAGTGGTTTCTTCCTTCAAGTTTTGAATTTTAAAGTTTGGAAAACAATGATTTTCCTATAGACTGTTGGAGAGAAATATTTCTTTTGTAAATGGTTATGTGTTACAATTTTTCTTCAATTAATTAATAAACGAGTCAATAAACACAGAATTGGGGCAACTTAGTCACCCATTGTTAAAACAATAAGAAAGGGCGTTGTAGCACTAAACAATCCCAATGGCTGAATTAACATTGGCTTATGAAATCGGCTGTCTAGTAGAGCCATTGAAATAATATTATGGTGGAATTAAAAGAAAAAATAGGAGAAATGTTTGTGTAAAAAAAAGAGATATGTGTTTTCAAATAACAAAAGTTTTTGTATAGAAAACACGCACACTTACTATCAATTTTGCCAATTTAATACAAAATATTAAAAATAAATAAATAATAACATATTTAAGGATATTTCCACAATTATTAACACTTTACAACAAAGTTGAAAAGTGTTTATGACATTGTTCATTCTGTCTGTCCGTTAGCACGATAACTGCCGTAAAAATGACTTAATCAAAATGAAATTTTAATATGTTGTTCAGACGGTCTGTAGGACCTATGGGAATATAAATGAATAATATCACCCAATTAGTTTTGGATTGAACCCGGGTTGAAAAAATGAAATACATTGAGCCCTATGGGACCTTATTTTTCAAACATTTTTTAAGCGGATTTAAAATTCACAAATTGCTTCGACATTTTTAGGTAATATTCAAATTGGTCCATAAAATATATAAAAAAAAATTCAGCGAAATATATTCAGTAGTTTTTTAAATAAAAATTAAAATATTAATAACACCTCTTATATGAAACGATCACGTGACCATGATATGAAAGTATCACGTGATCCACTTCAAAATGATATATGGCATCCATCTTGTCTCAAAATCGTGATTTTTAAAGTTCTTTTTATTTCATATTGAGCGTTGTATCCGTTCTAAAACCACTTTATTTTGGTTTAAATTCTGTGCATCTACATACTAAAACAACGCAATTACAATATATATGAGTTTAAATGCTCATCCAAATTTGATTATTTCTACAACGAAGCCTATTTTCCACTTATGTAAAATGTAAACAGCAAAATATGTAGGATGAGTTGTATAGGAATTGCTGTATTTTTTTAACGCAAAAGAATTTAGCTCATGGAGTCTGAGTAGTTATAAAACACCGGTTCACCGGCGGATTGGGGAGGCGCAGCAGGAGGAGAGGCCCTCTTTTGGGAGGAGGGTCCCTCTTCGAGAGGATCCTCTTTGGGAGGATGCCTCTTTGGAGTGGACCCTCCTTGGAGGGTCTTGAGACCCCCAGGAGGGAGGATGCCTCTTAATGCCCCCCTCCCCTCTTTTGGAAGTTTGGTGAGGCGCAGCACCGGATGCCTCTTTCGGAAGAGGGCAATTGCGAAAGAGGCATGATGACTCATACGGAGTGAGTTTCACTCCGAGTCTTGAGAGGGAATGTCACAATCGCTGACTGACCCTTGACCTGAGGAAGTGGTTTCAAGGGATTTCGCAATCGCTGACTGACCCTTGACCTGAGGAAGAGGTTTCAAGGGATGTCGCAATCGAACAATCTGGAAACGACGTGTCGCGCCTTGGAGCTCCTTAGCACACGTCCTCCCTCTCTGCTGGTCAGCGACAGAGTGAAAGATCTTATCAGCGTGACGTAGTTAAAGCGCCCTCTGGCGAATTTTGATGAAGTGCTGCCATCTATCGGCATTTTTTTCCAAAAGAAATTAATGTTTCACTGGTCAGGAGCTGGATTCGATCTTGGGCCCAGCTGATTAGAAGCCGCGCGTCTTACCATCGTGCCAAAGCACCCGTGCTTTATAAGAAGTTATCTTCGAAGTGTACCTTATCAGTGGAAGCTAGATTATTTTTCAAAGTTCATTCGAATAGCGATGCACTTTATAAAGGGTGCGTTTTAAAACAGAATGCTACGGAGTGGATATAAAACTGCGTATTATAACATTATGATTTTTTTTTTAAAACAAATGTATACACAAACTTTAAAAACACGAATGCAATAATTAGCTAAAATTGTATTCAGTGGATTTTTTTTTTAAATAAATCAATACGATTTTTATAATAATAACGAAATAATTTCGAATGTTTAAAAACAAATTGATTACGGATGAACACACAAATTGTGTTCAGTGAACACAAAAATTGTATTCAGTGATGTATAGCAATGTGGATTTTTTTTTTTTTTTTTTTAAATAAATCTAACTATCAATACGATTTTTATAATAATAACGAAATGATTTCGAATGTTTAAAAACAAATTGATTACGGATTTCCAATGAACACACAAATTGTGTTCCGTGGACACAAAAATGGTGTTAAGTGAATACCATTCAACCCTTTCAAGTGTTGTGTATCTAAAAACAAATGTATACACAAACTTTAAAAACATGAATGTAATACATAGCTGAAATTATGTTTTGTGAACAGGATTCGACCCTTTGAAGTGTTGTGTATCTATAATCAAATGTATACACAAACTTTAAAATAGCGCATTTAATTAAAATGAAGTGAACAAGATTTCACCATTCTAAGTGTGTGTGTATAGCAATGTGGATTTTTTTTTTAAAAATAAATCTAACTATCAATACGATTTTTATAATAACAACGAAATGATTTCGAATGTTTAAAAACAAATTGATTACGGATGAACACACAAAAATTGTGTTCAGTGGACACACAAATTGTGTTCAATGAATAGCATTCAACCCTTTGTGTGTTGTGTATCTAAAAACTAATGTATTACTACATTGTACTTAGGCATTTTCAAAAATGGTGCGACAAGCTACTCACAATCTGAAAAGAAAGTTTCCATTAGAAAATACATCTTATTTCGAACTGTTACATATATACTAATATTTAATCACTAATATTTAATTAACTGCATTAAATAATACACATAATTAGTTAAAATTGCAATGACGACCCAAAGATTGAGAATATATGTAAATAAAACACATCAGAGAAGTAGATATGAATTATGTTCGAAAATAAAACTATTCAAATTCTAGCCATTTCTAGAACCCCATCGAATGTTCCAGCTTATCGGAAATCATGTGCTTCTGACTTTTCGGAGGACGCTGTTTGTTTAGCACAAAGCAAAGGTCCCCTCGGAAAAGGGTATAAAATGCGGTCCTTATCGAGCTATGGTCAACTGCTCTTTTTTCAGCCAGTGCTTTTGCTTTTTGAATTAAATACGATAACGAGATTATTTACGATGTCTTCCTCCCGTGCATTTGAAGTAAGTAAAATTTTGATTTTCATTATTTTATGATTTATTATATATGACATTTTATGATTTATTATATATGACGATTAGCACTTGAATTTTATATTAATTATTTTTTTTTTTATGGATTTTCAGTTCGACTTCGGCATCCCAGTTGAGGAGATGGATTTAATTTGTGCAAACAATCCCACGACCAAAGATGATATAAATCAGGTGAGTTATTTTAATAATTTTTTTAATTGAAAAATGTATTTGTTTTAATTTTACGCATTTGTGAAAATACTGTTCAATACAGTTTGAAATTAAACACAACAATTGAATTAAACCTTGAAAAATATAAACATTTACGCTCCATCTGAGCGAAGCCACCGCTGACTTTATTAAAACATTTAATAGGACCCACACATATTTTTTAATGTTTCACATATTGAACCATTCAGTTTAATTGTACTTTGAAAAATATGAAGCTATTTCCATCGGAGTGGAATCATTTTTTTTTTTTTTTTTTTTAGTGATAGATTTGTGTGGACTTCCAAAAATTATATCTTTCAACTATAATTTTTTTTATATCAACATTTTAGTATGTGGTTTTAATAACACTTTTAAATTTAAATAAATAATGAGTTTAACACATAACTTAAAATAAAACTAAGAATGAAGCAACGTTTAAAGAAAAAACATTTTTAATAATACATAGATTTTTACAAAAGTAATATTCTACTAACTTGTATTTCACATATGGAACAGCGCAATCATCGCTGTATAATAGTCCTTTACGGTGAGACTTTTCAAAAATTCAGGTGAAACATTGTTTTCATTTGTTTCACAAAACTCTCGAGCAATTTCTTGAATGTTTATCATTAAAAGTTCGTGATCGACTAGTTCATAATCCACAAATTGCATATGAGTGGATAGCGTACAGCACTTGTGTTTCAAATCGGTACACCCGTGACTTTTGCATGTTTCGCGTTGATATAATTTATACAACTCTGCACATAAATTTTTATGTACACATTGCATTAAAGTACGTTTTAATTCATAGGGTGATAAAGTCGGTAGTGCTTCGACAGGTTTTTGATACTTCACAATACAATTGGGTAGGATATTTGTCAGTAACTGATCCAAAACACATTTAGTAACATCTTGACTAATGTACTGAAGAGTATGAAAATTATCCTGATTTAATAAGATTAATTTCTTTTTGAACTGTCCAGTGCAAGGTGGTAATTGTTGTAAATATAGATTGCTTTCACACACACAAACTAAGAGTTCGTTATTAATTGTGAAAGATGAATTTTCACTGTCCATATTTGAAATGCGTTTTAAAAATACACTCCACGTATTAGGCGTGAGTGTTACTCCATGAGGGGTAGGCACGATAACATCAGAAGCATGCATCCTGTAGACACGAAAGTGTACTTTCACATTTCCTCGAAAATGTTGCACGGTAACGTAAATGTTACAGCCCAAATGGTAACGGAACTTTTCAGATGAGGATAATTCTATCGAAACCGATCCACTTTGAGAAGTAGCATAGTTCAGAGCCGACGACACCAAAACACTTTGCGAATCTGTAGCAGGTATAGATGGAGTATGCATATGGCTCCAATCGATTTCAGGTATAGGCGAAAGCGCTGCAGGCGGGACATACATTGGAAACTCGCACTTGCGTTTCTGTACAGGCGTTTTAGGTAGAATTTTTCTAAATGTTAGACTTATTCTAGCTTCTGAGACTTCGGGTTCCGCAGCAATTCCGTGAGAATAGAATTTGTTGGTTGGCACATGCATCGCATAAAGCGATCCGTGTTGGAGTGGAATACTTAGAGGAGATTGTCCTTTTCTTTCGAAAATGATAGATCTCGTAGCACCGAAACTGAGAGTCGCTATAGGTGTTTTAGAGCATACGGAGGATTCATTGTCCTTGTGTTGTCCTATTTTAGCATGTCCATCCACATAGTGGTTTACTAACACAAAATTGTATCTGTATCCCATATGTTCTTCCACACGTGATTTTATCTCCGATAAGAGAGGTGTCCATCCCTCAGAGCTGTTTCCACCGTCTCCAAATGCATATGCTTTTTGAGCTGGTTGGTATGGATGACCATGCACCACCCCTTGTGATTGTTGAAAGGGCAGACTTTTCAACTCTTGAAAAATTAAATCGGCTACATTTACTGAATAAAATTCGCGAACATATTCTACATTCAACTTCTCGCGTTTAAAAAAGATAGACATTTTTAAAAATAAGCAAGGACAACCTTCTAGGAGAACAAACGTTGAACGAATGAACTCTTATCTAAATAATATTCATTATCGTAACATGTCACGTGATATTTCTTATCGTATCACATGACACATCATATCTGTAAATCACATGATATTCCTTATCGCATTGTGTCACATGATATTCCTTATCGTATCACGTGACACATCACATGATATTTCTTATCGTATCATGTGATGTATTACATGACATCTTGTTAGCGAATCACAAGGTTCCACGTATGGAATCACGTGACATCTTGTTAGCGAATCACAAGGTTCCACGTATGGAATCACGTGACAAACCAGATAAGGTTTCCGCCCACTATACATGCTACGTGGAGCTCACTTTGACTCGAGACTTGCGCTAGGAAAGACGTCCTTTTAATTTGCTCCTCTTTATTAAAATATCGACAAACGAATTTACCACTATGATGATTGTTTCAAAAGTGAGTTCAAAATGTTTTCGAATTAAAAATAAAGATACATTTTTAAAAATTCATAACACAATAAATTCTGTTATCATTCATAACACAAGAACTTTTAAAATGTACAACACAAAAATTAGCTTCATACACATTTCACTCTTTTACATGTTCTGTGCTTTTAATATTTAGGATATGACTGTGAAAGCTTCTGTTACACCAGTTGTGGAAGCTGGTGTATTGCCTGCAGCATTGCCTGTGGCAGCACCAACCGTGAAAGCTGTGGCAGCACCGACCGTGATGGGAAAGGCCGGACCTAGTGGTATTCACGTAAGTAATTTTATTTCATCTTTTTGGAAGGGGAAAATCGGCTGTTTCTGGGAGTATAGGATTGTATCGTATTCTATTACAGAAACTGTTATTTCTTTTAGAGGAATTGCAATCAAAGAAAAAAAACAGCTGACTCGCGATTTTATAGTGTGTTTTTAGGAATTTTATAGAAAAAAAAACTAATATGGACATTTTATCTATTTTATAGATATGTCCCACCTGCCACAAGTCTTTTACGCAGAAGCGGAATTTGACGCAACATATGAAGACCCATACGGGGGTAAAACCCTATGTTTGTGAAGTCTGCCAGATGGCTTTCACTCGAAAAAGCGATATGGTACGACATGCTAAAATGCATGAAGCAAGTTTAGATTGTGGTGTGTGGGGTGAAGAGTTTTTGTCCCGAATGGACCTCCTTCGCCACACGAGGCGACACCACAATACTGTACAGCACAAGTGCGAACTGTGTGATGAAGCATTCACACGACGCGACGTGCTGTTACAGCATATTCGCCGTGCTCACCCTCACCCTTCCTCCAAGGACGTGAAACGCAAGACGGCCGACGTTGACAAAATAGCAAAGAAACGAAGCACCCAGGCGATGAGAGCTCTTCGTCGCTCACAGCGAGCTTTGGGCGTTTTCACGACCCACACTTTGGAGCCCACCGAGGAGAATCGACAGGATCTAACACTGGCGTTAGAAGAGATGCGTGTACCACTGATTGCCTTGTTGAGTGAAGAACTCTCGGCCAATCAGATTAAATGGTACCTGGTCCTCTACGCAAAGATGGTCCGACTGAATTCTGAGGGGGAGGAAGAGAGCACGACGGCCTACTTTCATAGTAGGTGTGGAATTGACCTGATTTCTCACACGATTGAGCAACATGTGAGTGAGGGGTACCTGAAGATTCAGAGTGCTTTCGAGGACTACCAACAGTTGGGGTCGGGGTGGTCTTTGGATCATGTGATGAAGATGGATGTTTGCGTGGGCAAGTACAGGCCTCTTCGCCCCGCAAGCTATCTGCCCCTGCCCCCCAAACTTGCGGCCAAAAAAGCACTCTTAAATATTGAAAACAGCGACCAGAAGTGTTTTGTGTGGTGCCTTCTCGCTCACAGACTCAATTTGCATTGGGCTGAAAAACCCGAACGTGTAGCTCATTATTTGCCTAGGGAGCATCAGATAAACCTGGGGAATGTGGAGTGCCCGGTACCCGTGAGTAAGGTTAGTACCCTAGAGAAGCTGAACAACTGCCGGATTAATGTTTTCGGCTATGAGGATGAAGAAGTGTTTCCTCTGCACGTATCTGCAAAAGACGATGCAGACTGCATTAACCTTCTCCTCATAAGTCAGGATACACAACAACATTACTGCCTGATCCGCAGTATGTCGAGACTTCTGGGGGATTTGACTCACTATGAGCATGCCTGTCACGTGTGTTATCGGTGCCTCCACCGCTTCACCCGAGAAGATTTACTCGTGGCACACACTCCCTACTGCAAAGAGCACGCACCGCAACGTGTTGAGATGCCAAGCCTCGAGAAAAGTTGTTTAAAGTTCTCCAATTTGGAGTATCAACACCCGGTCCCGTTCGTCATATATGCCGACTTTGAGTCGCTTTTGGTAGAAGTGCCCAGCGCACAGCCTAGCGATAGTCGGTCCTTTGTAGAAAAGGTAGCCCATCATGAGGCTTGCGGTTACGCATACGTCGTCGTGGGACCCCAAGGCGAATCACACAAGCCCGTGTATTGCTATCGGGGCCCTGACGCCGTAACCCATTTTCTGCAGAGGATGCTCCTGGAAAGAGACGAACTGGCCGTTCGTTTTAATAGCATAGCACCTATGCGTCTTACCAGGAGTGAAGCACTGGCCTTCAACAGCGCATCCCACTGCTATCTGTGTAAGAGAGCCTTTGCAAAGGACGGTGACCGGTACATTATGAAGGTTCGCGATCATTGTCACATTGTTGGAAACTATAGGGGTGCAGCACACTCGAATTGTAATCTTAGATACAAGTTACGCAAGAGTTTCCCTGTAGTGTTTCACAATTTGAAAAACTATGATTCGCACCTCTTAATGTCGGGGCTTGGAAAGCTGAAAGACCACAGCTTAGAGGTCATTCCACAAAATATGGAGAGATATATCTCCATCTCCCTGTATGAGGGAAAGGAGAGTGTGAGGCTGCAATTCATCGATAGCCTCCAATTCATGAATGCTTCCTTGGAGAAGTTAGTGGCCAATTTACCAGCTGATAAATTCAAGATCATGAAGGCAAACATCCCCATCCATTTTGAGCTGCTGCTTCGCAAGGGAGTGTACCCTTACGAGTACATGAATTCGTTGGCGAAATTCGATGAGCAGGTATTACCTCCACTCTCGGCTTTTTATAGCACTCTGACGGATGAGACCCCCACCGCTGACGATTATGCTCATGCTCAGAATGTATGGAGAACATTCAACTTGAAAACATTAGGGGAGTACCACGACCTCTACGTTAAAAGTGATGTTCTTCTGTTGGCCGACGTATTTCAGCAGTTTCGACACCTGTGCAGGGAGTACTATGGGTTGGATTGTGTCCACCTGATGACAGCACCCGGCTTGGCATGGCAGGCTGCTCTCAAGATGTGCAAGCAGCCCCTCGATCTAATGACAGAGATTGACCAGCATCTCTTCATTGAGCGTGGTATCAGGGGTGGCGTGTCTGTCATTACGAAGCGTTTGGCACATGCAAATAATCCTTACATGGCGAGGTATGACCCTGCACAGCCCACCCAGTATATTATGTATTTGGATGCTAACAACTTGTACGGGTGGGCTATGTCTCAGCCCCTTCCATATGGAAAGTTTGAGTGGGTGTCACCCACGATTGCGACAGAGGATTGGATCCTGTCTTGCCCCGACCATGCATCGGTTGGCTACATTTTGGAGGTCGACTTGGAGTACCCGCCAGAACTTCACGATCTCCATAATGATTACCCTGTTGCGCCAGAAAGAATGTTGATTCGAGAGGAAGATGTCTCGCCGTATACGGTAAAGATCATGGAGGAGCTTGGAGTTCCCCAGTTCCAAGAACAAGAAAAACTTGTCCCAAATCTCTGCAACAAGAAAAATTATGTGGTACATTATAGATGCTTGAAAATGTACCTGGAACTGGGGCTGCACGTAACATCTGTGCACAAAGTCCTTCGCTTCCATCAGCGGCCCTGGTTGAGATCGTACATCGATTTCAACACCGAGCAGAGGAAGAGGTCTCAATCGGGGTTTGAGAAGGACTTCTTCAAGCTCATGAACAACGCCGTATACGGAAAATCAATGGAAAATCTGCGTAACAGAGTTAATGTAGATTTGGTCACCGACACGCGGCGGGGTGAAAAGCTCGTGGCGGCGCCTACATTCAAGCGCTTCAAAATTTTTGATGAAGACTTGGTTGGGGTTGAGCGGGTGAAGAACTGCATTGTCTTTAATAGACCGATTTACGTTGGATTCACCATTCTGGAGCTGAGCAAACTCCATATGTACACATTTCATTATGGCTACATGAAAAAGTACTATGGAGCAAAGGCTGTGTTACTATTCACTGACACTGATTCTTTAACCTATGAGGTGCAGTGTCGTGATTTTTATCAGGACATGCAGAAAAACAGCCATCTCTTTGACACCTCTGATTTCCCCGTGAACCATCCGGCATTCAGTGGTGTTAATAAAAAGAAGATTGGTTGTTTCAAGGATGAACTGAACGCGCAGCCGGGACTTGAGTTTGTGGGGCTCAGGTCTAAAATGTACTCACTACTGGCAGTTAGTAGTACAAAAAAGACAGCAAAGGGGGTCTCCCGATCAGTTATCAGTAAGCAACTGAGCACATGAAATGTACAAAAGTTGTCTTACTGATAAAAAAGTTGCACGTCACGTTCAGTATCGTATCGGGAGTGAGTGTCACAAATTATACACTCTAAAACAGTGTAAGGTGTCACTCTCTCCATACGATGATAAACGCTACATAATGGACGATGGCGTGCATACTTATGCTTACGGCCACCACAAAATTAAAAGAGAAGAGCAAAGAAAGAAAGATGAAGATGACAGCAAGATATAGAGATATGAAAAAAAAAAAAAAAAAAAAAAAAATAGAAAAAAAAAGTAAAAATTGAGAAGAAAAAAAAAATGAAAAAAAAAATATGGAAAAAAAAATATATATGGAAATAAAAAAAAAAAATCCAACTGCATTGGAAAAGAAAAAAAAGAAAAAAAAAATCTATGTACTGTGGAAAGATTTTTTTCCACTGATATAACATTTTTATGTTAAAACATTTTTATGTTTGGGAAATAGGCCTGCCAGTTTGAAAGTGTACTACTTTACATTTAAAATTAATTTTTCACTGTTTAAAAACAGCTAAGTTTAAATTCTTTATGAAACTTTATCTTGTAAAGTAGAAAATATAAATTTCTGAATTTAAAAATTCAGATTTAATTTTTAAATCTTTATCTTGTAACATTACAAGTATCTGAATTTAAAAATTCAGATTTATTTTTTTAAAAACTTTGTCTTGTAAAATTACATGCATCTGAGTTTAAAAATTCAGATTTATTTTAAAATTCTTTATAAAACTTTATCTTGTAAAATTACAAGTATCTGAATTTAAAAATTCAGATTTATTTTTTTAAAAACTTTGTCTTGTAAAATTACATGCATCTGAGTTTAAAAATTCAGATTTATTTTTTTAAAAACTTTGTCTTGTAAAATTACAAGTATCTAAATTTGACTTTACTTATTTTAAAATGTTTTTAAAAAAAAAACAATAAAGATTAAAATTCTTTATAAAATTTTATCTTGTAAAATTACAAGTATCTGAATTTAACTTTACTTATTTTAAAATGTTTTTAAAAACAATAAAGATTAAAATTCTTTATGAAACTTGTAAAATAAAATTACAATTTAAATTAATAAAAAAAAACATTTCAGACTGGTGGGGAACGCTGCCCTTAAAGAGCGAAACGACAGAGTACACCACCTCATGGGGCTGTCGGAAGTGTACAAACTTTCTCTGCTTCTACTAACATTTTCCCACTTTTTCTAACACTCTTCTCTTATATAATATGTAACAGTTCTTAATAACATATATTTTCTAATGGAAACTTTCTTTTTAGATTGTGAGTAGCTTGTAGCACCATTTTTGAAAATGCCTAAGTACAATGTAGTAATACATTAATTTTTAGATACACAACACACAAAGGGTTGAATGCTATTCATGTAACACAATTTGTGTGTCCACTGAACACAATTTTTGTGTGTTCATCCGTAATCAATTTGTTTTTAAACATTCGAAATCATTTCGTTGTTATTATAAAAATCGTATTGATAGTTAGATTTATTTTTAAAAAAAAAAATCCACATTGCTATACACACACACTTAGAATGGTGAAATCTTGTTCACTTCATTTTAATTAAATGCGCTATTTTAAAGTTTGTGTATACATTTGATTATAGATACACAACACTTGAAAGGGTCGAATCCTGTTCACTGAATACAAGTTTCATGTCCACTGAACACAATTTTAGCTAATTATTACATTCGTGTTTTTAAAGTTTGTGTATACATTTGTTTTTAGATACACAACACTCAGAATGGTCGAATCCTGTTCACTGAATACAAGTTTCGTGTCCACTGAACACAATTTTAGCTAATTATTACATTCGTGTTTTTAAAGTTTGTGTATACATTTGTTTTTAAAAAAAAAAAATCATAATGTTATAATACACAGATTTATATTCACTCCGTAGCATTCTGTTTTAAAACGCACCCTTTATAAAGTGCATCGCTATTCGAATGGACTTTGAAAAATAATCTAACTTCCACTGATAAGGTACACTTCGAAGTTAACTGCCTATAAAGCACGCGTGCTTTGGCACAGCGGTAAGACGCGCGGCTTCTAATCGGCTGGACCCAAGATCGAATCCAGCTCCTGACCAGTGAAACATTAAATTCTTTTGGAAAAAAAATGCCGATAGATGGCAGCACTTCATCAAAATTCGCCAGAGGGCGCTTTAACTACGTCACGCTGATAAGATCTTTCACTCTGTCGCTGACCAGCAGAGAGGGAGGACGTGTGCTAAGGAGCTCCAAGGCGCGACACGTCATTTCCAGATTGTTCGATTGCGACATCCCTTGAAACTTCTTCCTCAGGTCAAGGGTCAGTCAGCGATTGCGAAATCCCTTGAAACCACTTCCTCAGGTCAAGGGTCAGCCAGCGATTGTGACATTCCCTCTCAAGACTCAGAGTGAAACTCACTCCGTATGAGTCATCATGCCTCTTTCGCAATTGCCCTCTTCCGAAAGAGGCATCCGGTGCTGCGCCTCACCAAACTTCCAAAAGAGGGGAGGGGGGCATTAAGAGGCATCCTCCCAAAGAGGATCCTCTCAAGAGAGGCATCCTCCCTCCTGGGGGTCTCAAGACCCTCTGAGAGGGGCTTCCTCTCAAAAGAGGGAAGACACTCCAAAGAGGCATCCTCCCAAAGAGGATCCTCTCGAAGAGGGACCCTCCTCCCAAAAGAGGGCCTCTCCTCCTGCTGCGCTTGCTGCGCCTCCCCAATCCGGCGGTGAACCGGTGTTTTATAACTACTAGTCTGCATAGCTGATATGAAAGAAATATTCATTGACTTTACCGAGAGAAGGACGATTTTTTGCGATGAAGTTTTAAGCATAGAGTTAAATTACTTGTAGCTCCATGGTCTTAATTTTTAAATAAAATAAATTATTGTAGTATTGTGATGAATGACATGAATGGGAAATTATTTATGAATGAAATGCTGCTTTTTTAGAGAGAGCTAGGCGTGTTATTTTTACTATGACGTCATTTGAATGAATTTCAGTTGTTTTCGATGAAGTTTTTAAATATAATAAATTATCGTGGTATTATGATAATTCTAAAATTATTACCGAATAATATTTCACATTTTAGAGATGTTTAAACCAGGCAATTTATATTTCAATGCCGTCATTTGAATGAAGTTCATTTTTTTCGATGAAGATTTAAGTTTTCAAATATAATAAATCAATGTAGTATTGTGAGAAATTTTAAAATATTACCGAGGAATGTATTGCATTTTAGACATGTTTAAATAAAATTGCATTGAAGTTGGAAAGTGTTTCATAATCATTGCTTTAAGCATGATTGATCTTTCTTGTATTATAATCAAACGTTATAAAACTAGTATTAATGAATTTCCCAAATAACGTTTTACTATGATCTCTCTCTCCCCCCTTCCCGTCCAATCCATCATAAGGCTTGCTGAGCCATCTCTGGATTTCTTTTGAGAACTTGTATAATTTCGTATCTGATATACAGCCCTTCTCAAATTAAAGAAAGGTGAATGTGGGATTGACAAGGGTATCGCAGCATTATTCCATTGTGTGAATTACCTCAGAACCCTTCTTTCAAATCAGACGCCAAACGTCGCTTTATCGTCATCATTGATACGCGAGAAGCGCTCTTTTCCAAGGTTATAGTAGCGCCGTATTCTCTGCTTCAAGAGAAACACCCACAATTTCGTTTCTCTTTTTATATGGATATATAACTTACAATTTAGTATTATACTCACATTTTAAATGTATTACCTCTCAGATTAGAATTCAATTAATTCAATAATGACTAAATTAAGGAAGTGGACATACTATAACTTACAATTAAGCAATATAGACACATCTTAAATGCATTATATCTTAGATTAGAATTAAATTAATTCAATATTGACTAAATTAAAGAATCATTTTATTATTTTCTAATATTATTGTATAGAGGAAGTTTACGAATAACTTTTAATTCGACGTTTAGACGAAAAAATACATTTAAAGACATTATGAACACATTACGAGCATTTTTGAAAATATTTCCATCAGTGTGTGTGTATCTGTGAGATGCGATTGCACGTATCACTATGAAAATTTGTATGTAGATGAATTCTGTAGAAAATTAGAAACGGGTAGAATATTTTGTAATAAATGGGATTAAAACATTATTCGAAATTGGAGATTTTAAAAGAGAGAGAGAGAATGAGAGAGAGTGAGAGAGAGTGAAAGAATGGGAGAATGCGAGAATGAGAGAGAGTGAGAGAGAATAAGAGAGAGTGAGAGAGGATGAGAGAAAGTGAGAGAGAGTGAGAGAATGGGAGAATGCGAGAATGAGAGAGAGTGAGAGAGAATAAGAGCGAGTGAGAGAGGATGAGAGAGAGTGAGAGAGAATGAGAGAGAGTGAGAGAGAGAGAGAGAAAGTACGTGCAGCCACGAAATTTTATATGTAGATGTATTCTGTAAACAAATGGAATTAAGTAGATCATTATGTAATTAATGTGATTAGAACACGGGTGAAAAAGAGAGAGAGAGAGAGTGTGTGCGTGTCAAAAATATAGAGGTAAATATGAGGATGAGAAATATCTACTAGCTTGATACCTACATTTCTAACCTAAACATCCAAGGGAAGGAACGTGCCCCTCGCCTCTCCTATGGGGGCCCATAGAACTTTTTCCACAGAGGGTAAACTCATGGATGAGATGTATAATATCGATTAGCTTGATACTTGCATTTGTGATCTTGAACGTCCACGGACGGCAAGTTCCCCCCTTGTACTCCCCTATGGGCGTCCATGGCATGGGCGCTTATAGAACTTATTCCAGCGGAAGCAAACTCAAGGATGAAACGTACAATATCTACTAGCTTGATACCTACATTTGTGACCTTGAACGTCCACGGGAGGGCAAGTACCTCTTTGCGCTCCCCTATGGGCGCCCATGGAACTTATTTCAGCGCAGGCAAACTTAAAAGGACGATACGTACAATATTAACAAGCTTGATACCCATATTTGTGACTTTGAACGCTCCTATGGCCGCCCAATGCTATAAGTGTGCAAAGCTTCAGACTTCATGGAGATTTTTGTGGTGTCTGGAAAGTATTTTTCCACCCCTAGGGAAATCGAAACTTCGGCTCCGTTTGGGTCTGTCCTGAGGTTAATAGTTTAAGCAGAGAGCCCTTGCAATGGGCGCCTATACGGGAGGGCAAGGAGGCCCTTCCGCTCCTCTGGACATTCAAGGTCCCAAATATAGATATCAAACTAGTCAATATTGTACATATCCTTCTTGAGTTCGTGATGATTCTATTATTTATTATCATTTTATTCTAATTCTACTTTTTCCTAATTTTAATTTATGTCCTAAACTTCTTTCATTCCGAAGAATTGCATACTCACAATTGGCCAGAACTATAAGAAGAGCAGACTTTAGAATTACGGCTCTGTCATTCTGCCGAGATCGCGCGGCTGTGTGTTCTGATCGTCCAGCGAAGCTGTACGGCTGGGCTTTCAACAACGCCAGCAAGAATATTTCTCTAACAGTCACCACACAGCCCCCTAAGTGGTATCATGGTTTGGGGGTGGTATAAAATTTGGTGGACGAACACCTTTGGTCCACGTTTCTGGCAGTATCACGGCACAACAATACGTCTCTGGCATTGTGAGACTTGTGGTACAGCCATATCTGTCAACTATAGACCTGGACTGCTTTTCCAGCAGGATAATGCCAGGCCATATACTACACGGGTAACTATGAATATTTTACAAGGTTTTGATATCCTGCCTCGGCCAGCATATTCTCCGTATTTATCGCCAATTGAGCATATCAGGGACATCATGGGTCGCCGATTAAGAGAACTCCCAATTCCAGCAAACCATGTTCAGTTACAAGCCCAATTGCATGCTGTGTGGAATGCCATCCCTCACTCAGCACACGATTGACCATCTCATTGACGGGATGCCTCGTCGTATTCAATCCTACATAGCCGCTCGCGGTAGGCATATTGCATATTGATCTAATGTCTATAAAGTTCCATGCTTTCATTTTCCAGGTAGGATTTTTTTATCATTTGCACATCTCCATGTTACAATTATATTCTGTAAATTTCACCAGGATACATCAATTTCTTCATGGTGTTGCGATTTCAGTTGTGAGCAGTGATACAGGGTGTCCCAAAAACATTGACCTCGGCTTTTATTCCTTAAATATTGATCTTAGACATATATGATAAATTACAAAATTGCGTAAAAAAATGTACAGAATTTTATGAAATCTATTAAAATGTTCAAGGTAATTAAATTTGAAGAAATACAAAATTTAAATTTTTATACGGCCCCCGTACAAAAGCATTTCCAATGAGTAAAATGTGCCTCATACACTAATAAGGTGATGTAAAAATTTCAGCATTTTATCATAAAAAGTCCTAGAGATATGAAAAGACAAAAATGCTGACTTAAACTACTTTTCGATGTATCGACATGGGTTCTCAGAGGGAAAAAATCATGTCGGCAGATCGCGTTTCAAGGGTCATACACAAATTACGAAAGAAAACAATGATTACATAAATAAATAATAATTTTGCTATTTATTGGTACAAAAGTATCTACACTGTGTAGAAATAATAACTTTACACAAAGATTACAAAGCTTGTTCAAAATGTTTTTCATCCATGCCAAAGATCCATTAAAGATAAGAGGCAGATATTATTTGCTTATGATGCATTTCTGCGTTGCGTCATTTGCACTCTTTCTGTAAACATTTACATTTTAATTTGTGATTAATCCCTCCCCAACTTTGTTTAAACATATCTCTGGGACTTTTTATGATAAAATGCTGAAATTTTGTACATCATATTCTTAGTGTATGGGACACATTTTACTCATTGGCAATGTTTTTGTGCGGGAGCCGTATAAAAATTTAAATTTTGTATTTCTTAAAATTTAATTCCCTGAAAATTGTTATTGATTTCATAAAATTCTGTACCTTTTTCTTACGCAACTTTGTAATTTATTATATATGTCTAAGATCAATATTTAAGGAATAAAAGCCGAGGTCAATGTTTTTGGGACACCCTGTATAGTCTCGATTTTGTTCCGACTTATGCGCAAGAAGCTAAATTGTCACGAGTGATGTCCGAAAATAATGAGTATGAATTTCATAAATTCTGCAATTTCGTTTTATAAATATTTTTTGTAATTTTCAGATTTACTATGTTCTTGTGTATGGGGGAGGGCGCTAATTTTATGCCGTGTTTCGGGTTGCTCTTAACTAGAACTTCGCCTCTACTGACATCTCAGATATTCTTCAACAGTACTCTATATTTAATTTTGAGCAAAACACAATCTTTCACACTTATTTTCAATAAAATAAAAGAATCTGATGGGGGCAGCACATGACTTTCCTTATATAATGCAATGAATTTACTAATTTTACTGTTAAAAAAATAGATTATTTTTATAGTAGTTATTTATATTCTTTCCAAGATATCGAATTTTCGTCAATGAGTCGTCATTTTCCATGTCGTCATCATCAATGAGTCGTCATTGATTTAGCGTCATTTTTATCCATTTGGCGAGATTTTTGTTAATTTGACAACAATTAGAAATGTCGCCAAGTTGGCGACATTCCGCCAAATTCATCGCCAAAATCTCGCCAAGCGTTATCATTCATTGTATTTCACTCGATAATTTAGGGGGGTTCTGAACATTCGATTGCGTATAAAAACAATAGGCTTCCAGTGCTTACGGATTGTGATTGTTGTACCAAATTTCGTTCGAATCAGTTCATTCGTTCGTCAGTTATCGTCTCCACAGACTCACTGACACACACACACACACACACACACGCACATACACACACACACACACACACAAACACACACACACACAAACACACACACACACACACACACACACACACACACACACACACACACACACACACACAGACATCACTTCAAAAATGTTCGATTCGTGATCAGGGATGCTTGAAACGTGCTCTCCCGTCGAAAAGTCGAATTCGAATTTTCGACCCCCGTCACAATACTTTCCTTATACATTATTGTATATAAGGAAAGTAATAAAGTAAAAGACCTCGGAAATCAAAGTAATATTTCTAAGCCATCTATCTGTCTTCTATTCCCACGCTACATTCACATCTTTTAATTACGGAAACGACATTAACATAATTTTTCGGTATACCTTTGTGCCTAAATACATAGCCGCACAGATACATATGCATAAGACAAGACATAACATATAGTTATCAATCCTGATGAATAGACACATGTCCAGATGCGTATGACAGTATATACACACTAGAAGCTTTCTATGAGCTACATATCAACCTCGTATCATTTATCCCAAAATAACAGTTCCCTAAATCTTTTGAAAAAATCAACTCATTTTCGCGACCGAAATTACTGATATTACTCCCGGCTTCAGGTGGAAAAAAAGGGAGCTTGCGTTTTGAATGAGTCTTTAATTCGCGAATTTCCATTCGTTTGAATAAACCCGATTCATTCCGACATTGAATCGCCAATCACGTCGCGTGAGTTTCACCGGAATGAATTAGCGGAATCGTGGAACGATCTGATATTGGAATTCCACGGATAGCCTCGAACCCAGCAGCCTATTTTTTCTCGGAAAGAGCCTCAGAGGGACCGATTTTGATGTCAAACATCGCGACACATGGAGTAGATAGTGAAGGTGTCACAGAGGAAGATATTTATTTATTTTGTTTTTAGAGCGGGGATTTCTCAGAGTTAATTGCTAAATTAAATTAGGAAAGGTGCCATCTTTTGATGGATGAGGACGATAAAATTATCCGTTGTTTGCCATCTTAATTGTGTACCAAAGAACTCATGAGGTGTTATATCTTTATTCTATAAACAATTATCGGAGCGATTTAAGAAGGGAAATACAAAGTATGTTTATCTGAAAGCAAAGGAATATTTAATGTCACTCTCGCATATAAGGTAAATGATTACAATAATTTCTATATTCGTTATAACTATTAACTGGTAACTGGAATGAGCATCTCCACTCGACTTTCTCATACATTCGTATTACATTGTGTTTAGTTTCACTCTTATCACAATCACCAGAATAAATAAATGAAAAGTAAAAACGTATCTTTTTCAGCATTTATGCCTAAGTTATTGTTTTAAAATACTTCGTAAAAGTCTTATAGCTTTGTTTAGTTCTATTAAGATCTGTTTCCCAAGTTCGCAATAACTTCAATGAGAATTTGGCATTTTGTCGCGGTAGCTTGAAGGTTGGAGTACTGGCTGGCCAGTTCGAAGATCCGCGGTTCGATTCCTGGTTGGGACAGTGAGATATTTAAACGTCACCCAAATATATTAACTCTACAATTTGGGTAATGACGGGGGGACGGGGGGAGGGGGTCCAAATTAGAACCTGTTACGAATTGTCATATGACCCAGTAAATTATGGCAACAATTTCAAAATTACGACAAAACACGATGCAAACCTGAATAATAATAATAATAATAATAATAATAATAATAATAATAAAACAGATAATACGAAAGTGCTATTTTCCAAGTAGTTTAATGGTTAGGGCATCGGCTGGTCAGTTCAAAGATTCGCTGTACGATACCCGGCTGGAAGAGTGAGTCACTATCAAGCTGTCTCATACCGTAAGAGGCATTGAGTTACCTGTGTTAATAGAAACTATTTTTATACCATTAATCTTCATGGCGTAGTTTAAATTACAGATTCCCCAACATACTGCATAACACACCATCGCTTGAGTATTTATCGCTGTTTCTGTAGAAAATAGATTATAAAAATCTTAAAATGTGAATCATTCGAGTTCTCGTCATAAAAATTGCTAAAAGTCCTATCAAGTTCTGGTTTTCCCATAATACATTTACATGTAGAATTTGATAGTAGTTATGTGCATTCGTACTTGAGTTTTCGTAACCTACACACACACACACATACACACACACACAGGGAGAGAAAAATAGGGAGAGAGAGACAAAGAGAGAGAGTGGGAGAGAACAAACGCAGATACCAGAAGTGTTTGTTCTAAATGGCTTAAAGAAGACTTCTTTTAATATGGCTTCTTTTCTTCTAAAAATGGCTTCTTTTCTTCTTCTAAATGGCTTATTCATGAAAATCTCGAATTAGAAAATTTTCAGGGAAACAACATTTTTATACAATAGTATGAGAAAGCAAAAATATTGTTATTATGTTAGGGATTTATGCATAGTTATAGCTTCGTATTTCAAACAATTACCAAAGTAATGTATAATGGAAAATACAATATATATGAAAATTTGAGAGAGAAACTATATTTAATGCTATGTTTATATGTAAGATAAATTATTACCTACAGATTATTACTGTTTTTCTAAACTAGCAAAAATGCTTATATTATGTTAGAGTATAATCTAATATAAAGATATAATATACAGATATAATACAGTATCAGAAACAAGAAAGATCAATCATGCATAAAGCATTGATAATGAAACACTTTCCAACTTCAGTGCAATTTTATTTAAACATCTCTAAAATGCGATACATTCCTCGGAGATATTTTTAAAATTATCACAATACTGCATTAATGTATTATATTTGAAAATTTAAAACTTCATCGAAAAAAAAAATGAACTTCATTCGAATGACGGCATTGAAATATAAATTGTCTGGTTTAAACATCTCTAAAATGCGATACATTCATCGGTAATATTTTTGAAATTATCATAATACTACAATAATTTATTATATTTGAAAACTTCATCGAAAACAAATGAACATTTTCAAATGACGTCAACGAAATATAAATCGGCTGGCTCTTTAAATAAAAGCAGCATTTCATTCATAAACATTTTTCCATTCATTTAATTTATCACAATATTATAATAATTAATTTTATTTAAAACTTAAAACCATGGAGGCACAAGTAATTTAACTCTATGCTCAAAACTTCATCAAAAAATCGTTTGCTGCTCTGTAAAATCAATGATCGTTTCATTCATATCAGCTATATTGCAGATTCCATGGGCTAAATAATTTTGTGTTAAAGAAATGCAGCAATTCTTATGCAATTCATTCTACATCTTTTGGTATTTACATCCACCATAAGTGAAAAGCAGGCTTCGTTGTAGAAATAATCAAAGTTGGATGATCATTTAAACTCAACTATATTGTAATTGCTTTGTTTCAGGATGTAGATGCACAGAATTTAAGCAAAAATAAAGCGGTTTTAGGGCGGATACAACACTAAATATGAATTAAAAAGAACATTAAAAATCACGATTTTGACACAAGATGGATGCCATATTTTATTTTGAAGTGGGTCACGTGATCTCTTCATACAATGATCACGTGATCTCTTCATATAAAGGATGTAATTACTATTTTAATTTTTATTTCAAAAACTACTGAACATATTTTGCTGATTTTTTTTTATATATTTTATGGGATAATTTGAATATTTCCTTAAACTTCCGAAGCAATTTGTGAATTTTAAATCCGCTTAAAAAATGTTTGAAAAATTAGGTGCCATAAGATTCAACGTATTTCAATTTTTCAACCCGGGTTCAAACCAAAACTAATTGGATGATATCATTCATTTATATTCCCATAGGTCCCACAGACCGTCTGAACAACATACTAAAATTTCATTTTGATAAAGTCATTTTTACTTAAGTTATTGTGTGCGAACGAACAGACAGACGGACAGACAGACAGACAGAGAGAGTGAACAAAGTCATAAACACTTTTCAACTATGTTGCAAAGTGTTAAAAAAGGTAGATAGACTTGTAGATTGAAATGAGTTTCTGAGGAGAAGATTTCGTTAATGCAAACAAAATATAATCTGCAAAAATGAAAAAAAAAATTATATTAATTTTATTTATTAATTTTTAGTCATAAATCGATAATTTCAAAATTCTTTATTATGAATAAATATTTATTGAGCCCCACTTTAGTACAGAGGATTTGAGTACTAATTTAGGACTGATTTTCGTAAGAAATTCGTAATTTGCTAGACATTAATGACTTGAGGAATTGTTTTTCATAGTCTTTATTGTACATTGTAAAATATCGGCAGTGGTCCCAGTCCGATGGAGCCGAAATAGTTGTGGGTGAATAACGTACTGTAAATTAAAACTCCGATAAAGTTCGATTTGTTCGTAAAGATTGTTTATTTGTTGTTATCAATCTCATTTCATTCGTTTACAACAAGTAATACGGGATTGTGGTAACTAACGTGAGACATATAATTGAGATAACTTAAACCTTCTAAAGTACGGGCAATATATTTTATAGGATCAATAGATTTTATAGGATCAGGGAAATTATAACAACTATATTTCGAAAATTAAATGTCCGATCCGAAGTCTAATTATATATCCTTGTAAAAGACTTTTTAAAGAGCTGCAAAATGCTCGCTTAATATTTATAGCTAGCTAAAATATCCAAATTAGAACCACTTTTTCAAAATAGTTTAAAATATTAAAATATCGAAATTATAACCCCTGCATTTCACAAATTAACAATTAGATTCAAAATCTAATATCTTTGTAGAACTTTTAAAGGGCTATAAATTGTTTTCTCATTATTCATAGATAGCACTTAGTTTTCAAAAAATAAGCATTGCAAACTTTTAAAACAAAAATTTCACCCTTTTTCAACTCGGGGCGCGGTAGCCCATTAGTTAGCGCGCTGGAGTTGCACTCGGTAGGCCCGGGTTCGATTCAGCCACTGCTAAAACTGCCGCCGTGGTCATGCGGAGTACGATCACGTTAAACATGTGGGTCCGAAAGTCCTTCCGAGAGGTTGGTGGTAGGGGAAGGAGGGTACGGTCCCTGTGGATGCCTCCCCCACTGGGTTCCGGTCTAAATTGGGTGGCACTTCCCGACCGTCCAGACAGTTACCTTACACCTTTCTGGTAGGTCGGACGGTCTGGGTTTCAACAACAACCCTTTTTCAACTCGGAACACAGCGTGCTGTTGGCACATTTCGGGCGCGGTAGCCGGTGGTTTGCGCGCTGGATTTGCACGCTGCCACAAAACTGCCGCCATGTTCATGTGGAGTACGATCACGTTAAACATGTGGGTCCGTAAGTCCTTACGAGAGGTTGGTGGTAGGCAGGGGCGGCATTTCAGCATTCCATTTGGGGGTGCGAGATTTGTATGTATGAATATCCACAATATAGAATAAATAAAATGTTTGTTGACGCGGGGGGGGGGGGGGGGATCACAAAATTGAGTTGATGTTGAGAAAAATAATTTTTGTTAACATAATTTTTGAATATAATTGTTGTTAAAATATTTTTTCTAAATACAAACATCTATATTTATTTACCTTTTATTGAAATTTTAAACGCCGGTTCTTAGAGTCTGGAAGAAGAGAACATTTTGTTACAATATCATCATAATCCAGTGGTGTATCTTGTTCTATAGCTAAAACAGCTAAAGATGAAGGTCTTTCTGGTCCCATTGTACTGCAAAAATAATTTTTCAGCCTCCTGAGATACGAAAAAGACCTTTCACAATTGTCTGAGCTGATTGGCACAGCCAAAAACAATTTAACTAATAATGTTATGACATGAAACACATTTTTTAAATTCCGCTCTTTAAAATAATCCAGGCGACTTTTAAAATTGGGATGGTCTATGTTTTCATTTTTTACCATTAAATAAAACAGTCGCAATTCGTATAGTAATTCCTCTTTCTGGAAGTTATATACTTTGCATATGGTTGAAACATTTTCTTTTTCGACATCTGATCCTGATAATACTGAACTAAGGGCAAATAAAAAAAATATACTGTTGTTCTCATTAAATCTTGTCTCAATTTCATTAGATACTGAATCTATAATTTCATATTGAATATTGATTTTATGATATGATTTAACATCATCATGGGTATTTTTTTCACGCCTCCGAATTAACTTGGAATTTTTTTACGCCTCTTCAGTTTTGGTCCAGAACAAGAATTTTTTTCGCAAAGTTCTGTCACAAAATTCCACACTTGATTGAAATATGCATCAGTGCAAAAAGAACTAACAGTTTCAATAGTAGCTTTAGCGAAAGCTTGCACAGTCTGAAAATTAAAATCAGATGACTGAAGATGCTTTGAGAGAGTATTGCATTGATCAAAAACACTGGACAATACAAACAAAGTGAACAAAAATTCGAACGATGTCATGCATGTCAAAAGTGCTTTGGCTCTTCCACCATTGAGAGAATCGTTTTCAGATAATTCTTTCAATGTTAAAATCACCACTTCAAAATTATCAAGTACTGCTTTTATGGCTTTAACTCTGGAAGACCACTTTGTATCACTTAGTGATTGTAGAGTTGAAGAACCTCCAGAAAAAGTATTTATTGATGAGCGAATCTTTTCTAAATCAGCATGTCTTTTATAGGATGTTTCTATGAAAGAATGTAATGAATTGAGCTGCTGAAATGCATTTCTAGCAGAAGGAATGGATGAGCATGCACTAACTACACATACATTTAATCGGACACTTGAAATTTTCAACTGAAAAGGATAACATTACACCAATCTTTTCAAGTTTAAAAGTATTTGTTCCAACCAGAAGAGAGAAGCTTCACTGTGAAGGTCGACTCTTTTGAAGCTCCACAGCGTGAAAAAACTGAACAGTGGACAGTTGATAAAAAATAGGAGAAGCTAATAGACGACGAGGAAAAATTGGGGGCGCTACCGCGCCCCCTATTTGTCGCACCTGGTGGTAGGGGAAGGAGAGCACGGTCCCTGTGGATGCCTCCCCCACTGGGATCCGATCTAAATTGGGTGGCACTTCCCGGCCGTCCAAACAGTTACCTTACATCTTTCTGGTAGGTCGGACGGTCTGGGTTTCAACAACAACAACAACAACCCTTCTTCAACTTTTAAAATTAATTTTTCCATCAATTTAAAAATCGACTTTTGCTTTAAATACTGCTATTTTCCTAATTGTATACGAAATACTAGGGCAATGTTTTTGCATAAAACGGGGAGAGATCATGCAAGGTATTTTTCTTATAGGTCCATTTGTTTCTTACATACAATTCCGGAAAGAGTTTTCATTAATAAATTAAATTATTGGCTCTCATTTCATTAATAAATTAAATTATGGGCATTAATAAATTAAATTACTGGGTCATATGACAATTAATAAATTAAATTATTGGTTTTGACAATCTCCATTCCAATCAGTTTGGTTTTAGCTAATTACTTAATTGTGAAGATGCGGCTCACAAATGCGTTGACCAATGTAATGGAGGGTCTTAACCAAAGAGTTATAACCAAAGAGCTATACTTTTAAATTGCTCCCCAAAGGTCTTAACACAGAAACCATATTTTGCTAATTACCATAGACGTTCGGTGAGCCGTTGACAATCTAAATTGAAACATTCTTCCTTTTACTTATGATGGATTAAATATTCTTTCATCGTATTGAAACTTTATTTATTCTTATTTGGACAACAGAACTGTCACCTATATTGAGGACAATTTAATTCTTTCAAAACTCATATCGAAAAGCTCACCTCAGGGGTCAGCTATAGCACTTATTCTTTGGAATTTGTATTTTGATGATATTCTCCTAAATAATGATACTTATTACCTTCAGACATTTGCTGATGACTTTGCTGTGTATACTTTTGGTAAGATTGGGAAAATCCATGAATTTAATACGAATTATCTCCTAAATTTAAAATCTAATTCTCTCGTAGCGTTTAAATTGGAGATTTCTGTGGAAAAAATAAACTCGTAGTTGGTGAGAATAAGAGTAGCTTAAAAATAAGAGGAATCCAATTTTTTCAAATTCCAAGGAAAATCAATAAAAATAAATGATCGTCTGAAAATTTTGGGACTAACAATTGATAATAAGTTGTTATGAAGTCCTCATAATCTACTACTTGAAGGAAATATGTTAGTTGCAAGTTTCATTTAAACTTTAGTAAAATAACAGGTAATAATTGGGGAATAAATAGAAGTTTATTAAAAATATAGTATATATTAGTTATTGAAAATGTTATTACTTAATGATTCTGGAGTTTCGGATGAAAAACTCGCACAAACACAGCTTAAAAAGTCTGATGTGGGCAACACATGACTTTTCTTATATAATTCAATGAATTTACTACTTTTGCAGTTAAAAAAATGTTATTCTTATAGTAGATACTTATATTCTTTCCAAGATATTGAATTTTCTTTAATTAGTCGTCATTTTCATTGATTTAGCGTCATTTTTATCAATTTGGCGAGATTTTTGTTAATTTGTCAACAATTAAAAATGTCGCCAAATTGGCGACATTCCACCAAATTCGTCGCCAAAATCTTGCCAAGCGTTATGGGCGGAGAAAGTTATTCTTACAGCAGATAAATGACTATTGGCGTTCAAATACAAAAGTATTACTCAAAGAATCCTTTTCATGAAAGGAACGAGCTAGATCCATGAGAATGATGTCACCCAATTTATCGCATGGTATTATATATGAAAAATGAACATATTTCTCAATAGGAAATATTTTTTTTTTATTTTATATGACTTTTTGATAATTTTTTTTAAAAATGTGCAATATCTCGAGAACGGTTCATGTTAGCGTTCTAAAATTTATGTCAATCGTTTTCTAATGAAAAATTACACAAGAAACGTCTATTTGCGTAACTTTATTAGCGGTTTTGATTTTTTTGAGACTTTTTCAAAATTTCATTCGAAAATTTAGGGGAGTTCTGAACTTTCGATTGCGTATAAAAACAATAGGCTTCCAGTGTTTAGAAATTGTGATTTTTGTACCAAATTTCGTTCGAATCGGTCCATTCGTTCGTCAGTTATCGTCTCAACAGACTCACTGACACACACACACACACAGACATCACATCAAAAATGTTCGATTTGCGATCAGGAATGCCTGAAACGTGCTCTCCCGTCGAAAACTCGAATTTGAATTTTCGACCCCGTCACAATACTTTCCTCATACATTATGTATATAAGGAAAGTAAAAACTAATTTTGTTAGAAAGGCCATTTCTACGGGCTGTCGAACCTCCTCTAGAGTTGCTTCTTTTTATATACTAGGTATTTCACCAATTCATTTTTTGATTGATACACTTTATAAAAAATATTTATTTTGGAAGAAAATGATTAATACTTTTTCAAATTATATTTTTCCTGCAGCTTCTCTTTCGGATTATAATAGTCCTTTTTCGGAAACTTCTCTTTCCAACCGATTAATATCATTACTAGAATGTGATGAAATTACTAATTCTAAGTATGGAATATATACAGGTAGATAAAAGATTAATAATGATGCATAGAATTTTCTGTTTCTATTTTTAAAAATTATGTTTCGGAAAAGGTTTTCTGTTACAAATTGGATTCTAGGAATACAGTTTTCCATTCTGAGATATCAATGATAAAATTGGCAACTGAATGGACTTACCAAAATGTAACACGTGTTAATATATACATATATATTCTGTCTTCGATTTTGGCATTGCATTTTGTAAACAATAAATCAAATTACCTTAAATGTATGGGATACAATATATAAAATTAAGTTAGGCTAAAGCACCTATACTGGACATCAAGGAAATAAAATACCCTATTAAAATGCAAAAATTACATCCAAAAATGATGAATCCATTACGGTACCATATCCTTTTAAAGTTTTGTAAGAATACAATAATAGATAATTGACAACCATTTCTAGATAACGCAATGTCCATTCGAACTAACAAACCTGTTAGAGTTATATCTTATTTACCTACAGTTGATTGTAAATTTCCAAATTTACAATAAATATTTAATCTACTTTGTTACAGGACACGGATCATTTATAACATACTTACACAATCAATTCCAATATCAAGTCAACTTCATATTGTGTCTGTAAGAAACTAGGTGATGTTGACCATTATGTTTTTGAATGCCCACATGCTAAAAAATTTCATTTAGTTAAACCAACTACATTAAATCAACCTGTTTGGTTTTCTACCGTTTGCAAAAATAAAAATTCTATTGATAGAATCAGGAACTGTATTCTTATTGCCATGAACATAGCAGATGGTATAACCTAGATTAGCTTGTGAGTTGCATTGTTAATGTTGTTTTAAATACTGATCTGGTCAATGTTATTTTGTTTTTTCTATTTCGCTGTTTCAATTTCATTCTGTAAATATTTAAAATTTTAATTTGCTTTTTAATATTTTATGCATTGTTGAATTTTAACATTTGTTTGTATACTAAATACTCTTCTAGGATTTTCTAATTTGGAGTCTGAGTAGTATAATCACTATATTTCTATGTTTATTATCTATGTCTATGTATAACTTTGTGTATTGTTTATTCATGTTTATGTATACTGTCTATACTTATTGCCTATATTTCTTAATACTAATTGCCCTGACCGTCCATTGTAAGTGCTCACACTTTGGGTAAGCTGGACGGCCAGGATAATAAAAGAAAAATCTTTTTCAATTAGACAAAAAAAATTGCTGTATAAACTTTGTAAAAGCAAATTATAGATCTAGAAACTGCATTTCTTATTTAACATTTTTATCGTTTACTATTTATATTTATTTTTTAAAGACGTTTCAATTGACTCGCTCGGACAGAAACGTTTTATTTTTTTTTTAATTTCGAAAATAAAAGAGGGGTACAAAATGTTAAAATATTGAAGTTACTTTCTGCATTCATAAATAGTACCTTATTTCCGACAAAATGAGCTCATAAAAAACGTTCATATTGTTGCTTATTTCAAAAAGTAACTCATATAAAAGAAAAATGTTCATGAATTGCTCATAGTTTTTATCTATTAGGTTTGGAGATAAATGCATCCAAAGGGCTTACATTTTTTTTGTTACCCTTCAATTCCAGCCGGATAACCGACCACAGACTTTCTGCACTATGAAGATGAGCAACGCGCTTTATAGTATGAAAGTTTTCAATTTTAACATTTGTTTAGTATGAAGTTTTATAGTATGAAGTTTTTCTATTAACACTAGAACGACGGATATTTTGAACTACCTAGAACAGCTGGCAGCAGTCAATTTGACTGCCATAGAAAATATACAACATACCTTTAATTCAAAACCAAAACATCATAGTTACAGCATTTAAGATGTTTCTTCGTTCATTTTTTGCAATAAACGTTCCTAAGAGTGTAAGAAAAGTTATAAAATTTCAATGGGCTGGGATTAGCCGTTTTGGAGGAATCGTTTGGAGGAATGCGGTCAAAATGACAGTTTCCGTCGTTCTAGTGCTAAAAAAATATTCGTGCTTCTATAGCTGACTTACATCTTTCGCTTACATCTTTCGCATTGGATTATTTTGATGCTCCAATGTTCTTCCTTTAAACAAGAGAGTTAATTTGACCAGAAGCTACAGTTTAAAGGGAAGTCGGAGTTCTGAGCAAGTGCGCATGCTCAGAAATTCTCATATGCACGCTTTGGCCCTGAAGGTCAGAACGCGATTCGATTGTCTACAGGTGGGGCTTGCAATTTTCAGAAAGTCCAACATAGGCAGAATGTCTGTGGTTGCGATTCTTGAAAATCTACTGGTATTGTGTTTCCAGGTGGTAAAAGCGTTGTCTTTTCTAATAGAAAATAACTAAATTATCTATCCTTTGTAATAAAGAAATCTCGATTTAATTTTTACACTATCGAGTGTTTCAACTCTATAATAAGAACACAGTTTGAGCAATAATTGAAAATTTCATAGAATGTAATTAAATATAGAATTAATTTAAATTAATTATTATAGAATTAATTACATAGAATTAATTTAAATTAATTTAACTCAATTTATAGCAATTTATAAAATTAATTCAATTAGTGCTAACCAAATTTAATTAATATCAACTTCAACACTTGGCAGAAATCATTTTCACTACAGAAATACTCGCCTGAAATTTAGTTCTTTAGGTTTTACGAATTCTCGTCCGTCTCTTTCTTATATAAAGGAAATCCAAACTCTCTCTCAGACGATAGTAAAATCAATTTTGCAAACAAAACAGGCCGAGAGTTTCAGTAGTCTATCCTTCCAGATTTATGGTGAAGTCTTCAAAGTAACATCCCGCTTTCGACACTAAAATTACTTAAGCAGGATTTACAAACATCTTTGCATTGCCACCGAAGAATAATGGTTATCCAATTCTAATGTCTGTGTCCTAAACCAATTTTTCGATGTCTTCATTGTGTTTTTGTAAGCTATGAACATGGCCTTCGGCGAAGAGATAGTTAAGTCATCGTGGTGCAGCAATAGAGCGTCGAGAATTGCTCGCTACTGGAGTTTAGATAATTGCAGTCTGGTGCAATATTTTGTATTGGCTAACATAAAAAAAGGGAGGAGGAACTGTTGTTCCCTGTAACTATAACCTCCGCCGAGACTGGTCAATACGGATTGAATGGCTGAATAATTTTGTCTAGAAAGAAGACAGATTATAGTCGGGAAAAATAAGAATGTTTTGGAAATATTTAAAGGGAAACTGAAATTGAATAAGAAGAGATTCATACACAGTAGACATTAATAAGTTTTAAAAGATATTTTGAGTGTCGCACTTTGTTCTGAGTTTGTTTTCGTTTTCTTGCTGTACTGGTACAGAATAAAAGTTAGGGATAATCGCGGTCGGTTTGCATTGCCTATTGTATTATAATAGAAGGGGATAAAAGTCTTAAGTTATAGGCTAAAAGTATAAAAGTCTTAGTTAAAACATAAGTATAAGTAAGAAATAGAGGTGGAACGCAGTAAACAGTGGTCTAAGAAGGTTGACACGTTATAAACACCCTAGCAAACTTACTTGACCTAATCCAAGTGTGGCATATATTTATAGGTGACAAAAATCATCTAAAGTTGTTTCACACAGCAGATGGGTAGTGGTGCTCAATTAGATAATTATTTGTTATCTGTTCCGAACATAATATATATTCAGAACCAGCTCATTTTTATGAATCAAGAAGATCACCTTAGAGCAAAAGTATATTTAACGGCCGGATAATCGGATAGTTAGCCGATTGGTTAAATCCCATATCAGCACCATAGAAATTATTCGCCGCGAGTCAATAAAGCATCTGAAACCGCATATAAAATTAGATAATAGAACATTTTGGGTTGCTTTACACCGCAATTTGGTACAAAATTAGTACAAAAATCACAATCCGTAAACACTGGAAGCCTATTGTTTTTATACGCAATCGAATGTTCAGAACCCCCCTAAATTTTCGAGTGAAATTTTGAAAAAATCGTCAAAAAATCAAAACCGCTAAAAAGTTACGCAAATAGACATTTCTTATGTAATTTTTCATTAGAAAACGATTGACTTAAATTTTAGAACGCTAACATGAACCGTTCTCGAGATATTGCACATTTTAAAAAATATATATATAAAAAAGTTATATAAAAAAGAAAAAAATATTTCCTATTGAGAAACATGTTCACTTTTCATATGTAATACCATGCGATAAATTGGGTGACATCATTCTCGTGGATCTAGCTCGTTCCATTTATGAAAAAAGATACTTTGAGTAATACTCTTGTATTTGAACGCCAATAGTCATTTATCTGCTATAAGAATAACTTATTTCTCCGTCCATAACGCTTGGCGAGATTTTGGCAACGAATTTGGTGGAATGTCGCCAACTTGGCGACATTTTGAAATGTTGCCAAATTAACAAAAATCTCTCCAAATGGATAAAAATGACGCTAAATTAATGGAAATGACGACTAATTGAAGAAAATTCAATATCTTGAAAAGAATATAAGTATCTACTATAAGAATAACATTTTTTTTATCTGTAAAGGTAGTAAATTCATTGCATTATATAAGGAAAGTCATGTGTCGCCCACATCAGATTTTTTTTAGTTAAAATGGATATGGGGTGATATATTAGGAAATTATTATTTTCAGAGAATATATTTTATTATTATTAGTTTCTGTGTCTTTGAAGTAAAATACCGCTATTGCTTCTCTTTCATGGCCGATTGCGCATGGATCTGTACTGTTTATCGGTTAATCTTATCAATTTTACATCTCTAGTTAGTCTTCTTACCTTTAAAGCTACTGACTGTATCTTTATAACTAATCATTTCACTCTTTTTAACTTCTGGTAGTTATTACTTGCAATGATTTTTATACTTCGTTATTGTGATTGTTAACATACTTGATTATTATTATTATTTTTTTAAACTGGTAGTTATTTCGTGGGGCAAATTTCTACAACTTATTTACTTCTGATTTATCTTATACGGCTGACTTCGATTTTATTTTGAAACTAACTGCTTTACGGAGGATGACCTGGAATTAGAAAGTAATCTTCTCATTATGACCCAATTTGGCAAGCTGGGTGAATTTTTATGCAAGAGGAATTCCAAATTAAGCAAACCTTCGTAATCTGAACTCGTTAATGAATTTATAAAAAATTTCATACTGGTTATCAGAGAGAATCATCAAAGAGGTTCAAGTTGAAAGATCTCGAATTATATTAGATGATGCCTCTGGTTATCTCAGACCAGATCCCTTCAGTAGTGTTTATATGAAGAATCCAAGCAAAATATTTGTTTTTCTAATGATATCATTCAATAACGTTCAATTAAGATTGAAAAATTCACTAAGAATATCTAAAGGGGGCGTGGCCATAGTGGCTTCTATGGGTGGGGATATTTTTCTAAAAAATTCAAATCTCTCCAAAGACTATTATTTTACAAATCTGGTTAAGCTGGGGAGGTTAGAAGGCAAATGTAGAATTCTAGACAAACTTTCTCAAGAACTAAAGAGATGATTGCCTCTATAAGACAGTTCATTCTTCCTAAGTATCTTTTGTTATTTCTGCCGTGAGAATGTCCCATCCAACACTTATGGCTAAGCCAGGTCTCTTTGGTAGTGTGAGTATTCAGAATCAAAGAAAATTGTTTGTTACTCTATTGATAGTATTATTAAAGAACATTCTGTCACGATTGAGAAAGTACGAAATCTGATGTGGGCAGCACATGACTTTTGCTGCAGACTTATATTCACGTTCTCTTTATTTTAATTGAATTCAATTCACTTAATTCAATTTTCGTTCTCATTTGGTAACTGGACTTATTTTCAGAGGTGGAGTAGAAAATGCAAAAAAACTAAAATATCTCGAGAATGGCTAGTTCTAGTGCAATGGGGTTGGTCTTATTCTTTTCACAGTTAAAAATTACGTATAAAACAAGCATTTAATGGATATATTTGAGCATACGTAGTTTTTTAGCTTAGATTTTGAGATTTTTTGCGGGCCATTTCGCAAAAAAAGGCATGTTATTTTTTTTCCGAATCGTATCGAAATCTAATCAGCACCATCAGGGTAACTCTCAAGTGACTTATCCCCCGATTTTTGTTAAATTCGGTCCATTAGTTTTTCAGCAGGCAATTTTTGCGGTCCATTTCGCAAAAAAGAGCTGGTTCTTTTATCTCGAATTGTACCCAAAACTAATCAGCACCAGAGTAGCGCACAAATGACTTACCTACCAAATTTTATGAAATTCGGCAAATTAGTTTTTGAGTTAGAGTGGATACAAAATCTGCACAGACAGACACACAGACAGACACACAGACGTCACGTTAAAAATGGTTTTATCGTATTCTAGAGGTCCGGAAACGTGTAGATCCGTCGAAAACTCGAGTTACGATTTTCTATGATTCCAATACTGTCTCTATACATTACCATGTATTGCAGGGAAGGTAACAAGGGTATCTAAAGGGGCGTGGCCATAGTGATTCTATGGGTGTTGTTAGATTTTCTAGAGGATTTTTTCTAAAAAAAGAAATCGGGTCTCTGTAGGAGTCTACGCTTTTATAGAGCTGGTTAAGAAAACGTCCACGTTCATTATTTTTAATGATATTGAAGATTCGAATACGGAGGACTGAATATATATTCTCAAATCAGTGTGTTTGAAAATCTTGATGAATTTGTTTTTATTACATTCCTTATTAAGACCAAGAGGGGGGATCCATTCGTTCTTCGAGGTTGAGCCGAAACTGTTTTGAACGATTAATAGTGATCAGTTTCGTTTCTGTGGATGGGAATATCTCAGACGTCAAGAATTCCTTGAACGGTGGACATTTATACCACAGCGGCCCTGCACTGTAAAGTGCTACCTCTCGTGTGGATGACGGACAATTTTATGAAGGTTTTGAATTTTAATAATTGTTCTCATAATAAACATAACGTTTTGACTAATTTTGAGAGCAATTACTCTTGCCGTGATAGGTGAGATGCCGTGTGAGGTATACTTGAATAATTTGGAAATTAATATGCGATATATTGACTATGGGGAATAATTTTGAGTTTGTTTTGAGTTCGTTTGAGTAAGCTGTTATAGCTCTAATTTATTTATGCATTTTTTACTTTCCCTGCAATACATGGTAATGTATAGGGAAAGTATTGGAATCATGTCGAAAATCGCAACTCGAGTTTTCGACGGATCTACACGTTTCGAGACCTCTAGAATACGAAAAAACTATTTTTAGCGTGACGTCTGTGTGTGTGTCTGTGTGTCTGTCTGCTTATGTGTCTGTGTGTCTGTCTGTCTGTGTGTCTTTGCAATGCATGTATCCACTCTAACTAAAAAACTAATGAACCGAATTTCATAAAATTTGGTAGGTCAGTCACTTGGGTGAGACCCTGGTGCTGATTAGTTTTTGGTAGGAATCGTAAAAACAGAACCAGTATTTTTTTGCGAAATGGCCCGTAAAAATTTCATGTATCCACTCTAGCTAAAATACCACTTGACCAAATTTCACAAAATTTGGTAGATAAGTTATTTGTAGAATGATCTGGTGCTGATTAGATTTTGGTACGATTCGGAAAAGAACAACCTGCCTTTTTTTACGAAATGACCAGCATAAATTTCATGTATCCATCCTAGCTAAAATACTAATTGACCAAATTTCACAATATTTGGTAAATAAGTTACTTGTGGGACACTCTGGTGCTGATTAGATTTTGGTACGATTCGGAAAAAAACAACCTGCCTTTTTTTACGAAATGGCCTGCAGAAATAGCCAAAATCTTAAAAAAAAAAAAAAAGACTACGTGTGCTGAAATGTATCACTTAAATTCTTGTTTTATGCGCAATTTTCGACGAGGAAAAGAATATAACAAACTCCATTATACTTTAGGACTAACCGTTCTCAAGATATTTGAGATTTCTTACATTTTTGTTACGCCGTTTTCGGAAAAATGTCCAATTAGTAAATAAAAATAAACATTGAATTAAAAATGCAAATTTAGTGTTATTTGGTGTAATTAAACTCAATCTAATGAATTATTAAAGAAATAAAGAAAATATGAATTTAAGTCTGCAGGTCATGTGCTGCCCACATCAGATGTGCCAGTCACAGTCATGTGCTGCCCACATCAGATTTTTTTATTTTGTTCTCCCTTATGTTTTATATTGGAAGGTTTATTAACTATGGAATCTGAAAAATAAATACTTCGTCAATAAACACTTAAAAAGTTTGAGTAAAATATCAACCGGTTTCAAAGTAAAGCAAGACAGATCAATAATGCATAAAGCATTGATTATGCGACACGTTCCAGCTGAAATGCAATTTTAGTTAAACAACTCTAAAGTGCGATGCATTCAGGGGTGATATTTTTTTCACAATAATACAATAATTTATTTTTTTGGGGAATTTAAAACTTCATCAAAAAAAGGCAATGCTATAAAATGGTCTGCTTCTCTATGTATAATCAATTACCAAATTTCACAATATTTGGTAAATAAGTTACTTGTGGGACACTCTGGTGCTGATTAGATTTTGGTACGATTCGGAAAAAAACAACCTGCCTTTTTTTACGAAATGGCCTGCAAAAATAGCCAAAATCTTAAAAAAAAAAAGACTACGTGTTCTGAAATGTATCACTTAAATTCTTGTTTTATGCGCAATTTTTGACGAGGAAAAGAATATAACAAACTCCATTATACTTTAGGACTAACCGTTCTCAAGATATTTGAGATTTCTTACATTTTTGTTACGCCGTTTTCGGAAAAATGTCCAATTAATAAATAAAAATAAACATTGAATTAAAAATGCAAATTTAGTGTTATTTGGTGTAATTAAACTCAATCTAATGAATTATTAAAGAAATAAAGAAAATATGAATTTAAGTCTGCAGGGAAAGTCATGTGCTGCCCACATCAGATTTTTTTATTTTGTTCTCCCTTATGTTTTATATTGGAAGGTTTATTAACTATGGAATCTGAAAAATAAATACTTCGTCAATAAACACTTAAAAAGTTTGAGTAAAATATCAACCGGTTTCAAAGTAAAGCAAGACAGATCAATAATGCATAAAGCATTGATTATGCGACACGTTCCAACTGAAATGCAATTTTAGTTAAACATCTCTTAAGTGCGATGCATTCAGGGCTGATATTTTTTTCACAATAATACAATAATTTATTTTTCTTGGGAATTTAAAACTTCATCAAAAAAAGGCAATGCTATAAAATCGTCTGCTTCTCTATGTATAATCAATGAATATTTTATTCATATTACTTATATTTCGACTCAAGAGCTAAATAATTTGGCGTGAAAAAAATTCAGCAATTCTTATACAACCCATTTTACGATTACTTCCTTTGTTTATATTCTGCATCCAGTAAAATTAGGCTTCTATTCCGAATTCCTTCCGATTCCTTCCGAATTCCTTCCGAGATTCCTTCCGATAGCATTATACTATAATACGATGTTATCTCCTCAGGGGTGGTTTTACTGGATTATAGGCGAGGTATGATGCAGTATGATCGTTGTACATATCCTATATAATAAATACCGTACATTTTCTTCCAAAACGGCCTAAAGATCTTTCTTAGGTGGTTTGGGCCTAAACAGTAGGGGTTTCTTACGGATGATCCCTTACTTCCGCGAAATAATTAAGAAAGGGTATCGGCACTTATGATCTGAAAGGGTGGTCGACGTTCAAATCACATTGAAGCGAAAAGAAGGCGTGGACATAAAGTGGTTAACAGCTGACGAGCAGAATGTCAAGCAAAGTGGCCAATCAGAGAAGATTTTTGACACTTGGGTTTCGATAAAACCACGAAGTCAAAGTGATAGTCAGACTGAGATGTTACCCCAGGATTTTTAGTATTGGGAAATATAGGAAGATTGCATCTACTCTTTAGGTTATCCACGAGTGCCGTAAGTAGGGGGTTTTGGGGAATCAATTGGCTAATCACTTACATTAGTTTTCAACAGAAAATAACTCTGAGTTCCATATTGGAAAACTAAATATAGAACTGTAAATTTCCTATTTGACCGACGACTTCCCCTGCCTTTCATATTTTCTACATCTGATGTAAAGTGCCTTTTTAAAACTTTACAATATAGTTGAAAAGTGTTTATGACTTTCTTCATTCTGTCTGTCTGTCCGTTAGCACGATAACTGACGTAAAAATGACTTTATCAAAATGAAAGGTTAGTATGTTGTTCAGACGGTCTGTGGGATCTATGGGAATATAAATGAATGATATCACCCAATTAGTTTTGGATTGAACTCGGGTTCAAAAAATGAAATAGATTGAACCCTATGGGACCTAATTTTCCAAACATTTTTTAAGCGAATTTAAAATTCACAAATTGCTTCGAAAGTTTAAGGAAATATTCAAATTATCCCATAAAATATATAAGAAAATATTCAGCAAAATATATTTAATAGTTTTTTTTAAATAAAAATTAAAATAATAATTACATCCTTTATATTAAGAGATCACGTGATCATTATATGAAGAGATCACGTGACCCACTTCAAAATAAAATATGGCATCCATCTTGTGTCAAAATCGCGATTTTTAAAGTTCTTTTTAATTCATATTTAGTGTTGTATCCGTCCTAAAACAGCTTTATCTTTGCTTAAATTCTGTGCATCTACATTCTGAAACAACGCAATTACAATATAGTTGAATTTGAATGATCATCCAACTTTGATTATTTCTACAACGAAGCCTATTTTTCATTTATGGCGGATGTAAATACCAAAAGATGTAGAATGAGTTATATAAGAATTGCTGCATTTCTTTAACACAAAATTCTTTAGCCCATGGAGTCTGCAATATAGCTGATATGAATGAAACAATCATTGATTTTACAGAGAAGCAAACGATTTTTTGATAACGTTTTGAGCATAGAGTTAAATTACTTGTATCTCCATGGTTTTAAGTTTTAAATAAAATTAATTATTATTGTATTGTGATGAATGAAATGAATGGAAAAATGTTTATCGATGAAATGCTGCTTTTATTTAAAGAGCCAGCCGATTTATATTTCGATGACGTCATTTGAAAAAGTTCATTTGTTTTCGACGATGTTTTCAAATATAATACATTAATGTAGTATTGTGATAATTTAAAGAATATTACCGAGGAATGTATCGCATTTTAGACATGTTTAAATAAAATTGCATTGAAGTTGGTGTTAGAAATAAATGATCTCCTCGCTACGAAAGACCGACAAATCCAAAACACTGACTCTCGCCTTTCAGCCAGAAAAGGAATGTGTTTTCTTCGAGAAATCTGCGCGCGCATCAAAGCCACTACACTTACACTTACGAACTGAAGTTCTGTTCTGTGTTGTGGATGTTTTTGTACTGTGACGGAGCAAAATGCTAGTTTCTGTTTTCTATGTAATTTTAAATGCAGTATCTAATTAAATTTGTTTTTTCTTCCAATAAAGAGAAATTATTCCGGATATCAAGATGGTAAACAAACACACTAAAAATGATATTCTTTTAAGACTTTAGGGGAAACGAAGTCAAATTGCCCTACGCCCTTCAAACAGAAAGGTAAGCATTTTACCTATTATAATTATGCTATTTTTAAAGAAAAATGATAGTAACATATGTTTCTCATTAGTGAGGCAGAGTGCCATTACCTATGCACAACCGAGCTCCTATATTTTTATCAGTTGGAAAGTGTTTCATAATCAAGGCTTTATGCATGATTGATCTTTCTTGTTGTTGTTGTTGTTGTTGAGACCCAGACCGTCCGACCTACCAAAAAGGTGTAAGGTGACCGTTGATCTTTCTTGTTGAAAATTTATCGCAATTGTCTTCCTACTGCATAAATAAAAGGATTAGAGGTGGTGAGCAAAAGTTTAACTCACTTTGAAAGGTGACCTTAAGCGGCAATATGAAGTGGAAAATTTTAAAATGTAATCTGACGGTTAACTTTAAAAGGCAACATGAAAGCAAAAAGGTAGAACCTCTGCTTTGAGTGAATGATTTTGTCATCTTCTAAAAATGAAATTGACATTTGCTCATCTCAAGTTCGCCAATGATTCTGTTTCCTTGATGACGTACAGATAGGAGTCTCGGTGTCCTATTTTCATGTGAGACCTCTGAGTTGCGAAATTAAGATCGGTGTTGACAGAAACCCCGACGAACTTCGCAAATCTCAAATAAAACGGAGGAAAAGATGCTTCGACAGGGAATATCTGCAGCGACAGGTCCCCGACACCTGAACCTATCAGGCCCCTTGATTATGCCTAATTAGAGCTCTCGAAAAGAGACTCTTAGTTCACTTAAAAAAAATAAAAAGAACTAGAAGACGACCGCGGTCTTTATCTCTTCTTGTTTATGAATGCCATTAAACACGCTTACCGCGACACGCTAATGAAGTCCATGGAAGCCTGATTGGGGAGGGCACCATTAGATGAGGGCCCCCACCCCATTGCTATCAATATATCGGGTCGAATTTATAGTTGTCACTTCACGATGTGTCGTGCGTGGGGATTCCTAGGTATAGGGATTAATAGCCTCACTGTGAATGGGGAACATTCGGATACAGAATGTAATCTTTTAACTGAAAATAAAGTGATTCGTTAGTATAACAGCATAAAGTCTTCTTTACACTGTGATTTAAGAAGAGGGTCTCCTGCGGTTTTCTTTGTGAAATAAACGTGTGGCCGCCTTGCGGGGTGAAAATAGTGTTGCAGGAGAGGTTTTGAATATTAAAATTTCGAGCGTTTGGGTAGTTGAGGTCGAATGGTTTACTGTAGAGGTTTCTCAACCTATTGAATCGCGTTTCCACTCATTTACACGTGGCTGGGAGATAGATTAGAAGTTGCATAAAAGGTGCACGTGACTAGAGGGTTGATTGAGAGATGAGAAAAACAAGAAAGGTCAATCATGCATAAAGCATTGATTATGAAACACTTTCCAACTGAAATGCAATTTTATTTAAACATCTCTAAAATGCAATACATTCCTAAGTAATATTTTAAAACTTATCACAATACTACATTAATTTATTATATTTGAAAACTTAAACCTTCATCGAAAAAAATGAACTTCATTCAAATGACGGCATTGAAATATAAATTGCCTGGTTTAAACATCTCTAAAATGCGATACATTCCTTGGTAATATTTTTAAAATCATCATAATACTACAATAATTTATTATATTTGAAAACTTTATCGAAAACAACTGACATTCATTCAAATGATGTCATAGAAAAATAACACGCCTGGCTCTCTCTACTGCTTTTAGCAGCTTTTCATTCATAACATTTTCCCAATCATTTCATTCATTACAGTACTTTTATTTAAACGTCTCTAAAATGCGATACATTCCTCGGTAATATTTTTTAAATTATTACAATACTACATTAATTTATTATATTTGAAAACTTAAAACTTCATCGAAAGAAATGAACTTCATTCACAAATGAACTTTTTTAAATGACGTCATCGAAATATAAATCGGCTGGCTCTTTAAATAAAAGCAGCATTTCATTCATAACATTTTCCCATTCATTTCATTCATCACAATACTATAATAGTTAATTTTATTTAAAACTTAAAATCATGGAGGCTCAAGTAATTTAATTCTATGCTCAAAACTTCATCAAAAAATCGTTTGCTTCTCTGTAAAATCAATGCTTATTTCATTCATATCAGCTATATTGCAGACTCCATGGTCTAAATAATTTTGCGTTAAAGAAATGCAGCAATTCTTATACAACTCATTCTACATCTTTTGGTATTTACATCCTCCATAAATGAAAAAAAAACTTCATTGTAGATATAATCAAAGTTGGATGATCATTTAAACTCAACTATATTGTAATTGCGTTATTTCAGGATGTAGATGCCCAGAATTTAAGTAAAAATAAAGCGGTTTTTGGACGGATACATCACTCAATATGAATTAAAAAGAACTTTAAAAATCCCGATTTTAGCACAAGATGGATGCCATATTACTTTCCTTATATACATAATGTATAAGGAAAGTATTGTGACGGGGTCGAAAATTCGAATTCGAGTTTTCGACGGGAGAGCACGTTTCAAGCATCCCTGATCACGAATCAAACATTTTTGAAGTGATGTCTGTGTGTGTGTGTGTGTGTGTGTGTGTGTGTGTCAGTGGGTCTGTGGAGACGATAACTGACGAACGAATGGACCGATTCGAACGAAATTTGGTACAAAAATCACAATCCATAAACACTGGAAGCCTATTGTTTTTAAACGTAATCGAATGTTCAGAACCCGCCTAAATTTTCGAGTGAAATTTTGAAAAATTCGTCAAAAAATCAAAACCGCTAATAAAGTTACGCAAATAGACATGTCTTATGTAATTTTTCATTATAAAACGATTAACATAAAATTTAGAACGCTAACATGAACCGTTCTCGAGATATTTAACATTTTTCAAAAAAATTATCAAAAAGTCATATAAAATAAAAAAAATATATTTCCTATTGAGAAACATGTTCACTTTTCATATGTAATACCATGCGATAAATTGGGTGACATCATTCTCGCGGATCTAGCTCGTTCCATTCATGCGAAAATATACTTCGAGTAATACTTTTGTATTTGAACGCCAATATTTATCTGTTATAAGAATAACTTATTTCTCCGTCAGTAAAGCTTGGCGAGATTTTGGCGACGAATTTTGTAGAATGTCGCCAACTTGGCGACTTTTTGAAATGTTGCCAAATTAACGAAAATCTCGCCAAATGGATTAAAATGACGCTAAATCATTGAAAATGCCGACTAATTGTCGAAAATTCAATATCTTGGAAAGAATATAAGTATCTACTATAAGAAAAACCTATTTTTTTTTACTGTAAAAGTAGTAAATTCATTGCATTATATAAGGAAAATCATGTGTTGCCCACATCAGATTTTTACTTTCCTTATATACATAATGTATAAGGAAAGTATTGTGACGGGGTCGAAAATTCGAATTCGAGTTTTCGACGGGAGAGCACGTTTCAAGCATCCCTGATCACGAATCAAACATTTTTGAAGTGATGTCTGTGTGTGTGTATGTGTGTGTGTGTGTGTGTGTGTGTGTGTCTGTGTGTGTGTGTGTGTGTGTGTGTGTGTGTGTGAAAGTATGTGTGTGTGTCAGTGAGTCTGTGGAGACGATAACTGACGAACGAATGGACCGATTCGAACCAAATTTGGTACAAAAATCACAATCCGTAAACACTGGAAGCCTATTGTTTTTATACGTAATCGAATGTTCAGAACCCCCCTAAATTTTCGAATAAAATTTTGAAAAAATCGTCAAAAAATCAAAACCGCTAATAAAGTTACGCAAATAGACATTTTTTATGTAATTTTTCATTAGAAAACGATTGGCATAAATTTTAGAACGCTAACATGAACCGTTCTCGAGATATTGTACATTTTTCAAAAAAATTATGAAAAAGTCACATAAAAAAAAAATTCCTATTGAGAAACATGTTCACTTTTCATATGTAATACCATGCGATAAATTGAGTGACATCATTCTCGTGGATCTAGCTTGTTCCATTCATGAAAAAATATACTTTGAATAATACTTTTGTATTTAAACGCCAAAAGTCATTTATCTGCTGTAAGAATAACTTTTTTCTTAGTGCATAACGTTTGGCGAGATTTTGGCGACGAATTTGGCGGAATGTCGCCAACTTGGCGACTTTTTGAAATGTTGCCAAATTAAGGAAAATCTCGCCAAATGGATAAAAATGATGCTAAATCAATGAAAATGAATCAATAATTGTCGAAAATGAATCAATAATTGTCGAAAATTCAATATCTTGGAAAGAATATTAGTATCTACAATAATTTATATATAATTAAAAACCTATTTTTTTACTGTAAAAGTAGTAAATTCATTACATTATATAAGGAAAGTCATGTGTTGCCCACATCAGATTTTTTTATTTTGAAATGGGCCACATGATCTCTCCATATAATGATCGCGTAATCTCTTCGTATAAAGGATGTAATTATTATTTTAATTTTTATTTAAAAAACTACTGAATATATTTTGCTGAATTTTTTTTATATATTTTATGGGATAATTTGAATATTTCCTTAAACTTTCGAAGCAATTTGTGAATTTTAAATTTGCTTAAAAAATGTTTCAAAAATTAGGCCCCATAGGGTTCAATATATTTCATTTTCTCAACCCGAGTTCAATCCAAAACTAATTTTGTGATATCATTAATTTATATTCCCATAGGTCCCACAGACCGTCTGAACAACATACTAAAATTTCATTTTGATAGTCATTTTTACGGCAGTTATCGTGCTAACGGACATGCAGACAGACAGACAGACAGAATGAACAAAGTCATAAATACTTTTCAACTATGTTGAAAGTGTTAAAAAGGGATTCTTCTAATGGGGATAATCGGACAAAAATTTACTGGACTATAGTTGCTTAGTGTGGAAGGCTATTAAACCGGCTATTAACGTATGATCCCCTAAATAAACCATCTCTTTTTTCAAAGAAAAATCTTGAAAAATACAGAGAGTGGATTGGATTAAAAAATAGAGAGATCCAAGTGCATTTGGAGAGAGAGAGGTTACAATAAAAAATTTTAATGTTAGTCATATTTGGGGTAGGTTTTAATATAGAAATTCTTGATTGTATTACATTTTTGAGGGAGACTACAGAAATGTTTGATGTTAGACATTTTTGAGTAAGGTTACAATAGAAATTTTGTATGTTAAAAATTTTTGGGGTGGCTACGGTAGAAATATAAATAAGAGGGCGATAACAACTTCATATTTTCAGATAAAAGACTTATTTCCAGAGTCTTTTTTATTAAAACCAATTTTGATGCAATTTAAATTTTATAAACTATTAAATAATAAGAAAAATTAACTTGAAAAACTAACTTTAATTTTTTGTTAGAATTTCGACCTGCAAAACAGGGAGTCATTTACATACGAAAATCTAAAATGTACATACGGCGCATGCGCAACGCCTCTGCGCAGACACATGAAAGCAAGCCCAGAACATTTTCAGTTCATTCTTATTTCTGATGACTATGTTATATGCGCGGTAGAATGTAGCATAGTTTTAGTTGGGATTTTGTAAATAAAGTTATATTTTATGTATGCCCTTCTGGTTCTACATCGCGCCTTCGTCATATGAGTGGTGACCAGGAGACGTGTGTTGAAAGCCTAGACCATCCGACTCGTCCGAAGACTTAGAGCACTTTTGTGGGTGGCCGGCAGGAGACGTGTGTGCTTCAATTTACTTGAATTCAGAAAAAAATGTACGTGTCCAGTTTAACTAATACACTGTATCGAAAGCCCAGGCCGACCAGCTTATCCTAGGACATAGAACAGTTTGATGGGCGGCCGGACTAATACACTGTGTGCAAAAATTTTTAGTTCCGTATGTAATTATGTCAACAACGGAGACGAATGGAACTCGTTTGACAACAGTCAACGATGCAAAAAAAATGCTTCAGCTCAAAATCATGATTTTAGTTTTGTTGAACTTTTAAAACTGGCTTTGAAATCACCTCCGTTTTGGTAAACAAACCCAAAATTATAGTTGTTACATAGACTCGCAATTCCTGATTTCCGGAATCATTAATGAAAAATAAAGTTTTATTGCGTAATTGCAGCCCTAGATTGTGATATATTGACTCATGTCATAGTTCTGATTCGCTTATAATGAGCCTTATTCAGTGTTGAAAAAAAAAGGATAATTTCGGACATTGCAGATTCGGAAATAACAAAATTTCGCATCCTTTTGCAAAATTTGCATTTAAGAGATAGGAATCCAAGTGATTTGGTTCACGAAATGTAAGATCTTGCCGGAATAAGTGTATACGAAGACGTACTTTGCACGTTGTTTTCTCAACAGTTACCAGTACATGTACAACAAATTTTATCAATAAGCTCAGAATCGCTGAAAAATATATCTGAAATGGCGGATAAAATCTGCGATGTTTCATCATCACGTAAAGTATCGGAAGTAGCAGATAATAGGTATATTTTGCACTTGCTGCTCAAGTGCAAGTTCAAGTTGCAAGCTCAAGTTGCAAGCTCAAGTTGCAAATCTGACTATCAAGAGAAAGCTCGTAATTGTGTAAAGTCGTGCATATTTTCGACAGAAAACTTAAGAGGCTCTAACATTTTTGCGACGATGAATAAAAGCCTGAAAAATAGTCGCTTATCTTTATATAACCATTTAACTCATATAAAATTTCTCATCGACAGCGGCGCCATGATTTCAGTTCTTCCAAGCAAAAGACATACTTCCATTACAAGAAATGAATTCCCTTTATACGCAGCAAACGGTACCAAGATCCCAACATTTGGAATAAAACAATTGATTGTAAAATTTGGATTTCATCGCAAATTTGTTTGAGATTTTGTAATTGCAGATTTTTCTCGAGTAATTTTAGGTGCTGATTTCCTAGCAAAATATGGGTTATTAGCCAACATGAAATATCAACGATTAATAGACAGCTGTACTAAAGTTAGTACGTATTAAAGGAAGTGCGATGCAGATACCCTCACTGAGACTTATAACGTTGAGTAATGATTCACCCTATACTCAGCTGCTAAAGGAATTTCCAAGTTTGACACAGACCAATTCCCCCAGGCCAACGACCGTACCGTGCTGAAAACACCGGTTCTCGTTAGATCACCGAAGTCAGGCAGCATCGGGCGCGGTTAGTACCTGGGTGGGTGACCACCTGGGAACACCGCGTGTTGTTGGCTCTTTTCGGGCGCGGCAGCCCAGTGGTTAGCGCGCGATTCTCGCCGCTGCCAGAACTGCCGCCGTGTTCATGCGGAGTACGATCACGTTAAACATGTGGGTCCGTAAGTTCTTCCGAGAGGTTGGTGGTAGGGGAAGGAGGGTACGGTCCCTGTGGATGCCTCCCCCACTGGGTTCCGGTCTAAATTGGGTGGCACTTCCCGGCCGTCCAAACAGTTACCTTACACCTTTCTGGTAGGTCGGGCGGTCTGGGTCTCAACAGACCAATTCCCCCAAACAGCTGCTCTAAGTCCTCGGACGAGTCGGGTGGTCTGGGCTTTCGACAGACCAATTCCCTTTCCCGGCCATCCAATATGTTGCTCTAAGTCCTCGGACGAGTCGGGTGGTCTGAGCTTTCGACAGACCAATTCCCTAGTTACCTTCCACCTTTCTGGTAGGTAGGTCAGTCTGGGTCTCAACAACAACAGACCAATTCCCTGCAATCTGTAAAATATAGTACAACTCACTGTATTTAGACGCGAGGACCTCTGGTTTATGCAAAACGAGACGATTAGCTCCGGACAAGATAAAAGCTGTTAAAAATAATTTGAATTTCTGTAGTGACAAGGGATTTGTAGACGGTCTAAAAGTCCATGGGCAAGCCCCATTCACGTCGTACCAAAAAAAAAGACTGCAGTTTTCGTGTATGCGGTGAATATAAAAAGCTGAATTCACTAACAATCCCAGATCGATACCCCACAGCTCATATACATGATTTTGTATAGAACTTTGAAGAAAAAAAGGTATTTTCAAAGCTGGATTTGGCACGTGCATACTACCAAATTCCTGTGGAACAAGATATGATGTCCCAAAAACAGCCTGTGATTGCGCCATTCGGACTGTTTGAATTTCTGTTTATGTCCTTCGGTTTATGTAATGCTGATCAAACCTTTCAGAGATTTATGCATGAAGTTCGTTACACGTTCTAGATTTCTGTTTCATATATATTGACGATAGCTTAATCTTACGCATAGTATTTGAGCGTTTTTCGCAGTACGGAGTGGTTATAAATACTTCCAAATGCGTTTTTGGCCAATCTGAGGTAACATTTTTAGGACATATGGTTACGGCAGAAGGTATTTCTCCTTTACCAGACAGAGTTTCTACCATTCAAAATTTTCCAGTGCCAAAAACAGTGCAAGAGTTACGTCGATTTTTAGCAATGTTAAACTTTTATCGCAGGTTTTTATCACAAATCAGCAAGAACGCATGCTCTTTACGATTTGATACCGGGGAATAAAAAGTGAAACAGTACACAAGTACAGTGGACAGAAGACACAAAAGTTGCTTTTATTGACGTATCCCACAACATATGGTGAATTTTCACTATCTTTAAACGCATCACAAGTGACGATCGGAATATGCATTACAATAAAATCAAAAGGAAAAGTTATGCTCATTAGCATTTTTTTCACGCAATCTAAATGCCGAAGAACACAAGTACAGCTCTTACGATTGTAAGCTTCTTGCAGCATATTCTGCTGTAAAGCATTTTCGGCATATGCTGGAAGGATGTAATTTCATTTTATATACCGATTACCAAACCTCTTACATTTGCGCTTCAACAAAACATCGAGAAAATGACTCCACGTCAATTAAGACACCTGGAATTCATAAGTCACTTTACAACTAACATTTAATACATTCCTGGTTCAACTAATCTGGCAGCAGATGCACTTTCTGGAATTGAACAGATTAATACTCCAAATGTGCTTGATTACGAAGAAATTGCAAAAGCTCAAAGTGAAGATGAAATAAACGATCTAAAAACTCTTGTCCTACGGTATGTCTAAAAGGTATCGCTTCTGATTTGTCAGGTGTCATACTACAGTGTGACACCTCAACGGGTGAAATTAAATCGTTCATGCTACGGATTTTTCGAAAACATGTGTTTCACAGCATCCACAATCTGGCTTATCCAGGAATTCGAGGAACTGTGAACATGATACGCAAATTATTTATTTGGCCATCACTCAGAAAGGACTGTGCCGAATGGAACCGTCGTGTATTGCCTGCCGAAAAGCAAAAGTGCATCACCATACAAAGTCATCTTTAGGAACTTTTGGTACGCCTAATGGCAGATTTTAGCGTATTCATATCGACATAGTCGAACCATTGCCGATATAGAAGGGGTTTCTATATCTGCTCACTTGTGTTGATCGTTCTACGCGTTGGCTTGAAGCCATTCCTTTACCGGATCAAACGGCAGTCATGGTCTCGGAAGAATTTTTTTTCTGGTTGGATATTTCAATTCGGAGTACCTGGGGTCATCAGCACCAATCAAGGGCGACAATTTGAAAGCGATCTATTTCATCTCTTGATGAGATTTTTAGGAAATGGGAAGACCAGAACGAATATCATGCTGCTGCCAATTCTATGGTGGAATGTTTCCACCCCCATCTAAAATTCATTCTTATTTTTGATGACTGTTATACCCGCGGTAGAATGTAGCACACTTTTAGTTAAGTTTTGTAAACAAAGTTATACTTTATGTATGCGCTTCTGATTTTAAATACATTGCACCTTCGCCATATAGGTATACTTTTATATGTATTTCTATGCATTTTGCGTATTTTTAATTGCAAAATTTCAGGTTATTATAACGTATATGAGGTGCCTATACTGTTCAACTTAAAAATTCAATTTAGTGTCTCTTAAAAAAAAAGCAGAAAATAATTTTTTTCCTGTTCTACTACATAAATTATTAAATGATGCTATAGGCTGTTCTAGTTTACATTCTTGCTTGAAGTTCCATATACCTGTTACTAATGCTAGGCAAAAAAAAAAACTCTATTTCACGATACAGTTGTTATACACGGTTATGTTAAACGTTTTCTGTTTATAAGTTTGGCTATCCTTTGAACATTTAATGTGCCGATATGGATTTTTTTTAACACTTTACAACAAAGTTGAAATTTTAGTACGTTGTTCAGACGGTCTGTAGGACCTATGGGAATATAAATGAATAATATCACCCAATTAGTTTTGGATTGAACCCGGGTCGAAAAAATGAAATACATTGAGCCCTATGGGACCTAATTTTTCAAACATTTTTTAAGCGAATTTAAAAATCACAAATTGCTTCGAAAATTTTAGGTAATATTTAAATTGTTCCATATAATATATAAAAAAAAATAATTCAGCGAAATATATTCAGTAGTTTTTTAAATAAAAATTAAAATAATAATTACACCTCTTATATGAAACGATCACGTGACCATGATATGAAACGATCACATGACCCACTTAAAAATGATATATGGTATCCATCTTGTTTCAAAATCGTAATTTTTAACATTTTACAACAAAGTTGAAAAGTGTTTATGACTTTGTTCATTCTGTCTGTCTGTCTGTCCGTTAGCACGATAATTGCCGTAAAAATGACTTAATCAAAATGAAATTTTAGTATGTTGTTCAGACGGTCTGTAGGACCTATGGGAATATAAATGAATAATATCACCCAATTAGTTTTGGATTGAACCCGGGTCGAAAAAATGAAATACATTGAGCCCTATGGGAATAATTTTTCAAACATTTTTTAAGCGAATTTAAAAATCACAAATTGCTTCGAAAATTTTAGGTAATATTTAAATTGTTCCATATAATATATAAAAAAAAATTCAGCGAAATATATTCAGTAGTTTTTTAAATAAAAATTAAAATAATAATTACACCTCTTATATGAAACGATCACGTGACCATGATATGAAACGATCACATGACCCACTTCAAAATGATATATGGTATCCATCTTGTTTCAAAATCGTAATTTTTAACATTTTACAACAAAGTTGAAAAGTGTTTATGACTTTGTTCATTCTGTCTGTCTGTCTGTCTGTCTGTCTGTCCGTTAGCACGATAATTGCCGTAAAAATGACTTAATCAAAATGAAATTTTAGTATGTTGTTCAGACGGTCTGTAGGACCTATGGGAATATAAATGAATAATATCACCCAATTAGTTTTGGATTGAACCCAGGTTGAAAAAATGAAATACATTGAGCCCTATGGGACCTAATTTTTCAAACATTTTTTAAGCGGATTTAAAAATCACAAATTGCTTCGAAAATTTTAGGTAATATTCAAATTGTTCCATAAAATATATAAAAAAAAATTCAGCGAAATATATTCAGTAGTTTTTTAAATAAAAATTAAAATAATAATTACACCTCTTATATGAAACGATCACGTGACCATGATATGAAACGATCACATGACCCACTTTAAAATGATATATGGCATCCATTTTGTTTCAAAATCGTGATTTTTTTAAGTTCTTTTTAATTCATATTGAGTGTTGTATCCGTCCTAAAACTACTTTATTTTTGCTTAAATTCTGTGCATCTACATACTGAAACATCGCAATGACAATATATTTGAGTTTAAATGCTCATCTAAATTTGATTATTTCTACAACTAAGCCTATTTTTCACCTATGTAAAATGTAAACCGCAAAATATATAGAATGAGTTGTATTAAAATTCCTGTATTTCTTAACACAAAATAATTTAGTCCATGGAGTCTGCATGGCTGATATGAATGAAATATTAATTGATTTCATAAAGAGAAGAACGATTTTTTTCGGTGAAGTTTCAAGCATAGAGTTTAATTTTTTGTAGCTCCATGGTCTTAAACAAAATGTTTAAATAAAATAAATTATTATAGTATAGTGATGAATGAAATGAATGGGAGAAAGTTATGAATGAAATCCTGTTTTTATAGAGAGATCCAGGCGTGTTATTTTTTCTATGACGTCATTTGAATTAATTTCAGTTGTTTTCGATGAAGTTTTCAAATATAATAAATTATCGTAGTATTATGATAATTCTAAAACTATTACCGAGGAATGTATAACATTTTAGAGATGTTTAAACCAGGCAATTTATATTTCAATGCCGTCATTTGAATGAAGTTCATTTTTTTTCGATGAAGGTTTAAGTTTTCAAATATAATAAATCAATGCAGTATTGTGATAAGTTTCAAAATATTACCGAGAAATGTATTGCATTTTAGACTTGTTTAAATAAAATTGCATTGAAGTTGGAAAGTGTTTCATAATCAATGCTTTAAGCATGATTGATCTTTCTTGTTTTCAATGAAGGTTTAAGTTTTCAAATATAATAAATTAATGTAGTACTGTGATAAGTTTTAAAATATTACCGAGGAATGTATCGCATTTTTGACTTTTTTAAATAAAATTGCATTGAAGTTGGAAAGTGTTTCATAATCAATGCTTTAAGCATGATTGATCTTTCTTGTCTATTATGTCATCAGAAAGTTTTTAAAAAGCCTGTATTAATATGCTTGGACATGTTTATTATGCTGATATTTTATGTTCTATATTTTTTACATTTAACGGTTACTGTAATTGCATATTTTATCTATAGTATACACTTGAAATGAATAAAGAAAATAAATATATGCTGTAGGAACGTAGTATCTCTGAGCAAGAAATGCGACTTCAAGTCAAATTAAAATTAACTGGTATGTGGCTCAACTCTAATTTATCATAACAAAATTCAGGCTTTTTCAAATTTTATAAGAAAAAAAAATTAAAAGATAGCATTGTGGTTCCAAATTATTACAACTATAGTGTGTTACCCTTCACTTTAAACGGCTCAAAAATCTTTCGATTGATACCATAGTTGGCAATGTACATTATCCCGGGAAGGGGGAGGGGTAACTAGACCCCAAGGAGGGGCTAATGACGTCACGAACAACAAAATTGTATAGCGGCGATTTTTCACAACAATGATTGAAACTAGAAAATATCGTGATCAGTGAGCCATAAATAAACCCTTTTATGCGTGATTATGTCAAATTTTGTCCTATTCTTCCATGTTAAAAAATATAAAATTTGAATAAATTTCGAAGTTTTCACTCGAATTTAAAACAATTCTATCTAGCTCCAAATTTTTTGATAATAAAGCCGGATATAAAGTTTCGTGAAAATCCGTTGATATTTGTGACTGCTATCGCGTGCACAAGATATCAACCACAGACCTTAGATTCAGACGGGCATTCCTCCAAAAGTAATCAAAATGTGTTCAGAAGGTCTTAAAACATATATTAGCATCAAAATCTCGAAATTGAAAATTTACTTGAAAACAATACGCTCAATACAACGTATCAGAAAGTAATGCTAACGTGTTGAAAAAATAATGAGCACCGAGAAGTTCTTTAACAACTTTTTTATTTAATGTGACACTAAGATGGATAAAACTTTGCGTCATATCATATAGAAAAGAAGTAACTGATTAAAACTTCTCAGTTCTCAATATGTTCTAGCAAAAAACAGTATATTAATATATACCCCGAAGAACACTTGTTACTTTCCTTATATATATAATGTATAAGGAAAGTATTGTGACGGGAATCGAAAATTCGAATTCGAGTTTTCGACGGGAGAGCACGTTTCAAGCATCCCTGATCACGAATCAAACATTTTTGAAGTGATGTCTGTGTGTGTGTGTGTCAGTGAGTCTGTGGAGACGATAACTAACGAACGAATGGACCGATTCGAACAAAATTTGGTACAAAAATCACAATCCTTAAACACTGGAAGTTTATTGTTTTTATACGCAATCGAATGTTCAGAACCCCCCTAAATTTTCGAATGAAATTTTGAAAAAATCGTCAAAAAATCAAAACCGCTAATAAAGTTACGCAAATAGACATTTCTTATGTAATTTTTCATTAGAAAACGATTGATATAAATTTTAGAACGCTAACATGAACCGTTCTTGAGATATTTCACATTTTTCAAAAAAATTATCAAAAAAGTCATATAAAATAAAAAATATATATTTCCTATTGAGAAACATGTTCACTTTTCATATGTAATACCATGCGATAAATTGGGTGACATCATTCTCGTGGTTCTAGATCGTTCCATTCATGAAAAAAGATACTTTAAGTAATACTTTTGTATTTGAACGTCAATAGTCATTTATCTGCTGTAAGAATAACTTATTTCTTCATAACGCTTGGCGAGATTTTGGCGCCGAATTTGGCGGAATGTCGCCAACTTGGCGACTTTTTGAAATATTGCCAAATTAACGAAAACCTCGCCAAATGGATAAAAATGGCGCTAAATCAATGAAAATGACGGCTAATTGTCGAAAATTCAATATCTTGGAAAGAATATTAGTATCTACTATAAGAAAAACCTATTTTTTTTTACTGTGAAAGTGGTAAATTCATTACATTATATAAGGAAAGTCATGTGGCGCCTACATCAGATTTTATAACCACTGTGCTTAATACATATATTTTGAACCTAAATTCTATCTAAAGAGTTAATTGGGATATTTAGGAAAAAATATCATTAATAGCCCAACTCCATATAAGGGTCTTATGATCGTATGAAACATTTTTATGGTGCAAAATATGGGCCAAGAAACGGACGGTCTTTAGTAGTAACATTGGAGCTTGTGGAGGACGTTATATCTCTGATGTTATTCTTGCTGTCATTCTTTTGCTAATAATGACACCCTTCAGCAACTTCTATTTTCGGAAAATTTCTTGCTCACTGACTCACGTTTATGTTCCTGAACTCGAGGCAGATGAGCTTTTGCGTTATTACAACGGTGCTCACAAATGTTCCTTGAAGCTCACTTCCTATACTTGTCATTAGGAATTACTGTATTAATTCTGTACTTAATTTAATTCCCAACTTTAAGTATAGAAACTAGAGATGGACGAATAACACATTTCTTGAATTCGAATATTAACCAGATCTTGAATGTTATCAATCTGGTTATCGATCTGGTTATCGCTCATCAGGCACTAGTTTGTAGTTACGGAGGTTGGAGAGCGTAAGGAACTGAGAGCGGAGCCCTCTAGTCTTTTATAATAAAATTAAATCTGACGAATACGAAGTCGTTCAGATCTGAAGTTGTATTTCGATCTAATATCTGGAGTAGGAAAATACAGGGTGTCCCAAAAAGATTGAAGCGCGCTTTAATTCTTTACCTGTTGGAGATAAGTGGGAAATGTAAATTGCAAAAATGTTGAAAGTAAGGCAGGAAATAAGACTACGTTAATGAAATAGTCCTCCCATTCATTTTTAAAAAGTTACACTTTTTAAATTTTTATACGACCCCCTTAGACACATTTGGTCAATCCGAAATTTTTATTTTTAAAGCAACAAGATCATTAAAAAACCTCATATTTATGTATCTTTAAAAATGAGCAAGTTATATGTAATTCAAAATGGAACATTGTGAATGGGGACCCTGTATCAAATTAGAAATGTAACTGTGTGACATATCACAAAAAAGGTAAAACTGAAGGATAATACATAGGATACCCACTTTCCCGGCCGTCCAAACGGTTGCTCGAGTCCTTAGGATGAGTCGGACGGCCTGGGTCTTCAACATAGGATACCCAACCGCGTAGTGAGTACAACTGCTTTATATGATCTCTGTCTATGTAATGCTTTATTTAGATGCGTTTGTGATATAAAATTTTGACACATATTAACGTATTTTTAATCTAAACAATTTCCATCGTCAATTTGTTTATGATCCCTATTTTCACTGATGAAACAGCCTTTCACATGGTACGGAAAAGTGGTATAAGTCAGATTATTTCCTTTATCATAATTCAGTTGATTTTAAAGATACTGATATGCGATTTTTTTAATGATCTTGTTGCATTAAAAATAAAAATTTTCTGAATGACCCAATTTGTTTAAGGGGGTCGTATAAAAATTTAAAATGTGTAATTTTTTGAAAATTAATGGGAGGACTAGTTTATTAACGCAATCGTATCCTACCTTACTTTCAACATTTTTGCAATTTACATTGCCCACTTATCTTCAACAGATAAAGAATTAAATCACATTTTAATCTTTTTGGGACGCAATTATAGACAAAAGACGTTCCGGTTGCTGAATCGATAGATCACATACTGGCTGCCAAGTGAATATCTTTTGTTTGAAATTCAGCAGAAGTATTTTACATTTTACAGGACAAAACTGCAATGCGTTTGATATAAAAAACATTTTAACAAATTATTTTTATCGTGTTACTTTTATTCGTGATTATTGCTTATTTCCATTGCTAATGATAATCAAATAGGAGGGGTACATTGTTGATTAGTGAAGTAATTTATTATTTTCTGTGAATTACATTATACTATATAGCAGAATAATTTATGGATGCTTGATTGATAGTGCGTTTTACTGATAAATCTATGGATTGATAAATATGGCACGTTTAATGATGGATCAAGGTCAACAGTAGAGTAATAGTTATAATGTTCGCATTGAACAACTTAATGTTAATGATTAAACAGATTAGTTATCTGTTCAATATGTGAGTAACTGAATTATTGCCGAATTGTTAAGTGATTAAATGCCTCTGCGTAGTATATGATCGATGATATAAATGTGTGCATCTAATACTGCTTATAAAATGAGACCTGGAATGATTCGGATAAACGAAAGTCTTAATAGTCCGGAAAATGCTGCAATAGTTCAAAGTCATAAAATGAATGTATGCATTTTACTTACCAGAAATAAAAACAAATAAATAAATGAAATAAAATTAGTAGGGGATCCAGTCCGATAGAATCGAAATGCCCTTGTGCAAATATCTTGAAAAATAAAACTCCAATGAAAGGTCAATACGTTTTTCAGTTCCTTAGAGTCGGACATTTTTCGTTTATAACAATATGGTATCCTATATGTACTTTGTTCTACACTATGTTTAGTAGTAATTAGACGTCCTAAGTGAGTCTCTCTTGGAAAGGATTTGATGCCTGAGCGCATCGAAGCACTCAGCACGGTTACGAAACAAAAAAGCAAAATGTGATTTTTAATTGTTAATATAAGTGTAATTATTCCATTCTACAGCTATCGTTGTCCCAGCCGCGCGTTCATCTCCAGCGGCCTAAACTTTTGTAGTATCAGCCGGTTTAGTTTTTTATAGTCGCAAACCCACTGGCTATAGAAATATCGTCTGCATAATGTTATCTTTATGGGAGGTTCGTTTATTATTCATATATCGATAACCCTTGGTCCCAGAAACTCGAAACATGGACTAAATTTAAAATGGGGGTAGTTCACGAATACCCCGAAAATTTCATCAAATGGTGCAGCCGTTCTCTCGTGACAAACACACAGACAGATTTACAATTTATATATATATATATATATATATATACATATATATATATATATATATATATATATATATACATATATATATATATATATATATATATATATATATATATATATATATAAAGGTGAATATTCAAAAGTATGAAATTGTACAATATACAAATAAAAACAAGTTACCCAGCATAAAGGCGCAAAGCTGCTCACTAATGCCGGGTATATATAAAAAAAGTCAAAAGCATAAGATGGGAAAGTGCCAACAGGTAAGATACAAATAGGCCAAGGGGGATTATGACCCCTTGTTCCCGGTTATAGCCAGCTAATTACTCCTAGAAAACACTCCCGGAGCCGATACCTTCCTGTGGCCTAATCTCTATGAAACGTCCAATCAAAAGGCGTAATCCAGGAATGGAAGCAAAGACCACGTTTAAATTTAAAAGGATAAAAATGGAAAGAGGAATGTTGATCACTGTCATCGGGAATTGCTTTCCCTCCCCTTAATCAACATTCCTCTTTCCATTTTTATCCTTTTAAATTTAAACGTGGTCTTTGCTTCCATTCCTGGATTACGCCTTTTGTTTGGACTTTTCATGGAGATTAGGCCACAGGAAGGAAGAAGACATGATATAGAAGAAGCAGCATTCTCAAAGTTTGCAATTGCTCTTTCGATGCAGAAACCAGTATAGGTAAACCAATTTAGCACGAAACCGGTAACTGTGGTTAAAATGCACTCCCCTCCAAAATATAAGCAAGAAATGCAAATTCTCAGATCACGAGCGAACGAATGAAATTTATCGGACGAAACTTGCTGTATACTTCAAGTATAATATGCAAATATAGAAACACGTGCATAATAGTAATTGGCCCCGTGCCAAATACGTAAATCAGCATCTTGGTAAAAGTGCGTCTTTCTGTGCATCCTTACTTCTACTACGGACGTTAGGGTGAAAATCCGAAATAGCCATTTCATTCTATATGTCCCTAAGAAGGCGTTTAGATGATGATTAGTGACAGTGAGCCGTGGGCGGATTAGAATTCGGCCAATCTATTGCAGAAATTGCTGAATTCTTCAGAGTCCACCATTCTGTGATTTCATTCTTATGGACAGAATCCCAAACAGCGGAACAAAAAGCAGAAGGCCAGGCTCGAGCCGCCCTCGAGTTACAACATCTTCCGATGACCGCTACTTAGCGTTATTGGTCAGACGCAACAGGCAAGCAACAGTACCTGCGTTCTAGCCTTACTGCAGCTACATAGGCCTGTATCCGTTACAACTATGAAAAGGAGATTGCACGCTCATGGTTTTAATGCACGGAGGCCAACCATTTGTGTTCCATTGTCTGAAAGGTACAAAGCAGTCCGTCTCCAATGGTGTCAGGAACACGTCAGTTGGACCACAGACGATTGGAGCAATGTCCTATTCATCGATGAGTCCAGATTCGCTTTGCAGTCGGACGATCAACGGATTTTTGTGTGGAGAGAGGTTGGTACACGGTATCAAACGATTAACATCGTCCAGCGCCACTCATTTTCTGGTGGTGGTATCTGTGTATGGGATGAGATTTCCTTCGTCACTTCGGTGCACTGACCTCCATTTCTTAATCAACGGTACTGTGACTGGCTAAAGATATCGCGACGAAATCCTTAATCCCTTTGTTCGCCCTAATGCGGGTGCAATAGATTCTGAGTTTGTTCTTATGGACGACAATGCCCTGTGACAGAGCTCGTATCGTAGGCTATTACCTAATGACAGAGGGAATCCAGCGAATGGAGTGGCCAGCGTATTCTCCAGACCTAAAACTCAATAGAACATGTATGGGATGCTCTCAGGAGAGCTGTAGCTTCCCAACAAACACTTTCAAATACTAACCAAGAGCTCCAACGTGCTTTCATATATAAAAGTGTCGATTACTGCCTTCCGATCTCATTGAGCACCTAATCGGTGGCATGAATCGTCGTTACAAAGTCTGCATTACTGTGAGAGGAGGTCATATCCCTTATTGAGATATTTCCCATTCAAAATCATGAAATGCCGTTTTCTCCATTTTTCTTTATTTCTTTGTGTAATTATACATTCGAAGCTCTTTTTTTTATGCAAATAATAGGCAGAGTCCTATTCTATGTTACTGTAAACTTTGGAATAAATTGCTGCAGTCACTTCTGATTTGTGCCTGATTTTCACTTTCGTGCTTATTTTTTAGAGAGGAGTGTAGTACATTTCAACTCATAGTTAATTATAGAAGAACATGTTCTTTTCTGATAGTGAAAGGTATAAATTAATAGTTGTTATGACTTCGACAGATCATGATAGCATTCTATTAAAACTTTCGTTTATCCGAATCTTCCTAATAGGTCTCATTTGATAAACAGGAGATTCTAAAATTTGTATCATCGATCATTACCACACAGATGTATTTAATCAATTAAATGAATTCAACAACAGTTTCGTTACTCCCATATTGAGCAGATAACAAATCTGTTTAACCATTGACATTAAATTGTTCTACAAACATAACTACTACTCTGCTGCTGCCCTTGATCCATCATTATACGTGTCATATTTATTAATTCAAGGATTTATCAGTAAAAAGCTTTATCAATCAAACAACCATAAATCATTCTGCTATAATGTAATTCACAGAAAATAATAAATTGCTTCACTAATCAACAATGTACCCCTCTAATTTAATTCTTATTAATAATGAAAATATAATCAATAGTTACGAATATATGCGCCATAAAACTAATTTGTTGAAATGTTTCTTATGTCAAACGCATCGAAAAGTTTTATTCTGTGAAATGTAAAAAACTCATGTTCTTGATGGAATTCAAACAAAGAGCATATACTGGCCAAGTGAATTTTCTATCTACAGAGCTATTGGAATGTCTTTTTTTGATGTGAATAACATCTATGAGGTATCTATGGCTAAAATCGGTGCTTTACGAAAAATGTAAACACATAAGTTCATAAATACATCCAAATAGATAACAGGAAAGATCATTCATGCATAAAGCATTGATCCGGAAACACTTTCCAACTGAAAGGCAATTTTATTTAAATATCTCTAAAATGTGATACATTCAGCGTTGATATTTTTTAAATTATCACAGTACAGTAATTTATTATAATTGAAAACTTCAAACTTCATCTAAAAGACAATGTTAGTTAAATAAAATGAACTTTATTCTAATGACGTCAACCAAATATAAATCGTCTGCCTCTCTATGTAAAATTAATGACTATTTCATTCATGCCACTTATATTAGAGACTCCATAGCTAATTAATTTTGCTTGAAATAAATTCAGCAATTCTTACACAACTCGCCTTCCAATCGCTTGATTTGTTTACATTCTGCATGCATTAAAATTAGTCTTCATTGCAGAACTAATCAAAGTTTAGGGATCAATTAAAATAAAAAATATTGTAATTGCGTTGGTACAGAATTTATATATACAGATAATACGCAATAATAAAGAGGTTTTATGACGAATGCAGCACTAAATATAAATTTAAACGAACTTTATACAGCGGAAAAAAAAATGGATGCCACATTTTATTTTGCAGTGAATCACGTGATCTCTTTATATCATGGATGTAAATATCATTTTAAAAAACTATCCAACATGTTTCGAATTCGAGTTCGAGTTTTCGACAGGAGAATGTTTCAAGCATCCCTGATCACGAATTGAACATTTTTGAGGTGATGTGTATGTGGAGAGAGACGATATCTCACGAACGAATGGAACGATTCGAATGAAATTTGATACAAAAATTACAATCCGTGAATACTGGAAGCTTATTGTTTTTAAATATAATCGAATGTTCAGAACCCCCTCCCCAAATTTTCGAGTGAAATTTTGAAAAATCATCAAAAAATCAAAACTTTTAATGAAGTTACGCAAATAGACATTTCTTATGTAATTTTTCATTAAAAAACGATTAACAGACTTTAGAACACTAGCATGAACCGCTCTCGAGATATTGCACATTTTTTAAATGAATTTATCAAAAATCCCATAAATTAAAAAAAAATATTAACTGTTGAGAAACATGTTCACTTTTCGTATGTAATATCATGCGATAAATTGGGTGACATCATTCTCGTGGATCTAGCTAGTTCCATTTATGAGAAAAGATACTTTGAGTAATACATTTGTATTTGAACGCCAATAGTTATTTATCTGCTATAAGAATAACTTATTTCTCCATCCATAAAGCTTGGAGAGATTTTGGCGACGAATTTGACGAAATGTCACCAACTTGTCGACTTTTTTAAATGTTGCCAAATTAATGAAAATCTCGCCAAATAGATAAAAATTACTCCAAATCAATGAAAATGACGACTAATTGACGAAAATTCAACATCTTGGAAAGAATATAAGTATCTACTATATAAGAATAACCTATTTTTTTTTAATGTAAAAATAGTAAATTCATTGCATTATATAAGGAAAATCATGTACAGTCCACATTAGATTTTGTTTTACAGATACAGTTTTTGAGCAATGTCTGCCTTATCAAATTTAAGAAACTTGAAAATTTTTAGTTTTTAAAGTTTGTAATGCCTGTATCTCGAAAACTCGAAATACTAGTTATAAATACTAATAATGTACTTTCTAGCACTTTGAAATCCCTACAAGGATAATTAATCGTATTTTAGATCGGATTCTTTTTTTTTCGAAATGTATTGTAACTTCGAAATATATTAAATAACTAAGCATAAGATTCTGTAAAATCTACTTTACCTTCTATCAAACATAGCTATGGCTTGGCAAATGGTATATAAACATGATATTAGTAAATGAAATATTAAGTTGTTTCAATTATGTACTTTAATATAGTAACCAAAAGCTCATATCATCTGTTATTATTATTATTATTATTATTATTATTATTATTATTATTATTATGCCGAAATTAAGAGACGACCCAATTTATTTGAAGAAAAATATATTATGTTGCTTAGCGACGGAATTAAATCTAATGCATTTATACAGCTGACGATTTTATTAAATGTTTTTAGATTTAAATAATAAAACAAGAAAGATCAATCATGCTTAAAGCATTCATTATGAAACACTTTCCAACTTCAATGCAATTTTATTTAAACATCTCTAAAATGCAATACATTCCTCGGTAATATTTTAAAACTCATCACAATACTACATTAATTTATTATATTTAAAAACTTAAACTTTCATCGATAAAAATGAACTTCATTCAAATGACGGCATTGAAATATAAATTGCCTGGTTTAAACATCTCTAAAATGCAATACATTCCTCGGTAATATTTTTAAAATTATCATAATACTACAATAATGTAATATATTTAAAATCTTCATCGAAAACAACTGAAATTCATTCAAATGACGGCATAGAAATAATAACACGACTGGCTCTCTCTATAAAAGCAGCATTTCATTCATAAACATTTTCTCATTCATGTCATTCATCACAGTACTAAAATAATTTATTTTATTTAATAACTTCAGACCATGGAGCTACAAGTTATTAAACTCTATGCTTAAAACTTCATCGAAAAAAATCGTCCTTCTCTCTGTAAAATCAATGAATATTTCATTCATATCAGCTATGCAGACTCCATGAGCTAAATAATTTAAGAAATACAGCAATTAAAGAAGTGAAAGACAAAGTGAAAGACCATGATATGAAAGACGTTAAAGAAATACAGCAATTCTTATACAACTCATTCTACATATTTTGCTGTTTACATTTTACATAAGTGAAAAATAGGCTTCGTTGTAGAAATAATCAAATTTGGAAGATCATTTAAACTCAAATATATTGTAATTGCGTTGTTTCAGTATGTAGATGCACAGAATTTAAGCAAAAATAAAGCGGTTTTAGGACGGATACAACACTCAATATGAATTAAAAAGAACTTTAAAAATCACGATTTTGAGACAAGATGGATGCCATATTTCATTTTGAAGTGGGTCACGTGATCTTTTCATATCATGGTCACGTGATCGCTTCATATAAGAGGTGTAATTATTATTTTAATTTTTATTTAAAAAACTACTGAATATATTTTGCTGAAATTATTTTTATTTATTTTATAGAATAATTTGAATATTACCTAAAATTTTCGAAGCAATTTGTGAATTTTAAATGCGCTTAAAGAATGTTTGTAAAATTAGGTCCCATAGGGTTCAATGTATTTTATGTTTTCAACCCGGGTTCATTCCAACACTAATTGGGTGATATTATTCATTTATATTCCCATAGGTCCTACAGACCGTCTGAACAACATACTAAAATTTCATTTTGATTAAGTCATTTTTACGGCAGTTATCGTGCTAACGGACAGACAGACAGACAGACAATCAGACAGACAGACAGACAGAATGAACAAAGTCATAAACAGTTTTCAACTTCAACAGTTTTCAAGTGTTAAAAATGTATATAAATATAAATTTTATCGGAATGACATTTTTGACTGAATTACCTCAATTAAGGACTTTGGGTTTAAAGATTGTGGGACAATTATTAGTATTTTAGATTTCTTACGTCATCTGCTTTATTTGGGTAAACTTTTCAAACTCATATATGGTGTTTAACTCATTGTGTTTAGCCTATTGTTGAAGCAAGACCAAATTAGTACTGGTTCATCTTCTAATACCATTTTAACGCTTTCATTTTGGCATATCTAATTTCATATTTTTCATAAATTTGTTTACAAAGGAGACTAGGATGTTTTATTCTCCAGATTTGCACGAAGATAGTTTTGTATTACGAGAACAAATATTAAGAATTTTAGGAGAATTAAAGTAAATAAATGTTTAATAGAATGTTTTGAATAGCAATACCATTTAGAATACTATAATAATTTGCACATGATTGTGAATTTTAATTTTCTTTATATTATACACTAGCAGTATTCCCGTTCTTCTTACGGAAAGTATAAAGAAACTTAACATTCACAATTATGTGTAAATTCCTATAGTATTCTAAATGACTTTGTTATTCAAAATATTCTATTAGAATGTTTAATTTAATTCCTCTAAAAAATGTATAAGAATCTCTGCCCTCGATATACAAAATTATCTTCACAGGCAGATCTGAAGAATAAAACATCCTGGTCCAGTTTGTAAACAAATTAAAAAAATATATTTTTTAATTCTCACGAAACGACAGAGATTATCTAAAAAATCGTAGTTAATTATGCAAAATATTGAATTTTCATAGATTCGGCGTCATTTTAATAAATTTAGCGTCATTTTATCAATTTGGCGATATTTTCGTCAATTTAGCGACATTTTAAAAAACTGCCAAATGTATCGGCAAGTGGGACTGTAGAATTGACTTTCCTACTTGGCGACAAATTGACGAAATATCATTACAATACTATCCCCTAACAAAACACAATTCATTTCATTTGTTTAGCGCAATTTTATCAATTTCAAGATATTTTTTATGAATTTACAAACATTTTTATCAATTTGGCGACATTTTAAAAATTCCCTAAATATGTTACTAAGTAAGACGGTTGGACTGACAGACAAATGATACCGAAGCATCATTTCAGTACTCTCTTCTAACAAAACTACTTTAATATCATTGATTTGCGTCGTTTTCATCAACGGCAACGTTTAAGGAAAGTTGTCAAGTTAACTATATCTCGCCAAATTCGTAGATCTGAATTAGCAGATCTGACGAATAAAATTCACAATCATGTGCAAATTATTATAGTATTCTAAATGGTATTGCTATTCAAAACATTCTATTAAACATTTATTTACTTTAATTCTCCTAAAATTCTTAATATTTGTTCTCGTAATACAAAACTATCTTCGTGCAAATCTGGAGAATAAAACATCCTAGTCTCCTTTGTAAACAAATTTATGAAAAATATGAAATTAGATATGCCAAAATGAAAGCGTTAAAATGGTATTAGAAGATGAACCAGTACTAATTTGGTCTTGCTTCAACAATAGGCTAAACACAATGAGTTAAACACCATATATGAGTTTGAAAAGTTTACCCAAATAAAGCAGATGATAAGACATCCTGATCCCGTTTGTATACCCTAAATGAAAGCACTAAAATTATATTAGAAGATATACCCGTTCTACTCTTATTCTGTTTCAACAATCGGCTAAATGAGTTTATTGGCTAAACACAAACTCTTGAAAACTCTTTGCCAAGATAAATGAAAGTGATGTAATTAATATAATTAAAAGAAAAATCAAACCGTTCAGTTATAAGATATATTTTTATATCTATTTATTTATTATTCAAATCGAAAAAAAAATAATAATAATTAGCAAACACATTTGATTTAATTGCGTTGCTGAACAACATGATATAAGAAATTATCTTCTTAATAAAATTCTGGTAATTAAATAACCATTTTGATTTCTTAATACTTTTCATTATTGAGCAAGAGCCTGTGAAAGTAAATCATGGTGATAGAGCTTCCATTTAAATTCATGTTTCAAACCTGCAATTTTCAAAAGTGACTGATAAGCGCAATAAATTCCAACCAAACTCAGAGATAGAGTTTTAATTCACTTTCACGTTTTAACCCAGCGATTCCCAACCTTTTCCGTTTGGAGGAATCAGGGAGTGAGATAAGAGAACTCCTTCTGAAAGTCTCGTTTTTAACACTTTACAACAAAGTTGAAAAGTGTTTATGACTTTGTTCATTCTGTCTGTCTGTCTGTCTGTCTGTCTGTCTGTCTGTCTGTCTGTCTGTCTGTCCGTTAGCACGATAACTGCCGTAAAAATGAGTTTATCAAAATGAAATTTTAGTATGTTGTTCAGACGGTCTGTAGGACCTATGGGAATATAAATAAATAATATCACCCAATTAGTTTTTTATTGAACCCGGGTTGAAAAAATGAAATACATTGAACCCTATGGGACCTAATTTTTCAAACATTTTTTAAGTAAATTTAAAATTCACAAATTGCTTCGAAATTTTTAGGAAATATTCACATTATCCCATAGAATATATAAAAAAAAATTCAGTAAAATATGTTAAGTAGTTTTTTAATTAAAAAAATTATTTAATATAGGGAAAAAAACAAATTCAATTAAATTCTGACTTTGGGATATCTTCCAGAAAGAAAAGAGAGAGATATTATATAATAAATATCTCTCCATTTGTTTAAACGTTTTGCATATGGGAGTGGCTTCATATTTTAAAATAAATTTGGTAGATAACAATTTTTCATTTTTTTTAAATTTTATATAATTCTTCATGATAAATTTAATTGATGGCATTTTAAATGCACTCTCCTACGTCCTAGAGAGTTAAAATTTGGTACACAGCTTAAATTTGTTGAACATTTTATTCGACAAAAATTTGATGGATCTTTAAATATAGATCATACATTTTTTTCGAAATGGCCTGAAAATAATCCCCGTTCACTTCTATAAATCATTGGTGTAATATTGTTAAAAATTCTGATGTGGACAGCACATGTCTTTCTCTGCAGACTCATATTCGTTCTCTTTATTTATTCAATGATAATTTGAGTTTATCTGCACAACATAAGTATTTTAAATGACATTGAATTTACACGTTAAACTTAAATTTGGTTCTCATTTGATAGCTGGACTTATTGTCAAAGGTGGCGTAGCGAAAACGCGAAAAAACTAGAATATCTCAAGAACGGCTAGTCCTAGAGTAATGGGGTAGTCTTATTCTTTTTGTTGTCAAAAATCACATATAAAATAGGAATTTAATTGATATAATTGAGCACACGTAGTCTTTTATTTTTATATATAACGATTTTTGCTGGCCATTTCGCAAAAATAGCCCGTTCCTTTTTCCCGAATCGTAGTAGAATAACCTACAAATGATTTATATACAAAATTTTGTTAAATTTGGTATATAAATCACTTGTAGGTTATTGAAATATTATACTCCAAATTTTGTTAAATTTGGTTCATTAGTTTTTAGCTAGAGTGGATAAAGGCAATTTCTGCGGCCATTTCGCAAAGAAGGCAGATTCTTTTATTACGAATCGTACTATAATCTAATGAACATCAGGATTTCCCACAAAAAACATACCTACCAAATTGTATGAAATTCGGTCCATTAGTTTTTCAATTAGAGTGGATGTAATATCCACACAGACACACAGAAACATACACAGATACACCCTTACACACACAGACGTCTTCCTAAAAGTAGTTTTTTCGTGTTCTAGAAGTCCCAAAACGTGTAGATCCTTTGAAAATTCGAGTTCCGATCTTCGGCACGATTCCAATACTTTGAGTACATACACATACACATATATATTATCTGTGTATTATCTGTGTATCTAAATTCCGTGCCTATGCAATTACAATAGTTGTGATTTTAAATGATCCCTAAACTTTTATTATTTCTTCAAGGAAGCCTAATTTTAACATATGCAGAATGCAAATATCTCAAGCGATTGTAAGATGAATTACATAAGAATTGCTGAACTTTTTTCACACAAAATTATTTAGCTCTGGAGTCTGGAATACAAGTTATATGAATGAAATATGCATTGATTTTGCATAAAGAATCAGATGATTTATATTTCGATACAGTTTTAAATATTTAAGTATAATAAATTACTGTAGTACTGTGATAATGTAAAAGATATTACCACTGAATGAATCACATTTTAGAAATTTTTAAATGAAATTACATTTCAGTTGGAAAGTGTTTCATAATCAATGCTTATGCATGATTGATCTTTCTTGTTTATGAATATCTCGACAACCCCTGGTATTAGAAACTCGAAACATGGACTAAACTTTAAGTGGGGCTATTTCAAGGCTACTCAGAAAATTTCATTATATTCGGTTCAGCCGTTTTCCCGTGATAATGAGACAGACAGAAAGACAGATTTTCAATTTTATTAACACTTTACAACAAAGTTGAAAAGTGTTTATGACCTTGTTCATTCTGTCTGTCTGTCTGTCTGTCTGTTTGTCTGTTAGCACGATAACTGCCGTAAAAATGACTTAATCAAAATGAAATTTCAGTATGTTGTTCAGACAGTCTGTAGGACATATGGGAATATAAATGAATAATATCACCCAATTAGTTTTGGATTGAACCCGGGTTGAAAAAATGAAATACATTGAGCCCTATGGGACCTCATTTTTCAAACATTTTTTAAGCGCATTTAAAATTCACAAATTGCTTCGAAAATTTTAGGTAATATTCAAATTGTTCCATAAAATATATAAAAAAAAAATTCAGCGAAATATATTCAGTAGTTTTTTAAATAAAAATTAAAATAATAATTACACCTCTTATATGAAACGATCACGTGACCATGATATGAAACGATCACATGACCCACTTCAAAATGATATATGGCATCCATCTTGTTTCAAAATCGTGATTTTTTTAAGTTCTTTTTAATTCATATTGAGTGTTGTATCCGTCCTAAAACTACTTTATTTTTGCTTAAATTCTGTGCATCTACATACTGAAACAACGCAATGACAATATATTTGAGTTTAAATGCTCATCTAAATTTCATTATTTCTACAACTAAGCCTATTTTTCACCTATGTAAAATGTAAACAGCAAAATATGTAGAATGAGTTGTATTAGAATTCCTGTATTTTTTTAACACAAAATAATTTAGTCCATGGAGTCTGCATGGCTGATATGAATGAAATATTAATTGATTTTAGAAAGAGAAGGACGATTTTTTTTCGATGAAGTTTTAAGCATAGAGTTTAATTATTTGTAGCTCCATGGTCTTAAATAAAATGTTTAAATAAAATAAATTATTATAGTATTGTGATGAATGAAATGAATGGGAGAAAGTTATGAATGAAATCCTGTTTTTATAGAGAGATCCAGGCGTGTTATTTTTCTATGACGTTATTTGAATGAATTTCAGTTGTTTTCGATGAAGTTTTCAAATATAATAAATTATCGTAGTATTATGATAATTCTAAAACTATTAGCGAGGAATGTATAACATTTTAGAGATGTTTAAACCTGGCAATTTATATTTCAATGCCGTCATTTGAATGAAGTTCATTTTTTTCGATGATGGTTTAAGTTTTCAAATATAATAAATTAATGCAGTATTGTGATAAGTTTCAAGATATTACCGAGGAATGTATTGTATTTTAGACTTGTTTAAATAAAATTGCATTGCTGTTGGAAAGTGTTTCATAATCAATGCTTTAAGCATGATTCATCTTTCTTGTTTATATAGATTCCGTGCAAAGAACGGGTATACTGCTAATATATATATATATATATAAAACATAATCTGAAAATCCAATGATAGAATAGAGAGCAGTTGTAACTCAAAAAACCCTAACTTTAAAATATGCCTATATAATAAAAAAAACATGACTTTCCCTGCAGACTTATATTCACGTTCTCTTTACTTTAATTCAATTTAATTCACTTTTAATTCAATTTTCGTTCTCATTTGGCAACTGGACGTATTTTCAAAGGTGGCTTAGCAAAATTACGAAAAAACTAAAATATCTCAAGAACGCCTAGTTCCGGTGTAATGGGGTTGGCCTTATACTTTTTATCGTTAAAAATATTACATATAAAACAAGCATTTAATGGATAAATTTGAGCATACGTAGTTTTTATTTTAGATTTTGACAATTTTTTCGGACCATTTTGCAAAAAAAGGCAGGTTATTTTTTTCCGAATCTTGCCCAAATCTAATCAGCACCAGGGTAACCCACAAGTGACATATCTACTGAATTTTGTAAAATTCGGTCCATTAGTTTTTTAGCTAGAGTGGATACAGGCTTTTGCGGGCCATTTCGCAAAATAAGGCGGGTTCTTTTATTCCGAATCGTACCCAAAACTAATCAGCACCAGATTCGCTCACAAGTGACTTGCCTACCAAATTTTATGAAATTCGGTCAATTAGTTTTTTAGTTAGAGTGGATACAAAATCCGCACAAACACACAGACAGACACACAGACACACACGCAGACGTCACGCTAAAAATAGTTTTTCGTATTCTAGAGGTCTCGAAACGTGTAGATCCGTCGAAAACTCGAGTTGCGATTTTCGACATGATTCCAATACTTTCCCTATACATTACCATGTATTGCAGGGAAAGTAAAAGAAATATTATATATGTATATATATAATATTTCTATGTATACATATATTATATATGTATATATATAATATATGTATATATATATATATATATATATATGTATATATATATATATATATATATATATATATATATATATATATATATATATATATATATATATATATATATATATAAACTCAGTAAAATATTGTGGTCTGAAATTTAGTGCTGATGAAACAGTTACAAATAATTCATATTTCTGTTTGTATTTATGACAATGTGGTTTTAAAACGCTGAAGTTAAATCATTTCGTAACCATAGCTTTTTTCAAACGGCCAAGAACTTTCGAATTACTCTAATTTCCTCACTTTACTACTGAATTGATTGTAACGTGTTTGTACTACCGGAAACATGCTCTAAACAATTTTCAAAATGCTACAGCTATACAAACACTTTTCTTTCAGCTTCCGAATTGAAGTAAAACTGCATTTATACAGCCCAGAGGGATGCGTTTTCTACAGAGATAATTGGCTTTCTCGTGTATCAATTAAATAAAATCCAAAAATCTTGTAACAATAATGTGTAGAACATGAAAATACGATAGCATATCGACGAACAAAATGGAAATAACGAACCGACTAACAGAATCGAAGAACATGGAAATAATTAGATTGTAAAGAAAAGTAGTACCAAATTATAAAAGCGTAATAATACGATGTCCATTAAGCTCAAACTACGTCGTGTCTGTTTCGCACATGAAATTCAATTGAGCAGCAAACCACTTGCAATTAGTTGTTAATAACCCCCTAAAATCTTTCGCTATCCTTTGAAAAATGTCTATACCGATTACTGTAAATAAAATTCATGAATTGTGCACAATTCCTTCTTTCCCCTTTAAGAAAAATAATTAGACATCTTTCTGTTCCTGGGAGGATTTTAATGTCCAATTGCTCGCCTTCATTTTTTCCCTCCCAAAACCGAGAACATAGAGAAGCAGTGGTTGGAGACATAAAAAGAAGTTGTCGCCAAGTCCCAAGATGGTCCTTCAGTGCGGCTAATCGACTGAAGCCTGGAGCATATAAGACTGATGGCATGAGAAATAGCCGATTTGAAAAAGGCTAACCTTTTGGGTAGTTATCATTCAGTGCTTCTACGGTTTATTTTTAATGCATCCCCCCCCCCTTTCCGATCTCATGCATAAAAAAGCGATTAGGAGAGCTTTTAGAGATGACATTCGTGGTTAAAGCATAATTGTGCCCCACAATTACGTACATGCGAGTCAAACCAGTGTCGCTCTGCTCCAAGTAGCGCAAATTATCGAAGGTGTCATTTTGTGCTCAGGTATAAAAAATTCGGAAGAGATATAATTTAAGAAATGAAATAAAAAATTAAAAATATTATAAAGAGTATTTTCACGAGAATATTTTAGCCACGATACACATACACTGGGTAATTTTGGAAAATTACTGTCTCACTGAAAATTACAGAGTGAGATAATTATGAGTAATTACAAAATTAGTTCAATACTTAATAAGAATGCTGTAAATTTGAAATTGAAATTTTTCGAACTTTTATAACATCAGAAAGATACTTTGAGTTGTTAGGACAAAGACCACAAATAAATGTTATCCATATGTATTGCAGATTCCCAAACTAAATTATTTGGGAGCATTTTTAAGATGCTTTCAAGGTGGTTAGTTTTTAAGGAGATAGCCTTAAAAAAATGCCTGTAAATTTGAAATTGAAATTTGGAACTTTTATAATATCAGAAAGATATTTTGAGTTGTTAGGGCAAAGATCACAAATAAATGTTATCCATATGTGTTGCAGATTTTCAAACTAAATTATTTGGGAGCATTTTTAAGGTGCTTTTAAGGTGGTTAACTTTTAAGGAGATATTCTATCTCTGTTTCAAATCAATAAGTTATATTAAGTCTTCTGACATGTAAATACTTAACTACAAAACGCATTTTTAATGCATAGTCCGCTACTGAAAGTGGATAATTGAAACCTTAAATAAATATTTAAATAAATATTCAAAGCGTAGTTTCTCCAAAATTGAGTTTCCAGCAGATTGTTGATTTTTTATCTCTTCTAAAATGTGTTGAAAACACCCCAGACCACCTGACTGACTCAAAGGTTTACAGCAGCAGTTTGGATGGCCGGCTTCTAAAGTGTGTGAAAAACTTGTTTGATGTAAATCCTCAAGATGGTATTAATAAAATGTCATATGGAACAAGTAAACCACGGATTTGAATTTATAGATTAAGTGTCTAAAGCACAAATTTCATGACACTATAGGTTACTTATTTACGTGAATGAAACCCTTGTTAAACATTAAGGAAAAATGGTCTAAAGTACAAGTAATATGAAAACCTCAAATAGAGCTTGCAAATGCTCTTTTATATTAATCTTCTTCACATTTACTTTTTGTATTCGAGGCATTAATTCAGTTTTCAATCGTTTGCATTGAATTGTGATCTTTTTTCAAATACTTTGTCCACGAATATAAACGTCTTTATTTCTCTTCGAATGTATCATTCAATTAAAAAATATCGCAGACCCACACTAATGATAAAAATATGCGTACTAGCGCCCTAAACATTTTAAAGGTCTATAACTTAAACCACCCTATCACGTTCTGGTCCTCTTCTGCACCAATTACTGCATCCACGGACTTGAAACGACTTAAAAACTAGCAATATATTACTCCAGGAGAACCAAAAAGAAAGAGGAACTGAAATGTGCCTTGCCATCAAGATCGCTAACGAAGTCTTCATCTTCTGGAAGGATGGAGTTTCTTCCGAGGCGGGCATAGAATGGCGAAGCGCAACTCTTAACGAGGTCCTAACGCAATGAATTACGCCCTTGCTTGCGTCAAGGCATCCGGTGGGTTGTTGGAGATGAGGATGCTGGTGATAAATTTATGAGATCCAGCAGGAAAAGTCGGAGGTCTTCATTTAGACGGCAAACGTCTTGATTTCATGTAAGTCGAGTGGTGGAAAAATGTAAAAGCGAGCATATCTCATGAGGTTTCTGGGGTGAAATTCGAAGAATCGTTTTCATATGAGTGCATATGAGTCTGTTGATCAATGAAATTAACTGTGTTCATAACAAACATTCATAACAACACTCTCGAAACTAGCTTTAAGAGGACGTCTCTAAGTCTAGCAAGGACTCCTTTTTTCAGCTTGAACCATTTTCGTTCTTTTTCACAACACACTGTCACACAGAATGGCTGACTTGAAATGCCATCAAGAAGGAGCTTGTTAGATGCTATAATTTAACACCCTTTATGGAGACCGACGAAATCAATAATATTATGTAGCTGGTAAACATTTACAAGAAGATTGTGCTCAGTTTGCACGAAGTTCATACATACAGATTCCATTGAAGATCTTAACAAACGCGATGGTGCAAGGAATGATGGTATTTGCAATGGTAGAGCAATTTAAGGTTTGGGGATGCCTCCGTTATGCGAGTTCTGTGAGTATGAAATTGTCCATTACAACTTTGTGCAGCCTGAAGACAACCCTCGTAAAATTTGATTTCGGCTGTGTCTATGATTGATTATTTCGGTCTCCACGGAAGCTCGCAATATTCCAGTACATAAAAAGGTTTCTTGTTGTTATTACAGGTATTGGTTATTCTGTGCTAAAAAGCGTGTTAAAGTGCGAAATCTGAGTGCATCCCTGAACTCGAATCGAGAGTTTTTGAGGTGATCTCTCTCTCGTTTTCTCTCTGTGTGTGCGAAATCTGAGTGCATCCCTGAACTAGAATCGAGCGTTTTTGAAGTGTTCTCTCTCTCTCTCTCTCTTTGGTTTATGTGTGTGCGGGCGGGTGAAACTTGGGTGCATCCCTGAACTCGAATCGAGTGTTTTTGCGGTAATCTCTCTCTCTCTCTCTCTCTCACTGTGTGTGTGTTTGCGACACCTGGGTGTGCATCTCTAAATACGGATCGAGTGTTTCTGAGGTAATGTTTCTCTCTGTGTGTGTCTGTTTGCAAAATCTGGGTTGTTGTTGTTGTTGAGACCCAGACCGTCCGACCTACCAGAAAGGTGTAAGGTAACTGTTTGGACGGCCGGGAAGTGCCACCCAATTTTGACCCGAACCCAGTGGGGGGAGGCATCCACAGGGACCGTACCCTCCTTCCCCTACCACCAACCTCTCGGAAGGACTTACGGACCCACATGTTTAACGTGATCGTACTCCGCATGAACACGGCGGCAGTTCTGGCAGCGGCGAGAATCGCGCGCTAACCACTGGGCTGCCGCGCCCGAAAAGAGCCAACAACACGCGGTGTTCCCAGGTGGTCACCCACCCAAGTACTAACCGCGCCCGATGCTGCCTGATGCAAAATCTGAGTGTATCTCCGAACTCGAATCGACCGTTTTTGAGATTATATCTCTCTATATATCTATATCTCTATATGTGTGTGTTTGCAGATGCGATATCTCATGAAGGAATTAAGAATTTCGAAAATTATTTGGTACGATTATTACAATTAGTGAGTACTGGAGCCCTATTTACTTTAAACACATATCAAATGTTAAGAAGACTCCCCAATTTTCGAATGAATTTTTGATAAAATCATTAAAAAGTCAAGATCTTTACTAATGATAAATAAATGAACATTTCAGGCGTAATCTTCCCTTATAAAACAAATGATACAAACTTTAGAACGCTAGAATGAATCGTGTTCGAGATATTGCATGATTTTATAATAAATTAATCAAAAATTTATCCCGAAATAAAAATAAGTAGTAAGTGTTATCAAATATGTTCACTTTTCATATGCAAATCTATTAACATCATTCTCGTGGGGTTAGTTCGTTTCTTTTATGAGAGAAGATATTTTTTATAATAGTTTTGCATTTTGACGTCCAAGAATTGCCTATCTTTATTCATTTAACGGGATATTAATTAAATGCCAATCGCATTTTTATGAGGATTTTAAACATGACTATGAATAAGCCACTTTGTTTGGACTCATAAATCGTCCAAAAGCGCCCAATTCCAATTAGTGTGGTGTTAATTCAAGTTCAAAATCATTACGTTCTATATCGTGTTTCCATTATGTAGGAAAAGTCATGCATTGCCCACTTAAGATTCTTTGCATTGTGTCACTTCTAAAGTAGGGCTGTTTAACAGTCGTTATATTTGAACCCAGCTTTAAAAAAATTGTATCTGTAAGGAGCATTAACCATGGAACGCAGAAGTGTTATATTGAACATCTTTCAAAGATTGATAAATTATTTAAATTCATGAAGACATACCCAAGGACAGACCCAAATTATCGACCTCCGAGTCTTGAGTGCTCTACCGATTGAGATGTAGGAGGAATTTTCAATGGATGAAAATTCTCTGTGGCTAATCAGTGAACTGAAAAGAATATGTTCGGGGAGCACATATATAGGAAATATGCTGATGAGAAGTCATTAAACCGTATTAGAATCAAATGCAATAATGTTAATATTGAATGCAAAAGAAATTTACCATAAAACTCCAACAGAGATATGCAATGGACATCTTCCAAAGACTTACATTTAGTTGATGTTGGAGCGAATTTTGCTAAACAAGGGGGCAGATTTTCTCAGTTTGTTAGTCAGTGAACTCGGAAGAAATATTCTCCTGGTTATACAAACATAGATTTCCCGTTTTGAAATCAAACTTGTATTTAAACCAAATTAATTTCAAGTTAGGCCGAGAGGGGATATAGTTGCTCGAAACCGCAAGGCGAGTTCTCCCCAGTCTTGGTCGAGAAATTTCACATTAGGGAAACGTAAATCATGTAACACTTACGAGTAAGGCTCCTAAATATACAGGCTGGCCTCTAAGGTATGTTGAAGCCCAGTAAGGTTGCTGGATATATATAGATTACCATATTTGTTACTATACATGCATGCTCTTGTACCGGTACCCAATGAATCCCGCGCCGATTCTTCATAAGCCATTTTTTTTTCTTCTCTCTTCGTTCCTGGAAAAGCGAAGTAATTCAAAGAAGTGAAAATACTATCAGAGCTAACGCTAATGGTTTACTCTTGCGGCTTCGGTGCATTGTAAAGCATTTTGCAACCTTTGCTCATTTTTTACAGCTACTTTGTTGATAATTTCGGCAAGCTATCATTCTGATAGTCGCAATTTCACTCGTTCATGAAAATTTCAACTCCATTTATGAAATATTTAGCTAATTATCGTCTGCCGAAACGTTATTTTTGCATATATATATATATATATATATATATATATATATATATATATATATATATATATTACCATTATAACTACTCCCTATTACGGACAACTGACTCCCCTAAAACTTTAAGTAACATGCTCGTGGGCTTCAATATGCACTGTAAAACATTTACAAGCATGTTACTGGAAGTTTCAGGGGAATCATCTGTCCTTAATAGGGAGTAAAGTTCCTGATAGTTATGATAATATATATATATATAAATACAAAAATAACGCTTCGACAGACAATAATTAGCTGAATATTTCAGAAATTTAGCTGGAATTTTCATGAACGCCTATAAGTGTGGTTTTTTCTATAGTTTAAATTATCAATAAAGTAGCTGAAAAATAATGAACAAAGGTTTCAGAATGTTTTACAGTATACCTGACCTACAGTTACCTTACACCTTTCTGGTAGGTCGGACGGTCTGGGTCTCAACAACAACAACAACAGTATACCTGACGAGTCAGCTCGTATATATAGATAGGAGCCTTATACTTGAGTGTGCAATGAACATCTTGACTCATGCATTCGTAGATTGTGTACTGTTGCAATTTTGAATACCACTTTTGAAATATATATAGTAGAATTTTTTCTTTACGGTGTTAGTCTGTGAAATTAGTTAGTTCCCATTTTAGGAACATTTGCTTGTAAAAAGTTATTGAATTGCGATACAAACCAGATTCTAAATTATGATTTAATATGCTAAAAATCTAAACTAAAGAATGTCTTTTGTGGGATGACCATCTTCCGAAGATTAATGTGGTTAGAATGCAGTGTTGACACAGAATTGTTCAAAATACTACCATCTATTTCATTTAATTACCTAGCCAACCAGATTGTTCTCATTTTCGCGAAAATTTTAACTGCCAGGTAAATTTTTTTTCAGCATATATTCTTGAAAATACATTCAAAAATATCATATATAATACTAATCATCGCTTCAAAAAAAAAATCTATTTTTTTTTATATACAGCCGTTAGTTATTGCACACCAAAATAACGAACATCCTCCAAAACAACTCACACAGAACCGCACTCTAAATACTTTTCAAATTCTCGAAGAATTCCTTACCGGAGCTGCCTTTCTGCTGACGAAAAGTTTTCGTAAGACACCTAAGTTTATTTATCCAGATTTTCTTTTCGCCAAGAAACCTCGATATCATTTTTTGACTAAACGGTGAGCGTCTTGAAAAAACACTCCCGCCAGTTTGAGAACTCGTTAAAAATTATTTGTTAAGTCTTCTCTCTGCTATTGGTGTCTAAACAGAACCAATTTAGAGCACCCATAAAGCATGCGCCTCCTTTCTGTGACGAAGAAGTTTCAAAGAGGGAGGCGGGGGGAGGGGGAGTTCGAGTGAGAGATTCATGGCGAATGTCCTCCCCCGTGAAATAAATCCTTACGCATATGTTGACATGCGAAAGTGGGGACATCTCTATTAAAGAAATTCTTCGTAAACGTCTGGGAAAAAGCAAGTAAAATAGCAGTTAATCTGACGAGAATGGGATATGGGAACGTTTTACACGATAATTCTCATGGCATTATTCCGACGTATCATCCGCATTTGTGGGTATGTTCCTAAGATACAATTAACTAAACTGTGACTCAACTTTCTCATACCAGTATCCATTATTTAGTAACTTTTTTTTTCAAATTTTACAAGAATTTTTTTTAAAAAATCGGCATTGTAGGTCCAAGTGATTACAATTATAACGTGTTACCTTTTGACTTTAAAGGACTTCATAAAATCTTTCGATTGATACCATATTTGACAATGTACTTTTCGGCGATGCAGGGGGGGGGGGGGAGGGGACTTCCCCCGAGGGAGCTAATGAAATCCCGAACAAATAAAAAGGTATCGCGGTTAATTTTTACAACAATAATTGAAACTATTAAGTCTCGTGAGCCATAAATAAATCCTTTTATGCATGATTATGTCATGTTGTGTCTTATGCTGCCATGTTAAAGAGATATAAAATTTCGAAGTTTTCGCTAGAATAAAAAAAAAATCTATCTATTTCTCGATTTTTTGATAACAAAGCCGGAAATAAAGTTTCGTGAAAATCCATTAATATTTGTGGCTGCTATCGTGCACACAAGAAATCGATCACAGACATACAGATAGACAGACAGTTGGACATCACTCCAAAAATAGTCAACTCGTATTAAGAAGGTCTTAAATATCTCTATTAGTATCAAAATATCGAATTCGCAAATTTTCGTAAAAACAATAGACACATACATAGTATGAGAAAATAAAAATGAGTCGGAATTTCTGGATAGCCTAGGCTTTATTTAAAGCGCCAATAAGCATAAACAGAATTAAGATATAGTTAACAGAGTCACAAAATTACCGTCAGATAAAAACAAGAAAGATCAATCATGCATAAAGCATTGATTATAAAACACTTTTCAATTTCAATGCAATTTTATATAAACATCTCTAAAATGCAATACATTCCTCGATAATATTTTTAAAATTATCATAATACTACAATAATTTATTATATTTGAAAACTTCATCGAAAACAAATGAACTTTATTTAAATGACGTCATCGAAATATAAATCGCCTTTATATAAAAGCAGCATTTCATTCATAACCATATTTCCATTCCTTTCATTCATCACAATACTATAATAATTTATTTTATTTGAAAATTTAAAAATTTTTTACCTACCATATTTATTTTAAAATGTAAAACCTGTCTTGTATATAAAATAGTTAAAGTCTTGGAAAGATATTTATTATATAATATATTTCTTTTTTCTTTCTGGAGGATGTAGCAAGAGTCAGAATTTAATTGAATTTGTTTTTCTTCCTATATTAAATAATTTTTATTTAAAAAACTACCTAACATATGTTACTGAAATTTTTTTTATATATTTTATGAGATAATTTGAATATTTTCAAAAATTTTTGAAGCAATTTGTGAATTTTAAATTCGCTTAAAAAATGTTTGAAAAAATAGATTCCATAGGGTTCAATGTATTTTATTTTTTCGACCTGAGTTCAATCCAAAACTAATTGGGCGATATTATTCATTTATATTCCCATAGGTCCCACAGGCCGTCTGAAAAACATACCAAAATTTCATTTTGATAAAGTCATTTTTACGGCAGTTATCGTACTAACGGACAGACAGACAGACAGACAAAATGAACAAAGTCATAAACACTTTTCAACTATGTTGTAAAGTGTTAATAAAACGGCAATGAAATGCTCAATTAAATCATAAATAAGTTCGTACTCTTAAAATTCTGAAATATGCTCAATTCCTTGTTAATTGTATCACGGAACGCATAGCTCGCAGAACAAATGATCATATTTATATATTTTTTATGCAAGGTTTCCTAAAAATCTACATAACTTGGAAAATTCTAGTCCAATCACTTCGTTCCTCGTGATTTCCAAAACTCTCCAAATGTTACCAAAATGGCGATAATTTACCAAATGTGCCATCAAGGACAAGCGATCGTCTCGTTATAACAATTTATAATTGTAAATGTTTCTCTCTGACATGGATACATTAAAGACAGAGAGAAACGTATTATGGGCTTAGCTTAAAAAAAAAATAAATAAATTAGCCTGATATTTTATTTTCAGAAGCATGTCATTTTGTTATGCAATACAGAATAGGCGAGTAATGTGTAATACGTATACATCAGATTTGTAAAAATATATTTTTACTTTCCTTATATACATAATGTATAAGGAAAGTATTGTGACGGGGTCGAAAATTCGAATTCGAGTTTTCGACGGGAGAGCACGTTTCAAGCATCCCTGATCACGAATCAAACATTTTTGAAGTGATGTCTCTCTCTCTCTCTCTGTGTGTGTGTGTGTGTGTGTGAAAGTATGTGTGTGTGTCAGTGAGTCTGTGGAGACGATAACTGACGAACGAATGGACAGATTCGAACCAAATTTGGTACAAAAATTACAATCCATGAACACTGGAAGTCTATTGTTTTTATACGCAATCGAATGTTCAGAACCCCCCTAAATTTTCGAATGAAATTTTGAAAAAATCGTCAAAAAATCAAAACCACTAATAAAGTTACGCAAATAGACATTTCTTATGTAATTTTTCATTAGAAAACGATTGACATAAATTTTAGAACGCTAGCATGAACCGTTCTCGAGATATTGTACATTTTTTAAATAAATTTATCAAAAAGTCATATAAAATAAAAAAAATATATTTCCTATTGAGAAACATGTTCACTTTTCATATGTAGTACCATGCGATAAATTGGGTGACATCATTCTCGTGGATCTAGCTCGTTCCATTCATGAAAAAAGATACTTTGTGTAATACTCTTGTTTTTGAACCCTAATAGTTATTTATCTGCTTTAAGAATAACTTATTTCTTAGTGCATAACGCTTGGCGAGATTTTGGCGACAAATTTGGCGGAATATCGCCAACTTGGCGACTTTTTGAAATGTTGCTAAATTAACGAAAATCTTGCCAAATGGATAAAAATGACGCTAAATCAATGAAAATGACGACTAATTGTCGAAAATTCAATATCATGGAAAGAATATTAGTATCTACTATAAGAAAAACCTATTCTTTTACTGTAAAAGTATGAAATTCATTACATTATATAAGGAAAGTCATGTGTTTCCCACATCAGATTTTTTTAATTTAACTTCATACGAAAAATATAAGCTAAAACTTAAATAAGAAATTCTTATGAAAAAGAATTTACTTCTCAAAATTTGGACTACTTAAGATAAATTGCAAGAATTATGCAAAATTAATATTTCATCTCCACTATGGGAACAGGGGTATATAACTGAAGGGTACTGCGGGTAACTTCGAATACAAAGTATCTTAGTAACAGCATTGCAATAATTTATTTTATCCTGAAGTTAATCCAACTATATATGCGATACTCAGAAAAGTTATGTGAAACGTTAAAAATTTGCTTGAGAATGTTTTCAGGGACTACAAATCGGTAAATTCCATGCAGTGGATCTCTGTGTAAGAAAAATCCAAGCGGCCGTGCCTGCAGAACACAGTATGAGTATTTAATCATAAAAATTCCTGAAACAAGCATATTTTAAATTTATTTCAATATTTGTGAAGTATTTCACATAGCATTTCTACAGAATCATTTATTAAAACGTTATTTAACAAAATAAACCATTAGTTTTCAATATAACCTTCTTTGATAACTTACTTTATACATTGAAGAAAACTCTTGTATATTCGACGCATGTCTTCTAAGCGTATTTATTTCTAAAATGGCGCAAGAGAATTATCTTCAAAGAATCCACATTTCTGTGTGAGCACAGACTTTGCTCTCCAACATTGATTTTGATCGTCAATTCATTGATCGTCATTTGATCGCCAGTTTTATTGCCTATTGACGGATTATGAATTCATTGATTGCCAATTAATTAATCGTCAATTAATTGATTTTGATCGCCATTTGTTTCGATATTCTCTCTCTTCAGTATTGGTTTTGATCATCAACTTGAAAAGTTACAGGCGTTAAAACTTCGCCCAATAGTACCATTGTAAAAAAAAAAAAAAATATGCCTATTAAATATTACTCGAGTATTTTACATTTTATCATTTCATAGGAATTTTCTCTACGTAAAATGTAAACATTGTGTAGACGTTTTTCTGCAGCTTCTTAGTATATCTCACTTTTATCGTTTTTTCTATACCTAGAGTGTATCGCTTTCTCTATACCTAGAGTGTATCGCTTTCTCTATACCTAGAGTGTATCGCTTTCTCTATACCTAGAGTGTATCGCTTTCTCTATACCTAGAGTGTATCGCTTTCTCTATACCTCGAGTGTATCGCTTTCTCCATACCTAGAGTGTATCGCTTTCTCTATACCTAGAGTGTATCGCTTTCTTTATACCTAGAGTGTATCGCTTTCTCTATACCTAGAGTGTATAGCTTTCTCTATACCTAGAGTGTATCGCTTTCTCTATACCTAGTGTGTATCGCTTTCTTTATACCTCGAGTGTATCGCTTTCTCCATACCTAGAGTGTATCGCTTTCTCTATACCTAGAGTGTATCGCTTTCTCTATACCTAGAGTGTATCGCTTTCTCTATACCTAGAGTGTATCGTTTTCTCTATACCTAGGGTGTATCATTTTCTCTATATTTGTTTAATAAAGAAATATGAGCGAATTTATCGATAAGTAGGCCAACATCTTTCTAATATTTATTCAATTCGAAATTATTACAAAATTTTAATCAGTCATACAGAATTATAAAATCCAAAATACTGAAATCGTTTAAAAACTTTCAGCTTACAGAAATCTGAGAAAGCATCGACCGGGTGGGTCCCTGAAACTACATTTGGAAATAAATTACTAAAAATTAAATAAAAATATCCGATTAAATAGAAATATCCCTTCTTTATGCGTGTCAAAATAATGCTTTCAAAAGCTGTACCGGCTTAAGATTTTAATGTATCCTGGGCTATAAACTCATGAGGCCCTCACATTGGGGACTATTTAGTACGAGTTGTGTTAAATGCTCAAACTGATCTATTGAAGAATCGTGTATGGGCACCTGAAGGGCGTTGTCTTTAATCTGGTGTATTTTGACTCTTTCAGACTAGTATACAGAAAGTATTGTTTTTATGGAAATTTTCGATTTAGAAATTTTTATGCTAATATATGTTTTGGAACTTGCTGAACACGTTTTGACTATTTTGGAGTGATGTCCGTTTGTCTGTCGTCTGTCTGTGGTCGGTTTCTCGTGTACCCCGATAATTGCCACATATATTAATGGATTTTCACGAGACATTTATCCTGCTTTGTTAATGACAAATCTAGAACTAGATGGAAGTTTTTGACATCTGAGTAAAAACTTCGAAATTTTATATTTGCTTTACATGGCAGGCCAGGGCAAAATTTGATACAATTATGCATAAAAGTTGCTATTTATGGCTCAAGCAAGGATCATGAATGTTATCAGTTTCAAGGATTATAGTGAAAAATAGCTGTGATACATTTGAAACAATGATACACATTTTTTTTAAATTTTCCTTGAAAAATTGGCAAAAAAGAAAGAAAGAATATGTAAGCTAATTAAAAATGGATTCTAGTATGAGAAAGCCGAGTTAAACCACACTCTAGTTAATTTTATTTCGGATTCTGGGATTTATTTGTATAATTACTTTCACTTTTATACTTTTACTTTCATATACATAGTGTAATGTATGTGGAAATTATTGTGATGGGATCGATAATTCGAATTTGAGTTTGTGACGGAAAAGCACGCGTTAAACATCCTTGAACTCGAGTAAAACACGTTTGAAGTGATGTGTATTTGTATGTGTGTGTTATGTCCGTGAGTCTGTGGATGCGATATTTCACGAACGAATGGAACGTTTCGAAAGAAATTTGGTACATTTTTTGCAACCAATGAATACTGAAATCCTATCGATTTTAAATGCGATCGAATGTTCAGAAGATCACTCAATCTTCGAATGAATGTTTGAAAAAAGAAATCATCAAAATTTTAAAACCTTCAATCAATGGCTTCAGTTTTGATATTTGTAAGCAAAACACCAACAGGTGTTTAGTTGGCTCTTTCCTACATATAGCGGCTTTTAGGGGTCCCTTTGTATTGGAGGCCCTGGGCCCATGTAAGAAATAAAGAAAATATATAAAAAATAATTGTTGAAATTTTTACAAAAGAACCACTTCAAATGTCAATTTTTTAATTTAAAACTCAATGAGTTCATTTATAGAATGTTAACATGCGCCGTAATTGAGATATTATACTTATTTGATTTAAAATAAGAAGAATTGTAAAACTCAAATATATTTACTATTATAATAAATTAAACTAATGCTTGTGTGACTACAACTTTCAAGTACTTTCTTGAAGAAAACAGCTATAAGCAAATAAGGTGTATTTCCTTAGGCCTACATTCTTCAAGGATGTACACTACCTGGCCAAAAAAAAATCATGCAAGTTAATATTTCGTTGGATCATCTTTAGCACAAATTATGGCATGCATTCGTCGTGGCATTGTGTCTATGAGTTCATGCAATGTTTCAACTTTTATTTGTGGCCAGATTTGCCGTAACATTTTACCAAGGTCCTTGGTTGATGAAGAAAGAGTGAGCTACTTCTCCAGTATATCCCATATATCTTCTATGGGGTTGAGGTCAGGTCTTTGTGGTGCCATTGATGGAATAAGATGGTCATCCAGTGTGCTCAGATGTTCAGCTGACTTCATTTTATTGCTGAATAGAGTTGCTGCACCTAAACCAAACGAAGAGAAGCAACCTCAGATCATATCATTTCCTATTAAGACCTGTACAGTGGATACAGTACAAGAAGGGTCCAATGCTTCGCGTGGTTCGCTTCTAATCTTGATGCGCCCATCATGTTGGAAAAGAGTAAATCTGGACTCATCGGAGCACATGATTTTTCTCCATTGATCAGTACTCCATTTTTACTTTCCTTATATACATAATGTATAAGGAAAGTATTGTGACGGGGTCGAAAATTCGAATTCGAGTTTTCGACGGGAGAGCACGTTTCAAGCATCCCTGATCACGAATCAAACATTTTTGAAGTGATGTTTGTGTGTGTGTCTGTCTGTGTGTGTGTGTGTGTGTGTGAAAGTATGTGTGTGTGTGTGTGTGTGTCAGTGAGTCTGTGGAGACGATAACTGACGAACGAATGGACCGATTCGAACCAAATTTGGTACAAAAATCACAATCCGTAAACACTGGGGAAGCCTATTGCTTTTATATGCAATCGAATGTTAAGAACTCCCCTAAATTTTCGAATGAAATTTTGAAAAAATCGTCAAAAAATCAAAACCACTAATAAAGTTACGCAAATAGACATTTCTTATGTAATTTTTCATTAGAAAACGATTGACATAAATTTTAGAACGCTAACATGAACCGTTCTCGAGATATTGTTCATTTTTTTTAAAAAAATTATCAAAAAGTCATATAAAAAAAAAATTCCTATTGAGAAACATGTTCACTTTTCATATGTAATACCATGCGATAAATTGGGTTACATCATTCTCGTGGAACTAGCTCATTTCATTCATGAAAAAATATACTTTTAGTAATACTTTTGTGTTTGAACGCCAATAGTCATTTATCTGCTGTAAGAATAACTTATTTCTTAGTGCATAACGCTTGGCGAGATTTTGACGACGAATTTGGCGGAATGTCGCCAACTTGGCGACTTTTTGAAATGTTGCCAAATTAACGGAAATCTCGCCAAATGGATAAAAATGACGACTAATTGTCGAAAATTTAATATCTTGGAAAGAATATTAGTATCTACTATAAGAAAAACCTACTTCTCTTTACTGTAAAAGTAGTAAATTAATTACATTATATAAGGAAAGTCATGTGTTGCCCACATCAGATTTTTTATGTTTCTTGGCGGATTGGAGTCTTTTTTTTTTCTCGATTACTCTCAGTAACCTGTAGTTTCCTTTCTGGAACACAGCTGTTTAATCCCAGTCCTTTGAGTTCTCGTCTCATCGTGCGAGTGGAAATGGTTTTGCTTCCACTATTGAACATGGTTGCGAGTTCCAGGGTCGATATTTTGCGATTCGATTTCACTAAGCATTTTAATGATCTTCTGTCGCGATTATTTAGGACTGTTTTTCGACCACACGTTTTCCGCAAAGTTGATGACCCACCTCCATCTTTCCAAGATTTAATAATGCGCTGGATAGTTCGTAATCCAGTGCCAGTGATTTCAACAATCTCCTTGCATGTCGTCTGGAATTGACTCAGGGCAAGAATTTGGCTCTTTTTAAACTCTGTGACATATTTTTCGCGACCGTGTATAACGTATTCACCCCTGATCGCTGGGAACTGATCAGTTGCACGCTGATCCGGTTACATTTAAAGGTTGTATTGTCCGCAGAATTATGTAAAATTTCGAATTGCACCACCACTTCGTCCCTCCTCAATGTTTCAACTCACAGCGCGACTTTTTTTTTCTTTTTTGCTCAGACGCTGTATTAGAAAGTTCTAAATTTTCTCCTCTTATCAAAGAGATTAATGCTTTGTAAGTACTTTTGACTTGAACTAAATTCATTGTTTGGGAGTTATTATGAACCTTTCTGGAGACATTGGAAATTTTGATTTTCTACAGCGAGTAAAATATCTCCCAAAGGAATCGTGCAATCTTTATTAAATTTAGTGTGCTTGTTTTAATCTATGACAACAAAAAGTCCATTGATTTTCAGCGAGTTCAAACCATCTCTAATTTGTGTTACTGTTTCATCATAGTGTTGGCCTTATTGTGTTGTCCAACAATACCGAAATGTATCAATCTGGGGGGAAAGACGTGTGTTCGGCCCATCCATTTTTCCTCATATCTTATATTCATCACGATTTTTATATTATCCTGCGAAGAAAAACATGTCCTAAATTTTCTTAATTAACCCGGTTTGTGTACGACCAACCATTCTATAGATATTTAAACATGGAGTTGGAAAGAAGGAGATAAAAAGTTTGAAAATGACATAATAATGTTTTAAGAATTATATCTAGGTGTTGCTGGTGTTACTAAAGTAGCCGTTATTGTTAGCTGTCATAACAAAAAGGCGTATATTATTTAGTATATGTATTTTATTTTTAAATTAAAGGTTCCCTTCTTATGAATATAATTAACTAATAATTTTCATAGTTGTAGGATACAATACAGAATATAGGGAGATAAAAATAAGTGGATAGATAAAATAACTTTGAATACATAGGGATATTCTTTATTGTGTTCAGTTAAACTTTGCATTGAGCTAATAATTTATTTTTACAAAATTGGCAGTTTAAATAAATATTTTAGGCTTTTCACCATAGAAAAACATACAATGCAGGGCTACTTATCTGTATCCCAGCACCATCTATGAATTATTGTCTCAAACGATATTGGAGTTTTCTTTGAAATTTTAACTCCTTACTTTTAAATCCATGTATTTAAATTTATAGTTATAGCAGATGATATTTTTGTATTTTAACAGATCAAATTTTATGTAGTTTTTGATTCCATTTGTAACCATAGTAAGTGACAGATGTACGCTTCAAATACAGAAATTATCTGCTGGAATGAAAATATTCATCTGATTAAAAATAATTTTTATTAATGATGGATTTTTAGATTTAAATGTCTGAAAACGTTGAAAATATGACAACATATGTGATCGGGGATAAAATATTCTTTTACATTCTCAAATTCCAAGTTAATGGAACCCTAAAATGTGTGCCCTTTTTAAGCATTCATTTGAAACAGTTTTTTTGATATTCAGAACTTCTATTAAGTGTATACACTTAATAGTATACTTAATAGTACACTTAATAGTGTATATGTCACATTTAGTGACCAATATAGGGAATGGCTAGTAACTTTCATACTATTCAAAATGTTTATAAATAGATGAACCAGAATTGTGTTGAATAATAAAATAAAAACCTTCTAGTGTGCGGTGATATTTAGAAAAAAGACAAACACAGATTTAAAAAGAAGATAAATTATATTTTATGACAAATGACGATCAGTTGACAAAATAATGATAAGGATCCAAATGTTGACAGGAGAAAGTATACAATGCATTAACACAAAAACGAAATGAAAAACACCTGAAATATCCAAGAACTTCCACATACGTTTGTTGAGAAGGTATACAAAAATATTTTACAATGAAATATTCTAATTTTACAAATCTTATGCTCATCCAAACGAGCATGTGAAATCAAAATGCAGTTTATACAAATAGTTTTGCAAGGTTGTTGAGATTTTGCTAAATCAATTGAAAATTTCACCGAGTTTCAAAATTTCTGAGAATGTAAAAAGATAAATATATATTTCTTAACACAAATTTTTAGTATACATATATATAAAATCTGTTATAAAATTTTAACTAATGTAATTATAGTAATTAACATATTAAATGCTTTATAAAATGATCCTAAACACTAGTTATAAAAAAGCTATTTTAGAATTTAAAGATGCACTTATAGTGAATAGAACGTTTTACCACAAAAAGATTTAAAGATTTACTAATATTTGTCTATATAATATGCATAAAACATTTTGAAGTAAATATATTTTAGAGCCATTCCAGTTTTTATATTAATGTTACGAAGTTATATCACAACATTTAAAATAAATATTACCAAACTACGAATTTTTTTGGAGGGCTTTTATTTCATATAATTACGTTTTTTATTTTTTTATTGCCAAAATATTATTTCGTCCTTATATATGTTTATGAATTTTACAGATTTCCCGACATTATTTTAGACCAAATATATTATTTTGCAAAGCCGGTAAAATTTTTTAAACTTTTAAATATTCTATTTAAATTTAAAATAATGATTTTAATGTGCAATTAGAAATTTTATAGTGTTTTATATTGATATTCAAATCAGGAAAAATTAAGTGCTTAGAATACGGTAAGAGCACGAATAATTTGAATACGAATAATTTAACTACGAATAATTTGTAGCTTATTCTTGATTCAAGATATTATCGCATAACTAATTGAGTCAAACTATTAAATATATTTATAAACTCAGTTTAAGTTCATTACGCAAATGTAGACCAACAGCCTTAATATTTCTTTAGTGAACAACATTTATTTTCATATTTAATTCACATAATTCAATTATACTCTTGTTAAAACTGATTACAAAAACTTTTATGATCTGCCTCTTAAAACATAAGCTTACTATAATATTTTAATTACTGGCAACAAAAATATTTTCATAACTTCATAAAATTGCATTTTTACAAAAACAAATTGAATATATTTTAATTCAAACAAAATGAAAAAGAAATATTTAACAATGATTTAGAATTTATTTTTTAGTACAATATACTATGCACGTATAGTTTATAATTATTGCGGCAAAACATTCTAAAACTGTTTTTAAGTCTCAGTAAATATTTTGAGATTATCTAACAAGTGTTTAAAATAGTTTACAGTTTATAGTCAAAATAAAAATTAGATGTCTAAAAATATATGCTTTCATAATAAAATAGAGAAAAAGCTTTCATTTTGTTACAACTTTCTAGCATATCTTTGAAGAAAGTAGTCACAAGCAAATCAATTTTTAAGTTAAGTGCTAGAAAGTTATATTCTCACCAGCAGCAAATATGATTTTATTTTAAGAGCTGAGAATCAAGCTTCTTTATAAATAACACTTTCTAAATTGTTATTTAATAAATTCAATTAAATGTTCTTAATACACTGCTCTTTAATTTGAAAATGAAAGCAATATTTTTCATTTTTTTAAATCACAAAGTTTAAACGTTAACAAGATTTTCCCCAAAAGTTGTATAACGCAGAATTATTGCATTTTACAAAACTTATCTGTAGTATTTGTCACCGGTAAAATAGAAATAACATAATTATAGAAACAACTTTTAAATATTATATATATTTTTTTAGAAGAAAGACAACGATACCAGAATTTATATGAATAAGAGGAATTTTTTCTCCTAAGAAAGCGGTCAGATATAAAAAAATTGGCAACTGTACAAAATTTTATAACACGGGTCCAGACTGGCCTTAGGGCACATTTGATATCAGCAAGATTAACACTTTTTAAATTTCAAAATATTATGGGAAGTTTATCTTCATGAAGCTTGAATTAGTTGCGTAACCAGAAAATTTTCACTAAGGTGCAAAATATTTTATTAAATATCGTTAATATTCTCTTCGCTAACCTTGAAATCAATAGAGTAGCCAGAAAGTTTTCGCGTGGGTGCAATGTATTTGATTAAATGTCGTTAATTTTCTCTTAATGAATTTTGAAATCCGTATCGTAACCAGACATTTTTCGCAAGGGTGCAAAATATTTCCTTAAAATAATTAATAATTAGTGTTTAATTAGTATTTTATTTGATGACACTAACTGTATGTGCTAATATTAATGACATTATGCTAATTGATTTTTTATATAATGACATTAATTAGTAAATAATTATTCATTGGTGGTGTTAGTTATAGTGATGATTATATAAAGCACTTTCGAACCAATCCCAATGTATAGATCTATTAAATAAATTTTACTTTTATTTCAAAATAATCTCTCGCTTATAAAGATCCCATAGTATTCCGAGTACATTGTAAATAGGCAAATCAAACCTACCATTAGGCGCAGTCAATATTTGTTATCTTAAGATTAGTTATGCATAATATCTAATAATAGTTAGCTTATAACTTAGTATGTATATTTTAACTCATAGGCGTAGCCAGGATTTCGAAGATCAGGGATTATTTCCGAATGGGAAAGAAGGCTATAGAGGTTGATTTTACTTTCTAATATGGACTGATGTAATGTGGAGAACTAACGTAATTTTTTCCATAAATAGGGTAAGATTTTGGTCTCCAAACGCTTCCTACTTACGCCTATGAGTCAAACGGATTCATTCTATCCAAACAAAATTTGTGCCTACATATAAGAATAAAGTAATATTTCACCGATTAGTTATAAGGATATTTTTCCGAAGACTCCATTGGGTGTTCTTTTGAAATTTCCTTTAAATAACTTAAATATTGAAATTTTTCATAATATGCGATGAGAGTAATTTAAGAAAATATGGGGGGTGCATTGGCACCTAATTATTCCCCCTGTGTACCTCACTGTTTAAAATTAGCAACAACTGGTTTTTTTCTCATTGGTGTACCAAGAGAAAACGAGCAGGATAAAGATGCACTTCCACAAAATTTAGTTAATCATTTTAAATTACTGTTAATATTATATACAACATTTTGCCTTTATATTTAAATGTATTTTATTGCCTATTTTCCCCCTTTTGAAATTCATTTTAATCTCATGTTCGATCATGAAATATCATGTTTAATTTAATCTCATCCTGATTTTAATTTCCTGCGATGAGACACCGAAATTACCAGGAAAATAACTCCACCCTTTTACAGTGATTAATTCACAAGTCTCTGTAGGATGGAATTAATGGACTTGATACATGTACTGATGTGAATTCAGAATAAAATAGAACTCATTGCAGAATCTGGGAATTATTTTGAAAAAAGTTATTTAATAGAATGTAAACAGGCCTTTAAAATAGCTGATCAGCAAACAAAAATTCATAAGAAGTGAAGAACCATAAAATAGACATATTGTAATAACACAATATATAGATATTCAACGTACAATACAGAAAAAACGGGATAAAGAAAACTTTAAATGTTTAAATGTGTAGACAATGTTTCACCTCAATGGAATCCAGAATAAGCCGCAAGCAAAACTAAGTTTTTGAACAGGGTCAAAATTACAAATGGAATCTCATTAGAGATAAATAAACAAAGATTCAAAACGCAGATTATTTCGGGTGTTATTGCAAGATGTTAAAAAGATAATTGAGATCAATGATCACTGAGAGCAGGTTGGGATAAGCAGTTAAAAATTTTTTGAATTTAATATCACGAGCATGCCTAGACAATCTAATAGTACCAACAGTTCTTTTTGTACTATCAATCAAAAATTTTAATTAATACCAGGGGAAATAAGGGAGACAACGTATATCCCAGTCTGATTTGAAAGAATCAGTTGAAGAATTATTTTGATAAATTACACTTGAATAGATAAAATTATAGGAATAGGCAGCAACGTATCACAGACGAAATATGAAATTAATTCTGTCACTTAAATATTTAATTGAAGAACAGACATTAAATGCATTGCTAAAATAGGCAATGAAGGTAGCTGTTTTAGAGGAAACATAGCGGAGAAAATTAGCAGTAATACAAGAATTAGTAAAGGTAGGTATATGAAAAACAGAAGTATGAAAACTATTAGTACCGAGAGGAATTAAAACAACAAGAAAAGGCACAGACCCTTCATACTCATGTTCAGCAGTAAAATTAATGGAGAAGTAAAACTAATTAGCACTTTCAAGAAAAAAATTATGATCATTAAGGCTACGATACCATACAATAAAAATATCACCCACGTACCGATACCGTAAAATAGTGATAGTGTTAATTATTTTTACCCTTCCATTAATTTTACTGCTGAGCATCAATATGACGGGTCTCTGCCTTCTCTTGATGTTTTTCCCTGTATTAATGGTTTCCATACTCCTGTTTTTTGAAAACCTACTTTTACTAATTCTTGTATTCTTGCTAATTCTTTCGGCCTTGTTTCGTCTAAGGAAGAGCTAGCTACATTCATTGCGTATTTACCAGAGCTTTTAATATCTGTTCTTTTGTTAAATGTTTTAGTGAAGAAATTAATTTCAACTTTTACCTGGGGTATGAAGCTGCCTAATCATATAATTTCATCTATAAAATCTTCTCTGCAAATTCATTTATCCCAAACTTGCTCTAACCCCCCTTCACAGTTGAATTGCCGCAGTCAAATCTAATTTACTATATAATCCTGCAATTTTTTGCCCTCTTATTTAGTTCTGTCGTGAATTCAATTTTAAACCTACTCATTCTATTGCTATTTTTATGTTTAGCCGCTTCATGACCAACAAATTGAAAACTAATTTTTTAAGTCAGGCTGGAGTGTGCATTGTCTGCCTTATTTCCACTGACAATAATTATAAATTTTATATTGTTAGTGTAAAAAGGACCGTTAATAAACTTTTAACTGCTTTATCCTAAACTGTTCTAAATGATCATTTTGCCCATATTTTTGACAAGCATTATTTTAAGGCGTTGTAATAATCCCAGGAACATTTTGTGTTTTGAGTCTTGGTTCATTTATTTCTATTAAAATTTTATGTTTATAATTTTGACCTCGTTCAAAAACTTTTCCTGGCGGCTTATTCTGGATTCCATAGAAGTGACACCCTTGACTTCATATTCAAACCTTTAAAGTTTTGCTAATTCCGTTTTTTCAGTATTATACTTAATATATTTACATTTGATTTCTTTGTAATATCTATTCTATGCCACTTTACTTCCTATGAATTTCTTTTGGCCGATCTTCTATTTGTAATATGCAAATTTAGTTTGTGGGTTGGCTGTATATGAAACTTTAATGTTCCCATATCATATGCCTATATTGAAGAGCGCCCTTCGTTCGAAAGTACTCAAGCAAATATAATGCATTTTACTAAAATAAACGTTTTAATTATTTTAAAGGTCTGTTCATATTGTAATCTGGAATGTGTCGCCATTGTATTTATTTATGTAATAGAACTTGCTTTGGATTTGATCACAACTCATGATCATTATCATGATTTATATATACTATTAATTATTTATTAATTATTGTAATTTAATTTTATGTATGAAATATGTATTAATTTATGTATTAATTGCTATGGAAATCTTATCACCATAAATAATCGAATTATTACAAATTAAAGATATTTATTAAATGTCTTGCACCCCTCCCAGTGAAAATTTTCTTGATGCTCTGCTATTTGTTCTAACCTAGTTTTCTTATCAACATGCGGTAATTTCTTTTACATTTTATAGACTGTTTACATAAACGTGTTCTTTATTTATCAAGGTTCTATTTATTACAAAACTACAGAACTCTCAATCTTGGATATGATAAGATTGTCCCGGTTAAATTTTTTCGTTATCCTCATTCATATATACTGGGCTCTAACGTTCTAAGTTAAAACTTAAATTTCAATATTTTTTTTTCTCCTCCATCTGCTAATTCATATCCTAGTTAAAAATTGGATAATTGAATGTTAACTGTGCTGCTACATAATTTAATTGAATTCACCGTTTGCTAGTACAATCTCCATTCATCTTTATTTGAAAGTATCTAAATAGAATGCAACAAATTTTAATATTTATATCTATGATCATTACGGTTTTAAATATAATTTTGTTACATTTTTATTTCCTTACATTTTTATATGATAATTATTTTAAAAATTCACATATTTACATTATAATAAAAAAAAATCTGGTTTCCAAATCAATAAATACATTCACAGCATGAAATCTGTTGTCTCTGAAGATGTCATCAAATACAACATAAATAAACACAAACCGTAGTATCACACGTAAATAAATAAATTCAGTTATCTTACACAGCGTATCAATAGAAAACATAAATTACATAATTAGAAAAGTTGTATGACCTATCATTTTTTTCATAAACAAGTATAAAATACTTCCCTTTCGTTTAGAAAATCAAGTCTTCGATGATGTTCCCGGCATGTTATGACATCACTGAATGTTGTTACCTCTGAAAAGATTCACCAGTTACATGTTTCTCCTTATACATAGCATTCCTTTCGTAAGCACTTATACACTCCTTTAATGAAGAAACATAATATCACACCTTCAATTTCCTTGCAGTCATTAATGACGATTTGATGTTGAATTAAATACCGACTTCTCGAAATGTCTTTCCAATGCAAGTCTTATTTGTAATGTGTTTATGTCAGAAATTTTTTCGTTAGACAAATTTGCTTTATTATTTTGTTGTCAATAGCAAATACAGACTAGGCAATTTTGTAATTACGCATCCAATTGTATCTTTAGAAAGCAGGGAAACAATCTATTTGCATTCCTGACCTCAAATAAGATACTAAACGCTTTAGCTAATTCTCAGACATTGTTTTTAAAGTCATACTCTCTAACCATTTCAATTCCTAGTTGTTCTACACACAAGGAGCACTTTCTTATTTTCCTATGTCACGAAACGTAATTATAAAAATCGATGCCTATCTTACGTAAAAAGTCATATATTCACGTAATAGAAAGTCAGAATCAATTTTTAAATTTAGTAATAGTAATGCATCGAAAAGCAAATCATTTGGAAATAATTATTCGAAATCGGCAGATCATTCCAATTCATTCTTAAACTTTGCTTCTTTAAACTTTCTCTGATGTTGATAATTTAAAAAATCCTATCCTACTTCGTTTCAAGTTCATAGTGCCAGCACATTCCGATAGATCTCGCAATTCAGTTAAGATAATGAATGAATTGGTTTTAACACAGCTCAGGAAACTGCTGATGTGGGACATTTTTGTGGGAAGTTCTTGGTGATAATGATACTGAGTGGCACAAAATGAATGAAATCAGTCCGATATCCAAGAAGATGAGATTAGATGAGAAATCGCCCAACGGGATTGGGAAAAGCACTTTGACACTAGTTTAAAGACACTTGAGATCTCTGTTGCTTCAGCGAATCATAGTGCCTATGGTAATACTATGGAAATGTGAGTTGAAGGTACACAGGATAGTACTATGGTCACTCAGATGAAGGTGAAGATGAAGTCAGGCGGGCTGCAGGGGTGAAGGCTGAGTTCTCACCTCCCATCTTCGGTAGGTGATCCATGTGCCTTGGTGGCTGGGGCTGTTGTTGACTAGATGGGGGCGGCTCCGGGGAAGGCGCGGGGCTGAGACTTGGAGTTGGAGAGGTAGGTGGGAGCACGCCATTCACGGGCTTCATCATGTTCATGCGCTGGTGTCGCCGCCATTTGGCCCGTCTGTTAGAAAACCATACCTGTTTCAAACAATCAATATAACTGACTTCAAGAAGAAGATGCAGTCACTTAGAAAACATGAAAAGTCACTAAGCAAACAGCATTTAAAGAAAAGAAAATTCAATTTCGCATTATTAACTAGAAAAGAAAAGAAAACTCTACACTAGGTTTTTCTTTTATTATTATTATTGAGGTCTAAAACACATATTTAATCTTCAGTGACTTAATATTCTTTTTAATCTGAGCCTAAAAAAAATTGGTTACGTTTTATTCACTCTTTGGTTGACTAATTATATGTTTAAAAGCGATTATTATTTTCTGAGTCTTAAAGAATAAGAGAAAAGTAGATTTTAGCATGCTGGGGAAAATATGAGGGCATGATCTTATAGAAAAAGCTGATACATCCAATTTAAGAGATAAACATGCGAATGTAGTGAGCAATTAATTATTCATATTTGACATTTTAAATTTTAATTTCTTATATGATGTACAATTAATAATGTTTAGTGTTTAGTAACTTAGCGTTCTAAATATATTTTATTTTTCTTAATCAACTAGTCACTAAGGCGAACGAAACATTAGCTTTTAAAGGTTAAAAGTTAGAATGGTTATGTGGAACGCACTTCGCGGAAAAGAGGCAAATTCCTAGTCTACGAGGATCTACGTAATTTAATTTAGAAATAAAGATCATTTGAAGATCAATTAGAGGTTGATTTAAAGGATGATCACAATTTATATTTTTGGCAATGAAAATATGCCCAAGTTAAAAAATATATTTTATGATTAATTCAAATGCTTTGCGGTTTTTGTGGTGATTAACTCATACAACACATTGATTACAAGTTATCGTACAAGTGGTCAATTGTGGTCATAAAACGTTTTGGTTTATACCATATAGTTTGGGGGAACATTACCAAAGATATAAGTGGCAACAGTATCCTGGGGACTGGCTGTTTCAACCCCACTCAGATTTGAACCCGGGACCATGAGTACCGTAGTCCGATGATATAAAGTTAGACTAAAAGCTAGTTTCGGGTCCGAACTTATAATTCGGGCAGTGATGCTTAGCACTTTTGACTATTCTCTAGGGATCGCCCTTTGCTGTTTTCACAGATTCGACAGAGCTCTTTTGTAGAAGAGGAGGGGTTGTACGGCCTGACACAGTTTGCGCCTTCCAACATCGATCGATAGTGCTAGGCATCACTACCCGAATTAAAAGTTCGGATCTCAAGCTAGCTTTTAGTCTAACCTTATAATATCGGGTTACCATGCTCATGGTCCCTGTTCAAACCTGACCGGGATCGAAAACAGTCGGGTCCTAACAGCATCACGAATTATAGCTGGCAACATCATCTGTCATGAAAAGTAGGAAAACTATAACAAAAGTGTTAACTTACAGTCGATGTTAACATCTGCCTCGTGTATAGCTATATATTTTCCTTTGTTTAAATGGCTATGCAAAAATTAAATCTTCAACCCCATACACCTTATAATTGTAATGGAATCGGCAGATTGATAACCATTATGCCTACTGAAACAGAGCCGTCCTAATCTGCTAATTACAGTTTTCTGAATGTACTACGACTGGGTGGTTATTGTTACACCTAACTACAGAAAATGACATTAAAAGCAAAAGTGTAGTTTTTTTTAAGCAATTTATGTGTGACAACAAAAGGTATTCATGAGACGTAAAAAAAAATATTGTGTCAGACGCATGGCAGACTTGAAAACATGTTGAAAAATTCCATAAAGCTAAAAGGTATGTCCCAGACTGTATAGGGCAAAAAGGGGAAAAAACAAGGAAAAAATATACCCTCAATATCATTGCCTATCAGATAATGGATTCTCATATTGTAAAGAATGTGTTTGCTCTGCGCTCTATAATACACTGAAAAGACCTTGCGCTTTTGTGTATATAATATGCATTAGATATATCTATTGTAGGCAAGGTTTTTTTCTCTATCTATGCGCCTGGCTATGGCTTTTATCATTATTATTATTCATTCTGTATTCTGTGCTTTTTCTTTCTTTTTTCGTTCCGCCTCCCTCCTCTTTTTCTGCGAAAAATAATCCAATAATCGTCCGCCCGGATCTGGCAATGCGCTCCTGAATAAACCAGTGGAGTTGAGTTGAACGCGAGCAGGCAAGCAGCTACACGGTCGATGCGCATCTCGGGCGTACACCCTATGGACAGACACATCACTTACATGTGCCACGCCCCTCGAATGCGTTCGCTTCCATTTTTCGGAGGAAACACGATAAGTTAAAAATATAATAAATAGCAAGAAAGAAATATTGCTTCGAGAAAAAAAATGAAATAAGCGAATCTACATTGGTTACGGCTACGTTGCCATGGGCAACTCTGTGCAACCACTTAACGTTAAAGCCGGACGCCCACGTGACAACTATCGAGATGTCTCATTGGGTGGTGGCGCTCTCGCCACGCCCACGAATTCGAGCGACATCATGGCAATGTTGTTTCGCTAAGGAGGCAATTACGCGTACACGACGCAAGGGGGGCAGTAAAGTATTTTTGTCATTACAGTGCATTAATAATGATTCTAAATCGCGTTTGAAATGACATTGGCCAACTCTAGCAATCGGTGCGTGAAAAATGAAGACTGAAAAAGGATTGGGACGATAGAAGCTGCATGAGAACACGAAGTCTGGTCTGCTGAAGCAAGATGAAGAGGGAGGGAGGGAGGGGGTACAAAAAGTGAAAATCGAAATGCAAGCAACTTGCGTGACCCTATATGATAGTTGCGATGAAAAATATATAAAGCCGTTAGCGTGACGGGAAACTTTTCTGGAGAAAGCGGAAATCTTGCCAAATGGAAGAAAATGTTTCAAAGACCTGAGAGGTAATCGATAAAGCTTGATTAACTTAATGGTCTGTGATTCTTTTCTAAGAATAAAACTTTATGCTGATGGATTAAATCATTGTTGGAAAATAATGCCATGAGCGCAGACTTGAACAGTATAATTTCTGAATTAAATGAGCATAGTTGCAATTAAAGCACTAACAAAATTAATGGTAAATCAAAAAGACTATAAATACGGATTTAATTGCATTTTATTCCGCGATTTCAAAAATATTTTATAAATAAACACATATATGCTTTTGCAAATATCTTTAAATTTCAGTTAATATTTTAATTCATTTTTATTTAGAATAATTGTAGAACTAATAAATCAATTTCTCAAATAAATATCATTTTCCATTTAGGCTATGAAGAGTTGAAATACCTTTATTAAAGTGTCATGTGTACCATTAATTTGTATTGATGATGCAAATAGCAGTTATATTTTATTATTTATTGTATATTTTATCAGTTTGCTATTTAAAGTACAACATAACTACTTAGGGAGGATATTTCTGTATTTGAAGAGATAAATATTTAATATAAACAGGGACCGAAATGGTTGGGACAATAAATTAACAGTGAAATATTTTACTCCTCAGAGACCTTAAACTCCCGATAAACATAGTTGATCCAATGTCTCCTTTTCCTTAAAAATTTGGTTAGTACTTATTTGTCTGAATTTAATTAGTTGTTCTTTAAAGATTTAAGTACGATTTATTTGTCTGAATGTAATTCGGCTTTTCTGTTATTATCTAGGTAGTATTTATTTGTCTGAACGTAAATTAACTTTCCTTTAAAGTTTTAGGTAGGATTAATTTTTCTGAACTTAATTAGATTTCCCTTAAACTTTTAGGTAGGATTGATTTGTTTGAACATAATCATAGTTTTCTTAGGGCTGTAAGTGACATCTTAGTAGCTTTGTGAAATATTGCTTTCTATAGAGAAATGCTTTGTTCCCAAACTAATTGTTCATCATACTTGGAAAGGGATATATTTCAGTAAAAGGCGATTAGAAGGAATCAATTGATACGGACACGTTTTCTCCTGGACTGTTTTAAAAATCAAGGAAGAACTGGTTAAAACAACAATTGCTTTGTTTCTCCTTAAAATAAACATTTGTTGATATCGATATTGTCCCCGAAAAAAAAATAACAGATGTTCATTGGAAATATGTTAACAAACTGGATGTTTATATTACTCATAGTTTCAATAATGCAGTTAATACCACATTTGGTGTAATGTAGTAGTGTTAAAAAATCCCATGATGTAATGTTAAAAATAATATTACTCAACTAATGGCGGCCCAGAAGAATCATATCGATATATCGCAAATAGCTATGGACAGGTGTTTTTTCACATTTGCTCTATACGATACACAGCAGTTGCTATTAAAATTGACCTATATACCTCACACATACTTTCACATAATGGTTTAATTCATTCTCCCTTGACAAAGGTGGGTGATGAAGCAATTTGGTTGTCGCAATTGGATTCGGAAATATCAAAAGTATATAAGAACAGATCTTATTCTTAACAGAGCCGACGCGGTGGTCGAACGGTCAAAGGCAAGCGTTTCCTAGCGATCGTTCGGCTGCCACGTTGTGGGTTCGAGTCCCACCTACTGGCATGGATCAGGCATATTTCCAATGAGCACGATGTGTTACGACCCCCACTGGTGTGCTGGGGCAGCGTCATATGACGGCTAACAGGTTCACGGTTCTGGCCGGTGTATGGGCGAATGATGAGTCTATTGCCTGGCCATTGGGGAAATATATATATATATATATATATACATATAAAATATATATATATATATATATATATATATATTCTTAACAGAGAGGAAAAAAAGTTTTTTTTTTATTTGGATGTAATTGGATTTCAATCCGTTGCTTGTTACTAAAAATAAAGAATTTAATAATAATTTACCAGTGAATGAAATTAGGCCTGAAAGAATTGGAACGAAATGTGTATAATGTGTAAAGTTCGTAGGGAATTTTACACATATACACTCTTAATTGGATATTTTTACCTGTTGTTGACAAAAGATAAATAGAAAAAAATTCGTTACGATAGGAAATTTGGATGTTTATAATTTCAGAATGATATTAATTAGAAAGTAGGAAAAACATTTAAGAATAAAAAAATTAAAAAAAAAAGTCCAAAATTGGGTCTCTTACCTGTACTCTAGCTTCTGAAAGGTTAGTCTTGGCGGCTAATCTTTCCCGTGTGCTAACGCAAGGATAATGTGTCTTTTCAAACTCTTCTTCCAGAACTTCGAGCTGCTCCGGACTAAAAGTAGTGCGGTTTCTTCGAAATTTTGGTCGGTCGCCTGAGTCAGAACTGGCGCCATCGTCGATGTCTTTGTCCACTGTAATAAACAAGCGAACTTATGTCGTTTGTTTTCCATATTGAACAGTAATATGGGCAATCACCCGTAACTATAATTATGATATGGGCTCTGGTATGAGAGTCAAGTTGAGCCACACTTCAATTAGCTATAATTCATTAATAATCTATTACAATAATGTCTGTCGTTTTTTGTTAAAGAAAAATAATGATAGTTTTCTGTTTAAGAGGACGGTGGACGTTGAAATGAGCAAAAATCGACTAAAAAAAGTTTTTTTTTCAATATATAACATTGTTTTACACATTTAACCTTTTGCTTACGGGTGGGACAGGGCTCATCCCAAACGAAGAACCTCCCAAAAAGACAGGTATTTGACATACCCTATCCCAAACAGTTCGACCCCCCTTTGCAGACATTGGTGTCCATGGAAATCGCCGGCAGAAGCATTGAACCTGCTGCAGCACAAAATGCGACAAAATGTTTTGAGACATTGACGTCCACGGACGCTAATGATTGCAAAGGGAGATGCTTGCAAAGGGGGAACTGTTTGGGATAGGGTATGTCAAATACCTGTCTTTTTTAAAGGTTCTTCGTTTGGGATGGACGCTGTCCCACCCGTAAGCAAAAGGTTAAGTTATATGTTAGATTCAATGATATAAAACCTGTGTTGAAATACGGCATACATTAAATTTTAGAAGCTAATCGGTTTTTATGGTAAAAAATAGACAAACAAGAAGTACAACCTCGCTTATTCAAGCCATTTTCGCATTTGATGTAAAATTACACACGTGTCTAAAAGTTCCGGCCGGCTAATCGGTTGCTCATGTCCCTGTTGACGAGCCGGTCGGCCTGGGTCTTCAACACGTGTCTAAAAGAAGAAGAAATGTTGCCCACCCATCAAACTTCCACCCATCAAAGTAAGTAATATCTTAATGTATAAAGCACATTTTGATGAAGTTGAGATTATGAAGATTTTGCTGCTCTCAATTAGGCTAGAGCATTGTTACATTGTTGGATTTACAAATAGGAAGATACCCAACATTAAATGTGTTTTCAGTTTCAAAACGTCATCTAGCCAAAATGAAGCCATCTGCCGTTCATGGATAGTTTATTAATCTAAATCCCTTAGTTGTTGGGGCTCCAGTACTGAGCAGCCAATCACCATATTTCCCTTCTGTACTTATAAATTCTAAGTAATCGATTTTTTTTGCCTCTTTTCGCCGCGACACGGACTATTATGCGACATAATGATGAAATAATTATATCCTCAACGGGGGTCTCTCCGTGACCGCACGGATACATATTTAATGACATAATTTGCTGACCGAGGGCCCCAAGACTGGCTGGTTGGCTCTAAGATTGGGATTTATGAAGAATTCATGGTGTACTACTTCGTTCCTGCTTCTGCTTTGCCCTGGTTGGCCAGAGCAACCATGAGTACACAGAGACACGCAAGGCCTGTAAAAGAAATCATTCTGATTTTTTTAATAAAAGAAGAAGAAAAAGAGTGAGGTCCAGTTGTTTGTGCAGCGGCAGACGATCAAGAGATGCCGCCATTACGAGTTTCATAAAATGTCACAGTAATATGCTTCTTTTTTTATCCGTGGCTTTGATTTCTTCTTTATCTAAATCAACAAAGCTTTTGTAGCTGCTTCGGTTCTTCTTTTCTTTTCTTGTGGTTCTTTATGTTCTTGCGAGCAATTAGTCGCTCTCTGGCGCCCGAAAAGTTGTTCAACGCAGTTGACAGATGGGGACAGAGGGGGGTTTTGGCATGAATTCTAATTTCCACGTCGATGTAATGTTTAATTTAGGTTGACTTTCCCCCCTTTTTTCCGATTGGTTCTTTGTATTCATCGATTCTTTATTCGAATTGGTCTTACCTTTTCAAGAAATGCGTCCCTTTGATCAGGCTTTGCGAATAGACCAATAGAATTGCTGGAATTCAACGTCAGGTTGCAGGAAAGGCAGAGCAATCACCAAATGTTTATTTTTTACATTCATAACGAATTGAATCGTTTTGAGGTTTTGATCCTTTAGAATGCAACTGTGCTGCTTGCTCTATTTCTCATGTCACAGAACACGCTTTACTGGAGAAAGCAAGGAAAACCAAGGCCAATCACAATTGTCCGCTACTTAATCCCGAAAATAAATAAATACATCAGTAACTGAATTTTATGTTAATTGAGTCGCTTTGTACTGTGGCTAAGGCACAAATTCAAAAGTAATCCTGCCTTCTTTCCACTTTGACAAACCTGACACTTTTGATTAATTTTTGTCCAGCATTTGTCAATTAGAATAATTTACGTCAGTGACAAACATTTAAATAGACTATGGCCATAGTTAATCAAATAGCGAAACTTATTTTCTGTAAAAATTCTTTGATAATGGCCACCTTGTGTTCTAAGTTATTGTGAGTACCAACAACGAAAAGAGAAAAACTTTTTCATGAAAATCGGAGTTACATTTCTTTTTTACAGCAGAAGAGTGCTATGGGCTTAAATACACCAGTGAAACACAATTATGAATTATCTTTTCTTGGTGAACCATAAGAAACAAGTTAAAAAAATTTAAACCGACTACATTTTTTTTTTACAATATTTTAACCATTTAAACAACAAAATTGGCGAGTTCAAATATTTCAGGTATAACTATTCCATTCCATTCCTTACTATTTACATTTGGCTTTGTAGGATTTAGAATATAAAATCATTATTATGTTATTAGAATATAAAAGAATTTGGACGGAATATAACTATAATATAAGAGTTTTAATTTAAGATATGCATTTTAAGATGACAATTATTAAAATGTATTTTTTTTTAAATCGTTCAAATGTTATATCTCAGTGTAAAAGAAAATTCCAAGCCAAGTACTCAATAGAATAAATATCCTTGCCCACTGCCGTTTGAGGTTCTGTAATTATCGTCTGCGTGGAATAATTTTCTCTGTTTTGCAGGAAAATAGTTTTTTCCAATGAGCTCAGTTTCGTTAATGACATTTTCATTGAAAAGGACGCCTGTTAATGCATTAAGTTTCATGTTTATCAAAATAATGATTTTCTGGCATATACTTATGTCGAAACGTAGGTGGCCCATTAGGTATATCTGTTTTTATTTAACCATAATGACCTTCAAGTATTGTCGTGAAAAGGAAAACACGCGTCTTCTTTCAGAGCGACATTTAAACGACGTGCCTTATATCAAATTGTTAAGGTTATGAATATGTCTGGGGTGTTTTTATTGAATTTTTTCTATAACCATGTAAAAGATATACTAAATTAAAAAATATTTTTTATTTTCTTTTGGCTTTTTAATGAATCATGGTATATATATATATATATATATATATATATGAATTCTCACCATTGATATAAGTTGAATATATTTAGCTTGATGACTAATATGCATTTTATTCTCCTCTTGATTGATGATTCTCTATTTTTTACATCCTTTTATGTTGTTTCCATTTTTTACGTTAAGGTTTTATGAGTTACAACTTCTCTCTTTTCTATTATTGGAATTTCATATTAGAATATATATGCAGGGTCTTTCAAAAGTCCGTATAAACTTTAAAAATTCATTGGGCGGGTGTTCTTTAAAATGGCGTTCAAGCAACTTAACCCTGAGGGTTGGACGAATATATCCTTCAAAATAGGTACGCTAAGGGTCTTTTGCTATCGAGCATAGTGGTTTTTGTCATGTGAACTGGTCAACCAACCACTTGGCTAAAGATATGGTGGGAACTGATTGCTGGACAGTTCTGTAGTCAGTGGATCCTGGTAGTGAAAAAGCGGTGGGCCCATTCTTTTTTGTCAACCCAGACCGTTCGACCTACCCGAAAGTGTAAGGTATGTTTGTAAAGGGGAAGGTGTGTTTAGACGGCCGGGACAGTGATGCCCAATTTAGACCGGAATCCAGTGGGGGCGACATCTACAGAGACCGTATCCTTCTTCCTCTGCCACTCTCGGAAGGACTTTCAGACCCACAGATTAAACGTGCCCATAGCTCGCATAAACACGGGATAGTTTGGGCAGTGTCGGGTTTTGAATCCTTTTTTAAGCATATGATTTAGAAGATATGTATATGAAATTGTTGACAAAATAGATAATAGAGTTCGCTCTCTGCAAGATTATTTTTTATCTAAAGTCACCAGAAATAATTTTCTTTTCTTAAAACAAAGCTATTATATGGGGGGGGGGGAAGAAAAACTCGCTCGGATAGCAACATTTTTCGAAGTAAAAAAAATAAATAAATAAAAATAAAGATATTAAAATATTGAAATTATTTTTAATATTCATAATCTGGACCCTATTTCCGACCAAACAAGAAAAATTATTTATTTACATTTTTATCTATTATCTCCGGAGACATAAGCGTCCAAAGTGTTTACATTTCTTGTAACGTTCCGTTTTTCCGCCACAATAACCCCAACCACAGATGTTATTCACATCAAAAGTAACTTATATATGCATGAGAGGTGTTATCGTTTTTGGTTCATTTCGTTTGCAACTTTTATTTATTTTGTCAAGTTAAATAATTGAAGTAAATATCAGATTGTATTGTTACATTTTTCGACCATCATTAAAACAATCTGATGTGGGCAGCACATGACTTTCCCTGCAGACTTATATTCACGTTCTCTTTATTTTAATTACATTTAATTCACTTTTAATTCAATTTTCGTTCTCATTTGATAACTGGACTTATTTTCAAAGGTGGCGTATAGAGAAAATATGAAAAAACTAAAATATCTCGAGAACGGCTAGTCCTAGAGTAATGGAGTTGGCCTTATTCCTTTCTTCGTTAAAAATTACGTATTACAGTATTACACAAGCATTTCATGGATATATTTGAGCATACGTAGTTTTTTATTTTAGATTTTGGCGATTTTTGCAGGCCATTTTGCAAAAAAAAAGGCAGGTTATTTTTTTCCGAATCATACTAAAAGCTAATCAGCACCAGGGTGTCCCCCAAGTGATTTACCTACCAAATTTTGTGGAATTCGGCCCATTAGTTTTTCAGATAGAGTAGATACAAGCTTTTGGGGGCCATTTCGCAAAAAAAAAGGTGGGTTCTTTTATCCCGGATCGTACCCAAAACTAATCAGCACCAGATTCGCCCACAAGTTACTTACCTACCAAATTTTATGAAATTCGGTCAATTTCTTTTTTAGTTCGAGTGGATACAAAATCTGCACAGACAGACACACATACAGACAGACAGACAGACACACAGACATACAGACTCACAGACAGACACACAGACACACACACAGACGTCTCGCTAAAAATAGTTTTCTCGTATTCTAGAGGTCTCGAAACGTGTAGATCCGTCGAAAACTCGAGTTGCGATTTTCGGCATGATTCCAATACTTTCCCTACACATTACAATGTATTGCAGGGAAAGTAAAAATTAATAAATTAAAAAATAAATTAAAAAAAAACTTGATATATGATTTATAAGATCGATCATTCACATCGTAAATTGTTTCAATATCTCTCATTATGCATTGATTGCTTGTATTAACAACTCCTAGTTTTTGATTGAGTAGTAAAAGTATGAAAAGTTTTTGATGTGAGTAACACCTGAGGTTGGGGTATTTCTGGGTAAAATCGGAGCGTTACAAAACACGTGATGTGGGCAGTACATGTCTTTCCCTACAGACACAAAATCATTTTCGCTTACTTTCTTACACAATATTTTAAATTGAGTTTAACTGCACAAAACAGCATGAATAATTATTTTAAATTACACTGAATTTGCAGTTTTAGTACAATTTTCGTTTTCATTTGGCGATTGGGCGTATTTTCAAAGGCGATGTGGTAAGTATGCAAAAAATAAAAATATTTCGAAAACAGTTAGATCTAGAATTGTGGGGTTGGTTTTATTCTTTTCGTCGGTAAACATTACTAATAAATCATGTATTTAATTGATATATTTGAGCATTCTTCGATTTAAATCTTAGATTTTTGCGAGCTATTTCATAAGTAAAGGTAGGATTTTTATCCGAATCGTACCAAAATCTAATTAGCACCGGGGTAACCTACAAATGACAATTCTATTGAATTTTTGCAAAATTTGGTAAATTAATTTTTTAAAACTAGAATCAATACATACGATATTTGAGGGGGGGGGGAGTTTTTTTTTTCCCCCGAATCGTACCAAAATCTAAACAACGCCAATGTAACCCACAAGTTATGTATCTACCAAATTTTGTGAAATTTAGTCAGTGCTTTAGCTATACATAAATATTAAATTTCAACAATGTACCAGGGTATGTAGCAAAATTAATTTTAATTAATAATACCATTTAATATCTGGATCAGGATTATCAAACTCAGTGTATATGTTGTTGTTGTTGAGATCCAGACCGTCCGACCTACCAGAAAGGTTTAAAGTAACTGCTCAGCGTATATGTATCTTTTTTTTCCCTATACCTCTCTACAAGTTATATTATCTTTGCCGCGAGTCTACTTAAAAAAATGGGATCTTCCACTATCCTCATTTATCGTGGAAGTACTCCGAAATCCCCGCAGTTCCAGCCACCGAAACGACTCCGGGAACAGTCACGTTTGAGATAACTTAGGAGATCTTTCGTAACATTTCTCTCGCAATTGAACAAAGGAATCGGCACTTGCCCCTAGGTTCGCAGGGCGGCATCAACTCTTCAAACGCAATGGCTGCCGTTCTTCACATGTTAATAGCATGCAAGTGTTGCATGGAGAACGAAATGCGGGGGCAATCAAAACTACCTTACGACCGAATTACCATACAAAGTTGTACGTAGATACTTGAAAAAAAAAATGGCTGTGGAACTCGGTTCCTTAATCACGTAATTGTCTTAATTGTCGAAGTAAAAGAAGCCGAAACAGCAATCATAATAAAGAAACACGGCTTATCTCCTTGATATAGACATCAAACCGTATTGGCGGGAGAAGAAAAAAACAGAATTCTTCAAGTATTTCCAATTTTTTTCTTCTTCTTTTTTCCCGATTTCTCTCTTAAAATCGCATTGAGGGGTCTTAATCTGAAATTAAATATCACAGTACTCAACACTAAAGCACACGTACTTATCGTTGAAAACTCCAGAAATCGTGCCTTAGCGATAGGGGGAGGGGAGAGGCTAATACTGATGCTAATGCATACACCCCGCGGCGTGGAATCTTAATTAAGATAAAAAAAAGAAGCCTTGCAAAAAATCTAATGAAGTAAAAGAAGCCGACAGCAGTAAACATGAAGGTCATTACGGGGATGAGATTAACTTCAATTTAGTTTTATGAGAACTTAATTGTTTACCATTTGTGAAAAATTGGTTGGATTCGCCTCCTTCAGTTGCGTTTTTCGCTGCCCCTATTAGCCTTAATAACTTCATTCTCTAGCGCGGTACAGAATATTTTAATTCTTATTCTTCCCATTTTCGAAGAGTTTTTTTTCTTTCTTTTTTCGACTTATTGTATAGAGTCGTGATTATTGTCTTGGAATATCAATGCAAATGGATTTTTTTTTTTCATTATTATTATTTGTAGGTCATTGGATGATCGCAGGTTTTTGAGAGAAAGAACGAAATAAAATTTCATTATAACGAGCATTAAAATGAAATACAGAAAATGGAATATAGAAAAATATTCGTGAGATAATGGCTCCACTTGACTTTTCTATACATCTACATCCCATAGTTCACAATCAGTATGTATTAAAATCAGTGTATATTTAAATTAATGATAATCTTATATAATAAAAAAGATATTTGCTTGTTCGTCTGTTTGTGTAGCATAAAATCTAAGTTTCAGACAGCCGCAATTCAGTACAGTGTTTGCTGAGCTCCCAGTACAACATGCCTCGGCGAGAAGTTTGTTTTTAAATTCGAATTTGTTTTCAGTCATTTTATGTTGCGTGCGATTTTGAATGATATTCACATAAATCGGTTCCTTATCGATAGAAAATATTACCGCGGGATTTCCATTTTGACATCACCAGAAAGATCCGAAAACGGTCTTTTCGACGATTTTTAAACCTAATCCATAAAATAATTTCTTTATATTTATTTATTTATTTATTTTTAAATGCATCGAAACATACATTTTTTAAGTTATCTTGATTCCTATTTTACTGTATCCGAAAATAGAATATTAGCACCATTCTGTGCTTTTTCTAAAATATGGGATTGTATCTTCGCAATTTGAACAAAAAAATTAATTACTATATTATTTTGTTTTTTGTGAATTCTTAAACAAACGTATAAGACAAAACGATCTAGCTTTTAGCGAGCTAGATCGTCTTGGACCTGTCATAAGAGTGCACTCATTTTTTTTTTTCAGCAATACTTCGAAAACCGAAGCATAGCTAGAAAGTCCAAATTTGGTATGCCGTCGTCTTTTATATATATTTTAATAAATACATTTTTCAGATTTAAGTCTACAAATAATAATGGGTTTGCTTTAGAAACAGAGTTTTTAAAATTTTTATTTGTTATACTTAAATTTGAACCTGTTTCTGATATTCAAAACTTTTATTAAGTGTGTCTGATACGACATTTAGTGACTAATAGCGACCAATCCTATAATATTTTCATGATGTTTTAAATTAAATATAAATGGAAAATTACATAAGAAAAAGTTCTGCTATTTTATGGTTATATGTAATATTCTATCACCATTTCAGCTTATCGTCATTATTATTTTTAAATACTATGATGGACTTCATTCCTGTTTGCTGTGTATTCGCATTAAAAACTGGTTTGGGCCAAAATGAAGTTTTCAATGTAAACACGCAAATTTCAATAGCAATAAGTATATTTTATTCGTACCAGATTTGTCTGATTCGTCAGTTTTAACCAATCAATATTAAATCGAATAGTTATACATCATGTTGCTTGTTTTTAAATGCACCTACACTTATAACTGCTATTGTGCTTTCTGAAACTAAGATTTTAATTTTGACAATGTAAAATGATCAGCGATGAATTTTCGTCAATTGAATGATTGAAGGATTTTTCGTCAATGAATATGAATGATTTTTTATACTGGCGAAAAGTTGTCTCAAGTGGTGGCTCATGAGGAAATAGTGGTTAAACACCGTTAATTAAACTTTTGTAATGATGACCTGGTAACCACTGGTAACCTTAGTGCTTTCTGAAACTAAGATTCTAATTTTGACAATGTAAAATGATCAGCGATGAATTTTCGTCAATTGAATAATTGATGGATTTTCGTCAATGAATATCAATGATTTTTTAAACTGGCGAAAAGTTGTCTCAAGTAGTGGCTCATGAGGAAATAGTGTTTAAACCCCGTCAATTAAACTTCTGTAATAATGACCTGGTAACCACTGAAACGACTTTGATTTTAAACATTTTAATAGAGGTAATTTGAGAAAGGTTAGCAGTTGATATACAGTACCGTCTCAGAAACCCACAATAAATGCTTACTAAATATGGCTATATATTGCATCAGGTTGGTTAATTTTTTATTTACTTTCTAAAGTTCATTTCCTTGATAACTCTCGAACATTTTTTATATTACAGGTATGGGACGAGGTAGAGGGTGCTTTTTTGCCATGGGGATCTAGGTAAGGTTTAAGATAGCTTTAATTTGTGGTTATAATCAAGCGACAGATCATATTTTCAAGCCTCCAGGTGGCATTGATAGGTATAGAATGTTATGTTTCTTTATATATATCGTATGAAAAGCACGTGCTTTTATTTCGCCGCTTAACCACACTTGACGCTTGCTTAAAATATATCCCTCACCTCATTATTCTATTACATATTTTAATTTTAATTTTTAGAGTCTGGTTCTAACGGATCTGATTGGAGCCACTTTGCTTCTTCTAGGTTTCGATTGAAACCGACTTTTTACGGCAGCAGTGCTCACAGTAGGCATATGGCTGCCCCTTTTCACTTTGCCTCATAAACTCAATTTCAATAACTTATTTTGTTATTATACATCATTGTCTTAATATTGATTACATATTAAATTTTCTCTTCAATCTAAAACAGGACCCTTACCCATTTGTCTCTGGTCTCTAATTGAGCTGAGTCCCGACAACGTTGTAGGGTCCACCGGGGACCCTCCTGTTGCCAGAGGGGCGGTCGACCCTGGGTGGAAGGCCGGCCACATGTGTGGGGTGGCTGCAGCGGCACTCCATGGGAAAGCAGCGGCAGCCGCATACGGATGGTACATGCCGTAGCCGGCCGCCCGGGCGAATTCCGCGGCTGCCCTCTCGGCGGCCCTGTTCCGTAGGATGCGGTTAATGGAGCTGACGCTGGGAGCCGTGCTGTTGGAGCAGACATCTGTGAAAGAAAATAATCTTAGTTAGGATGCAAGACATTATCATAGAGATTTATAGAGCAAAAATGTGTGATCAGGATATCTAAAGGATATGGAATAGGAGTTTCTTGTTGCTGTCATTGATATAGGGTAAGTTGGGGTAATATGCCAGTTTGCTTTATTTCGAAATCTACTTACGTGGTGCCACCACTTCCTAGATAGTTATGGTCGGTTTAAAAATTTACTTTAGTGATAGTCATTACCACCATGCTCCCTAGGTTAATTTTTACACATTTTGAGAGTATATAGCCCTTTTATTGTTCCCGATAATTTTAAAGCTTAATTTAACTTTATATACATATAAATAGCAAAAAAAAAAAAAAAAAAAGTTAAATAAATTTAACTTTAAGTGTGAAGAGGTTGTGATGGCTGAGAATTTATTATATATTTGTTCTCAAGCTTATATATTTGTCATGCCAACAAGTAAAATATTATTCAATGCAGCCGTGGGAAGAGTACCGATTGGTAATGTATTTATATCGCCTTAGGGGATATGTGCCAATGAATGCCTGGAGAGATGAATCAACGGCGAAAACTAGCTCTTTTAATATCCCAGATTGTTCCATATCTTTTGTTTTTTCCAGATTTGTTCCCAAATAGCGACTGGTAAAAATCTGATAAGAAAGTTATACTATTAATCCAATGAAAATCAGGAAAGTGACTATAAATTTGTAAATCTTTACAAAGGTTCTACAGTATTCAACCTCAACGTATCTTAAATTATGAAGATCTAATGTACTTTTGAATAGGTTGTATGAGCTCATTCAAAACAGAAGTTAGTTCTGCATCGTTTAAGCAAAATTTGAAAGGGAGACAAAATTAGAGACTTCCTTTTTTTTTTTTAATTGCTATCTCTAAGAGTTACTGGTTTTATTTTAATTTAGTGATAATGTAACATATTTAGTTTTTGGTGATGTACTGTCAACAACAATAGTCCAGGAATGTAAATGTATATTTTCGCGTTAATATATTATTGCTGATTGCCCCAAGGTACTAAAATATCACTAAGGGAAAAATTTAACCCTCCTCCTCTTCACTTTACTTGAAAGTAATTTCCCACATTTGAAAATTTAAACTGATAAACTCATTTTGGAAAAGGAATGTAAATATATTTAAACTTATTTCAATAACGTTAAATAATGTACAATTAAATAATTCTAAATGTGCACGAAATATTTATAAATGTAAAAGTTGAATGTTTTTTCATGAAGGTAAAGAGAAGGAATTAAAGTTTCGTGTTGGGAAAATGTCAAACTTGTCAGAAGCAGTAGTTGAGATGACGTTGGGATAGTATATACCACCGCACTGTATGTATTTCTATGATAAAAGGCTCGTATTGAACTAAAAAATACTTATTTAAACTGTTCATTTTGTGGAAATAAATTTTCAGTACGATGCAAATTACAACTCACACATTAAAGAATTTTCTGAAGTATTCACATTTATTTTATCTTTCAATTTATTTTTGTCTCCATAAATTCATAACCCTGTTCTACAACAAGAACCGAAACATGTATTACTTTTCTCTTAATTAGGGAGCTTTAATTATTTTTTAATTTAAAACACGTATTGTACTAAACACTAACGCTTTCCTGTTATGTCAGATGAGAAGAGATGGGACTTTACTATAACACTAGCGTCACCTACATATAAATCGAAAAGCACTTTGGTATTTTCAAGTTTTCAAGCATAGGAATTTTATCTCTTTCTCTCTAACTACGTGTTTTTTTTTTTTGTTCTTTTTTTAATTAAGAATAAATGCATTTTAAGTTGTACTTGAACCGAGTAGGCAACATTTGAATTGCCGGCAATTATTAAATTAGCCTGTACCGGTTACGTAGTGAATTTCTATTAACATAAATTGCAAAATACATGTCTAGAATTTTGGTTTCACGATCATGTGTTTCACACTTTGTTGGTGCAAGCCCTTTCTTGGTGCAAAAATGCGGCATATAAAATGAATCTCCCTTCAAGCGTTTGCGAGTCAAGATGTCTTTATAGAACGTCTTCAGGACTGTCAACAACGTTTGAATAGACATTTGACAGTGGCAAATTAAATGTTAATTTTTGAAGATTTATTATTCAATGCGAAAATTATTCAGCACATCAATTAATATGTAAAATAGAATGCGAAATAAATAAAATTTTAAAATAAAACCACATATGGGCATATTAAGAAATGTGGACATTGAGAGCAGTGGCGTGCGTGAATTTAAAATCCACTGAAAGTATTAATTTGTCTAGTTATTTTAATAATTTGGTATGTTTCACCATTTGTTAATTTTACGAAGACTGCAAAAATTGAAATAATGAAATATAATTAAAAGTTTTAACTCCATACAATATGCTGAACTAACATACCAATTAATGCATACACTCTTTTGCAAAAGAAAAAAAAAACAAGAAAGTTCAATCATGCTTAAAGCATTGATTATGAAACACTTTCCAACTTCAATGCAATTTTATTTAAACATGTCTAAAATGCAATACATTCCTCGGTAATATTTTAAAACTTATCACAATACTACATTAATTTATTATATTTGAAACCTTAAACCTTCATCGAAAAAAATTAACTTCATTCAAATGACGGCATTAAAGTATAAATTGCCTGGTTTAAACATCTCTCAAATGTGATACATTCCTCGGTAATAATTTTAGAATTATCATAATACTACGATAATTTATTATATTTGAAAACTTCATCGAAAACAACTGAAATTCATTCATATGACGTCATAAAAAAATAACACGCCTGGCTCTCTCTATAAAAGCAACATTTCATTCATAAATAATTCCCCCATTCATGTCATTCATCACAATACTATAATAATTTATTTTATTTAAAAATTAAGACCATTGAGCTACAAGTAAGTAAACTCTATGCGTAAAACTTCATCGAAAAATATCGTCCTTCTCTTTCTAAAATCAATGAATATTTCATTCATATCAGCTAAGCAGACTCCATGGACTAAATGATTTTGTGTTAAAGAATTACAGCGATTCTAATACAACTCATTCTACATATTTTGCTGTTTACATTTTACATAGGTGAAAAATAGGCTTAATAGTAGAAATAATCAAATTTGGAAGAGCATTTAAACTGAAATATATTGTCATTGCGTTGTTTCAGTATGTAGATGCACAGAATTTAGGCAAAAATAAAGTAGTTTTAGGACGGATACAACACTCAATATGAATTAAAAAGAACTTTAAAAATCACGATTTTGACACAAGATGGATGCCATATATCATTTTGAAGTGTGTCATGTGATCGTTTCATATCATGGACACGTGATCGCTTCATATAAGAGGTGTTATTATTATTTTAATTTTTATTTAAAAAACAACTGAATATATTTCGCTGAATTTTTTTTTATATATTTTATGGAACAATTTGAATATTGCCTAAAATTTTCGAAGCAATTTGTGAATTTTAAATCCGCTTAAAAAATGCTTGAAAAATTAGGTCCCATAGGGCTCAATGTATTCCATTTTTTCAACCCGGGTTCAATCCAAAACTAATTGGGTGATATTATTCATTTATATTCCTATAGGTCCTATAGACTGTCTGAACAACATACTAAAATTTCATTTCGATTAAGTCATTTTTACGGCAGTTATCGTGCTAACGGACAGACAGACAGACAGAATGAACAAAGTCATAAACACTTTTCAACTTTGTTGTAAAGTGTTAAAAAAACGAACAACCCCTAAAAGATAATCCGATCATCTCGAAATTTCGCATGCAAATTCCTTTATACCAAGTATGCAAATAATTAAATTTGCAAAGCCAATGAGTGTTAACTACGGTCATAACGTGCGTTTCTACTGCGCAACTAGCATCCTATGAAACACGCTAAAAATGTTGTTGTTGTTGAGACCCAGACCGTCCGACCTACCAGAAAGGTGTAAGGTAACTGTTTGGACGGCCGGGAAGTGCCACCCAATTTAGACAGGAATCCAGTGGGGGAGGCATCCACAGGGACCGTACCCTCCTTCCCCTACCACCAACCTCTCGGAAGGACTTACGGACCCACATGTTTAACGTGATCGTACTCCGCGTGAGCACGGCGACAGTTTTGGCAGTGGCTGGAATCGAACCCGGGCCTACCGAGTGCAACTCCAGCTCGCTAACCAATGGGCTACCGCGCCCCAAGGCTAAAAATGTGGACGGTTTATCTTTGCTCGTTATCGGCGTTGCAGTTCGTTGGAGACACAACCAATAATGCCGTTACGACGCTGCCGAAGACCATATAAGCAATTAGACGAGTTCAAACGTGATCGTATAGTCGGGATGCGTAAAGCTGGCTGGTTATACCGAGCAATAAGCCGTTACCTGCACCGAACGGTGCAGGTGTGCAAAGCTGTGCAAAGGTGCTGTGCAAAGGTGCTGTGCAAAGGTGCTGGCAGCAATGGTTGCTGCAAGGAACTCATCGGTGGAATAAAGGCTCTGGAAGGACAAGATGCTCGAATCCGAGGCAAGATCGAATGATTGTGCGGCAGGCCCGAACTGCCCCAAAGTCATCGTTGTCCTCCACCCAACGTGCTACAGCCTCTTCCATACTACCCGTGGTACCTTCTACTATTTCACGGCGCTTGGCTGAAGTAGGGTTACGCTCACGGCGACCTTTAAAACTTCTGCCCATAAACCACAACATCGACAGAGTCGTTTGGAGTGGTGTCGTAGCAGAGCATCATGGCTGCCAGCAGACTGGCATCGCATAGTGTTCAGCGATGAATCACGCTTCAGTCTTTCAGCAGATGACCATCGGCTACGTGTGTAGAGGCGTCAGGGCCAGCGGACCTTTGTTTTACACAGGCACGCAGCCATTACCCCTGGTGTGATGGTGTGGGGTGCTATCTCATGCGACAGCATGTCGCCCTAGTCATCCTGCTTACAACTTTAACAGCTCAACGATATGTGGATGAAATCCTGCATCTGTTTGCGTTACCCTTCATGGCACATCATTCTGGGACCATTTTCCAACAAGATAATGCCACGCCACATACGGCTCGCATATCTGTGGACTCTCTTCGTGCTGTTGATACTGTTCCTTGGACAGCAAGGTCACCAGACCTTTCGTCAATCGAGCATGTTTATGACATGCTAAGCTGCCAGACTCGGGAACCCAGAAATGTAGCAAATTTGGAGCAACAATTGAGGAATGATTGGCAGAATATATCGCAGGATAACATTAGGAAACTTTATCACTCCTTACCTAGACTAATACAAGCATGCATTGCCGCCGAGGGGGGTTTCACCAATTACTGATTTGAAAACTCAATGTGCAATTGCTAACCATTGATGGGTCCTGCGGCCTTAATTTTGTAATCATTTCATTACCTGTGTATGAGCTGTACGCATATTTAATTTCAATAAAAACAATCATTTTCTTCATGGTGCTTCGTTTTTTTTACAAAAATGTGTGTGTGTATATATATATATATATATATATATATATATATATATATATATATATATATATATATATATATATATATATATACTATAAATTTACATATATTCCTAATTTAGAGTAATTGTAATAGGAGATTATATCCATCTAACCTGAAGTGCACGGGTTTTATGAAAATGTAAGGCTTCATTTAGAGAAAAATTTGCAAAATTTTATTACATTTCGCTCAATAAATAGATCTGTAGAAATTATTAAAGCAGATATTCGAGAACTTCTTGCTGTGTGGTCCCGATGATGCGGACATTTCACCTATGCATTAATGTAAACAGAGATGAAAAGTGCTTCTATATACAATCTCTCTTGTTATATAAATATTGAAAACTCATGTTAACGGAATTATATCTTTTTAACTATCCCAAGAAACTATTACATTTTAAAAAGAAGATAAAGACCGGATGCAAAAACTGCAATTTTCATACAACTCATGTAGAAAAATAGCCGCGTAATTATCGTGAAACTAAGGGTAGAAAGCTGTGTATTCTTTTAAGAAATTGATGTTCTGCTATTGACCATTTTGGACCACCGTGAAACATAATGAATTCAAGCACGTCATAATCGCATGGCTTCTTTTAGAAACAATCGCGTACAAATCAACATATTTTAACTTTTCCCGAAACTTATTTACCCGGTTTACTTTTTGCTCTGACATTGTGAGGTATGTGAAAAATGCTCTTAGATTAACGAAAGTAAATTAAAAGTGTTGATAACAAGCAGTAGCATCCTGATACAACATTTTGCTGCAATCAGTTCTATTGAAGACTGTTATTATTTCATTGATGTGAAACTGAAAGGATGTCAGTTAGCATATGTATGTGGTATATCAGTAAACTCATTTCTAATTTTTGTTTTATAAGGAATGGAGCCACGTTTTTCTTCGAATGATATTAAAAATATTCTATTGACTAATATTTCATGGCTTTCTGTACTCTTAATTCTTATTATCGAGGGTATAAATTAGGGATATTGCAAGCACTATAAGTTAAGAGAAATGTTTAGAATTATCCTTGATAAAATACGTATTGTTTCACATCTAATCTGTGTACAATCTTGCATACAAATGGCGAATAGTATGCAGAATGCTTTGATGATTGTTTAAAATATGATATTTTAACGTCATTTTATCAAGACGGATGACTGAGAATAGCTTTTTTTCACATCTAATCTGTGTACAATCTTGCATACAAATGGTGAATAGTATGCAGAGTACTTTGACGATTGTTTAAAATATGATATTTTAACGTCATTTTATCAAGACGGATGACTGAGAATAGCTTTTTTTCACATCTAATCTGTGTACAATCTTGCATACAAATGGCGAATAGTATGCAGAATACTTTGAAGATTGTTTAAAATATGATATTTTAACGTAATTTTATCAAGACGGATGACTGAGAATAGCTTTTTCTTGTTTTATCTCATAGAATTATGGAAAGGGTTTAATAATTTGTATCTTTGCACCATATTTTGTAGTGAATGTTTTTACTTACGGAAAACAATTTTTTAATGATGCCCAGCAGGTATATATTTTACATTCTAATAGTTAATGGAAAATGTACAGTGTAAAAATCTAAAAATATCTAAAATTGATTTTTTGATTTTTATAATCTCAAATCGCCAATTTTCAGAGATCTTTAAAATGTATATTAATATTGTGTTATTTTATTGATTTAATTTTATAATAAGACCATTTAAGTCTTCAGAAATATTGCTTTCCACCCAGTCAGTATCTTACTGTACATAACTTGCAATTGCAATACATAACTTGCACCCATTCCAGTGGATGGTATACTCATCGCCTGTGCATTTGAATATGTAGAAATTCGTTAGAAAACTTACATTATTCGCAAAAAATTTAAAGTATTTAAAGAACCCAGATGCTATTTAAAATATTTTATTTTGATTTATTTTATGGATGAATGTAAAATTCATCACCTCGTTATAAATTTTACATTTACGATTAGATAATCATACGATTATCAAGAAATGTATTTGTACCTCAATAACTACAAAATATAAATTAATCATACTGAGTAATTATAACTCATTCATTATTAATGATATTTACAAATTTGCAACACTTTTGATAAATTTCTGACTACACTAGTAGTTCAGGTATTACAGATGTAGGAAAATTATCATATCTAGAAATGGACAACTCAACAAATTTTAAATTCCTCTCAATTAAACTGCTATGCTGTAAATTATCTTCACTTTTGGGGACCCTGTTATCGACCATTTCAATGAAGAACGGCCAGTTCATTTACTGATTTGTGATTACGATGCTGAACAATGACGCAGTCGCGAGTTCACTTATCAGCTTCGAGGGCATTAAAAATTTACACGTGCTACACTGTAAAAAAAAATATGCAGTCAGCTGTCCAGTAGGATAAAGAAATCCGGCTCCCCTGAAGGAAGCACAAAATTTATTATCTTAAAAAGGAAACTTTCTTCGTTCGAAGCTTAGAGCCATCGAATTGATCTGGATTGAATCATAAATATTCTGGCACTCTCAGTTCTTTCTATGCACACAAGAGATACTTTGACCAGGAAAGTGTAAAGTGAATTCTCAACTAGGAACATGTGTGCCTATACAGGGCTCTTCACGGATACTCGATATTCAAACTACAGTCTTATCGGTTTGGTAACCAGAGAGTGAAACCTTCAAGATTAGGTCTTACAGCGTGCAGGAAATCTGTAGGAAGAATGCATATTTTAGCACCTCTAGGGATATCTTAATAAGAAGTTTTTCGATCTGAAAGCTTTGCGTTTCCAAAAAGTAAGCAGCTGACTTTTCCCAGCTTTTATATTCCAGTAAGTTTTTTACAATGTAGATTTTTGCAATGTTCCTTGGAAAGCCCTCGATGAGATAGATGCACCCGTTCTATAGGTAATATGATTCCATCAATTATTTGTTTGATGCAATTTCACCTTATACCTTTCATAATGAGTAGAGTATTTCTATCACGACACTATCCTGTCGTATGGCTTTCAGCTTCATTAGATTGAAAATATTACATATAATATATATAAGGAAGATAAGTCTGAATAGGTTTTGCTAATTTACTCTTATCAATAGTCTAATTACATCGAATGGCCATTCTTGATAGGGTATATAAATTCATTTTATGAACACGGAATACGCATATGTGCACATTTGCTGTGTATTCACTTAATCCTATTATATGAGCATTCCAATTCATTTTATGAGCGCAGAGTATGCATTTTATGAGCACAGAGTATGCACATCCAATTCATTTCATGAGCACAGAGTACGCATATGTGCAGATTTGCCGTGTATTCACTTAACCCTATTATATGAGCATTCCAATTCATTTTATGAGAATAGAGTACGCACATCCAATTCATTTTATAAGCACAGAGTACGCATATGTGCAGATTTGCCGTGTATTCACTTAACCCTATTACATGAGCATTCCAATTCATTTTATGAGAATAGAGTACGCACATCCAATTCATTTTATAAGCACATAGTACGCATATGTGCACATTTGCCGTGTATTCACTTAACCCTATACTCCCCCCTCCCCCAGTAGCATCCGGTCAACAGTCGACCGATTCCCCAACCCTTTGCCACAACTTCCCATTCCAAAAAAACTGGCCAGCTCCGCTCGAATGTCCAAGTGGCTGTGAAACAACCGACCAAAAGACAAAGAAAATTGAAATGAAAAAAAAAAAAATGAAAAAAATAAATAAAAAAATCATTGAAAAGATATTTTGGCGAAGAAGAAATAACGCGGGGGTGGTTCGGGAGTCGTCCATTATCTGAAAGCTTTGGTTCCAGGTTGGTAATTCCGCCCCTGCAATTGTTGCCCCGGCCGGATATCAAACTCTAAAAGGCAGGTGCTCAGTAGGCATGTTTTTTATGCGCGCTCGCTCCTCTTCTGTGTAATTACTTGAAGCCTAAACCCGTCTTTTTTGCACCGGCCCCTCTTTTGTCGGATATTATACACACTGCCCTGCGTATAATCGTTCACGGTATGTATGTCGCAGAGGTCTGGACGCAGGAAGTTCGGAGAGAATTCTCGATATGTGCGGGGGTGTGGGGAAAGCCTTTCTCTCTCGTATGCATCGTAAATGCTTCGGGGATTTTTTTCTTTTTTTCATGGCTGTCATTAACTCATTAGAAGCTTTACATTGTGTTACATCACTAAATTGAGGATATTGATTAGGCTTGTTATCACGCCAAGGTAGACGATAGGGGTGCAGAGGAAGCGATAGACTCAGGTGTCGGCATTTTACTTAAATCTTTATCTGTTCTTACTGAATAGGATTTCGTGATTCTCTTTACTTGCCCCATAACACATGATAATAGAAAACATTGAAATGGGGTTGCAAATTGGAAGTCTGGTGTTTGGCGGATTTATACGCTTAGGACCAAGGAAAGGGCTCATTGTTTCGAACATTATTTTATTCGAAATTCAAAAAACGTTAAATATATATATATATATATATATATATATATATATATATATATATATATATATATATATATTAAAGATTAAAAAATTATAATAATAATTTTTTCATATGTGATATTTTATTAAAAGAGAATAAGCATCATTTGTAGGACGCTGTTCTCAAGATATTACGCTTTTTAACTCTTTCCAACATCGTTGAAAAGTGGACTTTGTTCATTCTGTCTGTCTGTCCTTTAGCACGATAACTGCCGTAAAAATAACTTTATCAAAATTAAATTTTAGTATGTTGTTGAGACGGTCAGTGGGATGTCTGGGAATGAAAATAAATAATATCACCCAATTAGTTAAGGATTTCACCCGGATTGAAAAAATAAAATACATTGAACCCTTGTGGGACATAATTTTTCAAGCATTTTATTAAACGGAGTTAAAATTAGCAAATTGCTTCGAAAAGTTTAGGAAATATTCAAATTATCACAAAAAAAAAAAAAAAATCAGGAAAATAATTTGGGTATTTTTTTAAAATACAAATTGAATTAATAATTAAACCCATATTATATAAAGAGATCACGTGACTCATTGAGCTGATATCGCTGGAACAAAGTAAGCGAATCGAATTGAATTCGGTGCATTTATTTCAATCAATGAACGTCAGAGGTCTTCCTATTTTTAGAGCGCTTGGACTAATGAAAGATCTTCAATTTTTCGAACGTTATTTTTCAAAAATAGAGGAAAAATTATTAAACATATTTTTAACAAAAATATAGTTATTTTTCGCATAATTATTTATTTAAACGCAAATGACATGATTTATAAAACATTAATATGGGTTATTCTCGAGATATTTGACGTTTTTAATCTGAAATGGAGCATAATCATGAAAAAATAAATATATTCCTAATTTTTCGCTGACTAAATAATTTGTACGCACTAGTAATCAAAACAAATAGATTACATACATTGTTCAAGATTTATCGCGATATTTTTCGAATGACTCAAGTTATTTCCATAACATTTGAGATATTTACCTTAATCGGTAACAGCAGAAAATCTAATAATCTTCAGTGAGTTGTAAGAAAACTCTAATTTGTGTTTTTCCTTCCTCCACATTGTCGAAATTTGTTAATCAGTAGGAGAGTGGGGGGGAGGGGGGGGGAGGGAGAGAGAGAGAGTCAATCTAGGTTTTTTACATTTACCATCATTTCCAGTGCCCGTGTTCCATTTCAGCTGGGGTAAACTGTCTTCTTCCGAATGAGCTTACACAAATGGCTGCTCGTTGTGGACATGATATCTTTTGTGCCAGATGACGTAACAAGAAAGATCAATCTTTTTCGCATAATTGCCAGACGCGGAGATCAATGATGTTGGTAAACAAACGCACATTTCTTTTGGGTTGTCACACTGAAGATTAATGACTTATATACACTGGTCGGAAAAACCTTGCCAAAAATAATTTTGATGGATTTCCATTGGGAATATATATTCTCAAACTCGAATCTGAAATGATAGTGTTTATATCTATACAGTTTCCATGATGATAACTGGTACACCCCTCACAGCAAAGATCGTTACATGTGTGACAGTGACGCTGTAGTCACGTGACACCTGGGTCACAATGTGACATCATATTTGTGACTTCTATGCGACGTTACGTATTAGTAACTCTCTAACTTCATTGTGATTATATTCTGTGATGTTTCCACAATTTAATTAACACGTAATAATGTGACGGCATTACAATGGCAATTACAATGTGACGTCACAAACAAGTTCATATGCGACGTCACAAACGACCATGTAAATGACCAAAATGACTTCGCTGTGACCTCAATATGACATTGCCGAGACGTATTGCGACGTCCTGTGACGTCCCAAAGTCACAGTGTGACGTAAATCTTATGTCACTCTGAAAAAAAATGCTGTTAGGGACTATAGGTGAATTAATATATTTGTATTTCCTTTTTTCTCGGTATAATGTTTATAATAATTTTAAACTGCTGGCGGACGGCAGTTGCAAATGAGTAGTGTACCAGAATTTCGCCGGATCTGCTGTATATTAAAGTGCGGGATGGAGCACCAGCCAAGTTCGGTTAAAAAAATTTAACGTTACAATGCTGACGGTAATGTCACAATGCTGACAGTAACGTTACAATGCTGACGGTAACTGCTGACAAGGCTCTGACGGATACTTTTTACACGAGCAAACCAAAGAAGCTTTTTCATCCCCTTGTATCCCAGAAACTAAATAGAGAAGTTTGATATTCGTCATGTTGAATATTCAACTGCTTTAAGGAAAAAACATAAAAAGTTCTCATTTTTCAACTTTTAAATAACCTTAATGATTTTTCGATCAAATGTGGTATGTATCAGATTATTATTATTTTTTTTTTTCAGTTTTCTCTCAAATGGAGTGGCTTAAATCAAAATTCTGGAGAAAACCTGTTTAAGATGGGCAGTTTCAAATTCAGTATAGTGAGTGTTATGTAATAATCTATAAAGGTAAAATTATGAAATTCAATATTTTCAAATTTTAAGGAATCTTAATGACTATTTATAATCTCACAAATATCGTATTTAAAATCCATAAAAAGAATCTATATAAGATAAAAAAACAACTTTTAAAAATAAAGCCACGGTTTTTTTTTTGTTTTTTTTTTTTAAATCAAAGACAACCACTGAACCACGAACTTCGCCACTGATAAAGGGCATGATAATGTCCAAAAGCGCTTTGGCTATGTGATTTGGCACGCCATAATAAGGAGATTTTAATAAATGCCTTGTTAACCACTTATTTGGTTGTCTTTGATTTTAAAGTTTATTGGTTGACGACTTTACCATGCTGTTTATTAAAGCTGCAAAGTTCTATTTCTGTAAAGTTCTTTAACTTTACAGAAAGTGTCAGCTCTAAAAATGATTGAGATGAAGAACTATTGTTAAGTTTATCAAATTTCATGAGTGAAAAATATAACGGGGAAAAGTTATTGTATGTACTCCGTGATAAGCTTGGTAAATTTATTTTTTTGATTCAAAGCAGCTTCTTTCTACAATGAACTTAGATTCATTGAATAGAATTCTGGTGATGAACTACATATATATTGCATCTTTATGTATATCGTTAGATAAATTTGTGAAGTTTATTATAAAATACATCCAATAATTTTTCTTCTCTATACATTTCCCTCTCGAAGTTTTATAAACTTGACAATAGTTCTCCATTCCAAAATATTTATGGTTGAAACTATTTTGTGAAGCTAAAGAACTTGGACTCTTTTTTACACGTTTGTTTTTTACATTAAAAGTCAAATATTTTCATTTCTTCTAGTTCCCCCAATAATATGAGGTAAGTATAACACATGTGGTCTTTGAAAAAATAGCAGTAAATCATGTCAATCTCCAATAAAAATTATTATGCTTTTCAGAAAGATTATAATAATTTTACACATTTTTTTTAATTTTAATCCTTCTTCCTTAACAACTGTCGGTGTTGGAGCAATTTAGTTGTAATATTCGAGTTTTTTCAATATCAAAACTATAATGAATTTTAACTTTTTATTTTAAACGAGAAGAAAAATAATTTTCTTTTGCCGACTACTGTATGCATATTAGAGATTTAAATGTAAGAAAAAAAAAAGATAAATGGATTATGTTATGAAAAAGTCGACTACAGCCATACTTCACTTAAATTTATGCTTGTTTTTAAAGAAGTCCAAGAATTTAAATGCAATCCAAAGTTTGTTATTACAATGGTATAATAATACGTAAATACCCAAGCTAATTGTGCTCATTTGATAACAGTAGAAGGGTTCCATCATAATGAAGTATAATTCCCTTATGATCAACAATGCAAACAAAGTGAAATGAATAAAAAGGTCGCCCTAAAAGGATAAAATTAAAATCCAAAGCATGAATTTCAATATTTTCAAAATTTACTAACGCAAAATCCAAGAATTCGAGCTACACAATGGCATATACTTGTTAACAACGGGATTGTAATTGGATGCTTCTGTTAAAATTTCAACAGATCAACAGATGTCTGATGATTTGCTCCCCTTTAAGAGTTTATGCCTCAGCAATTTAAATATCTCTTTGGCAATGGCTTGATTTATTTCAGTAATAAACAATGTTTTTCGTCCGCAATTAATTTCTTTTAAGATGATTCAAAAGTTATATTTTTCATATGGCAACATATATTGAAAAGACTGTTGGTTTCCTGATAACATGTTGCCGCAAAATGTTGAAATTCGTTAAAAGCAATTTCTATTATGTAAAATTTCAACACATGCTTCTTAAATATCTTCTGTATAATATAATAGATTTTTATTTTTTTTAAAATGAGACAATGAGGCTAAGCTCAGAGTATATTTTGATGTAAGTTTAAACTGCAGCACAGCGTAGAATGACGAGAATTTAAAATATGTTTATCTCTGTATATATCTGTCCTGTTTCTGATTTTCTGCTCTCGAGAACGGCTCAGCGCGAATGTAAATATTTGCATATGCGCGATTTGCATTTTGGCGTTGCAGATTAGCTGATGCAGAGGAAAAAAAATCCCATGTGGGCAACACATGACTTTCCTTATATAATGCAATGAATTTACTACTTTTACAGTTAAAAAAATGTCATTCTTATAGTAGATACTTATATTCTAAGATATTGAATTTTCTTTAATTAGTCGTCATTTTTATCGAGGTATCGTCATTTTTATCCATTTGGCGAGATTTTCGTTAATTTGGCAACATTTAAAAAAGTCGCCAAATTTGCGACATTCCGCCAAATTTGTCGCCAAAATCTCGCCAAGCGTTATGGATGGAGAAATAAGTTATTCTTTAACCAGATAAATGACTATTTGCGTTCAAATACAAAAGTATTACTCAAAGTATCTTTTCTCGTGAATGGAACGAGTTAGATCCACGAGAATGATATCACCAAATTTACCGCATGATATTACATATGAAAAGTGAACATGTTTCTTAAGAGTTATTTTTTTTTATTTTACTTGATTTTTTGATAAATTTATTTGAAAAATGTGCAGTATCTCGAGAACGGTTAATGCTAGCGTCCTACAGCTTATGTCAATCGTTTTCTATGGAAAAATTACATAGGATATGTCTATTTGCGTAACTTTATTAAAGGTTTTGGTTTTTTGATGATTTTTTCAACATTTCACTCGAAAATTTAGGGGGGTTCTGAACATTCGATTATGTGTAAAAACAATGGGCTTCTAGTATTCACGAATTGTGATTTTTGTACCACGAGATTTTGTGATTTTTGTACCGATTCAAATTTCATTTGAGTCGCTCCATTCGTTCGTGAGATATCGTCTCCACAGACTCACTGCCACACACACACACATACTTTCACACACACACACTTTCATGCACATACACTTTCACACACACATACTTTCACACACACACTTTCACACACACACACACACAGAGACATCACCTCAAAAATGTTCGATTCGTGGTCAGAGATGCTTGAAACGTGCTCTCCCGTCGAAAACTCGAATTCGAATTTTCGACCCCTTCACAATACTTTCCTTATACATTATGTATATAAGGAAAGTAAAAATAGTGAGTAACTCGTTATATATTGATATGAAACATCGCTCCTTTCGCATATTTCAAATGGGAAAAAGTTGATGCATGTGTTGTGTATAACTATGATACAAAGTAGCCAAGAAAAGGTTTCGATACTTTTTCGTTTTCTACTTTTAGTTATTTATCCATTTATTTAATTATAGTTTTGATAGATTAATAGAATGGCAGTTTGTTTCGTCCCAAACGGTTCACAAACAAAGTTATCAACGATGAAATGCTTGGATGTAGCATTTATGGTCACTCCACCGGGCAAACGTGCGGTTGGCGCAAGCGATAAGCCCATAATGGCGTATAGCACAGAAATTGATCCACAGATATCGTAGATATAAAATAAATTTTTGCACTTTTCTACCAGAATTGTTTTACTCGTATAATAAAGCTTAAAGGGTATATATAAACGTAAGAAAAATTCCCCATTAGACTCTGTATTGATTTTAACAGATACTGACTCTTAACTCGTCAACAATCCAACTAAACGACGACAAGCTTATATACCCTTATATACTCCGATGAAAGCTTTAGAAAAAGCACGTAACTCGAAACGTTCTTAGACAATCTGCAAAATTCGATAAATTTCCAAAATTCACTTTGGCGATATTTCGTCAAATTCATCATCAAGGTCAACGAAGTTGTCACCAAGGTCAAAGCGACCCTTAGCTTCAAATTAATATCAATGGTTTCCGTTATATATTCATAACAATATGATGTCACTTCCGTTTCATCTCTGTCACACTTCTTTCCCGATTTGCTCCGTATCCTGCGCCCTAAGATGTTCCACATCAAAACGCTAACAGAAATAATACATCAATTAAAGAATCTTTAAAAAGAAAATATTGAAAATATGGAATCTTTGAGAAGCATTGAAAACCACAGGTTGATATTTCTTTTATTTGTCGCGCAAAGATCGAACTGCCGATACTCGAACTAATTAGAGTGCTGAATCATATGGGAATCTGTTCTATTTTCCAAATACAAAAAGTGCATGCTGGTAGACAAATGAAGCCAAGGCATTCTTCCATTCAGCCCCACACAGCCAATACAAACATTCAAAAAGGATTACACATTATGAGTTTCATACCGAATAATTGATTGATGCAAGTATTTATACAGCCATTATTATTTACAAATTGGTTGTCCTTTCCGTAATCGGATCAATCCAACAAAGCGAGAGACCATGGAATGTTTTTTGGTTCAACGAATCGGTAATGTGGCAAAGCATTCTAATCAGCAAGCATCGATCAGATACTTTTTTTAATATTCAATTCTTGATATCTATTCGATTGTGGCCGTTTTATAATTAATGATCACGGATCGTCGAGCAGTGGTTAATGCTAGATGCACAATTGATAAAATCATATAGTGTGAGCATGATTATATCAACATTTTATTTTGTTCTTTTTGGGAAAATGTGATGTGGACAGCATGTAGATTATCCTACAAAATCGGATACATTTATTTTTATAATAGTTAAAAAAGAAAACTTATTTCGATTCATTTATAATATATATTTCAAAACAATGTTCCTTTTCTATATCTGGAAAACATATTGAAACTGCTGGTAACCAACTGTTGGCAAGTGTTGTCATAAACAAAAAAATTGTGACATTACACAAACGGTTTCTGCTATAGCCTAATTTATTAAGTTGCGGCTGGAAGCACAGAACTTTCATCGTCTCAAAATTTATTTTATTTTATATTAATTAAATTTTTTTCAATTAATTTTATTAAAATTTAATTTAAGTTATCATTTTTTAAATTCAATTTATCATAATTTAATTTATTTCCTCAACATTCTACATCTCAAAGTGATAACATTTAGAAAAATATATGGCACATTTTACAAATAAAGCGTTAGGTTTTATTTTCCCTTTTATACCAGTCTGATTTGAACTTTGAACATTGATTTAGTTATTGAACATTTTTAATTTAACGAGGTTTTATTAAATACCTTATTTGTGGGACGCCCAATTGGTATCGAACGCTTATAAACCTTACAAAGATGAAGGAAATTCATGAAAACTTTTGTCAGGATTTTTTTTATAGAACGTTTCACTGCGGGAGCCAATTCAAGATGAAGCATTTCTTGCCGCCCTTTCCTAAGGATCTGTTTTTACTGTTGCTGTGGAAATATTGCACAGAACACACACTAGAGGATAATCAAAATAAATTTACTGAACATTTGCCCTCTGTTTTGTTCATTGTTGACACAAAGTTTTAAAAATATTTCTATAGAAGAACAACGTGTATCTGTACGTGCAACGAATACACATAGTTTCTATTACCTGGGAACATCGCGTGCTGTTGGCATATTTCGCGTGCGGTTACCCGGTGGTTTGCGCGCTGGATTTGCACGCTGCCATAACAGCCGCCGTGTTCATGCGGAGTACGATCACGTTAAACATGTGGGTCCGTAAGTCCTTCCGAGAGGTTGGTGGTAGGAGAAGGAGGGTACGGTTCCTGTGGATACCTCTCCCACTGGGTTCAGGTCTAAATTGGGTGGCACTTCCCGGCCGTCCAAACAGTTACCTTACACTTTTCTGGTACCGGCCGACCAAATGGCTACTCATGTCCTTGTCGACGAGTCAGTCGGTCTGGGTCTTCAACACTTTTCTGGTAGGTCGGGCGGTCTGGGTCTCAACAACAAAAACAACATAGTTTCTATGGATGAAAAATCCTTTAGAATTCTGGGTGACAGTAATACGTTAGATATGAAGAAATGAATGTAAATATATTAATAAAGAGACGATGTAAATGCTTTAAAATCCGAAATAAAAACTATAAATGTTATCCAGGTAAAGGGAGGCACAACTATGGTCACCTAGGGGCGACAATATCCTAACGCCATCTCTGCACTTCACATCAAAAAAAGTTTCAGAGATTGGTCAGCTGCCTTAATTCCATTAAAATAAATGTCTAATTTCCTAGGTAAAATTTATCTTTACATGTACTATACTTTTCAGGGGAAAATGCTTTTCTTTTTATTGTTTTCTTTTTTTAAATTTGAAATATTGCTCTTTTGAGAAACGTTCTTAATCGTTCATAATTTATTTTTCTATGCATGATTCATCTGTCTCATCATTTGAAATATTTTAAATCAAAGATGATAAGCCATCCCAGTAACTCAATGCATGGAGTGTGTCGTCTCTGCAAAATAGGCGTTAGGTTGTTCGATTCCCATCTGAGACCACAGTTATTTTACAAAATACGCATTCAAATTTTAGTCCGACAATGTTTCCTGGTGCTGCCAGCAGTAAGATAGTTAAATGCGGTGCTGCAGCACGTACGAGAATCAATAGAAACTCGCGTGATAAAAATTAGGATGTCTCTCAACTTTCTAAACAAGGAGGGGGGAAAAAAACCATACTCCATTGGAGTGGAAATCATTAACCGTTTTTCCGCTACCAAGTATAAAATGGCAAAAACTCTTGTGTTATCCACCAGTCAAGCATCGCACATCGCCACTCTTTCAACTCACAATAATCACAATCTGACAATCGACTTTCGAAGAAACATCTCGACTTTTTCTGCGAACGGACCCTCCCCTTTAAAAGCTTCTGGAGACGATCAGGTCGAGTTGAGAAGTATTTGGAAGCCTTTGACGACTGCTTAATAACCATGATTCGACCCTCGACTCGTCAACGGCTCCTGTGGTCCGACACGTCAAGTGCGCAAGCATGCTGAACTCTGGAAGCAAAAGCTTCTTACCTAATGATATAGATCGTATTGAGGAGGCCAAACAGTCCGGAAAATTTCTAGGGAAAGCATCAACAATTTCTTTTTCTAGCATCGCAATTTCCTTCATCGGTTTCGATATTTTATGGGAGATTTCTAATCGAAATCACATAACTTGGAGGGTGATTACCTTTTTTTATTGGTTCAAATAAAATTAAATAATATTTACATGCACAGAAATCTAATGTACATCCTGTTCAAACTGCTCTTTTTTAGCAAAAATGCACATTTAAATTTAAGAAATAATATTATAGCGTAATTTGACAAGCATTGAAGATGCCGCCGCGTTTCAGTCCCTGATAATACGACTTCTAGACAATCCTCTACAGCTTTGTAATTAACATTTTTCTTCTATCTCGCTTTATTGCCGAGTTCACGTTCTTAACTTCTTTAATTCTCCGCTAGAGTAGCTGCAATCACTTTCATTCGATCAAACATGATCACTTTGTTATAGACAGACCTAACGTATACACTCGTGGACCTGTCTTTACAAAGTTATTGAAAGAGCTTAGGGATTTCCTAAGGAACTCTGTACGTTTCATGAAGATTCTCACTTTCTCTGTATGTGTGTCGATCTGTCTGTAAGTCTGTATTCACAATATCCCTCGATAGAATTGGACGATTACGATGAAATTTAATTCGATTATTTCAGTCTATAAACTTAAGAGGCGTATTGGTCTTTTTTAACACTTTACAACAAAGTTGAAAAGTGTTTATGACTTTGTTCATTCTGTCTGTCTGTCTGTCTGTCTGTCCGTTAGCACGATAACTGCCGTAAAAATGAGTTTATCAAAATGAAATTTTAGTATGTTGTTCAGACGGTCTGTAGGACCTATGGGAATATAAATAAATAATATCACCCAATTAGTTTTTTATTGAACCCGGGTTGAAAAAATGAAATACATTGAACCCTATGGGACCTAATTTTTCAAACATTTTTTAAGTAAATTTAAAATTCACGAATTGCTTCGAAATTTTTAGGAAATATTCACATTATCCCATAGAATATATAAAAAAAAATTCAGTAAAATATGTTAAGTGGTTTTTTAATTAAAAAAATTATTTAATATAGGGAAAAAAACAAATTCAATTAAATTCTGACTTTGGGATATCTTCCAGAAAGAAAAGAGAGAGATATTATATAATAAATATCTCTCCATTTGTTTAAACGTTTAGCATATGGGAGTGGCTTCATATTTTAAAATAAATTTGGTAGATAACAATTTTTCATTTTTTTAAAATTTTATATAACTCTTCATGATAAATTTAATTGATGGCATTTTAAATGCACTTTCCTACGTCCTAGAGAGTTAAAAATTGGTACACAGCTTAAATTTGTTGAACATTTTATTCGACAAAAATTTGATGGATCTTTAAATATAGATCATACATTTTTTTCGAAATGGCCTGAAAATAATCCCCGTTCACTTCTATAAATCATTGGTGTAATATTGTTAAAAATTCTGATGTGGACAACACATGTCTTTCTCTGCAGACTCATATTCGTTCTCTTTATTTATTCAATGATAATTTGAGTTTATCTGCACAACATAAGTATTTTAAATGACATTGAATGTGCACGTTAAACTTAAATTTGGTTCTCATTTGATAGCTGGACTTATTGTCAAAGGTGGCGTAGCGAAAACGCGAAAAAACTAGAATATCTCAAGAACGGCTAGTCCTAGAGTAATGGGGTTAGTCTTATTCTTTTTGTTGTCAAAAATCACATATAAAATAGGAATTTAATTGATATAATTGAGCACACGTAGTCTTTTATTTTTATATATAACGATTTTTGCTGGCCATTTCGCAAAAATAGCCCGTTCCTTTTTCCCGAATCGTAGTAGAATAACCTACAAATGATTTATATACAAAATTTTGTTAAATTTGGTATATAAATCACTTGTAGGTTATTGAAATATTATACTCCAAATTTTGTTAAATTTGGTTCATTAGTTTTTAGCTAGAGTGGATAAAGGCAATTTCTGCGGCCATTTCGCAAAGAAGGCAGATTCTTTTATTACGAATCGTACTATAATCTAATGAACATCAGGATTTCCCACAAAAAACATACCTACCAAATTGTATGAAATTCGGTCCATTAGTTTTTCAATTAGAGTGGATGTAATATCCACACAGACAGACAGAAACATACACAGATACACCCTTACACACACAGACGTCTTCCTAAAAGTAGTTTTTTCGTGTTCTAGAAGTCCCAAAACGTGTAGATCCTTTGAAAATTCGAGTTCCGATCTTCGGCACGATTCCAATACTTTGAGTACATACACATACACATATATATTATCTGTGTATTATCTGTGTATCTAAATTCCGTGCCTATGCAATTACAATAGTTGTGATTTTAAATGATCTCTAAACTTTTATTATTTCTTTAAGGAAGCCTAATTTTAACATATGCAGAAAGCAAATATCTCAAACGATTGTAAGATGAATTACATAAGAATTGCTGAATTTTTTTCACACAAAATTATTTAGCTCTGGAGTCTGGAATACAAGTTATATGAATGAAATATTCATTGATTTTGCATAAAGAATCAGATGATTTATATTTCGATACAGTTTTAAATATTTAAGTATAATAAATTACTGTAGTACTGTGATAATGTAAAAGATATTACCACTGAATGAATCACATTTTAGAAATTTTTAAATGAAGTTACATTTCAGTTGGAAAGTGTTTCATAATCAATGCTTATGCATGATTGATCTTTCTTGTTTTAGACTAGAAATAGGCCCTTAACATTCCGGAAAGCAAAAATCACAAAAAATGTACCGCAAATAATGTTAAAAATCTGGGAGTTTTTTTAAATACGTAATAGTTTTATTCAAACGAGTTGCCTTACTTATAAATTCTTTATAGTTCTTGAAATACTGCACGTTTTAGTTTCTATAACGATAGATGCAAAAGCTAAAATTACGATTATCAACTGTTTGTGCGTTTTATAAAATTTCATTTCTGTGTAAAATCCACAGCATTTCTATGTAAAAGTCACGGAGCAAAGAAGTCCCAAGAAGGGTCAGTAATAGAAGACTTGGAATAGTTTTCAATTGCTGATCAGTCTCGGATTAATTACGTTTTTAACACTTTACAACAAAGTTGAAAAGTGTTTATGACTTTGTTCATTCTGTCTGTCTGTCTGTCTGTCTGTCTGTCTGTCCGTTAGCACGATAACTGCCGTAAAAATGAGTTTATCAAAATGAAATTTTAGTATGTTGTTCAGACGGTCTGTAGGACCTATGGGAATATAAATAAATAATATCACCCAATTAGTTTTTTATTGAACCCGGGTTGAAAAAATGAAATACATTGAACCCTATGGGACCTAATTTTTCAAACATTTTTTAAGTAAATTTAAAATTCACGAATTGCTTCGAAATTTTTAGGAAATATTCACATTATCCCATAGAATATATAAAAAAAAATTCAGTAAAATATGTTAAGTAGTTTTTTAATTAAAAAAATTATTTAATATAGGGAAAATAACAAATTCAATTAAATTCTGACTTTGGGATATCTTCCAGAAAGAAAAGAGAGAGATATTTTATAATAAATATCTCTCCATTTGTTTAAGCGTTTTGCATATGGGAGTGGCTTCATATTTTAAAATAAATTTGGTAGATAACAATTTTTCATTTTTTTAAAATTTTATATAACTCTTCATGATAAATTTAATTGATGGCATTTTAAATGCACTTTCCTACGTCCTAGCTAGAGAGTTAAAATTTGGTACACAGCTTAAATTTGTTGAACATTTTATTCGACAAAAATTTGATGGATCTTTAAATATAGATCATACATTTTTTTCGAAATGGCCTGAAAATAATCCCCGTTCACTTCTATAAATCATTGGTGTAATATTGTTAAAAATTCTGATGTGGACAGCACATGTCTTTCCCTGCAGACTCATATTCGTTCTCTTTATTTATTCAATGATAATTTGAGCTTATCTGCACAACATAAGTATTTTAAATGACATTGAATTTACACGTTAAACTTAAATTTGGTTCTCATTTGATAGCTGGACTTATTGTCAAAGGTGGCGTAGCGAAAACGCGAAAAAACTAGAATATCTCAAGAACGGCTAGTCCTAGAGTAATGGGGTTAGTCTTATTCTTTTTGTTGTCAAAAATCACATATAAAATAGGAATTTAATTGATATAATTGAGCACACGTAGTCTTTTATTTTTATATATAACGATTTTTGCTGGCCATTTCGCAAAAATAGCCCGTTCCTTTTTCCCGAATCGTAGTAGAATAACCTACAAATGATTTATATACAAAATTTTGTTAAATTTGGTATATAAATCACTTGTAGGTTATTGAAATATTATACTCCAAATTTTGTTAAATTTGGTTCATTAGTTTTTAGCTAGAGTGGATAAAGGCAATTTCTGCGGCCATTTCGCAAAGAAGGCAGATTCTTTTATTACGAATCGTACTATAATCTAATGAACATCAGGATTTCCCACAAAAAACATACCTACCAAATTGTATGAAATTCGGTCCATTAGTTTTTCAATTAGAGTGGATGTAATATCCACACAGACACACAGAAACATACACAGATACACCCTTACACACACAGACGTCTTCCTAAAAGTAGTTTTTTCGTGTTCTAGAAGTCCCAAAACGTGTAGATACTTTGAAAATTCGAGTCCGATCTTCGGCACGATTCCAATACTTTGAGTACATACACATACACATATATATTATCTGTGTATTATCTGTGTATCTAAATTGTGCCTATGCAATTACAATAGTTGTGATTTTAAATGATCCCTAAACTTTTATTATTTCTTCAAGGAAGCCTAATTTTAACATATGCAGAATGCAAATATCTCAAGCGATTGTAAGATGAATTACATAAGAATTGCTGAATTTTTTTCACACAAAATTATTTAGCTCTGGAGTCTGGAATACAAGTTATATGAATGAAATATTCATTGATTTTGCATAAAGAATCAGATGATTTATATTTCGATACAGTTTTAAATATTTAAGTATAATAAATTACTGTAGTACTGTGATAATGTAAAAGATATTACCACTGAATGAATCACATTTTAGAAATTTTTAAATGAAATTACATTTCAGTTGGAAAGTGTTTCATAATCAATGCTTATGCATGATTGATCTTTCTTGTTAATTCTTCGGAGGCTAAGGTAATTTTTACACTTATTATGACTTTGTTCATTCTGTCTGTCCGTTCGCACGATAACTGCCGTTGAAATGACTTTATCAAAATGAAATTTTAGTATGTTGTTGAGACGGTTTGTGGGACATATGGGAATGTAAATGAATAATACCACCCAATTAGTTTTGGATTGAATACAGGTTGAAAAAGTGAAATACATTGAACCTTATGGGATCTAATTTTTCAAACATTTTTTAAGCGAATTTAAAATTCACAAATTGCTTCGAAAATTTTAGAAAATATTCAAATTATTCCATAAAATATATAAAACAAATTTCAGCAAAATATGTTCGGCAGTTTTTTAAAATAAAAATTAATAATAATTACACCTATATTACATAGCGCGCTAACCAGTGGGCGCGGTAGCCCACTGGTTAGTTGCACTTGGAAGGCCCGGGTTCGATTCCAGCCACTGCCAAAACTGCCGCCGTGTTCATGAGGAGTACGATCACGTTAAACATGTGGGTCCGAAAGTCCTTCCGAAAGGTTGGTGGTAGGGGAAGGAGGGTACGGTCCCTGTGGATGCCTCCCCCACTGGGTTCCGGTCTAAATTGGGCGGCACTTCCCGACCGTCCAAACAGTTACCTTACACCTTTCTGGTAGGTCGGACGGTCTGGGTTTCAACAACAACAACCCATATTACATGAAGAGATCACGTGACCCACTTCAAAATAAAATATGGCATCCATCTTTTTTTCCTAGTGTAAAAATCGTGACTTTTTAAATTTATATTTAGTGTTGCGTTCGTCCTAAAATCACTATTATTTACTAATCCGTCCTAAAAGCATCTATATTCTGTGCCAACGTAATTACAATATTTTTTAGTTTAAATGATCATCAAACTTTGATTATTTCTACAACAAAACCTAATTTTTATGGATGCAGAATGTAAACAAGTGATTGTAAGTTGAGTTGTATAAGAATTACGGAAATTTTTTCACGCAAAATTATTAGCTCTGGAGTCTGGAATAAAAGTGATATGAATGAAATATTCATTGCTTTTATTAAGAGAGCCAGTCAAAGGATATATATTTCGATGACGTCATTTAACTAAAGTTCATTTTTTTTCGATGAAGTTTTAAGTTTTCAAATATAATAAGTTATTGTAGTGCTGTGATAATTTAAAATATATAAGCGTTGAATGCATCGCATTTTAGAGATGTTTAAATAAAATTATATTTCAGTAGGAAAGATTTTCATAATCGATGCTTTATGCATGATTAATCTTTGTTGTTGTTTTTTAATTGAACTTACTTAAAAATTTCTCTATTGCTTATCAGTCAAACTCCCTTGTTAACCATAATTGTCCTTACTTTTCTTCCATTTAGATATTTCTGGCACAGTTTTCGAAACAATTTTGTTTTTATTTCATAATTTGTTTATTTTCTACTTATTTCCAGAATTTTTGTTACTTTCGCGGCATTTTTTGACGAAGTTAGCTCACATAGCGTCCAAAATAAGTTGGTTTCCTTCATTTTTGTGATTTTAATTATTTTTGTTTTGCTAAATTCTACTTATTTTTCGTGGTTGTTTTTACAGCTGGTTTAAATGACTCATGTTACTTCAAAAATTGGTTAGTTTCATATTCAATTTAACGCAGGGCGCTTATTTTCGTAGTTTTACTCACTGAAAAATTGCTTTGAACCTTTCTGCTAACCGCTCACATTCCTCCTTGATTTTATCGTTCATTCATAGATGTCTGCCATTCTTTCTTTAGTCTGTGGCTTTTACCGTTCATTCATAGTATACTGACACTCGTTCCACCCTCCTCGATCTTTAACTCCTTCCTTAATTAGTTCTATGACGTTGGTAAACCTTCTCCTACCTCAGCTCCGTTCTCTACTCTACTGGCAGATGCCGATTTTACTCATGTCAATATTCTTAATATTCTCGAGGAAGGCTGTTTGCCTTCGAAACCGAGTGACGCCCTAATTACACGAAAACTGAAAATAGTTTAAGGCAAACAGCCTTTCTCGAGAATATTAAGAATATTGATATGAGTAAAATCGGCATCTGCCAGTAGAGTAGAGAACGGAGCTGAGGTAGGAGAAGGTTTACCAACGTCGTAGAACTAATTAAGGAAGGAGTTAAAGATCGAGGAGGGTGGAACGAGTGTCAGTATACTATGAATGAACGGTAAAAGCCACAGACTAAAGAAAGAATGACAGACATCTATGAATGAACGATAAAATCAAGGAGGAATGTGAGCGGTTAGCAGAAAGGTTCAAAGCAATTTTTCAGTGAGTAAAACTACGAAAATAAGCGCCCTGCTTTAAATTGAATATGAAACTAACCAATTTTTGAAGTAACATGAGTCATTTAAACCAGCTGTAAAAACAACCACGAAAAATAAGTAGAATTTAACAAAACAAAAATAATTAAAATCAGAAAAATGAAGGAAACCAACTTGTTGTGGACGCTATGTGAGCTAACTTCGTCAAAAAAAAAAGAAGAAAAAAAAAAGAAGAAAAAAGTATGTTGGACATATTCCATCTGTTTTTAATGAAATTAAACTCAGCAAGTCGAAAGTGAAAGGTAACAAAAAGTGCTGGCATTTGAAAAAAGAAAAAAAAAATCCCTGTTCTAAAAACTCCATCTTTCCTCTGCACACACATCCCAATTTACAAGTAACACTTCCTGTCGCACGCAACCCCGTGATTGCCATTAACCGAACACAATCCATGACATATCAAAGCCAGAAAAGTGGACAACCTAAGCATCTCTGAATTCCCGCTATCTTGGTCATCTTCAAGGACCACGCGAACCGTTCACGATTAGGCAATAGCCGCACGCATTTGGGCAAGGGGTCTGCTACCTCAGTTGTGGTCCAGCCAAGGCGAGGTCCACCGGATATGAAGCTGCAGGACCTTTAATCATCGTCCATCGTCACTTGCACGCACACGAGACTTCGTTCCGCTCTTGTGATTCCGAAATTGTAGCCTCTCCTCACTTTATCCCACCCCCTTCTCCATCTCCTTCTCTCTTTTTTTTTTCAAACTTGAATCTTAAATTATCGCTGAGTTGCTTGCTTTTTTGCTGTCCTTGCCAACGGATGTGACGATTTGTTACTCCGATGAGTGTTATAGTTTCCGTTTAGTTCTGGTGGAAGAGTTTTTAACAGTGGCTAGCCCTCGAAGAGTGCAAATGATCTCCACAAAGTTTTTTCTTTCTTTTTTTTTCAATTACTATAAATCACTGTCATTATATATATGAAAATGTTCATTTTAATATACACTGGTCGGCATCGAAAATGCCACAATGTTGCAGTTTTTATCTCGAGTAGTATCAAGGAGGGTGAATGTTAATGTTCCATATATTATACTAATTACTTTAAAAATGTAATAAAATATCTATTTTCGTGACAGTTTTGAACATAATAGTGTATTTTTCTAGGCATTTCCGTCCACGCTTTGCGTGTTAGTAATTAATGTAGTGGTCATTAAATGTGACACTTAATAAAAGTTGTTGATAACTTTTCTCTTCTATGAAACACCCTTTCAGATTTAAACATAAAAAGGGGGCACATTTTATTATTCTGTCAGCATTTTAAATGGGGAAACATGTTAATCCTGTTTCTGCTCGCGACAAAATGATTTAAGCGAAGTTTTGATTGGCAGCGAAAGAAAACCAAATTGAGTTTTCCTTGCATCTGAGGGGCAAAGTGATGCAAATTTTTTGAAAATTCCTTTATATCGTCACCCCTAAATTCCAAAATTTTTTATTTTTTCATTCATTTTGAATCCGAGGCAGATCGAATGAGACCAAATTCAAGATTCTAGATAGAATGGAAGTGTCCGATAATTAAGATAAATGGCTTTGAATGTTTAATCGTTGTCTTTGCATCGTTGCCCCTAAAACGAATTTTTCGAAAATGTTAGATCTTTCCGTTGATCTAGAAAATAAGGCGGACCGGATGAGCCCAAAATCGAAATTCTAGCTCGAATGTGTTCTATAATTTTAAAAAGTGGTTTTAAGTTTTTAAGTACTTCTTTGCATTGTCATCTCAAATTCTAAATTTGCACAGATCGGATGAGACCAAATTCAAGCTTTTAGCTAGAGTGGAAGTGCTCGGTAAATAAGCTAAGTAGCTTTGGATGTTTTGATAGTTTCCCCTGTTTGATCGTCGTCTTTGCATCGTTGCCCCTATATAATACGAATTTTTCGAAAATGTTAGCTCTTTCCGTTGATCTAGAAAATAAGGCGGACCGGATGAGACCTAAATCGAGATTCTAGCTCGAATGTGTTCTATAATTTTAAAAAGTGGTTTTGAGTTTTTAAGTACTTCTTTGCATTGTCATCTCAAATTCTAAATTTACACAGATCGGATGAGACCAAATTCAAGATTTTAGCTAGAGTGGAAGTGCTCTGTAAATAAGCTAAGTAGCTTTGAATGTTTTGATAGTTTCCCCTGTTTGATCGTCGTCTTTGCATCGTTGCCCCTATATAATACGAATTTTTCGAAAATGTTAGATCTTTCCGTTGATCTAGAAAATAAGGCGGACCAAATGAGACCAAAATCAAGATTCCAGCTCGAATGTGCTCTACCATTTTAAAAAGCGATTTCTAATTAATTATTTACATTGTCGTCCCAAATTCTAAATATTACATTTTCCCGTTGACTTAGAAAATGAGAAGGATCGAATATGTAACAAAAACAGGGATTCTAGATAGAGTGGAAGTACATGATAATATCTAATTTTTTTAAATATTATTATTCCTTTTTATATCGTCACCCCCAATTTTGAACTTTCAAAATATTAGATTTTTCCTCTGACCTGGAGGCTAGAGACGGATCGAATGAGATCAAAACCGCGATTTTGGCTCGAGTTTCCACTCGAGCCAAAATCATCAATAGTGCTCGATCATTTTTAAAAGTGGTTTTGAGTGTTTCGATTATCTCTTCGTACTCTCGCCCCTAATTTGAATTTTTTAAATTTTAGATTTTTTCTTCCCTTGGTCTCAAGCTTAGACGGATCAAATGACACCAAGAGCAAGATTTTAGCTATAGTGGAATTAATTGCTCGATAATTTTGATATGGCACACCCAAACAGTCAGCTGGTTCAGTGCATATTATATAGATAACGGTTTTATGATTTTAGCAAAGTAAAATGTTCTAAAAACTGAGACTTTTTCCAGTGTCTGTTTGTTTTTCACGAAAGCCAATAAGCTTCTGGCGTTCGTGAAATAACAGTACCCAATTTAATTTGATTTGCTGAATTTGTTCCAGAGATATTGTGATCACAGATTCAAAGATGTCATTGAAATACTCATTAATTCGTCTTCAGGGATGCTTAGAATGTTGTTGTTGAGACCCAGACCGTCCGACCTACCAGAAAGGTGTAAGGTAACTGTAGGGATGCTTAGAATGTGTATAAATACCCACGATGAATCAAGAACTATAAGAGTACTACTCAAGAATTCAAGAACTACAAGAGTACTCAAGAACTACAAGAGAACAAGAGTACGTATAGCTATAACTTTTTATAGATGTATTATTTCAAAACGTTGAACTAGAATATTTTGTAATCGAAATCATTCGAAATACGGTTTTATTAGCATTTTTTCCTATGGCGAAGCATAGTTCCTGGGATGATGTTAGCGATGCAGTTTGTGCATTACACTATTAAACGCAAAATTTATTCTATTGAGATCGATGAATATAATTCATTCCTGCTTCTGTTTGCATAGCGATCTCAATAACCATTCATGCGATGAGAAAATGTGTAGCAAAAGATAAAACATACATATTCCAATAGAAGGTGTTTCAATAATGCCTAAATTAACACATTTTTTTTTTACTGACGCAAATTAGACAAATGATTTTCGAAATTTATTTAATTCATTCGTACATTTGTTTACATAGCTATCTCAGTAACCATTGATAAAGACTAGTGAAATATGGAAATGTGTAGTTAAAGATAGTTCTAATAGAAAGTGGTTCAATATTGCTAATTAAGTATTGCAATATTGTTAAACTAAACACAACTTCATTTTTTATTTATTTACGCAAATTAGATAGATGATTTTCGAAATTAATTCTTTATACATAGTGATCTCAATAACCATTGATAAAGACTAGTGTGATACGAAAATGTGTAGATAAAGATAGAACATACATGTTCTAATACTAGGTGGTTCAATATTGCCTAAACTCGTGCAACATTATTTTCTTTATGTACACAAATTAGATAGATGATTTTTGAAATTCAATTCATTCGTACTTCTTTTCACATAGCTATCTCAGTAGCCATTGATAAAGACTAGAGTGATATGAAAATGTGTAGATAAAGATAGAACATACATGTTCTAATAGAAAGCGGTTCAATATTGCCTAAACTCGTGCAACATTATTTTCTTTATGTACACAAATTAGATAGATGATTTTTGAAATTCAATTCATTCGTACTTCTTTTCACATAGCTATCTCAGTAGCCATTGATAAAGACTAGAGTGATATGAAAATGTGTAGATAAAGATAGAACATATATGTTCTAATAGAAAGCGGTTCAATATTGCCTAAACTCGTGCAACATTATTTTCTTTATGTACACAAATTAGATAGATAATTTTCGAAATTTAATTTATTCGTACATCTGTTTGCATAGCGTGATAACCATTCATAAAGAATAGTGAGATATAAAAATGTGCAGGTAAAGAGAAAATATACATATTCATATAATAGGTGTTTCAATTTTGCTTAAATTAACAGTACTTCATTTTTTTTAATTAACAAAAATTAAATAAAGGATTATATTGAATATGTTGTTGTTGTTGAGACCCAGACCGTCCTACCTACCTATATATGGAATATGTAGAATAACTTAATGTGGCGCAGATCGAGCATCATTATCTTGGTGCCTTAAGTAATGGTTAAGTAATGGTTAAGCCTTTATTGTACTTTTCCTAGAATGTATAGGAAATATATAGGGAACATTTTGGAATGGGGTTAAAATGTATATTCGCGTTTCTAATATAATTACATATTTTAGGTACCATAAAAGACGAATTTGTCTATTTTTAAAAGGGTGTAAAACAATTCTCTGCATCGTTAATGGGTTCAAAATGAATTCTTCTACCAGAAAAAAATATAAAATCAGTGCTTTAAAAATTTTAAGCTCTCAAATCATCTCATCGTCTGCCAGTTCTGATGGCCCGCAATGACCGCAGAGCCAAAATGTTCGGAATATGATGGATGATCAGCTGAACACTCATTGCTGTTATACATGTTTAACACTTTACAACATATTTGAAAAATGTTTATGACATTGTTCATTCTGTCTGTCCGTTCGCAGGATAACTGCCGTAAAAATGACTTTATCAAAATGGAATTTTAGTATGTTGTTTAGACGGTCTGTAGGACATATTGAAATGTAAATGAATAATATCACCCAATTAGTTTTGGATTGAACCCGGGTTGAAAAAACGAAATGCATTGAACCCTATGGGACTAAATTTTTCAAACGAATTTAAAATTCCCAAATTGCTTCTAAAATTTTAGAAGATATTCAAATTATCTCATAAAATGCATAACAAAAATTCAGTAAAATATATTAGGTATTTTTTAAAATGAATTAAAATAATAATTTCACCCAAATTATATGAAGAGATCACGTGATCTACTTCAAAATACAATATGGCATCCATCTTGTGTCAAAATTGTGATTTTTAAAGTTCTTTTTAATTTATATTTAATGTTGTATCCGTTCTAAAATGTCTTTATTTTTGCTTAATTTCTGTGCATCTATATTCAGAAACAACGCAATTACAATATATTTAATTATTTAATTTTAAATGATCATCAAACTTTAATTATTTCTACAACGAAGCTTATTTTTAACGTATGCAGAATGTAAACACATCAAGCTGTAAGTTGAGTTGTATAAGAATTGCTGAATTATTTTAACACAAAATGATTTGGCTCTGGAGTCTGAATAAAGCTGATATGAATGAAAATTCACTGATTTTACAAAGAGAAGCAGACGATTTTATAGCATTGACTTTTTCGAGGGAGTTTTAACCAAAGAGTTAAAGTACTTTTACCTCCATGGTTTTAAGTTTTTAAGTAAAATAAATTATTGTAGTGTTGTGATGAATCAAAGGAATGGAATAAAAGTGTATGAATGGAATATTTACTGCTTTTACATAGAGAGCCAGGCGATGTATATTTCGACGATGTTAATTTGTTTTAAAGTTTGAATTTAGTTTATTTTTTAAAGTAATATTTTTGACGAAGTTTTGAGTTTTCAAATATAATTATTGTAGTAGTGTGATAATTTTAAAATTATTACAGCTGAATATATCGCATTTTAGAGATGTTTAAATAAAATTCCATTGCAGTTGGAAAGTGTTTCATAATCAATGCTTTATGCATGATTGATTTTTCTTGTTAAATAATGTAATAATTAAATTAATAAATCAATGACTACCAACCACTTTAATATCATGTTTTGCGTAACTCTACACATCCTTATTGCCAGTCAATAGTACCCAAACTATCAAAATATAGAGGAAACGAGAAACTGCTCAAGATATTTGGTGAAAAAAAATCCATTTAGAAAGAGAAGTTGGAGGGTGGATGATCAGGGCAATGGCTGCCACCTGCTTCAAACAGGTGGGTGGATTGAATATCTATAATGACAGGTAGAGGCCTGAGCAGAGAAAACCAAGTTTTTTCCTCTGAAATAATGGTCAAGCAACTTCTGAGGATGGTGATGCCTGAAGCAGCTGCTTCGGATGACAGTACATAATGTTGTTAATCCCGTTGTTATAATGAGATTGTTTGAAATGCTATTCCCCCTCATATCCGCAAACTTTCAGGTTTCCTTGAAGAGTCATAAGGGTAGTTTACTTTATTTAGTTGTTTCATGGTCACACTGTTTAGGCCTTCAATGGATTTATTTTCAATTTTTTATGCTTCATTTAAGGACAATTTAAGTGTTTACGCTTTTTGCGTTTAATATATGTGATCGCATATATATATATATATATATATATATATATATATATATATATATATATATATATATATATATATATATATATATATATATATATATATATATATATATATATATATATATATATATATATATGCGCAAATGCAGCTTATAAATAAAATGATTTCAATAATAATAATAATAGTTTTAAAGTCTAATGAAAGAAAAGTGAGACGCTGCAACTCGAAAAATCTAACTTTCTAAAACACCCACAAAACAAAAGCATAAAACAGCAAATCTTCAATCAAATGGAATAAAAAATACAAATTACGAGTCATCAAATTTAAACTTGATGACCCGTAACTTGTATGCTTTTGTTTTGTGGGTGTTTTAGAAAGTTGGATTTTTCGAGTTGCAGCTTCTCACTTTTCTGTCATTGGATTTTCAAACTATTATTATTATTATTATTATTATTATTATATATATATATATATAATTATAATCACACAGTGGCGTCGTCAACGGGAGGGGGATGTTTGGGACCACAACCCCTCCCAGGGACCCATCCGAACCCATTGAAGTTCATAGAAATAATATTTGGAGAAATAGGAAACAAGATACTTGGTTACCCAAACCCCACCCAATATTTTTTTCTGTCCACAATAATGACATCCCATATTAATGAGCTTAATTTTTACTTATTTATGTTTCATTCAAGAGCAGTTTACTATGTGGGTTTTGATTAATTTGTTTATTTATCTTTCATTGAAGGCTATTTTGAATGCGGTAATTGTTTGAAGTTTTATTCAAAGGTGGGTTGTCTTGCGTATTTGCTTTATATATTAATACTTTCCATGCTTTATTTTGATGATTATAAGTGCCTCACACACATTTTATTTCATTTATTTATTTTTGCTACATTTAAGATAATTATTTAATTTTATATCATATTTTATAATTTTTTTAATTTATTTTTACTTACATTTTATTTTATATTCCACATGCATTCGTATTTATTTATTTTGTAGCTGAATACTTTTGATAATTATTTTACATTTATTATGCACATTAATATGTACTTTTGCAGTTCACGATTTTTGCCCAGAGAGGTTTTCTCCAACCTTTTTTTCCCTCGCGGCATAAATTTTTGAAATATGATGACATTTAACATTAAATGTGCAAATTCGCGGCCTATATGTGATTTCTTAAGTAATCTCCCCCAGTTTGGATAGTAACACTGGGGTTAGCAACCAGTGGTATACCGGTATATAAACAACATTTTGATTTTTACTTCTGGCATTAAAAGAGATAGAAGTAAAGCAATAAATAGTTTATTCGTCACTATTTTTTTTATAAATAAACAATAAAGTTAAAATAATTATGAGAAAGACCAGATATAAAGTTTTGTTACATAAATATAATCCTGTTCAATATACTCTCTAGTTTCAAAGCGCTCAAAAACTGCATAAATAATAAGACCAAATAACATAAACTTCATTGAGATAGAGCATATACCAAATTTTAGAGGTCCGTCTGTTTCAAAGGTAAAAATAAACCTTCTTCTACCACAGATTCCGAACTTTCTTGAAAAAGCTGTTTTTTAGTCTTTTGAAATGGGTTGACCCTAAAATGTAGTGTGTGATGTATTTTGACGAAGTTTACATTATTGGTTGATGTCCTCTATTATTTAATACAAGATTTGATTTTATACTAGGTGCATTAAATTTTTAATGATTGCGTATTTAATATCAAGGTTTCAATTATTTAAATTATATATACATAATACTTAATATCGCTTAAACTTCACACCCTTTCTTTAAGATTTATTTCGTCTTCTCCCCTCCCCCCCTCCCTTTCTACATCTGTTGTAGCTTAATCATATGCATTTACTTACAGATAAGGAACGAAGAACTGGTTCGACAGGGGACGGGAAATTTATGAAAATAAATGCACTACGTCCTGATGAAGGACGTAGTGCATTTATTTTTTTTTAGGGCGTCACTACGTCCTGATGAAGGACGTAGGGACGCCTGAAAGCGCCCTGGATGTGTAATTTAATGTTGTAATTTAATGTACGTTATAGGTGGTGCTAATATTAAAGAGACCTTTTTTATCAAACAACTAGGTTGTCTTTACTATATTGTTTAAGTTTTATTTTATATTTATTATTTTTGTATTTGTTTGTATTAATAAGACATGCATAAACCCGTTAATTAAAATTTGAAGCCGTAAAAATTATTTCGACTTATCTGTAATTAATTTTCATTCTGGGGTAAAATTGACGACAGATTAATTAAACAAATAATACTTTTGCAAAAGTTGGAAAGTTAGTTTGAATACGGAAAAATTGGAATTTTTGCTGTCATATGTTTGTGCTTCAGGTGACCACGCAGGCGCGAAGTCGATTAATTCCAATAACATTATCTTATATGGTGAGGATTTTGTAGGTGTTGGTCATAAAAACACATCCTATTAACCCGACCAATTAACCCTATTCTTTGCGAAAATGCATTGAGAGATATGTGTAGGTGCGAATAATTTTCTTCTGAAAGAACTCATGACTTAAAGGCATTGTGTATCCGTGTGTTATTGAGACTTACATATATGCACATTTTAAAGAAATTTGGGATATATATATATAAAAAAAACTAGTCCGGATGTAAAAAGTTGGATTTTAGATTTTTAAATAAATTTTTAATTAATTACACTTGAATCGAAGCCAGAATAACATCCAAATCGTTATTTCCGAAGCCCGTTTACATCACCATAAACGCCGAATGAAAGAACTGCGACTAAAAATGACAGGTAGTCCTCATTTGTAAAAAAAATTCTAGAACAATTGAATTTCTCTTCTTAATCGTGTCCTGTTCTTTTAACCCTCGGGATTCTGTATCACCAAAATAAAACATCATGACAATAATCCCCACATTCCGCCCATGCCATCTTTCACTTCATCACCACAGCACGCCACGTATCTCACAAGCCAATGAGCAAGCTGATCACGCCAGAGAGAGAGATACTTTTAAAATGCTTGAACATTCAGCAGCTCTTGAACTCTCTCTGGAGATAGCATCTCTGGCAAAAGAGCGGGAGTGATTCCTCGCACACACGCGGCTACGCACGCACAGTCATTGTGTAGTGCGGCACTTCCTGGCGATCTCTCTCCTCCTCTTATCCTTATCTCGGGAATAACATTGTTTTAATCGAGAGTAGGCGTGCACTGGGAGCGCGTGGCCCGCGGCTAGCGTATAAAGAAGGTTAAACTTTTGCTCGTGCTTCTGGATCATTTAGAGATGTGTTAAGAGTGAGGGAATAGAAGGGGGGGGGGGGCCGTGAAGACTAAATTGAAAAGGATACACAACTACGTAAAAAATGGAGATGATGTCTGATCCCAATCTAGACATGAAGCAAGATTTGGACCATGGTAAGTTTCTATATTTCGCGCAAGGTGCACTGTTGAAGCTATTGCATTGCATCCGGTTTTGTTTTTATGAAAGCAAAATGTTTCCATGTTTAATCAGGACCAATATAAGATTGTCAAATAAAGTGAAACATTGTTCGATATATATATATAAATTGAGGCGTTGTTATTGGCGGAGTGAAAGGTAATTATACCCAAGCAGGTTTGTTACAGATGGGTGTAGCTGTACAATGAGCCTCATACAAAGTAAGAGCAACTCGGTGGGATACATCAGTTATTGAGAACATTAATTAAATTTCCATACATGAATTTCATATATGATCTCTTCATATATCATGGGTGTAATTATTATTGCAATTTTTATTTTAAAAACTACCTAGCATGTTTTGCTAAAAAAAAAATTTACATATTTTATGTGATATACACATTTTATGTGATAATTTAAATATTTTCTAAGATTTTCGAAATATGTGAATTTTAATTTCGTTTAAAAAATGTTTGAAAAATGAAGTCCCATAGGGTTCAATGTATTTCATTTTCCCCATCTGGGTGAAATCCGAAACTAAATGTGTGATATTATTAATTTTCATTCCCAAACATCCCATATACTGTCTCAAAAACATACTAAAATTTCATTTCGATAAAGTCATTTCTACGTCAGTTATCGTGCGAACAGACAGAATGACCAAAGTGATGAATACTTTTCAACTATTTTGGAAACCGTTAAAAACTACATTTTTTTTTTTTTTTTTTGCTAAATAAAACCGATTGCTTGAGTTTGAATAATATTTGAGTTAAACTTTCTACTGATATATTATCGAATTTCAATAAATAAAGTATTATTAATTATTTTCAGAAGCTTATCTGCTACTATACCAGTCATCTAATTATAGTTTGTATAATGAGAATATGATAATATATAGAGCAAATTTTTATAACAATTCATATTATTATTAATTCACAAGCACATTATTTTCTTCAATTTACAGGATGAATTCAAGGCACGCGCCACTCAACTCCGCAAGTATCCTCTTGTCCACTTAAAATATACCATTGAATTATGCCAAAACATCCCGAAAAACTTGAACTGGAAATACATGTTCAGACATTAGATAATCTTTTCCCCAGAAAATCCGTGGAACTATTTTTGTATATTCCCCCATTGTTTTCTACTGTTCCATCTCCAATTAAATGACGGTCTCTGCGGTAGGTAAAATTGTCTGTGCGTTTCTTCCCTTCCTTTTCACATTAATTTATTTCGAGAAACCTAAAACTTATTTACCCGAATAACATTCGAAATCAAGTAAAAGGAAAATGGCGAATTCCTAAATCACAGTTATTACATTTTAGGATTTCTTGGGCTTTATCTTGCTCTAGCAATTCGACTGCGAGCAGATGCATTTTAGAATTTAAGAATTTAAGTGCACAAGCGTGCATGTTTTCTATTCAATGAAGCTTGCGAAAATTATTTCGTTGTTTTATAACAATATCACTAAACGACATTTGCGATGATAGTCAATAAATGGATGAAGAAAGTTATGAAAATTAATATACTAATATGTAAAAAAAATCTAATGCTTCTGATGCATTATTTTTTCTTACATATTATTTAGATATTATGGAAAAAACAATAATACAAATTAGAACTTTCTCACGATTACAACTCGCTGAAAATTAATAAGTAATCAATATCTCTGGAAATCACATTTAAATTCTCTGATTTTTTACGCAAAATATAGTATTTTATGAATTATATCATTTATGGATTAGGTTTTCTTTTTTTTTTCTTTATCCTAAACGTGCAATGCCTCTTGAACGGTACATGACGTTTAGCAGTTCCAAGTTACGAGATGGCTCACATTGGAGTAATTGTTTACCCCCCACACTGTGGAAGTTTTTCAATTTATAGGGAAAGTCTTTGTCGGGCTCATCAGATTTTTTTTTTAGGAACAGATGGGCATGGAATCAGTTAACAATTTTCTAAACGGGAAAAAAAAAACTAACAAATTACTGCCCCTATCCTTGTAGAAACTACTCTACCATCTAAGCATTCTGCCACGTTACGGCCCACAAGCCGGCCAAGTAGCTTCCGGTTGCAACCTACCATCAAGATTTAACTTTCCCCAATAAACCGTCCATTAGACTCTATATCTTTCATTGCAGCGTTTTCGTGGACTATTATCACTGTTGCCAAAAGACGGCATAAATAACGACTTCCGCGTGGTCCCTCCTCCTGTTTGTGTTGTCCGCAGATATTGTTATTTCTTCGCACTTTGTTTCATGATAATTATAGGCGCATTGATGCGCTTGTGCTAAGTTATGGTTTGACGATCGTGGGAGATATAGCAAGAAATTGCTTACTGTTAAGCATGGCCTTAATTTTTATGGATGATTGTTGGGGAATATCGTAATCTTGTGGGAGATTATGGGGCTTCAAATGGTGGAGAACGTCTAAAAATTTTGAGTCTATTTTATTATTGAAAACTTCTCAACTATTTGGGTGGATTCATTACTGGGGTCTCTTTAATATTGAGTAATACTGAAATTTGAATCGCTAATATTGGCGTGTATTTATATCATTTATATGGGGGGGGGGGAAGGAAAATTCAGATATTTTTTATCGAGGTTTAAAAATATTTTGTTCATAATATTTATCAACTATCATTAAGCAATAATATAAAAATTAATATTGTGATTAATATCCTAATATCTAAGTTTAAACTAAATTATGTATTAATACATTATGTATAACTGAGTCCTTCCATGAGTAAGAGGTATACAATAGGAATATATAGAACACGTTAAAAAAAAACTCTTCGAATTTTCATCTAAAACGTTATTTTTATTAAATCTTTTAATATACTAAAGGACACTACTCTACACTGTGAATTATGTGAGTTTACAGTAGAAAAACATACCCTTGCACCATAGTAGCAGCATGTAAAATTAAGTCTCTTATTACAAACTTCTTGTGGCACATTGCGTATATTACCTTAAAAGCTCAAATGGAAAATTCTCGGTAGTATTATTATTTTTTTTTTTTGTGTGTGTGTGTGTGAAAGAAATTGATGCAAAATATAGGTCTGAGAGCAAGTTATAAATTTGAACAATAAATTAGTCTCAGCATTCAGCTGCCTTTGTAACTTTCGAACTTCAAGCATAGAATAAATCGTTTTTTATAATTTGCTTGCACATTAAGGTGCGAGCATGCTCGAATTTTTTTTTTTTTTTTTTTATCTTTTTCACTTCATACATTTTTTTTTAGATATGTCAAAGATATAGACATCTCATTCAACTTGGAACAATAACCATTTATGTTCTACCCAGAAGGCGAAACGCCTTTCTTTTAACTTCCTTAAATTGAGTTATTAGCACCAAACGAAATCCTTACCGCACGGAACAGCGCCTCTTTCTATGAACCCTCATTTCTTAGAACTATATTCTCCGAAAACCCCACTGGAAAAAAAAATGCGTAAGAAAAAAATCCCGGGGTGTTTAAATTGCAAGTTATGCCAATGAAAACAACAGTTAAAGTTTGATTTATCTATCTAATGCAGCACTTTTTTTTTCCAACCGCGATTCCACCTATAAATCGTGATCCTTAGAACCCCCTCACCTGCCTCTCCTCTCCCCACTCATGTATCTCTTAATACTTCCGATTCGAAAAACGTGATTCTCTATTCCAGCGGGAGGGGCCGATTACATTCTGCATTCGAATCGTATAATTGGGATTCACAATCATAGCTTTTGAACGTTGGATTATTCCGTAATCTCTACCCCGATCTGCTTTATGCTGTGGGTAGTGTTCGGTTGCAGGCTCGCTGATGGTGAAACAATTTCGATTACGCGTCGCTCGGGCAAATTAGCTCAAAGCAGTCCGATATAAGACCCGATAAGGAAACGAATTTGGAAGATAGTATTTTTATTAGAGGTGTTTAATTCTGCGTAAGAGGTGAATTAAAGAGGAAAATGAAGCCACCCAAGCCACACGGTAATTAGAAGGCCAACGGCCCTACCGTGCGGAAAACACCGGTTCTCGTTAGATCACCGAAGTCAAGCAGCATCGGGAGCGGTTAGTACTTGGGTGGGTGATCACCTGGGAACATCGCGTGCTGTTGGCACATTTCGGCAGCGGTAGCCCGGTGGTTTGCGCGCTGGATTTGCACGCTGCCACAACTGCCGCCTTGCTCATGCGGAGTACGATCACGTTAAACATGTGGGTCCGTAAGTCCTTCCGAGAGGTTGGTGGTAGGGGAAGGAGGGTACGGTCCCTGTGGATGCCTCTCCCACTGGGTTCCGGTCTAAATTGGGTGGCACTTCCCGGCCGTCCAAATGGTTACCTTACACCTTTCTGGTAGGTCGGACGGTCTGGAACTCAACAATAACACGGTAATTAGAGGTTTTCATTATCCCAGATAGAGGAAAGTGGAAGTAGAAATGCCAGATATGACCATGCTGCAATGCCTTACATGGAGGACTTTTTTTTAAAAGACCTGCACATTCTCACTTCTACCACAAATGTCTCCATTTTTGTTTACAATAATACATTAGTGGAAAATACTGTTTTACTTACTTATATAGTTGGATAATTTATTAAATGAACGCTTTCTCTCTATTTCAATATTTTTATTTAACGTTCAACAAAATATTATCCATTCATCATCATCATCGGCACTGGAGCCTTGGCCTTCTTCAGATTATTCTTCCAAGCTATCCCCCTTGGAGCAATTCTTCTCCAATTTTCAATCTTTACCATCTGAAAGTCCTTGTCCAACACAATCGATCCATCTCAACTGCGGTCGTCCTCTAGGTTTTCTTCCGATCGGCGCGGACAAAAATTTGTCTTTGTAATCCTTTAGTTATCCATCCTCAGCAAATGTCTTGCCCATTGCGTTCTGTTAATTTCAATGCATTTTTTTATGTCACAATCTTTGTATAATTTGTATTGTTCAAAATTGTATCTTCTTCTCCAAATATCATATTCCTGAATTTACCAAAAATACAGCGCAAGTTTTGCTCAAAGACGCTTTCGCGCAAAGAGCTTTTTCATTATATCCTGTGATAGTCCAGGTTTATGAAGATGGGTCTTATAAGTACTTTATATAGCTGTAATTTTGTTCTCCTCCCAATCACTAATTGCCTAAATTAATATAAAAATTGATCTATATGTTATCGCACATATGGCTGCTTAGTGCTTCTTAAGCTGAAAGTTCATCTAATAAGGACCATTGACAGGCAGGGGCCAGAGAGGGCTAGGGAGCACCAAGAGGTATACTCAGCATCCCTGATAAAAATATTCAATTTTTAGTAGTGATATGAAATCTCATAGAACATGTCACTCAAATTTCGTAGGAAAGGTTTTTAAGATTTGTTCATAAATTGCTTCATTTGTACAGCATAAAAATAAAAGTTTTTTGTAGTTTACATAAATCTGTGGCAATATTTATGATTATGAATATATTTACATATTTAATTTAGAGCTTTGTATTACTGCAAGGTTCACTATTATACATTATAGAGTCAAAATCAACTGATAAGAATTTATTAATATTATGCGTTAACTTGTATTAACTTTTAGAAATTTTCTTCGAATAATTGTCAGCTTTCGCTACTAGTTAATGTTTTTGTTAAAATCAATTGTAATTATTATATATTAATGTTGATGTACAGCAGCTATATGGATTTTCACAATTATTAGCTTACATGTATAGCTATACTATAATATAGCTATACTAATAATTTATATAGTAATTCATATGGATTGAAATGTACGTATAATACTAGCTATTAGAGTTTCCCTAAAATAACACTTATTAGTGGTCTCCAATAATAAAAGGTGTCGTACTTTGTTATGATAATTTAATTTTTTTAATAGAGCAATTTATTTTATATAGCAATTTATTTAATAGAGCAATTTATTTAATGAATTTTCAAATATTTTGAAAATTACCAATCAATTGTTTGAAACTATTGATACGAAACGTGCAAGTAAGAGATAATTACAGCAGAATCGCAGAGTCCGTGTTTTTTAAGACTCTGTAAAACATGCAAATACAGCGTTATCCCCAAAATGGCTCGGGGTAAACCAGTGAGCAGTGTAAATCCTCTCAAATTGTATATCGAACAGATAGATTCACAACATTACAAAACTTTACAACATTTCAAAACTTTCTATTAGTTTTATCTTTCTTCTATATGCAACTGTAATGATGTAATTAAATGCAATAAGACTAACACAGTAGGGAATCGTAAGGTGCTAGATTGACGAATATGCTCCTTAAATCTGGACGCTCGTTAAATCAGCTCTATATGAATAGAAAATACCACACCCATTAATTAATATCTAGAAATTTACATTTGAAACGGAAATAAATTAGAAATTGAATAATAGAATAATGTTACTAATTAACTTTAAGAGATAGGCGTACTTACACACCATTTTATAATTAATCGTAAAGTAGTATGTTTGAAGTTTCTTGAAAACATAAAGTTTTTATTTATTTGTTTCTTTTTGTATTTGCTCTTATTTATATCCTTTCGAATGACACTTTATGTAGCAAACACTTCACCATTATAGTAGCTTCTACTTCCTCTAAAAACCTAATTCCTCATCCAGCATGGAGATTATTCTTCATCCAATCTCTTGAGTAGGATGGTGGCGGTTCGTTTTCGTCGGCGTTTCTTTTTCTGAGTGTTTAATGCTTATAGATCTTCTGGTGCCATCCCAATCAATCCCTTTCTTTCCTACTTCAATATCTATTCACGAATGAAATCAATATATTTTTCTTTCTTTTTCTCTGATTTCTATTTCTCATTTTCGACTTCCGTTCGTAGTTTACATGCTCGTTAAATCCGAGATAAAGTATTGTTCGTTAAAAAAAATTAAAAGGCAAAACCAAAAAAGAAAAAAGATTTAAATTAAAACTGTACCAATAAAAGTTTCATAAAAACCCCTTTCTTTCTTTCTTTTGAACCCCGACCGTCCGACCTACCCGAAAATATACAGTACCTGTTTATACGGCCGGTACAGTGTCCCCCAATTTAGATCAGAATCCAGTGGAGACGACATCTACAGGGTTCACCGTACTCTTTTCCCCCGACCACCTACCTCTCGTAAGAGCTTTTAGACCCACTTATTTAAAGCGCCCGTACTTCGCGTGAACACTGGGACAGTTTGGCAGAGCCGGGAATCGAACTCGGGTTCTCCGAGTGCAATTCCCGTGCCTTAACCACTGGGCTTCCCCGCCCTACATAAAATACCTCTTAAAACAGAAATCTCGCTATATACAGACTCGTTATAAGTAGGTTTTACTGTAGTTTGGAAGTAGGAACTACGCAGTCTTCTACTTTGCCAAAGTAGGTCGAGAACAGAAAAGTTTATAAACCGCTCCGTAATAAAGAAACATTTATGTTTGGTTAGGATCTGCATGCGCAGCCCCCTCCTTAAGTCCAAAATCACACAAACTCCATTCCAAAATGAACCTGAAGCTCGGGGAACCAATCCATCCTAGGCGTGCCAAAATATAAACAAAACAGCAGGAGGTGCCACAATCACTCATCAGAATTTGTTAACTTATCTACAGACCCCCATTGTCTATGCTCGACATTTCGAGCAACGTTGTTGGAAGTGCTTCTCCGGTGTTTGAGCAAAGGACCTGACCTGTGACCCTTTCGGAAAAACCCTGGGGTTTGGGCCGCAGTACGGTAGCTAAGAACCTTCAATTACCTTCCCGGGGAATGATGGTGCCCACACCGTCTACAGGTAATATTTTTTTTTTCTTTTTCATTTTTCTCCACCTTCTTGGAGCGATGTGATGGCTGGTTGACAGCGGGAAATAGGAGTTCTGATGTCGCCTGGGAATGTGTAATTGATTTGACGGTGTAAACTTTCGAGAGAGGAGAGGGAAAATATCGCTGAAGGTTGTCTTCGGCTTCTCTCGACGTCAGCATTTGATTTCTCGCGTAATTGATGGGTAGAGATGGGCTTTCCAATAAGCTGAGATGTCGGAGTATGAGATGGCATGTTTTGAGGAGACAATTTCTCACCTGTCACAGGCATCAGTTTTCCTATGTTAACCTATCGGGTAAAGGTTTGTTTACCTCTCTCCCATGCCCTGGCAGCAAAGTCAGTAAAGTTGTAATCGGGAAATTCAGAAGTCTAGTGCTCAAAATCTACCTTAGATCTGACTTTATGCTAATGTGAGAGCCATGCTTTATATATAAGAGTTCAAAATAAATATAGTGCTTGAAAACAGCAACGAAGTATTCTAGACATTGAAAAAAGTGTATTCTTTTAAGCCAATGATTATCGTCTTAAATTTAAGGGATGAGAATGCGATCATCTCGTCTGTGTTTAAGTAGGGCGGACCTCTACATTCAATAGTCCAATCTGCAAAATACTGGTCTCAAAATTGAGAGATCGAAGATGTTGTTTCTTCCTGGGTATATGAATTTCATGGGAATGTTAGTTATGTGCTCATTATTTTTCTAGAATTTGAACGCGTAAGTCTTTAAAAGCTCTAGAGCAAAAATTTATTTCCAATAAAACTTCTGTATTCATTAATTTCTAAAAATAAATTTCAATATTCGATATGAATGGACAGAAATTCATAAAGTGAGCATTACTAAGCATTTAAAAATCCTATGATTTCGTGTTTTTTAAGTTTGCATTGTGGGGGAAAATATTTGTTTCGCAAGATTGTAGCAGATGATAGGATATTTTTTCTTTTTTCTGACATTACACATATCAACCATTCTATACCAAAAAGCTAACAAATTTCGCGAAATCGGTTCGTGGATACTGTTGTTTGCAATGGAAACACGATTATTCCAGCCCAAATGTGAATTATAGTGAAATCGCATCCCATTGCAGGGACTAACGATCTGACACTGTTTTCAAGATGATCTGCCAGACACTAATTTTTCTGCATTGTTCGTAACATTTTATAACCAGACTACATTTTTAAAGTTACGGCTTCCATCCTACATCTAGGAGAAGGGCATTGGGGGCATCTGCACTGTATCTAAGTAGGGCGGACCCTCATATTCAATATCTCAGCCTGTAGAACAATGGTCGCAAGTCTGAAAATCCATAGTGCATTGCTAAGAGTCAGACACAATCTGCAGCTAAAAGGAGCAATTATCAAGAATCAATCAATATAATCTAACATCTCAACAATTGCTTAAATTATGGTTAAACACATTTCGGGTTGGTTAAAGATCAATTATGATTTGAAGATGAAAAATTTGAACTTTGCTATGAATCAAACTTTTGGGTTGACATGGTTCAATTATCCATTGCTTAAATTATGGTTGCAGCAATTATCAATTCGTGGTTGCAGCAACCTTTGAAAGTTTAAGTGACGATCTTAACATTGGATGTTAAAATTCAATTTTATGGCTTAACAAGCTCATCATATTGCTTAATAGGTTTCAATCATGTATTATTTTAATCATAGTTCAACCATTTATCAATCTTTCTTTGCAGCAAATTTTAAACTATGGTTAGATTGAAGATTTTAACTTTGACATCGGTATTCATTCATTTAATCTTATGACTGGGCATGATTCAATCTTATGGTTTCACACGGTTCAATCATCTAATATTCAAATTATGGTTCAGCCAAATTAAAAATTTGTGGTTGCAGCAAACTCTGAACTCTGATTTTATTAAAGACTTTAACTTTGAACTCTGTTCCAAACCTATATCTTGACGCGGTTCAATTGCATGGATTGACACTGTGCAATAACATAACAAATTAATTTGCGGTTGCAACAAACTTTGAAGTTTTAGATTGGAATCGCAAATTTGAACTCTATTATGGTTCAATCTATCATGAAAGTAGAGTGTGTATTAAATTCATTTATTTATTTATTATACAGTACATTTTAAATAAAATTTTAGCAGTATATATAAATATACAATTAGAGTGTTATTTTTCTTTAACCTACACTACAACGTACGGGGATATTACGACGACCCCCCGGCCTTCCTCCTCAGCACACAGCCGACGAACAGCGAAAAACAAATCACCGTACGAAATCTTAATTATCATTAATGCAACTCGGCTCCGTAATAAATGACAAATAACAATGAGCGATGGTTCCCATTCGCTTTCTTGAAACAACGGGCACTACGTCGTCTTGCCAAACACTCAGAAAAACTTATTTTGCTTTTTGGTACCCCCCCCCCCCCCCCCCACACTTGATTTTTTTTTTCGTGCAAATATTGACCCTCCGAAATCTTTTTAACGTTGACAGGCGTTTAACTCAATCGCCTCTGACAAATTATGAACAAATAGAATTAGGTGTGACCTTAAGACAGTTTGTGAGAAAGCGCTCGTCTGTTTTTTCGAATGAAAGTATTTAAACAGGCCGACGGCGAGACGTAATGCACTCGAAAACATGGAGGTTAACTGAACTTTATATTGCGGAGAAACAGCAGGTTGTGTGTGAAGGCACTTAGGTAGCAGCATAAATTTTATAGAAAGTCATTTCACTAGTTCATTATATATTGACCATTGGAGTTTGGATTTCTGAGCAATAAAAAGTTTTAGATGAAGATAAACTCTGAAAAGGTTTTACTGCTGAGTATATAACAAAATATAAATATATCGAACGATATATTTTTGTTCATGCTACTTAATAATAAACGCGTTTTTCATAGGCGTTTCTACTTTCCCTACTGTATATGATATAGGATTGGAATACGGTCTAAAGTTTGAGTTCGAATTTTCGACATATATACATCAGATATATATATATATATATATATATATATATATATATATATGTGTGTGTGTGTGTGTGTGTGTGTGTGTATATCTGTTAGTATATATATATTTCTGTAATACAATTTACAGTAATCTACACAGAAACGTAAAATCAGCATTAGCTGACCAGGAATGGCCCTTGATAATGTACATGGTTTTGGAAATGCTTTTCAATTTATTCATATTCAAAAAAATTTTTGGGGAGCCAGAAAGACATAGCTCCACGTGCAAAAAAATTTTTGCAAAAAAATTCTTGCTTTACTCCATGTAATGTTTATGCAGGGAACAAGGGGATTAATACCTTAAGTACCTGCATTACATATATAATTTATAATACAAAATAAAAAAATTAATCTAAGGGTGTAGTTAAGGGATATATTAACTAATCTTTACCGCATGTCATTCTTTTTCAATTCCGTAACTTATATATAGAACAGGGAAAAAGTGGTATTTTATACCAATTTAGTACCTGTTTTATTTATAAGGTTTTATTTATAATGTTTTATTTATAATGTCCCTTTATCATCTTCCTTCAGACATCTTTTTTTAATTTTTGCTATACAGAACTTTTCAATAAATGATTAGTCTCGGGTATACATAATACAAGTAAATTAAAATTATATGATTTTAAAAAGCTAAATATTTTAGATGAAATTTCAAATAAATATCTATTTCATGTATTATTGAACACGATAAAACTGTAATAATATATGAAAAGCAAGAGAAAAAAAATTGAGTCTGTAGTAATGTCATACTTTGCAGATATTTTATTTTACTTTTGTAAATTTCTTTTGTTACAGATTGGACGATTTTTTTTTAATGCAACCGATGAGTTGTGCAATTTGTTATCAAACTTCTTCCAATTATATTCTTTCAATGCCTCTTTCTCCTATATTGGCGGAATATATTACGGAATTTTTCACACATATAAAGTAGTCTTGACCCCAATTTAATACAAACCAACCCATTTGAGCTTCATGCCCCAAGTGAATATCGACATTTTAAAACTCCGCTTTATCACTTACAAAAATACCATCAGAGCAGTTTCAAATTTTAGACCGATTTGAAGGTTCCAGTCTCGCTGAATCCATACTGATCATAAATAGTATTAGTAAAAAATAAAATCTCTTACTTTCTGAGATGAGCCTTTCCCTGATCTCCCAAGCGAAGATGGTGGGATTTTCTCGTTTGTACTGCTCTATTTTAGCCACGACGACTGGTGTAGCTACCTTTGGCTTGCTTCCACCAATGATGCCCGGCCTTAGAGAACCCGTCTCATAGTACCGGCCTGTGGGGAAAAAAAGAATTGTTAAAATCGGCAAAAGTAACACAGTTGGAACATGAGTAGTGAAAAAGATGCCAAGTTATTTAAGAAGAAAAAAATTGTAACACGCAACGGCAAGCACATGCAAACTGCACATTCAAGCACATGTAAAAAATCTCAGAAGCATCAATTACAAACCCCATTCACAACAAACGAGCTCGTACTTCAAGACTGACATACAATACTGCGCCAAAACTGACAGTTGGATATTTTACCTATATTAACCGATATTTCTTCCATATTGGATACATATGGATATATATATGTCCTCTATTTAACGAACATTTTTTTACAAATTGACAATTAAGATTGACAAAATATTGAAAACATGTTTAATGTATTTCCAATATTAGCGAAATACAGTGTGTATTGGGCCAACATTGAAGTCTTATATATTAACCCTTAACTGACGATGTGGACTATGATGAACGTAACTGCTTACGACGGGTCGCTGAGAGCTACGCCCTCATTCTAAGAGATTAGTACTTGATTTTGTCCCTTTAAAGCAACTACACTACTTAACCCATATACTAATGCAGTACTGACCACAGGAAAGAAATCATTTTTGAAAGCAAATACATACAGGCACCGATGCGCAATAGCATCTTATGAATTTTATTGTGTCTAAAGGAACTCGCTAGTCCCTTTATAAAGGTTAATATTGACATTATTGTCAAAATGTCAACATAAGCAATTGGAACTGAATTGTTTCTTTCTTACTTGGGTATAAACAAACTCTGCAAATCTGACATCAGTGTAACTAGCATCCAATATTGGCAAAACTTTCAAAATATTTTTAATTCATTATTGGCAATATATTACATACCGCCTTGGATCAATTTCGCATGATGTGGAATTCAGGGAGCGTAACTGGGTTTCTCGGGTCTTTGTGACCCATGCCCTTTTTAAAGCTACTGTTCGATTTTGTCACGCTAAAATAATTACACTACTTAAACCAGACACTAATGCAGTACTGACCTCTATCATGCAGGCTATTTTAGGAAGTAATTAAAAGTGACAATACACAAAAGTATCTCATAAACAGTGGCGCGAGCAGTAGGGGTGGGGGAAATTGGAGTTCATGCCCCATTGGTAGAAAGTTCCTATAAGTTATCTATAAGATTCATAGAACATAAAGTCTGGAACTGAAACTCCCATTCAGTCATATCCATATCTTTACAAGGTCCTGGCTACGCCTTTGCTAATATGTGACAGATAGAAGTTAACGTGGGCCCAAGGGACTCGCAGATATCTTCGATAGAGGCTAATTGAGAGCAATTAATAAAATAAATCTGCGAATTCCACACCAGTGAGAAGGGTTGCCCTTATAAATTGAGGGCCCCACTACAAACATTTGTCATGGGCCCCAATAAAGCATTTGTCATGGGACCCCACTAAAACATTTATCATGGGGCCTCACTGAAACATTTGTCATGGAGCCCCACTGAAACATTTGTCATGGGCCCCACTAAAACATTTGCTATGGGCTCCCTCCATAGTTAATTTTCTCCTCTTTGTGAATCTTTCATGTCTTCCGCTCCCTCGAGGAAAAGAACGGGAGTCCGGGACCCTGACGCCCGGTTCCTTCTACTAGAGTGATGTCCTCCCCATATGGGCGACCCTGCAGTTATTGCCTGCATTGAGTGGCAGAAACATCGGCATCATTTTCCAGATCATGATGCAGATAGATCATTACAATGAAACACAACACTCGCTATATTTCATGACTGAAATAGTACTTAAGTACGATCCCTCGTCAGGGATACTATCTAACCCACAAAATCTACCACAAGAAATTCCCAAGATACAAATTCGACCGTGGTCTGTCATTAATATAAGAGACAGTTAACGCTAAACGGTGGCACGACATATAGCAATAACATTCAGTTAGGAATTGCAAGCGAAGAGTAATTTTGGGCAACCTTCGAGGGGGCCCCCAAAATCTAAACACACATCAGAATAACAGTAGTTAGCGATACCTTTAAATATATGCTTGATAGTTTTTTCCAGGTACTTAATTTGGAATGCGTGAGCAATCAGACAGCAATGGCATTTTTTAACAGCTCTCCAATCTTAGACCAGATGGCAATATTAATATCGATGACATGGTGCTTTTTTCCATTTTTTTCTCTTCTTTCTCTTAACTATTTATTAAAAATGACTTGGAATTTCTAAAAAAATTGATAGTTATACATATCTGTTAGTATTATTTTATGCTACATATAAAAATTAATTTCATCATTTTACTTTATACGCCAGTATTTTATTATTGTAAAAAAAACAAAAAACACTTTTCCCTCGAATTGAAAATTTAGACATTTCAAACGTAACCGATTGAGAAAGAGCATCTTTAAAGCACTGATCCGTCTATCGAGGGGCTTAAAAGTTAGGCTGCGTCTGTTAGTGAATTTATGTAGACGGTTTTCTCTTCGAAACTATTCTACCGATGATTAAAGCTAAATATTTGTACAAAGATCAATTATTAGGTGAACGCGAATCTGTTACGATTTTTTAAATATGCATTGCTAGTGACTTATGGGGAAGTTATACTATATTTCAATAACGTCGAACATGCTTAAACTGCTCTGAATCAGCAACATGATCCATTTTATTTTCAATAGCAGTATTCGTCTTCTGCATATATTCATAAAATATATTCACATAGTTACACAGTCTGGGTCATTCAGAGTCTGGGTCTCAAACAAACAAACATAGTTACACATAGGTCAAACAATGAGATAGAAACTTAAAAAACAAAAACAAAGTTAGGATCTACAAAGCAATGAGATGCAAAACAAAGTTAGGATCTGCAATGCAGTGATATCCAAAAAACAAAGTTAGAATCTACATGACAGTGAGATGTAAAAAAGTTAGGATCTGCATAGCAATGAGAAGCAAAAAAGTTAGGATCTGTATAGTAGTGATATGCAAAAAAAGTTAGGATCTGCATAGCAGTGAGATACAAAAAAAATGTTAGGAGCTGTATAGCAGTGAGATACAAAAAAAGTTAGGATCTGCATAGCAGTGAGATACAAAAAAAGTTAGGATCTGCATAGCATTGGGGTGGAAAAATTTGTTAAGTCTGCACAACAGTCAGATGCAAAAAATAAAAAAAGTTAGGATCTGCATAGCAGTGAGATACAAAAAAAGTTAGGATCTGCATAGCAGTGAGATACAAAAAAAATGTTAGGAGCTGTATAGCAGTGAGATACAAAAAAAGTTAGGATCTGCATAGCAGTGAGATACAAAAAAAGTTAGGATCTGCATAGCATTGGGGTGGAAAAATTTGTTAAGTCTGCACAACAGTCAGATGCAAAAAATAAAAAAAGTTAGGATCTGCATAATCATGAACAATGAGTGTAATAAAATAATATGCAAGATAATTAAAAAATATATATATATTGTAGTTATGAAGTTATTTAATAGCTACTACCATTGGGTTAGTTTTAAAATGTGGCTTAAGGTATGAGCTATGATTAATGGTATTGATTACTTAGTACTTATTAATTGCAATCGTTGTATTATATAGCAGACTCGTGCCGATCGAATAAGACCGAAACCAAAATTCTAGCTAGAGTGAAAGTGCTCGAGAATTAAGCAAAGTGGTTTTGGTAGCTTTTATTAGTTTAGTCCTTTGTATCGCTACCTCTAATATGAAACTAGAATTTTTCTTTCTGTCACCCTATGGAAACTGAGACGAATTGAATGAGAGATCGAACCGAGATTCTGGCTTGAGTGAAAATGTTTGATGGTTTTCCAAAATTATTTTTCAAAATTATTACTTTTCAAAGCGGGTTTCTGTGTTTTGGTTACCTCTTCTTACCGTCATTCCTTCTTTACAATATTTTACATTTTTTTTCCCTTGGTCTCGAAGTGGAGACAAATCGAATGACATCAAAATCAAAATTCCAGCTGTAGTGGAAGTTCAAAATCACAAGAATCTGTCAAAAAATGGCGTTCCCCAAAATAAGGAAGGCACTTCCATTGCGAGTAACAGTATCCATGGACCGGTTTCACTCGTATTATGCGCTCATCAGTATGGAATAATCGTTGACTGCAATGGCGACAAAAAAAATAATATTTGCCATAATTTTGCGAACTTCTATTGGAACGGACAATTTCAATCCTTCCACGTACTAGCCGGTATAAAATTCATACACGATTTAGCTCGAGCTATACAAAGTTGCAAAGGCCAAGTTCAAAATCACAAGGAAGAACATCCCTCAAAATAAAGAAGGCACTTCCATTGCAGAAAATAGTATTCATCTAAATTGTACACGAATTTTATACCGGCTATGTGAAAATACTGAAATTGTCAGTTCCCATAGAAGTTCGCAAAATTGCAGCAAATATATAGCTAGTTCTTTTGCTGCCATTATAGTTAATGGTAATTCTGCGCTGATGAGCGCATAAGAAGCATAAAACCGGTCCATGGATACTGTTATTGGAAACGGGAGTGTCTTCCTTATTTTGAGGGACGTCCCTTTCTAGTAAGTTCTTATGAATTTGAACTTGGCCTTTGCAGCTGCGTGTAGTCAGAGATAAATTGTATACGAATTTTATGCCGGCTAAGTGAAAGAACTAAAATCGTCAGTTCCCATAAAAGTTCGCAAAATCGCAGTAAATAGTAAGTTTTCTTGGTGACGTTGCAGTTATCGGTTATTCCATGTTGATGTGTGCATAATAATCTCGAAACTGGTCCATGGATACTGTTATCTTCAACGGGAGTATCTTCCTTATAGTGGAAGTGTTTAACAATTTTGATAAGTCACGCAATCATCCAATCGGTGAATCAGTCAGTTCGTGTATATTATTACGAAAGTATATCAATATCAGTATATTTATATATATATATATATATCAGTTAACAGGTATTACATATTATGTTAATCATAATTCCAATTAATTATAAATGATTTTTAATCACCGATAATTATCAAATACATATGTAAAAGAAATATATTGAATCTCTCAAAAAAAAAAATAAATAAATAAAAAAATTCGGCTACTCCGGAAGTCACAAACAATCCAAATTTATTAAAGGTTTACCGTGTGCAGCCTATAATAAATAATAATATGCCTCCTCACACGGCAAAAATAAATGAGAGTTGAATCACAGTTTTTATAACCAAAACAGGAAGGGGGAAGAAAAAAAAAATTCACGTAAACAACGAATAATGCCCTTAACAAAGGAATATCTTCAGAAATGTTCTGAATAAAATAAAATTAAGATTTTCAGCAGAGTCGAGAGTTGTTTTGGAACTCACACTGATAAAAAAAAACAAAAACAACATAAGTTGAATAATCAAATGGTTGGTATACAAAAAATTAACGAAATAAGAGCTTTTTATCCAGCTGCCCTCTAGTTGTAGTCCACATCTGGTATTATGTTTGGCATTATTACAGTCATTGTCAAACGTTAATATTGCCTGGGACTACCGCGTGGACCCGGCGCGCAGACTGATATCTTCTGCCAACCGTGAAGTCGGAGAGGGGAAGAGAGAAACAAGGGAGGTGGAAGAAAAAAAAAAGAGAAAAAAGCTGAGTCCAGAAAATTAATTTGGTTCCAAATACCGTGAGGGTAGCGATGCCGTCGAACATGAGTAGGTCGCGCATAATTCAAAACCCACCCCCCTTGCGATTGCTCCCATTTCCCGAATCGAAGCGTACAATTTTCGCGACGCAAGATCTTTTACATGTGGGAGAAAAAAAAAAGCAACAGCATGAAGAAAAAAGAAGTGAAGCAAAAGAAATATGGGCAAAACTTAGAGTCTGCTGAGAAAATTAACCGACACATTCGTCATAGTTTTACTGCTGGTTGTCCAACACCGAACCCTCAGGCCTAGTGAATCCGAAGTGTGTCATTACAGACTTACCCTCCCTCCCTAAGTCACTGAAGCTTTTCCTTCTTTAATTTTCTCGTCTTCTTCTTTTACGGTCTGAAATATGCAGTCTTATCCCCAATTAACAGAGTTCTTCCACTTCTGCGACAGGGCAGGTTCGTCTAGCTGGGAGACATTCGCCAACGAATCGTCTTCAGAAGTCACAAGATCCACTAATTTCGAGGGGTGGTTTTTCTTTGATGTTTAATGCATGGCGAATTAAGAGAAGATATCTAGCTCTCTCGGAACGGCATTTGTTGGTACCCCATTCTTAAACAGAACGCAGTGATTTTTACCAAAAACGGTAGGGAAAGTCTTGAGACATCATCTTAGTTTCTCATTCTGGGGGCAGTTTCGCGATTTCTGCCTTATTTTCGCATAGTGTTGTACTTCAAGATGTTGCATATGATATGCAAATAATTTTATTATGCGTCGTTAATTTATATAATAATTGTTTGACATGTTTTGAAATTCCAAAGCCTTCAGTAGGTCCTTGGTGATTTAGAAGGTTGAAATTGTACATACTTATACAGGGTTGATAAAACAAAACTAGCTCGGAAAAGTCTTCTAATGATCTCCTTGCTGTTTAGATTATGTTTTCACGAAATTCCGAAAAAACCTTTCCGGGCCAGTTTTACTTTGGCAACCCTGTATATATAAATACGGGGTATAAAACAAAACTGGCCCGGAAATTTTTCTTCTCATTCCGCTAGAAAATTGCATCCAAAAACTTCGCTTTAGAATGATATCAAGTCAAGCAAAACTAGTCGAATTAGTGATTCACAGTACTACGCCAGAAAATAAATAAATAAATAAGATATTAAACTACCCTTATATATTCTACAAGTTGCTCAGGATGATAGTTCTTCTCTGCAAGCTAAACTGCCGGACCGAAATTGCTCAAGTGATTACGACTGCAACGAGAGAGACAAACTCGCAAACGGTACTTATTAAGAAATATTTACGCACAGAGGGCCGTTTAATGCGGGCCATAACTGCTGATAGATTAATGATGCAACAACTTCAGGGTTTTTTCTGCTCAAAGATCCCGCTCTCCGTTACTCATGGCTCCTTCTTGATTTATTACTCTGGACTCGCTATGTATATAAATGCCGTTTTAAGGTAGAAATTGAGATTTTTCTTGGGGAGTCTATTACGTATGTACGTGTGGTAGGTATAGTCGTAGATCTACGGGAATAGTGGAGGGAGAAGACGATGTAAGACTGAAGAGGCGTTGGTTTGACGTTAAATGGAAATGTCTTTTCTACATCAGGTGCTAGAATCACGAAAAAATAAGGAAAAAAAAACAATCTGATATGTCCAACACTTGATATTCCCTGATCTATACAATCTATAATCAATATGATCTATACTTGACAAATCTATAGATATTGTAGGGAAACAGTAGTACAACTTACTATTTCACTACAATATCTACTGGAGAAATAATAAGTTGTATTACTTTTTCCCGCAATAATACAACTTACTGGGGAAATAATAAGTCGTATTACTCCCCCCCCCCCCCAATAATACAACTTACTGAGGAAATAAATAGTAATTTTTTTTCTCTCCAGTAAATAAAAATCCCCTCCTTCCCCATATAAGAAAGGATTTTATTCCTTCATGTGAGAAATATTTTTTATCTCACTGAAAATTTATAGGGTTTTTGCTGATACCGAATAAAATAAGCATACTAAATTTATGGAAATTCCTTAATGCTTTCGATCAATATAGCGCTCCCTTTGAAAAAGCAAAATGCATATTTCCTGTAGATGGTGAGAAAATAATTATAATGTCTTATAAAGGGTGTCATTCGCGTTTAAATTAAAAAAATATATATATACATGCATATAAAATTAAAAATTGCTTTAGAAATTTTAACATAATTATATTTACAATGCTTCTATAATTTTCGAGAATTTTTTCGATAAATGAAAGCCCCCCTCCCCCCGAATTCAATCGCTCTGAAAAACATAGGCGGGAAAAGTATAGGCATTTACTGACGAAAGTGCCAAATTTTATTGGACGATCTCACTTTGTTAAAGAGATATCAAGCCTGTAGATACATAAACATCATTGCAGAAATGGTTTTTTCGTATGTTTCTCAAAACATATAAATCCAGGAATCGGATTTCAGATAAGGAAAGTAATGATTAAAAATGAATTCGTATATCTATAAGAGGCTTGAAAGCAATACTGATGAAAGTCGTGAGGATAGACAGTGGCGTACCTAGAAATTTCGCATGAGAGTTCCAAATATATTGTCCATTAAACAGAAAATAAGTGACTTTACGCACAATGGATTATAAACTAGTTTACAAGGGGAAATGCAGCGTAAATCAAGATAAATAAATATACCATCGCTTTAGAAACCAACTGGATTTAAATTCAGCTAATACCCGAAACGTACGTATGCATATGTATCTTGGTTTGCGCTGTATTTTACGTTGTAAACCAGTTCATTATTTTGTGCTGTATATTTATCAAATATAAGTAATTTTTATTTAATAAATTATTTATTATGATTAATATCGAATAGTAGTTTGATTAATGAGTAATGAATAGTCAATGGCAGTCGTAGCAGAGAGATCCTAAGAAGCGTTCTTCAGTACATAATTCTATGCCGGGTTTACCAACTTCTACTTTCATTTCAAAATATTTTCTTGCTCTTCTAATGTGTTTCGTTGTAAACCAGTTCATTATTTTGTGCAGTATATTTATCAAATATCAATAACTTTTATTCAATAATTAATTATATATCATGATTAACATTTAATGTAATGAGTAATGAATAGTCAATGGCAGTCGTAGAGAGATCCTAAGAAGCGTTCTTAAGTACATAATTCTATGCGCGGTTTAACAACTTCAACTTCCATTTCAAAATATTTTCTTGCTTTTCTAAATGAATTCCACCGTATTCAAAATACACAATGAATATACAAATCTAACTAATTCATTATGTCCTACTATATAACTGGTGGACATACACATATCATGCTCAAGCGTGCCCCACTTTAGAGACAGATAACTGTTTTAAGAAGTCCCTAAATATGAAACAACGGAGAGAAAATACAAATTTGCGTCTAGATATTTTCATGCTTAACTTATTTTAACACATTTTATTTTGACTGGACAAAATGATCTTCAGGTACTGTATATTAAATTTTGTAATAATCTATCTGGTGGTTTTTGCTGTGTTACAAGCATTATTAGACTTACGAGAGGATAAACAAACGGATAAACCGATTACAATGTGTGTTTTTCGTATTTATAGGATACAGAACTTGCCTAAAACTTACGAAAATTAGAGTTTGGCATTATTTATATCGAAATTTAAAGGCCAAATTTTCGTTTAATTTAAAAACAGTCCTTTCTGGTATGTTAAAAATAAAATTCTGATGTGGGCTGCACATGACATTCCCTGCGGACTGATATTCAAGTTTTCTTTATTTCTTTAATAATTCATTAAATTGAGTTTAATTACACAAAATAACCCACATAATTATTTGAAATAACACTTAATTTGCACTTTTAATCCAATTGTCATTTTTATTTGATAACCGGGCGTATTTTCGAAGGCGGCGTAGCAAAAATGCGAAAAATCTAAAATTTCTCGAGAACAGCTAGCCCTAGAGTAATGGGATTGGTCCTATTCCTTTCATCTTCAAAAATTACGTCCAAAACAAGCATTTAATTTATACAATAGATTGTCAAAAACTACGTATAGAACAAGCATTTAATTTATATATTTGAGCATACATAGTTTTCTATTTTAGATTATTGCGATTTTTCCAGGCCATTTCGCAAATAAATGGCAGGTTATTTTTTTCCGAATCATACCAAAATCTAATCAGCACCAGGATAACACATAAGTGATTTATCTACCAAATTTTATGAAATTTGATCCATTAGTTTTTTTTTAATTAGAGTGGATACATATATTGCACAGACAGACACAGAGACGTCACGATAAAAATAGTTTTTCATAATTTAGAGGTCCCAAAACGTGTGGATCTGTCAAAAACTCGAGTTTCTATTTTCGGCATGATTCCAATACTTCCTCTTTACATTACCATGTTTTGAAGGGAAAGTAAAAAGGGATGCATTTGGACCCTTGTGGAAGAATGATCTGATTGGACAACCTCAAATTACCAAGATTCAAAAATTTCCTCAAAATTCCAAAATTTTCATCTTGGCAATGATTTTAATTAGTGTTTGTCCAGAGGACAAGGATGTTTACCGTAGAAAGCATTATTAAAATAATTACTGTTGAGATTTTGTTTGAATTGAAAGAATTGGAGTGTTTCGAACTTTTAAACTGAAAATCCTGAGGCGTTCATTACTGAGCTACATTTACTATTACTAGATCTTGACTTGAATGCTTCTTTCTAATGAGTGCAGGATATAAAGATAATTAATATTGTTCACACTGCCTCAACTTTGCAGGAACGCCAAATAGCAAAGTCTTTGTCCATGTCGCTAATTTGAAGGCCGAAAAATTGCAAAATTATTTTTATTGCAGCATTTCCACTCTATGTAATACGAAATACAGAACGTTACAACAAAAGTCGGAAGACCGTCGAAATTTAAAATTTTTTGAATTAAATTTTGATATTCACAGTCATGAATAGGTGAAAAGCTAACACTGACAAATGCAAATTAATTCAAATGAAGAGTCAATGGTTTTACCTTTCAATGGTTTTACTCAACTACATCAGTCCACTAAAAGTATTAATCATTGCAGTAAATAATTAGAAAGTTTCTTTTCGATATACCATCAGATGTATGCCCGCGTTTCAAAATAAATTATCAGGAATGTGAGCAGCCACCGACTTTCTCATACATTCATATTCAATATAATTTAGATAAAATAAAAATCAGTGCCAGAATTAAAATGAAAATGTTTTTATAAGACTCTATTTGTAAATTTTTGATTAAAAGTTTTATTTTATTTTATTTTCAACAAGTCCATCAGGCCAATAAATGTATTTTATTTTAATACCATTTTTGTTCAAAGACTATAGTACTATCATTGTTCCTGGCACATTGTTTTTACATAGAAAGTATGGTATAATTATGTAACATGTTTGTGCCCGTCCTGAAGTCTCAATATTTGCAGACATATAGTATCGACCACGGACAGAACCTAACTGAGTGGAATAATCAAGTACTCGACCCCCCCCCCCCTCCCCCGATGACGAAGAAAATGTTTTTTTTTTTCGAAAAAGCTTTTCAGGCTCCCCCCCCCCCCCCCCCCTCTCTCCTGTGACATAGTTCTTTACTCACTGAATAACATAGACCTTGGGGAAGAATCTGACGAACTTGAATTTTCGATTTAGCATCCAGTGAAGGGGGAAATGAAGAGGAGGACCTACAGCATTTTTCAAACTCTCTAGAAACCCATCGATGCCCTACAAGGCTAAAAATTTGCATACTTATAGCACTGATTGCGTGATAGAATCTAACTGACCCAATTTTCGATTAAAACGACTATTATGAACGTTAAGCGCCATACATTGTTAAATAATAAACTAATTTGAAAAAAAAAGTTGCAATTTTATTTTTTATGAGTGTCAATTTCCCTGTCTTTAACAGATTTATATATCAATAGCGTTATAAAACTCCGACATTTGGAATGCATAGTGTTCTAATCACAAGAAGGGAATTACAAGTTATTTTCATCCAGTTCTAATTTCTTTACTAGATGTATTCTACACATAAATTATCATGATGCTTGACACTACTGCGATATTTCTATAGACATATTTCCAAAAGTGTTTAAACTGCGTTCAGGAGGGCTATTTACAACGTAATTTTTTTTTAAATTCTTAATTCGAATGTTTCGGGGAAAATAACATTTTCTTTTACTATAGTTTGAAAAATTAAATATTTCAATTCATGCAATAGAGGAAGCCAGGATATCGGAAAGTGGAGATAAGAACAAGTGGTGATTACAGTGTTAAATTTCATACCTTATAGAGTATCTTATAGACCTTATAGAGTATTAATGTAATTTTTTTGCCATGGAAGGGGGGTACGACCTTCGATTCCCTTTATATACAGTAGTGGTCTCCGAAGTGGGGTACGCCAAGGAAATTTTATATTTTCTTTTTGTATTTGTAAAACAAGTTTTATATTTATATAATATAAGTTTATATTGTATGTAACTAAGTAGATACCGACCCACTCGAAGGTGTACAGAATTTATATTGTATGTAAGATAAGTTTTATGTTGACAGAAAAATTTTTAAGTTAATTAATCAAAGAATAACAAATATTAACATGTATTTCTAAAGTATACGATAATGAATATTATAATGTTACGATTATATGGATATTACTTTATTATAAGGCCCGTTTAGAATAAAAACATTCTTTCACTATTTTAATGCACAGCCTCCGAAATAGAATCAACGCTCTTTTAGGGGGGGGGGGGGGGGGGGGGAAAGACAAAAAAAAAAAAAAAAAAAAATACCGCATATGTCTTTATCACAGGGGTACTCGAGTAATGTCTTAGTATGCGGCCAAAAAAAGTTTGGAAACCACTGGTCTACATCACTGTTTCATACAAAGCCTACTGCACCACGTATTTCACATGTGAAATACTATGTTTTAGCTTATACTGCCTTTAGAATTTCAAATAACTTCGCGACCTGCCGCGACAGCAAACCGCACTCAAAAACAGTGCTTTAGATGAAATAAAGAAACTTTTTTTGCAGGGAAAAAAAAAATAAGAATTCTTCTAATTACCTAGTTTAATGCTCTCTTCCATCATTCTCTGACCTTGAATGAAAGAAAGAAAACATACATTACACTATGTCAACGTATGTTTATTTGCATACATTTTTATAATTAACAATTATGTAACTTTATCTTATACAATATTTAGACTCACTGACTGAAATAAATGAAATATTTATTTTCAGCATGTAATATCTTATAAAACAGACTGCACTTGAAAGTATTTTATTTCATTTTCTTCAGGGATAGCATAATGATCTGCATGGACTCGGGAGGGCCGCACTAGCTTAGGCAACTCCCACAGGTCGGGTCGGACGAGACTTTTTTAGACAGTTTCGAGCCGGGTCGGGCATACTCCAGGTTTAAAAATTTTATAAATGAAATTTAAAAGAGTATAAGCAAATATTCTGTTGATTTCAGTTATTTAAAAACAAATAAATAAAAAAATTAAAAACTCTTATTTCTTGAGCAGAAGTCCACGTTTTGATCAAATTTGGATAAATGTATTTTCTGGTCGGGCTCATGTTTCATTTTTGAAAACATTTTTGAGCACGGACCTAAAACAGGATTCTGAAATTTTAGGTGGTTACGAACCTTTACCAATAAGGGTCGTGAATCCCTACTAATAGGGAGAGTCCACACACGAATCTCTACTAATACGGATAGCCTAAGCTATACACTTCTACTAACAAGGATTATCTTTGTACGAACCTCTATTAATAGGGATAGTCTACATACGGACCTCTACTAATAGGGATAGCTTACGTATGAGCCTCTACTATTAGGGATATTGAGTCGAAAACCGTTCAGATTTCTCAGTGTTTAACTTCGTAAGTAAAATTTGATTACTGAAAATTTTCTAACGTTATATCCGCATTCAGTTAAACATATATTGTTGTAAAACAGATCGTAAAACTTACACTTTATCGGAAAAGCCTCCTTGTAAGAAAAACATTTTTTGCGGGGTAAGACACATTCATATTTTTTCATTTTTCTAATAGTAAAATGTATGGAAGAAATATTTAAATATTTATGATCGGCATAATGTAAATGTAGGAATTGTGTTATTTAGAAAAAATATTTTTACAGTAGAAAACGAAAGGGCATACATGTATCTTACTTCATTATTTACATGAATGTAAATGCGTATGACCTACACTTCCACTGGATATAACGGCATCCATGTACAAGTTTCTCCTATAGACATCCGCAAAATTGTGGCATATAGCAAGCTTCTTGCTGTAATTACAGATGTCGGCTATTCCATGATGACGAGCGCAAAATAATGACAAAACCGGAATGGATGCTGCTATCTTCAAGGGAAGCAAGTGCATTCCAAATCTTTGCGAACGCTTCCTGTAAGTGGGTTCTATGATTATATTCTATGATCTATTTTAAACGATATATATTTTTTGAGGGGAAATAACAGATATATCTAGCATGAATCTTTAGATGGTCATATCTCTTAGAAAGTTACTGATTGTGACGTCACCTACAAGGTTTCGAACTTCATAACAAATTTTGTCAGGTGTGGGCACAACTAGGTAATGGACGAACTAAGAAACAAAGGGGAATATTTCCACGAACTTTACATTCAGAAAAATTAAGGGAAACAGTAGGCTAAATAAGATCCTTTAAAACAATTAATGATTAGAACAAATGTTATTCTATATAGATTTTAGATTTTGATCAGATTTAAAACATAATAAATGAAAGTTGTATAAAATTTCAATACTGACAACAGATAATATTGCAATAAAATCTGTTCAAACAAAATAATGATTCTATTACGTATACAAGACAAGATAATTTACGATAATTCGTTTTGACACGAGTGATCGAAACAATATGAAATATTAATATAAGATAACATGGAATAAATATACTCTTAATCAAGATATCTCCGTTGTGAAACCAGAAATCGTATAAATATAAAATATTAAGCGCTTCTAAAAATACATAGTTTTCCGCGCGCATTTTCGAAACTATAAATATTTAAGAATTTCGTGATGCCAAAAATGATTTAGAAGCCGGGCAATGCTTATTGTTCTCTTTACATTCTCGAGAAATGTTGAGAGATAAAAAATAAAATTTCTCACGAAGCAAATTTTAGAATCAATCAAAACATTCCAAAAATATGTTCCATCACCCGCACCCATCAGGTTTGGGAGTTCCCCATATCATTTATTACAGAAGCGCCAAATCACGCGACTGCGTTGCCAGCCGGGAAACAATAATTGCACAATAAATACATTTCCGACATGGTCGATGACAGACTGTCTGTGTGTAAAGAGGCCCTTTACATCTCATTATCATATCCGCTATATCGACCAATGGGAGCATATGGAAACTGGAAGGACTTAGCAGTGCGCGACACTCTCTACGGTCTCCCGCCCCCGCAGATTGAGGACAGACAGCTGCCCATTGGGTCGATTGTGCAATTACGTGACGTAGTCACATAGTTTTTATGATTATGAATGGGGCAGGTCGTTCATGCTTTGTTGACTGTCGTTTTAGATGCTGAAAACTGTGAATGAAAAGGGAAATAATAAGAAATGGGTCGAGGAAAATTAGATTAGGATGTGAAGTGCGGTGAACAGTGAGATTCTTTCGGGTCGATATACTTTGGGAGTAATCAGGACATCAAAACGGATAATGTATCATTTTGTGTCATTCAGTGCTGGTAATGCGACTGGGGAATTTTATTCAAAAGTATAAAAATCAAATCCGAATAACATAAATAAAGAATGTTGCACCCGAATGTATGTGTATTCATCCGTGGACTTCGATAACTGATGATGAGCTGGCTTCGAAGAAGATGTCATGAAACGTCACGACTGTCGTCGTGTTCCTTAATACTTATTGGATATTATTGGAAGATGCTGTGCGATAATTTGAGAATATTTCTGACAGCAATTTGCGAGTTTTCATCTATGCCTAACTTCAATATCCTTCACATGTGCAGAATAAACATCGATTTGACATTCAAGGGAGTGCAAAATGAGAAATTTTGAATTTTGCAAGGAGGTTATTTGCATTCCAAGGGACTTAACAACCACATGTTGCCTATAGTAGGTTATTTGTATGTATTATAGATGTTTCTTGGGTAAAACCATAAACCCAGGGGCCGCGCTCACCCTTGTTTACGTCCTTATGGCATTCCTGGATAGATTTACTCAATGACTATCAATCTGCTGCGTTTAGCTTGATGTTTAGATACAAAATTTCACGGATATATATATATATATATATATATAATATATTTATTCTAACACAATATTAAGACAGGATATTTATGTCTGCTTTAACACCGTTTTTGATCAGTGTGCTTACATATTTCTTCACTCCAATTTGTCCCAATAGCAGAAATTACTATACTATTGCTTTAGATGCTTTGTTGTCTTTGGAGTGAAATTCCTAATAGCCATGACGCAGCTGTTGTGATAAAATATTATCATGTAGAGTTAGCATACCTATATAACTTAACCACGAATTGGGTGACATACTGGGCTTTAAAATAATTGTGACGACAATGATACTACCATGCATTAAATACGCATGCATATGAATTTGACAACGAATTTTGTAATAAAATTGATCATAAAGATGCCGTTACGGTAATGATACTATCATGTACTAATAAGCATGCATATGAACTTGGCGACGAATTTAATAACAAACTACGCCATCAAATAACTGGTACTTTAATGATATTATTACATATTTGGCGTAATGTATGCATATGAACTTGGAGAGGAATTTAGGGACAAACTATTAGAACTATCACTAACTTAGTAATTATGGGTAAGTTCCGAAAATTACAAAAAACTGATAAAGACGTAATCAATTTTTTGTAAGCGTATGGTAACTCATAAAAAAGTTGTTGAATAGGAAGAGAGTTGAGTGGTAGTTTCAGCTATTAAGAGAAGCTTATAACTTAAAATGCGACTTAAAATGGATCACTGTTGCATATTTAACGTTTATTTAATTACTTTACGGCATAATTAATGATTAATTTTGTTCTTGTAAACACACACTCGTTTTATTATTTCACAAAGTACAAGCATCTTCACCTAAACCCCAAGGATTTGATGTAGCATGCTAATACATCACGTTATTAAATTTAAATCTTGATTCACATAAATCTTTTTCAATCAAGAAGAGCACAGCATTTAAAAATTCATCATTAAATCCGTTAAACGAGATATTAAAGTGGCATCTTCCTTTAGAAATTAAATCAATATCGAACACATAGAATCGTGCAGGAGTAATCTGCATATTTGGTAATCAGTCTCCGCATAATCTGGAGTATACCATGCTCGCGCTTACACATCACTGTGCAGCACTTCCCAAACGACAACTTGTCAAAACCTCCGCAGAAATTAGTTTTCTTGAAGCAGTCAAATTGGCAAGAAGTCTGGTCATGGACGTGAAGAAACATTAACCTTTTATACACAGTATGTATCGTCGGGCATTCCTAGCCACTTTCTTATCTTGTATGCTGACAAAAGTATTCTGCAAGGAAACTCGGCCTTACCTATCACGTTTCTACCTTTATGGTAATGGTGACCTAATGAGGCCTTTATGGGCGACGTGAGTAATACGGTAGCCGACAAAAAAGCAACAAAACCTCGTCATTACTTAGAGGAGGGCGGACCCGGGCTGGGATCTCTTCTCGCCCACAGGTTTTTTTTTGCGATATTTATTTATATTCATACTATTCACGTACACATGGGCGTCGGTCGTGAGTTATTACGATATGTTTTATAGCGGCATAAATAGATGGCTTTTTCATTACTAGGACGCGCACATCGATTAATCTGAGCCAATAATCGACGGTTTCTAGAAGATAAAAGTGGTTTATGTGACAAGGATCAGCAAATATTTTAATTACTGCCTTTTGCGCCGCTTATTCGAAGCAATTAGATGAATCCGAATGTAAGTAAGGTCAAATTCGCTCTTGGATATAGCGCTGTGGCATGTTTGGAAGTAATTAGTTGCTATTAAGATATGATTTAAGAAAATCGTTCCTAATTGTTCCGAATAATTTTCAAAAGAGTATTTTCTTTAACCGAACTAAGAAAATTTGATGTAGGCAGCATATGACTTTCCTTATATAATGAAATGAATTTACTACTTTTACAGCAAGAAAAAAAAAAAAAAAAAAGATTATTTTTATAGTACATATTTATATTCTTTCCAAGATATTGAATTTTCGTCAATGAGTCGTTATTTTCATTGATTTAGCGTCATTTTTATCCATTTGGCGAGTTTTTCGTTAATTTAGAAACATTTAAAAAAGTCGCCAAGTTGGCGACATTCCACCATATTCGTCGTCAAAATCTCGCCAAGCGTTATGGACAAAGAAATAAGTTATTTGTACAGCAGATAAATGACTATTGGCGTTCAAATACAAAAGTATTACTCAAAGTATCTTTTTTTATGAATGGAACGAGCTAGATCCACGAGATTGATTTCACCAAATTTATCGCATGGTATTACAAATGAAAAATGAACATGTTTCTCAATAGTAAATATTCTTCTTTTATTTTCTATGACTTTTTGATAATTTTTTTGAAAAATGTGCAATATCTCGAGAACGGTTCATGTTAGCGTTCTAAAATTTATGTCAATCATTTTCCAATGAAGAAATGTCTATTTGCTTAACTTTATTAGCGGTTTTGATTTTTTGACGATTTTTTTTTAAATTTCACTCGACAATTTAGGGGGGTTCTGAACATTTGTTTGCGTATAAAAACAATAGGCTTCCAGTGTTTACGGATTGTGATTTTTATACCAAATTTCGTTCGAATCGGTCCGTTCGTTCGTCAGTTATCGTTTCCACAGACTCACACGCACACACACTTTCACACACACACACATACACACATACTTTCACACACACACACAGACATCACTTCAAAAATGTTTGATTCGTGATCAGGGATGCTTGAAACGTGCTCTCCCGTCGAAAACTCGAATTCGAATTTTCGACCCCGTCACAATACTCTCCTTATACATTATGTATATAAGGAAGGTAAAAATATTGAGAGACTGAAAATCCAAATTTCCAAGCCATTGAATTAAAAAAAATTATTCGGGTATAAAATGTAATATTTTGCCAACTACCAGTGGTTACTGTATATACAAGATATATTAAATATATTAAGAACTTTCTTAATACTGACAAAATAACACTTGTTATATTATAAGTAATTTGTGTAAGCGATATAAAAGATAATTTTATGCACTTTGTGTTATGGAATTTATTGTTTGAAGCCAAGTTTTACTAATGATATCATATATGACCACGAATCTGCTTTGGGAAAATGATACATTTATCCATTAAGTTACTGAGAAGGTATTCTTATGTTCTAAATATATTGGAAATGCACCTAACAAACCCTGAAAAGTGAATATTTGAAACTTTAGGAATTGACGAAATTATTTGTCTTCAGTTTAAATATTTTCTTTTTTGTTTTATCAATTTTCATTAATTTTAATTATTCATGTTTTGTAAAAAGTATATATTCTGCTTTAACATGCCATATGGCTTGGCCAGTGTTCGACATCTGCTTTGATAGCATTTTAATAATGCTGCTGCATTCATCGCATCCATTTAATTTTCGGTTCCATTTATTTCATATCAGCAGTGTTACGGTGATTTTAATTTTGTATTTATGGTGCGTTCGATACAATTAATGAATGTTGCAAATTGTCCAATTAAGTACATTAAGTCACGTGATATGAACATGTTAAGACTTGTTTTAAATAAAATTCTAACAAAATATAAAAGAGAACTTACCGAGAATCTTGTTGACAGCAGTTTGGGAAGAAATCAGTTGCCTTGCAAAATCGTAAGGCCGCAGACCATAAGGTGAGAAGTCATGCATCATGCGAGGTTGAGGTAGCGTATCACTAAGTCTTGTGTTTAGATACAGAGGACTCAAGTTGCCTGAAAAATTAAACAAAATTAAGCACTTTTGCAAGCATTATATCGCTGAATGTAGACCAGATATTGCATAATTTCCTACATTATTTAAATGTCCACCGTTTGCAACAATGCACATTTGAATTCGAGAAAATACATGTCCGCGGGGGGTGGGGGGGAGAGGTGGGAGGGTATTTTGACAAGTATTTCAGATGTCGTCGTGCCACAATCCCTGAGGATACAAATATTTGACGTGTATTTATTGTTTTGGATGTATGCGTTTCGAGTGTTCCTGATGTTGATTTCTACCAATTAGTCAATATCCTCTATACAGCTTTGTAACTTACATGTTTTCTTCTATTTTGCTTTATTGCCGAGTTCGTACTTTTAAACTATTTAAATCACCGCTAGGGGCACTGCGATCACTTTTATTTGATAGCGCATGGTCTAGGTAAAGTAATGATTACGACGCAATTAGGCAGAAAAAAAGTGCTAATAGAAAATAAATATTTTTGGTTGCACTGTTTTGATCATTATCTAGTTTATAGGTCATGCTTGACCGACTGAAATTTAATTTATAAGAAATATTAAATGATGAAAAATTAAAAAAAAAAACCCTAAAAGAAACGGTTCAAATTAATTGAATGAATGAACTGGTACAGAGATGTGGAGAGACAAACATTTTGAAACTTTTAAAAAAAATTTCACATTTAAGTATTTTTGATAGTGTACAATTTATTCGTTGTTAAAAACTGTAATTAAAATGCACAGAAAGTACAACGTTTGAAAAACGTAATAATCGTGTCATTATCTTGTTGTGCAGAATTTATAATGAGCAGTATAACGATGTTTACTACTACTATCAATTATTGGATATAATAATGTTGTCACGAAATTAATTTGTTGTGTTGAAATGTAAAGTGGACTATCTCGTTGTGTGAAATATATAGTGAGCAGTATGAAGATGTTTAACACTGCTTTCAGTGATTCAATATGATAATTTTGCCACAAAATTAATTTGTTGTATAAAATGTATAGTGAGCCGTATGAAGATATTTCACACTGGTGTCTGTCATTCAATATGATAATATTGTCACGAAACTGTCTTGTGTAAAATATATAGTGAGCAGTATGAAGATGTTCAACACTGCTCTCACTGATTCGGTATGATTGTGTTATCATTAAACCATCTTGTGTGAATTTATAGTGATTTGTTGAAAACGTTTAATATTGCTCTCATTGAAATATTTAATATTGCTCTCATTCGTTCTAGTTATTTAATACTAGAATGAATTACCTGAATGAATGCTCGAGTTGTAAAATAGCGCCTGCACTTAAATAAAACATTTACAGACAACACTACTGAATTTTTAAATCGTATCTTCAAATCCTAAACGATCGCCAAATTTCCAGGCCCACTATTCGTAAAGGGAAAAATAAATAAATAAAATTATAATGATAATAATAAATGAAAATAAAAGATTCAAAACGGAATCCGTTCTCTAGTAGAGAATCTCCATTATGAGAAAATGAAATTATTAAAAATGAAAAAGAAAATTTGTTAGAATGCGAAGATATACAAGCTTTTTGCCAAACTATAGAATTGCGCTAATCTTAGATGTTTAACACTGCTTGCTCTCAGTTATGCAATATAATAACGCTGTCACAAAATTATCTTCTGTGGAATGTGTAATGAGCAATATGACGATGTTTAATACTATGCTCTCAGTTTTCCAATATAAAAAATACCATCTAAATATTTTAATGTATTAATGTAGGACAAAGAAGAGTGTACTACTGACAATTTTAATAAATTACAGTTCATTAAATTGCATGTTCGTTAAAATCGCAAAGATATATATATATATATATATATATATATATATATATATATATATATATATATATATAAGTCTCGCTATGCAAATAGATGTTAGCTGACGTCACTGGGAATTGGTGAGTGGTAGCGAGCAAAGAGCAGAGCTTCCTAGTTTATGAAAATATTCCGAAATTATAATCAAAAGCAATATTTGAAATAAACACTTTGAAAGACTCATAAATTCATTATATTTTTATAATGATAGTTTAAAATATTTTAAAAGATACTTTTAATTTATCAGCATTTTAAATTTTCGCAATATAACTAGTTGAATGAAGAAAAATGTAAATATAATGTTTATTCAGGTTGGAATTTAAAGTTTTCGATTTTTTAAAAACATATCTTATTACTTAAAAGAAAGATTAAAATTAACTCAAATATTCATTTTTTTAGTTTAATTGTCCTTAATTCACTAGTTTGGTTAATACAAATTAAGTTAGTCTGAATTTTTGAAAATTTTAATTATTTTTTTACGTATGGAATAATTGAATTATTATAAAATAATTCAATAAGAAAAACGTGCATTTCTTAAAATCATACAGAAATTATGAATGTGTGCTTGCGAAAAATGCATTTGTTTGCCAAGTGTATTTAACTAAAAAAATGTTTTTTATTTATTATGATTTTTTATATATGTTGCTTTATATTTCTTTGTTATTATAATGCAATTTTTCCATATATTTTGCAAGAAGCTTGATGAGTAAAACTGAATGAGCTTTATAATCACATTATTAATACAGCTTTAGGAAGATATTCTTTTTCCAATCGCTTGTTTCACGTCCCCGATCTTAACGCAGATTTTTAGGATTTTCTCCCGATGTCTTTTGCCAAGTGCAGAAGTTTAAAAGAGGAAAATTTATGCTCTTTAAAAAAAAAAAAAAATCAGGGAATTAGGAGTATTTTTAATATTCATCAAAAAGTAATGCATTCATTTTACAAAATATTATAAATACTTCTAATTATTTTATTGATTTTTAAAAAAAGAAAAAATCTTCCAAATCTCGGCATCTATTGTCGGCAAAAAACATCGGGAAAAATTTTAAAAATTAAACGAACTACAGGGTACAGGAAATATATTTTCCATGGGTTAAACATGAGAAATGAAACAAGCGGTAAGAGGGAAAACATCCTCTCAAAGAACTGCAGTCAAACTTAAGCGTTTTAAAAATTTTACAAAATATAAATTATCTAAAAGAGAGGTGATTTACTTTAATTTACAAGTCCGGTGTAAATTTTTTTACAGAGAAAAAAAAAAGAAATAAGTGAGAGTTGGTTGAACTGCGGTCCTTTTACTTGACCTGCAATTACGGTGTCTGCCACTAATCGTTCAAAAGCAATTAATATCAGTGCAGAGGTCAAACATTTATCATAAAACAGTAAATCTTGAACGCAGTTCGACAAGATAAAGAGCAGTAGCTGCATTCCGCGCAATATATTTGAGATGAAAAAAAGCTCGGGGTAAGAGGTAAGACGCTTTGTCTAATTAATCATAAGTTACTAATATCATACAGAATAACCCCACTTTTCTACATGCATTCGACAAATATATCCAAAATTGCAACTGTAAAAGAAAAAGTGGAATGATAAGATCATTATCGACTACGGTGATCATAAAAAAAAGAGGGGCCAGGGCAACATTTCTGCAGACAAAATCTCCTCAGACGTTTCTGCTCCAACTGTTGACATTAATAAAAAGGATTATCTGCTCATCGAAGCGTCGCATAGTTCCTTTTTAATTGGTTACCCTGAGGGTATGGAGATGCTACCTTGTCATTAGGCCTGTTTACACGGACACTGTCACTACTGAGGCTCAGTACACGCAATGCAGTCTAGCCTAATGGATCCTAGAGGGGGCCTTCGAACACGCTATGGGCCAGGGACAAGTGCATTCTTGAGTCCAAGGCATTAATTAGAAGTATTTGCCCCCTCTTCATTTTTATCTCCCTCCCTTGAAAAAGGGATTTCCATGTTATCCCTGTGCAAGCAAGGACCGCGTAATTAATGTCTACCGATCGGCTTTGCTTTTAGAAGTAATCGTTGGTCACTACCCTCCAACCTCTCGTTGCGTTTAATTCTTTTATTTATACTTAATTGCATCGCTGTGCATCTTTAGCTGTCATCCCAGGAGGAAAGAAGGAGCTTAAATAAAAATACGAAAACGAAGTCCGGAATACATTATATAAGTAACGTGCTCCCACAGAACTCAACTTCTTAAGATTCACATCAACGTGATATATATATATTTTATTATTTTTAAACGTGATCTAAAATGCCCAAATCGTAAATCTCTCTCCTTAAAAGCTTTTTCTGAAAAAAAAAAAAAAAGAAAAGAAAAGAAAACGCGCCCTTGAAGCAGAACCGAAAACCGTGTTTCCCGAAACCGTGAAGGAACATCATTTAGGCATTTATTTCTGGGAAATAGAGATGTAGTTGCAGATTAATAAACCGGCGTGTTTCAGGAGCCATACATTGTCATGTTACGCTTTCTTGATGCTCCATTGATGATTTACTGAAGCGGCGATAGCTGTAACTCCGCTTATTAAGGCGTGCTTAACAATGGATGGTAACTGAGGGTATATTCTTTTGACGACCGCACTTTGAAATATGACGATGTATGTAAAAAAAAAAAAAAAAAAAAAAAAAAAAGAACACAGATCAAAATTAGAACACTGAAAGGTAGTTGAAGATGAACGACATATTAATTATGATATTATTTAAATCAATGAGATAGATGGAGAAAATGGTCATACAGAAAAGAAATCCGCTAGTGCTATACATCCATTACGGATAAGATAAATATTTTAACCGCAGAATTTCGTCAATCCGTCCCCTCAAATGCGACTGAAATTCGTGCAAAATGTAGAGTTGAGGGGCTCCTATTGGGAATGTTCTGCTAAAGTAAAAATATAGAATTCTATAGCACAGCCCCCTCAAATGCTGCGGAAAATCGAGGAGTACACAGGGGGAGGGGGGGGGGTTTCTTCTAAAAGAAACAAAGTAGAAAATAATGACATTTTTATCAATAAATTTATTTTAATAGACGAATTTTTTTAAATTTTCTTTCGATGTTTCACGATCATTTTTAGAATTTCAAATTGAGACACACACACGCACGCACGCACACACACACACAACAAAAAAAGTCAGGGGAGGGGATGCTTTCCGAGGGATCGACGGAATTTTAATGATAGCAACAAGCAATTGCTAGTTGAAAAACAAACAACCGCTTTAGTCGGGATTTGCGTTTTTAACACTTTACAACATAGTTGAAAGTGTTTATGACTTTGTTCATTCTGTCTGTCTGTCCGTTAGCACGATAACTGCCGTAAAAATGGCTTTATCACAATGAAATGTTAGTTTGTTTTTCAGACGGTCTGTGGGACCTATGGGAACATAAATGAATAACATCACCCAATTAGTTTTGTATTGAACCCGGGTTGAAAAAATGAAATACATTGAACCCTATAGGACCTAATTTTTCAAACATTTTTTAAGCAAATTTAAAATTCACAAATTGCTTCGAAAGTTTTAAAAAATATTCAAATTATCCCATAAAATATATAAAAAAAAATTCAGTAAAATATGTTAGGTAGTTTTTTAAATAAAAATTATTTAATATAGGGAGAAAAACAAATTCAATTAAATTCTGACTCTCGTTATATCCCCCAGAAAGAAAAAAGAGATATATTATATAATAAATATCTCTCCAAGAGTTTAATTATTTTATATATGAGAAAGGTTTCACATTTTAAAATAAATACGGTAGATAACAATTTTTCAAATTTTTAAATAAAATAAATTATTATAGTATTGTAATGAATGAAACGATTGGGAAAATGTTTATGAATGAAATGCTGCTTTTATATAGAGGCGATTTATATTTAGATGACGTCATTTGAATAAAGTTCATTTGTTTTCGATGAAGTTTCCAAATATAATAAATTATTGTAGTGTTATGATAATTTTAAAAATATTACCGAGGAATGTATCGCATTTGAGATGTTTAAACCAGGCAATTTATATTTCAATGCCGTCATTTGAATGAAGTTCATTTTCTTCGATATGTAGTATTGCATGATTAATGTAGTATTGTGATAATTTTAAAAATATTACCGAGGAATGTAGCGCATTTTAGAGATGTTTGTATAAAATCGCATTGAAGTTGGAAAGTGTTTCATAATCAATATTTTATGCATGATTGATCTTTCTTGTAATTAATTGTCTTTAAGTATTTCTTGTATAACTTTAACTCAATTTATGACTGAAAATTTTTTTTATTAAGCGTTTAACAGTGTTCACATACAAGGGCTCGCTTTTCTGAATAATATTTAAGAAAACACAAATTTATACTAAATGAATAAAAAGCTACATATTATGCACATAACAATGTTTAATTCTGTCAGACATATTTCTTAATTTCCACGATTCTTATAAACATTTATTAAAATCTGCCTTATTCTTTACCCTTACTTTCGAGAAACGTTTTAATAAAAATAAATTCAAATATAAATACAACAAAATATGATTTCGATTTGAGAAAACTCAAATGGCACCTCTAAACACTTGATATAAAAACTTTTGCGTGATAAGAAGCTAAACGCCGTCTGCATTAATTAGGATTTCCCTGTGATTTAGTACAGCAGACACAATAGAACTACTCAGACACAGATAAGTGTTCATCGAATTTTCGAACTAAAAGCTGTAATACGAGCAATGAATTATTTATTCTGTATTTAAAAACATTCCAACAAGTTGATGTAGTTTTTCTTTTTTTTTTTTTTTAATACAAGGAAGATGTGTTGGTATTGTTCCTTCAAAATGCATGTAATTTATTCCCTTGTTTTGTCGACGTATTACTAGAGAAATAGTTATTTTTTTTTTTAACAATACATAGTATATAGAAAAAGAGAGTATCAAGATGGGGTCAAAAATCTGACTGTCAGATTTACGTGGATTGATTATTTATATATACTCTATATATATATATATAACAAAAAAGTCGGCGCACCAAGAAGGAGTTGTCCGATTGCAATGAAATTTCGTATGCAAAGACATTTTGAGCGAACATGCAAATGAATAAAATTTGGTGTCCAATGAATAAATATTGGAAGCTCCAGCGCATCGGAACTGCGCATTTAGCAGGTGTGTATCTGGGCAGGTGTATATCTGCAGGTGGGTATGGTCTGGGCTGGGGTGCCATCTCCTTTGATAGCCGGACCCCTTTAGTAGTCATTTCTGGCACACTGACAGCACAGCGGTACGCAGACAACATTCTACGACCGGTTGTGTTACCGTTCCTTTTGCGGCACCCCAGACTTACTTTTCAACAAGATAATGCCCGGCTGCACACGGCACGTGTTGCTATGAATTTTCTTCAAGCTTGCCTAGCACTTCCTTGGCCAGCTAGGTCTCCTGATCTCTCTCTCACAGAGCACATTTGGGACGTTATAGGAAGGCGATTGCAACCATCCCGGAATGACGATTTATCCCGACAGTTGGAGACAATTTGGCCAGACTTTCTGCAGGGTACCATCCGTGAACTTTATCAATCTGTGCCACGCCCGGTGACATCTTGCATCCAGGCCAGAGGTGGACAAACGCCTTATTCACTTTCTCCCTTTGTATACGGTCGAACTCTAAATCATTAAATTGTTCTGAAATTTTAATCGTTTCTTTTTCTATGTATGTTCTTCACATCTGCCAATTTTTATCACAACTTCTTCCTGGTGCGTCGATTTTTTCGTTATGGAGTGTATTTTGATTTCCCCACGAACCATACTGGGTATGTTCGTGGTACGATATATGTTGCGCAGATAATGTTTAAAATTAAGTTTGACCTGAAAATTCAAGTAGTGAATGTGAAAGACTTATTGATTTTCGACGACATTGGCCGAATCGGAAAAGCTTCTCAAATTTTATGATAACTATAATTTTTCTAATTTATTTTCTAATTGCCCTTTTACAAAAATTAAAAATATTTCAACATATAACAAATAATAATAGTTGAATAACCATTTAATTTGTAATTTGCTATTTAAAAGCAAATGAGCTTTCGTCATTAAAATAAGACCAATGTTGTACACATATTCTATTAAATACTAGCATATACCTTTTTCTATGGATATTGCATGTTTTTTCTAAATCTAAAATAGTAAAAATTATATATATATATATATATATATATATATATATATATATGGGGTGTATATAAACTGATGATCAAAACTGTAAGGGGTTATAGAACTCACCGAAACAAACAACTTTCACAATACAATGTGGAGTCGGAAAGCAACCGGCGAGAGGGTGTTTTCTCTAGGAGTGGATGAAACGTCGCGTCAAAATGGAGTGAAGTGAAGACGAATACAGTGCAAACGAATAATGGAAATTTATTGACAAAATGTTTAGAACAAATGCTCAAATGAACGACCACCAACTGTGAGACAGACGTCACAGCGGCGACAGAGTGAATCGCGTATACACTTTTGAAGATTCCCAGCATTTCACGAATGTCTGCAGCTGCGACGCTAATTCGGGCGACAAGGTCCTCTGGTGACTCGATGGGTGTCTCGTAAATGGCGCTTTTTAGCTGTCCGCAGAGGAAAAAATCCAGGCAGGACAGATCGGGAGATCTGGGAGGCCACGCGACGGAATCACCACGGCCAAGTCAATCCATCTGTTCGGAAAGGCTACGTCCAGGTAGTTCCGCACAATCCTGGTGTAATGTGTTGGCGCTCCGTCGTGCTGAAACCACATAATCTCTCGATGATTTGTTGGTACAACACGTAGTAAATCTGGCAGCACCTGCTGGAGGAAGATGAGGTACTTCTGTCCGTCTAGGCCGTCTGGTAACAGATGCGGGCCAATTAATTGGTCGTGGATAATCCTTGCCCACACATTCACGGAAAACCTTTGCTGGTGGCATCTGGAAAGTGTAGCATGCGGATTTACTGTGTTCTCCATTTTGACGGGACGTTTCATTCACTCCAGAGGAAGCGCCCTCTTGCGGCTAGCCGGTTGCTTTCCGACACCACATTGTGTCGTGAAAGTTATTTGTTTTGGTGAGTTCTGTAACCCCTTACAGTTCTGACCATCAGTTTATATACATCCTGTGTGTGTATATATATATATATATATATATATATAAGAAAAAAAGGTTTGAAGATCCAATGAAAGAAAAGTGAGAAGCTGTAACACGAAATTTCAACTATCTAACCAGCTTACGAAATAAAAGTATAAATCAACAAATCTTCAAGCAAATGGAAAAAAATAAAAAAAACAAATAAATAAAATAAATATAATAATATAAAATATAATATAAAATAAATATAATAATAAATATAATAAATATATATATATATTCATTTTTATTAAATGAGTTGATATAAGTACTTTTACTTCAAACCTTTTGATACCATATCTTTGTATTTACGCTAAAAATGTATTTCGCAGCATGATATCTCTTATCATAGATGAATCTGGCATTTTTAGTTTGAGGGCGCTGTAGCTCCTTTTGGTAATGCTAAAGCTCCTTTCGGGACTGCTAAAGCCCTTTTAACTCTAATTCTTTCAGTTGCAATGTATAATACCAATATACATTTGAAAATTTACTGGGAGTGCTACTGAAACTTTTGGGGGTTCTTTAGCACCTCTAAGCGTTACAATAGCACCCAAATACTTCCTATCTCCGTCTATGTTTCGAATATAATTGATCTTTTTAAACAAACTAAGCTATCAATAGAATTAAAATGAAGAAAATATATGAGAGTAAAATTATGAAAGACAGTAACCACAGATGGGGACAAATATTTAGTAATCAAAGTCCAAATAGTGTTATACTGCCGATGGCGCCGAGTCAGAGATAACCAACCATATTGCCAGAAGTTCGCGTCATAAAAATGATCAAATATATCCCGTTTAAAGCACCTCTGAATAAAAATTAATAATTTTTTAAAGATGTCTATTTGCCTGTCTGGGTACGAAATCTCTCAAACAAGTTGAGTGATCCATCAAGATTATAAGATCATCAATGATTTCAAGATCATAAGATCATCAAAGATTTCAAGATCATAAGATCATCAAAGATTTCAAGATCATAAGATCCTCAAAGATTTCAAGATCATCAAAGATTTCAAGATCATAAGATCATCAAAGATTTCTAGTTCATAAGATCACCCAAGATCATAATAACATTATTGTGCTTTATCCTCTTGTATATCAGTAGTAAAATAGTTAGAACCGAGAGCTATACACTGTAATAGTGCATATAAAAAACAAACTAAAAAACAACACTAATAAGAAAAAGGTTATAATTTATAGTGACAAAACGAGTTATAGGGAAATGAAAATTCGTGGTTTTCCAAACACAATACGGAAAACCGCAGGAATGTCGTTTTTTCCTCTCTCAACCCCATATTTATTTTATTACCTCACCACATGCTTCAAAACAATCGTTAATAATCGATGATTTGGTGGTGGTTGAGATTTAAATTAAACTCCAAGGTCATTTAGCATTTGCGAATTGAACAGATTTTAAGCGAGTTCTAAGATACATTTAAGGTATAGAAAATAAAAGAATTGAATTTATCAAGGAAAAGTTAATTGGGAAAATATTTGCTAATAGCCATTTCACTCGCTGAAAATCTAAAACCTTTTCAAATTTAAACATAAGTAATTGCAGTTTGGCATAACTTAGCGTTCTCACATCAGAATTCATTTTTAACACTTTACAACAAAATTGAAAGTGTTTACGACTTTGTTAACACTTTACAACAAAGTTGCAAGTGTTTATGACTTTGTTCATTCTGTCTGTCTGTCTGTCCGTTAGCACGATAACTACCGTAAAAATAACTTCATCAAAATGAAATTTTAGTATATTGTTCAGACGGTCTGTAAGACCTATGGGAATATAAATGAATAATATCACCCAATTAGTTTTGGATTCAACCCGGGTTGAAAAAATGAAATACATTGAACCCCTGTGGGACCTAATTTTTCAAATATTTTTTAAGTGGATTTAAAATCCACAAATTGCTTCGAAAATTTTAGGTAATATTCAAATTATTCCATAAAATATACAGAAAAAACTTCAGCAAAATATATTCAGTAGTTTTTTAAATAAAAATTAAAATAATAATTACACCTCTTATATGAAGCGATCACGTGACCATGATATGAAAAGATCACGTGACCCACTTCAAAATGAAATATGGCATCCATCTTGTCTCAAAATCGTGATTTTTATTCTTTTTAATTCATATTGAGTGTTGCATTCTTCCTAAAACCGCTTTATTTTTCCTTAAATTCTGTGCATCTACATACTAAAACAACGTAATGACAATATATTTGAGTTTAAATGATCATCCAAATTTGATTATTTCAACAACGAAGCCTATTTTTCACTTATGCAAAATGTAAACAGCAAAATATGTAGGATGAGTTTTATAAGAATTGCTGTATTTCTTTAAAACAAAAGTATTTAGTTCATGGAGTCTGCATAGCTGATATGAATGAAATATTCATTGATTTTACAGAGAGAAGGACGATTCTTTTCGATGAAGTTTTAAGCATAGAGTTTAATTACTTGTAGCTCCATGGTCTTAAGTTTTTAAATAAAATAAATTATTTTAGTACTGTGATGAATGAAATGAATGGAAAAATGTTATGAATGAAATGCTGCTTTTATAGAGAGAGCCAGGCGTGTTATTTTTTCTATGACGTCATTTGAATGAATGTCAGTTGTTTTCGATGAAGTTTTCAAATATAATAAATCATTGTAGTATTATGATGATTTTAAAAATATTACCGAGGAATGTATCGCATTTTAGAGATGTTTAAACCAGGCAATTTATATTTCAATGACGTCATTTGAATGAAGTTCATTTTTTTCGCTGAAGATTTAAGTTTACAAATATAATAAATTAATGTAGTATTGTGATAAGTTTTAAAATATTACTTAGGAATGTATTGCATTTTAGAGATGTTTAAATAAAATTGCATTGAAGTTGGAAAGTGTTTCATAATCAATGCTTTAAGCATGTTTGATCTTTCTTGTTAAGTATCTTTTGATTTTTTTTTTTCAATTTTGCAAGAAAAATTTCGAAAAAATCTATATTGTTCCAAATCATCGCCATTATAGCATATTATCCTTCATTTTTAAGGGCTTGAAAAATCCTTCTGTTGATATTAAGTTTTATAATAATCCTTCGGGAGGAAAATTCCACCCTCATCCGAGAGGGCTAATGACGTCACGAAACAAAAATTGTATCACGGCATTTTTAACTACAATGACTGAAACTGTCAAGTTTCGGGATCATTAAGACATAAATAACCCTTTGTGTGCATAATTATGTCAAATTTTGTCCTATACTGTCATGTTTTAAAAATATATAAAAAAATTCGAAGAAATTTCTAAGTTTTAGCTCAAATTTAAAAAAATTCTATCTAGATGATATTTGACGCTTTTGTCGACTCTATGGGCCCAAAACTCATTTATAATCAAGTGCAAAATTTATATTAAAATTCTATTGTCATTTAATTAATACCTATGTGTGTTGTTGAATTATGTTGAGCTCAATCCTAAAACTTTTAGAAAACGCCTTTTACCGTAAATAAAGCGTGATAGATAAACGAGAATGATGCCAATAAATGTGTCCAATAACACTGAATATGAAGAGTCAATTTATTTAAAGGTACGTAATTTGTTTTAATTCTGTGTAACTTATTTCAGAATTTTATTCGAAAAACGTGAAAAATTTCGGGAGAGATTCGTGCCATCTTTCTTGGTTTTTATAATGTTAAAATATTTAAAAACTGACTTATCTATTAAACATGATCAATTGTTCTGTATTTTTATGACTTTCTAGAAAGATTATTAAAAATTATATGGATTTTCGAGCGTTTGATAGGGTTCAAAATCAATAAGGTTCTACTATTAACGCGTTATGATATAACCCTCACAGCAAAGATCGTCACATGTGTGACAGTGACGTTGTAGTCACATGGCACCTGGGTCACAATGTGACATCATATTTGTGACTTCTATGCGACGTTACGTATTAGTAACTTTCTAACTTCATTGTGACTATATTCTGTGACGTTTCCATAATTTAATTAACACGTAACAATTTGATGACATTACAATGGCAATTACAATGTGACGTCACAAACAAGTTAATATGCGACGTCACAAACGGCCATGAAAGTGACCAAAATGACTTCGCTGTGACCTCAATATGACATTGCCTAGACGTACTGCGACGTCCCAAAGTCACAATGTGACGTAAATCTTAAGTCACTGTGAAAAAAAATGCTGTTAGGGAAATGTACAAAATTTTATTCGAATTTCCCTATTCATTCTTAAGATGTCGTGCTCATAGATTCTCGAACAGACAGATACACACACATGCATACACGTTAGTACATAGGTATCCTTTAAACAGTTTCTTCATGTTCAAGGATGCTCAAAAAAGTCGAAATGCGTTTTGTAAAAAACTAAATCTCGAATCCTTTAGCCCGTCACAACATTATACGCAGGGGTTTCTCAAAAATATTGTGCGATTAAATATGTCTTGAACAATGGGTCGCATCCCCATGGTTCCTAATTTAAGAAATGCTTCAAATAATGCAGACTTTCAGACTGCTACAGTTTAGGTCACGTGATCTTCTTTAAGAGCGTAACAACCTGTCACAGGTCTTAGCTGCCTCGACAGCACGCCTCTTCCAACACCGTCGCTCCAAAGCGACTCTTTGCCAGCTTTTAATTTTCAAGATGTTGATGTCATTCACAATGTCGTCTAACCATCTAGTCGAAGGTCTGCCCCGGGCGCGGGTACCCCCCAGGGTTTTTAAAAGTGTACAATCTATTCGGGTTGTTTTCAGGGGTTCTCCAGACATGTCCGAGCCATCTCAATCTGTTACTTCGGATGATTTGTGTAACTTGAGGCTCTTTGTAGAGTCTATAAAGTTCAAAATTATATCTGGTTCTCCAGCATCCTTGTTCTTGTACAGGCCCGAATATAGTTCTTAACACTTTTCTTTCAAAAGTCTCCAGGGCACACGCTGAACGTCTAAATTTCTCTAGCGTAGTCCAAGTTTCTAAATTTCTCTAGCATAAGTCCAAGTTTCTCTAGCATACAGCAGCACAGGTAGTATAAGTGTCTTGTATAGTCTCATTTTAGTTCCTCGGCTAACAAGCCTGGATCTTAATTGTTTTTTTAGTCCAAAGAAACATTTATTGGCCGATTTTATTCTGTAGTTAATTTCGGCTTTCAACAAGTTTTGGTCATTGATAGTAGCTCCAAGGCATTTGAATTCACTAACCCTTTCAAATATATGACCATTTATGCAAAAAGGGTTGTAGTGTCCAGACGCGGACGGGACTTCCATAAACTTTGTCTTGTCCTCATTGATAGTGAGGCCCATGTCTGTAGCAGAGATTTCAAGGGCACGAAAGGCCTCTTTCACTGCCCTTTCAGATCTTCCAATAATGTCAATGTCGTCTGCGTAGGCCAATAAATAAGGTCACGTGGTCTGCTTTAGTAAAATAAAAAGTATACTTTATATATACGGTCTCTCTACAAAGGAAGTTTTAATTAGAAAATTGTTCCTTATTCATTTCAATATCTTTTGAAAAACAAATATCATGAAAATAACATAAAAAAATCCAATATGCAAAATTGTCCGTGGGAAAACTTTTCAAAGTCGTAAGACTTAAACCACTTTGATCCGATCAAAAGCATCGGCTAAAAACATAGATTTCAGGGATCGTACAAACATTGAATTTCATTAGATAATATTTTCCATTCAAAAACTTACATGGGTATCTAAAGTTTTATACAGTCTCCTATTAGCTCTCGAAAACTTTAATCTTATACATAACAAAAGAAATCTGTGTGTGTTTGCGCGCGCAATCTGCAGATGGAAATCTAAGAGTCGTACAATCACAAAATTTGATATACTGATATTCATTGGCATATACAGGTGCATCTCGGTGATATATTTCTTTCAAATTAATTCAAATTAGTATTTCAGTTATTTTATGCTTCAGCACGATTTTAAGTCATTTCCACACAAATCGGTTCTTTAGCGATAAAAAATGTTATCGTAGAGTTTCCAGCTTAAAACTATAGGAAAGATCGAAAAAAATTCTATGCAACGATGTTTAACCCGTATCCGTAATACAATTGCTTCATAAATACATCGAAATTTCAATTTTAATGTTACGTTATACTTCAATCGCCGTATCCGGGAAACGAAGATTAGTATAATTCTATAATTTGGGGAAAAGTTCTGAGTATAACTTCGCATTCTAACAGGTTTTTTTTTCATTTCGTGCATTATTTTAATTTTTGTTACTTTTTAAGTGATCGCATTCAAGCAACAAACACTATCTCGCTCTTTTTTCCGGCAGCATAGGTCTCCTCTGCTCGACTGCGCATGCCCAACTCTTGCGGAGAACTCAGTGTGAGCTTAAGCCGCGTCTTCTCTCCTCTCGTTTATTTTATTTTTATTTATTTTATTTATTTATTTATTTATTTATTTGCTTTCCACGCAAGAAATTTAGCGGTTTCAAATGTATTATTTAAGTAGCGGGCGCTTATTTAATTATTTATAAGTAGTAGGCGCTTATTTAATTTCTTATAAATAGTCTTCGTTTATTTAGGACCAGGGCTTCGATGGGTAACTCGTTCTAGTTAATGATATATCGAGTAATTTTTATCGCATGAAAATGGAACTTTTTTGTTCGACAAATTGGGTATGGAAAATATTATTAATTGAAAATTTGACTAAAGGGCGCGCAAAAAAAGTTACATTTTGTACTTTTTTACTAAAATGTGTCACATGATCAAAATTGATATACGATGACAGTCTACGTTAATAAAAGCATTTCTTAAATTAAAACCATGTGTTTAGGACCCATCGTTCATGAGACGGTTAGACCTGCAATCTTTTTTGTATCACCCTTTCATTACGTATATAGGGAAAGTAATAAAATAATTAAATTCTACACAAAGTTAAAATGTATCTGTATAAGTTGCTACAATATATCGAACCCCTTATTCACTTCTTCGGTTGCTTTACCTTGCTGCGTAGTTTTATCACCGGATCATTTAACATACTTCACTTTCTTTCTTCTCCCCAAGCATGAAACAAAAGTCTAGATCTTGAGACGGTAGTTTGACTGATAGTCAATAGAAGACAGACTTTGATTGCATTTGAGAAATCTCTCACTGATGCCATAATGATGGCAAGAAAAACCCCGTAATTTTGAAAATAATTCCTATGAAGAGATTTTCGAGCAGGAGAAGAGGCGTTGTTTGACGACGACTACCATCTGATTTTACCGGGAAGCGAAAAAAGAAAATAAACAGAAGGTCAGGTATGATGTACAGAAGAATCCGAAACACCACAAATCTGGGCAAATGCTTCTGCGAAACGGGATTCCAATCAATGACCAAAAGCAAGCAAAGAAAACCGTCAAATCCTTCCCCCGCCGCATCGATATCTGGAAAATGGCGAGATAACAATTGCTTAGTTTCCTCCATACGAAGAACAAGAAAAATAAAAATGAAATCTTCCAACAAACCCATATGAATGCCCGTTTCAAAACAAAATAATAAAAACCCAACGGGTAGCTCCATCGTCATGGATGGAAATAAAAAAAAAGGATAGCAGAAGTCGTACTGTAAAATTGAAAAGCTCGGCCTAAATTACCGTTGAGAAGATAGTGAAGATCGTTATTGAAAAGGTTTAGTTCCAAGTATACAAGAGCAATTCTCCAGAGGGGGTGTGTATTTAAGTAGGACAACAGTATTTATTCGTTTGGAGTTCCAAGAAATTTTGATGAAAAATGAAATTTAGCTCCCCATTTAGTTTTTCTGCGTAATCTTTAGAAATTGTTTGGAAAAGATGAATTCAACATGCAATTACCTTCACACACAGGGCTGATATTAAATAAACGAACCTCTGTAGGGCACGTGTCTTACGTCATGTAAATGGTGTGTTCTTGGTTCTTCCAGAAGCAAGAGGTAGTCAACTGTAATCACTGTTTAAAGTGAGCTAGACACATTTTAATAGTGAATAGTAACTCAGTGCGGCGAAGGGGGAAAAATTGAAATGATTATTTTTTCAAATGGTAGACATTACCAGAATTATTTTCTCTTATCATTTCTTGCTTCCTGTTCAGTAATAACTGGACAATTAAGGTTCGCATTCTTTACAACTTTCTAAGAATTTTGAAGATTGGGTAAAATGATTATACCAAAGAGGATGAAAGAATTTAGATATGCTTGAAAATGGCAAACGGGTATCATTCCGTGATCAAGTTGAATCTCCTTTAATTCCGAGATAAGGTTTAATCGCGTGTAATTCGGTGATAAGATTGCAGACAATTTCTTCATGTGAATTCCGTGCGATTCCCCGCTAGCTTAAGGAAAATTAATCCACGCAAAAATTACTTATATTCATATGCATACACTATGTTCTAGAATGCTTATTATACATGGACATGGATTAATTTAATGATGAACACTCGAAGATCTGTAGGAATAAACACGTTTCTTCATAGTCCAAGGTTTCTGATAAAAAAAAATGCTTAGTATGACTCACTGTCCGGGTTTTCTATTAAAAATACTTTTTGATACTCTTTTAGTAAGAGAATATACCTTATGAAATAATGATTGCAACTGATACATTTTTGTAAGGAGGGCGACCATATGCAAACCTCCTTCAATCTACAAATCTCTATTTCACATTTTAACAAAGTTAAGTGTCATTTAAAAATATTTGGAGTGTGGGGCTTCGCTTAACTTTCTCTTTCATTCATATTTCACACGGATTATATCTATTTGATACTATAGTCTGTTTCTTTTAAATTGGCGGCTCAAGGCCACGAACGTTCATTATCCGCTCTCTGTTGTTCTCAGAAATCGCGAGACAGATTCGCTTTTCCATATCAGTTTAGGATAACAGTCGGACTTTCTTTTCTAGCTTCAATTGAGGAAGAGCACGTACTCGTTTGAGGCTCCTAGCTGCTATAGCTAGGGAAAGAGGAAGCATGACCTTGAATCGCCAATATTGAATAAACTGACATTATAACAGGGTTCCCATAAGGAAAGATCCTTTGAGTTAGTTCTAGCAACAGTAAAATGACCATCCCATATTGAATAAAGGTGATTGCAAAGCCTCCCAGAGGAAGTTAATTCGGCTGAAAGTTAGGATAATGGACTTAGGCAGTAACGCGGGATAGACATAAAAAGCCAATAACAAAGTTGTGGAGCATTGTCTATAATGAGTAAGAATCGAAACCAGGTACTGAAGGTAATAAATATAGAATATACTGAAGATAATAAATATCGAATATACTGAAGGTAATAAATATCGAATATACTGAAGGTAATAAATACCGAATATACTGAAGGTAATAAATGCAGAATATACTGAAGGTAATAAATACCGAATATATTGAAGGTAAAAAATACAGAATATACTGAAGGTAATAAATATCGAATATACTGAAGGTAATAAATACAGAATATACTGAAGATAATAAATACCGAATATACTGAAGGTAATAAATACCGAATATACTGAAGGTAAAAAATACAGAATATACTGAAGGTAATAAATATCGAATATACTGAAGGTAATAAATACAGAATATGCTGAAGATAATAAATACCGAATATACTGAAGGTAATAAATACAGAATATACTGAAGGTAATAAATATCGAATATACTGAAGGTAATAAATACCGAATATACTGAAGGTAATAAATACAGAATATACTGAAGATAATAAATATCGAATATACTGAAGGTAATAAATACCGAATATACTGAAGGTAATAAATACAGAATATACTGAAGGTAATAAATATCGAATATACTGAAGGTAATAAATACCGAATATACTGAAGGTAATAAATACAGAATATACTGAAGATAATAAATATCGAATATACTGAAGGTAATAAATACCGAATATACTGAAGGTAATAAATACAGAATATACTGAAGGTAATAAATATCGAATATACTGAAGGTAATAAATACCTGTTAAAATTTGCATCATAAGGGCTCTCTAACATGCTGACACCTGCTATGCTTGTCGAAATCACGGGAATATTTTTTCTGCCATTTCAATGCGCATTGTCTCAATCGGAAGGAATTTCAAACAGGTTATATACTGGATTTGTGTTCCTATACGTGTTGTTTATTGTGTCACTAGAAGGATAAGTCCGTCAAAAGAAGGGATAAAATTGCAAAATATTTTATCAGATCCGCTATTCTTAAAGTCGCAAAAGATTTCCTCCCATCTATTCCACGCTTAAGCATATGCACGCTTAAGCATATTATACGACTCCCTACCAAAACACACATACTATACCATCCGCTAACATAGCGCAATTAATCTACGCTCCCTTAGATGCCTAACAAGCAATTTATCAAGTTTTATGCTTCAAACTTTTTATTTCAAATTTTCAATGGCTGGTCATACCATGGAGGAAAAAAGGACTAACTCTCTCTCACGTCATGGGTCATACAATTCAGCTCAATCTAATTTATCTATCTTCAAATAATCGGGCGACTTCGAATTCTGCTCGCTGCAGCTGAAGGAGCTAGCTCATTTGGCCAGCGCTTTTGTGTCGTCTGCTACGCAAGTGTAATACGCCCGTTGGAGGTCCGTCCCTTATTCGCTCACCAATCGTTCGAGTTCGCTTCGCGAGTTACTTCAACCCTGCTGATGGCGACTGCATGACTTTCCTCGTCCTCGTTGGCGGCCAACCCCCTGGAGCTCGGGGGCTCTGCTTATTAATCGCCGGAGCTCATTTCGCTAACTCTTTCGTAGCGCCTGCTAAGTAGGCGTATATACCTACTGGTGCTTCGCCACATGTTCGATGACGCTCGCCAAACCTCGGAACTCGATATCATGAGTATTTTAGTAAATTAGGTAGTAAATTAATATATTAGTTTATGGCCGAATTTTTTTCAAATGTGATATGATTATTCTATGCTTTATTGCGGAAAATGGCGTATTTGTTTTGCGTTTCTAGGTACGAGGGTTGTTGATATATAAATAATAAACATAAAATTGAAATATTCATAGAAATAACATTATTCTGATGATTTTTTTTTTCTTTTTTTTTTTTTTTTTTTTAAACTTTATTTAAAGAAAATGAGATATCATGGTGCTATACTTATCGACGGAAATAAATAACGTTTATCCCGTAAAAATGCTTTAATAAAAATCAATTTATAAGCAGGCGATGTTTATTATTCCCCTTCAAATTTAAATAATAAGAAACAACTGTCAACGTCTTTTAGGAGCGCACATTTCGACCTGAGGAATAGGGCTCAAAACGAACGCCAGTTTTTTAATTGCACCAAAATCTTATCAGCACCAGAGTGACCCACAAGTGACTTATTCACCGAATTTTGTAACGTTTGATCTATTAGTTTTTCAACTAGGTAATTTTTGCGGGCCATATCGCATAAAAAGGCGGATTTTTCTTTTTTTTTTTATCTCGAATCGTACCCAAAACTAATCAACACCAGGGTCACCCACAAGTGACTTACTTACTAAATTTTATGAAATTTGGTCCAGTAGTTTTTGAGTTAGAGTGGATACATACATTGCACAGACAGACACAGGCGTCACGCTAAAAATAGTTTATTTTTGAATTCTAGAGGTTCCAAAACGTGAAGATCCTTCGAAAACTCGAGTTGCGATTTTTAGCATGATTCCAATACTTCCCGATACATTACCATTATTGCAGGATAAGTAATAAATCAAATGAAATTAAATTTATATTAATAACCAGTTGAGCGACAAACAGGGGTGTAAAGAATGAAGGCGCCTGTTAAATTTTTATATTAAGCCTAGAATTCAGAAACTAATTCTGTTTGGTGTTAAGGGCCTCTTACGTGAACCTTTAATCCTTTGCTATCTCAGCCACACTATAGTTATTTATGCCACTGGTGACAAAAAGACCCCCCCCCCCCCCCCCATCGAATAAAGATGTTGGAACACATTCAAATTCCCGCATAATTCTACACTGCGCAGTAAAAGGCGCAATATAATTTGCTGATGACAAACAAACCTACATGACTTTGCATGGCAAGAGGTGAGGGACCAGAGGAATGAACTGACGAAACACGCAGGCGTGTCAATTACACGCCGGTAACCCGGCATCAAGCAGATAAACATAAGCGGCAGCTCTAAAGCCACCCACCTTCCTATTGTTCGGTGGATTTAGAGTGGCAGAATTCAAGAAGACACACTGGTGTAGAACCGAAAAAGTGCGGGAAGATGAGGTGTTAAGTATTATGCAGAGCTACACACCGTATGTAAAAAATAAGTAAACCCCAAAGGTCTCCGAGATGTCTCCGCAATATATATTTCTCTTCGAAATTAAATTTAAAATTGTTCCTCTGCTGGCTTGGGTTCCAAGATGGTGTTTATGAATTAAAAAAAAAAAAAAAATGTGTTCATGTCGGTAATTTTCCGGCCGGAAAGTCGGGTTGAAATGTGTCATTTTGAGCTTCGAGTGGAAAAAAATGGCGGCTGCTTCAAAGGTCCTAGTGTAATAGGGCATGAAATGTGTTTTATTGGTAATATATGTTTAAATCCATTACCGGAGCTTCTAACAGACGAAGGTGGATTTCTAACCGAGCTGATGCCGGGGAAAAAAAAAGAGCGTGAGTTTGTTGTGTGTACTTTGACACGCAGGGAATTACAAGAGCAAAAAAATTTTGGAGGTTTGATATTTTTATATGTTTGTCTCGCTCCGGTGGTTCTGGCGTTTTTTCTCGGTGTTTGCATAAAGTGAATACCACATTTACACCGTAAATTCTTATTTAATACATTAAAATTAAATATGAATAAAAAATTATTTGTAATTAAATATTAAGAGACTGCATATTTGATGCAGAGATGAACGTGTCACTTTTCCGGTCGTAGCCAAATATATATTCCACACATGAACATTAATAAATTATGTGCTTCGCTCCTAGGTAGTAGTATAATTGCCGTCTTATCTGCAATATACAGTGATAAGTTTGGTATTGCTTATCCCTGAAGGTAATTTATTTGCAATCACCAATATTTTTGTCGCCTTATATTGAAGCTGGTTTATTGAATGCACCTAATAATTATGAAAGTGTTCCTTCTATTGAAACACATTGGAACACACGTTGATCAACACATGTTTTAAATATGGCGTATCAAACAATATGATAATATCTTCTTACTTAATATTCCTGTATAATTTCCTTGCTCTTTCTTTTACATTTGTGAAGTCTATATGACCTTTGGTTATGATTTCCTTTAGTTTATGTTATAATTTATGTTTTACATTATATTAACAACTTCTGACTGGTGAATCACATTTTTATCGTTTACTATTTATATCTATATTTTATAGTTTGCTATATATTTTGAGTGAAAATTAGATAAATGAAAAAAACACTCGCCCGAAGAGCTAGCTACTTTAAAGTTTTTATTTTTCAAAAAAGAAAAGATCAAAATATTGAAATATTAAAATTATTTTCATATATTCATAATTTGGACCTTATTTCTGGCAATACAAAAACAATTATTTACATTTTTATCTATTTGGTTCGGGGGTATAAGTGTTTATATTTTTTATAACGCTCCGTTTTTCCGCCAGAGTTATTCCAACCATATAAATGTTATTTATATCAAAACAAAGTATTATATCTAGTATTAGCTTCTTTTTCACATAATGTATATATATATATATAATAAATTGCATTGCAATATGTGCATTATTTTCGATGGCACCGCATGTCTACATTTCACAGACAGAATACACATTTATACACCTGTAGGTACACACGCACAGACAGACGGACTTTCTGACAATATTCAAAATGTATTTGGGTGATCTTAAAACGCGCTTTTCCGTCAAAATAAGGAATTTTTCAAATTTGGCAGGAACGAATACATTCTCTAAACCAGTATTTTTCCAACTGTTTTTGGTCTTGGAACACTTTTTGAAATTCAATTTGATAAGCGGAACCCCCAAAAAGAGAAAAAGTCCAATGTGGTACAAATTATGCATTCAAATGTTTCTAATTTTTAAGAAAATTCACAAGAAAATATCCCGTAGTGGAACCGCCTGGAATATTGTCGCGGAACCCTCCGAGGATTCCGAGGAACACTCCGAGGATTCCGAGGAACACATTTTGAAAAACTCTGCTCTACACAATAGTGTGAGAAAGTAAAAATTGGGAGATTTTTAGCAACTGCATATACGTGTGAATTATTGTTTTAAATTCCGTCCATTGCAATCGAGGTCGAATTCTGGCAAGGACTTGGGCAGCATCCCCCGCCCCATACAGATGAGTGCTTAATTGATAGCAAGGACGGGGAATTAGGAATTCTACCCACAGCTTTGTGCAAAGTGATCACGAGTGAAAGAATAAAAAAAAATGTCAAATAAATGAGCTTTAAGATTATTTGATAATGCAAGAAAGTGCATTATATGCTACTGCGTATTTCGTTGAAATTAGGGCACTTTTGAATAGTGAAAAAAAATTTACTGTTATATTTGTGCGAAATTATCTATAGTAACCATCAACGTAAGCTTAAAACCTCACTTGTTTAAAATCGTTTCAGATGCTCAAAGTTTTAGCGAAACGTTAAGTTTGAAATGAGAAGTCTGTATAATAATTGTCTAACTTTTATAGTTTTTTTTTCAAACCCTCTAGAAGATTTCTTGGTGACATGGAAAACTGAATCTTTGCACAGTTATAGTGTCGATTACGGAACAGAGCCTACCACGGCCGGATTCTCGATATTCCTAATCCGGGGGAGGAGAAAATGGGGATGATGATTCGAAAAGTTTTCCCAAATCCTACAGAAGCTACCTGGTGACAAGAAATCTATATCTTTGAACACTTAAAGTATCTATCATGGCACGGAATTTTCCATTTCTTCCCCCTGGTGGCGAAAAAAAGAAGTCAGAGGTCAAAAAGTCTTGCTGGACCTTCCAGAAGCCCGGTGACCAGCAAGGCTAAAAATTAGCTTATTCAACTTAAGCTTAACTTTGGCTTAATTCAACTACTGGACAGTACCTAACTGAGTTAACTTTCATACAAACGAAATAAAACTCATTAAAAAAGATGCAAGTTAATTTTTAAGCGTGTTTGTTACAGTGTCTTGCCAGGCTTGTTTACTCCATAAAACAGTCCGATACCTGAAATTTGTGTCACAATTGCTGTTATTAAGTGTTTTAATTTCGCGATTATATTGATATTAGTTCAAGTGAATTGTCTTAAAGTAACATCATTGACTTTCATTAGCTGAGATTTGAAGTATATATAGATGCACTGAATTAAAGCTTTATTCAATATATTCGTGTAAGTCAATGGTGTTTTTCAAATAAAGACACTAGTTTACTAATTTTGTTGTTTTTGATATAAAATATTTAAAACTTTACTTCATTTATTAGCTTTCGTAATGATATCTCTATATGAAAACTCTTTGTCGGCTATTAGGATAGCCTTGAAAATTCAGATACTGTAAGAAATTTAAATCTTAAATTGTAAATGCCAGATTGTAAGCTTCAAAAATCTAATCTTACTATAAATTAGACTAAGTGACTCACACGAAACTTACTCCGACTTGCACATTAATATGCATAGCATTCGCAACACAGAATGCATTTTCCCTTCTAGTAAAACTTTCTACCTTTCTCGTTAAGCAATTTCTAACGCATTTTTTTTTTCTCTATGTAAATCGAGTTATAATGAAAATCCCGTTACTTTTTCAATTACACAAACAAACGAAAATATTTTTATGTATTTCATTTTCCCTACAATACAAGGTATAAGGAAAGTATTGGGATCATGTCGGAAATCCAAACATAGGTTTTCGACGGACCTGCAATTTTCGGGTACTTCAGGACGGGAATGCACCATTTTTAAAGTGACGTCTATGTATCTGTGCAATATATGCATCGACCCTAGTTAAAAATATAGTTTAACAAAATTTTATAAAATTTAGTGGGTAAGGCAAGAGATGAGTTACTTGCGAGCTACATTGGTGTTGATTAGATTTTTATTCAATTAAAAAATAATAATAATATATTTTTTTTTTTTTTGCAAAATGGCCTTTAAATGGTCAAGATATGGAATTTTGATTACTTCTAGCTATTTTCTAACTATTTCTAGCTATTATATAGAAGCTATTTTCTGAATATGCTCAAATGTTTCTGCAGATTTTTTTGACGATAAAACGAATAAAATCAACTCCGTTATTCTAGTATGAACCGTTCTCGAGATGCAAGATCTCAAAAATCGTTCAAGTTAACGTTCTAAAGTTTATGTCATTCATTTTAAAATAAAAAAGTACATATAAAATGATTATTTATTTAGCATTATTGGATGTCTTGATTTTTTTTATAAATTTTTTAAAAAATTATTCGAAAATTTGTAGATTTTCTGAGCATTCGTTTAAAATCAGTAGCTATCTATAGTATTCACTGATCGTAATAATCGTGCCAAATTACGCTTCGAAACGCTCCATTTGTTCGTCAAATATCATATCCACAGACTCACGGACGCACACGCACATACGAACGCACGCATGCATACATACGCAAGCACGCGCACGCACGCACATCACCTCAAAAATCAAAAAGGTTTGATTCGAGTTCAGGGATGCCTGAAACGTGCTCTCCCTTCGAAAATTCGAAATCGTCACGATACTTCCTTATACTACACTGCATATATATGTATCTACAGTGTACATATATATATGTAGGGAAAGTGAAAATGTGTCCGCGCCATTTGGGGCAATTAGACTCAATTTAATGGATTACGAAAGAGAAAATTAATTTGTGTCTGTAACGAAAGTCATGTGATACTCAGATTAGATTTTTATGTATACGTTATCTTAGCGATTATGTTATATTGAAGATAAATCAATAAATTTAAAGGGAGTAAATTAAAAATCTGATGTGGGCAACACATGACTTTCCTTATATAATGCAACGAATTGACTACTTTTACAATTAAAAAGAATATTATTCTTATAGTAGATACTTATATTTTTTCCAAGATATTGAATTTTCTTCAATTAATCGTCATTTTCATTGATTTAGCGTCATTTTTATCCATTTGGCGAGATTTTTGTTAATTTGGCAACAATTAAAAATATCGCCAAGTTGGCGACATTCCGCCAAACTCGTCGCCCAAATCTCGCCAAGCGTTATGGAAGGAGAAATAAGTTATTCTTACAGCAGATAAATGACTATAGGGGTTCAAATACAAAAGTATTACTTAAAGTACCTTTTCTCATGAATGGAACGAACTAGATCCACGAGAATGATGTCACCCAATTTATCGAATGGTATTACATATGAAAAGTGAACATGTTTCTCAATAGGAAATTCTTTTTTTTTATTTTATATAACTTTTTGATATTTTTTTTGAAAAATGTGCAATATCTCAAGAACGGTTCATGTTAGCGTTCTAAAATTTTTCAATCGTTTTCTAATGAAAAATTACATAAGAAATGTCTATTTGCGTAACTTTATTAGCGGTTTTGATTTTTGACGATTTTTTCAAAATTTCACTCGAAAATTTAGGGGGGTTCTGAACATTCGATTGCGTATAAAAACAATAGGCTTCCAGTGTTTACGGATTGTGATTTTTGTACCAAATTTCGTTCGAATCGGTCCATTTGTTCGTCAATTATCGTCTCCACAGGCTCACTGACACACACACACATACTTTCACACACACACACACAGACAGACATCACTTCAAAAATGTTTGATTCGTGATCAGGGGTGCTTGAAACGTGCTCTCCCGTCGAAAACTCGAATTCGAATTTTCGACCCCGTCACAATACTTTCCTTATACATTATCTATATAAGGAAAATAAAAATCTGATATGGGCAGTACATGACTTTCCCTTCAGCCTCAAATTCATTTTCCCTTTCTTTCTTTCTTTTATAATTCATTGAGTTTGATAGCACAAAAACAATACGGATAATTATTTGAAATTCACCGAATTAGCAGTTTTATTTTAATTTTCGTTTCCATTGGGCGACTGGGCGTACTTTCAAAGGCGAGGTGGCAAAAATACGAAAATCTAAAATATCTTGAGAACGGTTAGTCCTAGAGTTGATTTTATTCTTTTAGTCGTCAAAAATTACATATAAAACAAGCATTTGATACATTTGAGCACACGTAGTCGTTTATTTTTAATTTTGGCAATTTTTGCTTATCATTTCACAAAAAAGGTAGATTTTTTTTTCCCAAATCGTATCGAAATGTTATCAGCATCAGAGTAAGCCACGAGCGACTTACTAATTTTTATTAAATTTTTTGGGCGAGAGTAGATACTGCACAGAGGTCCCAAAACGTATAGATTTGCCGAAAACTTGAGTTGCGACTTTCGACACGATTGCAATACCTTCTCTATACATTACCATATATTGTAGGGAAAGTAAAAATGCAAAAAAAAAAAAAGGTTTGGAAAAATATGATCGCCTGGATATTTAAAGCAGTAAGGGTTGCACAATCCACTTCTTAAGAGCTTGCAACTTTGCTTCAGTGGCTCAACGATAGATCTTCGACTGGCCAGTTCGGAGATTCAGGGTTCGATGCCCGGTTAGAGCAGCAAGGCTCTTTACAGTATCACTATTTGTTCAATATCTTAAATAAATTTTTATTAATTTTGTTAATTTTAAGTATGTTATCTAAGCATCACCCTTGTTCGAGAGTTACCGCAGTTGAACATTACTGCGTTTAGGATTTATATTTCTTGGCCAAGCTATCGAAGGAGAGGTCGCATATCCCTTCCCCACCCCCATCAGATACAAACTTATTTTATTGAATTATTAAAATAACTATATTTTGAATTTTTTAGCACAGAACTCCCCCCCCCCCCCTCTCTTCCTTCTCCCAGACACTATGGGTTCTTTACAGGGTCCACAAGCGAATGAAATTTTGTGATCAAAAATCGTTTTAATTTTTAAAAGATTAAATGTAAATTTAAAATTTTTCATAGAATCAAAAATATTGAGATCAACAGAACAAATTTTAAAACGTAGCTATGATACAATAAATAATTGTAAATTAATATTTACGAATTCTGATATGTCTGATTGGTTGATGCACTGGCGCTTATTTGAAAGCTAAATGCTTCAAGAAAATTAAATAAAACTGTTTAAGAAAAATGTCAGAACTATTTATTTTAAAATACTGAAAGGTATTTAATTTCTCCACACATAAGAATGAATATAGGAGAAAACATTCAATTCATATTGGCAAGTGTATTCAATATTTTTGGGGCCCATTTCGAAAGAAAGTGTTATTTTTAAAAATTGTTCGTGATATACTTGTGTGGTACAGATGTGTGAGACCAGAAATAGATCTCACAATCTGTATCAAAATATTCAATCTATACTAATGCATTTCAATTTGATCTATGGTATCACATAATGACACAATTGGAAGAATTTCAGAAAATATTTCGAGTTTTCGTGTTTTAATCAAGAATAGATCTGAATCTATGTCGTAAATATAAACCCACTTAAGCCTTTCAGGAGACAAAAATATTTGTTCTGTGTATTATTTAGATATTTTAACACTGATGAGGAATATCCAATTCTTTCTAAGATTTTCGTAAAAATAATACTTTCTAGTATCAGTAATAAAATCAATGAGTTAAAGTTTGTTTCTTTATCTTAGCTTTAGCTAAAATAAAACATCATGCATAGATAGTTTTAAAACATATAATGAAATAAATGAGAAAACGCGGAAAAGCACAAAACGAATTTTAATCATACACGAGATTGAACCAAATGAAGTGTGTGGGCAGTATCAATTCAAAACTATTACAAAATTGATTATACAAAATTGTCATCATACCAAATTGTCGAGGGGAAATGAGGGTACGGACAGATGAAAGAGTTTTAACAAATTTGCATAAATTGCCGAAGGGAAATCAGGGTATTGGCAGATGAAAGAATTTCGACAAATTTGCATAAATTGTCGAAGGAAAATGCGGGTATGGTTAGATGATAGAGTTTCCACAATTTTGCATAATAACAATTTTTGATAATGATAAGGTTTATATAGTATTGTTTTTAATTGAGTGTGCCTACACCCTCAAGTTATATAGATTTCTTGTGGGATTAAAACGTATTTTCTATTTTTCTGTGCGCCACTGTTGTGTAGGGGAAGACATTTAAAAATTGTTTTCTCTCAATTTATTGCTTTACTTTTCTTCAGTTTTAATTTATTTTTACATATAATTACATTATTTTTACATATTAATATACATGGATAGAAGCGTAAGAACTAGGAGAACATTTCATGTGATGACGCTAAATCTTTATTCGCACAAAAATGCATGAAAAGGAGGGGGGGGGGGATAACAAACGTAAAGGACGTAAGATAAGGACGGGGAAATTTAATAAATAAAATTTTTCCCGTAATGTCCCCCCCCCCTCCCGTGTGTCGAGTTTCATTTCTCTACTTGTTCTGGGAGCAGAGGAGTCCGCTGAAAGATGGAACTAGGGAGAAAGAGAATTAAGCAGATCTATAATTATCAGAATTTTGTTCATTATGTAGCTTATCCTTTGATTTGTCATGCATCCAGTACATACTAAAATTTTGGAAAAGTTTGAGTTTTTTATTATTTTTGATAATGCTTATTGAAAATAAAATGTACTCTTTCTCTCAAAAAGTTTTTTAGTTAATAAGTATACATACAAAGTACTGAAAATAATCATATTTATGTCAAAACATTATTTAAAAATGTTATCACCTATAAACTGATATAGAAATACCTCTTCTGGAGAAAATTTAAATCATGCATAAATTTATAAATGTAAATAAACACAGCTGTTTATTAAAAATTTATTCTGGAATAAAAGTACTTTGATCAAATTAGCTTTCAATAAAAGTATAGTCTTGGTAATAAATATTGTCTTATTATTCGTAAAATTAATTTTATATAGGAAAAGTTTGTGTTAATTTCTTGGCGAAGTCTGAAAAATGGAAACACAGCCAACGTTACACGAATAAATGAATTAACATGCCAATTAAATTTAAAGAATTATTCAAAATGATGTAGAATTGTATAATGAAACAAAGTTCTAATTTACGATAATAATAAGCAATAAGTGGCACTTTAAAAATCTTCTTAAATTGATTTAAAATACATATTAATAAATTTGTGAGTTTTTTAATGTCTTTACGAATATACACATCTTTTCAGAGAAACATTATTTAAATGTATGAATTCAATATTTAAATTAATATTGATAGTACATATCATAAACAACTCTATTTACTCCGTAAGGTGGAAAAAACAGAGTCGAACATTTCAGTAGAATTTAATATTTTAAATTACTTTAAAATGAAAAATAAAAAGATCATAAAATACAAAAGACATAGAAGGATGTTATTACTCATATTTTAAAAATTCAAATGTATATATGTACATATTATTTATTGGTTTGCAGACATATTTTTGTTGTACGTTCTTGTAAAAAATAACAGAGTACATTTGAGAGTACATTTTTTTTTTTTTCAATGATATACGTGTATTTTAGTAGTAATTTCCATTGTAGGATAACTTTGATAACACAAAGAGATATTATACATAAAATGGCATAAGAAGTTAAAGTAAATACTGTTAAGGGGCATAAAAATCTGTTCTTCAGTGAATACTTTTTAAAATTTAAATAAAAAATGTAATAAATTTTAAATTTTAAATAAAAAATGTATGATATACTTGATAAAAATATTTTGTTTATTCAAGTATGCTAAAAAAGTAACGGTATACACCGGTATCGAAAATAAAACTAAATTTCCTTCCTCAGAATAAGAGAAACAAAACTCTAATATCAGTAAAATCAGAAATTGTCTTTGCTAGGTTTTCTATCTTTTCCTAACAGACAGTTCCTGCTTTTGTTAGCATAATTGCTGTACTTTTATTATCCTGAAGAAGAAAGCTCGTTCCGCTCCCGAAACAGAAATCAAATGATACTGTTAACTTGGTTAATACTATTGTTTTAATATTAATTGCAAAGCTAATATTAATTGTAAAGTTAATATTGTAAAGGATTAATTGAAAAGTTTGGAAAGCTTTTCCATTCGTAATTTATTAATTTAAAATTTAAAACAATCAGAACTGTTAGTATTTCAACAATTTTAATCTTAAATACAAGATATAAATTATAAATATTAAGCATTTAGCAAACTTTTATAGATGAGTGCAGTGCCTTTCCCCCACACAATAAATAGGTGATTTAATAAACATTGCAGGAGATAAAAGTTAGTTAATTTACACAATCAAAGAGTTTTAAGTCAAATAATTTTGACACAATTTAAATCTTGAGGATTTGAAAAACAAGAAAAATTCGAAATATATAATGTAAGAGAACTATTTAAATATTTATGCTATGTATATCAAGCTCAAAAATTAGATTAAAAATAATTAAAATTTTATCATTTTTAGATATTTAACAGTTTAGAAACTGCTGAAAATTAAATAAAAAATTTAATTTTCAGCAGTTTATTCAACATTTAGCAAACTATTATTATTATTTTCAGCATTTAGCAAACTTTTATAGATAAGTGCAGTGCCTTTCCCACACACAATAAATAGGTGATTTAATAAACATTTCAGGAGATAAAAGTTAGTTAACTTACACAATCAAAGAGTTTTAAGTCAAATAATTTTGACATAATTTAAATCTTGAGGATTTGAAAACAAGAAAAATTCGAAATATGTAATATGAGAGAACTATTTAAATATTCATGCTATGCATATCAAGCTCAAAAAGTAGATTAAAAATAATTAAAATTTTATCATTTTTAGATATTTAACAGTTTAGAAACTGCTGAAAACTAAATAAAAAATTTGACTGTGCTAATCTTAATTATATGAATATCATGAAGCAAATTAGATATAAAACATTTCCAATCAAAAATACCCGGTGTTACCCGCAATAATACTAAAAGGAAATTAACGCGGTTTAAAATGCGAAATATTTTAATCATAAACCTATTTCTAATAATTCTTAACGAACTTATGAAAAAATCGTTTTAAGTAAATCTGTTGAGCCGCTTTTGATTTATAAGTCAGTCATTAATGTCAAACAAAACTATATTTTAAGTCCATTTGTTCTACGATCTGGTGTAGGAGGAAAAAGACATTTCCTTTATTCAGTGTTATTTAATAAAAAAAATGTTTTTTAGATGTATCTAAGAACTTAAAAAATACTTAGATTGAAAAACTGTTTTCGAATTTTCACTTTTATATATTAACGTGATATGAAATTTGAAATATTTTTCTCATAAATCCGCTTTTTATCAAGCTTAACAAACCAGTAAAGAAGTGTCCCATGAGGCTTTTTTGAGTTATAAATGGTGATGACAGATAGATATGTAGAAAAAGGTTTTTAATTCTCGGCATTCTGCACTTCAATGTTATTATTGTGATAAACCTTTTATAAGACTATTTTCGTTCGGAACTTGGCATTATTGGATGAAAAAAAATATATCATTAAAATCCATTGCTTAATTCAGGAGGTATTAAAGTTAGTAGAGTGTATTGAAACTTTCCCGTTTTATATATTAAACTTTAAAATAATTTTAGAATAGTGGTTTTCAAGCTTTTTGAATTGTGACTCAAAATGTTGAAACGTATTGGACTGACGACCCAACATTTGTTTTGACAAATCAACTTAGCATTGACAAGTCACTTTTTGTGACCTCTGAAACGTCTCTTGCGACCCAGGTGTTAGGAATCAATGTTTTAGGGAAAGCGGGAAAACTCTCCTAAAAATAACAAACAATAATTATATTATTTCTTTGTTTACATAGAATTTAATGTTATATTATTAAAATAAGCGGATAGCAATTGATTTAATTTTGAAAAAATCTGCTGCGAGATAAAAGACATAATAAATAAATAGTGGAAACTGTCTTATAAACGACTTATAATAATACTTTTATTCTATTTAACACTTTATTTTCTTCTGCCACATGATTTATCACCACGGTTTGTTTATAATGTGAAACATAAAGTTACATATAGTTTCTGAATTTAAGTATAGCATTTTTATGATTTTTTATATTTAAAATTTAAGTACAGCTATATTCCAAATTGACAAGAATTGTTTATCAAACGTTATTGTTAATTAATTATTACTAGCGAATATAAAAATATTAATTAATGAGGAGTACAGCTATATTCCAAATTGACATGAATTGTTTATCAAACGTTATTGTTAATTAATTATTACTAGCGAATATAAAAATATTAATTAATGAGGAGTACAGCTATATTCCAAATTGACATGAATTGTTTATCAAACGTTATTGTTAATTAATTATTACTAGCGAATATAAAAATATTAATTAATGAGGAGAGTCTTTTGGAATATTTCAATATTTAAAAAAAAAATGTCCTATCAACTTTATGATTCAAAACAAAATCTTATATCAAAATTTTAAAGTCGTTATCATAAAATAATTAAAAACAATTATTAAAATTATTATTTATTTCAAATACTTTCAATCATGTTTAATAAATATTTAATATCAAAATTAATTATTAAAAGCTGCTATCAGTTAATATTTTTTCCAATTTTAACATTTTTAAAGGTACGCTTCTATCAAGTGTATGTTGAAGTGTATTTTCCTTTATCAAGTGTATGTTTGAAGTTGATAATACTTTTTAAAATGCAAAGGCACTATGGAATGACATTTTTTGTATGATAGGTGGTAAATGTATAAAAAATGTAGTATATGTAAAAAATTATGTCACTTTGGTGATAAAGTAAAAAGTTAGATTTCAACGTTTACCCCCCCCCCCCCCCCCCATCCCCTTCTCGACTAATAATTAGAACTAAAATTTATTTTATGAAATTGATGATTTGAGTTCAAATCGGACGAATCCTATCATTAAAATTCAAAATTATGTTCATGTTCTTTCATATTTCAATGAAAAATGTATTCTAAATTAATATTCAAAACGCATGCTGTTCTTGTGGAAACTATCTAGTCATTGTGCGGATAATGAACGCATGAAGACAAAGCTTGCCGCGAGTGTGAGAATAAATTGTTTATGAAAATCCTGGCATATAATTTTGAATTTTTATTATACAAATCAGTTGATTGAAACTCAAATAATAATTGGTGTAATGTGATAAAACAATTGGTGTAATGTGATAAAATTTTAGATTTTAATTATTAATTGAGTTTGATAGATGGATTCTATAGCTTATAGGTGGTTTACGGTTTATTCTATATTTCTCTTCAAATAAGTTCGCTTTGCAACCACTATTGAATCTAGAAAGCTTAATATACGTGATCTATTATTATAAATATATTTCTCATAGCTCCATAATTCTCGTAGTCTCAAATGAATAGTTATTAGTAAAATCAAGGAACAGTTGATCAACATTTTTAATCTATATTTTAGAACTATTCTAATAGATTGCCACAAAAATATTCAGTGGGTGCTTTTCATAAATTGAACACAACATTTAGATTATTGAATCAATTCGTCACCTAACACAGAATAGAAAATATGTTCTAGAAACCATATTAATTAATTGAATTTAAAAGTTAAATTATTAAAACAATTTGTTATATAACACAAGATAGTAAACATGTTCCAGACGCCAGATGAATGAATTAAATTTTAAATTTCAATTATTGAATCAATTCGTCACTTAACACAGAGTAGAAAATATGTTCCAGAAGTCAGATGAATTAATTGAATTTTAAACTTTGATTATTGAATCAATTCGTTGCATAACACAGGATAGAAAATATGTTCAGAAGTCAGGTGATTTAATTGAATTTAAAATTTAAATTATTGAAGCAATTCATTGTATAACACAGGGTAGGAAATTTGTTCCAGAAGCCAGATGAATTAATTGAATTTAAAGTTTAGATTATTGAATCAATTCATCACATAACACAGGATAGGAAATATGCTCTAGAAGACATATGAATTAATTGAATTTACAATTTAAGTTATTGAATCAATTCGTTACATAACACAGGATAGGAAATATGTTCCAGAAGTCTGATAAATTAATTAAATTTAAAGTTTAAATTATTGAATCCATTCGTCACATAACGCAGTAAAGTAAATATGTTTTAGAAGCCAGATGAATTAATTGAAGTTAAAAAAATTAGATTATCGAATCAATTTGTCACATAACACAGTATAGGAAATATTTTAGTATAATTAAGAATGAGTTTGAATATCAATATCATTTTAATGTAAATTAAAATAACATGCAAAATATTTTGCACCCACTGAATAAATATCCCAAGTACACAACTGGCATAGGATATAGTACATTTAATTTCTAAAGTTATTAGTTTTATTTTTTAGCTTTTAATTCATAAGTGTCTCATCAAATTTTGAAGAAAGCCTGCTATAAATTTAGCAAGATTCCACATCTTGCTGAATATATCCAAATATATATATATTTGGATGTATAGTCCAAAGATATATATCACTTGGAATATATATCCAATCAGATTGATTTCCACAGTGAAAAGAAAGCATTGAATGTATTTATGGTGTTCACGTAATCATTACATACATTTAAATTTTAGTAAATGTGCTGTTATGAATTTTTCACATTTTGCTTTGGTTAATGATTATATTTTAGATAGCAATAAAATGAAGCATTGCCAGTTTTGCAGACATGGGTGCTAGTTTTCATTATGAGTTTGCTTTAAATGAGCAGCAAATAAACAGGTAGGCTTTCTGAATTCTTAAAAGTTCTTGATTAGAAATTATCGCGGTCTTCATAAAAACAAGATTATAAGTATTTAATTATTTGGCGAGCTTTAAATTTGAATATGCACCGTTCGTCTGGGAATCGGGTTATGCCTATTATGGTCAGATTATTGTAAACGTTCAATCTAAATTAAGGTGTTTATTTATATTTTGCGGCCAATGGTTATTGTTCAAATGATCTCTCTAGTGCAGTTTTAAGGGAAAGTTCGATATACTGTAATTAAAAGAAAATCATGCCTCAATGTGTTTTCTATAATAAAATCTTTATTTATTTTTCGAAAGTCTAGGATATAACTTTATAACAGCACCAGTATGTAATTGTGTTGATATTATGACTTGTTCTGTGCACTGTTAATTAATTAAATACATAAATATTCTTCTCAAGATACAGCTTTTAGAATACACTTAAAATAGACGATATTGTAATGAAATTAAGGCATGTAATAATTATATTTGGAGAAGATACAATTCTGATTATTCAAATTATACAGAGATTTTGACATAATTAAAAGTACATTAAAACTAATAGAATGCAACGGGCATGGCTCTTGCTAAAAATGACTAGTAACATAATTACAAAGGAAATTTTTTTGATTGATTATGTGAACAAGGACTTTGAGGTGTTAAATATTAAATATTGAAGAATACGCAACATTTCTCCCAGGGGAACAGCTTTTAAGACTCTTCTGAGGGAAGCCAAGGCCCACTGTAGGATCTCGAACCATTGATGATGATGAATGCAATTAAAGAATCAGTCCCAATGAGATATGAATAGTTAAAGAATGACCATTATTCAAATAATTAAGATATGAATATATTTTGAGTGGTTTATGTTAGAAAAATTATGTAAATATATTTTCTTTCGAACATAAAACATCTTAAGACTAATCAGCATGTATATAAATAACAAAGTGCATATGATTTTTTATGTTACTTTTAAAATATAGTGTGAAATATATAAATATGAACAGTAAATTAGTTTGTGACATTTCAGTGAATGCATTATGATTGATAGTTTTATGCTGATAATCATTCAGTAAATTGTTTCACTTCATTACGATACATCAATTTGTAATTTAATTGATGCAGACAAATATAATGAACCAATTTGGCTATTGCAGATTGAAATATGCTTCGATTCAAGGAAGTACAAGTTGTGCATAAATATAATACAAATGAAGTTACGGATTGTAAAGAGAAACATTTTTTTGTATTTTAATTAAAAATTTAATGCAAAATGAAAAGCTCAAGAAAGCAATGGAAATCTTGATTAAGAAAAATATATTGGGATACATTCATTTGTTTATTTCTTATAGAACTGTAGGTATAATCATGTTTAGTATTTCATTGATATATTATCGGTGATTGATAAACTTTCTATTTGAAATTTTATCCATTACATGAAACATACATTATGACGTGTAGATAGCTGCCTACATCAGATACTACGTAGATGTGCTGCCTACATCAGACATTTTTACTTATAAAACATTCAGCCAATTTTTCCTACGACTGTTTTATATATTTTCAGTTATTGATAAACTTTCTGTTTGAGATTTTATCCATTACATGAAACATACATCATAACGTGTAGATAGCTGCCTATATCAGATACTACGTAGATGTGCTGCCTACATCAGACATTTTTACTTATAATACATTCAACCAATTTTTCCTACGATTGCTTTATATATTTTCAGTTTAATGATCAGCACATGTTTCTTTAGGCTATTTTTTTTCATCAACCACTATTCGATCAATTTGTGCTTATTAATTCATTTCAATCAATTGATATTGGTTGAATGAATATTGATTTCACTTTGCATGAAATTCTTAATTAAAATACAAAAGCTGCTTCTTTTTACAATCTGTAATTTTATTTACATTATATTTATGCACAACTAGGACGTCCTTAAAGAAAAAAAAAATCTTTAAATATGATATTAATCGATGTCAATTGACTATCACCAACCATAAGTTAATATTTTAGTATAATTCGACTTTGTATAATCTCTGCCAAGCAATTGTACATTAATGAACAGTTTTATAAAGAAAAATATCGGTTGGAGTATTTTGGTGTTATTTAGCGTTCCCCCTAAAATAATTTTGTGGAGATTCACTGTTTGGGGTCAATCTAGGTTTGCATAAATTACGATTCACAGTTTTACCCCCAGTCTGTTTTTGAAACGTTGCGTTTTCTTTTTCTTTTCTAAGATGTACGTACGGTATGGCTGTTTCGTTTTAAGAATTTCAGTGCTTAGGGAAGAATAAAATGCAATAATCCCTATACTACTTTTAGAAACAAAAGATAATTAATAAATTTTAGCGTTTTGACAGTTATAACGTAATTATCGATAGTTATATTTTTCTAATGCTTGAATATTCACCTAAAAAAGAAGTAAAACCCCCTTAAATCTAGTGCAGATATTCTGTTTTATTGAGATCCGGAAGACCTATAACTGCAGGTTATCCGGATTACTGCATGCTTAGAAATGAAATTCACCACACAACAGTCAAATATATTTATATCGTAAGATTTTAACACTTCAGCTGAAATCTGAGTGACTCACAATATCATTAGTATTAAGTGTCGTGGCATCCAAAGTGTTAATTATGAAAAATAAAAACTTTTTAACCACTTACCTGTAAGAAGACCGGCTGAAAAAGCTGGAGGATCGACGGAGACAGCCGGTGCGGATGCCGAAAGCACTGCGGCAGGTTGCGGCATGAGGTCGGCGGACGGCCTCTGCGGTGGTGACGGGGCGGCGGCTGCTGACGTTCCCGGAAAATGCACCATTGTGGGCGGCGAATCGGGCGGTGAAGGGCGGAAGAGGGCCGGCGGCCGCAGGGGGGCCGTAGGTGAACTGGGCCGCTTAGGCACGCTTAAGTCCATCAACGCGAGAGGACGGAGAGCCCAACCGATATCCACATTGCCCAGGGCACAATCAAGGCGATATGTCGCTTTCGTCAGCTGTCACACGATGGCTGGACTACTGCATCAGGGGTGACAGAAGGGTGGTACTGAGCAGCTCACTGTGAGGAGAGGGTTTGTGGAAGAGTTGCGAATTTGAAACCCTGGACACAGATTGAAAAACCGAGATGAAGTCAGTTAATGTTTATGAACTAGGATGAATACTTTGGAAACTGCTGTTATCAAACGTTGTTTCAACAGTGTTTTTTTGCAGCTAGGTTTAGAATCCCCAATTAATCAGCAATGATTCATAAAAATTATGTCTCGCCAGTTTAATATTATGATTAATTTACAATTATTTTTTGGAAACATGTAAGTTTCCAAGATATTATAGCAAAAACTTAGCAGATCTTGATGATTTTCTTAGGGGGAATTTGCTTCTGAGGTACTTGAAATCTTCATAGAGTTCAATGATCTACAAAAAACAAAGGACTTGTCAATACACTCTGATAGTTTAAAATAATCTTTAAAATTTAAATATGATAAATTACATTCCTAAATGTCAAAAACAAATTGCATTAACTGACTAACCGTAACAAAAATACCATTTAAAAGCATCAAAATTGTTGACAAAGTGCACCAGGGATGGATACGACAGTCGCTCAACTTGAAGACAGATAAGAAAATGACATACGCAACTCAAATACTTCCAAAGTAGAATAATTTCACTTACAGCGCCCGTGCATACGATAATAGTCCCAAACAAGCAACGCTCAAGCCGGCGATCACGTCTCTCGCCAATTGTCACTTAGAAACGTAAACAAACAAAACCGTCACTCTCCTTACAGCTAGAGTGTCACATAAGATGGCACAAACTAACACGCTGACTAGATGCGTAGACACATGCACACAAACACGGAGCACGTTTCTCTTCCCGCCGACCGAATCGGAGGAGTGATCCAAAACAATCCCGGCTTAACAATTAGGCCGCTGCTGCGAGTCTAACGAGATCAGAACTGACTCCCCTCGTTCACCGGTGTTGCCTTCACCTTGAATGGTGAGCGTGTGTTAAAAAGTTACCTCCATCCTTGCTACTGGAGAGAAGGAGCGGACTGGACAAGAGACGCTCGAACGCGCCTCTTCGCACTTTACAGAGAGAGGAAAAAAGAACACGCGGAGAAATTTTCGGCAGGGATGGGGTTGGGGGGGGGGGGGGGGGTCGTCCAGAATTATGGCCCGCGGGCACCTCGCGTGCCGGTTGCAGGATTAGTCATCGAAGACTGCGGGGGAATTTCAGTACGATTGGCTACTGTGATGCTAGAATGGGGTAGGCTTCCATGAATATAGAGTACATGGAATGATGGAAGTTCGTCTCATATCCGAAAGTGATGCAAAGTTCATATGGATTTGGGATTAAACGATTCTCAGGATGACTTAAAATCCGTAGCCGACGTTAAAGATATTTCTTCTATACTTGTTACAATCAGAGGTGGAGCAATGGATGAGCAGCCGGTGTGTGTGTGGGGGGGGGGGGGGGAGGGGAAAGGGGGATATGAAAGTTGGGAGGAATGCCAGAGCGCAATGTAGAGGGTTTGTAGGTGAAGGAACAATTTAATTTTATCACAGTGACGACGTGTCACGTAGTACTACGTTATCTATAAGATACGTAGATCTATATTTTTCAACCAGCACTTTATTTCTCAAATTTTGTGCATTCTGCTTGCACCTCCCCACCAGTCTGACATATAAGCAGCTTTACATCCGCTCGGAGATACAGCCCATAGAGGCTAGGTACTCCGAAAAAATAAGTCATACACAATGCGACTGAATGGCACCCTATAGGGAAATCACAAACTTCTTTGGCATTAAAACACTAATTAAGTATTTAATCTTTGTATTGAACATACTTACGTATAAAATAAGTAATTAAACCTTCTACATTTAAAAAAAGTAGAAGTTTCTTTCTAATGAAGTGGCATGATAGCATGAGGGCTAACTGGAAGGTGGGGGTAAAGGGGCGCAATATTTTAAGCAGCGGGGAGGAGGACGCAACCAAACCAAGTTCCGCCACTGCTTGCGACACAGCTAACTTGACTGTAGAGAAGTATTGGTTAAACCATCTATCGTATAGTCCATATATAACTTAACAGAATCAAGAATTAAGCACTAAACTGCCCTATCAAGAATTAAGCACTGACATTTTTTTGTATTAAACTAATAGTTTGGGTTCGAATCGACTAACTCCTGTAATCAAAATTCAAAATTATATTCATGCTTCCATATTTTAATAAAAAATATCCTAAATTAATATTCAAAATGGATTGTGTTACTACAGAAATCATCTAGCCAATATATACATAACTGTCTTATGTTGAAATAACAAAGTAAATAGCCTGTCACAGTTTCCACAATATATTCAACTTAGTCTTGCATGAAGTATAATCACAGAAGAACAAAGCTTCTAACAATTATGTCATTTTTTGTAAACTATATGCGTGACGTATTTTATAGATAATTTTTAGAATAGCAATATTGTTAAGCCAGCTCCACTTACTCTTTTAAATATTAGAAACAACAACATTCTTAAAATTTCTATATATCATTATATAATTAAAATTTTATAAAAATTCACACATTTTAAACTGTTACTAGTGGTCATAATGTTTATACAATATATATATATATGTATATAATTTTTTACAGTGAATTTGTTACTTATAATTCAGATCAAATTAAAGCAATTGATTTTTATAAACTTTGTGTTATTCAAAAATAAAATGTTTAGGGTAATAAATTAAACTTGCAAAAATTTGGTGTCTCACAAGGAGGTTTCAACAGTAATACATTGGTTAACTTTTATTATATAGATTTACATCTAAAGAATACTTAATCGTTAGATCATTTCACCGGTGTTGCTACATCAGATATAAATAATTCACATATAGATTTCTATCTATTTAGAATTATTATTAAATGCACCTAAAATGTAGTTAAATATATGGATTCAAATTTAAGTATAGATTCGCATGATAATTTAGTAAATAAATTAAATAATAACTTTTATTTTATCGTAAGTAGAATATTTTTTTTAGTTCCTTTTATTTCATACATTTATTCCGGCCTATAATTATAAGTAAACTTCTCATTCAGAATATATTGGATAATCTAATAAAAATATAATATTCATGTTAAAAACCTTAAGCGCAGTAGTATATCATAATTTTAAACAACAGCTGTAAGACGCTGCTCTATTTGAGTTTACTTCTACATTTTACTTGGATCCTGCATATATTTTGTAGAATATATAATGAGGAAATGATTTTCTTTTTCTTTATAAACAGATCTCTAATACTTTAGGGCGTCTTAAACTTAGTATATTTCCTTTAATTACTACTGTTACAAACTCGTATAATCAGTCCACAAAATCTCTATTGTTTTAAGATCTAAATGACATACCTGTACCTTTATGTATAACGTATATCTTTAGCATTCGAATCCTAGGTTTTGTTTAAATCTTACTTAAATGGTTGCCATTTACAAGAATTTATATCCAGTAAACACCGTATTGATTTCATGTATACGTAAATCTGCCCATAGAACAAGCGAATCGTACATGTTAACTGGTAATTATGCGAGATTTGAGTCTTTAAATACGGGCGGTTCTTAATGGCAATGAACCTTTTCAAAAGAGACATTTCTGCGCAAATATCTTAAAAGCGTTCATTCTGCTATTGTACTGATCAATTTTTTGTTCTCTGAATTTGCCTTTGATTGAAAAAGTCTGAAGTTGAATGGTTTCCAATAAATGTATCATAGAAGCGTGCGGTTTTATTTACGTATGTCTCTATGGTGTAAATTTATGCATTAGGCTTTTCTTATATGCATCGAACATTTATAAATATATAAATTACGAATCAATGTGTATCATGCCACATATCTTACGCAATGAAAAGTTTATCTTAATATAATTCAAGCAAGCCCAAACCCAATTTCTGCAAATTAAAACAAAAAATCCATTACTTTTATTAGTTTGCTGGTAAAATATGTCAAAACAAGATTTATATTTAAAAATCCGAAGTTAGTAAAGTGTCCTTAAAGCTCAATTCAAAAAAAGAGGAAAAAACTGGCCTAGAAACGGGCCTCCTAAATTGCTTTATCAGGTATACTACTCTTGCCGTTTTAGAAAGTACTCGAATTACATTACATAATGTCAAGCAGCAGAATTCAAATGCATTTTAATAACCAGTAAGTTTTTTTTTTTAATTTCGAATTATAATCTTATTTATCAGATAGATACAAATCAAAGTATTTTGATTTATATATAGAAACTTTATAATGTAAATGTTTTTCTATGATCTACAAATCCAACTAATTATAAATTTTAAAAGCAGACAGTAAATTTATTCAACTAATTTCTTCATAAGCTGAAAATTAAAATTCTCGGATTGTTGACAAGTGGTGTTAAACGGTTTCGCAGCCTCATTCTTCCAGACAAAAAGTCATACAAGTCAAAGTAAGATAAGTTTCTGTCTATCTTCTAATATAGATCCAATAGACAACAGAAGCCTCTTTTCCTCTGGCTGCAATAAATGACGTAGGAACAGGAGGAGCTTAGGGGGCTTAAGCTCACCATTGGATATCAAGGCATATTTTTCACATAACACTGAAGCACATAATCTCTATTAAAGCCGAATTTCAAAACTTGGTTCCTTAAAAATTTTAAGATGTTTGAAAACCGATAAAAACTGACTAAAATCTCATTTTTTGCAACAAAGTGGCGAACGTGCGAAGTTTCTACTACTGATATGGAAGAGGGTTAGTAGTATGTCAACGTCAGTGGTTAACGAGGTATGTAAGGTTCTTTAGTATAAGGTTGAGCACTCAGCCCGGCAACCAATTAAAAAGTTGTCAGCTTGACTAATGATAATTAAGATTCGTCATTCTTGTTGTCACGGTCCAGAGTAAACTTTGAGAAAAGTTGCCAAAAACCACACTAATTATTACAGTTAAAAATAGTTTGTTAATTCAAGTGCCAATATAGGCTTAAACAACTTGCGCAAAGATTTTAAATTATGTCGTGTACATAACATAGGATCCAGTAACGTCCGTCCAGGGAAATTTAGTGACGTCGTTGGGGTAAAATCAGAGTCGCAGTTAACAGATTCGGTCCCTCATGAGAGCCCTAGAACAAAAATGCGCGCATTCTTAATTACCATATCATTATATGCGCTGAGTCCGGTAAAAACAATTACTTTAGTCATGCCCAGAGACGAGCATCCCTGGAGGTATGAGTTATGAGTGCTGACATGCAATGTTGCTGAGGTCGCACTACAGCGCCGTCAAAGTTCGGACTAGAGATTCTCCAGTTCAAACTTTGAGTTAATCCGGTGTAAGTGGACGAGTTCTCTTTGTCAGTGGCTCGAAAGTTCGTCTTGGATCCCAAATGCAAGTTGGGGCTGTAGTTTTCTGGTCGTCGACTACAGATCATAATCCAAATCCACATCTCCCAAGCAGAGTTTTTCAACATTACTTATTTAGAAATTTTGAGTAAGTTTTCAAATTTGCTCTTAAATGCCAGAGAATTTCAGATCGTGATGAATAACCTTGTTTTGGACAAACCGAAGAGAATTGATTGTCGCATATAAAAGTCTATTTTAGGTAACTTGGCAATTTCTCAATGTGTATTTTTTGCAGCCAAGCCACATACAGGGCATCAACATACGTAAAGCAACGCGTCAGTCCGACAAGATTCCATTGAACTTCATGTGGCGAGAAAAATACTGGAGAGGAGATAAAAAAAACTGAAAGCATAGTGAAAGACTCGATGGGCTGAGTCCAGCTAGCTGAATCTAGCTCTGCTCAGAAAAATTCTGAACCACAGTTCAGCACTTACAAGCAGAGTGGAACGAATGAGTAGCCCCTCACAAAATTGTTGACCGATATTGCACCTGATTCATTGATTAGCAAAACTCGCACTACATCTAAACGTCAGCGACGCCATGATACTATTCTAACATCATCCAAAAATATTAATGAAAGAAAGCAGAAAACAAAAATTAAGAACTTTAGGACTCTGCCTAGGAAAAAGCACAATAAATGAAACGCTGTTGTAGATCTTTTTCCAACAATAGCTCTGAAGAGAAAATCGAGATTTAATATGCATCCAGTGATCATTTTGATCCCTCTAATGAATGTGTAGGATGAAGAGAAGATTATAAATAGCACAAAGATTAAATCTGACTGGATTAAGTGTATTCGTTGCCATCCCTGGTTGCACGAAACAGGCCCATCATTTATCGATGTATACCAGTTCTTTGGTATTATTATATCAAAAGAAAAGGGACATTTTTTTTAATTTTCCAGCAATGTTTTTATATTCGTTAATATTTTTGGAAGTAATCAACTCATGTATTTTTGTAACATATTATCTGTAGTATTTTTTTTTCTAGAATTAAAATCTTCTTTTCAAATAAATGAGAATACTTCCATGCTTAACTCGCACATATTTACCATTAAAATAGACATGGTCAGAATGTCCGTATTGTATTAATCCACGATCAAATAGTCATATAACACGGACTTCAAGGGATAAATGGCCAACAACATAGTTTTGAAATTTCGGAATTCTTGACTTTTCTATCAATTGTTTTTCCCAAAAGTCCATATAAATATAAAACATTAAACTCTACTGAGTGTGTTAAAACTTTTGTGATCATCCATTATAGTAGTGCATGCACGAAATCTCCAATTTAAAAAACTATGGCCATCTAACTTGGGTTTACCCTATGTTGAAAAAGTTGAAAATTTAATCACTGAAGGTCCGTTTTGTACTATTTGCAAGGATCCTAATCATTCTGTTTTAAACAAAATTAAACAAGTTATTAAATCTTTACGTGCAATTTCTGAAAATTTTGAACATTTTCTGATTCTTTCTATGGCGAATTGTTCTAGATTGCACGCTCTCCCCAAATTTCATAAAGCAGGTGTTCCATTTAAACCTGTTGTATCTAATATTGGTACAACTTCCAACAAATTAGACAAACATTTAGTTTCCAGATTATCTCCAGTACTTAGTAATAATATCCATACCTGCTAAAATTCTTCCCAATTTGCAAAGAAAATTTGTAATTCAATCTCTCGTGGCTTGACTATATTCTTCTTTGAAGCAAGTCAATTCTAACTGCAAGCCAATCTGATGGTTCGCTTGAACGTAGACGATATTCTGCAGCCGATTGTTCTGCCTATATTGTTAAGCCGCCCAAGTTCCATTTACCAACACGACAACGCTCGATCACATACTACACGACTTTCTCAACAATGTCGTCAAGAATTTAATATCTTCCCATGGCAATCCGGGTCCCCAAACCTACCACCAATAATCTGGGATGTGCTGGAACGGAAATTGCAGTCTTCTCAGAATACTACTGAATTAGCTGGGCACAACATTTGTGACAGAATCTTCCGCAAAGGTACATGAGCAACTTAATTGACTCTATACCGCACCAAATATTGGCTTGTATAGCTGCCAGGGGAGGATTTATTACTTACTATAATGTTATCTTCTTTCTACCACTTTTTGATAAAACGTTTTTGTGCTCCCTAATTCCGATCATTTGCATATCTCTTCAAACGGTATATACATGTCGAGTTTCGCCGCAGTAGCTCAATGTTTTATGGGTGCATGTATTTTTTGCAAGAGTGTGTATATAGGGAAAGTATTGTGACGATGTCGGAAATTCGAATTCGAGTTTTCAAAGGAAGATCATATTTTAAGCATCCCTGAATTCGGATCAAACTCGACAAAAAATTTTTTTAACAGAAATACGTTCTATGTATACAAATGATTTAAGATATAAATACTTTTCAATTATAAAATTGTTTACTATCAAAAATAAGACAGGACTTTACTATTACTGCATCATTTTCTACTCATCTTAATTAAAAAAAAAATCCCGTTAATTATAAGTGTTAGCAAACATACATGTTTTTACTTTATTTTCATTAATATTTTCTCTACATACGTGGTATAATGTATAGGGAAAGTATTATGACGGGGTCGAAAATTCAAATTCGAGTTTTCGATGGAAGAACACATTTCAAGCATTTCTGAAGTAATGTCAGAGTGTGTGTGTGCATGCATGCTTGTGTATGTATGCATGCATGTTTGTGTATGTGTGCATGTATGTTAGTGTGTGTCACTGAGTCTGTGAATGCGATATCTCATGAACGAATGGAATGTTTCAAAAGTAAATTGGTGCGATTATTACAACGAGTAAATGTTGGAATCCTGTTTGTATTCGACGCAATTGAATTTCCGTAAGATTCCCCAACATTTGAACGAATTTTCATAAAAATAATTAAAATATCAAAGTCATCAATAAAAATAAATAAATAATCATTTCATACGTAATCCAATAGGTTAACTTTCCATATGCAGCATTATGTAACAAATATGTTAACATCATTATTCGACAAAGAATTCATAATAAGTTATTTATTTCATGGGATATTAATTTAATATCTATTGCATTTTCATAAATATTTTGCACATGAGTGAGTATAAATAAGCCATTATGCTTGTACTGATAAGTCGCCAAAAACGCCAAATTTCAATTTACGTGTTATTAATTCAATATCAAAAACATTGGGCTGTGGGTCTTGTTCACCATTATTTTGCTGTAAAAGAAGTAAAGTCATTCTATGCGGAAAGTCATGTGCTATTGACCACATCAAACTTTTTACTTTCCTTATGTACATAATGTATAAGGAAAGTATTGTGACGGGGTCGAAAATTCGAATTCGAGTTTTCGACAGGAGAGCACGTTTCAAGCATCCCTGATCACGAATCAAACATTTTTGAGGTGATGTCTATGTGTGTGTGTGTATGTGTGTGAAAGTATGTGTGTGTGTGTGTATGAAAGTGTGTGTGTGTGTGTGTGTGAAAGTGTGTGTGTGTGTGTGTGTGTGTGAAAGTATGTGTGTGTGTGTGTGAAAGTATGTGTGTGTGTGTGTCAGTGAGTCTGTGGAGACGATAACTGACAAACGAATGGGCCGATTCAAACGAAATTTGGTACAAAAATCACAATCCGTAAACACTGGAAGCCTATTGTTTGCCAAATTAACAGAAATCTCGCCAAATGGATAAAAATGACGCTAAATAAATGAAAATGACAACTAATTGTCGAAAATTCAATATTTCGGAAAGAATATAAGTATCTACTATAACAGAAACCTATTTTTTTTTTACTGTAAAAGTAGTAAATTCATTGCATTATATAAGGAAAGTCATGTGTTGCCCATATCAGATTTTTTTTTACTGCAAAAATAGTAAATTCATAGCGTTATATAAGGAAAGTCATGTGCTGCCCACATCAGATTTTTAATGAAGTTTAGCATAAAAGTTTATGAGTTTGAAGAAGAACAACTTTTATTACCAACATTCTGCTTTGCTGACATTTCGTGAAAATAAAACACCTAAATTACCCTTTTTATTTTTTCTGGAGATATCTCTGCTTGAATCTCTGCTGAACCACGCAATCTTGAAATTTAAACGCCATCAAAAAAATATTCCAATTTAATTTTATCAACTTCTTTAATTGTCATTCTCAATGGCGTTTAAAAACCTGTTTTGGAACCAGATCCATAGATTAAGGCACAGAAGTTTTTCAGAAAACCAGTCTAAACGATTCTTAAATTTCTCTGACTGTAATTTTTAATTTTTTCCTGGTTGAACTTTTTATGCAGTCATAATGCTGTAATGACAGATCGTCAGTCGCTTAATCGGATGTTATTCGAAATGCCTGAATATGTTTGCAGTCGTAATTGTCATAAATTGATTCTTAATGTTAATCAGACCATGCTCGTTTTTCGTCTTATGCGCTGCTGCAGCTTCTGTAAGTCAGATACTTAACCTTCGAGGGAGATACTGATCTCTTTCTCTATCCCGGATCGCAAAAAAAAAAAGAAGAAAAAAAAATATTGAAATGGAGAATTCGAATTTATGTGCAGATGATTTCTTTCAATAATGACTGCGCGCCTTTAAGTGATTATTAGTTCATCAAAAATACTTAACACCTGGTCTGACAAATGTACATATTTGAACGGCTATAAACATGTAAGTAGAATTGTTTTCAAGTATCGTCTGCTTTTCAAATATGTAAAACTCTTAGAGAAATTTTATAATTTTATTGACCAAAAATTGCACAGTCAACACTGTGCATTATGTACCTAAATAGAGAACTAACATATAGGCAGCTAGGGGAGATTTTTGGGAGGATGATAGCACCACCAAGAATTTCAATAGCAACTCCATCAGCGATTTTTCACATTATACATTGCAACTGAAATTATAAGAGATAAAGGGGATTTAGCACCCCAAAGGAGCTTCAGCATCTCCAAATAAAAACTCCTAGTTCCGCGTATCAGGACAAGCCTAGAATTGTAACTAAAGGCAGGTGATGACACGTTCGTCCCTCTAATATTCGATTTGCCGAAATAAGGGATAAAAAATTTCGAGATTCACCTACAATAAAATGTATTTTCAATGGGTATTTCAAATTAATCATTTTGCAGGTATAGTTTCAAGATAATTTTCATTAATTATTTAGATAATGTGAAATAGTAAAATGTCTGTAACAAACTTAAGATGGAACGAAACCACTTTTTTTTTAAGTCTCTTTATAAAAGTCATGCGAATTCATTGCAGTTTAACTATATACTGGAATAATTTTATCAGTGGTTCTCGACTGGCGCGAGAAGATGACTGGTGGTACGTAGCTATTTCTTGCAATATCATTATAAAAATGTTACAATCTAAAAATAGTAGTGTTTATTTTTCAAAATATTTATTTTCAATAATATTCGCAGTTGCCTCAACTCGCTTCTTCTTCTTCGACTCAGACCGTTCGGCCTACCCGAAGATGTAAGGTATCTGTTTGGACGGCCGGGAAATGCTCCTCAATTTAGACCGGAACCCAGGGGGCGGCATCCACTTGAGCCGTACCCTCCTTCCCCTACCATCAACTTCTCGGAAGGACTTACGGAACCACATATTTAACTTTCCGTACTTCGCATGAACATTGGGGCAGTTAGGCAAAGGCGGGAATCGAAATGCGGAAAGCTTAAATATCTAAAAAACTACAAATTAATATTTTTAGTTGCATATTTTAGGGCGTTACATCATGCCCTACATTACAGAAGACGTAAGCTGCCCAAAATAGTCTTAAATTAATTATCATCGAACACACTGCAGAATTTCGTCAATCCGCTCCAGCGAAAAGCTAAAGATGTAATGGAGAAGTGTTTATTAGGAATTTTCTGCTAAAAGAATTTATGACTACTTTCTATGCATGATTATAAGATACAATAACAATATTTTTATCAATAAATTTATTTTATTAAACGATACAATTTTTTTCATTTTCCGATTTTTTCCAATATTAGGACAGAATTCTTCAGAATTTTAAATTGAGACAAAAGTGGAAGAGGCGCTTTTCCGGGAAGGGAAGATTGTCTTAATTATACGGTATTCACACTGCCATTAAAATCATTACCCAAATCCGCATTTATTTTACTTAGATCCTTTCAAATCCGTTTATTTCTCTCAAAACGAAATCAGGTTTCAATAGGAATCCCGCAGCGATGTGTCATTGCGTGACAAAAATTAATTTTTCCCCCCTCCAACAAAAATGTTACAAGCATGATGTATATACTTGTCATGCGATTCTCGAATGCATCTCTGGGACTACGTGATGGGGGAGAGCGCGGCCCTCTGAAGGACCCCCGATTAATCAAAACCGAAGCACCCATCTGTAAAAGCCCAGATCGTGTTTTGTAGAAGGTGTCGGGATGCCAGTAATGAATTAGCGGTAATTGATAATCGTGAGTTTCTGTTTGCTTATAGGTGCCGCCGTGAGTAGAATTGCCAAAAACGCAGCTGCAGTTGAGGTGCGGACACCTGTGGTGAGCTTGTTACCACCAGATACAGGTAGATTTCGGAGAACTCGTTATCATCCCATCTGTGACGGGACATATCGAAGAATTTCAGAATTGAATTATATGGGTTGATTTGCATTTAAGTGTTATAAGCATGGGGGTAAAGGGGAGGAGATTAAACGTCATGTTGGGAAAATGCCAAAATAGTTTGAGACAATAATTCAGGTAGAGCAGGAGTAAGATAAGTTTCACTGCATTGTATGTTTTTCTGTGGCAAAAGGCTGGTATATTGAACAAATTAATATTTATTTAAACTTATTTTTCAGAAAAATTATTAGTGCAATTCAAAAGTAAATCTCAAGTAAAATAAAATATGCCTACGTATTGAAATGTATTTTACCTTTCAATTTATTTTTGTCACGATCTATTTTGTATCCTGTTCTACAACCAGGCAAAAAATATATATTACTTCTACTCATAATTGGAGAACTTTAATTTTAAAACAACCAAAAATACATATACTATGCGCAACTCGGAAAATACTTCCATCGCAGGTACCATCTCCATACTACAGATACCATCTCCACATACTGCAGATACCATCTCCACATACTGCAGATACCATCTCAACATACTGCAGATACCATCTCCACATACTGCAGATACCATCTCAACATACTGCAGATACCATCTCCACATACTGCAGATACCATCTCAACATACTGCAGATACCATCTCCACATGCTGCAGATACCATCTCCACATACTGCAGATACCATCTCAACATACTGCAGATACCATCTCCACATACTGCAGATACCATCTCCACATACTGCAGATACCATCTCCACATACTGCAGATACCATCTCAACATACTGCAGATACCATCTCCACATAGTGCAGATACCATCTCCACATACTGCAGATACCATCTCCACATACTGCAGATACCACCTCCACATACTCCAGATACCACCTCCACATACTGCAGATACCATCTCCACATACTGCAGATACCATCTCCACATACTGCAGATACCATCTATTATACACTACAGATGCCCATTGCAGATACCATCTCCACATACTGCAGATACCATCTATTATACACTACAGATGCCCATTGCAGATACCGTCTACCATATTGAAGATACCTATTGCAGATGCCGTCTACCATACTGAAGATACCCATTGCAGATACTGTCTACCATACTGAAGATACCCATTGCAGATATCGTCTACTATACTGAAGATACCCATTGCATATACCATCTACCATACTACAGATACCCATTGCAGATACATGGATGCTGGAATTTGCAACGAGAGTGTCTTTAGAATTTTAAGAACGCCACTTATAGGCGGGTTTTGTGTTTACGTAGTAGTAAATGCAACGCCTTTCTGTTGTGTTAAATGAGAATATATGGGACTTTAATAACACTAGCAAAACATATATATAATTTTCAAAGCATTATGGATTTTTAAGTTTTTCATCCATATCAGTTTGATTTTCTTCTCCCTAACTCCATGTTTATGTGTTATCAATGGCGTAGATATAGCTTTAAAAAGGGAAAATGCGGGGAACGGGAGGGGGGGGGGGTCTGAGGAGAAGAAAAAGCAATATTGTGCCAAATTTGCCCCCAAGCACAAAGAGACAGGCATAAATAAGGATTTTTATTATATAGTATTTGCAATATATCTACCGATGTCTCTGATTAATTTCTCAAAAGTTATCAAATATTTTGTGATCAAATATATATATATATTAAAATATTATTAAAAATAGCCTAAAATGCCATTTTGAATGTCCAATTGAGTTTCTTACATTAAACATAAAAAGATAAAAAAAAATATTTTTTATCACACTTTTAAGAGTAGCGCCACGAAAATTCAGAAGATTAATTACTAATTTAAAGCAAGAAAGATCAATCATGCATAAAGCATTGATTATGAAATACTTTCCAACTACAATGCAATTTTATTTAAACATCTCTAAAATGCGCTACATTCAGCAGTGATATTTTTAAAATGATCACAATACTACAATAATTTATTATATTTGAAAACTTAAAACTTTATCGAAAAAAAATGAACTTTATTCATATGATGTCATTGAAATATAAATTGCCTGACTCTCCATGTAAAAATAGTAAATATTTCATACATACACTTTTATTCCATTCCTTTCATTCATCCCAATACTACAATAACTTATTTTACTCAAAATCTTAAAACCATGGAGGTAAAAGTAATTTAACTCTATGCTTAAAACTTCATCTAAAAAATCTGCTATAAAATCGTCTGTTTCTCTATGTAAAATCAATGAATGTTTCATTCATATCAGTTATATTGCAGACTCCAAAGCTAAATAATTTTGCGGTAAAGAAATTCAGTAATTCTTATACCACTTATCTTACAGCTTGATCTGTTTGTATTCTCCATAAGTGAAAATTAGGCTCCTTTGTAGAAATAAATAAAATTTGATGATTATTTAAACTAAAAAATATTGTAATTGAGTTATTTCAGAACATAGATGCACCGAAATTAAGCAAAAATAAAGCGGGTTTAGGACGGATACAACACTAAATATAAATAAAAAAGAACTTTAAAAATCACGATTTTGACACAAGATGGATGACATTGATCATTTAAACTCAAATATATTGCAATTGCGTTGTTTCAGAATATAGATGCACAGAAATTAAGCAAAAATAAAACGATTTTAAGACGGATACATCACTAAATATAAATTAAAAAGAACTTTAAAAATCAGCATTTTGACACAATTTATTTTGAAGTGGGTCACGTGATCATCATGTGATATGAGTGTAATTATTATTTTAATTTTTATTTAAAAACTACCGAATATATTTTGCTGAAATTTTTTTCATATTTTTAACACTTTACAACAAAGTTGAAAAGTGTTTATGACTTTGTTCATTCAGTCTGTCTGTCCGTTAGCACGATAACTGTCGTAAAAATGACTTAATCAAAATGAAATTTTAGTATGTTGTTCAGACGGTCTGTAGGACCTATGGGAATATAAATGAATAATATCACCCAATTAGTTTTCGATTGAACCGGGGTTGAAAAAATGAAATACATTGAACCCTTGGGGGACCTAATTTTTCAAACATTTTTTAAGCGAATTTAAAATTCACAAATTGCTTCGAAAATTTTAGGTAATACTCAAATTATTCCATTAAATACATAAAAAAAATTTCAGCAAAATATATTCAGTAGTTTTTTAAATAAAAATTAAAATAATAATTACACCTCTTATATGAAGCAATCACGTGACCATGATATGAAAAGATCACGTGACCCACTTCAAAATAAAATATGCCATCCATATTGTCTCAAAATCGTGATATTTAAAGTTCTTTTTAATTCATATTGAGTGTTGTATTCGTCCTAAAACCACTTTATTTTTGCTTAAATTCTGTGCATCTACATACTGAAACAACGGAATGACAATATATTTGAGTTTAAATGATCATCCAAATTTGATTATTTCTACAACGAAGCCTATTTTTCACTTATGTAAAATATAAACAGCAAAATATGTAGGATGAGTTGTATAAGAACTGCTGTATTTTTTTAACGCAAAAGTATTTAGCTTATGGAGTCTGCATAGTTGATATGAATGAAACATTTATTGATTTTATAGAGTGAAGGACGATTTTTTTCGATGAAGTTTTAAGCATAGAGTTTAATTACTTGTAGCTCCATGGTCTTAAGTTTTTAAATAAAATAAATTATTTTAGTACTGTGATGAATGAAATGATTGGGAAAATGTTATGAATGAAATGCTGCTTTTATAGAGAGAGCTAGGTGTGTTATTTTTCTATGACATTATTTGAATGAATGTCAGTTGTTTTCGATGAAGTTTTCAAATATAATAAATTATTGTAGTATTATGATGATTTTAAAAATATTACCGAGGAATGTATCGCATTTTAGAGATGTTTAAACCAGACAATTGATATTTCAATGCAGTCATTTGAATGAAGTTCATTTTTTTCGATGAAGGTTTAAGTTTTCAAATATAATAAATTAATGTAGTATTGTGATAAGTTTTAAAATATTACTTAGGATTATTATGTATTGCATTTTAGAGATGTTTAAATGAAATTGCATTGAAGTTGGAAAGTGTTTCATAATCAATGCTTTAAGCATGATCGATCTTTCTTGTTTATGGGATAATTTGAATATTTCCTAAAACTTTCGAAGCAATTTGTGATTTTAAGTTTGCTTAAAAAAGGTTTGAAAAATTAGGTCCCATAGGGTTTAATGTATTTCATTTCTTCAACCCGAGTTCAATCCAAAACTAATTGGGTGATATTATTCATTTCTACTCCCATATGTCGCACAGACCGTCTGAACAACATACTAAAATTTCATTTTGATAAAGTCATTTTTATAGCAGTTATCGTGCGAACGGATAGACAGAGTGAACAAAGTGATAAACACTTGTCAACTATGTTGTAAAGTGTTAAAAGCAAGAAATATTTTATTTGTTTGGCACATTCCCTCAAAATTGATCTTTGTTTATACTAAATTTTAATATTCATTTCAGTGATAAAAATGAATTTACTTTACTATGATTAGTAAAAATTCAAATATACTTTATCTTTCTTGCTGTCATGTGTATCATGCTTAATATGGAAATCTAAATTAAAAATTGAAAAATTTTCAAAGTTAATGCGCACGTGCTAAAACGCCTGCTATGCCCCGGACTACGTCAGGTGCATGTTTAACTTTATAAACCCAAGTCAAAAATAGTAGTGAAGCTCGACATTTTTATTGGGAGAAGGATAAATCCATTATTTTCGCCGTTCATAGGTCGAATTTCTGGCTATTGTTGCAATTATCATCTCTCTTTTTCCCTGCTGTTAAAGTTTGCTGAAGGAAAAGCAACTTTTACAGGTTTTTAATCAATTGTCATTGTAATGAAGGCCTTGATCTTGAAGATCATATGACCTTGGTGACAAATCAGGCAAACGTGATGAAAAGTTTGATTAAATATCGCCAACTTCGCAACCTTTGATGATTTTGTTCGAACACTGTAGCTGGCAGTAACATTTTGAACCAGTTTTCTTGAATTTCTCACGAGACTTGCACTTCGACGATATGAGTTTTCAATTTTATTCCAGTAGCTCAACGGTAGAACGTCGTCTGGTCAGTTCGGAGATCCAGGGTTCGATTCCCGGTTGGGACAGCAAGTTCCTTTACAATGCCACCCAAACAAATCAACCCTGTAGGTTACTGCAAAGATGTCTGAGGTCTGAAAGTAATCCTAGTATGACTAGCACGAATTCAGTGGATTCTGGGGTATGAAGCTCGGATTTCAAATTGAGAGGATAACGATCACGTGGGATACTATCCGGTGTGAAAATAGTAGCAGCAGGAGGCTAACTTGAGGTAAATATAGCAGGAGGTGGTTAATCAGATTGCCAGTTGCCCGCCAATCTGACATTAGAGGGTGGAGAATGCAGAAAGTATAAATTACTTAATTTATAAATTACTTAATTACTTAATTTTATTATCACATTACTTAATGTGATTGTATCTATCATTGATTCATAATCGTGAATTAATAGCACCAATCACAACAATGGCATCAAGTACTAACAGTCAGTTTATAGATACATTTATAATTCATCAATTATACTATCGTATATTAATTATCATGACTAATTGTAGGTGACTAAAAATTATATTTTATGAAGTATTTTGCTCTCCCCGTAAAACAATTCAGGGTACTCTGTTGATTATTAGCGTTAAACACAATTTGTTATTACATTTTAGTTTCCTAAGGTAGCAGACTTTCACTTACCAGGAGAATACTCGTATAAACATAGCATTTCACCCACTAAAGGTAACTTATAACATTTTGTCTCCATAGTTAGCTTTTGCTTCCACACCCGGTTGATAAGACTTGATTTTTGGTGTTTTATGCTACTAATTAACTATTTTGCATTCAATATTTTAACTCACTTGTCAACCCTATTTTTATTATACTTTGTACTATAATAATTTCACATTTGGTGACAATATGGTTGTTAGATTGCTAAATCCATAAAAGCTCTGATTAGGGAAGGTTTGTCTATTTTCCACCACGCCTTGTATATTATATCTTAACACAATATACAGGGTGGGGTGGGAAATCACCAATAATGTTTTTAAATGCGTATCAAAAAGTTTTAATAAAACTTTGAAAATAGACGCATAATTTTTTTAAATTACATACGTAATTTTTTGAAAGATTTAAAAAAATATGCATAAATTTTCTAGTAAAATATATCTTTTAAATTAATAAGTTTAAATATAATATAATTTATAATAGAATAAAATAAAATAAATATAATAATTTTACTTTATTTTTAAATAGAATTTTTTAATACATATTTCCTTTTTTTTACTTTCCTTATATACATAATGTATAAGGAAAGTATTGTGACGGGGTCGAAAATTCGAATTCGAGTTTTCGACGGGAGAGCACGTTTCAAGCATCCCTGATCACGAATCAAACATTTTTGGAGTTAGGTCTGTGTGTGTGTATGTGTGTGTGTGTGTGTGTGTGTGTGTGTGTGTGTGTGTGTGTGTGTGTGTGTGTGTGTGTGTGTGTGTGTGTGTGAAAGTATGTGTGTGTGTGTGTGTGTGTGTGTGTCAGTGAGGCTGTGGAGACGATAACTGACGAACGAATGGACCGATTCAAACACAATTTGGAACAAAAATCACAATCCATAAACACTGGAAGCCTATTGTTTTTGTACGCAATCGAATGTTCAGAACCCTCCTAAATTTTCGAATGAAATATTGAAAAAATCGTCAAAAAATCAAAACCACTAATAAAGTTACGCAAATAGACATTTCTTATGTAATTTTTCGTTAGAAAACGATTGACATAAATTTTAGAACGCTAACATAAACCGTTCTCGAGATATTGTAGAATTTTTCAAAAAAATTATCAAAAGTCATAAAATAAAAATATTTCCTATCGAGAAACATGTTCACTTTTCATATGTAATACCATGCGATAAATACCATGCGATTGGGTGACATCATTCTCGTGGATCTAGCTCGTTCCATTCATGAAAAAAGATACTTTAAGTAGTACTTTTGTATTTGAACGCCAATAGTCGTATATCTGCTGTAAGAATAACTTACGTATTTCTTCATCCATAACATCCATTTTGGCGTCGAATTTGGCAGAATGTCGCCAACTTGGCGACTTTTTGAAATGTTGCCAAATTAACGAAAATCTCGCCAAATGGATAAAAATGACGCTAAATCAATGAAAATGACGACTCATTGTCGAAAGTTCAATATCTTGGAGAGAATATTAGTATCTACTATAAGAAAAACCTATTTTTTTTACTGTAAAAGTAGTAAATTCATTACATTATATAAGGAAAGTCATGTGTTGCCCACATCAGATTTTTTATTTTAAGATCGATATCTGATTTGCTATAGTCTCCGTATTTCCCAATTTAATGCAGTTTAATATTAATCCTCCAAAAGTTAGACCGATCACTGTACACAACAGGCACATATCACTGTAAACAACAAGCATAGTATTTCTGCCACCGAAACTCAATTTCGCTCCCGTGCTATCAATAATCTGCCACCCCACATCATGATCTCCCTTAAAAACTCATCAGACACCTTTTCACCTGCCCCCTATTATTATCATCAGATACACCCGGAAGATGCTCACTAACCGCGTTAAAACACGCGCGTCTCGGGATAACGCGCCGACAGGTTTTAACCTTAACCTTCCCAGAAAGCGATCTTCGCGCGTTCACGGGTTTCGTTAGCTCTTATTCATAAGCTTGGCAGGTGCATAGCAAAGTTCCGAGCAGCAGCGCTTATATATTAACAGTTTCTGTATCAGATGGCATGCGAATGAGGAAGAAGGGAGAGGGGGTAATAAGGTAATTTGTTGATGCCATTTCGGAATCTCAGCACAGCATGATTATGTGCTGCATTCATTTGTGTTTTCCAGTTCTTTAAATCTCCATAAAGCAAGTAAATGAAACTTTGAGGAATTGAAAATTAAAGCATATCTATATAATAATTGTTTAACTCGTTTTGTCTTTCCATGCCCTCCAGAAAAACTCTTGGTGATTTAAAAAGGATGAATCTTAGCACACTTATAGTATCCCGGCCACACACTCAGCAATAGTAAGCTTTCAGGTCTGTCGTGTGGTCTGGATTTTCAACACTTATAGTATCGGCCACAGGACATAATCTAACGCAGAACACCACTTTCGATTTTTTCGTAGGTATCCTATACAGGGTGTCCCAAAAAGATTGAAACGCGCTTTAATTCTTTACCTGTTGGAGATAAATGGGCCATGCAAATTGCAAAAATATTGAAAGTAAGGTAGGAAATAAGACTACGTTAATGAAATAACCATACCATTCATTTTCAAAAAGTTACACTTTTTAAATTTTTATACGACCCCCTTAGACAAATTGGGTCAACCAGAAAATTTTTACTTTTAATGACACAAGATCATTAAAAAAACCCCGCATATATGCATCTTTAAAATTGAGCGAGGTATATTTAATTGTAAATTGAACATTGTGAATGGGGACCTTATATCAAATTAGAAATGTAAATGTGTGACATAGCACACACAAAAAAAAAAAACAGAAAAAAAACAGGATGATAATACATAGGATACCCAAACGCGTAGTGAGTACCACTGCTTTATATGATCTCTGTCTGTATAATGCTTTATTTAGATGCATTTGTGATAAAAAAAATTTAACACATATTAACGTGCTTTTGATCTAAACAATTTCCATCGTCAATTTGCTTATGATCCCTATTTTCACTGATGAAACAGCCTTTCACAGCCTTTAACATTCATGGTACGAAAAAGTGGTACAGAAAAAGTTAGATTTTTCCCTTTATCATAATTCAGTAGATTTTAAAGTTACAGATTTTTTAATGATCTTGTTGCATTAAAAATAAAAATTTTCTGATTAACCAAATTTGTCTAAGAAGGTCGTATAAAAATTTAAAAAGTATAACTTTTCGAAAATTAATGGGATGACTATTTCATTAACGCAGTTTTATTTTCTACCTTACTTTAAACATGTTTGCAATTTACATTGCCCACTTATCTCCTACAGGTAAGGAATTAAAGCGCGTTTCAATCTTTTTGGGACACCCTGTATAATCCTCTTTTGTATAATTACGGATTTTTCTACTTGAGGCGGAGTAAATGAGAAAGGTGTTTCCAAAAAGTCTTTCCAGACCCTCTGGAAGTACCCTCCGATGACCTAGAAAAGGCATGGTACACTCATAGTATCGATCACTGAACATAACCTCATGAAGCCGAATTTTCAATTTTCATGTTCCGTGGGCGGAAAAATTGAGATATTCCCAATATTTTCTTACCGATTCTCCTAAAAGCCCTTCTAAATTCCCTTCAAAAGCCTTTCTGCATCTTCTCAATTTTCCCTTTTCATTTCACTTAGACATTTCTGTGATATGTATTACTGATGCAGCGTGATTTATAAATCCAGATTTCCAATTATTGAAGACTTTTCCGTAAAAACAGTTTCCTTACTTCCGTGAGGTTCAAAATGCCGACAAGGATAGCAGAAAATAAAATCTTGCGACTTCGAATATTCGATCCACTGAAATCGTTTAAACCAATCATTCTGGAAACTTCTACCGTCTACATTCCCAAGGAATGATTTAAGCCTATTTTGGAAAATAAAATTACCGAATTTTGAAATATCACTAGGTTTTTAGATATAATTGAAGTTCTTGATGCCAATTGGTGTTCATTATTGGATGAAAAAACAGAATTCTGCACAATATCACTGCTTGTAGCAAATGAGACCAGATATATATTCAGAATGTCGTAATTTTCTTTCGTATTAAATAATTTTCCATGTTTTAAACACACAGCGTGTATACTTAAGGTTTGCAAACTTTGCGTATGTAAATGTAATTCAAAGGCTAAACTCAATCCTGGAAAACCCTGTAGCCAAAAATAAGCCTCCTGCAATGACAGAAAAACACGTTATACGTCAATAACCTACCAACGCTTTCTTAACAAAATAATAAATAATATATCCAAAATGCAGCAAAAGAACCCAAATTTCCGGAACTCTTGCGTACCCAAGAATCAGCTATTATTATTATTGTTATTATATTGTATTATTATTCACTTATATAGGGTCTCAATGTATATTAAATTCTGTAGTTTCAGTTTCTCTTCCGATCTAGAAGAGTTGACGGCATTACAACTTCTTTGTTGACACCAGAACCCAATTTAAACTTTTTCTGCTTATGTGACGAGCAAGGTGTCAATCTCAAATGCTTCTCAATCGTTTTATATCTTGTCTCTCCATTAGTCGGAAAATTCGATTTATCGAACTCCCTATAATATGCCGCAACAAAAGACTAGAAGTCTGCAGAAATTGTTTGTCACGAGTGAATAGGATTTTCAAATTAAAATTTCGGCCCCTTTTCAGCTTTAAAAGTTAAACAACTGTGCTTCTGTATTAAAGATTGAAGCAAATAATTTTCCTGGGGAGGGATGAGGCAGTTTCTAAGAGACCTAAATCCCCATGGTCCCTGCCTACCTACGGCCCTATATGCAGAAAAGCGGTAAATGTACAATTCAACGTTAAAAACATTGTACCGTGTATCTTGTATATAATTTTTTCTTTGTGAAAAAATAAATTTATTGCATTATGTCGAGAAAGCCATGCGCTGTCCACATCAACCTTTGTTAAATAGCGGTTCAGAAAATTACCCAGAATACTTAGTGAATATGCCCATTATGATTTGGATCAAATCCGGTAATCAGTAAATACTTGGATTCCTCACCGAATTCCAACCAAAAAGAAACATTTATCTCAAGTACGCCCCCATACTTAATTTATCTTTGTTAATCAAAATTAAAATATCACTTTGAAATACTAAAACGAAAGATTTGCTAGTTGTTTTATTAGTTGTTATATTAGATTTGTTCAAAGGGTTACAAATATGAAAGCATATTTTCCCCATGTATATAGACAATAAGACATATAATCAGTTCAAATGAATAATTGATGTTGCAGTTATTAATATGCTATTATTAATGGTGCCGATTATTATTAATACATAACATAGGTATACAATTCTAACTATATTTTACTATTCAGCTATTTGTTTCGAACGAAAGTACTTTCATCAGAGCCGTTTACATCAGATATATTTTAGGAATCTTAGCAACAAAATTGCTTTTCATAATGAGAGTAAATGTCAAAAACGTCTGACCAGAACTAAAGTTTGTACCAAGTTATAAAATGCTTAAAAACAAGGGACACTGTACATGCCTATTTATTAAAAGAGAAATAACAACCGATAGGATGCTATAAAAGTAATTCCCCACATAAACCATCTAAATACACTACGGCATACCAAAATAAAAACATGAAATAATTTAAATTTTGGCTTCGATGGCCACTTGTCGAAATCTTTTTATGTCAGGATTTGGACTATCACATAAGACAACCGAAATTGGCTTTACATGTTGTGTTGCAATTACTGATTGATTTAAAGTTAATGAAACAATTGAAACATTTTGCTGCAATGTCCACTTACAAAGTGTTTTTCTAATACGATTATAAATGGAGGTGAAACTACGCATGACTACTAAAATTACCTGGTAGTGTTGCGATTCATTTAGTGATTGATTTGTGAAGTAAATACAACAAACATGCTACTTTCTCTCGCTCGGGCAATAAGTCTATATTTCAACATCCCATTCAATTCAGTATTTTTGATGGGTGACAAACCATTCTTCTTGCTGTTAGTCTCCAGTACCTTTATCGTTTTTGCTGCGATCTCAACTCAGCCATTATTCCTTCCGATATCGCTCCCCCAACTTGTCATGATCTCAGCATCCACTCCAGAGCGCTGCGTATCTCACCTTTAATTGGGCAACCATTGTTGCGTGTAATCATGGCCACATCAGACCGGAACCCTCACAATCGTCCGCTATTATAACTCTTAGATGCTTAATGAGTTGAAAACACCTTGGCCTAAAACAATTAAAAGGCGAGAGTAAAAGTGACTCAAGGTCGACACCAATGTTCAATCAGTGTGATCTTAACAGTCTTATCCTCTGTTTTGTTCATGTAAGGAACAAAGCGTTCGTTGCTCAGTCGTTTAGAGTTAGGTCCTTTTGTTAATCTTAAAGAGCGATTTCGAAGCCAGTGATTCTGTTTGTGATCTTTTTGAATTGCGGATTCTACTGAGATTTATTAAAGAGATGACTAATTGGGACTTTTTATGTTGAAGGTTGGTTCTTTTGTGAGCATTGTTTCTTTCGCATTGACTTTGATGGTGATTACAAATTAAACCATCGTGGGAGAGAAGGCAGTTAGAAATGGACTGGATTTTGATCTCTGTGAACCCTGGGAACTCGCTAGAAGATTGGAGTTTTTTTCTTCAAGAGAAATAAAGTAATAAACTATTGTTGGATTATTTGTAATGCATTATGGTATGTTGGCTGATAAAACGATGATTTTTTCTTCTAGAATGTAGACTTTGGAGAAACTGGACAGGAGTTACGTTAATTTATCAATATTTCACTCAGCTTACTGAGTTTTTGATTGATTTATGACTTATTTCTAGGAAGAAAAGGATAATTTTTGTTTGTTGAAAAAAATTCTAATGAATAAATGATATAATAACGATGATGTCTTGGGAAATTAAGTTCATTTTATCAAAATATTTGGCTACGAATCGACCTAAGCAAGTGCAGCCAATTAATTATTATAATTAATTATAAACGATGTTTCCTTCTACAGAGTAATGTGTTAGTAAATGATGAAATATAACAATTATATCGTATTAATAAAGAAATTTGCTAATGTTTAACAAGAACTAAAATCTTCAATGCCCTTTTATCTAATCATGCTAATAATTAAATATTAAATGTTATTTTGATGTTTTAAAAATAAAATAAAATTTAATGATTATTATCCTTATGTTGATTTATGAGTCATATTCACATTTGTTTCCGCAAAAATATACACTTTGAATGCGTGATTATAATTAAAGCATCCTATTCTAAGCCTTCTGCAGAGGTATCAAGCGACGGTTGAAGGGAATGTAATTTAAAAGGAATGTTAAAGTAGGAATAATATAGTAGTAGGAATAACATAGTAGTAGGGAAAAAGCATATTTTTATACTACCAGAGGGGAATATGATATTATAATTGGTGATAAAGCATCAAATTTGCCTATAACATAATTTCTATAGGCGATTAAGAGAAATACAGCTAAATTAGTGGGCAATCTGCTCATTATAACCAGATCTTACTGCATTAGAAATTGGACCAGTTATGCTATATCACTTACAGCCCCAATAATTGAACGAACTTGTGATGACAAGTACGCATGGTAAGACTTTTTATAAAAGACATAATCCACAAGAACGGATTTACATATTTTAGAGCTTGAACCGCAAAGCTGCAAATAATCCTTAATTCGAAAAAAAAAAAAACTTGCTAAAATTATTTCCTCAATAATTGCTTATAGCCCTTGTAATAGTATTTTATCCATAACTTACAAATTTTCGAAATATTATGCCATGAAGAATCGACCATTTCGTAACATTATGTGTTGTTCCAATTTCATTTTAGACATTGGCTATTTATATAAGCATTATGCTTTGGAAGAAAATAATTGCTTAAATTATTGGAAATAATAATTGTAATTTAACATTTAGTTTTCTATTTACAAATCATTTTGCATCTACTCGATAATCATAAATGAAGTATTGCCGCGAGAGATACTGAAGCTCTGGGGTTAGTTGCTATTCCTTCTTGTATTCAATAATTGTTAAATGCCGACTATATTGATTAGTGATGGTTTTTATACTGCATAGTATAATTTTATACTAAACGCATGAATTGCTTAATAAAATCTTTGTAAAAATTGTAAAATAGATACTAAATCAGTGACTTTAGTCAATGATAAACACTAAATCCAAACCTTTCCACACTCTCAAAAGTTCTGTTAAAAGCACGTAACTCGTAAAGTTCTTATTTAATCTACAAAATTCGAGACGTTTCCACAACTCTCTAAGTGTTTTAAAGTTGGTGACATTCCGCTAAATTCTTTACAAAATTAGCAAAATTTACCGCCAAGTTCACATGTTCCGAACGGGTGCCACTTTCGTTAAATACTTCCGTTTATCCCCGTCACATTTTTTTCATGATTTACGCCGTTCCCCGCTCGCTATGAGGTTTCACATCAGAAAAGTACACTGATGGGCTAGACAGCCAAGTGGTTAAGGCGCAGATATTGTACACTGAAAACTAGTTCGATTCCCCAAACTTCCCCTTGTTCGTGTGTAGTACGGGCAAGTTAAATATGTGAGTTTGAAAGTCCTTCCGAGAGGTTGGTGGTAGGGGAAGGAAGGTACGATCCCTGTGGATGTCGTTCTACTGTCGATGCTACTGTGTTCCGGTCCACATTGGGTGGCACTGTCCCGACCGCCTAAACAGATACTTTACACCTTCAGGTATGTCGGACGGTCTGAGTCGAAAGACATAAATATACATTGAGTATAGAAAATGGGGGCCTAAAGCTTCACGGGCCCACAGCATTTTTCCACTTTGTCCATGGTAAAAAACAGCCTTGCATCCGCTTCATACAGGAGATCCGGCACTGCCAATCTACCCCGCTAATCCGCCTACTCTCCAAGATCACAGTTGGAAAAAGGATTCAACCCTTCAACGCGATTCCTTAATATCACAGCTCTTTAAAATTTCATTTTCTTCCCATCAGTGGCGCGCAATATCCGTTAAAGACCAGACAGAGCATTGATCTAAAAGCAACAAAGCAAATGTTTGCCGAACACTTTTTCGTTGAACATAGACAAGAAAGGGCAAACCCGTGTAATATCTAGATCCTGTAAAGTGAAGGCTTCAATTTCTGATCCGGACATACGAGAACATTAACCTGCGTAAGAGGGTCTTTAAAAATGTTATTTAAATAACTTTTACCCCGAAAAACTCAGGAAAAGCGTACAATATGTCATCAAATAGAAATATGAACCATTAGTCTAAACACTTCTTACTCATTCATATCGACTTAACTCTGCTAAGCTTGAGAAATAACAATAGAGCGGACATACCGTCGTTAACCTTGTTTGCCGAACGTAAACAAAATAGCCATCGCTACCGCGTTAAAATCATTAGATTTTTCTCCTCGCTTAATCTGAAATATCAATTTTTTCCCCTAAAAACGGCTATTGTCCGATTGCCTCAAATGAGCATGCGCGCAAGAATTCTTGGAAAAAGGTCAAACTTGGCGTCAATGAAGTTTGGTTGTGATGGGATGCATATCAGGGAACAAAGCGAAATAAAGCAGATTAGAATAAGATGGACGGTAAGGAAGGTTTGAAGGGGAATAAAAGATACACTTGAAATTGCTTTTCTGATATTATTCGGTTTCTCTCTAATTAGCCTGCAGCAATATTGGATAACTTTTCTGAAACAATGCAATGATATTTTTTTTTTAAATTCAAATAATTAGTTGTTAAGAATATTTTTTGTGTGTAAACAACGTTACATGTTTGAGGCGCAGAAACGTTGTTTATAGAATTATGTTAAGAGGGGGGTGGGGGGTGGGGGTCACCATCAGCTCAAACATCGTTGTTGGTAGTGGAATACTTAAAATTCTATGGGTCTGTCATTATTTCTTCTAATGATACTAAATTTTTAGGGTGTACTGTCTTACTGTCTATTCTATTACTGAAAATAGACAAATTTGATAAAAGTTATTAAAATATTTTGTTTTTATGATAGATTTATTGACAGTTTTTGAAAGTTTTGATTTATCGACAATTTTCGATAATTAATTTTTATAAGCATGCCCAACTTCATGGAAATCATTTAATTATTTAAAGAGATGGCACCCTCCCTGTGGGGAAAGTAAAATTTGACCTATCTCCAGTTCGTTAGTGATAGTTTTTAAACAATGGTATCCACTCATGTCTAGTTAAATGTACTTAAAAATAATATACTAATTTGAAAATAGTGAAAGTCTTCTTAATTGCTGGAATTTTTTCCATTTCAGATTGAAAACGTGTATTACCTCGAGAACATATCCTCATCATGTAAATGATGTCGTTTACTTTGAATATAAAATTACATATAAAGATTGTTATTGTTTGACAATGTTACCCTTTCGGGAGAGGAATAACTTGCCCCCTCGGTGTGTGTGTGTGGGGGGGGGGGGGAGGGCAATTATGCCATGAACGCAAAAAATGCATTGCGGCTATTTTTCACTACAGTGATTAAAACTTTTAAGCTCCGTGATCATTCAGCCATAAATAGCAACTTTTATGCATAATTATGCCAAATTTTGTCCTATGCTGCCATGTTAAATATATATATATATAATTTCAAAGTTTTGCTCGAATTTTAAAAAATTCCATTCTGGATTATTTGTTAACAAAGCCGGATATACAGTTTCGTGAAAATCCATTAATATTTCTGGCTGCTATATCGTGTATACAAAAAATGTACACAGGCATGCAAATCTAGAAATCGAAAATTTTTGTGAAAACAGTGCTTCATACTATATTCTATAGTATAAGAAATTCAAAATAATTATTTTTCTAGGTACATTATTCTGTAAAGCATTATTGCACAAGAAGAAATAATTATATTTTTATTTTATTTTTCGTTGGATCCATATCAGATACTGAAACTCAGGACTGTAAACACCAACTAGTCGATAGCCCACCTCCCTTCCGCAGATCATGACTACGCCTATGATATATACATACGCTGACAGGTTTTAATCAGTAATTCTACTAATTTTGCATGGTAATGTTCAAAAGAATGCAATTCTTAGTATATTTTACATCAATTTACATTTAATTATCCTTTTACTACCAGGAAATTAATTAATGAAGGGCAAAGGTAGGCTTCAAAAAATGTAAATGGCAACGCCCTTAAAATAAAAAATGCTTTTCGGAAATTATAAAAAAAAAAACGTGTTTGCAATTGTCATATGAACCACACCCTTAAATTGATAATTTTGTTTAAATAAATTTCATGAGTCTTCTGTCTGCCCGTTTGCATGATAACTGCCATGAAAAGGACTTTATCCAAATGAAATTTTAGTATGTTATTAAGACGGTCTGTGGGACACATGAGACTGAAAATGAATAACATTACCCAAGTAGTTCCGGATTTAACTCGGGTTGAAAAAATGAATTACATTTAACCCTATGGGGTTTAATTTTCCAAGCATTTAAGCTAAAATTCACAAATTGCTTAAAAAATGTTATGAAATATTCAAGTTATCACATTAAACGTGTAAAAAATTTTCAGCAAAATATGTTTGGTAGTTTTTTAAATAAAAATTGAAATAATAATTACATCCATGATATATGAAGCGATCACGTGACTTATTGCAAAATAAAATATGGCACCCATTTTTTCCACTGTGTAAAGATCGTTTAAATTTATATTTAGTGTTGCATCCGTTATAAAACCGCTTTATTTTTGTATATTATTTGTGTACCTAAATTCTGTGCCACCGCAATTACAATATTTTTCATTTTAAATTATCACTAAACTTTGATTATTTCTACAACTAAGCCTAATTTTATCAGATTCAGAATGTAAACAAATCAAGCGATTGCGCAAGATGAGTTTTATAAGGATTGCTGAATTTTTTTCACGCAAAATTATTTAGCTTGGGAGTGTGGAATATAAGTGATACGAAAGAAATATTCTTTGATTTTACATTGCGAGGCAGGCGATTTATATTTTAAACGAAGCTTGAAGTTTTCAAGTATAATAAATTATTGTAGTATAGTGATAATTTTTAAAATATCAGGATTTTATGTATGACATTTAGAGATTTAAATAAAATTGCATTTCAGTTAGAAAGTATTTCACAAGTAATGCTTTATGCATGATTAATCTTTCTTGTTCTATTCTTTAATTGCATTGTATTGGAATTTTATTGCACAAGATAGCAAATAACATTGATATATTTTTCAGTTTTCATAGTATATGACGCGTTTAAAAATGAAATTAAGTTATCAAAATTTTAGAAAAGAATAAAAGAGTAATATATTGAGAACGGTTTATCCTAGTATAATGGGATTGAGTTAATTCAAACATCGTGTTATCAATTATGTTATTGTGTACAATGCAAACATTTAAACCATATATTTAAGCCTATTTATATATTTTTTTAATTGTTTACGATTTTTGCCAGTTTTCTATTTTTCCTACTTGTAAAAGTATCAGTACCAGGGTATTGTATGATTCTTATGCGTCAAATTTCATAATAAAGTTCGAGTGGATTAAACTTTGTAGACACACAAACGTTATGTTAGAAATGATTGATTTGATTCGTATTCTTCAATGCCTGAAACTAGAACGTGTTTTTGGAAGTCTTAGAATATTTTTTATTTTAAATGATCACTAAACTTCCTTTATGACTACAACGAAGCCTAATTTTAACTCTGAACTATAGCATACAAAATGTAAACAAAACAAGCAATTATAAGGTGAGTTGTATAAGAATTGCTGAATTATTTTCACGCGAAATTATTTAGCTCTGGAATCTAGAATATAATACGAATGAAATATTGATTGATTTTACATAGATTGGCAGACGATTTATAAAATGAACTGGTTTGTCATAGTTGTAACAATTTCGAAGAACTAATCTAATATGTGATAAAGCAAATGATATAGGTTCTGTAATAATGAAATATTATAATTGTGACTTAATATTAACTGCAAAAAATCATAAACACTTTGAAAATGATATTTTCGATGCCGTCAGTTGAACAAAGTTCATTTCGTGTAACTAGCAGTGTCTTTTTCGATGAAGTTTTAAAATTAATTATGTCAGTGGCAATTTCTGAAGCAGCTTAAAATGTAAATAAAATTGCATTGCAAGTTTGAAAGTGTTTTATAATCAATGTTTTATGCATGATTGATTTTACGTGTTTTATTTGCTTTTTGCGGGAGGTTTCGAAGTAAAAGTCCAAAAGTTTTGGTGCAATTTATTTTTTGGAACCGTTCCAAAATGTAATCAGCAACAGAATAACATAAGATTCACTTAATTGCATGAAATGCATTTGAGCTAGAATTTATTAATAGCTTATATATATATATATATATATATATATATATATATACATATATATATATATATATATATATATATATATATATATATATACATATATATATATATATATATATATATATATATATATATATATATATATATATACATATATATATATATATATATATATATATATATATATATATATATATATATATATATATAATAAAACTATAATATGTAATTGCAACGATAGATTAGAGAGAAGTTGTAACTCATATAACCATAACTTAAAATATGTTAACAACGTAAAAAGTTGTAAAAAATAGAGATTCATCATTCAAAATGAGAATAAAATGCATATATTTAGTCATCAAGCTAAATATAATGAACATATATCAATGGTGAGTTTTCGAAAATTAAAAAAACTAAAAATAACCAAGCATTAAAGCCATACACGTGGAAAAAGCACTAGGCTTAAAAAGTAATTCTTTTTGAACATATTCATCTTCAGGTCCAAGTACCTATTCAAAATGAGAACAAAAAACGCTTGTTTCTGAAGACGGAGATAATATCTATAAACTCCGTCTGCTTGGGCTACAAGCTAAAATACTGAAAAATAAAATAAGAATATATAAAAATACCTGAGAAAATACTGCACATATCCTATGTAAATCAGCGACGAGCAATAAATGACAAGACTACAGTTGCCATTTGCAGGAGATAAAAGTGGAGATCAACTGCTACCAATCGTGAGATATAAATAACAGTATTGCAACATAATAATAAAATGTAATAAATTCACTAGTAAAATTTACGTAATAAAGGGGCGTGCAAAATAAAGGAAGCAAGGAAGCAAATGTCTAAGAGGATGTAAATACATTGTATTGCTAATTCAAGAGAATGTTGACAATTAGCTAATATAAGATACTAAGGAGGGAATTTTAAGAATATTCAGCTAATTTAAACTTATTAACTATACCATTTACTAAATATACTGGGTATTTATATAATATACTGGTACTTTTTAGGTTATTAATGTGCAAAGCATGAAATTTTTTATCTGATAATCTATAAATTCTAAAAAGTTGATTAAGTATAATATTTCTAAACAATTAAATAGAGTTACAGGAATTAAATGGTAATATTTCATTAATATTAAAATGAAATAGTCTTCTTTATCATATAAATTAGTAACTATCCTATTCGTTGGTTCAATAATTAGTTTTAAATTCAAAAATTAATATTATTAATAATAGAGGCTTCTTTAGGCATTAATTATATATATATATATATATATATATATATATATATATATATATATATATATATATATATATATGTATCTTACAATGAGTTTACAAAATCCTAAAAACAAATTCATTGGCAGTAAAATAGGTACGGCTGATGATTAAAACGGGGAAATAATTAGCTATCCACATGAAAAAAAAACTTAACTTTAACAGAATTATAAGTGAAAATACAGTCTTTAATTGCCGTGGGAAAAGAAGGAAGAATAGAAGGGATGCATACATTGCACAGATAGTCACACGGACATATACAATCATCGCCCTAAAAATGGTTTATTCGTATTCTAGAGTGCCCAAAACGTATAAATCAACCAAGAACTCGAATTCCAATTTTCGCCTCATTCCAATACTGTCCCAAAATATTATCGTGTTTCTAGGGGGAGTAAAAATTATATACATAAAAAATAATTAAATTAAATTTAAAGTCCAAAGGTTATTAATTCAATATCTATTAAATATTTCCTATTACAATAATAGTAGAGAATAACAGTGGAGAATTATAATAACAGTTTAAGAAAACCAGATGGTAAGGGAACCAAATTTTCTCTGAAACGCTACCATATTTATTTATACATGATTTCAATTTAGATGTAATTATGAAAATTGTTTTAGTATCATGATTAATTTTCTTATGATACATAATTTGTCTAAAGGGAAAGTATTGGGATGAAATCAAAGTATTCTTGGCTACGCCACTGGGGATAACCCTCCTGGCTACGCCACTGAATACACGCTACAATAAAAGGAAGAGGAAAAGAAAGAGAACTACGTTATCGAAACAAATAACGTAATTGCGTCTGGGCAGTTCTGCCGCGCGTAATTCAGACTACAATTAAGCCAAAGTCCTTTTACCTGTTCATTTAAAAACAGATTTTCTTTTCTCCGCCGCGAAGTTCAGGAGGAGGAGGAGGAGGAGGAGGTAGAGTCGGCATCGAGATTGCGTCCTTTGTTCGCACCTCCTTGTGTCCGGTGGCTGCGGTTATAATTGCGCTTCAAGCGACGAACACACCCACATAATCAATAGAGGAGAAGATAGCAACCGTGGCTACTGGAGGAAGGGAGCAGCGTATAAATTGAATCACAGAAAGCCTAAGGTTGAATCTTTTTTATATGAGACACGCACTGAGAGGCCAAGGCCAGACCATTTTAAACAAAACAGTAATTCTGCAGATATTGCAGATGATAGATAGCTAAGGCAATATAAGGAGGAGAGCTGAAAACATGCAAAAACTAACCACATCTATTAGTTGATCAAGAAGTTGTGGGTATAAGACGCGATTTTGAAATAGGGGCCCTCGTAATAATAGCGAAAGCAATAGCAAAACTCGTGAATTATTCAAGAACAGTAGTTTACAAAGAATAGATAACCAGATAAAACAAGAAGGGGAGGATGGGGTCTGCGCAAAATGATGTTGTCGCCAGTGATAGATGCTCAATTTGAGCGGGGGAATGGCAAACTTGTTCAGACCAACACACAAGAGCGACTGTACTTTAAATTGCAAGCAATCTGAATAAGGAGCCAAGTCTGAAGGTCTCTCAAAGTACAACTTCGCACATTACATCTTACGGGCTGCAGAAACAGAATAACTTAATTTCTCTGTGTGTATCAGTCCTGTCCTAGTTTTTGACATTGAAAGCATGTACTCCATGGCATACTCTGTGGGGATTCATGGGCTGCAAATACACCTCCCCTTAAAAATTACCTCGACTTGCTACTTTTATTATATACCATAAATGCCTGTCAGTGAGATGTAAGCTATTTTAATCATATTGTTTTCTTCCAAAATTTAGTTCAGTCCTATGTTTGTTTATTTTATAAAGTGGGACTACCTGAAAATATCTTTTAACCAATTAGCTCAAATGTTAGTTTATTTTTAAATCCATCAATTTCCAACATTCATTTCACAAGTTTTTACAGGATAGTATGGCACAGAAATAAATGGGCTCGATATGAATATTCATTTTGCATTCTGATTACTGTCAAACTTGTTAGAAATTCTGAAAACAAATGTAGGGGTTGTTAAAAAGAAATCGTTTTGGATTTTCGTAAAAACGCCTTCTGCTCACTACTACCATATTTAGTATTAATTGATTATTTTCAATTAATCATTATACTTAATTGTTAATTTACCTATAAATTACTATCAGGTAATTAGTCAGCGTGAATAATGTAATTATTATTAATTATATTTATTAAAACATTTTGTATTGTCGTGAAAAGTTTTTGGGTGTGATATTGCACTCATCCTACTTATTCAATTCGAATTCTGAGTAAATACAGTAAACTTCCGATAATCCGATGTGTTCGGGATTCCAACGGTGGTGAATTATCAAATTTGCCGGATGTCAAACTGTAATGGGGTAAAAAAATGGGGGAAAATGAATTTAAAACAAAATAATGGACATCAAATGTGATATTTATTTGCTTGAAACCTTAAACAGGCTGTATTGCACTGAACAGTATGTGAAAAAGAAATTAAATAAATTTTAAAATTATAAAGTGAGCGTCAATGAACAGAAATATGCATATGAAATCATTTAGTTTATTACAGTAAATGTACCCCAGTACAGTTGCAGCCCAATGCCGTTCGAGGGAACTTTCGGCCGTGTCGAATTATTGGATGCCGGATTAACGAAAGTTTGCCGCATAATCATTAAAAATATGTACATTTGTAAATGAAAATATTATAGTTATTTTTTGATTTGGTGTGATTTTATGCAATGTTATTTTATGTAATGCAAAATACTTATGTTAATAACCATTTTTAAGATAATGCACATTTATAATAATTATGGAAAATGAATAATTATGTAACGTGTATTTCCCTTAAAGTACCTCGTTTAAAAAATATAATTAGGTACGCCACTGATTTTCGGTGCTTAGGGTTTTAAGTAGTGTTTATTATCCAGAACTGGGAAGAGCATTGGTTTTAACTTGAAATTTCAGTTTCCATGTGCCTTTTACTTTTATAAAGATTAATTCATAGGATATTTAACCGCATTTTACTTTTTCTGCATTTGCATTTTTACACTTCCCCTGACTGGGAATAAAAAAACAAGACTCCAGCTCTTCCTTCGTGCCGCATGTATTCTCATCTTTCTATTAACACAGGCCGCTTACCTTTCTCACTTTCCGGCAAATTATTATCCACCTCCATTGCTTTTAATCGCAGTCTGTGGCCCGCGACCTAAGCATTTGGGCAGTCCGGGCTTCCCTCTATTCTAAAAATTGCTCGTCTTGGAGGACCGAAAGGTCTGTCACGTCCGGCGTAGGCCGGCCCTTTCACGAGTTTGAGAATTTTCCACCGCGATCTTCGCGTGCTCAAAGGTTGGTGGCGAAAAAAAGGTTGTGCACAGAAATAAATTGGCTCTTCGCTACATATTATTTAATATTTACTTTTGCAGGGTATATTTTAACTAGAGACGGTGGGCTGATGATAATAATTACGGCGGTGTGACTGGGCCCGTTTTTCGGCGAACTTTTCCCCCTTCAAAGAGTTTTTTTTTTTATCTTCCTTTATTTTCTTTCATCTCTACTGTTGTGCACGGACAAAACGACCACACGCACAGAGGCATAAACCAACTTCCAGTCAAGGATTTCTTTGAATTTACTTTTCTAAACAGTAAACAGTAGTTATTTAATCTGAAGAAAAGGAGAGAAAAATTCCAATATAACGAGCTTATGGAAAAATTTATAAAACACAAGGTTATTAAGCACTTCTATTTGGCGATGATTCGGCAGCGTTTCTTTCTCTATAAACGCATTAACAAATCCATTGAAACGTATATAACTGAGATAGACCGGCGGGATGTTTGAAAATCTTTATCGGTTAAACCACTTATTTAAAACTCCGTAGTCTGTTGTATTTACGTTGCGTAACACTTTGATCTTAGAACTTTTCTCAATCATTTGATAAAGTGTAATGGAATTCTAGGAACTATCTTTCAAAGAGAAAACAAGAGCTCTGAAAGTAAATCTGATCTGCTTATAGGGTTTTGTTAGTAGATTCCTGCAATGGGAATTGTAGATGACTCTTTAAAAATGAGCCGTAAATTTAACCTTTTTGCTACTGATACTCATGGTAAGAAACTGTTGATTAAATTGTCATTAATTATAAATTTGCATCTACATTTACAGCTATTATGGATATCTGTCTGCACTTTTATACAGCTTCTTTTTTATCTATGAGAAAGGATAATTATATATTGTCTGTTCATCCTTAGACGAGTCATTCTATCCATAAAAAAGACTCATGTGAATAAGACCTTGAAATTGATAAAGAAGTCGAAACTTTCGAAACCGAAACTCTCTACCCCCGCCCTCCCCCATAAACACACACACACACACACACAAATTGTTACAAATGCCTAAACTACCTTCACGGCCAATTGTTATTATTCGAAGATTCGTTGCCACTTTACCTCAGCGACAAATTTAGCGCCAACTTAGCGACTTTTGGTGAGTTCTGGAAACAATTCAATTTTGTAGATTGGGTATGATCTTCACGATATTCATTTACTCTTTGCAGAATTTTCCGCAGATGCTCAAGCTATATAAGATGATCATTGTTCAGTTGGCTATGTTTGGAATGATGCCAGTGAATTGTGATTACGCTAGTGCCTTGAATTCTCAATTAACTTACTTTTAAATTTATTTAAAAAGTTTTTTTGCCACAAGTTATAATTAAGAAAATGAATGAAATCCCCTTAAGATTAAATGCGTTCTGATTAGAATAAAATCCATTTTTGATTAGAATTAAATGCCTTTCTGATTAGAATTAAATGCCTTTCTGATTAGTGCTAATGAATAATATTTAAATGCTTATAACAGAATCTAAGTCTGTACTTTTCATGTATAAATAATAGTTCACTGAAGCATAATAATATAATTCTGGTGCTATTTTCCTTGAACTATCACTGCCTTTTCATAGAGAATAATATTACCAAAATCCTAAATTTTGATCAATGTTAGTTCTAATCATAAAAATTACAAAAAATATAATTTTTTTTGTTTGTTTTAAACATATTACAAATATATCATACTGCTTTCCCTGTCGTCACCGAGAAACAACTTTTACAGGCAACCACTGCTATTAATTGAAGATCCGGGTGACTTGACCGTGGCGATAACTGTAACGAAATGTTGTTAATGTAGTTACGAAACTTTTCACAGAGGATATGTAAGTTGATCATTATTCAACCATCGACAGTTTGCGTGATAATAATAAAAGTAAATTGTAAGTTAGTGTATGTTTTGGAGAATATGATTTCCCTGTCTGTGAATTAGTTGAGGTATTATTGGCTGATTTATTGCACCTGCCAGTCATTTTGTGACTTCGTGACTTTTGTGACTTTTTGATATAAGGTTATTAGCTGCATATTATTCCTGTTAACGCTTACTTGTGCTTTAATAAAGCGTAAGTTTCGATCTGATTGCAACTTCAATTTCGATCTTTTGCTAAAAAAAAAAAATAACAATAATAAGAGTTAGAATCCGTGATAACCAACACCTTGTAATAATAAGTTAAATAAAATTGCATCTGAAAATAACTATATGTTACACTAGCAGCATACCCGTTCTCCGTACAGAGTATATAATATAAACTTAAAATTCACAACCGTGTGCAAATTCCTCTAGTATACTAAATGACATTGTTAATCAAATTATTCTGTTAAAATATTTAATTTAATGCTCTCAAAAATAAGTTTAAGAATCTCTGTTCTCGTAATACAAAATTATCTTCAAGGGCAGATCTGAAAAATAAAACATCCTGGCCCCGTTTGTAAACAAATTTACAAAAAATATGAAATTGAATCAATATATGCAAAATAAAAGCGCTAAAATTGTATGGGATCCGTACTACTTATATTCGCGAAGATTAGAAGATATACCCTGAATTAGTAGATTACATTTATAAATTGAAAATATCAATAAACTCGTAATCTTTAAACCTGAAGGCAGTAATTGATTCCAATATATGACAAAATGAAAGCACTAAAATTGTATGGGAATATACGTACTACTTATATTATCGTAGATTAGAAGATATACTTGTGTGTTAGTAGAAGATAACCCGTATGAGCCTCAATAATCTTTGCCAAACTAAAACAGATGACGTAATAAATTGAAAATATCAATAATCCCCATAATTTTTGTACCAGGGGACTCTAATTGATTCCAATATATGGCAATATATGTCAAATTATATGCCAATATACACGTACTACTTATATTCTCGTAGATTAGAAGATATACCCGTGCATTTGTAGAGGATTACCCGTACTACGTATACAATATATGAGTTTCAACAATTTTTACCAAAACAAACAATGGAGTAATACAGGTAACTTGAAAATATCAATAATAATAATATTTAAACCTGAAGATCGTACTTGATATTATCCAGTCAAAAATGCAATATCAATGAAATTAATTTTATATGCATATCTTTATTATTTAAATCTGAAAAGATTTAATAAAAAACGTCTGCCACATAAACACATTGGATTCAAATGCGTTGCTAAACAACTTGATATCATTTTCTTCAAATAAATTGGTGAAAAATATATTATCTCGATGGAATTTTTAATTGTGCGTTTCAAATTAATATCTGGATAACTCCAGGTCCTAAAAACTCGAAACATAGACTAAATTTTTAGTGCAGCTATTCCAAGTCTACCCCGAAAATGTCATCCAATTAGGTGCAGACGTTCTTCAGTGATGATGAGACAAGCATACAGAAACTTAACATTCACAATTATGTGTAAATTGCAGTATTCTAAAATGACTTTGTTATTCAAAATATTCTATTAAAATATGTAATTTAATTCTTCTAAAAAATGAATAAGAATCTCTAGGCTCGATATATAAAATTATCTTCGCAGGCAGATCTGAAGAATAAAGCATCCTGGTCCAGTTTGTAAACAAATTTAGAAAAAATATTTTTTAATTCTTACAAAACAATAGAGATTATCTTGAAAATTGAACTTATGCAAAATATTGAATTTTCATCGGTGTCATTTTGATGAATTTATCATCATTTTAGTAATTTAGCTACATTTTATAAAATCGCCAAATTTATCGCCAAATGGGATTGTAGAACTGACAGTCCCACTTGGCGACAAATTGACGAAACATCATCAAAATACTATCCCCTAACAAAACACAATAAATTTCATTTATTTAGCGCAATTTTATAAATTTCAAGATATTTTTATGAATTTACAAGCACTTTTATCAATTTGGAGACATTTTAAAAATTTGTTAAATGTGTTACTAAGTAGGATGGTTATACTAAAAGACAAATGCTACCGAAACATTATTTTCGTACTCTCTTTTAACAAAAAAAGATTAATTTCATTGATTTAGCGTCGTTTCTATTAATTTGCCAACGTTTAAAAAAAGTCGCCAAGTTAGCGATATCCCGCCAAATTCGCAGATCTGAATTTGCAGATCTGAAGAATAAAACATCCTGATCTCGTTTATATATACTAAATGAAAACAGTAAAATTGTATTAGAAGATATACCCGTTCTACTCTTATTCTGTTTTAACAATTAGCTAAATGAGTTTATTGGCTAAACAGAATATATGAGTTTATTGGTTAAACACATTATATAAGTTTGAAAACTCTTTACCAAAATAAATGAAAATGATGTGCGCAGTCCGTAATTAATATAATTAAAAGAAAATCAAACCGTTCATCTATAAGATATATTTTTATATCCATTTATTTATTATTCAAATAAAAAAAATAATAATTAACAAATACATTTGATTTAATTGCATTTCTGAGCAACATGATATAAGAAAGAACCTTCCTCACAAAATGCTGATAATTAAATAACCATTTTGATTTCTTTATACTTTTCATTGTTGAGTAAGAGCCTGTGAAAAATAAACCATGGTGATAGAGCTTCCATTTAAATTCGTGTTTCAAACCTACGATTTTTAAAAGTGACTAATAAGCGCAATAAACTCCAACGAAACTCAGAGATATTATTTTCTTCAAATAAATTGGCGGAAAAATATCGTCTGCATAATGTGTTCGTTTTTAATTAATATCTCGACAACCCCTCGTCTTAGAAACTCGAAACACCGACTAAATTTTAAGTGGGGCTATTTCAAGGCTACCCACAAAATTTCATTAAATTCTGTTCAGCCGTTCTCCCGTGATGATGAGACAAACACACAGACAGATTTTTAATTTTATTTATAGAAATCATAGATCAATCCATAGAGGTAAAGGGAATGGATTAATGGATTTCAAATCACGATTTGTTCCAACTTTTATTATGAAAAGTAAAAAAAAAGTATATAAATGTTAGAATCCGTGTTAATGTATTCTATAGCAAGATACCGATTGGTGTGCGCATTATTATATGCTCTATGCTTCAATACTTGGTCATTGACGTCACAGGCAAGTAAATACCATTTAATATTAACTGAACTCTGGCTAAATTCAACTTTCTCATATCAGAATCCATTTTTAACCAGTTTTAAACAGCTTAAGATTTATTTTTATTTTACTAGAGAAATTTGAAAAATCTTTATCCTTGTTCCAAATTCAAGGGCTTGAAAAAATATTTCAACTGATACCAAGTCTGACATCGGAAGGGGGGACTCTTCCCCCTGAAAGGGGTAATAGTGTCACAAACACAGAAACTGTTTCGCGGCTATTTGCCACTACAATCATTCTGTTAATTTTCGTAATCATTGAGTCAAAAACAATCCTTTTTATGTATAATTATGTCAAAATTTGCCCCATGCTGCCATGTTAAGAAAATTTAAAATTCCAAGCAAATTTCAAAATTTTTGCTCGAATTAAAAAATTTTCTCTAGTTGTAGATTTTTCGATACAAAGTCAGGTATAGAGTTTCGTAACAATCTATTCATATTTGTTGCAGTTATCGTGCACACAGGAAATCGACCGCAGACAGATGGACATCACTCCAAAAATAGTCAAAACGTGTTCAGGAGGTTTACTGTCATCAAAATCTCGAAATCGAAAAATTTTCGTAAAAACAATACTTTTTTTTTCAATACTGCGTATGAGAAAGTGAAAAGTATTTTTGGTCTTCAACCACTTATAAAATTTGGCTATTTTATCGCCAAAAAATAATTTTTCATTAGCTAGCGTCAAAGGCTAAAAAATTTCCAGGTAGCTTAAAAATGGCCTCGATCGATTTTTTTTTTTTTGATCGAATGCTAGTCACCCATACAGTTTTTGACTCTGTTTACGGGGACGCCCTCAAATTTGAGCTGCGACTTGCGTTTCGATAGATTTTAGTGTGGATTCTCTGCCCATCATATATAGATTTTTCATATTTTTTTAAAATAAAATATATTTATGATAACGAAAATGAACATTTATTAACTCAGTAAAAATTTGAAGCAACATTTTACAGAAATTTTTTCTTTTTTCTTATTTGGGGTTTGTGTAAAGTGCATATTAGAATAACGTAACTTTTATCATATCTGTTTGGGCATAGTAGTAAAAGACTGCATAAAGCAAGTTATAAACTGGAGAAAATTATATACACTGTAAAAAATCAGCACTCACTTCTTCTGTAGGAGAAAGAAAGTTATCTGCTCGGTAGGGACATTAAAGTTAAAAGTTTAAAAAAAAAATGTTTTTAAATAAAAAAAAAATCATATTTCGATCAATGACTTGCAGCTCTCTCAAATTGGATTGAATTGGGTTGTTTTAGCATTAAATTATTCTTTCCGTGTACATGAGGGTTACTTCGATCGTGAACTACAGTTTAAAGCTATTGATATTGACAATTATGAATTCGTATATAGGTCAATTTGCAAGGAAATGGCGCCTCTGGCTGAAAGCTTTTTAGAAATTATATATATATATATATCTTCTTCTTCTTCTTCAGTGGCCTGACAGCCCAGGATGGGCCCTTGCCTTCCGCAGTATAGAACTCCAGGCTCCCCTATCCCTGGCCAAAGACCTCCAGTTCAAAACTTTTAAAATCCTTTTCCACACAGTCGAGCCATCTGAGTTTAGGTCTTCCTCTTTTAATGGTGCCGAATGGTCTGGCAGAGAAGATCTTTTTTGTTGTACGGCTTTCGGCCATCCTGCACAGGTGACCCACCCATTTGATTCTCTGAATCGTGATGTAATTGACTATATCTGGTTCTTTAAAAGACTTATAAAGCTCTGAGTTAGTTCTTCTTCTCCAGATGTTGTTACAATTTAAGCCACCAAAAATACCTCTCAAGATTTTTCTCTCAAAAACAGAAATGATGTCTTTAACTTTTTCTGTCATTGCCCAAGTCTCAGCAGAGTAGGTAAGAATGGGTCTGATTAAACTTTTGTATATTATAATCTTCGTTTTTTTGCCGACGAAGTCAGACTTTAAGTACCTTTTAAGGCCGAAAAAACATCGGTTAGCAGCTGTAACTCTACCACGAATTTCGGGCATAATGTCATTGAGAGTATTAACTTCAGATCCTAAATATCTGAAGTTGCTTACAGTTTCAAACTTGTAAACCCCAATTTCGAAATAAGGACAGTCATAATTACCACAGGGCATATACTTAGTTTTATTTTGATTAATAGTTAGATGCATTTTACTGGCTGCGGCCTCTAAGGATGTGAAGGCTTCCTTAAGTAACTCGAGAGTGCGTGCTACAATGTCAATGTCGTCAGCAAACACAAAAATCTGGATATATATATATATATATATATATATATATATAAAATATATATATATATATATATATATTTTATCAATTACTATATATATATATATATATATATATATATATATATAGTAATTGATACAGAAATTTGCTTTTGTCATTAGCGGATTTGAGTATGTCTTATTATGTCGGGAAACGCGTAAATTCCGTTCAAGGACGCCAAAAGCACTTTACTGCCAATGTGCTTTATTTCGATGTTTAAATTTTTTAAATAAATTTAATTACTAATTTATATAAAATGCTTTGTTGTAAAACTTTAGGAGGGACCCAATGAAATTATTGGGTTGTCCAGTCTTCCTTGATCCGCCCCCACCCTCCGCATCAGAATACAGACCTGAGATACTGCATAAAAGTGCAAGTGCATGAAAAAACCTAGTTTACTACAAACCCACTTTCTACCTTAAAACAATTTCTAAATCAGTTACAAAAAAAAAATAAATAAATAAATAAAATAAATAAATAAATAAATAACGTAATACAAACATAAAATCTCGTAACCTCGAAGATGTGTAATCACACTCTCGAACCGCTTTTCCTTTTAACTGGAGGGGGATGGATGGTCGGTACGCTTCCTCCGGAAAAGTACTTCCCACTCGTTGCGAATCTAACAATTACCGTGCCTTGCAACATTAAATTAGGGTACTTTACGACACTGGTGCGATCACAAACCAGTTCTGTGAGCATCTTCTTCAAGCACTCCCCTCCCCCCCCCCCCCCCTCAAATCGTTCGATTGCGTCCCCTCCGAGTGCCTTTTCCGAACGATTTTCGGTCGTTAATGAGTCGCTATTAACGTTCCACAAATGAGAAGACGAGCCGTCACGCATCCTGAGGAATGTGCAAATGTCACCTGCATGCAGAACTTACGTGATAATTTGAAGCGTTGTGGTGTGAGTGAATCAGGGCAACAGTTAGAGAAATTCGCCTAGGCGGAGTGTTGGGGTATTATTCTAGGGATTGAAACAGTAGCATACCTAGAGGGAACGCATCATCTGAATTTTACTGCCAGAAATAACTTTTTCTTTTATAAATGTCACATATCCAATCACCAATATTTTTTTGGTTTTATTTTTGACTGTCTATTTTTTCTTACTTTTTTATATTTTATTTATTCTTCTTGTTCCTTTATTTGTTTATGAACTAGAACGAATAGCCGACGTTGTCCGGGATTTACGGACACTGTAAAACATCTGCAAGCACATGTTAACGAAAGTTTCAGGGGAATCAACTGTAATAGGGAGTAAGGTTCCTGATAGTTAATATTATTACACACACACACACACATATATATATATATATATATATATATATATATATATATATATATATATATATATATATATATATATATATATATAATAAAAATATAACATATAATATGAAAATCCACTGATAGAATAGAGAGAAGTTGTAATTCAAAAAGCGCTAACTTAAAATATGCTTACAAATTAAAAATAAGTATGAAATAGAGAATCATCAATCATGAGGAAAATAAAATCCATATTTCTAGTCATCAAGCTAAAGATGATCAACATATATCAATGGTGTGGATTCAAAAATAGTAAAACAAAAAATACCCAAGCATTAAAGCTGTACACGCGGACAAGCACTAGGCCAAATAATTGTTCATTTCGAAAAAAATATTTTTGAAGTCCAAGTATCTAATCAAAATGCACACAAAATATGCTTGTTTCTGAAATAAGAGATAGATTATATCTATAAACTCTTCTTACTTGGACGGCAAGCATAAAGATTGAAAACTTGTAAAAGAAACAAGAATACCAGAAATACACTGCAAATGCTATATATATATATATATATATATATATATATATATATATATATATATATATATATATATATATATATATATAAATATGTATAAAAAATGAAAGCTAAAAAATTCCTGAAATCACACGAATAAGGCGCTATGCTGCACTACAATGTGGATTTCACCATACAACCCTGATGAAAGTCTTAATTTTCTTGATTTGTCTTTGATGGATCAACTTCCTGATATATCAACTGGATATCGTCTCTACGATAAACGTAGAGATTTTAAATTTAATATAAATTTCATTGTTCCTTGGTATTCATGCTTACATAAGAATGTGTACAGAAACATAATTTTGAACCATCTTTTGCGAAGCAAAAGAATCAACTGTAATGTTAATGATCGTTATAATAGCGATATTAACTTCCTCCATGGTGCTATTGCACAGGGTTTTCCGAAGCGTTTCCTGTGTAACATTATATGCAAATTTTATAGTATAACCGTAACTGATAGCTATCAAATATATTTGGATGCCGAACCTCCCGTGTGTTGATTACGTTAGGGAGTCTGAGCCATCTTTACACAGGTTATGAATGAGGCCAACGGCCGTACCGTGCTGAAAACACCGGTTCTCGTTAGATCACCGAAGTCAAGCAGCATCGGGCGCGGTTAGTACTTGGTGGGTGACCACCTCGGAACACCGCGTGCTGTTGGCCATCTCGGGTGCGGTATCCCCGTGGTTTGCGCGCTAGATTTGCACGCTACTACAAATGCCGCCGTGTTCATGCGGAGTACGATCACGTTAAACACGTGGGTCCGTAAGTCCTTCCGAGAGGTTGGTGGTAGGGGAAGGAGGGTACGGTCCCTGTGGATGCCTCCCCCACTGGGTTCCGGTCTAAATTGGGTGGCACTTCCCGGCCGTCCATACAGTTACCTTACACCTTTCTGGTAGGTCGGACGGTCTGGGTCTCAACAACAACAACAACAGGTTATGAATGAGTACACTCTTATATACAATAGATAATAACAAGCAGATGGAGTGATGCTGGATTCGTCATGGTGAATGGTACATCTGGGTTATGGTACAGTATCTACTTTGGAAATTAAAATCTATATGTTTGTTTCTTATTGCCTTTAGTTTTGTGAGAGTTAAACTAATAGTACAGTTTTAAAATACGAGTTTTCTGGGTACTCCACACTTTCATGTTTTGTAACCTCCTTTTTAAAATCCTTTTTTAAAATCCTTTTTAAAGATTTTTTGATACTTCGGTATTCATATTTGTGCAATATATCGGCTTCCGGGAGTGTTGTCTAGACGCAAAGCTGGCTTAACCGGGGAGTGGGGGTCACAACCCCCCCCCCCCCAGCCATTCTTTGATATATTGCTTTCTTTCATTTTTATACTTTTCTGGTATGATATATATATATATATATATATATATATATATATACACAAAAAATAACGCTTTGGCAGACAATAATTAGCCGAATATTTCAGAAATGAAATAAACGCCTGTTATTGTGGTTTTTCTTATCAGTTTGCCGAAATTATCAGCAAAGTAGCGGGAAAAAGCGAGCAAAGGTTACAGGATGTTTTACAGTGTACAGAACTCGGATTAAAATTATAGTGGAACTTACCTAGAATTCTCGTATGCCGGACACACACGCAGCTACTCCACAATCGTTGCCCTTGTTTTTAACACTTTACAACAAAGTTGAAAAGTGTTTATGACTTTGTTCATTCCGTCAGTCTGTCTAATTTAAAAATTAAGACCATGGAGCTACAAGTAATTAAACTCTATGCTTAAAAAAATCGAAAAAAATCGTCCTTCTCTTTGTAAAATCAATGAATATTTCATTCCTATCAGCTATGCAGACTCCATGAGCTAAATAATTTTGTGTTAAAGAAATACAGCAATTTTAATACAACTCATTCTACATATTTTGCTGTTTACATTTTACATAAATGAAAAATAGGCTTCGTTGTAGAAATAATCAAATTTGGATGACCATTTAAACTCAAATATATTGTAATTGCGTTGTTTCAGTATGTACATGCACAGAATTTAAGCAAAAATAAAGTGGTTTTAGGACGGTTACAACACTCAATATGAATTAAAAAGAACTTAAAAAATCACGATTTTGAGACAAGATGGATGCCATATATCATTTTGAAGTGGGTCATGTGATCTTTTTATATCATGGTCACGTGATCGCTTCATATAAGAGGTGTAATTATTATTTTAATTTTTATTTAAAAAACTACTGAATATATTTCGCTGAATTTTTTTTTATATATTTTATGGAACAATTTAAATATTACCTAAAATTTTCGAAGCAATTTGTGAATTTTAAATCCGCTTAAAAAATGTTTGAAAAATTAGGTCCCATAGGGCTCAGTGTATTTCATTTTTTCAACCCGGTTCAATCGAAAACTAATTGGGTGATATTATTCATTTATATTCTCATAGGTCCTACAGACCGTCTGAACAACATACTAAAATTTCATTTTGATTAAGTCATTTTTACGGCAGTTATCGTGCTAACGGGCAGGCAGACAGACAGACAGGCAGACAGAATGAATGAACAAAGTCATAAACATTTTTCAATTTTGTTGTAAAGTGTTAAAAACGGTTAAATACCATAATGCTTTGAGAATTATATCTAGGTCTCACTAGTGTTGATAAAGTAGCATGTCTTTATTTGAGAGAACAGAAAAGCTTTGTGTTTAATATATGTATTTTTTTAATATTTTCAATTCCTCTAATTGTGAGAAATAGTAAGTGTTTTGTTTCTCTTTGTAAAACATGCTACGGAATATATGGAGTTTAAAATAAATTAGAAGGGAAAATAAATTTGAGTACGTATGAATATTCTTCATTGCTTGAGCTACAATTTGCATTGCGCTGATAATTTATTTCTGCGAAACCAACAATTTAAATAAATATGTTTAATGCATATCAGCCTTTCCCCATAGAAATAGATGAAATGCAGCGGGGTGTATCTTACCACAGCGCCACCTGAATTATTGTCGTAAAAGGTTCTGGGGTTTTCCCACACTTGAAGTTTTGAATCCTTTACCTCCATGGTAGCTCTACTCATAATTATATAAATACTAGCTGTACCTGCATAGAGTATCTGCTCTCTAGGTATCTGCGACATTTTTGACGACAGTACTCGGAAAATAACAATTTAATTAGCTTTAAGTTTTTCATTTCTTCTTTTGCTCAAATTTATTTCAATATTTTGTCAGTCTATCATCTTCACTTCTCCAAATTACCTTCTTCTACGTTGTCACGTTCACGTATTAGTATATAAAAGCGAAGCCGGATATTGGACTCTTTTCAAACTATCTTACATGATTATTTCAATACTTCCTTTTGCGTTGTCACGTGTTAACATTTCTCTTTTAAATATAATATGCTTGTTGCCATTCGGCAGACGATAACAACGTACATAAATTATTCACACTCGATATTATGTTGATTGATAAAATCAACTAAAACGACCATTTCTTGGAAGAAATGTTTTGCAAGATCATAAAAACAAATATCCAAGAGTACCAACACAAAGTAAAAAATCTGATGTGGACGGAACATGACTTTCCTTATAGCCACAAATTAATTTTCTCTTTATTTTTCTAATAATTCATTAAATTGAGTTTAATTAACTAAATAACATGCATAATTATTTGAAATGACACTGAATTTGTGCTTTTAATTTAAGTATTATTTTCATGTGGTAACTACAGACGTATTTTCAAAGGCAGCATAGCAAAAATGCGGAAAATCTAAAATATCTCGAGAACGGTTAGTTGTAGAGTAATGGGATTGGTCTTATCGTAACCTAAATCTGATCAGCACCAGGGTCATTCACACGTGACTTGTCTATAATATTTATATACAATTTGGTCTATTATTTGGCCTATCTCGAGAACGGTTAGTTGTAGAGTAATGGGATTGGTCTTATTCTTTTAATCGTCAAAAATTACGTATAAAGCAAGCATTTAATTGATACATTTGAGCACATGTAGTCTTTTATGTTAGAATTTGACGATTTTTGTAGGCCATTTCGTAAAAAAGGCAGGGTTTTTTTTCTTTCAAACCGTACTAAAATCTAATCATCACCAGGGTAAACTACAAGTGACTTATCAATCAAATTTTGCGAAATTTGGTAAATTACTTTTTTAGCTAGAGTAGATACATGTGAATTTTGAAGACCATTTCGCAAAGAAGGCAGGTTCTTTTATCCCGAATCGTAACCTAAATCTGACCAGCACCAGGGTCATTCACACGTGACCTGTCTATAATATTTATATACAATTTGGTCTATTACACTTTATGAGTTAGAGTGGATACTTACATTGCACACACACACAGACGTCACGCTAAAAATGCTTTTTCTGTGTTCCAGAGGTCCCAAAACGTGTAGATCCGTCGAAAACTCGAGTTGCGATTTTCTAGACGATTCCAATACTTTCCCTATACATTACCATGTATGTAAAGTAAAGCATGCAGGGAAAGTAAAACCTTTTTAGCAGAGTTTGCAGAATCTAGTTGAATCCACTTTCACTGTTGCGTGAAAAGTATCCGGGATTCGATACCTATAGAGATTAAAATGATAATGAATTCATGCGTCCATTGATATATGGCAAGGATCATTTGATACGACCTATGGAGTTCGGCGGATTACAGATCCCCCGTTAGCAGACATCGTCCTTCAATCGCATTAATGGTTTATGAGCGAAACTTTAACAAGATAATTTGCAATCTGTTCCTGTTCTATATCAGCAAAAACCAATGCATCGTGCCAATATAGGGGAGAAAATCTGTTGCCAATATTAATGGAGTATACATAATATAAATATTTTTTAATATTAATATTGAAAAAGTTGATAATAAATTTCTGAGACACGTTTTTACTTTCCCTGCAATACATGGTAATGTATAGGGAAAGTATTGGAATCATGACGAAAATCGCAACTCGAGTTTTCGACGGATCTACACGTTTCGAGACCTCTAGAATACGAAAAAACTATTTTTAGCGTGACGTCTGTATGTGTGTGTGTGTGTGTGTCTGTCTGTCTGTGTGTCTGTCTGTGCAGATTTTGTATCCACTCTAACTAAAAAACTAATTGACCGATTTTCATAAAATTTGGTAGGTAAGTCACTTGTGGGCGAATCTGGTGCTGATTAGTTTTGGGTACGATTGGGTGTAAAAAAACCCGCCTTTTTTTGCGAAATGGCCCGCAAAAGCTTGTATCCCCTCTAGCAAAAAATCTAATGGACCGAATTTCACAAAAGTTGGCAGATAAGTCGCTTGTGGGTCACCCTGGTGCTGATTAGATTTTGGTACGATTCGGAAAAAAATAACCTGCCTTTTTTTCCAAAATGGCCCACAAAAATCTTCAAAATTTAAAATAAGAAACTACGTATGCTCAAATATATCCATTAAATGCTTGTTTTATACGTAATTTTTAGCGAAGAAAAGAATAAGACCAACCTCATTACACTAGGACTAGCCGTTCTCGAGATATTTTAGTTTTTTCGTATTTCTCTACACCACCTTTGAAAAGAAGTCCAGTTATCAAATGAGAAAGAAAATTGAATTAAAAGTGAACTAAATGTAATAAAAATAAAGAAAACGTGAATATAAATCTGCAGGGAAAGTCATGTGTTGCCCACACCAGATTTTTACTTTCCCTGCAATACATGGTAATGTATAGGGAAAGTATTGGAATCATGTCGAAAATCGCAACTCGAGTTTTCGACGGATCTACACGTTTCGAGACCTCTACAATACGAAAAAACCATTTTTAGCGTGCCGTCTGTGTGTGTGTCTGTGCGTCTGTCTGTGCAGATTTTGTATCCGAGATTTTGTATTGTTGCCATTCTAAAAAAGTAAAAAAGTAATTGACCGAATTTCATAAAATTTGGTAGGTAAGTCACTTGTGGGCGAATCTGGTGCTGATTAGTTTTGGGTACGATTCGGGATAAAAGAACCCGCCTTTTTCTGCGAAATGGCCCGCAAAAGTTTGTATCCACTCTAAATAAAAAAATAATGGACCGAATTTCACAAAATTCGGTAGATGAGTCACTTGTGGGCTACCTTGGTGCTGATTAGATTTTGGTACGATTCGGAAAAAAATAACCTGCCTTTTTTTGCAAAACGGCCCGCAAAAATCGTCAAAATCTAAACTAAGGAACTAGGTATACTCAAATATATCCATTAAATGCTCGTTTAATACGTAATTTTTAACGCCGAAAAGAATAAGACCAACCCCATTACACTAGGACTATCCGTTCTCGAGATATTTTAGTTTTTCGTACTTTCCCTACGCCACCTTTGAAAATAAGCCCGAATACCGAATGAGAACGAAAATTGAATTAAAAGTGAAATAAATTTAATTAAAATAAAGAGAACGTTAATATAAGTCTGCAGGGAAAGTCATGTGCTGCCCACTCATCAGATTTTTACTTTTCCTGCAATACATGGTAATGTATAGGGAAAGTATTGGAATCATGTCGAAAATCGCAACTCGAGTTTTCGACGGATCTACACGTTTCGAGACCTCCAGAATACGAAAAAACTATTTTTAGCGTGGCGTCTGTGTGTGTGTCTGTCTGTGTGTCTGTGTGTTTGTCTGTCTGTCTGTCTGTGCAGATTTTGTATCCACTCTAACTAAAACACTAATGGACCGAATTTCATAAAATTTGGTAGGTAAGTCACTTGTAGGTGAATCTGGTGCTGATTAGTTTTGCGTATGATTCAATATAAAAGAACCCGCCTTTTTTGCGAAATGGCCCGCAAAAGCTTGCATCCTCTCTAGCTGAGGAACTAATGAGCCGAATTTCACAAAATTATGTAGATATGTCACTTGTGGGTCACCCTGGTGCTGATTATATTTTGATACGATTCGAAATAAAATAACCTGCCTTTTTTTGCAAAATGGCCCGCAAAAATCGCAAAAATCTAAAATAAAAAATTACGTATGCTTAAATACATCCGTTAAATGCATGTTTAATACGTAATTTTTAACGAAGAAAAGAATAAGACCAACCCCATTAAACTAGGGCTAGCCGTTCTCGAGATATTTTAGTTGTTCTGTATTTTCTCTACGCCACCATTGGAAATAAGTCCAGTTACCAAATGAGAACGAAAAATAAATCAAAAGTGAATTAAATTTAATTAAAATAAAGAGAACGTGGATATAAATAAGTCTGCAGGGAAAGCCATGTGCTGCCAACATCAGATTTTTATTTTCCCTTCAATACATCGTGATGCATAGGGAAAGTATCCCCTGAAAATCGCAACTCGGATTTTCGACGGATATGCACGTTTTGAGCACTCCAGAACACGAGAAAATCTGATGTGGGCAACACATGACTTTCCTTATATGATGTAATGAGTTTACTACTTTTACAGTAAAAAAAATATATTTTTCTTTTAGTAGATACTAATATTCTTTCCAAGATATTGAATTTTCGACAATGAGTCGTCATTTTCATTGATTTAGCGTCATTTTTATCCATTTGGCGAGATTTTCGTTAATTTGGCAACATTTCAAAAAGTCGCCAAGTTGGCGACATTCCGCCAAATTCGTCGCCAAAATCTCGCCAAGTGTTATGGATGAAGAAATAAGTTATTCTTACAGCAGACAAATGACTATTGGCGTTCAAATACAAAAGTATTACTCAAAGTATCTTTTTCCAAGAATGGAACGAGCTAGATCCACGAAAATGATGTCACCCAATTTATCGTATGGTATTACAAATGAAAAGTGGACATGTTTCTCAATAGGAAATATATTTTTTTTATTTTATATGACTTTTTGATAATTTTTTTGAAAAATGTGAAATATCTCGTGAACGGTTTGTGTTAGCGTTCTAGCAATCGTTTTCTAATGAAAAATTACATAAGAAATGTCTATTTGCTTAACTTAAATAGTGGTTTTGATTTTTTGACGATTTTTTCAAAATTTTATTCGAAAATTTAGGGGACTTCTGAACATTCGATTGCGTATAAAAACAATAGGCTTCCAGTGTTTACGGATTGTGATTTTTGTACCAAATTTGGTTGGAATCGGTCCATTCGTTCGTCAGTTATCGTCTCCACAGACTCACTGACACACACACACACATACTTTCACACACACACAGACATCACTTCAAAAATGTTTGATTCGTGATCAGGGATGCTTGAAACGTGCTCTCCCGTCGAAAACTCGAATTCGAATTTTCGACCCCGTCACAATACTTTCCTTATACATTATGTGTATAAGGAAAGTAAAAACTATATTTAGCATTAAAAACATTGTGTTAAAATAATGTTTTAAGCCTTTAAGTGTTCTTATTACTTCCCTTATATACATGATGTATAAGGAAAGTATTGTGACGGGGTCGAAAATTCGAGTTCGAGTTTTCGACGGGAGAGCACGTTTCAAGCATCCCTGATCACGAATCAAACATTTTTGAAGTGATGTCTGTGTGTGTGTGTGTGTGTGTGTGTGTGTATGAAAGTATGTGTGTGTGTGTGTGTGTGTGTGTATGAAAGTATGTGTGTGTGTGTGTGTGTGTGTCAGTGAGTCTTTGGAGACGATAACTGACGAACGAATGGACCGATTCGAACGAAATTTGGTAAAAAAATCACAATCCGTAGACACTGGAAGCTTATTGTTTTTATACGCAATCGAATGCTCAGAACCCCCCTAAATTTTCGAGTGAAATTTTGAAAAAATCGTCAAAAAATCAAAACCGCTAATAAAGTTACGCAAATAGATTTCTTATGTAATTTTTCATTACAAAATGATTGACATAAATTTTAGAACGCTAACATGAACCGTTCTCGAGATATTGCACATTTTTAAAATAAATATCAAAAAGTTATATAAAATAAAAAAAAAATTCCTATTGAGAAACATGTTCTCTTTTCATATGTAATACTATGCGATAAATTGGGTGACATCATCCTCGTGGATCTAGATCGTTCCATTCATGAAAAAAGATACTTTGAGTAATACTTTTGTATTTGAACGCGAATAGTCATTTATCTGCTGTAAGAATAACTTATTTCTCCATCCATAACGCTGGGCGAGATTTTGGCGACGAATTTGGCGGAATGTTGCCAACTTGGCGACATTTTTAATTGTTGCCAAATTAACAAAAATCTCGCCAAATTGATAAAAATGACGCTTAATCAATGACGACTAATTGAAGAAAATTCAATATCTTGGAAAGAATATAGGTATCTACTATAAGAATAACATTTATTTTAACTCTAGAAGTAGTAAATTCATTGCATTATATAAGGAAAGTCATATGCTGCCCACATCAGATTTTTCTAAAATGGAAAGAATGTACTGCTTATATACTTATAATAAGCTGCAATTATGCTACATTATTAAAAGCATTGTGTTAAAAATAATGTTTTACGCTTCTAAATGTTCTTATTTATATTTTATATAAAAAAACCTTTGCCCCACTATGTCGGCAAAGTGGCCATTTGATGAGACTATAATCTTTTACTTCTTATAAGACATGTAATCAATAAAGACGAAATTCATTCAAAAACATAAACTTGCATAAATCATAATATTGGTCAAGAGCAGGGATGGGAAACGTGCGGCCAGCTGAACATCGGGTGTGACCTTCCGTCTTTTACTTTCCCTGCAATACATGGTAATGTATAGGGAAAGTATTGGAATCATGTCGAAAATCGCAACTCGAGTTTTCGACGAATCTACACGTTTCGAGACCTCTAGAATACGAAAAAACCATTTTTAGCGTCACGTCTGTGTCTGTGTCTGTGTGTTTGTGTGTTTGTCTGTCTGTGCAGATTTTGCATCCACTCTAACTAAAAAACTAATGGAGCGAATTTCATAAAATTTGGTAGGTAGGTCACTTGTGGGCGAGTCTAGTGCTGATTAATTTTGGTTACGATTCGGGATAAAATAATCCGCCTTTTTTTGCGCCGCAATGCTTGTATGCGCCGCAAAAGCCCGTAAAAGCTTGTATCCACTTTAGCGGAAAACTAATGGACCGAATTTCACAAAATTCGGTAGATAAGTTACCTGTGGGATAATATGGCGCTGATTAGATTTTGGTATGATTCGGAAAAAAATAACCTGCCTTTTTTTGAAAAATGGCCGGCAAAAATCGCCAAAATCTAAAATAAAACACCACGTATGCTCAAATATATCCATTAAATACTTGTTTAATACGTAATTGTTAACGAAGACAAGAATAAGACCAACTCCATTACAGTGGGACTAACCGCTTTCGAAATATTTGTGATATTTTAGTTTTTCATATTTTCTCTACGCCACCTTTGAAAAGAAGTCCAGTTATCAAATGAGAACGAAAATTGAATTAAAAGTGAATTAAATGTAATTAAAATAAAGAGCACGTGAATATAAGTCTGTAGGGAAAGTCATGTGCTGCCCACATCAGATTTTTTCAGTTGTATATACAAATTATATTTTCCACTGAAGTTTGCAGAGTCCACTACGACGGTCAGAGCTTTCAATTCCGTCCCAGTATCTCAACGATAGAGCGCCAGCAGACCTGTATGAAGATCCGTAGTTCGATTCCCGGGTGGGGCAGGAAGGTTCTTTACGATAGCGCCCGAACGAATCAACCCTGTGGATTCGTACAAAAATTTGGGAAGTCTGAAAGTAACCCTAGTGTGATTAGCACGGATTGAGTGGACGTTATTGTGAGCGCCGATTTCAAATCGGGAGGACCACACAGGAAGTTAAACTGGAGGACAAAAATAGCATCAGAAGACTAACCTGAGGTAAAAATAGTATGAAGTGGTCAGCCAGATTGTCAGTTTCACGCCAATCTGACATGAGGGGTGGACAATGCAGAGTCCGCTTCGACGACAAGAATTTTCAAATCTGTCCCATTAGCTCAAAAGTAGAGCGTCGGTTGACCAATACGAAGATATGTGATTTAATTCCAGTTTGGGGCAGTAAGGTTCTTCATAAGATTTGCATTTTGAACTATATATTATAAAAATTCTCATTTGCGGTCTTGTTGGAGAGCAGTTTACTTCAATGTGACCTTCAAACATAAAGAAGTTCTCCACCCCTAGTCAAGAGTATTATTTTAGCTTTTCTTTTTTATAAAGATTAATATTTTTTAAAATTAATTTTATTTCAGAGTGGCCACTTTACCCACCCTACCCCTACATAAAGGAAAAGCAAAAGAAAAACTAATATAGGAGTGAAGTAAAAGTCACGAATTGGCTTATATTAGATCTTTACTCATGCATGTTAAATTTACCCCAAAGGTTTGCTTATAAAAATCCAAGTAAAACCAAGTGCAACAAATAAAAAAAATCACGAAACGCTATTTTACTGAAAAAAGTCGTATTTCTAATAGTCCTTTCCCAGAACCCAGAAGAACAAAAAAAAAAGAAAAAATCAATTTTTCAGTTCTTGGAAATTCGCGTACGAATTCCAAGACCAAACACAGCATTCGATGACTTAACCGCTATCATAACTAATTACTCGTTTATGTCAGCCATTTTTCCTCCTTCTAAAGCATAATGCTTGTTTAAAAAAAAAAAGTAGAGTTGAGTTGAGTTGAACAAACGACTGGGACTTTTCTAAACGAATGATAATTTGGGCCAAAAGAATAATACGTTTACAAAACGTTAAAGAAAACTATTATTGTTTATGGAAAAATCCAGCTATGATGCTGCGGGCAAATAGGAATGAGTATATTTTATAGTTTTATCACCTTTCTCGGAAAATTCCTCGAAAATGAAAACATGTTTTTCATTATGCAGCAAAATGGAAAATATAAGCTAAGTAATTGATGTAGAAAAATGCTAAAAGTATGGATATTCAAATAACTCGTAACCCAAGGAGGTTGTGTACTTATCAAACTCTCTTATTTTGATAGCTTAGAACAAAATAAGGGAGCAATTACATGCATGATTCGGTTTCTGTATATAAAAGGTAATAAATTCATCTGGATGCATGCATATGTGTATTAAAGATGAGTATAGTAAAATTTAGTAGGATTTATCATCCGATATTATGTATTTCTTTAGAGTCATGCGATTGGTTCTTTCAGAAGTTTGCGTGGATAAAGAAATATACGGGGTAAAAAAATATCTGCTTTGGAAAATTTTTCAGCTGTTGGTGTAATTGGTTTCGTCTGGTTGTCTAAATGTGTGTATTTTATAAATTGTATTCAGCAATATATCTAGAGAAAAATAAAAATTCTCAGATTTCCTAAAACGCACAGTAAAAGACAATCGTAAAGTGTGGAGAAAATTTATTCGAAACTCATGACACACACTTTAGAACAAGCACTAGCTCTAAACGTTCCTGAGATACTGCACATTTTCCAAATATAAATTTATCTAAAAAAATTACATAAAAATGAGCAGTAATATAAGTATTATCAAACATCACTTGGCTATACAATTGGCGACTTTGGGGGCAAATTTGGAGAAATATCGCCGACTTTGCGCCTTTTTAATATGGTGCCAAATTTAATTGATACATTTGAGCACATGTGGTCTTTTATGATAGAATTTGACGATTTTTGTAGGCCATTTAGTAAAAAAAGCACGTTTTTAACACTTTACAACAAAGTTGAAAAGTGTTTATGACTTTGTTCATTCTGTCTGTCTGTCTCTCCGTCCGTTAGCACGATAACTGCCGTAAAAATGACTTAATCGAAATGAAATTTTAGTATGTTGTTCAGACGGTCTGTAGGGCCTATGGGAATATAAATGAATAATATCACCCAATTGGTTTTGGATTGAACCCGGTTTGAAAAAATGACATACATTGAGCCCTACAAATGACGCCAAATTGACAAAAATCACGCTAAAATTGGAAAATGACGCCAAATTGACTAATTAATAATTAATATATCTTAATATAATGAAGTATATTATTTAGAAGATTACCAGCAATATTTTCAGTTGTCAAATTATATTTGCGTGAAATATAAGTTCAAAATAATTTTACGTTAACAATTTTACATGCTGCCATCCAGAAAAACGCCCAATCAGTCCCCGTTGAAAGTAGGCCAGATCGTATATTTCTCTTATTAAGCACTTCATTAAAATGTGTTCATTTAGATTTCTCTTCTTATTCCGATTAAGCCATCTAACACCAGAAATATCTAGCGGATAGCTGCTTTGTATAAAATGACCTGGTGGTTATAATAATTATGTTATTCGGTGTATAATATAGTGCTCTGATATAAGCTATAGTGCTCAGTAAAAACAAATAGAAATGGGTATTTCTAAATCGCAAAATATAATCTAAGACTTTGATATAATCTAGTGCTCGAGAAGAACTAATTAACATGAATAAATATTTCCAACTTGCAAAATATAATGTAGTGCTCTGATATAATTTAATGCTCAACAGGAACAAATTAAAATGAATAAATATTTCCAAATTGCAAAATATTATGTAGTGCTCTGATATAATTTAATGCTCAACAGGAACAAATTAAAATGAATAAATATTTCCAAATTGCAAAATATTATGTAGTGCTCTGATATAATTTAATGCTCAACAGGAACAAATTAAAATGAATAAATATTTCCAAATTGCAAAATATTATGTAGTGCTCTGATATAATTTAATGCTCAACAGGAACAAATTAAAATGAATAAATATTTCCAAATTGCAAAATATTATGTAGTGCTCTGATATAATTTAATGCTCAACAGGAACAAATTAAAATGAATAAATATTTCCAACTTGCAAAATATAATGTAGTGCTCTGATATAATTTAATGCTCAACAGGAACAAATTAAAATGAATAAATATTTCCAACTTGCAAAATATAATGTAGTGCTCTGATATAATTTAATGCTCAACAGGAACAAATTAAAATGAATAAATATTTCCAAATTGCAAAATATAATGTAGTGCTCTGATATAATTTAATGCTCAACAGGAACAAATTAAAATGAATAAATATTTCCAAATTGCAAAATATTATGTAGTGCTCTGATATAATTTAATGCTCAACAGGAACAAATTAAAATGAATAAATATTTCCAACTTGCAAAATATAATGTAGTGCTCTGATATAATTTAATGCTCAACAGGAACAAATTAAAATGAATAAATATTTCCAACTTGCAAAATATAATGTAGTGCTCTGATATAATTTAATGCTCAACAGGAACAAATTAAAATGAATAAATATTTCCAACTTGCAAAATATAATGTAGTGCTCTGATATAATTTAATGCTCAACAGGAACAAATTAAAATGAATAAATATTTCCAAATTGCAAAATATAATGTAGTGCTCTGATATAATTTAATGCTCAACAGGAACAAATTAAAATGAATAAATATTTCCAAATTGCAAAATATTATGTAGTGCTCTGATATAATTTAATGCTCAACAGGAACAAATTAAAATGAATAAATATTTCCAACTTGCAAAATATAATGTAGTGCTCTGATATAATTTAATGCTCAACAGGAACAAATTAAAATGAATAAATATTTCCAACTTGCAAAATATAATGTAGTGCTCTGATATAATTTAATGCTCAACAGGAACAAATTAAAATGAATAAATATTTCCAACTTGCAAAATATAATGTAGTGCTCTGATATAATTTAATGCTCAACAGGAACAAATTAAAATGAATAAATATTTCCAACTTGCAAAATATAATGTAGTGCTCTGATATAATTTAATGCTCAACAGGAACAAATTAAAATGAATAAATATTTCCAACTTGCAAAATATAATGTAGTGCTCTGATATAATTTAATGCTCAACAGGAACAAATTAAAATGAATAAATATTTCCAAATTGCAAAATATAATGTAGTGCTCTGATATAATTTAATGCTCAACAGGAACAAATTAAAATGAATAAATATTTCCAACTTGCAAAATATTATGTAGTGCTCTGATATAATTTAATGCTCAACAGGAACAAATTAAAATGAATAAATATTTCCAAATTGCAAAATATTATGTAGTGCTCTGATATAATTTAGTGCGCACAGGAACAAACAAAAATGAATGAATATTCTTGAATCGCAAAATATAATCTACTGCTCTGATATAATCTATAGATTATATCAGAGCACTAGATTATATCAGAGCACTATAGTGCTCTGATATAATTTAATGCTCTAATGTAATCTAGTGCTCTGATATAATCTAGTGTTCTGATATAATTTTGTGCTCGACAGGAACAAATAAAACAAGAAAGATCAATCATGCTTAAAGCATTGATTATGAAACACTTTCCAACTTCAATGCAATTTTATTTAAAAAAGTCGAAAATGCAATACCTTCCTAGGTAATATTTTAAAACTTATCACGATACTACATTGATTTATTATATTTGAAAACTTAGACCTTCATTGAAAAAAATGAACTTCATTCAAAAGACGGCATTGAAATATAAATTGCGTGGTTTAAATATCTCTAAAATGCAATACATTCCACGGTAATATTTTTAAATCTATCATAATACTACGATAATTTATTATATTTGAAAACTTCATCGAAAACAACTGAAATTCATTCAAATGACGTCATAGAAAAAATAACACGCCTGGATCTCTCTATAAAAGCAGGATTTCATTCATAACTTTCTCCATTTCATTCATCACAATACTATAATAATTTATTTTATTTAAAAATTAAGACCATGGAGCTACAATTCATAAACTTTATGCTTAAAACTTCATCGAAAAATAGCGTCCTTCTGTTTATAAAATCAATTAATATTTCATTCATATTAGCCATGCAGACTCCATGGGCTGAATTATTTTGTGTTAAAGAAATACAGTAATTCTAATACAACTCATTCTACATATTTTGCTGTTTACATTTTACATAGGTGAAAAATAGGCTTAATTGTAGAAATAATCAAATTTGAATGAGAATTTAATCTCAAATATATTGTCATTGTGTTGTTTTAGTATGTAGATGCACAGAATTTAAGCAGAAATAAAGTAGTTTTAGGATGGATACAACACTCAATATGAATTAAAAAGAACTTTAAAAAATCACGAATTTGAAACAAGATGGATGCCATATATCATTTTGAAGTGGGTCATGTGATCGTTTCATATCATGGTCACGTGATCGTTTCATATAAGATGTGTAATTATTATTTTAATTTTTATTTAAAAAACTACTGAATATATTTAGCTGAATTTTTTTTTTTATATTTTATGGAACAATTTGACTATTACCTAAAATTTTCGAAGCAATTTGTGAATTTTAAATCCGCTTAAAAAATGTTAGAAAAATTAGGTCCCATAGGGCTCAATGTATTTCATTTTTTCAACCCGGGTTCAATCCAAAACTAATTGTGTGATATTATTCATTTATATTCCCATAGGTCCTACAGACCGTCTGAATAACATACTAAAATTTCATTTTGATTAAGTCATTTTTACGGCAGTTATCGTGCTAACGGACAGACAGACAGACAGACAGACAGACAGAATGAACAAAGTCATAAACACTTTTCAACTTTGTTGTAAAGTGTTAAAAATGAATATTTCTAGACACAATATAATGCTGTGCTCTGATATGATCTAGTACTCAACAGGAACAAATAAAAAATAAAAAATATTTCTAACTCTCAAAATATAATCTAATGTCTTAATATCATCTAGTGGTCGACAGGAACAAATTAAAATTAATAAATATTTCCAAATGCAAAATATAATGTAGTGCTTTGATATAATTTAGTGCTCAGCAAAAGAAACAAACAAAAATTAATGAATATTTTTAAATCGCAAAATATAATCTAGTGCTCTGATATAATCTAGTGTTCTGATATAATTTAATGCTCTAATATAATCTAGTACTTTGATATAATTTAGTGCTCTGATGTAATTTAATGTTCTGTGATATAGTGCTCTAATGTAATCTAGTTCAGTGATATAATCTAGTGTTCTGATACAATTTAATGCTCAGATATAATCTAGTGCTCTGATATAATCTAGTACTCTGATATAATCTAGTGCTCTGATATTATTTAATACTCAGATGCAATCTAGTTCTCTAATATAATTTAGTGCTCGACAGAAACAAATACGTAAGAATGAATATTTCTAGATCACACAATATAAAGCAGTACTCCGATATAATCGTAATATCGCGTATAGTACTTTATATTACTATAATATAGTACTATAATATATTACTCAACGGGAATAAATAAAATATTTCTAAATCTCAAAATATAATCTAATATTCTAAGTGCTTTACAGAAACAAATTACAATGAATGAATATGTATAAATCTTTTAATAGATTCATATAAAGAAAAGATGAAAATGGCGTTTGTTGATAGCACTTATTTATACGCGTATGCACAGATATGCACTCATTTAGCTGGAACTTAAAAGCATTTTGCACATGTATGTTTTAAGTTTTCATTCCGAAGTCAAATACACTATGAGTACATTGACTAGATATTATTCATATTAATAAAATTAAATCTGAATATTGATTTCGAATACTTTAAGCGAAATATGGAAAATCATGATCACAATTCTGAATTTCAATTATAGGAATTAATTGATTGTAATTCCATTCATAATTTTTATACCGCAAAATTTTAGTACTTAATTATTAAAACTGATTACTCGGTCCCGTCTTCATACGCCCGTTATTGGTGGTTCTTACAGTAGCAGAATGCATTTTATATAGAATATTTAGTGATTTCCATTATTTGAACTCGAACTGTTTGAATTTTGAGATTTTTAAAATATAATTATTGTTTCCTATGGAGAAACAGTGTTAATTTCCAAAACAATTTTAGCATCGCATGCAGGGTATTTGAAAAAAAAAGTGATTGTGTACTTCCAAGACATTACTTACAGTCTCAAAGTTTCTTCATATAAGGCGCCAAATTAAACCAAACAGTCTCAACTCATTAGGGTGCCTTATCTGGAAAAATTCAAAATCTAATTTTCTATATGGGTCCCGGAGAATAAATATTCTGATAAACAAAATGTTTCTTTTGACTTCTTTAGTTAAAATAAAAAAAGTTCTATCTCCCTACTTTCAAAATTTCCGGAAATCTGTTTAATAAGGTGTTTCACTAAAAATAAAGGAATCTCTAAATTCCTCCTAAAAATTCTCTAAATTTGTTAGCAAAAAGTCGTACATTTAAGTCAATAATAAGTATGGTAAAGTGACCCAAGTTTATAAGTTTGTCTTTGTTTTAATATATTTGTGAATTTCTGTTTTACGAATTTCGAATTTTTTCATGAAATGGAGTAGTAAGGAACATTGTACTAATTGGAAAATTTACTCTATACGGGGCACCCGTAACAAAAGTCAGATTTTTAATTTTTGCCATATTATGTTAAGAAACTTTTTAATTGCAAGCATATGTCTAGGATCAATATTTAAAATATTTGCAAATGGTATAATGGAAAACTAAGGAATGCTACGCTTTGCTTTTAATCTGAAAAAATCGGCTTCGCTTGTGCATAAATAATGTCTTGTAAAATAAAACTCCAATAATATATAAGGCTTTAAAAAGGGCAATGAATTACTTATATACTGTTCGTAGTTAACATTTTTTATTTTCAGGATATAAGCAATACAAACTTTTAAAATGAAAATTTTTCAATCTTCTTCTGCTTGTTAAGACGATTGCTCAAAAACTATAAGAGGTTTGTAAAAGAAAAATATTGATGTACAACCTCGATTTCCTACTGATAATTTTTCCTGTGTATATCTGTCTTTTATACTTTAGAAGATAAGATATTTAGAGTGAAAATAAAAAAAAATATAAAACAAAAACTAGCTCGGAAAAAAAAAATTCGAAAATTTAAATAAATAAATAATAGTTTAAAATTATGAGTTTTTTTAATATTTATAAATTGTATTTTAACTCCCACAAAAAGCATAATTTGTTTGCATTTCCATCTATTAGATTCAGAGATATAAATGTCTAAAATGTTTACACTTTTCATAACACTCAGATTTTAGCCAGATACACCGACCATAGACGTTATTCACTTAAAAAAACTGTATAAGAACAAACCATTTCAATAGCAACGTAATTCTTTGTTTCCTTAAAATAATAACTGCAACATTTTATATTCATTCTTACTATGAAACAGCTGACCTCTTCGTAATATGTTTTATGTTTGACTTTATGGCATTTAGTCACTGAATGTCTTAATCAAAGTCTTCAGTAAAGTCCATTGTTTTCATTAAATTATTCTCTAAGCAATAAAAGATCAAATAAAAAATATTAATATGTAAAGCACTTTGCACACATAGCCAAGTTTTGTAGTCATCTAATTTGACTATGCATAATTTATGATTGTAAGTTGTAAAGTTTTTAAGCTACTCTGCTTATTTTTTATTGTGAGTCTAAGGTCATCATTACGCTTCTCAATTGTGTCTGCTTAATGGTGAGTATTAAGTTTGCTGGATATAAAAGTCTACATTGCTTTTTTGCAGTAACTTTTATGACGTTGTTATAAAATTAAGAGCAGAATATTTATATTCCTCATTTGGGATGACAGCAAAGAACAAAAAGAAGCAAGCATGATATTAAATTAATTTTATTTTAGAAACCATATAATGCTGATCGAGAAGTATATCATTAAAAATCCTTTTACGATCAAATTATTTTTAATGTTCCACGCAAATGCCTAATTCGTTGCGTGTAATACAAGTACAACTTGCGCTTATAATTAAAAATTTAGCTAGAAACTGCAGCGATAATTTTGAAATCCTGCAATATTAAACAATTCTTTTAAATGTAGTTTTGTTCAACAGCTTGTCAAACAGATGTAGTTTGAAATATGTGATTCTGCAACACATATTTATCCGCTCTTTTAAATGCAGTTTTGTCTAATAGTTTTTCAATAGATTACAGCGTGTATTATGAAGTCCTGTAATACGTATTAAAAGTTCGTTTTAACTGCGGTTTTCTCTTATAACTTGTCAAATGACTGCAGATATAATACGTATTATAATTAAAAGAATAATACGTAATCATATAATACGTATTATTCTTTTATAGGCAGTTCTGTCTAAAAGTTTATCGAAAAAGGCTACATTCATACTGGTATGAATCATGACGTTCTACAATATGTGGTACATCGTTATTTTAAATTCAGTTTTGTCAAATTTCGTGCCAAATGACTACAATGTATAAGGTTTTCTAATTTTTAATAAACAGCTCTTTTGAATCCAGATTTATGTCAGCGCCTTTCAATAGACTGTAATATGCATTACAGTACCATGTACAGCAGTTTTATTAAATGTAATTTTCTCCAATAAATTGTCAAAAACTGCAGTATGAATTATGGATTCCTGCAATACATATTGAACAGTTCTTTTTAAATACAGTTTTATTTAATAGCATTTCAAGAGACTGCAGTGTGTATAATAAGGTCCTTCTTCTTCTTTTTTTTAAAAGCAGTTTCATCTTAAGAACTTTTGCAACATGAATCCTGATGTCCGACAATATGGGATAAACAGTTCCAATGTAGTTTTGTATAAGTACTTTTCGAAAGACTGCAAAATCAATCCTGAGGCCTTGCAATACTGATTAAACAGTTCAAATGAAATTTTGTCTAATAGCTTGTCAACAATTTTATGACAGCACGGGAAAAGGCGTCTTCTTGATGAATGATCGCTGGTATTAAAAAAAGCTCAGCCTTTTTTACTTGAAAATTTAGTCATATAAAGCTGTAAAGTTGCATCAAAACTGTAAAGTTTGACTGCCACCTTTGCAGATATCATTGCATGGCTTTTCAAAAAGTTAGCATGGCAAGCAATATTTGATTTCATTTCCATTTCATTGCCTGTCATTAATCCACCAATCTATGCCTCCCTTGTCCTCTTCGAGAAATCAAAGGCGACCACCCCTTGTCCCTCACAGGATAGACTTCTTATACGACAATAATTAACGGTACCTCACTCATGAAGACTCTGGGGATGCAACATAAGTCATGGGCTGTAACGAGCACCTTGGGCTAATTACGGGTCCGAAATACATATTTTCGGTGCCAGCAACCGGTCGAGATTGATCATGCTCAACCCGAACCAGGTTTTGGGTAACACAGGTGTTCCCGCGCATTCCAGTTCAGGTAGCGACGACGGGCATTTAAAGGCCAAGATACCGCGACAAATAATTACAGTGCTCGGTTGGCTCTCATTTTGCGACAGCTCTAATGGTTTTTCTCTGCGTACCGTAATCACAGCGTTCAGCAATATAATTTTTTCTTTTTAATGGGGGGTGCCTCGATGTCCCCAGGCGGTGTCACTCAATGTCTGCCAATAGGGGGGCAGAAGGGGGTCATTCCGATTGGAATAATCTGAAGTGGCGCACGTCAAAGGGCATTTCCTCGAACGAAATTGAGACGCACCAGTTATATATTCACTGGGTCCAAGGCCCTTGACGTGTTAAAATTACGAAGTTTTTCGCAGATACTGGCTGAATATGTGCACGACTCGAACAAAACTTTCACTCTGCTTTGCTCAACGTATTAGTGACAATCGTCTAACACTAACCCAATGAATATCATTTTTACAGTATACTCATTTAGCGTTTTGACAAATCATAGCCATGCATCTACGTACTTTTATAATTTTTACAATTCTTCAAAACAAATTGCATTAACATATTTGTTTGCTCAAGAAAATGTTATTATATTTTATTTATTTTATTAAATATATTACGATGTAACTGAGAAATATAAATATTCAGTTTACCACACACACACGCGCGCTCACGTACGGGCACACACACACAAACAAACACATACAAACATACACACACAAACACACACAAACATACACACACAAACACACACAAACATACACACACAAACATACATAAACATACACACACAAACATACACACACAAACATACACACACAAACATACACACACAAATACACACAAACATACACACACAAACATACACACAAACATACACACACAAACATACACACACAAACACACACAAACATACACACACAAACATACACACACACATACACACACAGATACACACAAACATACACACACAAACACACACAAACATACACACACAAACACACACAAACATACACACACAACATACACACACAAACACACACACAAACATACACACACAAACACACACAAACATACACACACATAGGAAAAGGATTACATCTATGTGTGATCATCTATGTCCACAAGAAGTGTGTATTTCATCTATGTCCACAGAGAAGATATGGGATATAAAAGAAGCAAGATGAAAATGCAAACTCATTCTTTTCAAAGTTCTAGAGGAGCTTAAGGGCTTTCTAAGGAACCTTGTACATAAACGAATCTAAAATGCAAGCATACTTTATTCCACTTATGTAAACGAAAAAACATAAGATAACTTTACCATTACAACGCCGTACAAGACAAAATAAAAAGTACATACATATAATATTTTACAAGCAAATAATCATTCCGATTTCCATATTAATGATGAGGAATTTCCCACACATTTTAAACGTTTGGTTTTAATCCTTTTAATTTCTGTGTTGACCTACAATCGTTTGTATTTCCTATAAAAACTGCCTTGTAAAACAGATGCAGATAAAGAAAAGTTCTAGCACTTCGTATTTTTTTTTAAATAGGTCAGTAAGAAACAAAGCGGTTATTTTGAACCATTATTATAAATATTCCTTCAACAGAACGGGAATTATACGCAGATTTCCCACAGCTTGGAGAACTACTTTAGAGAATAGACTCCATTTAAAGGGACAAAATATAGGAAATTTCCAAAGAAGAACAATTGAAAATCTCGATTGTTGCATTAGAAGCTTGCGGTAATATTTAAATCTGTGTAACAGCGTTTAAATATGCCTAATGATGCCATTTATATAAGAGAGTGAATAAATTAACCAATTAACAGGAGAAGCACATCGCAGAAAAAAATCCTGAACGTTCTAAAAAATTCCTTTCATTAATGCATCTGTTAAAATCAAGATATATAACTCTCCCCCCCCCCCTTACACACACGTCAAAAAAAAATCTTATGTGGACAGCGCAAGACTTCTCCTACAGACTCAAATTCCTTTTCTTTTTCTTTCTTTCATAACTCATTAAATTGAGTTTAATTTCCCAAAATAGCAAGGATAATTATTTGAAATTACACCGAATTTACAATTTTAATTCAATTTTCGGTTTCATTTTGCGACTGGACGCGTTCTCAAATGTAACGTAGCCAAAGGAGCGAAATAACTAGAATATCTCCAGAATGATTATACCTACTTTAGTATTTGGACGCCAATAGTCAGTTATCTGTTGCAAGAATAACTTATTTCGCCGTCCATAACGCTTGGCGAGATATTGGCGGAATGTCGCCAACTTGGCGACTTTTTAAATGTTGCCAAATTAATGAAAATGTTGCCAAATTTATAAAAATGAAGCTAAATCAATGAAAATGACGATTAGATGATGAAGTAATTATTAAAGTATTTTAATATGTGGACTATATCGCTTATTGAGGATGATATAAATATTGATGATTGCTTAGAGTTGCGAAGTATAAGTTAATTGAATATTTTGAAATAGTTTTACATGTTGTCATCCTGGAAATCGCTCAATGTACAGTTCAACGATAAAAACACAGCGCCGTGGATCTTATACATTATATTTTTATTGTGAAACTAGTAAATCCATTGCATTATATAAGGAAAGTCATGTGCTGCCCACATCAGATGTTTTTCAGGAGAATTAAATCAATAGAAAGGTTGAATAACAATGTAATTTATATTATTATAGGAATTTGCACATAATTGTGAATTTTAAGTTTATTTATATTATATACTCATGCGAAAAACGGTTAAACTGCTAGTAAAAAATGAAGTTTTAAATTTTAAAGTGTTGACTAAACTGAGTCAGCCCAGTAGTACCCGTAGATATCCAAAGCTAATAAACAACTTAACTTGTCTGCCTAACTTACTCCAAATTTGTCAGCAAGCAATTCATGCGACCTCGACTTAACCTTGGCCTCGTCTAACCGTCTAAGTGCCTGCCCCCCTATTGCCAGAAGCTGTTTTGCTACTAACTACTCCGCAGACGACAATTTGAATAAGACTTTCCGTAAAAATGAGGAATTTTGCAAATAAACAACCTCGTCAGCAGTGGAAGAAAATGAGGATCAAAATATCCAAACGACAAGCTCGTTAGGTCCAATTTCATTTTGCCCTGGGACACGCTTCCTTCCCAGAATGCCGAAAATTACCTAAATGTATAATTTGGATCAATTAGGAACTTTGAAAGCTTCTATTAGCCGTCAGAGAGTGCGGTGTTCACTGTAACTGTGTTAACGTAACATGACATCGGACGATGCTTTAGAAAATCAAAATTTCATAAAATATAATTTTAAACTCCCAAATGAGATTCAAACTTCACTTCGTAACACGTCAATCTTAATTCAATTTTAATGTAGAACTAGATTTATTAGTTGGATATTTTTTTAGTTTTTAAACACACACTCGGAAATAAAATAAATGAAAGGTGACGTCTGAAAGTTGGTTCTGAACATTAATTTTTTAAACTTACCTGCAATTCTTATAAAATGGTATCACTTGATTCCTTCGACAGGCATTACTCTACCTGTGGGGAAAGTGAATGTCCTAATATCTTGTAAAGAGCTCGTGGTAACGCTTAAAAATTATTTCAATTCATATCTAGTTAAAACGGATTAAAAGTGCATCGAGTAATTTATAATGATTGTAATTTTTCACGTTTTTTTTTTATTTTACATATAAAAAGCCAAATATTTCAATAACATTTACCAATTGCAATCGTACAAAAATTTGTTCAACTAGCTAAAATTTTTCGAAAAATATCATGCCAACTGTCTTGCTGACAAACAGCAGTCATCTGCTTAAAAACTTGGAAATCCATCCAATTCCATGAATCAGATCTTTGACCCCCCACACAATACTTTCCTTTTACATATACTAAGTGTTACAAGAAAAGTAATAAAAGCACGCGTAAAAGATCAATCGAATCTTTAATTAAAACATCACCCTTCCCGCGTCTAATGTACTATCCCTCCCTCCCTTCCATGCCACGATTCATTTTATCCACGGCACCCCCCTTTAACGCGCTCTGAAAATGTAATTTGCCAATAACTTATTCAATATCTCTGGTCAGCCTATGAAAAATTGGCAATCCGTCAGCTGACAATCAGGGGCAAGGAAGAAGAATTAACAAAAATAAAGCCCAAAATCCAATCTAATTCTTCATTAAAACTAATCGGAAGCGCTTAATGAAGTAGTATCAAGGGGGTATGGTAATACCGGATTAAAGGTGGGGCATCGGGATCGATCAAATTTAATAAAATCGCGGGTCGTAATTGGAGGATAAGTGAGACCAAACACGTGGGCGAGCGCCTTGATTGGATTTGGGGTAAGTAATGTTCCTACATATGCGGGCTGGTGCAACAGCGGCCATCTTGACTCCCAGTTGAAGCGATGGCTGTACATGGCGAAAAAAGGGTTACTTTCTCTTCTTTTTCTCGTAATCTCAAGAAAATCGAAAAATTCTAGATTACTTTCTTTAATGATTGGCACAATTTTTTTAAAGTAGAACCACATTTAACAGCTAAATTGCGTATCAAATATCAACCATGCAACATGCGCGCGCCATTGAAATAACACAGGCAGACGATAACTGATTGAACCGGATGGAGTCAAAATGTCGGTTGCGTCAGCCTGTATATTTAAGAGCCTTAGGGGTAAGTGTTTCTTGCTTGACCGAAGTGAAAAATTGGATGGCATTAGTGTTTCTTTTATCAAGTGAGCTTTATAAAGTGTACGCAATGCTTTAAAAGTCACACGCATTGGCCAAAATAGAGATGCTTATCAGTACATCAATTTTCTATTTAAGCTTATGACAGTGCTTCCCAACTCGTATTCTTTACTATCTACAGTTTGTACATTAGTACATTGTTTTATTAATATATTATACATTGTTTTATTAATATATTATACATTGTGTTATTAATTTTATATATTAATTTTTCTCAAATCATGCTTTTATGTGATTATATGTATATATATCCCGATTAATATTCCAAAACTAATACTTGGCCTGGAACCTTGCAGTTTTTTTTCTTTTAATTTAGATAACAATTTGAGAAATTGCATAAAACTTTTAAAAGTTTGAAAAATAAAATGGATTTTTTTAAATATTTGCAATAAAATTTAAAAATATCCCGATGTAAAACCTTCAAATCGAAAAAAAAAAACTACACCTCCTCAAAGCACTCTCCTATATTGGTTTTTAATCTTTAATCTTGTTTTATTTAAAAACGAAAGCTAAATGTGTATAAAACTGAAGATTGCAGTCGAAGATTAAATAAAAGAAATTGATTTTTTTTATGCATATTTTAAATAAAAGTTTTGTCCATCTTTAAGATGGATTAAATATGGTCGCAGATGTGGGTAATATATGGTTGCTATGGTTGCAGATTTGGGATGTTTTTATATATGTATATAATTGAGTGGTGTTTTACGTACTGGTTGCGCAGCAAGCGCTTATTTCAGAGGTTAGCATCTTAAATCTCGGGCAAAGCCGAATATTTACGCAAGTTGACGAGGTAGTTTATTTTATTAGTAAAAGAAAAATATTCAATTTATGTAATTCTAAATATTTTGTCATAATAACATAATAAATTAAACAAATGTCCAAGTGTTATGTAGCCCTTTAATTTTTTAATGCAATCCCAGGGGAATACTGGCTTACGAGATTAATTTTAAACGATTGGAATAGTTTTCTGTTGTCCGTTATACACTGATACTAGAAACACAGATGTTGAAAAGAAAATTTCTGTTGTTTGACGAACATTACCAGTATTTAAGCCTGCCTAAGACAGAGAAATCAAGATTCTTAAAAATTTAAATAGCAACTTATATTTAATACGTTATTTTTTGTTTAACGATGTATGGCGCTTGGTGTTGGAAATAGTCATCTTACTAGAAAATCGGCTCATGTACGGTCTATCCCGTGGTCGATTCTATAAATGTGTGCCGATTCTACAAGTCACCTGTGGAAGGTTTTCGAAAGACTTTTTAATTTTTTTCATTTTCTCCGAATCGAAAATCGAAAGGAAATAAAAATCCAGCTACTATCGATACCAACGGTTGTTACTAATTAATATCAGTTAATAAAGAACACCTCATTACTTTATTAATTACTATTAATCATATTGACTAGTGATTAATAAATAAGTGTAATTAATAAATAGTAAATATATTTTATTTTCATGCGGCAAAGGTCTTTCATCACTAGATAGAGCTTTTGTGTGGATCTGACACATAACTTTCAATTTAACAGTTTTAATTATTGTTAAATTGACACACACCATAACAATTTTAGAATTTTACATACTTTAACAATTTTAGTTATTGTGGAGAAACAATTACCCAAATTGAAGCTTTCTTAAAAATTGATCTCTCTGAAAACCAATAGAATTTCGTCGTTAGCCATAAAAATATGCGTACCAAATTTTAAGAAAATCGCTTTCTTATGACGAGTTATATCGTATTTCCAAAAGGAATATAGCATCTCTAGTATCTTGAGAACAACTCGTAATAACTCCTACACAATAATCTCCATTCAGTTTTGGTAAAAGTAACAACACATTTTACAATAATGAAAACATTTAATTTTTTTGGGAGGTAGTGGTAATGGTGAGGATAAATATATATATTACTTTCCCTGCAATACATGGTAATGTATAGGGAAAGTATTGGAATCATGCCGAAAATCGCAACTCGAGTTTTCGACGGATCTACACGTTTCGAGACCTCTAGAATACGAAAAAACTATTTTTAGCGTGACGTCTGTGTGTGTGTCTGTCTGGCTGTCTGTGCGTCTGTGTGTCTGTCTGTGTGTCTGTGCAATGTAGCAATTTATGTATCCACTCTAAAACTAATGGACCGAATTTCATAAAATTTGGTAGGTAAGACCCTTGGGTGTGACCCTGGTGCTGATTAGTGTTTAGTACAATTCGGAAGAAAAGAACCCACCTTTTTTTGCGAAATGACCCGCAAAAATTTCATGTATCCGCTCTAGCTGAAATACTAATTGGCCAAATTTCACAAAATTTGGTAGATAAACCACTTGTGGGATACTCTGGTGCTGATTAGATTTTGGTACGATTCGAAAAAGAACAACCTGCCTTTTTTTACAAAATGGCCTGCAAAAATCGCCAATATCTAAAAAAAGACTACGTATGTTCAAATGTATCAATTAAATGCTTGTTTTATACGTAATTTTTGACGAGGAAAAGAATAAGAACAACTCTATTACTCTAGGACTAACCATTCTCGAGATATAAGAAATTTTTCGCATTTTTTTTATGCCGTCTTTGGAAAAATGTTCAATTACCAAATAAAAGCAAACATTGAATTAAAAATGCAAATTTAGTGTTATTTTGTGCAATTAAACTCAATTTAATGAGTCCTTAAAGAAAAAATGAATTTGAGTCTACAGGGAAAGTCATGTGTTGCCCACATCAGATTTTTTTTTATATTTTATACATAATAACTTTATATTAAAAGGTGCAACATCTCTATAATGAGCCTGCTATGTATTATATACGCTATTACACCTTTTAAATAAATGTTATCTACATATAATATGTCTATTCTTTTAACATTTTAATATAATTATTTTTAAAAAGCTTTTATTAATTTTCGGAGAAAAATGTCATAGAAAGATTTAGAACTGTAGTCGATCTAACTGAAAATCACGTGTTCTCTTATGTTTACAAAAATAAAAAATCTGATGTGGGCAACACATGACTTTCCTTATATAATGTAATGAATTTAATACTTTTACAGTAAAAAAATTAGTTTTTCTTACAGCAGATACTAATATTCTTTCCAAGATATTGAATTTTCGACAATTAGTCGTCATTTTCATTGATTTATCGTCATTTTTATCCATTTGGCGAGATTTTCGTTAATTTGGCAACATTTCAAAAATTCGCCAAGTTGGCGATATTCCGCCAAATTCGTCGCCAAAATCTCGCCAAGCGTCATGGACTAAGAAATAAGTTGTTCTTACAGCAGATAAATGACTATTGGCTTTGAAATACAAAAGTATTACTCAAAGTATCTTTTTTCATGAATGGAACGAGCTAGATCCACGAGAATGATGTCACCTAATTTATCGCATGGTATTACATATGAAAAGTGAACATATTTCTCAATAGGAAATATTTTTTTTCCTTTTATATGACTTTTTTTGATAATTTTTTTGAAAAATGCGCAATATCTCGAGAACGGTTCATATTAGCGTTCTAAAATTTATGTCAATCGTTTTCTAATGAAAAAATACATAAGAAAAGTCTATTTACGTAACTTTATTAGTGGTTTTGATTTTTTGACGATTTTTTCAATATTTTATTCGAAAATTCAGGGGGGTTCTGAACATTCGATTACGTATAAAAACAATAGGCTTCCAGTGTTTACGGATTATGATTTTTGTACCACATTTGGTTCGAATCGGTCCATTCGTTCGTCAGTTATCGTCTCCACAGGCTCACTGACACACACACACACACACACACACACACACACACACACACACAGGCATCACTTCAAAAATGTTTTATTCGTGATCAGGGATGCTTGAAACGTGCTCTCCCGTCGAAAACTCGATTTCGAATTTTCGACCCCGTCACAATACTTTCCTTATACATTATGTATATAAGGAAAGTAACAATCGTTCTACATTTCATGTGAATAGCTCAATTATTTCGAGAGATATACTGTTCAAAGACGTCACATACAGACGTTGAAAAAATGCTTGGTTCGTTTTTAAGGATTTTCAAACCGCACTAGGTTCTGATGTACCTCTTAATAATAGTATCCCATGCATTTACTATATAGGAGGGAAAATGTAGGGATCTTTGTGGCAGGAGAAAACTTTGAGAAAACTCAACAAGTTTTACGTTACTTAATGTAAGACACGGGTCGTGGGTACGTTTAAAAAATACGTTTTACTTTCCTTATATACAATAATGTATAAGGAAAGTATTGTTACGGGGTCGAAGATTCGAATTCGAGTTTTCGACGGGAGAGCACTTTTCAAGCATCCCTAATCACGAATCAACCATTTTTGAAGTGATGTCTGTGTGTGTGTGTGTGTCAGTGAGTCTGTGGAGACGATAACTGACGAATGAATGAACCAATTCGAATGAAATTTGCTACAAAAATTACAATCCGTAAACACTGGAAGCCTATTGTTTTATTCGCAATCGAATGTTCAGAACCCCCTAAATTTTCGAGTGAAATTTTGACAAAATCGTCAAAATATCAAAACCACTAATAAAGTTACCCAAATAGACATTTCTTATGTAATTTTTCATTAGAAAACGATTGACATAAATCTTAGAAAGCTAACATGAACCGTTTTCGAGATATTGCATATTTTTCAAAAAAATTATCAAAAAATCATATAAAATAAAAATAAAAAATATTTCCTATTGAGAAACATGTTCACTTATCATATGCAATACCATGCGATAAATTTGTGACATCATTCTCGTGGATCTAGTTCGTTCCATTCATGAAAAAAGATACTTTGAGTAATACTTTTGTATTTGAACGCCAATAGTCATTTATCTGCTGTAAGAATAACTTACTTCTCAGTCCATAACGCTTGGCGAGATTTTGGCGACGAATTTGGTGGAATTTGGACGAATTTGGTCGCCAACTTGGCGACTTTTTTCAATGTTGCTAAATTAACGAAAAATTTGCCAAATGTATAAAAATGACGATAAATCAATGAAAATGACGACTCATTGACGAAAATTCAATATCTTGGAAAGAATATAAATATCTACTATAACAATAATCTATTTTTTTTTTTTACTGTAAAAGTAGTAAATTCATTGCATTATATTAGGAAAGTCATGTGCTGTCCACATCAGATTTTTTGGGGTTATGACGCAGGTTGATCATAAGATAATAAACTACTTAAATTTTAATTTTGGGGTTATAATATGATCATTCTCCAAACATCATTGATTATTTTTTTTTCCCTCCCATGGTGCTGATGTGGAAAGATACATGCTTCAAAACTGTGGGAAACTGTCACAAACATCAAACGACAACGTAGTCTTTAGACCAGAAAGGAACAAATGAGTGGAAATTAAAAGCCAACCAAACCAAAAAATAAACTCTCAAGTCCCCGCACCTGGCTCCATGGACAAGGTCATCTTTAAATGTCCAGGTATATGATTGAAGAAGAGAGAGAGAGAGAGAAGGAAAGATTAAAAAAAAAAAATGGCAACATCAGAAATGAAACCAGAGATGTGCTCAGAAGCGAACGATAACCATTAGAAAATGATTTGAGTGTAATTGCTGCTGCCGAAGCAAATGGAAGGACCCGCTTAAATGCCGCATATGTCGTTTCGCCTGGAGACATCTGATAATAGCTGCTCGTTATGCGATGCCCATGTAAAAAGGGGGAAGTAAAAGAAAAGCGAAACTAGATGTCCAACGGTGGATTAACAGCGAGTGGTTCTGTTAAAACAATGGGGATTGCAAGGAAAACGGATATTAACAAAACGGTGGAGAGGTAAGATGAGCGATGGGGAGGACCCGGGTAAAAACTTTTAGCGACATCTGGCTAAAGGCAGATTGGCAGTAATTAATATCAATTTCATATGTTCATTTGCAACAATAAAGAGGAACACATGTAGACAGGGGATGACCTTTAACTTAAATTGTGCATGACAATTTGTTTTATATACGTTCTTTCCCAACTACTTGAGAACGTCTAGAAATTCGGTTGCGATTTCTAGTATAGTGAAATATCTCCGTAATTTGGAGAATCACGGTTTAAAAATATTTGTCTAACCTAGAGAGGTGTTCAGGTTACAGAAGTTTCCGTTAATGATATGGATAAATTCCGTTCTCAACACGTGCCCAACTTACAGGAGTGTCCATTTATGCTAGATTGAACAGGAGTTCCTTTTATACCCATTGCATCTAATACTGGTATTGTTTCCTACAAATAAGTCAGATATTTAGTTTCTGGGTTCTTTTCACTACTTAATAATAATATTCATACTTGCCAAAATTTTGCACAATTTTTGTAAAGAAAATTCGTAATTTAAACTCTAGTGGTTTGACTATGGTCTTCTTCGATATTGAGTCTATTTACCACCATTTTATTCTCTATAATATATCTATATGCATTATTATGAAATTATTCGGTTTGTTTTTTATACTCTTGATGTTTATTTATTTATTTATTTGCTTTTCTGGATCACTCTTCTAATGATATAGATAGTATTTTTTATATTCTGAATTCCTTTGATCCTTGTATTCAGATGTCAAAAAACAGGATTTTCATAAATCTTAAATTGCTCAACATTTCTAGAATTTTTATTCACTGTTTTGAGATTTTTCCAGCAAGGATCACACAAAAGTGCTAGTCAATCTATGATCTAAACGTCTTTAATGCCTTCCATATCCAGAAAATTCTAATAATTTAGTGAATGACTTGCTCAATATTCCCTTTTATCCTCGATCTGTCGGAGTAACGGTATTTTTTTTTTACTTTATATGTGTTCTCTATCTTAGCCTTTAAGGCTATTATCCCGTTTGGACTTATTTTTTCATCTTGTTGGGTCTCATTTATGTTCAAACTTGACTCGTCTTGTCGGGATATTTAAGTTGCGTTTTGGAGCACGCTAATCTTCTGTTACTTCCCGTTTCGGATTGGCTGAACTGTATTTCATCCTGCTTTCTGATTGGCTCTCTCAGGTGAACTCTTAATTCAGGTCTTAGGTATATAAAACATTTCTGTTTCTTTTATTTACGCCCATTTCGTCTGTTTTACTTTGGATTTGTCGGTTCTCTTACACTCTTACACTGACGAAGGCAGTCCAGCTCCAGCGCATCCTCGAAACGGCTATATGTTGCAACATTATTTTATTTATACTTAAATACGTAATTTTAAAATCCCGAGAAAATACGTAAAATTAAATCCCGAGACATGAGTTCCTTACGCTCGATATAAATTGTTACATCCAAATTATTCTTTTATGGTATCAGCATGCAATGCTTGTTAGTGGCGTTGCCAAGTGGGAAGAAGGTTTGGGTGTCATGAACTCAAAGGAAGTCTTCGTATTCTTTAAAAGTTCGGAAAAATACTATTTAGGGAAATGAGAAACACAGTATTTGCTTACCCTCTCCTCACCACCACCACATCCACCATCAGTTTTTTTACTTTCCCTGCAATACATGGTAATGTATAGGGAAAGTATTGGAATCATGTCGAAAATCGTAACTCGAGTTTTCGACAGATCTACACGTTTCAACACCTCTAGAATACGAAAAACCATTTTAGCGTGACGTCTGTGTGTGTGTCTGTCTGTCTGTCTGTCTGTGAAGATTTTGTATCCACTCTAACTAAAAACTAATGGACCGATTTTCACAAAATTTGGTAGGTAAGTCACTTGTGAGCGATTCTGGTGCTGATTAGTTTTGGGTGCGATTTGAAATAAAAGAACCCGCCTTTTTTTGCGAAATGGTCAGCAAAAGCTTGTATCCACTCTACCTGAAAAACTACTGGACCGAATTTTACAAAATTCGGTAGATGAGTCACTTGTGGGTTACCCTGGTGCTGATTAGATTTTGGTACGATTCGGAAAAAAATAACCAGCCTTTTTTTGCAAAATGGCCCGCAAAAATCGTCAAAATCTAAACAAAAGAACTAGGTATACTCAAATATATCCATTAAATGCTCGTTTAATACGTAATTTTTAACGACGAAAATAATAAGGCCAACCCCATTACACTAGGACTAGCCGTTCTCGAGATATTTTAGTTTACCGTATTTTCTCTACGCCACCTTTGAGAATAAGTCCGGTTATCGAATGAGAACGAAAATTGAATTATAAGTGAAATAAATTTAATTAAAATAAAGAGAACGTTAATATAAGTCTGCAGAGAAAGTCATGTGCTGCCTACATCAGATTTTTTTCTTCTAGTGACGCTAGTGTTACTAGCCCTGTACCTGAAATCCCATAATGCAATTACAGACGAAAAAGGTATTTTTTGAAATTTTCAAACAAACTGAAAAACCAGAAAATATAGAAAAATTGTATATAAAAGTTGATTAAAAAAAAGTTTAAGGCATTTTATGGAGTGCAGCTTAAACAGGTTTGCTTCCAATTTGTTCTGAGCCAAGCAGCTATATCCGACACACTCAGACTTGCGAGATCGCGTGACCATATTACATTACATGGCCGTCTTTAATTGCGGCGCTGAGGCCCGTAAAAACAAGGTTTGTTTGTACAAGTGTGCCGGGTGTAACCTGCGATTCGCAGTCGTTTGCACACTGTTTACACTCGTGAAAACGTTGTGTCCTTTGAAATCGAATGTACCCAATCCGGGGACGATATTCTCTGGCACCCAAACATTGTATCGTGCTGGCTAAGTTGGTAGTAAGCGAAGCAGTACTCACACGAGGGTAGCCCTGCCCGAACGATTATCAAATGGTGTAGTGTTTAGCACCAGGGCATGACGTCATGAAGGTTTGGGTTCAATAGAAATATAATTAATCTATGTTGTTCAGCGGCAATGTAACGAAAATCAATGAGAAGTCGAGGAGTCGCAGAATGTAATTTATTTGCTTTGCATAAAAGAGAAATCTCAATCTCATTGCTAATCACAAAACTGATAATTTGTACAGAGTTTAGTGTTCTGAAAAAAGCAAGGAATATATCAAATATGCAAAAGTTGATTTTCCGGTGAAGCATGCAGTTATTTACTCGTGCAAAAGATTTATACGTAGTAAAAGCAATCTATACATCTGAAAGTTTGTCTCTCTGTTTAACCGTTTATGCAAACGCTGCTGAATTTAGAACTATTATCAATTGGGCCAATGAAAAGAATGTAGTAGGGTTTTGGAAGACGACATAAAATAGCTTTCGTTCCCAAAATGTGGATCGCGCTCCTATTGCAGATATCAGCCTCCATGGACTGGTTTCGCGCTTTTTGTGCCTTTTGCAGCACGGAAAAGCCGATGCTTGCAATGGCAGCAAGAATTCTACACTGCAATCAATGCTAAGAATAAAAGAAGATCCTATACAAAACATTGAAATTGAATGCAAACTTCAGAAATTCGAAACAAACGGTTGGTAGAACTAGATTTGAGTTCAGAATATGAGTTCAAATTCCTATGAGTTCACAAAACTGCGGCACATAATACATTTTTTTGCTGTTATTGAAGATACTCGTAAGTTCGTTTCCACGCTGAAAAAAGCACGAAACCGGTGCATGGATGCTGGTATCTGCAATAAGACCTAATAATACCACACGTCACTGAGACTTGAAAATTAATATACACATTGATAGTCGGTTAAATTCTCCCGGCAATGTATAATTTCTGAAAATTTAAATATTAAGAAGGGCTGAGAGATCAAATAGTCGATTGAATACAAAAGCACCCTTTTTATTGAGATAGAAACTTGTATTTAGCAATAAAGGTAGAACATACAACAAACTAATAAGAAAAACTGTTGAAATAAAATACTGCAGAGAAAAAAATATATGTTAAAACTTTGCATAAAGAATCTTCTCTTCGATCTATATCTTTAAAATATAACCTAGATGATGGGATTTCTGTTTTATAAAAGCAAGAAAGAGCTCAACAAATCAGTTGATGTTGAGCAAAAGTTAAATGTTATAAGTTCGCATAAAGAATCTTCTTTTTACTCTATATCTTTAAATATAACCTTGGTTGCAATAATGTTATTTCTGTTCTATAAAAACAAGAAAGAGCTCATCAAATTAACACCCGTAGACCCATCACAGCCATCGTTGCTCGTTAGTATAGTGCAGAGGTGATGAAATAATCAATGAGCATAAAATTCCATGAAGCAAGGATTTTAGAGACAAATTTCTGGTAGAAGTGTGTACTATATGTAAACCATCATCCACGGGTGCTGATTAATGATCAGATGGACACTTCCTTGTCTTTTTAACCCTGGTGTAAGCAAAACTGCAGACCAGGACACCAACCCGCAGTAGATTAATACAGGATCCCTTACTCATAGAATGCATAATCTAACGAGTAATTTTATTTTCAATACTTATACTATTTACTGATTAATGATCAGCTGGACATTTTCTTGCCTTTTTGATCCTGGTGTAGTTCAAAACAACTGCAGAATAGGATACCAAACCAAACCGTAGTAGATGAATACAAGATCTCTTACGGCCTTACTCATAAAATGCATAATTTGTCGAGTCATTTTATTTTCAATGCTTCTACTTCTTGCTTATTAATTAATGATCAACTGTCTACTTTCTTGCCTTTTTAACTCTGGTGTAGGCAAAACAAATGCAGAACAGAATACCAACCCGTATAGTAGATTAATACAAGATCCCTTACTCATAGAAAGCATAATTTGGTGAGTAATTTTATTTTCAATGCTTATACTACTTGTTGATTAATGATCAGCTGGACACTTTCTTGCCGTTTTAACTCTGGTGTAGGTAAAACAAATGTAGAACAGAATACCAACCCGTAGTAGATGAATACAAGGTCCCCTTACTCATAGAATGCATAATCTGGCGAGTAATTTTATTTTCAATGCTTATACTACTTGCTTAACTCCTGTAACTGTGAATGCATAAAACATGCACAATTAAAACCGAAAACCTTTGTTGCCTCTTCTGCCGCGGTTCGTTATTATACTCATTGCCATCCACAATAATAATAACGAAATAAAAAAAAAATCTTTGAAAAAAAAGTCCTCGGCCCTAATTATCTACGCGGCTAAGCATTGTGGTCAAGATCCCTAAGTGAATGGCAAGTCTTAACAATTACGAGGAAAGCAAATTGGAGGCTCAATTAAATAGCGTGGCTTTGTCCCCGGTAAGGTTCGGAAAATCTTTTCTGGCGCCATTGTGTTTCGTTTTTTTATAAGCGTTTGTGGTTCCGTACCAGCTCGACAGGCTGGTTTTTGTCGCATCACTTGGAGAACAATGTCTGCTCTTACTTCGTTACGGGGATATACTTAGTATTCGTTGAGTTGATGAACGTAACCTTGAACTTTTACTTTCGATTCAATCAATGATTAAGTAATTATTTTTGGACTTAATATAATCAGGTATTGGTGGAGGTTGGTTGTAGTAACATCTTGTGTTATTAGATGCTAAGCCCGTCATATAACAGGGTTCAAAGAGTTATGTGAAATATTCTATCCATTCGTTGGTGATTCGTTCTATTATTTTATAATTCTGTGCTGATATTGATCATTTTGAAGAATGAAGCAATTTCTTGAGTTTATATTTATGCTTCATTGACTGGCAACATAAAAATTTCTAAAATCTTTGGTTCACGCGTTGCTCTTTTAAAATGTATTTTCTCTAAAAGCAATTTATGTTGGCAACATGCTAGTTAAGATTCTGAATGGGGTCCATTGCTCTAATTTATGGTAGTACATACTCTCCTGTACATACACAACGAATTTTACATAATCAGTTTCTTGTATTGCCTTAATATCATTGTAACAGGAATTATCATGGTTTTGTATAACAAACAATGCTATGAAGATCCTAAATTTCAAATCATTTGTATTCCATGCATAGTCATAGTTTTTAACACATAAGGTATCTACATGCAAAATTATAGCGCTGTTCGTGTATTCATTGATGAGCCAAGTTCTTTACACACACACAGAGAGAAAGAGAGAGAGAGAGAGAGATTAACACAGGTAAACCAAATGCATCTAATTTATAGTAATCATTAAGCTGTTTGCAACTTATAAAAGGAAATTTGAAAAAAATTTGAAACACCTTAAATTTTAAGAGCACCATTATCGATAATATCTTAACTGATACCAGGTATGCGACCATTCCTGTCAATGAGTCCTATAAATATGTCTAAAATATGAAATTTGTATCCAAAGATGGCATTAAGCAGGAACTGGGAGCAGACAGGAGATGTAATTGCACCATTGTTTCGACATTCTCTGCCACACATCTTAGCATAAGCAAAAATAAACAAATTTGGTTCACCACAGTAACCCTGTTCTACGCCATTTTGCTTTTAGAATAAAACATAAGAACTTAGCAATTAAAAACGCATCTGTGGACTCAAGTTAAATAACATTTTTTTCCGGGGAACAAAGTCGCATTTAAGCTTCGCCAAGGCCATGAATTGCCCTTTTCCAAAGCAGGCATTTATTTCGTTTCTTTTGAACAAAACGGTAAAAAGATGCTAAATCAGAAATATTAAGAACAATTTGAGCTGCTTATGTGCAACGTAATCTGCAGCTATTTACAAAGTACCTTCCACCAAAATTGCAGGGAACGCCGGAGATTTCTCAGAATAATCAGATCCTTCAGAAGAATCATCGGGCTGGGAAACTATAAATTCTAGGTTTTTAATGAGATATTTAGGCATTTCAAATCGAGGTAGCAAAAGGAAAGAAAAATATATCTTCATGCTTTACTTTCACATTTTCTCCGCTTTTCAGATTTATTTGTCAGTAGTTTCTTTTTTTTTTCATATGCAGCAGTAAAAGTCCAGCTCGGAGATGAATATTGTTTGAAAGATGGTCTGGTGTTCCGTTAATGTTTTAATGTCGTAAGGGAAGGAGGGGGGGGGGGGGGGGGGGGGGTTGTTGATTTTCTAATTAAGAAGAACTTTGAAAACTATAACGATGAAGCCTGATGAAGGGTAAAACTGGTATGGGTAACACATATCTTCCTCTAGAAAGCTTGCATCAAATTCAATGAATTTGTAAACAATAATCTACTATAACCCCTATTACTGATCGAGTTATTGACCTGGTTCATGGCTTTTCTTAACACCCTGTATAAATAGAGAAAACATGAATTTAATTCATGTTTTCTTTATTTATACAGGGTGTTAAAGAAAGCCATAAACCAGCTTGAAACGTGCTTTCCCATCAAAAACTCGAATTCGAATTTTCGACCCCGTCACAATACTTTCCCTATACATTATGTATATAAGGAAAGTAATAATACGCCAATATTTCCAAAAAACCCAAACATCTCAAGAAGGTTTAGCCTAGTGTTACAGAAGTAGTTTTATTATTATTATTGTTTTTTTTTACCCAAAATTGCGTATAAAATATAGCCATTTAATCAATATATATAAGCATATTCGTTTGTTTTAGCTTTTGTTGGTTTGTTGGAACATTTTGAATAAGAGGGCCAGTTTTATTTTCCCCAATTATATCAAAATTAATTAGCAGTATGATAACACGTATAATCGACTTAACAAAAAAAAATTCATTAAATTTGATAGAGCAGTTTTCGAGCTAAAGGGGATATTCAGTTGCGTATCCAGAACAGGGGATTCGAATGCTTGCCATCCCCCAAATTAATCAATATTATCGTAATGTAACGTCTTAACAACAAAATTTTAATAAATTCGGTGGAATAGTTTTGAGATAAAGAGGATATTCAGTTACGCAGCCAGGACGGGGGCCACGGGGGCTTGCCACCCCCATATTAATCAGCATTATCGTAAAGTATGAACGACTTAACAAAATTTCATTAAATTCGGTGGAATAGTTTTGATCTAAAGAGGATAGAATATTCAGTGGCGCAGCCAGGACGGGGGCTACGAGGGCTTTTCAACCCCCCAAATTAATCAGCATTATCGTAACGTATAAATGACTTAGCAACAAAATTTCATTAAATTGGGTGGAATAGTTTTGAGCTAAAGAGGATATTCTGTTGCGTAGCTGGGACGGAAGCCTAGGGGACTTGCCAACTCCCCCGAATTTATCAGCATTATTGTAACGTATAAACGACTTAACAACAAAATTTTATTAAATTTGGTAGAATAGTTTTGAGCCTAACAGGATATTCAATTGCGTAGCCAGAACGGGGGCCATCGGGGCATGCCTCCCCTCCCCACTCCTTAAAAAATGTACGTCTTTTATTTTTTTTTGTGTCATCTTCTAAAAGATAGAACATGCTTTTGCTAACTTTTGCCATTCAATATATTTTGTAAATATTGTGAGCTGTATACATATTTCAAATATATAATTATTAATAAGCTATACATGCATTTTTTTATTGTTATCTATTCATCGAGAAATTATGCCCCCCCCCCTCTTCGATTTTTTTTTTTTTTTTGCTGGTGCGTGCCTGATATACATGCATTGCACTAGCATACAGACAGACACAGATATACGCATAGTCGTCCTATACGAAAATCCTCAAAACGTTCAAATCTATACTATTTTCAATCTTATTTTAATATACCTTCTTATACAGTAATCACGTACTGCAGGAAAAGAAAAACTGCTCTGAAAAAGCTGATGTTTTTCTGTTGTTTTAATGACGCGAAGGGGGGGGGGGGAAGTCGAAGTCCTAATTAAGATGAGCTTTGTAGACTCCAACAATGAAATCTTACGGAGAATAAAAAAAAAAAAAATACGCAGTTGGCTTCGACGAATTCACGCGATTATCTCCCAACAGGCAGCGGAAAAAACATTGTCTCAATTATAAAGTGCATACTACTTTGTCAATAAGCTTCGCAATGGGTCTAAAAAAATCACAGTTTCGCCAAAATGGCGCCAGTGTCAGTGAGCGTTCATAAAGTCCTCACAATGGCTTTAGACACTTTGTTAAGAATGTCCACCATTTTTAATTAGCGGAGTCGAGGTGATTTCTTTTCGCCGTCCACCCCACCCCCCCTCTGTAAGATTTTGCGCCCTCTCTGTGAAGGCAAAAGTGGCGAACAAACAAACAAAAAAGTTTCCCAGTGACACAAAAGGGCAATTCGATCTGTAGGATGATTGGGGGTTTGGACGCACAAAAGGGCATAATTAAAAACACACCGCACTGGCATGAAATGAAATTAAAGCCGTAATAATTTGCCTTTGAGGAGGCTGGGTAGATTTCCGGAGATTATGATTAGGGGACTATTGACTCGTAGTATGCGTTGAAAAAAGTTAACTTTTCTTATTTTTATTTTATTTTTATTTTTTTTTTTTTTTACTTATGAAAATACGTCGAATTTGACGGTATGCCTTTATATATATATATATATAAAAATCGCTCAGAAAATGGTCTGTGGACGGAAAATAGAAATTTCCTGATTTGTTCTATTTAATGCATGAATTGTTTTCTTTGTATAATTGGATGCCCCAACCGAACTGTAATAAATCGTACTGTTTTATCTTATCCTTGAAGCCGGAAGCGACTTTTTAACGAGTTTCTGAAATTATCGGAAAGTCACCAAAAGTTCGCAATTTTGTGGCATTTCACCCAATTTCCCGCACAACTTCACGCAATGACAATTAGTTCAACACATTTAAAAGTTGTTTTTAGTTTCTGAAAAAAAAAAAAAAAAAATTAAGAGCCGGGAGAAAGATACCAGGTAATTGTCATGATATTAAATTTTCCAGTATGAACGAATCATGAATTATCATTTCCCGTAAATTAATTTTAAAACAGTTTGATTATAAATGCATTGGTTTATTTACTAGAAGCTTCTTAATTTTTTTCGATATCGTTAACACAAAATTATAAAGTCAAATTAATGTCGGAAGTAAAAGAATAAAGTTAGTAGTTGGCACCTAAATATTGCCGATAGGCACCTGTAGTACAAAGAAAACACAGAATAATAAAGGAAAATAGCCATGTTAGCGGTGAAGGTAAGATCTCTAAGTAGATTTTAAATCACAGGTTAATTCGAAGATTGGGTCAACAAGGGGGTGAGGGAAGGGGTAATAAAAAGGAGATAGAATAGGGAAAGTTCTCTTATCTTGCATACCAGAACTATAATGAGGATACATGTTTATGCATTTACCATCTCATATATAAAAATCTGATATGGGCAGCACATGACTTTCCTTATATAATGCAATGAATTTACTACTTTTACAGAAAAAAAAAAGATTATTTTTATAGTATTTACTTATATTATTTCCAAGATATTGAATTTTCGTCAATGAGTTGTCATTTTCCATGTCGTCATCCTCAATGAGTCGTCATTGATTTAGCGTCATTTTTATCTATTTGGCGAGTTTTCGTTAACTTAGCAGCATTTAAAAAAGTCGCCAAGTTGGCGACATGCCGCCAAATTCGTCTCTAAAATCTCGCCAAGTGTTATGGACGAAGAAATGAGTTATTCTTACAGCAGATAAATGACTATTGGCGTTCAAATACAAAAGTATTACTCAAAGTATCTTTTTTCATGAATGGAACGAGCTAGATCCACGAGAAAGAAGTCACCCAATTTATCGCATGGTATTACATACGAAAAGTTAACATGTTTCTCAATAAGAAATATTTTTTTTATTTTTTATGACTTTTTGATAATTTTTTTGAAAAATGTGCAATATCTCGAGAACGGTTCAGGTTAGCGTTCTAAAATTTATGTCAATCGTTCTCTAATGAAAAATTACATAAGAAATGTCTATTTGCGTAACTTTATTAGTGGTTTTGATTTTTTGACGATTTTTTCAAAATTTCACTCGAAAATTTAAGGGGGGTTCTGAACATTCGATTGCGTATAAAAACAATAGGCTTCCAGTGTTTACGTATTGTGATTTTTGTACCAAATTTCGTTCGAATCGGTCCATTCCTTCGTCAGTTATCGTCTCCACAGACTCACTGACACACACACATAAGTAGATAAGAAAGGGGTGTTCTGCTGCGAAGGCTCAGCGATGCTCAGCGCTCAGCAAAATGGCCGCCATCTTGGATTTTCGTAATCCTGGACGGGGGTGTAAAAAGGGGGTAAATGAAAAAAAAAGTGGGGGTAAAAATTTTGGAGAAACTTTTTGTCGGGTGGCAACGATGTCGTAGTCTTGTACGAGGGGTTGAGGGGGAAATAAATTTTTAGATTGAGATTTTTTCTAAGTATGGGATAAACTTTTTTGAGGGTGGCAACACCACGGAAGGCTCAGCGATGCTCAGCGCCCCCTAGCGGCGAAAAGCGGAACTATCAAGGATAGAACTTAGAATATTTTTCTGTTTCGGTTGCCATAGCAACACCTGTGGGGGAGAAACTTTTTTGAGGGTGGCAACACCATCGGAGGCGGAATGAAACCATCAGCGCCTCCTAGCGGTGAAAATTGGAACTATCGGGGATAGAACTTAGAATATTTTTCTGTTTCGGTTGCCATAGCAACACCTGTGGGGGAGAAACTTTTTTTAGGTTGGCAACACCATCGGAGGCGGAATGAAACCATCAGCGCCCCCTAGCGGCAGAAAGTGGAATTAAAATTGGGATTTTTCTGATTGTTGGGATTTTTTTCTCTTTTTTAAAATGAAGTAATTAAATATATCAAGGTCTATGTTATTGCATGCTAGAAGCGTGTCAAGAACATGTTATTACATGCTAGGAGCGTGATAAGAGCATGTTAAGGGTATACCAAGGGGTATGCTGAAGGCATGCCAAGGTCATATCAATATCCCTCCGCTACTAAGAAAAGAGTGCTTTTCCTATTCGGGGTTACGAAGTGAACTGCGAGAATCTTGTAGGGTGTAGGTGTATGTCAAGAACATCGAACATGAATTTTAAGAATGTGCCGCTTTTTGCGTTTTTTTCACAAAAAGTTTTCAAAACATTAAAAAAACAACAAAAATGTGTGTTTTTTCAACAAGTTGAAGTTTTGGAGTTGTTGGATTTCTCTATGGGAATTAACATGGGTTTTCACACTTTTGCGAATTTTTTAGAAAAAAAATGTGGTTTTTTGCAAAAATGCGGCCAAAAATGTGTTTTTTGCAAAACGCGGAATCGGCCGATTTTTTTCAAACTGTCGGATTTCTCTATGGGAATTAACATAGGTTTTCACACTTTTGCAATTTTTTGAAAGAAAATGTGCGTTTTTGCAAAAATGCGACCAAAGAAGCGTGTTTTTAGAGTAGCAGAATCGCATGAATTGGGTGTATAGGAGGGGTGTGTTTCCCCAACCATTTCGATCTTGGAGTTCAAATATTTTAAAAATAAATATTTTCAATAAATATTCCCAAAATTAAATATTTTTAATAAATATGGGGGTATCTTTGAATCTTAACATGTTTTAAAGAATCGTGAAAGTGTATACTACAATAGGGGGTTTCTTCATACCAACATAGTTTAATACGTGTGTTATTTTACAAGTGTGTACTACCATAGGAGTTTCTTTATACCAACATGGTTTAATATGGGTGTTATTTTATGCATGTGTATACTACCGTAGGAGTTTCTTTAAACCAACATGTTTTAAAAACCGCATAGTGCATTAAATCACGATGACAGATCTACCCCTCCCCACCTCGCGTGAATGTGGATAGTTACATCGTATGGTCAGTGCGAGAAAGATGAGGATACTGCTAACAGAGTGGTACCAGGCTATAACTTGAGGCTATTTGCCGCGTTGGGCTGGGTCGACTGAACCGCTCTCGCTGCTATTGTTAACATCTGTGGTGGGGGACAGTTTTTCCGGACTGATAGAATGCTTGTGTTGGACCATCGCGAAATGCTATTCTCAGCTGGGAGAGGCTCTTTTAAAGAAGTTCTTATTAAATTTTAACATGTTTTAAAAAGAATCTTTCATTCATTAGTGTTATGAATCTCACAAGTTAATTAAAGGCTATTAATTAAATTAATTGATTAAGTATTGAATGCCTGTATACCAGCAGCATGTTAAAGACATGTCAAGGGGTATGTCAAAGCGTACCAAGGGTGTACCAAAGGAGTATGCTAAAGACATGACAAAGTCTACACTATCCCTCTGCTATATCACGGTTACGAAGTGAACTGCGAGAATCATGTAGGGTGTAGGGGTATGCCAAGAGGATCGAACATGAATTTTAAGAATGTGCCGCTTTTTGCGTTTTTTTCACAAAAAGTTTTCAAAACGTTAAAAAAACAACAAAAATGTGTGTTTTTTCAACAAGTTGAAGTTTTGGAGTTGTTGGATTTCTCTATGGGAATTAACATGGGTTTTCACACTTTTGCGAATTTTTTAGAAAAAAAATGTGGTTTTTTGCAAAAATGCGGCCAAAAATGTGTTTTTTGCAAAACGCGGAATCGGCCGATTTTTTTCAAACTGTTGGATTTCTCTATGGAAATTAACATAGGTTTTCACACTTTTGCAATTTTTTGAAAGAAAATGTGCGTTTTTGCAAAAATGCGGCCAAAAAAGCGTGTTTTTAAAGTAGCAGAATCGCGTGAATTGGGTGTATGGGAGGGGGTGTGTTTCCCCAACCACTACGGTCTTGGGGGTTTAAAAAATTTTAAAAATAAATATTTTCAATAAATATTCCCAAAAATAAATATTTTTAATAAATATTTCCAAAAATAAATATTTTTAAATAATCGTGAAAGTGTCTAAAATACTTGAGTGTTATGAATCTCACAAGTTAATGAAAGGATGATAATTAAATAAAGTCTTAGAGTTTAAATAATAGCAGATACCAATGGCTGTATGCATATGTTTTTACAAGTGTACTACTACTACCATAGGGGGTTTCTTTAAACCAACATGTTTTAATACGTGTGTTATTCTAAGAGGGAGAAACACCTAATATGGTGATACATATGACACACGCGCTCAGCACAAATCGATAGAAATAAATGGTGAGATAGTTTTTAAAGACGAGACTTTTAAATTTTTTTTCGATAAATAAGGTATTTGAGGTTATTTAACGTGTGAATGAACGATACATACCAATAAAATGAGGAACTAGGTTAAGTTTACAAGTATGGGACTTTAAAGTTTTGATGTTTTAGGGGTAGAACTTGAATTTATAATTAAACATGATTTATACTAACTACTGCAAAGGGAGAAATGCATAGCGAAAGGGGTTATGTGTGTATATATATATATATATATATAATACATATAACCAACACCCACCGGTGGAATGCAGATCTAAGATAGTATGTTTAGGAGAAGACATGAGATTCTTAAGTAAATGGAGTATTGAGAGGCATTTAAAGAGATATAAACATATGATAAGGTAACATCCATAATACACACAACTAATATAGGACAGCGAAAGGAAAACTTTAGTATTGTTTAGAGACCGAACTTCAAATATGTAAGTAAATGTAGGTGTTTGGAAATTTTTAATGGGCTATGTGCAACACACATGTCCCCGATCACAGTGGTGGAAAAGTGATACCGGAGCAGTTTTTAAAGATGTGACTTTAACTTTTTTCAATTAAGTGAAGAATCTAATAAATATTAGAGGGTGCTAGCGCTTACCGAGGGTTTTATGTATAATACACATAAGCAGCATATAACATTAGGAAGGGGATATTAGAAAATTTTTTAAAGATAGGACTCTAGATTTTGGAACTAAATGAGATATCAAGAAACATTTAAAGGGGATGAAAATATCTAATGAGGCGGAATGGGGGTGTACTTACCCAAGATACCCAGCACTGAAATTATTCACTAAGATAAATTTTTTTAAAGTAAAGACTTTAGAAGTTTCACATAAAAGGCAATTTATACTAGTTTTTAAAGAAATGAAAACGCCCAGCGAGATGACTTAGAATGAATACAACGCCGATATATATAACAGTGAAAAGAAAACTTAAATATTGTTTAAAGACTGCACTTCAAATTTCAAAGTAAATGTACATACCCGGAAACTTTTAATGGACTAGTATAATACACATACTCGATATAACAGTTAAATGACGAACTAAGAATAATTTATAAGTATGTAACTTTGGATTTTTTTAGTTAAATAGGGATTTCAGCTAATTTTTAGAGGTATAGAAAGGTATACTAAAGGGTGTACAACAAATTTTTAGAAGGGACTTAGGGAATTTGCTAGCTAAATAGGGATTTCCACTACTTTTTAAAGGGATATAAAGGCATACTAAAGGGTATATAGCAAATTTTTAGAGGGGACTTTGAGAATTTTTTAGCTAAATAGGGATTTCTACTAACTTTTAAGGAATAGAAACACGTACTGAAGAGTATAGAGCGTAATCATTACTAACACCTAGTGCTAAAATGAGGAATTAGAGTAATATTTTGGGGATGGGACTTTAGATTTTTAAGTAAATGTTATGTTTAAAAACTTTTAAAGTAGCGTAAATACCTACTAAGATGACATATGCGATACACATAGCCAATACATAGTTATTAAATAGGGAAAAGCTAAGATGGCTTTTTAGAATAACACCTAAAATTTTTTCTAACTAAGCGCAATATATCAACACTTAAAGCGGACGAATACGAAGATTCAGACGGCATGTGTGATACACATCGCGGGCACATAATAGTTAAATCTTAATTTAAGTAAGTTTTTAAGGATAGAACTCTGAATTTTTTGGGTAAATGAGATGTTTAAGAACATTTAAAGAGTCAAAAACACCTAATAAGGCGGTATGAGATGATTTCATCATCATCAGATAACAGCGAAATGGGGATACTACAAATATTTTAAAGGGGAATCCTTAAAATTTCTAAGTAAATAACCTTTAAAGGGGTGAAAAATATATAGTGAAGTTGTGTAGATAATACAGATCATCGACATTCTAAAACAGACAAGACATGTCTATACAAGATAAAAAAATGTTGTACGTTAATATAAACATACATTATTCTATGTAGCAATGTAATACATACCCCAAGATTTATATAAAGTAATTGCGAATACATTATACCAATCCCATCAGAAATCAGCTAAAATAATAAAATTATCAAGCTGAATAATATATCTAGGTACTAAAACCCCAACAAACTACATCAAATTGATAAAAATCTTAACTAAATAAAATAATAAAGCTGTAACATACTATAAAAATACTAAGTTTAATAAAATAATAGAATAAAATCATATTAAAGCAAGTACTTACATGTTCAATCCGACTCAAAATACTACATTAGGTGTAGGCCGATGAATAATGACAGATATAACATCTCCAGCTTTACCAACTTAAACCGACATATTCCCAGAGCAACTTGAAACGCGTCTTGACAGCACGAAATCCACAGCAGAAGTGATAAAATCGATACTTCAACGACACCCCCTACACGACAAGGTCACATCAAGGTCATATCATGGTTACAGTTAAACTATGGTATAAAATAGAATCACATGTTAAAAAATAATAGATTTTAGTAAAATAATTAAAGAAAATCCCTCTGTGATTATGAATGACCTGTCTATATTTACCGTGTGTGTGTGTGTGTGTACGTGTGTGTGTGTGTGTGTGTGTGTGTGCGTGTGTGTGTGCGTGTGTGTGTGTGTGTGTGTGTATGTGTGTGTGTGTGTGTGTATGTGTGTGTGTGTGTGTGTGTAATTATACCTTAAAAAGCTATATATCTGTAGTATCCCAACGGATACTAATATTTGTCTTACACATTTAGTTAAAACTTTTTTTTAATTACACTTAAAATAAGTGCAACTGAAATAAAGTTTTTCTAAGTTTGAAAAACAAATATTAGTATCCGTTGGGATACTACAGATATATAGCTTTTTAAGGTATAATTACACACACACACACACACACATACACACACACACACACACACATACACACACACACACACACACACGCACACACACACGCACACACACACACACACACACACACGTACACACACACACACACACGGTAAATATAGACAGGTCATTCATAATCACAGAGGGATTTTCTTTAATTATTTTACTAAAATCTATTATTTTTTAACATGTGATTCTATTTTATACCATAGTTTAACTGTAACCATGATATGACCTTGATGTGACCTTGTCGTGTAGGGGGTGTCGTTGAAGTATCGATTTTATCACTTCTGCTGTGGATTTCGTGCTGTCAAGACGCGTTTCAAGTTGCTCTGGGAATATGTCGGTTTAAGTTGGTAAAGCTGGAGATGTTATATCTGTCATTATTCATCGGCCTACACCTAATGTAGCATTTTGAGTCGGATTGAACATGTAAGTACTTGCTTTAATATGATTTTATTCTATTATTTTATTAAACTTAGTATTTTTATAGTATGTTACAGCTTTATTATTTTATTTAGTTAAGATTTTTATCAATTTGATGTAGTTTGTTGGGGTTTTAGTACCTAGATATATTATTCAGCTTGATAATTTTATTATTTTAGCTGATTTCTGATGGGATTGGTATAATGTATTCGCAATTACTTTATATAAATCTTGGGGTATGTATTACATTGCTACATAGAATAATGTATGTTTATATTAACGTACAACATTTTTTTATCTTGTATAGACATGTCTTGTCTGTTTTAGAATGTCGATGATCTGTATTATCTACACAACTTCACTATATATTTTTCACCCCTTTAAAGGTTATTTACTTAGAAATTTTAAGGATTCCCCTTTAAAATATTTGTAGTATCCCCATTTCGCTGTTATCTGATGATGATGAAATCATCTCATACCGCCTTATTAGGTGTTTTTGACTCTTTAAATGTTCTTAAACATCTCATTTACCCAAAAAATTCAGAGTTCTATCCTTAAAAACTTACTTAAATTAAGATTTAACTATTATGTGCCCGCGATGTGTATCACACATGCCGTCTGAATCTTCGTATTCGTCCGCTTTAAGTGTTGATATATTGCGCTTAGTTAGAAAAAATTTTAGGTGTTATTCTAAAAAGCCATCTTAGCTTTTCCCTATTTAATAACTATGTATTGGCTATGTGTATCGCATATGTCATCTTAGTAGGTATTTACGCTACTTTAAAAGTTTTTAAACATAACATTTACTTAAAAATCTAAAGTCCCATCCCCAAAATATTACTCTAATTCCTCATTTTAGCACTAGGTGTTAGTAATGATTACGCTCTATACTCTTCAGTACGTGTTTCTATTCCTTAAAAGTTAGTAGAAATCCCTATTTAGCTAAAAAATTCTCAAAGTCCCCTCTAAAAATTTGCTATATACCCTTTAGTATGCCTTTATATCCCTTTAAAAAGTAGTGGAAATCCCTATTTAGCTAGCAAATTCCCTAAGTCCCTTCTAAAAATTTGTTGTACACCCTTTAGTATACCTTTCTATACCTCTAAAAATTAGCTGAAATCCCTATTTAACTAAAAAAATCCAAAGTTACATACTTATAAATTATTCTTAGTTCGTCATTTAACTGTTATATCGAGTATGTGTATTATACTAGTCCATTAAAAGTTTCCGGGTATGTACATTTACTTTGAAATTTGAAGTGCAGTCTTTAAACAATATTTAAGTTTTCTTTTCACTGTTATATATATCGGCGTTGTATTCATTCTAAGTCATCTCGCTGGGCGTTTTCATTTCTTTAAAAACTAGTATAAATTGCCTTTTATGTGAAACTTCTAAAGTCTTTACTTTAAAAAAATTTATCTTAGTGAATAATTTCAGTGCTGGGTATCTTGGGTAAGTACACCCCCATTCCGCCTCATTAGATATTTTCATCCCCTTTAAATGTTTCTTGATATCTCATTTAGTTCCAAAATCTAGAGTCCTATCTTTAAAAAATTTTCTAATATCCCCTTCCTAATGTTATATGCTGCTTATGTGTATTATACATAAAACCCTCGGTAAGCGCTAGCACCCTCTAATATTTATTAGATTCTTCACTTAATTGAAAAAAGTTAAAGTCACATCTTTAAAAACTGCTCCGGTATCACTTTTCCACCACTGTGATCGGGGACATGTGTGTTGCACATAGCCCATTAAAAATTTCCAAACACCTACATTTACTTACATATTTGAAGTTCGGTCTCTAAACAATACTAAAGTTTTCCTTTCGCTGTCCTATATTAGTTGTGTGTATTATGGATGTTACCTTATCATATGTTTATATCTCTTTAAATGCCTCTCAATACTCCATTTACTTAAGAATCTCATGTCTTCTCCTAAACATACTATCTTAGATCTGCATTCCACCGGTGGGTGTTGGTTATATGTATTATATATATATATATATATACACACATAACCCCTTTCGCTATGCATTTCTCCCTTTGCAGTAGTTAGTATAAATCATGTTTAATTATAAATTCAAGTTCTACCCCTAAAACATCAAAACTTTAAAGTCCCATACTTGTAAATTTAGCCTAGTTCCTCATTTTATTGGTATGTATCGTTCATTCACACGTTAAATAACCTCAAATACCTTATTTATCGAAAAAAAATTTAAAAGTCTCGTCTTTAAAAACTATCTCACCATTTATTTCTATCGATTTGTGCTGAGCGCGTGTGTCATATGTATCACCATATTAGGTGTTTCTCCCTCTTAGAATAACACACGTATTAAAACATGTTGGTTTAAAGAAACCCCCTATGGTAGTAGTAGTACACTTGTAAAAACATATGCATACAGCCATTGGTATCTGCTATTATTTAAACTCTAAGACTTTATTTAATTATCATCCTTTCATTAACTTGTGAGATTCATAACACTCAAGTATTTTAGACACTTTCACGATTATTTAAAAATATTTATTTTTGGAAATATTTATTAAAAATATTTATTTTTGGGAATATTTATTGAAAATATTTATTTTTAAAATTTTTTAAACCCCCAAGACCGTAGTGGTTGGGGAAACACACCCCCTCCCATACACCCAATTCACGCGATTCTGCTACTTTAAAAACACGCTTTTTTGGCCGCATTTTTGCAAAAACGCACATTTTCTTTCAAAAAATTGCAAAAGTGTGAAAACCTATGTTAATTTCCATAGAGAAATCCAACAGTTTGAAAAAAATCGGCCGATTCCGCGTTTTGCAAAAAACACATTTTTGGCCGCATTTTTGCAAAAAACCACATTTTTTTTCTAAAAAATTCGCAAAAGTGTGAAAACCCATGTTAATTCCCATAGAGAAATCCAACAACTCCAAAACTTCAACTTGTTGAAAAAACACACATTTTTGTTGTTTTTTTAACGTTTTGAAAACTTTTTGTGAAAAAAACGCAAAAAGCGGCACATTCTTAAAATTCATGTTCGATCCTCTTGGCATACCCCTACACCCTACATGATTCTCGCAGTTCACTTCGTAACCGTGATATAGCAGAGGGATAGTGTAGACTTTGTCATGTCTTTAGCATACTCCTTTGGTACACCCTTGGTACGCTTTGACATACCCCTTGACATGTCTTTAACATGCTGCTGGTATACAGGCATTCAATACTTAATCAATTAATTTAATTAATAGCCTTTAATTAACTTGTGAGATTCATAACACTAATGAATGAAAGATTCTTTTTAAAACATGTTAAAATTTAATAAGAACTTCTTTAAAAGAGCCTCTCCCAGCTGAGAATAGCATTTCGCGATGGTCCAACACAAGCATTCTATCAGTCCGGAAAAACTGTCCCCCACCACAGATGTTAACAATAGCAGCGAGAGCGGTTCAGTCGACCCAGCCCAACGCGGCAAATAGCCTCAAGTTATAGCCTGGTACCACTCTGTTAGCAGTATCCTCATCTTTCTCGCACTGACCATACGATGTAACTATCCACATTCACGCGAGGTGGGGAGGGGTAGATCTGTCATCGTGATTTAATGCACTATGCGGTTTTTAAAACATGTTGGTTTAAAGAAACTCCTACGGTAGTATACACATGCATAAAATAACACCCATATTAAACCATGTTGGTATAAAGAAACTCCTATGGTAGTACACACTTGTAAAATAACACACGTATTAAACTATGTTGGTATGAAGAAACCCCCTATTGTAGTATACACTTTCACGATTCTTTAAAACATGTTAAGATTCAAAGATACCCCCATATTTATTAAAAATATTTAATTTTGGGAATATTTATTGAAAATATTTATTTTTAAAATATTTGAACTCCAAGATCGAAATGGTTGGGGAAACACACCCCTCCTATACACCCAATTCATGCGATTCTGCTACTCTAAAAACACGCTTCTTTGGCCGCATTTTTGCAAAAACGCACATTTTCTTTCAAAAAATTGCAAAAGTGTGAAAACCTATGTTAATTCCCATAGAGAAATCCGACAGTTTGAAAAAAATCGGCCGATTCCGCGTTTTGCAAAAAACACATTTTTGGCCGCATTTTTGCAAAAAACCACATTTTTTTTCTAAAAAATTCGCAAAAGTGTGAAAACCCATGTTAATTCCCATAGAGAAATCCAACAACTCCAAAACTTCAACTTGTTGAAAAAACACACATTTTTGTTGTTTTTTTAATGTTTTGAAAACTTTTTGTGAAAAAAACGCAAAAAGCGGCACATTCTTAAAATTCATGTTCGATGTTCTTGACATACACCTACACCCTACAAGATTCTCGCAGTTCACTTCGTAACCCCGAATAGGAAAAGCACTCTTTTCTTAGTAGCGGGGGGATATTGATATGACCTTGGCATGCCTTCAGCATACCCCTTGGTATACCCTTAACATGCTCTTATCACGCTCCTAGCATGTAATAACATGTTCTTGACACGCTTCTAGCATGCAATAACATAGACCTTGATATATTTAATTACTTCATTTTAAAAAAGAGAAAAAAATCCCAACAATCAGAAAAATCCCAATTTTAATTCCACTTTCTGCCGCTAGGGGGCGCTGATGGTTTCATTCCCCCTCCGATGGTGTTGCCACCCTAAAAAAAGTTTCTCCCCCACAGGTGTTGCTATGGCAACCGAAACAGAAAAATATTCTAAGTTCTATCCCCGATAGTTCCAATTTTCACCGCTAGGAGGCGCTGATGGTTTCATTCCGCCTCCGATGGTGTTGCCACCCTCAAAAAAGTTTCTCCCCCACAGGTGTTGCTATGGCAACCGAAACAGAAAAATATTCTAAGTTCTATCCTTGATAGTTCCGCTTTTCGCCGCTAGGGGGCGCTGAGCATCGCTGAGCCTTCCGTGGTGTTGCCACCCTCAAAAAAGTTTATCCCATACTTAGAAAAAATCTCAATCTAAAAATTTATTTCCCCCTCAACCCCTCGTACAAGACTACGACATCGTTGCCACCCGACAAAAAGTTTCTCCAAAATTTTTACCCCCACTTTTTTTTTCATTTACCCCCTTTTTACACCCCCGTCCAGGATTACGAAAATCCAAGATGGCGGCCATTTTGCTGAGCGCTGAGCATCGCTGAGCCTTCGCAGCAGAACACCCCTTTCTTATCTACTCACATACACACAAACACACATACGAGTACATACTTTCACACACACACACAGACAGACAGACATCACTTCAAAAATGCTTGATTCGTGATCAGGGATGCTTGAAAGTGCTCTCCCGTCAAAAACTCGAATTCGAATTTTCGACCCCGTCACAATACTTTCCTCATACATTATGTATATAAGGAAAGTAAAAAGCTGCTTGGTTGTGTGTCTATGTGTGTTGCAGGAGGTAAGCGCTGACTGGAGGGCTGAAATTACAAACAACCGTTTGGATATTTCAATTGGAAATTATCTCTGGAGTATAATGGTGCACATGTCTTCTAAATACGACTTTTTTTTTTGAGAATTGAAATGCTAATTTTCCTGTACCACTTACCTTCGAAATACAGCCTTTAGCGCCGAGCCACTCTTTAGTACTTTCCATTCCGTATAAAGTAATATTTTAGTATTTAAAAATTATAATAAACTAAAAGTAAAAAATAATTTTTATCTATCACAGCAGTTTTGGTCATATGTGACTAAAAATAATATCGTAGAGCGCTCATAAAATAATTATATTTGAAATTAAGAGAATTTTGAGGTACAATAGAAGTGATAACATAGAAATGAAATATATAAGAATGAGGGATTTTAAAATCAAAATTATCAAAGATAAATTTAAATGAACTGAATGTAATCATTTCTGTATATGTCATTTCTATGTTATCACATTTATTGTTCATTAAAATCTGTTCTGGAGGCCCTGCGATTTTATTTTTAATCGCATATGACTAAAAATATTATGAAAGCTAATATTTATTTTTTACTTTTAAATGCATCTTACTAAAATCGTGTAACTTAAAAAGTTTTTTAGGTATTTTATTTTAGATTCTTCAGTCGTTTTTGCGATTGTGTAATCATTTTTTTCATCAAATCAGACTTTTTTTACGATACATTTATAGAAGTCCATTATATGTAAACATCAATTCATAACTCGCAATCAGCAGTGTCGCATGTTAAACGTTTTCACTTATATATAGAAACGAGGCTGAATATTGGGCTTCGTTTTAACTATCTAACAACAAAGAAAATATATATATATACAGGGTGTCCAGTGCTATCGGTTGGTTCCCAAAGGCTATTTCCTCAATCGTTAGTCACAGAGACATACTTCCAATTGCAAAAATGTTTTACATTTTAAAATCTATTATCTTAGTAACGTTTAAATCTATAAATGCATTTCTGAAAGAAATACGAAATATAAATTTTTATACGGTCCCCCGGTCCTACCAATTATATTTAGGAAAATCATCCTCATGCAATTTCATGCAAAAAAAAAAAAATTTTCCTTTTACGACCAAAATTTACCGAGTTATGAAGCATTAAACTTTATGACTTAAGCCGTTTTTCCACGCATAAAAATGTCTCGTTTGAGGCAACCAACCAATCAGGGACCGTATTGACCATTTCTCAGCAAAAAAGTGCTCCAACTTTAAGCAGCTATAAGTCGGTCAATTTTGGTCGTAAAAGAATGATTTTTTTTTATTTTGCATAAAATTGTATGATGTTGATTTTCCTAAATATAATTGGTAGGACCGGGGGACTGTATAAAAATTTATATTTCGTATTTTTTTCAGAAATGCATTTATTGATTTAAACTGTTTCTAAGATAATAGATTTTAAAATTTAAAACATTTTTGCAATTGGAAGTGTATCTCAGTGACTAATGGTTGAGGAAATAGCCATTGGCCACCAATAGCACTGGACACCCTGTATATATATATATATATATATATATATATATATATATATATATATATAGGGTATATATACAGGGTGGGTATATATATATAGCAAATAAAATTATTAAGGAAAAAATGGGAATCAAGCCAACGGGAAAGCACTAATGGCCGAGAGGGATTGTGACCCCTCGTTCCCGGTTATAGCATGCTATTACACCCAGGTAACACTCCCGGTACCAAATACTTTGCCGAAAATTGACTTCCGAAATGGTGTCGAGCACAAGACACTGACCGTGGAGGTGAGTACAAAACTCAAGTATCGAAGAAAAATCCGAAGTACAACGCCGTTTTGTATTATATCATATATATGTGTATATATATATATATATATATATATATATATATATATATATATAGTTATATATAATTAACTATAAGTCTTAAAGCATAACTGAAAGACACATAGCATAGCACCCATAAATTATTAAAAGAATCCAATTGATTACAAGATAAAGAATTCAATGGAATGCAAGGCAGCAAAATGAAAATTAGACGGAGTAAACAAAAAAACAATCTGTATGAATTTAAACTAATTACTCGTATAATAGAGAATGAATAACAATGGATAGAAGGCAATAAAATTGTAAAATCGCCTGAAGGTGTATACAACACATACCTTCTACTAGTTCTTTTCATTGAATAACCTTGTTACTTTGAACAAAAAGGTTATTCTACACCTCTAAGAACTATAAAAACCATGAATAATGACGAGAAAGTAAGAGATTTTCAAAAAATAAAAATAATTTAAACCTACTATTTACAGGTACATAGATGGGATGTAAAAAATTGCACATTGTTGCCACATATGAAGTGAAAAGACGGTGTTGCCAAACATAAAGAATTAATTAAAAACCAGTATTGCCAATCAAAAATAAAAGCAAGAAAAACACCAGATATACAACATTTAAAATGCAACAAATGCCTATTAGATACAAATAGATAATAATTATTAATCAATCTAATAACTTATAAAACTTTAATATTTATAAATACCAATTAGAGTAGTGATATGTTTAGTAATAATAATTACAATAAAAATCGAATTTTGAATAAAAACAAACCAGTCACAAATACAATGCAATATCTCCTATTGGAATTTCATATTATAATTTTATTATATATATATATATATATTGATCAAAAAATCCAATGGCACGCTTACACGCTTATATTTAATTTCTTTATCAGTTTATTTGACTAATTATGATCAATGTTCCGTGGAACAATTTGATGCATTAATTGGTGAAGCAGTCCAATGGCACGCTTATGATCTTTCTTCCTCCTTTTTATTTATTATCAATTTATTAGACAGCGTGTGATCAATGTTCCATGGGAGAACTTAATGCATCAAATTGATCGAGAAGTATAATGGCACGTGCATGGTATTTCTTACTCATCTCCTTTTGTTGTCTGTTTATTAGACTACCCGTGATCAATGTTCCATTGAAGAACAGGAAAAATAATTTTCAAAACTAATAAACATGTCTGATGCCAATGCTCCCGTGAAAGTTAGACTCACCACCTCAGTGCATAATATTACATTAATTGCTGGAACACTTTCGATTCTCCTTTAATAACGAGAAAAAAAAAATAAAGGAAAGAAAAACATTCAGTAGAAAGGGGGGAAAAAGACTGTAGAGAGGCGAAACCAGCCATCGAATTGATGGGATGGAGCAGCATAAGACTTGGAAACAAGGGATGGCCATGTGGCACCCTGCGGAGCGGTAAACGATGGACTGACACTTGGCTGATAGTGGGCCTTGCCTAAATGCCAGCTCTTAATCGCTGACAGCAATTGTGCCACTGCAATTTGCCAGCTACGGCCGAAGGTAAACAAATGCTCCCTCCTCCATCTAGATAGCTCACAATTAAAAAGACAAGTGCCTTTTGTTGCTTCCATTTCGAGGGTTGAATTTTCTTTTCACATCTCTTGGGCAGGGTTAATGCATTCAGATGAGTGCTCGTGCCAGCTGTCAAGGGCAAAAATTAAAACCTGCGGCGAAGAGAAGAGGAGGCGGTTATGTTTCGCTACTGTGCATCATGGAGTTTTTCAGTGGTGAGTAATAAGAACTTCTTATGTAATCAGAGTTCATCAATGAGTAAAAAGGGCTAAGACACTATTCATAGGAAAACTACGCTAGAGTGGGGATGTGTGTTTGTTGACTTGGAAATGGAAGGTAACTATAATTTTGAATTTTGGGCTGAGCAGTCAACTCAAATTATATTGCACATGTGTATTTGCAGTACTGTACACACATTTTGATGCAAAATATTTTGCACAGTTTATTGGTCAAATACCAGATACTAAGCCCGCCAAATAACAGTGTGCATAAAATTGTCGCACATAGTAAATTTTTCTTGTTATTGCAGGTAGACTATTTCATACTGAAAAAGTGTATAAAAAGCGTGAAATTGCATTTTTCGCAGCCAGAATGGATAAATACTGTACGACTCCGTGACAAAACTTAAAATAATTGCATCCTGTTAGAGGTCGTATAGTAATTAACACCCCTTGTCCCCCCCCCCCCGAAAAAAAACGCACATGCCCCAAGACAAATAGAACTTCCTATTTTTTTAATCAATAGTATTAAGATATTTCCCACAGTGTGACAGGGATTATCAGAAATTTTAACATAATTTTCAGATATTGACAGAAATTTTAACTTAATTTTCAGATATTGAATGATCTGGCTCATATATCTTCCTGGCGATTTCACTTGGCTTTTGAACTTTAGTTGGAAAGGGAAGCTACCGCTTGTTATACTACCCATTCACGTCAGGAGCAGTGGATTTTTGCAGGCTTTTTATATAACTTGATCTAATGTTTGTTTGTCAGTGTGGTTCAAATCTGTGAGGCCGTGACCAATCAGGTTCTGTTATACACAGTGATATGAAGTTTTGTATACCGCTGTCTTTTCTAGTGCATTCTAATTCCTTTGATTTTGAACCTTATCGGGTTAGCCCTTCCTGGGCCCGTTATAGCAATGTACTCGTTTTGGAGAATGACTAGAGAACCGGAGCAGTTAGTCCAAATTAAATATGACATTATCTTTTTAGTATATTTTAATTATTTATGGATTTTAAGTGATTGGGTTAGCCCGTCTTGAACGCGCCATAGGAATGTGCTCGTTTTGGAGAAATGGCTCGAAAATCTTTGGTTATTGAATTTTGTCGAGTTAGCCCATCTTGGGCCCTCCATCTCGTATTTGGGGGATTCATCAAGAACCGAAGTATTCCAATTTTAGAATGTCGTTATCTTTTGTGACTTATTTTTAGTTAGATTTTGAACGTTATTGAATTGGCCCGGCCTGGGCTCGCCATAGGAATGTACTCGTTTCTTGGAAATAACTCGAAAACCGAAAATTTTAGCAGCAAAAAGTCCAAATTAAATATGTTATTGCGTTTTGTGGTACATTTCAAGACTTTGGATTCTGGGCATTAACGAACCATCTCGTCTTGGGCCCGCCATAGAAATATACTTGATTCTGAGGAAGAACTTAGAAGCCGGAGCAGCTGAATATTTCAAATTAGGTATGTCGTTGTTTTTTTATATTTATGTTGTATACATTTTAATAAATACATTTTTCATACATTTAAGTTACATACAGATAACAAAAGGAGTATACTTAGATGCTTAGTTGACGGTCTATTGCTCAGTTGACGGACAATGGTTTAGTTGTTAGTTGACGAACTATTAATTAGTTGACGCTTGTTTCCCCTTACTTAGCGATTGACAGCTATCGCTTATAGCTGTTAATTGCTAAATTATATTAGCGCGAAATTGTCGTAAAATGCTGTCATAAAATAGTCGTAAAATAGTCGTAAATGCTATCATCAAGAAAAGTGTTATATTTTAATATACAATTCAACGCCAAAAACTTTATACCGTCGTTATTGTACTTCACTATTTTGCTATGAACGAAGTGAAGGTAATGCATTATGTAGCGAAAGTCATGTGCTGCACATATCAGATTTTTTTTTATATCCGAAGTACACCGATACAAACATTGTTATGGATATTTAAGAAATTAACAAACACAACTTTGAATAGGAGCGACATTTTTATTTCTTCTAAGCACATTTACAGATTGACGTAAATCGCTCCAAACTATTATCAAAACAAGTAATTTTCCGCAAATGTCCTAAATCTCTTCTTTGCCAGACTAATTTGGGAAACCGATTCTTTTGACCGGAATCTTTTCTAATGATTACGAAGTTATGTACGAATCACAGAGTCGTACTATAGATTAGAGGCTACTTTAATTATTTCTCCTGAACCAGCTTACAGTGACAATCTCCTTTTCAATCATGGATTTGGGTGTTTTCAACTTTTATTTTTATTTTATTTTTTCCCTGGCGCGACTTCGCGTGTTTAACCACGGTTCAAGTAATGTTGTATGCATTCTTCTTTCTTCTTTTTCTTTATACTTCTTTTTTTTCTTATCTGAGATTGTTTGGGACGTGTTAGTGAGAAAACCGCCGTTAATGAAATGAACGGAGGTGTTTCAGAAATCGATATTTGGTTCGACAATGGAAGTTGGTATGTACTTATTTAGAAGTTAATTCGTTCGAATATCTAACGTTTGATTAAAAATAAAAACAAAACTATATAAAGTTTGGTGCAGCATCGCGCATTTATTAGGGTTATTTCGATTTAATTTCACTCTATAAAGGGTGTCCCAAAAAGATTGAAACTCTCTGTAATTCTTTACCTGTTGGAAATAAGTGAGCAATGTAAATTGCAAAAATGTAGAAAGTAAGATAGGAAATAAGACTACGTTGATGAAATAATCCTCCCATTCATTTTCAAAAAGTTACACTTTTTAAATTTTTATACGACCCCCTTAGACAAATTTTGTCAATCAGAAAATTTTTATTTTTAATGCAAAAAGATCATTAAAACAATATCTTCGTATCTTATCTGCGTATCTTATCTGCGTATCTTATCTTTATCTGCGTAAACGTATCTGCGTATCTTTAAAATCAACTGAATTATGATAAAGGGAATAATCTGACTTATACCACTTTTCCGTACCATATGATGGGCTGCTTCATCCGTGAAAATAGGGATTATAAACAAATTGACGCTGGAAATTGTTTAGATCAAAATTACGTTAATAAGTGTCAAAATTTTTTATCACAGATGCATCTAAATAAAGCATTGCACAGACAGAGATCATATAAAGCAGTGGTGGTACTCACTACACGGTTGGGCACCCTATGTATTATCATCCAGTTTTACTTTTTTTGTGGTATGTCACAAATTTACATTTCTAATTTGATATAGGGTCCCCATTCACAATGTTCAATTTTCAATTAAATATAACTCGCTCAATTTTAAAGATTTTTTAATGATCTTCTTGCATTGAAAATAAAAATTTTCTGATTGACCAAATTTGGCTAAGGGGGTCGTATAAAAATTTAAAAAGCGTTAACTTTTTGAAAATGAATGTAAGGACCATTATCTCCAATAGGTAAAGAATTAAAGCGCGTTTCAAGCTTTTAGGGATACCCTGTATAGATTCGCACTTGCTCTTCACAATTTCGAAATACAAAATTTTAACAAATTTATTTTAATGCAAAAATTTTAAATTATAGATTATTTAAAATCATATGACCTTTATAGATTATTTTAAAAATAGTTTCAGTTTCTTTAAATTTAGTAGTAATAAAAGAAACTAAATGATTTCCTTACGCAAAGCCGATCCATGTATGCTGGTATTTGCAATGGAATTGTCTTCATTATTTTTAATGCCTTTACCTACCTCAAAGGAGAAAGAGACATAAAACAAAAGAAAAGTTAAAGGGCTGGACCCTCTTGGATCGCGAACGCTTCACTCGAATGATATCCGTCCCACCCATATGAGCGGCCCTGGTGTACCTGTCTGTGCAAGCCTGTGGATAGGATATATCTCTAGCAAATTCAGCTTGTGAAACAAAATATTATATAATTATATCAATCGTGAAATATTCAAGGTTTATTCATTTTTAAAGCGGTTAAGCAAAAGGAAGTGTTAGTAATTGATAAAAACGACAAAAAAAATACGGTTCTTAAAAATTCTTAAACAAATAGTCATTTTACATGTAATGTTTTATTTTAAAATGACTGACATTGTTCATAATACGCTATGCCTTTTTCGAAATATTGACTTTTATTTTCCAACAAAAATGAAAAAATTCATGAAAGTTAAATATAATAATTTCATATTATCAAATGAGTGAAAGCTCGGTAATCACCTTTAACTAGAAATGAATTAACTATTTTTGATAGTCATCATGAGTTTTTCTTTAGATAATCGAAATTTTACTTTTTCCACGGGAGATATGTATCGTCTTGTCTGCATTTTATGATTTAAGAAGAGAGGTCATCTCATCTTTTGGTTTCTTTGCAGAACAGTCATATACCGTCTTTTAGGTTGCTAATAAGGTAATATGACGCGGAATTTTATGCATGGGGCGATTTGGGGGTAGTTAGGGTGAGGTGATTTATTGTGGAAGGGGAATTTTGGTCAATGAGAGATATTTTGTCAGCAGTTGTGGTCTATGTAACACGTGACGGGAAATTACTTTGCAGTTACAGTGCCCGATTTTTTATTTTCCTTCCAAGTATCTAACTCCACCCGTTCTTGCAACGAAATTCATCAGTTTTGATCATGGATACTCAAACGGGGTTCCGCGAGTCCACTCCACGGGTTTCACCGGAATTTTGCAAGAGCTTGAAAAATAAGTATAAATTGCCAATTTTTTACTTTCCTTATATACATAATGTATAATAAAAGTATTGTGACGGGGTCGAAAATTCGAATTCGAGTTTTGGACGGGAGAGCACATTTCAAGCATCCCTGATCACGAATCGAACATTTTTGAAGTGATGTCTGTGTGTGTGTGTGTGTGTGTGTGTGTGTGAGTGTGTGAAAGTATGTGTGTGTGTGTGAGTCTGTGGAGACGATATCTCACGAACGAATTGAGCGATTCGAATGAAATTTGGCTCAAAAATCACAATCCGTGAATACTGGAAGCCTATTGTTTTTAAACGCAATCGAGTGTTCAGAATCCCCCTAAATTTTCGAGTGAAATTTTGAAAAAAGCATCAAAACATCAAAATCTTTAATAAAGTTACGCAAATAGACATTTCTTATGTAATTTTTCCTTAGAAAACGATTGACATAAACTTTAGAACGCTAGCATGAACCATTCTAGAGATATTGCAATTTTTTCAAATAAATTTATCAAAAAATCCCATAAATTAAAAAAAATATATTAACTGTTGAGAAACATATTCACTTTTCATATGTAAAATCATGCGATAAATTTGGTGATATAATTTTTTGAGGATCTAGCTCGTTCCATTCATGAGAAAAGATACTTTGAGTAATAATTTATTTGAACGCCAATAGTCATTTATCTGCTATAAGGATAACGTATTTCTCCTTTCTTAACGCTTGGCGAGATTTTGGGGACGAATTTGGCGGAATGTCGCCAACTTAGCGACTTTTTTAAATGTTGCCAAATTAACAAAAATCTTGCCAAATGTTTAAAAATTAAGCTAAATCAATTAAAATGACGACTAATTGACGAAAATTCAATATCTTGAAAAGAATATAAGTATCTACTATAAGAATAAGCTATTTTTTTTCTGTAAAAGTAGTAAATTGTATTATATAAGGAAAGTCATGTGCTGCCCACATCAGATTTTTTACTTTATATTTGAGTATTTTATAACTTTATCTATTAAGAAAAAAGTGAAACATTTTAAAAATTTAACTTGATTAGATATTCACACGGTAATTAAAAGTTAAGCAGCCAGAATTTTACTTTGAAAGATAAATTTTGTTGAAGCGAGTTTGTGTAGCGACAAGGAATTAAGATGGTGGTAATGGACATTATCAGCACTCCCGATAATTACTCATAAGGTTGCTGGGTTGTTTTGAAAGAAGCCAAGCAATAATAGAAAATTTCCATACTAATTAAAATAATTCTTTTAACCACATCATCTGAAAATGTGAATATATCATAAAAAATTAAACCTAATTTATTTTATGTTAAAATTTAAATAAAATGTAATTGACGATGTGTCAACGCTGTAAAGGTTGTAAATGAAAAACACTTGTAATAACACAAAATCGTTACTATATATATATATATATATATTGTGTATATATATATATATATATATATATATATATATATATATTTATATATATATATATATTGTAAGAATTTTAATTACTTGTGACGTATATACTTTATTGAAAGTGGTATGATGAGCACATGTAAAAAAAATATAAATAAAAATAATAAAATAAATAACATAGACCCATCGTTAGGCTTGAGAATAATGCCTTTATAAATAAAGCAGGTACTAAACTGATATTAAATAGCCCTCGTTCCCTGTTCCATATATAAGGGAAGCATGTGAAATGTGGATATCATGTTGAGAAAGCCTGGATATAATTTAAGCCTACACCCAGTAATGAAATTAATATTTAAATGTTAAAAAATCATATATGGTAATACAGGTACTAAACCCTTTGTTTCTTGCATTAACATACATGGTGTAAGTGCATGATTAGTTTATGAGTTGAAAAAATTCAAACAGATAAATCAACAAATGGAGCTATAATATAAATAAAACACACACACATATATATATATATATATATATATATATATATATATATATATATATATATATATATAATCGAGTTACAGCTTCTCACTTTTCTTTCATTGGACCTTCAAACCTTTTTATTTTATATATATATATATATATATATATACATATATATATATATATATATATATATATATATATATATATATATATATACACACATATATATATATATATATATATATATATATATATATATATATATACATATATATATATATATATATATATATATATATATATATATATATATATATATATATACATATATATATATATATATATATATATATATATATATACATATATATATATATATATATATATATATATATATATATATATATATATATATATATATATATATATATATATATATATATATATGTATAAAATAAAAAGGTTTGAAGGTGCAATGAAAGAAAAGTGAGAAGCTGTAACACGAAAATTCAGTTATCTAACAGGCTTACGAAATAAAAGTATAAATCAACAAATCTACAAGAAAATGGAAAAAAATAAAAAAAACAAATAAATGAAATAAATATCGAATCAACAAGTCAATGAAAAGTATCTAAATACAAAGGTAAGGAATCGAAAAATGAATAACAAACGAAATCAAGCACAAACGCTATACACGTGGACAAGGCTCTAAGCCTAAATCATGAATTGTTCACTTCTACAAAAATCGTAATATATATATATATATATATATATATATATATATATATATAAGAAAAAAAGGTTTGAAAATCCAATGAAAGAGAAGTGAGAAGCTGTAACACGAAAATTCAACTACCTAACAGGCTTACGAAATAAAAGTATAAATCAATAAATCTTCAAGCAAATGGGAAATATATATATATATATATATATATATATATATATATATATATATATATATATATATATATATATATATATATAATGCTTGTTCGTAACTATTAACCATATGTAAAGCAAATTTGTGTGGCATTTTTTATTAACAGCAATTTATAAATTAGGATTAGGCAATGAGTAATCTTATAATATTTTAAAGTATGAGTTAGTTATTATTTAAGAACTCTACTGCTCTGCGCTGGGTATCCGTGAGATTATATAAAAAAACATTTCAAATGTTCCTCTAAACAAAAAAAAAAAGTGAATCCCCTAACGTACAATAATATTAACGGAAGGTGCATCGTGTAGGCGATGCTTATATCTCAAAATGAATGAAGCTTTGTTCATGAAATTTGATAACCTTTTTTATAGTAAGCAACAAACTTATTAATTTCCAGCGAGATCAAGTCATAAGAACTGTCCAAATTTCATAACTGTTTTCCCGCAATGTTTAAATTTGTTAATTTGTAGGGAAAGTGATGTACACTACATCAGATTGAGCACTACATCAGATCACTTTTAACTGCATTCAGATTATACAGTCTCATAAGTCAACCATCGAATTGAGATGGAAACAGGAAGAGACAAACCTGTAACGAATCCGAAGCTACGTGCATGAAGATGCTCTTCTGGTCAACCATCGGCAAAACCATTTTTCAAGCAACTGCCCTCTGTGCAGTTGCCAATTAAACGCTTTAACGTAAAAAGCCCCTCCAGGGCTGATTTCGTGAGCTCTTCACGCACAGTCACGCGTGGGTGACCAATTCGGAATGATTCGATTTGTGACCGGGGTCTGACTCGTGCTGAAGGGGTCTCGACCCGATTTTGCGTGTGCGGCAACTTATTTGCATGAGGAGCAGGAGCGGACATCTTGTGACCGCACTTAACCTCTTGCTGTTCCATGTTTGGCAAAGGTGTTCTGTGACGATTGGAGAAATAGAAACAAATCGTCTTTTAATCGATCATGGAACTGGCCAGCTGTCCGTGTCTGCATGTTATTCGTGATGAGTCGGTTTCCCGGTACGTTGGTTAGGGAATATTAATTCTGTACGAGTTCGTGTGTTTGGGGAAGTTCCACAAGTGCTTGACACTGAGAATTTATGCAGTTAGTGGGTGAAGTATTGGACCGCCGCATGAAATATGGCTGATGTAAATGAATCATAGTTTGCTTTAAACGACAACATGGAAATATTTGCAAAATTAATTCAGTAAATATTTTCTTTCCCTTCAGCTTATATTACGGTGAAATTTGGATGTGGAATATATTTTTCTGAAATTTTTTTTATATATTTTATGAGATAATTTGAATATTTCCTAATTTGTGAATTTTAAATCAGCTTCAAAAATGTTTGAAAAATTAGGTCCCATAGGGTTCAATGTACTTCATTTTTGCAACCCCGGTGAAGTCCAAAACTAATTGGGTGATATTATTTATTTATATTCCCATAGGTCCCACAGACCGTCAGAAAAACATACTAACATTTCATTTTGGTAAAGTCATTTTTACGGAAGTCACCGTGCGAACGGACAAACAAACAGACACACAGACAGAATAAACAAAGTCATAAACACTTATCAACTATGTTGGAAAGTGTTAAAAATGTCCTGCTTTAAATCCCGGACAACAACAGGTACATCTTCCAGTAATGATTAAAAGTCATAAAAATAAACTACAAAGTGTCGAAAATTGATTCATTTTCTCTTGTCATATACTTATCACCTGATAGAGAACTGCACGAAAAAAGTGCAACGATACACTTTTATGGCCTTATCGTGCAGATGAGCAAAATCACAAAAAGAAATGTCTATAAAGAAAGGCAATAGTCTGTAACTGCTAAGCATACCTTTGTTTAATAAATGCATTCAAAATTCCTCTTCGCGCATTCTATCAACGTGGTTATCACGATTTATATGTGAAAACCACATACTATCCATGCTGAATGTTGCATCTCAAGACAAATAAAAGATACATAAACTAAATAAAATAAACCAAAAATCATTGCACATTCTCTTCGGTTTTTCTTCAATGTATTCAATTACTTTCTTTGCGATGGTAAAAGCATTCAAAACCTGCAGATATTTGCTTCGTGACTTAAGCAAATTGTATTCATTTGAATGGAATAGTGTTCTTGGTGTTTTTTATATGTCTCTCTTGTACCGACGTGGATAATTATAACCAGCCAAATTTAAATAAATAAAAAATATATTGTAAACATGGTTAAGGAATTTACAACAGTACAGAGAGAGAGAGATTATTTCATTGGATGAGAAATGTGTGCTCACATTACAAGCAAGTTATCCTAGCACCTGCTAGATATTGTTACGAATTATCCTCTGGAAACGTGGGTGTGCACTCAGGATACAAAACTGAGTCCAAATTTCTGGATAACGAACACGTTTATTCACAAGCACAGCGTAAACAGGAACAATATACAGTAAAACAACACTTAAATGCTTCACTAATTTCACAAAATAAAGAATACTATTTACTCTCAAAACATTGACGACAGTCATTTCACAGAACACTGATAAAAATCACAGTTCAGTGTAGCTTAATCACGTCAATTACTCTCCAGCGGAGTGATGACTCCTTTTATAGCCTCTCTATAGAAACTTCTGGAATTCTCTCATATCTCATAGAACACTAGTTATTTTGCCGCATTTCTCGAACTGTCGGGAAATCACCAAACGTCGTCAAATTGGAGATAAATCGCAAAATCTGACAACCATCCTCCTAGCTTCATCTTCTGGCAACTCTAAGCTCATGTCATGGGAAAGGACGCCTATAAGGGTGCTTTTTCCATCTGGTCTTCTAAAGAGACGAAAGAAAAGACCCTAGTGAGGGAATATTGCACGTTCGCAACAGTATTCTATAAAGATATCAACAACAACACACACAAAATGTCATTTGAAAATATCTTTATTGTTGTCGCTATTTTTGAGGAGGATTCACTTACAGAAAAAAAAAAGGAAATGAGTTTGATTTGAACAAAAGATTAGGCATTGAACAGGAAATCTGTAATAAGGCGCGTTGAAAAACTGAAGAAAGGAGGGTAGGGGGTAACAGGAAAAATGTAACCCTGCACAAAATGTTGCAAGTAACAGAACTTTAATTAGAAACAAAATCCAAGAAAGGTTGGGGTGAAATTCAAGGGGAGCTATAGAGTGTTGAAGGAGGGACTGCGTACTTTTTTCTTTTAATGAGCTGAAATATTAAATTTGAGAGATTAAATATGCTGCCCTATTAAAAAATGATTTTAATTAATTACAACTGAACTATTAACTAATTATAACGAGACTTAGTATTGTTTAGTATTTGGAACCACTATTATTATAAGCCTATTAATCATTAGCATTTGTATTAATTTTTAATAGTTGTTATATATTTCAATCCCTATAAATTATTAACAAATCGTAAGTATTATCCAATATATTCATTTTCCCCATATACGATTTTATGCTTAAAATTTGTTAACATCATTCTCGTGTATCTATTTCATTCTATTCATGAGAGAAGATACTTTTTGTATTAGTTTCGTATTTTGACGCCTAAGAATTCGCTAAAAGTCATTTATTTCACGTGAAATTCATTAACAGTTAATTACATCTTGATAAGGATTTTGTACGCGAATCACTGTTTGGACCCAAATTTCGCCAAAAGCTTTGAATGTCATTTTATAGGGTGTTTATCTAATGCCAACTACATTGTGCCGTGATTTTCGTACGCCATTATTCCGATGTGCATTCGTACCCCATTTCGCACGCCATTATTTCGATTGTATTATGTGGGTAAAGTCATGTACTATCAGCATTAAATTTTCCTCCACGCAACAGTTACAATGAACTCAAGCCCACCTTATCTTGGTTCGCGAAATTTGAATTAGAAATTTCTGCAAAATAAACTTTGAGAAGAAAACATACTAGGAGTATCGAAATCTCAAATTATTTCCTTTACTACTCAAAATATTGCATAGTATGCGGGTAATGTTTAAGACTAGCAGTACGCCCGTTCTTCGTACGTAATATACAATACAAAGAAAAAAAATTGTTTTTTGTTACTAATTCCCCCGTGGTGATGGGGCACCTACGCACCACGTCCACAAGACCCCCAGGGTATTCCATGGCGAAAAATTGCAGCTTCACTTTTATAGAAGCACCCCGAAGGGCGGAAGTCTGACTTGGCTTCGACATGACAACATCCATGCCCGCTGGCGGGATTCGAACCGGCAATCCATCGATGAGACGGAAACGCATGCCCCTGACCGCTCGACCACCGGATCGGCACAAAGAAACTTAAAATTCACAATCATATCACAATCACAATCAATAATATCTCGACAACCCCAGGTCCTAGAAACTCGAAACATGGACTAAAACTAAATTTTAAGCGCGACTATTCCAAAGCCACCCCGAAATTTTCATGAAATTCTGCGCAGCCGTTTTCCCATGATGATAAGACAAACAAACACACAGACACACAGACATATACATACCCACAGACAGATTTTCAATTCTATTTATATAGATTTGAGAAGCGGGAAAATTGGGATAAGCGTATAGTGAAATATCTGCATCAGGAACAGCCAGAGGGAAAAGCATTTAAAAGGATTTCTGTACAATTAAATGGCAAATATATTTTGCTGTGTCGATTGAAGAAACAGAAACAAATCGTATTTTAATCAATCATGAAACTGACCATCTGTCCGTGTCTGCATGTTTATCGTGATGTGGCGGCTTCCCAGTGTGTTACGTTTGTTGCGGGAATATTAATTTTTCTCTTTATTCGTGTTCCGGTGAAGTGTCGTAACATATTCGAAACTGACGTTTTGTGTGAACTTTCGAACCATTGCTTAAAAATATGACTGTTGCAAAAATAAACGATGATAGTCGAATCATGCTCCCACCAGCATCGGTCAAACGGGTTTGTTTTTGCACTTCGATCTAAGCTGCTCTTTGATTGGTAATCTGAAAAAGGCTAAGATAGCTTTAATTATAGAAGGAAAAATAATCATTGTGAAAGTTCAAAGCGGAGCTGGATTGGTCGAACCATCCGGAAATCTATGCTTCGAAATGATTCTGGTGAGACAGGGTACTTTAGACTGCAAAAAAAATAATATTTTATATATATATATATATATATATATATATATTATACATATATATATATATATATATATATATATATATATATATATATAATATATCCAGGGCCTGATTAACTCACGGCCTCCGGGGTCGAGGCCCTGGGCACCCACTCTTTAGGGGCCCCTAAATTTTGTATGTGTTAAAACATTTAAATCAGAAAAATTTATTTATTTAATTATTTGAATAATATAAACTGATAATGTTAATTTTTATTTTAAATTTTGAAAATATGTTAATAGTTTTAAATATTGCACATCTTTTAAAGTTTTACTTTCAAATAAAAAGTTCTGCATGTACAACAGTTCCTTCGAGACAGTGGTCCTAAACTTCCGAATTTGCTTAGTGATATTTTTTTTGCACGTATTTGGTATATCGCGAGTGTATGGGGGCCCCACATTGGCTTAATCAAGCCCTGAATATATCCTGGTTAAGACAATAATAATTTGTTGTTGATTTCGCTATATATACACTGCTCACAACTGAAATCGCAACACCATAAAGTTTCAGGTGTAGCTCTATGTAAATCAATCAATGGAAACAGCAAGGCGAGAGATGCAAATGATCAAAGTTTCGTTACGCATAGTGACGTAACACCTTGCCGAGCAGTATAAAAGCACCAGGTCAAGGAGGAGCGATACCACAGCTAAATTGTAGCGTCATTGGTTTCAGGTTGTAAAAATCATCACAGTATGCCAAGAGTACGTCGACGTACCGCATACGTTCAGTTGTCGTCAACGGAACGGCATCAAATCGTTGTTTTACGTGAGGGTGGATTGAGTCTTCGAAAGATCGCTGAACTATTGGGTCGTGATGTGAGCACAGTTCAACGGTGTGTGTTATGGTTCGTGAGAGACAACGAAACGACACGAACATCAGGTAGTGGAGCTTCCAGGTGTACCACATCACGTGAAGATCGTATGCTTCTGAGAAGCGTTGCGCGAGAGCCATTTACCACAGCAACCGTGATACAACGACATTTATCCCACACTACAGGTAAAGTGATTTCAATGCAAACAATTCAAAACCGTTTACATGACGCAGGACTCCGAGGTAGATGACCTTTTCGACATCTACCGTTTCAACGTCTTCACAGGTTACGTCGCCTACAGTAGTGTCAAATGAGATTCAATTGGTCAACAGAATGACGAAACATTCTGTTCACGGACGAATCACGATTCTGTTTAGGCATTCCAGATGGCCGTACTCGCGTATGGCGGTGCTTTCAACAACGTCACCAGGAAGCTTTTCCTATCAGTCGCCACACAGCCCTAAGTGGCCGGCCGTCCAAATTGTTGCTCAAGTCCTTGCTGACGAGCCGGACGGTCTGGGTCTTCAACAGCCCTAAGTGGAATCATGGTTTGGGATGGTATAACATTTGGTGGACGAATAGCTTTGGTCCACTATTCTGGTAGTATCACGGCACAACGATACGTCTCTGACATTGTAATACTTGTGGTACAGCCATATCTGTCAACAATAGGTCTGGAATGCTTTTTCAGCAGGATAATGCCAGGCCACATACTGCACGGGTAACTATGAATAATCTACAAGGTTTTGATATCCTGCCTTGGCCAGTATATCTGGGACATAATAGGTCGCCGAATTGAAAGAACTCCCAATTTCAGCAAACCATTCAGTTACAAGCTCAATTCATGTTGTGTGGAATGCCATCCCTTAGCACACCATTAACCATCTCATTGAAGGGATGCCTCGTCGTATTTAGTCCTGCGTAGCCGCTCGCAATGGGCCTAATCCACATTGGTGTAATGTCAGTAAAGTTCCATGCTTTGATTTTCCAGATATGATTTTTTGATCATTTGCACATCTCTACGTTACAACTATATTCTATAAATTTCATAAGGATACATCAATTTCTTCATGGTGTTGCGATTTCAGTTGTTAGCGTGTATATATATGATTGTCTGGTATTAGCTAATTTTAATATATACGTATATACAGGGTATCCCAAAAACATTGACCTCAGCTTTTATTCCTTAAATATTGATTTTAGACATATATAATAAATTACAAAAGTTGCGTAAAAAAAGGTACAAAATTTTATAAAATCTATAAAAAATTTCAGAGGATGAAATTTGAAGAAATAGAAAATTTAAATTTTTATACGGCATCCGTACACAGACATTTCCAATAAGTAAAATGTGCCCCATACACTAATAAGGTGATGTACAAAATTTCAGCATTTTATCATAAAAAGTCCCAGAGATATGTTTAAACAAATTTAGTGAGGGATTGATCACAAATTAAAATATAAATGTTTACAGCAAGAGTACAAATGACGCAAAGCAGAAAGGCATCATAGGCAAATACTATCTGCCTCTTATCTTTAATGGACCTTTGGCATGGATGGAAAACATTTTGAACGAGCTTTGTAATCTTTGTGTAAAGTTATTATTTCTACACAGTGTAGATACTTTTGTACCAATAAATAACAAAATTATTATTTATTTATGTAATCATTATATTCTTTCGTAATTTGTGCATGACCCCTGAAACGCTATCTGCGGACATGATTTTTCCCCCTCTGAGAACCCATGTCGATGCATCAAAAAGTGGTTTAAGTCAGCATTTTCGTATTTTCATAATTCTGGGACTTTTTATGATAAAATGTTGAAAATTTGTACATCACCTTGTTAGTGAATGGGGCACATTTTACTCATTGGAAATGCTTTTGTACGGGGGCCATATAAAAATTTAAATTTTGTATTTCTTAAAATTTAATTCCCTTGAAAATTTTAATCGATTCCATAAAATTATGTACCTTTTTCTACGCAATTTTGTAATTTATTATATATGTCTAAGATCAATATTTAAGGAATAAAAGCCGAGGTTAATGTTTTCGGGACACCCTGTATATATATAAATATATATATATATATATATAAAAATATATATATATATATATATATATATATATATATATATATATATATATATATATATATATATAAGCGCAGCTGAATATTAAATTGTTTTACTATCTTACAACACTGGAGGATTTTTGCGGGTTGTTTCGCAAAAAAGGTGTCAATTTTATTTTTCGAGGTTCACTTATTTCTTCCCATATCAACAGCCAACAAGCCGGAGAAAGAGCGATATCAAAATATTCAATTTTTATGATAATTAACAGAAAATCCGAAAATAAATTTATTCAAGTAGAAAAAATTATTAGAATGCGAAGACATAAATCTATATTTTTGCCAAACTATAGAATCGTGCTAATTTTCCTTTATCGGATGCGGCTAAATAAGAAAATAAAAATAATAAGAATAATAAAACATGCATATTTCGGTGTATTAAAAAATATATATATATAAAGGAATTATTCTACGGATTCGGTTCAAAAGTCGCTAGAAAAAACGCTCTTCAGTCTTTCCGATGATGTCAAGATGCAAACTGTGTACTAATATTTTCGATCGCTAATTATCCGATTTATGTGAAAATCGCTCAAAATCAGGCGTCAATATAAAATAAGTAAAAAAAAACAGTTTTAATTTTTAAAGAACCTCACCGAGGTCTGTTGCACCAGGAGTTCAGCTATCCCAGTACCGAATTTCTTGGATTTTCCGCTACAGATAACACACACACACACAGAAAGACAAACATATTCTCTCATTATGTAAGAAATATATAATAAGTTTCATCTCAAATCGTTATGCATCCCTTCAACTTTCAATTGAAGTATTTTAGAGCTGAAGAAGCAAGGTCTAGCTATCGATTAATAAATTTTACAGCGCCTCTAGCGGCGAATGGAAAAAGTTTTAATTTCCGTCTGGAAAACGAAGCAAGATAGAGGAAGATTTTCAAATGCAAAGTTATAGAGCGTTTTCTACATAGTTTGAAAATACATGCAGTTTTCACATAACTTGATTTTTATTCAATATGTATTGTTCACTGCAAAAAGATGACTCTAAATAAATTAAAATTAGCTTATATACACGGATTATTATTTTTCCACGCGTATTTCGCGTACCCCTTTCCTTCGGATGTACTTCAGTAGTAAATGGTACATTTGCATAATTATATCCCTTCTGTTGACCTTATTTTTATCGTCTGTATACATGTTATCCTCTTAGTTGGCTTAATGACATTTTACTACTTCCTTTTTCATTTCTTTTTTCCTTTTCTTCTGGAGTTTAAAGGGAGGAAGCCTTCCTCTCCTGGGTACTCCACTAACCCCGTCCTTGAGTCCTTGAGTGTATACATTTTATATGCAAACCGTATAACTTTTCATACTAAATACAGATCGCTCTGGAACTTCGTAATTGAAAATTTTCATCCATCTTGCTTCGTTTTGAAATAGGAATTCTAACTTCTTCAATTCGCCGCTGGAGGCGCTGCTGACTTTCTCAATCGATAGCGCACGGTCGCTTTTCTGTTAGTAGTTCATAAGTTAAAAGGATCTATAAGGACTTAGAAGGGAACCTAAGTTAAATAAAAGTGTGCAAAAATGGCATTTAAATGTTTTCTTTATAACGCAGTTTAATTTTATAATAAGGCATATACTTTTCTTTAAAAACCGGATTCGGCTGGGCTGAGTAATGCTCACATTGGCGCCAGTTACTGATTTACATAAGCATAACTGCTCAAATTATCTACCAGAAAACTATTATTATTTATTAATATAAAATAAATTTCTTCCGAAATACTGAAATAGCTGATGATTACCTGTAGAAAACTTTAAATATTATTGAGAGGTAAGAGTTATACAAGTTGTTTAATAAATCAAACACACCGCCATCCCTTATATCAGTGCAATTAACTTCGCAATAGACATGCACAAGAAAGTCACCGTTCATTAATTTCCGAAATTAATTGTTGTTCCGGACAATTATTCCAAACAAATTCTAATTCATCAGTGGTTAAATTATCCCAAACAAATTTTGATTCATCAGTAGTTATTAACTTTATTAGCATTTTCCCCCCGTCTGTTAGATAAAAAAAAAAATAGATTATTCGAGACTATTTATTTCAAATTGTCAACTTCCAACTCTTAGTCTCTGTAGGTCTGTCGATTTGTATCTGATGAATAGGGAGATACCGGATATTGCGACATAAATTCTTTGAATTGATAATGAATTCGAAAACAGAAAAAAAAATATCAGGAATGTTAATATCTTCTCGACTTTCTCGAAAACATTATATAATGTTTATATCTACGTGTATCTCGATAATTCCAGCCTTGAAAATGATTGTTTTTTTCAGATTTCGTTCCCGAAATATTCTTTTAAAAAATGTAAAAAGTTTCATTTTTCAATTTTGCTAAAGATTAGTGACACTAATGGATGCTTTTGGTTTATCAGTGTTAGTATAAATCCGATAACTATTCAGCTCCCAAGTGGGCCTTGCAGCTCTTGGAGATGTAATAATACACTTTGCAAGATAAAGTATTCTTAACTGTTTTATATATACTATAGAAACAGTAAATTAACAATATTTTCACATTCATCTAAACACATAGAATTGTACTGTCTCTCTCTCCCAATCTATCTCTTACTCTCTCTTTCAATCGCTCTCCCTCCCTCTCTCTCAATCGCTCTCCTTCCCCCTCTCTCTCTATTTCTCTCCACCCTTTCAATCTCTCTCTCCGTCTCTCTCAATTTCTCTCCACCCTTTCAATCTCTCCCCCTCCCTCTCAGTCTCTTTCCATCCAATGTATCTCCCTCTCTCCCCCTCTCTCTCACTATTACTGATAAACCAAAATCCATCTCTCCAGCTCTCTCACTATTAATATCTCTCCAGCTCTCTCACTATTAATATCTCTCCACCTCTCTCACTATCAACATCGCTCTCTCTCTCACTATCAATCTCTCCCTCACTCTTTCTCACTATCAATTTTTCCCTCTTAATCTTCCTCTCCTTCTACTTCATAGACATAGCTAAAGCAAAACGTAGCTGAAGCTAAACTTTTACTTCTATTCTCTACTTTAAATTTCTTTCCCTCCCTCCCAATATCTCTCTATCCTGTCCTACTGGCTCGTAGCATTACGCATAAGATTATTTTTTAAAACAAAATGCTGTAATTTTTTTTGTTTGATTTTCGAAAAAAAAAAGCTTGAAAAGTAAAGTGCCTTCTTTGGTTCGTAACCCTGAAAATCAATTAGATATCTGACGTTCAATTGAAATAAACGTGAAAATTTCATTTGATGTGCTCAATTTGTTCGACAGTTGTGTTTACAGACTCACAGGTAGAAGACAGACAAACAGGCAGACACGTAGACATACATAATTTAAAAAAAAAACATTGTTTGATTCCTTTTTAAAGATGATAATCAGTGCATCCATCAAAATCTGCGAGTCGCGCATTTGTAGAGTTAGAGATAAGGAGATAATACTGTGGATAAAAAGCTTGAAAATGCCATAACATTTTAAGAATAATATCTAGGTGTCGCTAGTGTTAGCAACGTCTCATCTGTTTTCTTTTGACATAACAGGAAATCGTGGTATTTAGTATATGTATTTTTCATTATTTTCTAATCAAAATTCCTTAATTATGAGTAGGAGTAGTAGGAGTTTTGTTTCTGCTTGTAAAACAGTGTACAGAATATGAGGAGACGAAAACAAATTTTAAACTAAAATAAATTTGAATACGCAGGAATATTCCTTATTAAGTTCTAATATGCACAGCACTGATAATTTATTTCTAAAAAATTGACAGTTTAAATACATTTTATTTAATTCAATACGAGCCTTTCTCCATATAGAAATGCATACAATGCAGTGGGATTTGTCTTACTTGGCGTTACCTAAATTATTGTCTCGGATAAATTTGCCGATTTCCAACCACGAAGTTTTAACTCCTTCCTTCAATGCTTTTCTTTTGCATATACTCTATAGTATGAAAGTAGTAAAATGTAAATTTAAGTGATCCTTATCCGCCAACCTGCCTCCACAAACAGGTAATCGCATAAAGGAGTTCTGTTATCAAATAACAACCACAAAACAGCTCATTTCTCTAGAGCATTTGCATCAAAATTACCTCACAACCAGCCAGATAACGTATAATTGGGCGATAAACACAAAGCGGCGTGTAAAATACATTTGTCCTCGATCGACAAAACTACTTGTTCGATCGGTGACATGCTAGCCCACTCAAAAAGCTCAACGGAAGCATTTTGATGAATCGAAGTTTGCCCCCGGGCGTAAAATCGAGTGCCTAACTGCTAGCGCCCGGGCGTACACACGGGAGATGGATCATCTTGCAGACCCTCAATTAACAAGGGCGTCTGCTTGCCTTTTTAATTACTGGAGTTCTCATTAATTGGCTTCGATTGCGATGGCCCCGGGGCCATGGCGGTTTCGCTGCTATCGCCTATCTCTCCTAGCCTCCTTGCTTTCATTTTTGATTTCAAGGTCAAGACGAATGATTTTCTTTAGTCAAATCTTTCACATCGAATTTCTATAAGAAGTCTTATAGACACTTTTTGTCGAAACTATAGGGGTTTACATATCTTGAAGTGGCGATTTTGGTATGTTGATCATCTTAATAAAATGACCACATTTGTAAGAACTACTGATTTACATATCTTGATGTGGCTATCTTAACATACTAACCACCTGAAAAAAATGACCACTTTTTATCAAAACTATTGGTTTACATATCCTGATGTAGCGATTTTTGTATACTGACGACTCGCATAAAATGATCAATTTTGTAAGAACTCCTGTTTTACATATCTTAATAGGGCTATCTTGGTATACTGACCACCTGAAGAAAATTACCCCTTTTTTGCAAGAACTACTGGTAACATATCTTCTATATATTACTGGTTACATATCTTCTATATACTACTGGTTACATATCTTCTATATACTACTGGTTATACATCTTTTATATACTGCTGGTTACATAATGATCAAATTTTCCCCTAAAGAGACTGCTTGTGCAGTTGTGTAATTTGATTTAATATTTGCAAAATTCTAGTAAGTCTTACATATAGAAGAAACCAACCAGCTCTGTATATTAAGGTAAATAATAACAGTATTTTTTCTTTTTAATTTCAATTAGGATGACTCTGTAGAAAATTGATCGTAAGCGTAAGCAAGAGGGGAGTCGTATCCCTCATTCCGTTGACAGAAAAGTTACGCTTTCATTTTGGAAAATATTGATCCAATTTCACATTTTTTTTTTTTTTTTGTAAATCTGTTTACAAACGGGATTAGGATGCTCTATTGTTCAGATCGGCCAGTAACGATAATTTTGTATAGCCAGAATAGAGATTCCTATAGGGTAGAATATTGGAAAAACGAAATCCAACACTGTAACACTCATTCAGTCACCCCCCCCCCCCCACACACACACACACCCGCTCTTCCCCCTCCATGTTTTTGGCTAGCCATCGATCTTTTTCGAGAATTTTAAAGTCTGGGCGGCACGTTATGGATCAGCTATCCAAAACGTAAAATTCCCGATAGGTTTAGTATGTTTATTTTTTGGCAATTTACTCTGGTAAATAATCATTCTAAAGCAGTTTTCCTCATATTGAGTTTTCTTTTATCCTGTATCTAAAGTTTGGCGGTGCTGCATATAAACTACGAAAACTATCATCGTTCGATATTGATGGCATTTAATAATGATTAATATGTGCAAGAACAATTGACTTGGGAACTGAGATCCAGTGTGTCTCGCGCCACTGTTTCATTTATTGTTTTTTCACGTAGTAAATGAAGAATAATTGCTAAATGCAGCAATTATATGGTACATTCGGACTATAATTGCAAGTAAATGCAGTTATTTATTTACATCTTTAGATTTTTTCACTGCTCGAGTAACAGTCTCCTGAATATAGGTGAACTTAAATTACGGCTACCCTACATTAGGGTTGCTAGGATTGTCCTAAGAAAGCACCCCAATAACTTTGTAAGGAAATGTTCACGACTGTGCACGTTAGGTATAGCTATAGTAAAGTGATCCAGATCGAATGAACTGGCTGCAGCGTCCTTAGCGGAGTGTTTTAAAATTTAGAATAACGAACTTGGAAACAAAGCGAGATAGACAAAAAGACAATTGCAAAGTTGTAGAGCATTAATTAATAAATAGGAATCGCACCAGAAACAATAGAACGCGTATACGTAAGGCAATAAATAACTGTCAAAGTGCTGTATTCTCAGAGCTTCTAACTCGGAGGCATCTGCAATGCTTGTTAAATATACGCAGTGATATTCTTCTTAGAATTAAAATGTGCTGTATCTTTGACGGGGGGGATTGTGATTAAATCACGATCACAATACTTTTCTCAGGATGCATCAGCTAAAGTAAAATGTTTGCTTAATCTACGGCTTAAGGCATATTTATATAAAAAAAAAAGTGGTACAAGTCACAATCACTATCACCACACTTTTTTTTTCTATAGCTTAGCGTAAAGAAGCTATAAGTATGCGTTCAAAATTAGAACCAAATTCTTAAAACTGCTGTTTATTATGATAATCAAAGTAAGTACGCTCATTATTATGTTTCACCCATGAATGACCGTCACATAATGACCGATTGTTTCTGTCCGATGAGTTATCACTTTAACCAGGTTTCTGAGTTATAAACTCTTTATATTCTGCTGAGTTATAAACTATATGTTATCATATCAAAACCTGGAGTCATATTGAACATGAGTTAATAGTAAATTATATGAGCAAATGTCTATGGTATGCGTCTGTTGTGTTAGAAGATTTTCCTTATTATTTAGCAAAAAATGTTCTTTATGATACACGTAGACTTAAAATCATGGAATTTTAGCGTGGATAAAGTTCTTATGCAGACTGTTATTCAAGATATTTCAAAATTAGATACTAGGTAAATTCTTAGTGAACTTGTTGCAACTGTTTTTCCCATGAACTCTGAACAATAAATATCTTCACAGCTATTTCGCAGGGTTTTTAGCTTAGCTTGAAATTTGGCATCAAATTCCGCCCAATAGTTTTAAGACACCATGCGACGATGACTCTTTTGACGTGTTTCGTATTTCGAACAACTGTTTATCCTCTGTTAATTACCAAAAATAAAAATAAAAACATATCCCCATTAAGTGCAGCAGTTAACGAATCAATTTAATGCCCATAATTATTGCGCCGCCTCTACGTTCCCACACGAAACCGAGCATGCCAACTCAACCGCAGCAAACAACGCGTGCAGCGCAATTAAGCTGCACAAATCGGGCAATCCACCCCCTTTGCTAGACCTTTTTCGTATCTTTTTATCGCCGCTGTATCACATTTTGGGGGTTAAATAAAGGACGGTTAGTCCTTTTTGTCGATTCCGTGAGGCAAGGCTGGTTGCACGCGAATTTCAGTTCTTGTTTATTCGAAGGTGGACAGTCATTGAGAAAAGAGTCTGGACAATGAGTTGCCTGGTTGCACGCGATGCCTCAAATGATCCATTTAAGCAACGTCAAGCTTTAATTATTCCATTGTCCTCGGCTGTTGGTAATCACTGGCGACTTCCCACTGATCTGATTTACATAACTAATAGCTTGGCAAGGATTCAAAGCTGAACCGCCTTTGCGCAAGTTCTGCAGACTTCAGCCTTGGAACGCGAAAGTTGTCAAGAGGCTTATACAATGGTCTCAACTCGACTCAGATGGATATCAGCGCGAGGAATCTAGGCATTGCCAAGTTCGTGGTAACTGCATTATTGAAATCCATTTCATGGTTCTTGACAATGCAAGGTTCCCAACAGTTCCTGGCTCTGGGGAGAGTCAATCGGTTGCTAATTTTTAAATTTGTTACCCTGTCAGAAGGCTTTAGCACGTATTGCGTTGTTAATTAGAATACGATTTGATGAAGTATGTCCTCTGAATATCTGTTGTGATAAACCTCGTCGAACATCCATTAAAGTCTACACAATAAGGTGTTGGGAGGTTGAGGTCAAAGATTTCACCATAGCTTGAAAGTTGAATAAAACACTTAGATGACTATAATTAATTTCCACTATGAATGAATCAAATGTGTCACATTTGTATTATAAACATTACATACATTGTTATCTTATATTATCTGAAGCAAAATGTAATTTCTAATGTTGAAGGTGTAGTATTTACTTATTTCACAGTCAAAATACATGTGCAAAATAAAGGCACTGTGCTTCTGGCGTTGAATAGTAAATGGAAATTGGGTGCTTTTATTGTTAAGCTTTTACTGTTTAAGCAAGCATATACAGAGAGGCAGGCATACAAGAAAATACCAGCCTCGATAAAGAAACATAATTCAAATATTAACCAATTTTAAGAATTTAAAAAAAAAAACTATATAAATTTGATGGCTTGAGTTCGAATCAATCAATTCAGATAAAATTCAAATTTCTGCAATGCTGAAGTAAAATGAATTATGCTTAAGTATTTTCATATTTCAGTAAAAAATATTTTTTATTTCTTATCTTTTTTATATGAAATGGTGAATCTGTTACCATGACAATCATTTTATCATGATATGCAAAATCGTCAAATGCGACTATAAATAAATAAAGCAATACATCATAATTCTATTTGCACTGAATGAATGGAATATGGAAATGAAAAGAAGGAGGGATAAAATATTTAACTATCATATGAGAAAGTAAATATTATATGACTGTCTAAATAAAAATGCAGACACAAATAATGTTGCCAAAACTATGGTTATCCAGTATTTTATACATTTCTATCTTTTGGAAAAATTACGAATGAAAAAAGTCAGCGATTTTTACGAATGGAAAAATACAGATTTTTTAACGAACTCCTTGAAGTAACTCTGTTTGTTCACTGTTTCTCTAAGTGTGGTCTGTGATCCACTGTTGGGCCACGAAGATTTTCTACGTAAGCCGCTAAAGAATTTATAATCGGGGTAATAGTATATCTTTAGAGAAATGTGAGAAAGGCCCCATTTTATATTACTTCAGCCAAAGAACAATATTGTTTTAAGTAACTAGAACACAACAACAACAACAACAACAACAACAAATCTGATGTGAGCAGCACATGACTTTCCTTATATAATGCAATGAATTTACTACTTTTACAGCTAAAAAAAATGTTATTCTTACAGTAGAAACTTATATTCTTTCCAAGATATTGAATTTTCTTCAATTAGTCGTAATTTTCATTGATTTAGAGTCATTTTTATCAATTTGGCGAGATTTTTGTTAATTTGGCAACATTTGAAAAAGTCGCCAAGTTGGCGACACTCCGCCAAATTCGGCACCAAAATCTCGCCAAGCGTTATGGATGGAGAAATAAGTTATTCTTATGGCAGATAAATGACTATTGAAGTTCAAATACAAAAATATTATTCAAAGTATCTTTTCTCATGAATGGAGCGAGCTAGATCCACGAGAATGATGTCACCCAATTTATCGCATGATATTACACATGAAAAGTGAACATGTTTCTTAACAGTTAATATATTTTTTTAATTTATGGAATTTTTTGATAAATTTATTTGAAAAGTGGGTAATATCTCGAGAACGGTTCATGCTAGCATTCTAAAATTTATATTAATCGTTTTCTAATGAAATATTACATAAGAAATGTCTATTTGCGTAACTTTATTAGCGGTTTTGATTTTTTGACGATTTTTTCAAAATTTCACTTGAAAATTTAGGGGGGTTTTGAACATTCGATTGCGTATAAAAACAATAGGCTTCCAGTGTTTACAGACTGTGATTTTTGTACCAAATTTCGTTCGAATCGGACCATTCGTTCGTCAGTTATCGTGTCCATAGACTCACTGACACACGCACACACACACATACTTTCACACACACACATAATTTCACACACACATACTTTCACACACACACACACACACACACACACACACACACAGACATCACTTCAAAAATGTTTGATTCGTGATCAGGGATGCTTGAAACGTGTTCTCCCGTCGAAAACTCGAATTCGAATTTTCGACCCCGTCACAATACTTTCCTTATGCATTATGTATATAAGGAAAGTAATACTGAGCAAATAAATTTAGAAAGCAATAGCTTTCTGTAAGACAATTATTGTAATATGAAAACTCTGAACAAATACTAACAAAATTAGTATCGTTTTTTTTTATTTATTTTAAATGCGCATGGGTGTACTGCAGCTGACACGGCGCATCATCTTCACAAAAGATTTTGAAGTTTAAACGTTAAATTATAATATTTTTGCATAACAATTTACGAAGCTACTATTTGGTATGAAAAACTCAAAAATAAAGCTAAAGTTACTGTCACATGATTACATACTAAAACTCCACATGCGCATTTTGAGGCACCAAAATGAGACAACAAACTGCCAGGACAGTCCAAACGAAGCAAAAATGTACCTCCAACCTATTTCGTTTCATTTGACTCGATCTAATACGATATTTTTATCCAATAAGTTATATTTAATGAAAAAATAACAGACAATAGCCGGATCAAAGTAAGTTGGGCTGTTAATCACATTTTCAAGAAAGGGCTCTGTTTGTTTACTGGTTTCTTTTACCCAAGTTATATCACGCATTAGAAAAAATTAAAAAATAAAGAGTTTGGTGCAAATTTCCATCAAGCATTGTTCTATTATTCGCAGAAATCCTAAAAAAAGTCTGGTGACAGTTTTAACTTCCTTGATTATCAGAAACGGGAATTAGATTAACTTAGCTGTCAACGAAGGAAATTAACTACATGCGCTCGTGGAATTTGTTTTTATTCGTAATTCCAAATATTTTCTGAAATTAACCTCCTAATTTTGTCGACATGATGAATCACTTTTCACCGAGAACTACTTATGCGGCGTTTAAATTTCCCAACGTTCCAAGATGCGTCACCCATTATGAACATCCTGAATGAATATAAAAATTTAAGCAATTCAAATGCACTTTATATTGTCTTTAAAGAATGCGAAATATTCGATGAATTTCATGATGTGCTTCCGAAATTTCTTCCAGAAATAGCCATTAAAATTTACCTTCAATATGGACATTGGTAGAAAAAAGAATCGGAGTAATTGTTTTATCACAAATCATATTTTTTTTCCCTTTTAGTTGCAGTTGCATCTGTATGACATCAAAAGAATGTAATAACAATCGAGTCAGTTCATAAAAAAAAATGTAATTTCATAACTGCGTATGAACTGTTCTTCATCGTGCAATGCAACCTTCTTTATTCTATTTAATCACCTAAACTCATTATTCTGCCATTAGTTACGGTCCGACGACAATTTTCAATGCTGCCATCACCATTTAGTGCAAATCTGAGGCACAATAAAAATATCTTCGTCCATTCTGCAGGGTTTCGTAATTTAATATTTCATGGCCGCTTCCTAGAATCAAATGACTGCAAGAGTACCCATGAACAAATTTTACGTCCCATGATGCCATTGTATAAAAGAAATTACTCTCAAGATGCTTAATTTCTCATTAAATCTATTTCTGGAAATTTAATGATTCATGTTGTAAGCATTTTTTTCCGACAAAATCTAGATAACATTACTTTACTTCAAAGTAAATGCCAGTAGTTTTAAAAATCATATAATAAAAACACAGGTTGCATTATTATATGCTATTAGAAGATTAAAAATAAAACACCAAATATTAATTTTAGTCAACTAAGATATTTGTCCACAAGGCTTGAAAAGGAGTTTTACTTCTCCAGTTTTTATTATAATTATAGTGAAGTTATATCTCCAGTATAATTATAATATTTATATCTCTAGTTACTTTCCTTATATACATAATGTATTTGCGTGGGGGTCGAAAATTCGAATTCGAGTTTTCGATGGGAGAGCATGTTTCAAGCATGCCTGATCACGAATCAAACATTTTTGAAGTGATGTCTGTGTGTGTGTGTGTGAAGGTATATGTGTGTGTGTGAAAGTATGTGTGTATGTGTGTGTATGTGTGTCAGTGAGCCTGTGGAGACGATAACTGACGAACGAATGGACCGATTCGAACGAAATTTGGTACAAAAATCACAATCCGTAGACACTAAGAGTCTATTGTTTTTATACGCAATCGAATGTTCAGAACTCCCAAAATTTTCGAGTGAAATTTTGAAAAAATCGCCAAAAAATCAAAAAAGCTAATAAAGTTGCGCAAATAGATATTTCTTATGTAATTTTTCATTAGAAACCGATTGACATAAATTTTAGAACGCTAACATGAACCGTTCTCGAGATATTGCACATTTTTCAAAAAAATTATCAAAAAGTCATATAAAATAAAAAAAGAATATTTCCTATTAAGAAACATGTTCACTTTTCATATGTAATACCATGCGATAAATTGGGTGACATCATTCTCGTGGATATAGCTCTTTCCATTCATGAAAAAATATAATTTGAGTAATACTTTTGTATTTGAACGCCAATAGTCATTTATCTGCTGTAAGAATAACTTATTTTTCCGTCCATAAGGCTTGTCGAGATTTTGGCGACAAATTTGGCGGAATGTAGTCAACTTGGCGACATTTTTAATTGTTGCCAAATTAACAAAAATCTCGCCAAATGTATAAAAATGACGCTAAATCAATGAAAATGACGACTAATTGAAGAAAATTCAATATCTTGGAAAGAATATAAGTATCTACTATAAGAATAACACTTTTTTTTCCTGTAAAATTATTAAATTCATTGCATTATATAAGGAAAGTCATGCGTTGCCCACATTAGATTTTTTTGTTTATAATTATCTCATCTGCAAAGATCGGCAATGATTATAGACTCTTGAAAAGATTATGTATCCGATAATCATTTGAAAATTATAAATTTGAATTCAACTCTGTAATGTAGATTGGTGGTTATCCAACTTAGGTTCTTCATATATGTAAATCATCAATATTTTTTTTCCAAATTCAGTTTTAAAGATGTGGGTAGTTTTCTAATAAACCCGATTTCATAAACTTTCGGGCATGACGACAAACGGACGGAACTTTAAGACGGAACTGTTTTCCTGATATTCACCACTCTCCACTCCACCTCAACCGACTATGACCTCAACCCATCACCCCACTTTACTTTATTCAACATTACAGAAGAAAATAATTTTCCATCCGAAAATAATACATACCTTTAGCGAGACAAGTAATATAATTTTTCTTTTTAAGTTTTTGATTCATTTGTGAGCATAAGAAATAAAAATCCCTTCACTTCTGACGGTTTTAGAATTTGAAATATTTTCGGATAACACTCTTTTTGAAGATACCAACATCCATGGGCCGGTTTCGTACTAATTATGTGCTCGTCAAAATTAATTTCATAACAACCGATGTATCTACAATGACAGCAAAAACCTTGCTAGAAACCACGATCTTCGCGAATTTAAATGAAAAATTGTAATTTTAATCCTTTCATATGTAGCCGACATAAAATTCGTATACAAATTGCTTAGGTCAGATGATGCTGCAAAAGCAAAGGCGCTTAAAAAATGCAATACCGGTCAATGTATGCTGGTATCTGCAATGGGAGTGTCTTTCAAATTTTTGAGGGCGCTCTTTATGATAATGATTAAAATAATTTGATACATCACTTACCTATTTCAAGTGATTCACATCATAAACACCTGAAATAATAAAATAACAATTAAAATGTAAAATTAATTAATGTCTTATAATATTAAAGCAACTTAAAAATAAAATTGTTAAATAATGTAATACAATGTGGAAAATGTGCTTTTCCAAATCAATACGACCTCATAACAAAACATAATTATTATACGACCCATTACAAAGCGCAATTAATTAAAGACCCCTTAATAAAAGACGATTACTTCATGAACCTCTATATTCCCGTCACACAGGGCGGCTCTCTAGGACGGACTCCAGTTTACACTATTAAAACCACTTAATTGTTGAATAATTGTTAAATAATATAATATAAAAAAAATGATTTTCCAAGTCAATACGACCTCATAACATAACATAATTACTATACGACCCATTATAAAGCAGCGCAATTACTTAACGACCCCATAATAGAAGATGATTACCTTACGAGTATATATAGCTCAGCATATGTGGAACCCTTCCTATTGAAATCCACTCATCGTTATTTATGTATATATATATATATATTTATATATATATATATATATATATATATATATATATTTATATATATATATATATATATATATATATATATATATATATATATATATATATATATATATATATATATATTATATATATATATATATATATATATATATATATATATATATATATATATATATATATATACAGGGTGTATATGAATTCATCAACAATATTTGGTGGGAAGGTAGGGAATAGGAAAAAAAGACTGTTTCACATAGGAAAGCATGGGCGCAGACGTCATGTAGTAGGGCAACATGAGCCCGGTTAAATGATGGAAAGAAAACATAACAAGAAAGTTGTAAGAAAAAAAACATTTATTTCTGCATCGTTTGTACAGATTTACAAGAGGTGCTCGAAATGCCGACCATTTGCTAGAATACATGCCTCACAACGACGTTGCATGGACAACCGGACTTTCTTAAACATGCTCGGCATTTCCCGGATGTTTGCGGCGGCAACCGATATGCGTGCTACAAGGTCCATAGCACTGGCAACAGGGGTCTCGTACACCATGTTTTTCATCGCACCCCATACAAAGAAGCTGATTGGAGATAAATTCGGCTACCGTGGTGGCCAACCAACCGATCCATCGCGACCAATCCATTGAGCTCCAAATTTTCTGGTCAGGTAACCACGCACATCATTTGCGAAATGTACTGGAGCGCCGTCATGCTGGAACCACACGTCAGACAGCTTTGCGCGTGAATGGGAGTTGTGGACACAAAGCGCCCTCTACACCATCATGCGTTCTTTTGCGCCTATGCTTTCCTATGTGAAAGAGTCTTCTTATCCTATTCCGTACCTCCCCAACAAATAGTGATGAAGAATTAGTTTGAAAATCCAATGATAGAATAGAGAGAAGTTGCAGCTCAAAAAACCCCAACATTAAAAAATGCCTAACAAATAAAAAAGTATCAAACAGAGAATCATCAATCATGTGGAATATAAAAGGCAAACCTCTAGTCATCAAGCTGAAGACAAACAACAGACATCAATGGAAAGGAATCGATAATAGAAAGTCAAGTAAAATCCAAGCTTAAAAGCTTTACAAGTGGACAAGCCCTAGGCCTGAACAAATCAATTGTTCATTTCGATAAAACGCTTCATCAAGTCCAAGTATTTTATCAAATTGAACACAAAATGCATGTTTCTGATATCAGTGATAGATTATATCTAGAAACACTGATAACTTGGACAACATGCATAAAGATTGAAAAATTACAGAAAACAAGAATACCTGAAAAAACACTGAATATGTCTGATCCATTGGATTCTGAAATAAAGACACCAAAGTTGCAATCGCAAAAAAAAAAAAAGTTGAGAACTGCTGTTGCCAATCGTGAGAAATAAATAACAGTAATACGAAAAGGATATAAAAGGTGATATTCAACAGTAAGAGCTACAAAATAAAGGGACAGATGATAAAAGAAAACATAGAGGCTAAATTACAAGGGGATGTAAATACATGGTAATGCGTATTCAAGAGAAAGTGGATGTCTGGCTAATATAAGATACTAAGGAGAGAATTTAAGTATATTCAGCACTTCAAACTTTTTAACTATACCATTTGCTAAATATGCTGGATATTTACATAACTTGCTGGTAATTTTTAGCTTATTAATATGCATAGCATGAAATTTTTTATCTGATAATCTGTAGATTCTAAAAAGTTGATTAAGTATAATATTTCAAAACAATTGAATCGAGTTACAAGAATTAAATGGTAATATTTTATTAACGTAAAGTTAAAAAAGTCTTTTTTATCATATAAATTAGTAACTATCCTATTAGTAGGTTCAATAATTAGATTTAAATCCAAAAAATGAATGTTATTACTAATAGTGGCTTCATTAGGAATTAGTTGCAAATTATCCGGATAGAAATCTATATCTATGACACAGTTGTCTGTAAAAACCAAACAAATCAGATCATCAACATATCAGTAAATTTTATAATTTGTTGAAGTAAAAGATTTTTCATAATGATAACGGCATAAATTAGCTAATATACTGCTACTACAGCCACCTTGTTGAACCCATATATATATATATATATATATAAATTGAAAATTTTTTAATCGAAAACTATGCACAAACTACGGTAAGTACAAAAACACCCATCTCTAGCATATCTGTTACAAATAAGTAACTAAGACCAAGGCTAAGGAGAAAAATACTAAGTAACTTATCATTATAATGGTAGGGGGATGAGGGGAATATTAGTACACATAAATCACAATTAAATAGGTATATATACAAATATATATAAAATGAAAAAGCAAACACAGCAAAAATTATATATATATATATATATAAGAAGAGTTTTTTCAAAATGAACAATTTATTTATTTAGGCCTAGTGCTTATATACGTGTAAAGTTTTAATGCTTAGATTTTATTTGATTTTCAATTATCGATTCCATTCCATTGATATTTGTCGATTATCTACATCTTGATGACTAGAAATTTGCTTATATACGTGTAAAGTTTTAATGCTTAGATTTTATTTGATTTTCAATTATCGATTCCATTCCATTGATATTTGTCGATTATCTACATCTTGATGACTAGAAATTTGCATTTTATTTTCCATTTGATTGATGACTTTCTATTTAATGCTTCTTTTTATTATGTAGGTATATTTTAAAGTTAGTGTTTTTTGAGTTACAACTTCTCTCTATTTTATCATTGGATTTTCAAACTATATATATATATATATATATATATATATATATATATATATATATATATATATATATATATATATATATATATATATATATATATATATATATATATATATATATATATATATATATAACTGAAGAATTTTTATTTTACTTGTATTATATATACCTGAGATTGATCATTAATAGAAAATGTGTTGTAATGCTAAAATGAAAGGAAAATGAACTGAAATGTAAAATTGATATCAAAAAGACTATACGACAAGCTGTTGAATAATTTAAAAAACTTGATAATAAAACATTATAAATAATACCCCTTTTTCCCTGTTCCATGTATAAGTTAAGGTATGGAATAAGATATGCATGTGGTAAAGAAGGGTGAAAATTTTTTTTTATTAACTACACATTTAGAATAAAGTATTTTTATAAATCATATATGTAATGCAGGTACTTAAGGTACTAATCCCCTTGTACCCTGCATAAACATAAATGATGTAAATGCAAGAATTGTGTGTAAGATGAAAAATTGCAAAACAGAAAAATTGTTTTGCACGATGAACTAGGCCTTTTCTAGCTCCCAATAAAAACTTGAAATTGAATAAATTAAATAATTTGAATAAAGTGAAAAGCATTTCCGAAACCATGTACGTTATCAAGGGCCATACATGTTTCGTTAATGCGGATTCTACGTTTCTGTGTACATTACTCTAAATTGGATTAAAGAAATAATGCATATGGCCCGCCGTAGAAAAAGATACAAATTGGATCAGATATATAAAAAATAAAATGTAATAATCAAATATACCAGCGTGTGGCTAAGTATTTATAGGAGAATACTATGTAATGAAAAGGTATATGAATATGTATATATATATATATATAATTAATTAATTCCTAATGAGCCTAGCGTTAGTCAAACTGTAAACTTTTTAGACCTAAATATAGATACCCTCCATAATCATGTAATCACCAATCTATATGATAAAAAAGATTCTTACAACTTCACTATCATAAGGCTGCTATCATACCAATCTTGTAATTCTATTCAATTGTTTAGAAACATCATTTTAAACCAGCTATTTCGAATACATCGGCTTTTCACGGTTCCACTCGGATTCTCGGTTTCACTTTCTCCACATCAATAATCTTAAACGCATTTGTCAAAATTACCAATATCCGGAAGTATTTGTAAGTAATATTATTAATAATTTCAAATATACCACGTAATATTTTTCCAGATGCATTATTTATCTTTGATTGGATAACTCATTTTTGAGAATTCACCCATTCTTATCACCTAACTTACCACTTGGCCTGAGTCTATTACTGTTTACTATTTTCGAATGACTATTTTCCACTTGTCCTGAGTCCTATACTGATTACTATTTTTAAAAGTCTCCATACATATTATGTATCGTTCAAATGTATTCATTCCGGTGCCCACTCGCTTTGACAAAGTGAGGTGAAATGCTCAGTCGCTTCTTCCACTTACACGTGGTAACTATGCTTCTGAGTTCATTTTTCTGTTCGAGGAGGTATTAATTTTCTGATTTGTAATTCAATTGATTTATTTTTCTCCTTCCACTAGCCAGTAGACAGTTCCAATGGTGTCTATAGTTAAATACTATCGCCATTGTCAGAAACTGGCTATTCTATCGGTTTTAATTCGAATTGTATGGCTGTCCTGATGAGAATGCAATTTCGAACTAACCTCCATTTTTTATGTAGTTTCAATTGATTGTTCTCTATGTCTTAATCTTTTATCTTGAGCTAATTATTATTGCCTTTTCTCATTTTTGCCGTGTTTTCTTTTTATTTTTATTTATATTTATATACTTTTAATTGTGAATTTTGTATCCTAATATTCTTCTCATCGCCCTTTCCATTGTAGTGATATGTTACGTTCTATTTTTATCCTTAGTCTTGGCCTATAGTTACTCATTTGTAACAGATATGCCAGAGATGGGTTTTTTTGTTCATACAGTAGTTTATGCATAATTTACGATTAAAATCTTTCATTATATATATATATATATATATATATATATATATATATATATATATATATATATATATATATATATATATATGACGTTATATATATAACGTCATTGCGATCTACATATATGCAGAAAAAATAATGAACATCTGATATATAATGTTTTTTAAACATTTCAGTGGAAACAAAAATTATATATTTTATAATATCATAAAGAAACAAAATTATGAACATAGTAAATAATGTCACGAATACATAAAATGCTTTTGCTACGTATTAACTCCCCCACAAGGAGAAAGCAATTTTATAGTCAGCTATTCCTATTACGTAAATGTAGGGTTGCTAGGTTTTGATAAATTTTTTGGGCATGGGGGCCAGATTTGGCTAAATATCGCTAATTTAGCGACTTCTGGCATGTTTCCGAATCTACTAAAACTTTCTCGAAATATTGACTAGTTTGGGAGATACGAGTACTTTCTAGAAATTTTTGTGGACAGTATATAAGGGAGACATCGCCTAGTTGGAAGGAGTTGATGTGATACTGGTCAAATTGAATTGTGCGATAAGTAAGTATTTTAAGAATAGTATCCGCTATTTTGTTAATTAGTTGAGCATTTAATTGCTGTTTTATTGTACCTGACAGTTGTTTAGGTCTTGTAAGACAGTTAGTAAACTATTTACTGCTTATTGTTCCTGTTTATATTTATTAGTGCTTTTAAATAAAAGCATTAGTTAGCTCGAAATATTTACTCATTTTTGTATACTGAGGGTACACCCACGGTTTGAAATGATGAATCGTAACAATACTAATGCAAGACAAAAAAGAATAAAAATAATAATAATGAGTTCGTTGACATCGGCCCAGATTTGGCAATATTTTCAAAATCGGGATTACTACGATCGAAAAGATAATCGTAACCTTGATCAAGATGTTCATCACTTAAGGAATTATTTATCTCCGATTTCAAAATATTCATATGAGAAAATAAAGATTCCGCCAAATATGTAGAATCAAAACGAAACATAAGTTTTTGTGCCGCATTTTATCAGGATTGGATGTTTATCTGTGGTGTATTTCTGTGAATACGATCTCTGGATCTCAAATGTAAATAAATCATTTTTGAATCTTTATTATTTCTGATTCTAGTCCCCATTGATTTGCATCAAATATTGTGGAGACTTAACTTGCAATGTCTTCTATGATGATATCATTTTGATACATTTTTGAAAAAAAAAAAATCGTGAGAGCTCGGGTCATGAAGTTAGAAAGAATGAGATAAAACTCCTATGGATGAAACGCTTGAAAATGCCACAATGCTTTGAAAATTACATCTAGGTGTCACTAGTGTTAGTAAAGTAGATAATTCGTTATAGCAGGAAATCAATAGGTAAAAAAATTAAATACGTTGCTCAAGTTTTCCTTAATTCTTTGTAGAGTATTTTTTTTTACTTAGCGTATACTTTAATGTAAATTATCAATATGTAAAAAGCGCTTTTGTATTAAATAAAATGGCATTTCTTACTAATTTGGTGATTCTGCACAACTTTCTAGTTAACTTGTTTTCTGTATCTCTCACAGTTCCCCAGATAGAAATGCTAACTGTGAAATTTTATCGCTAGGGGTGCTATCCTCAATCTAATCAGGTAGCGCATGGTCGCTTTACTACTTCAAAAACTCGCTTTCATAGTTCTAATTTGGTGATAGTCTACAACTTTCTAGTTAACTTTTTTCTGTATCTCTCAGATTTTCCGAAATAAAAATGTTGACTTTGAAATTTGGCTACTAGGGGTGCTATCCTGAATCTAATCGGATAGCGCGTGGTCACTTTACTACTTCAATAACTCTAGCTACTATCATATGTCTACAGACTCGTAAATAAGGAAGTTATTACTTTCCTCATATACATAATGCATAAGGAAAGTATTGTGACTGGGTCGAAAATTCGAATTCGAGTTTTCGACGGGAGAGCAAGCACATTTCAAGCATCCCTGATCACGAATCAAACATTTTTGAGGTGATGTCTGTGTGTGTGTGTGTGTGTGGAAGTATGTGTGTGTGTGTGGAAGTATGTGTGTGCGTGTGTGTGGAAGTATGTGTGTGTGTATGTGTGGAAGTATGTGTGTGTGTGTGTGTGTCAGTGAGACTGTGGAGACGATAATAGACGAACAAATGGACCGATTCGAACAAAATTTGGTACAAAAATCACAATCCATGAATACTGGAAGCCTATTGTTTTTAAATGTAATCAAATGTTCAGAACCCTCCTAAATTGTCGAGTGAAATTTTGAAAAAATCATCAAAAAATCAAAACCTTTAATAAAGTTACGCAAGTGGACATTTCTAATGTAATTTTTCCTTAGGAAACGATTGACATAAATTTTAGAACGTTAGCATGAACCATTCTCCAGATATTGCACATTTTTTAAATAAATTAATCAAAAAATCCCATAAATTAAAAAAAATATATTAACTGTTGAGAAGCATGTTCACTTTTCATATGTAATATCATGCGATACATTGGTTGACATCTTTGTCGTGGAACTAGCTCGATCCATTCATGAGAAAAGATACTTTGAGTAATACTTTTGTATTTGAACGCTAATAGCTATTTATCTGCTATAAGAATAACTTATTTCTCCGTCCATAACGCTTGGCGAGATTTTGACGCCGAATTTGACGAAATGTCGCCAACTTGGCGACTTTTTTAAGCGTTGCCAAATTAACGGAAATCTCGGCAAATGAATAAAAATGACACTAAAGCAGTGAAAATAACAACTAATTGACGAAAATTCAATATCTTGGAAAGAATATGAATAGCTACTATAAGGAAAACCTATTTTTTTAACTGTAAAAGTAGTAAATTCATTGCATTATATAAGGAAAGTCATGTGCTGCCCACAACAGACTTTTTATGACCACCCTGCATATATAGGGGAAAAAAAATCTTCAAATAAAGTGTCCAGGTCAATCGATAAGAGAACGAGCGAAGATGAATCGAAGTTGTTTTATTTGATGGGCATGATTTAATGATTTTAGAAATCAAAAACTGCAAAGGCTGTTTTTAAATTTAATAGCTTTCGTCAAGTACTGTAACTGGCTATATAAACACCGTCCTTATGCAAGCGACGTATTTACTGTGTGCTGCCTTTCCATTTGTCGATGATGGATGGGGATATTTCCTTATGTGTGGTTCGCGTGTCAATTTTCCTGATTTGTGGCTAATAGAACTTTTTTGTGGGGGGAGGGGGGGGTCAACAAATACGCAATCGCTTCTAATCCATCTCCATAGGATGGCCACATTTTTCTTATAATCAATTTTGACAAGTCTTATTGATTGGTGTTAGGGCTTTCGGTAGTAGTTAGGTGATTTTCCACGTGTTTGTCCCGTAGATTTCTCTAATACCCATTTCTAACAAATCTTTGTGTGGAAGATTGCAATTACTGACTGCGAAAAACATGGTGTAGTTAGTATTCTCTACGTGAACAACACAATGAAAAAAAATGAATGTAACCTATGTAGACAATACTCGACTTTCTTTACAAAATAATAGACTGTAGTATGTCATTCTTTGAAATTTGCCCCCCCCCCCTCCTCCTCTTGCAAAGGAGGTATATATATATATATATATATATATATATTGCTTCTCTTAGAAGTAGAGATGTGGATTTCCCGGAAAATTTTGGAATTATTCTCTATATTACATTTTAGCTGAAATAATATGTTCAGTGATTTTTTAAAAGTATTTATTCTCATATTAAAGCTCCAGTCAAACATATATTATATAAAAAAGTATGAATCTAGAAATATATAAAAAAAATTCATATTCATAAAAATTTCTTATATCTGTGTACTGCAGTGTTAGCAGCTACAGTTTATTATTTTCCTTAAATACACTTCTTTTAAAAACTTCTTTAAAAATTATACATGAAATAAAAGAAATTTATTTCATGTATAATAATGTGTTTCTATCTTCAAAATTTCAATTTTAATGTATTGCATAAAAGGCATGAGAAACAATTTAACATTGTTAAACCTTATCAGAATCATAAATAATTTACTGTTTATTATAGATATGAAAACTAAATTATAAAATATAATATTCTAAAAACATAAAATCTGATTATAATTAAAAAAATCTGATGTGGGCAGCACATGACTTTCCTTATATAATGCAATGAATTTACTACTTTTACAGTAAAAAAAAATAGATCATTTTTATAGTAGTTATTGATATTCTTTCCAAGATATTGAATTTTCGTCAATGAGTCGTCATTTTCCATGTCGTCATCATCAATGAATCGTCATTTTCCATGTCGTCATCATCAATGAGTCGTCATTGATTTAGCGTCATTTTTATCCATTTGGCGAGTTTTTCGTTATTTTAGCAACATTCAAAAAAGTCGCCAAGTTGGCAACATTCCACTAAATTCGTCGCCAAAATCTCGCCAAGCGTTATGGACGAAGAAATAAGTTATTCTTACAGCAGATAAATGACTATTGGCATTCAAATACAAAAGTATTACTCAAAGTATCTTTTTTCATGAATGGAACGAGCTAGATCCACGAGAATGATGTCGCCCAATTTATCGCATGGTATTACATATGAAAAGTGAACATGTTTCTCAATAAGAAATATTTTTTTCTTATTTTATATGACTTTTGATAATTTTTTTGAAAAATGTCTAATATCTCGAGAACGGTTCATGTTAGCGTTCTAAAATTTATCTCAATCGTTTTCTAATGAAAAATTACATAAGAAATGTCTATTTGCGTAACTGTATTAGCGGTTTTGATTTTCTGACGATTTTTTCAAAATTTCACTCGAAAATTTAGGGGGTTTCTGAACATTCGATTGCGTATAAAAACACTGGGCTTCCAGTGTTTACGGATTGTGATTTTTGTACCAAATTTCGTTTGAAGCGGTCCATTCGTTCGTCAGTTATCGTCTCCACAGGCTCACTGACACACACACACACATATTTTCATACACACACACACATACTTTCACACACACACAGACATCACTTTAAAAATGTTTGATTCGTGATCATGGATGCTTGAAACGTGCTCTCCCGTCGAAAACTCGAATTCGAATTTTCAACCCTGTTACAATACTTTCCTTATACATTATGTATATAAGGAAAGTAATACATTAAATACTATGTTGCATTTCTTTCAATACCTACTGATAATTCAAGGAAAGCATTCTACAATCTTCATAAAAAATAACAAAAATGAAAAATAAAAAATAAATTACTAGTTTATTATATGCATAAAAATAAATTATTCAATATATAAATATAAAATTTATTTATTTGTTTATTTTTAATATATAAATATAAAATTTATTTTCGGCAAATATAAATTAAAAACTGCTTGTAATTAAGCAATTTTAAAATAAATTATTTTATATAACGTTAAAAATTGTTTAAAAAATACCTGCTTGTAATTGAACGAGCCAGTATCATGAAAAAGAAGAGACTATATGCAAGATGAGTTAAGCATATATTTAGTGAATTCCCCTTCTTCAGAATTTGCGAAAACATTCCATTTTTTAAACATTTTTAAAATTTGGAAAACTTAATACCGAAAGAATAGTCATCTTCAAACTTTATTTTCTTTTTTGCTGAGAATGAGTAAAATGTCACTTGTACCCTTTTGGTTGTCATCCATCCTTTTTCTTTAAAATAAAGTGAATATACACACTTGCCTTCCCCCCCCCCCCTCGGCCTCCTTCATTTTCCCTTTCAAAATTAGGAAATTCAATGATCAAAAACTTCTTGTAAAGCTACTTGCTTTTCAGAAAAAGCAGTTTGGACAAAGTATTACATTCTATTTTCATATTAATCAAAAATAAAATTAGATGTGGAAAATTTTCCGAAAAATTTCCCATTTCCGGGAAATAATTCCATAAATAAATTTACATAAATAAATGTATGCAATTTTTAGATTTCGCTTTAAATAGAAAGATAATCATCTCAGATGCTCAATTGTTAAAAGCTTCCACTGACTAACCGGATATTGATGATTCCATTCCCTGTTAATATAAAGGCTTTTTGCAGTCAATTTAATCCTGAGATGGACAAATACACAGACACCAAAAAGATATCTGATTTGAATTCAGATATGTTCAAAACTTGTAAAGCCTTCATCATCTGGATAGTCGAAATTTTTACTTTATCGCAATATTTCCCCTTTATACGAATATATACTAAAATGCAGAGGAATGGTGAGGCCGTACAGATCAAAATGTGCACTTTGATTATAAATCTGAAGGAAAGAGAAAACATTTATCGTCCACTTTAGATATGGAAGGAAATATGCGTTTCAGTCTCTCTCCGAGACGAATTTTTTTAATGATTTTCTTTATTTTTAAGTAAAAAATGACAATTTTAGTAAAATTAATGACATTGAACTTTTCCATAACGATAAAAAAATCCTCCAAGTTGTCTTTGTACGTTTCTGGTAAAATTTCATTTCGTTGGCTCGCTAGAGAATAGAGAGTTTGCTTTAGAAGATCTGTACGCTCTGTTTTTTATTTTCTTTCCCTAAGAAAAGACTTTCTTTCAGAAAAAGATCCCTTTTGTATTGTTCGCCTGGAACAATGAAGAAACATTTTGTTCTAGAAGTTTTTTCAAAAACCTTAGATAGAAATTTTTTAGAAAAGTTCCTCTGTGTGGTTTTCTTCATCTCTCAAATAAAAATTTGTTCAAAAGATCTCTTATGCTTTCTTCTACTGGAAGAATATTTAGAAACTCTGTTCTAGAAGTTTTTAGTTTATTCCTACAAATCCTGACATAAATGTCTATCTGGAATTTGTGTTACTTCTTTCCTCTTGATCTTTCTCAGAAAACATTTTTAGTTCAGAAGATCTCATATGTTCTCTTCTACTTTCAGAATATCTAGAAAGTGAGCTCTAGAAGTACTTCCAGTTTAATTCTAGAAAGCTTGACATAGAATTTCCATGCTATTATTTTTTCTCGATCTTTTCTGCAAGAAACTCTTAATTCAAAAGATCTTTTACATTTTCTTCTGCGCTCGAGGAAATTCTAGAAACTTTCATTTAGAAATCATTCCAGTTTTCTCATAGAAAAAAGCCTAACAGATTTTCTTCTTGAAGGCTAATAAAAAAATATCTTTTGATATTTGACAAATTAATGAAATGTCCTTAGATATTCTGAATGTTGTTCTTTCATTTTATTAAAAGAACAACTAAGTTGGTGCAAGAAAGCGAATTTTGAAAAAATCATTAAAACAGAATAGAATAAACTAAATTAAAATAGAAACTAATAGACTGCTCATGCATATATAATTAAGATTGGCATTATTTGTTTGTTTGTTTTCCAATGAAAGCTATATATTGCTATTAATTACGTTTTTTACATTAATAAGATTATTTCGCAATTATTCAGATAAAAACACATATTCATTGTGAATATTTGCACATGTTTTATAACCCCAATGAAAATGACTGCATTTAGTTTGTAATTGCTGGGACATTTCCCCACAAGACGCTTAAGAATGTAACAATGTAATTATAGCCAACTGAACTGTACTTTGAACGATTTCAACTTTCCCTTCAGCTTGCTTAATACGCATTAACATAAACCACACAAATTACCCCAACCTAGCCTTATAAGTACTATTACGATTTACGTGTTAAAACATGGTCCTACACACACAGGTGTAATCAACTCTTCAAAAGTGTGCGACCACAAGAGAAATTCTGTATCTGTGTGAGTGATGATTAGGAGACGCAGACGATGGAATATATCTTAGATTGTCAAATGTAATCACGCAATGACCTTTCGGCGTCCGATTGTCGCCTTCTTAGGAGGAGGCTGTTTTAACGGTGCTAAGGCACCTTTCTATATAGATTCGTAAGAAATGGAAGAGGGGGGGAGGCATTGGCGCCGTCTATCGCGATATATTTGACTTTCAATGATCTCTAATTGATTTCGAATGAAGGCAGGAGGGGGAAAAGACAGTTGCAGAAAGAGGGGGGGTGTCTTTTTGGCCGAAAGAAAAAGTACCTTCATGCATAAATTAAGTTGACAGTCCAAATAGGACATATTAAACGTGGGAGCCATAGAATTAGATTGCAAGCGTTTTCAGATTCGAATGTCTTGCAATATGTAATGAAGTAGTTGTTATTAGAAATGGAAACATAAGATACACAACCACAAATGTAATTTTTTTTTTAAAAACAACTCCAACTAGAAATTTGTGGGGATCCAGGAGCCTGAAATTCAGTGGCCTTTACTTGACATATTTTGTTCTGATCACTCTAATATTGGAAATTGAAACATAAGAGACACAATCACATATATAATTTTTTTTTTCAAGCAACTTCAATTACAGACTCGTGGAGGCCTAAGCCCAGGAGCCTGAAATTTAGTGGCCTTGACTTAACATATTATGTTATGATGTTATGATGTATCGTGTGATGTATCGGTACCGTAATAGCTTTCAATTGTATCATTTTCGGCTGTGTCTATATGATATCATATCGCGATAAATGCTATCAATATTCTAATATTTTTCTACTCTCGCGCTCATCAAGGTAATTTGATTCCCATTAATTTTTTCGTGAATTTTTTAGAATGTTTAAATATGAGTTTCTAGAACGCGATAAATGTAAATAAAATAATTCAAAGCATATTTGGGATTTTTGTCTGTATACAATTTGACTTACATTTTAGAAGGAACGTGTTGAAAAACATTCCTTTCGGTTACGACTATCCAGATAATTTACAAACTACAATAATAGCCTATAAAAACCATACTTATAGCGTCAATTCATACTTTTTATGTAATAAATCAAGAGAATATAAAACAACAAGATGGTTATGAGGAAGAAGTTTCAGGAGTTCTTTCAAATAGGCAAAGGGAAGAAACTATCCCTGCTGACTCAAAACTGAAATCCATATTATTCATTTTCGCGGATCAATCATTGAGCGAAATGTAGGAGCTAAAACTTTTAGCATAAAATAATTATCATTGCATTTTAAATTTTTTAACACAAATTATCAATCAGTAAAAATAAATATTTCGTTGTTTTAATAGCATACAAGGTTTATTAAAAGCATCCACCGGTTTCAGAGGCAAAGAACAAACTCTTTCGTCAAGAGCAAGAGTAGAAGAGAATTAAGAGTTCACGGTCCGCAGAAGCGGCCGGAGCAGCGGCTGCTCCTGCGGGTGACTCATACACCCTCCTCATGACTAATGAGGAGGAAGTGATAACGGAATGGGGGGAATCGTGTGAACCTTTGGATGAGGACGTAATTAGGAAATATTTGAATAGTTAATCTGATAACGAGATAGATAATCTGGGCGAGGGAGTTGAACTTTAAACGGATGACGTAATGAGAGAATATTTGGATAATTTATCTGATTGTGGGACCTTTCGGCCGAGTGAGTTGAACTTTGGATGATGACATCATGAGGACACTTGAACTTTGGACGATGACGTCATGAGGGAACCTTGATCCTTGAGCTGCCATGAGAAATCTGAAAGAATATTTGAAACCCGATTAGAGTGGCGCTATCTATCGGGATTTTTTTAAAGTTTTTCCATTTAGAATTTAAAATGATAAAATTCGTTGGGAATCGAACCCGCAACCACTTGATTGCTAGCGTAGCACGCTATCCAACAGGTTATGGTGAGTTAATGAGATTGTAATAACGGAGGATGTCTTTAGTGGAAATTTGAATAGGGAAATGTTTTCGATATCATGAATGAATGGGTGATTGAATGGTGGAATAGGGAAGAGCGATATGAAAGAGCGTTATTAAAATGATAAATATTTTGTAAAAATGATGCTTAATATATTATTTTTAGCGAATGTTTCGCGAACGTCAAGATTTAGAAGTACTTGTTCACGCGAGCTGTCGTATATTTCTAATGGAGTACTGTGAAGACATTCATGGTAACTTTGATCTTCAATTTGGGCAACACATTTGAAATGTTTTCCTACATGACACATCACACTGTCATGAATACAAGAAATTAAATGTTCGAGTGCAAGTTTTTTGTCACAAATAGCTGATGGTAGAAATGTTATAGTGTCTTTTACTTTTAATATTTGAGTAGGAAGCCAGTCTATGAATATACTTTCTCGAAGTTTATTACTAACGTTGTGAACACAATTTTTAAACATGTTATTTGATTTTTATCTGAAACAATATGACACTGCGTTAGGCAAAATTTGAATCATATAATTGAATTATTTTCTGTAAATGAATGTTACCATTGTCATTGAAACAAAACAACTCATTGCGACTAACGAAAGAGGTATCTGCATATAGAGCATTGAACGACCACAATTTTTGAAAAAATTCACTCCAAGTAGCAGGTGACAATTTAACACCTTCACGAGTAGACAGTAGTTCATTTTCTTCATTGGGGAGATATTTCCATATATGTACTTTCAGCTTCCCATGGTGAAGTTACAAACATGCATACACACCAGAAACTAAATACCACCGACGAAGCACTGAATATGAAGAAATCGATTCAGTCGAAACAGATTCTGTAGTGGAGGATAAAACTTCGCTGCGTGCTAGAGTACAAGAAAGCAGATCTTGATTCGAGTTTCAGACCTCGGCGAGGACTTGTGAATTGACAGTGGTATGTGTTTCTGCAGGGGCTATGGAAGACATAAAATAGGTGTCTAACCAATCAACCGTAAACTTTGGTGAGGAGCAATTCAACACATCTGAGACAATATCCATGGATTTTGCCTCATCTAGGGCAGAAACTTACAAGTCACAGTATTTCCACTAGAATTAGCTGTTCGAGTGATGGCATACTTTGAATTTCAGACATTATTTGGAGATAGTAACATCCAAGTATCACATTTACAGTATAAGATATATTTCTAAAACACTAAGATCTTGAAACACTATAAGTTTGTCACAATTATGAATGAACCAAACCAATCCACACAACACCCAAGGTTGTATTGTCTTATTGGTTCACGTCATAAGTATAATCACGTAACCTAAATATCAAGTGTCGTGTGCAAACATATTACATAAGATAAGATATGAAATGGTTAGAGCTTGTAATTTTCAGCGAATTGTACAACATTGGCTTGTGCAAAACGCAATTTATTTAAACATGGCAGAATTTCTACATTATTTTATTCATCTTTGAAATCATAAAGTTAAAATATGTATGCACCAAACTTACTTAAAGTTCATAATTTTTAATCACAACGACATTAAATACTTAGAAAAATTTTGTATATTTTTATAATTTTAGATGATATGTTTGCCAAATCGCTTAGAATATACAAAAATAGATAGCGAAAACATGAAAATAACTTACAGAATGAGGCCTTTAACAGCAGCCATCCAAACTAGAAATGAACGATATACACACTAATTTTAGTACTAAAATGAGATCTTATCAGTTCTTATCTAAGATCTAATCTTAAGATGATGTCATCGGTCCAAAGTTTACAAGATGGCGTCACAGTCCAAAGCAGATCTTCTTTCTTAATTACTTATTTTAATTACTTCTTTATTTTTAAATACTGATTTTAATTACTGTAAATAAAATAAGTAATTAAAAGGTACAGCAATCAGATTAACTATCCAAATATTCCCTCAATACGTCATCGTTCAAAGTTCAACTCCCTCGCCCAGATTATCTATCTCGTTATCAGATTAACTATTCAAATATTTCCTCATTACGTCATCGTCCAAGGTTCACACCATTCCCCCATTCCGTTATCACTTCCTCCTCATTAGTCATGAGGGGGGTGTATGAATCATCCACTGGATCAGCCGCTACTCCAGCTGTCCCTACGGCCCGTGAACTCTTAATTCTCTTCTACTAGCAAAATACAGAGGGCCAGCGCCAACAAAAACCCCACGGGCACGTTCTTGCCATTATTGTAACTGATACTCTCTTTTTACACTGACGAGGAAGCTGTTTCGCGGCGAAACCGATTGTTACTTTTACTCAACCTTGTTTATATCTAATCTTTTATATATGTCAACCTCTTTATATTCATACAAATTATTACGTTATTTAAAAAAATTGAAATGACATCTCAAAATAATACTACTAGTATTAATAATAATATTTATAATAATGGCAATAATAATAATATTGATTCAGTCAGCAGTTTGAGTGAATTTTTATATTTATATATATTATCATGTTATTTTCGAAAATTCGAAATATTTGCTCAAAATAATACTATTAATAATAATAATAGCAAAAATAATAATAACACTAACAATGAAAATAATAATAAAGATGATATTAATAACATTATTGTTATTATAAACTGTTTTGATATTAATATTAATAACATTTGGTTATTTTAAAATTATAGATAAACAAAATACGAGTAACAGGGACTCTACTGCAGTTACTTAATACGCCAATTAAAACATGCAATTAAAAAAAATATGTTTAAACACCATACTTGCAACACTTGAGTTTCATTCTCATTGATAATTATTAGTTAAAACATCTCGATGAACAGCTTTTAACACTTAAGGCGGATGCTCAGGTTGCACAGGCTAGTCGTAACTCACAGAAACAAGCGAAAAGTCTCACGTCCTAGACTAAATCATCTCTGCATTCCAAGATTTCCAATTTCGTGAAAACCTCGCATTAGTTAACCTGCAGTTTTCTGGGAACAGCTCCTCATATAAAAGAGCATTATTAAATAAAAGCCGAAAAAACAGCAGAAAGGCATCATAATACCAGATCTAGCTCGTTAAAGTAGTCGGTAATCGGTAATAAATTAATTTTTTCCCCAGGTCGGAACTTTCTGAGATCTGCTTCAAGCATTAATTCTCTTAGGCCTCCGAATAAATAACCCCCCTCCCTCCGCTCACCCTCTGCGGAGAGAAGAATTGGACCTATTAACGGAGAGGTGCGTGAAATGCTAAAGAGCCATAAAGATGGCATTTAAATCTCCTAAAAAACATCTAAAAGTAGGGAGCCCCTCCAGACCCCCGATGACTGATGCTAAGCGCGTTGACAACACGTGAAGTTGTTTCTAAAACGGAATTTAATTTTTTTTAGTGTAAAGCTATTAATTAGCATAATTAGTTAGCACTGTGTGCATATGTATGTATATATCCCATCACGTACTGAAAGTAGGTTATTTCCTTTATAAGTAAATTACGTGACTTTGAGCACAATCAATAATCAGCCGATCCACAACGTAAAATGCAGCCAACGGCCCTACCATACTGAAAACATCGGTTCTCGTTAGATCATCGAACTCAAGCAGCATCGGGCGCGGTTAGTACTTGGGTGGGTGACCACCTGGGAAGACTGCGTGCTGTTGGCACATTTCGGACGCGGTAGCCCGGTGGTTTGCGAGCTGGATTTGCACGCTGTCATAACTGCCGCCGTGTTCATGCGGAGTTACGTTAAACATGTGGGTCCGTAAGTCCTCCCGAGAGGTTGGTGGTAGAGGAAGGAGGGTACGGTCCCTGTGGATGCCTCCTCCACTAGGTTCCGGTCTAAATTGGGTGGCACTTACCGGCCGTCCAAACGATTATCTTACACCTTTCTGGTAGGTCGGACGGTCTGGGTCTCAACAACAACACCAACAACGTAAAATGCAGCGCAATTAAAGATAAATGAGCATTCGTATGTTGCGAAAATCATTTGGATTTTCTTCTTCAGTGTAACAAGTTTGGGCCTGAATACGCAAAACTATGTCGGTCAAACTAAAAATAACTAAACGGCAGAGTCATAAATAGTAACTCCACCTAGTGTAGCGAAAGGGAAATAAAACTTAAAAAAATAGAAAAAAAAAAAAGACCACGTAATGTGAACATGAAAAGCAAAGAAGAAAAAATAAAATGCAGAGAATATAAACTCTAAGAAATGAAAACTCAAACATTGTCATGCTATACCTTAGAGAAATATTGACGTATGGCAGGGCCACGTCTAATTTTTTACTTGTTTGAGCTTATATTATCTGCATTTTTTTTTCCTTTTCGCTTCTTGTGTTCACATTTCCTGGTTTCTCTATTTTTCAATTTTTTTTTCTTCTTTCTTCACATTAGGTGGTGCTACTAACTTGCACTCTGTCGTTTAGTCATTTTTAGTTTGGCAGACATAGTCTTGCGTTTATTTGGGCGTTGAAATCCAGAATTGTTATTCTCAAGACGGAAATCTAAATTATTTTCGAAGCGTACATATTCTCATTTATCCTTATTTGCGCTGTATTTTGTGTTATGAACGAGTTTATTATTTCCTTTTCCCCACCAATATTTCGCATAATTTCTTGAAATAGTTTTAAACCTATCGCGACAAGATAGTCTAACGATTACATATGAAAAGTAAACATGTTTCTCAACAGTTAATATATTTTTTTTAATTTATGGGATTTTTTTGATAAATTTATTTGAAAAATGTGCAATATCTCAAGAACAGTTCATGCTAGTGTCCTAAAGTTTATGGCAATCGTTTTCTAAGGAAAAATTACATGAGAAATGCCTATTTGCGTAACTTTATTAATGGTTTTGATTTCTTGATGATTTTTTCAAAATTTCACTCGAAAATTTAGGGGAGTTTTGAACATTCGATCGTGTTTTAAAACAATAGACTTCCAGTATTCATGGATTGTGATTTTTTTATCAATTCGAATCGCTACATTCATTCGAATCGCTACATTCGTTAGTGAGATATAGTCTCTACAGTCTCAGTGACACACACACACACACACACACACACACATGTATACACACACAGACATCACCTCAAAAATGTTCGATTCGTGATCAGGGTTGCTTGAAACGTGCTCTCCCGTCGAAAACTCGAATTCGAATTTTCGACCCCGTCACAATACTTTCCTTATACATTATGTATATAAGGAAAGTAAAAATATAAGTTAATATTTTACAAAGTGTAATTTCCAGTAATCAACAGAGAAGGGTTCTTTGTTTAAACCAAAGGGAGAAAAACAGCTAAGAACGGCTATGTGGACAAGTATACCCAATTGTGGATATCCAATATGATGAACGTCATCGGCACCCTTGACTTCGAATTTAATAAATTAGCATATTTGACACTATAGCTTAGCAAGATAAATAAAAAATATCAATTAACATTTTACATAGTGTAATTATACCAGTAATCAACAGATCTCATCCCAAAATTGTTTCATTTCATTCAATACGCATAATTTTTTCAATTAGAATTTGTTGCTGAATTTCGACGCAGTCGAAACCCGCACGTAACTTAAAAGGCGGTCCAGCAGGTTTTCCCAGAGAACGCTCAATGAATATAAATCTGCTATTAATTTGTTTAGGAGATTTAAACTTAAATTTAAATCTAAATAATTAACACTATACAATTGCAATTAATTTACTGCAATTGTAATTGGCATAAATTCAGAGTTATTCATATAGAAATCAATGCCAGTGCCTGTGATAGAAGTAGTGACACATATTAAATCATCTGCATATCTATGAATTAAATAATCTTTAGATATAAATTTATGTTTATAATGAAATAGGTATAAGCTGACTAATAAAATGTTACTACTTGTGGGAGTTGTGAATATTATAGATGTACATTATTTTCGCATAATAAAAATAATTATTAAATAATGGAATATAAAGTAACGTTGGAAAGTTATTAATTTTTAAATTATCTTGATTAAGTGTAATGAAATATTTATAAAGAAAGAGAACTGTTTTGTATAAATATTTTGTTTCTATATAATTGAAATAATCTTCAAATGTTTTACATCCAAAAGTATTTCATAGTTCACTGATATCAATTGGTTCAGAAGTACAGAATGATAATAAATACGGCTGATAATAAAGCATCATCGGAAAATTCTTAAATAAATTTACATTAATTTAATCTCAAAATCTCAAGGACGGGGTTAGAGAAGTGCTCAAGAAAGGATAAAATACCCCCTTTAAACTTCCAACGAAGAGAAAAAGATTAAAGAAAAGGCAGTTTCATAATTGAGATAGAATTTACATCGAAGTTGGCATTAATTTACTAGTTCTAATATCGTTTCCCCATGGTTTAGAACAATTATTTAGTTATGTTACCAACTCATGGATTTTTTTACCGTACCCAACGCCATCTAGCGTCGACTCATTGAACCCTCGTGATCCCCAGGTTGTCAGCCATGGGCAAACAAAAACGCGAAGAGAGGCGCGTCTCCAGCAAAGCGTGAAATTGAAGACGCTGCACCAGCAAAAGAGTTCGTCGATGCCTGCAGCGTTTAAGTGGAAAATGACATGCCACTGCCGAACGCAAGGTAGCAGTCGACAGAACGGGGGAAGACGTGTGTTTGCACCTGTCCATCCAACCGGCTGACTTCTTCGCAAACCTAGAAATCTTGATTACTCTAATATGCGTGGTACTCTGTCTCTCTATTTGCTTCTTCTTTTATTGTTCCAGAGCACCTCATGTTTGAGCACCCAGCAAATACTTCTAAGCTATGAGAGGAAAAAAGTGAAGTGCCTGTTTCTGACATTGTTGCTGTCGTTAATTCAAGAGAAACTAATTACTTAAGAATCCAGTGGAAGTCCCATAAGTTTGACTAAACCCGATATCTTAAAAACTCACACGTTTAAAATCTTTATCCACATTACTCAACCTTATATTCACACTACTCGACCTTATATCTACACTACTCAAACCTTATATCCACACTACTTAAAACCTTATATCCACAGTACCCAAAACTTATATCCACACTACTCAACAAGTTAACCAATCTCCAAGAGAAGTTACTAAACTCTAATTTTTCACGTTATTAATGAGTCTATGAAGGTCGTTGCTTCAAAAACTCCTAGCTCAAGTTTTGTGAGATAAAAGGGGCAAAATATGCTGCCGTTTTACTAATAACAGCAACAAGATACATAATTACTATTTTCTTTTCACCACAGACTAATGATTACAGTTTAATTTTGATGAGGAGTTATCGTGAATGTATTAGGGGGACATGGAAAACCAGAAGCTTGAAAAATGTGACAGCTTTCCTTCAAATCAACGTTGGAGTTATTCATCTATTAGTGATTTTTTAGAACATTAGTTGAAGTACCCCAGACTACGCATCGATTTCTTAAGTTTTGTATAATAAAAATGTCTGCACAGACCCGTCTGGGTAAACTCATTAATTTTGTACTAACTAGTTTGATATTTTCATAATTTAATTTAAATTTTACTTCTTTATTTTGCTTTTTTTTTATGTTTTTGTAATTGTCCTCTTTATTTTTAATTTACTCCTTTATTTTTAATACTCCTTTAATTTTAATTTGATCTTTCATTTTCAATTTTTACCCTATTCACTACTTGCTTTATTTTATCTTCATTTTTATACATTAATTCTTTATATATTTTAATATATAAAATAATGTAATTAACAACATAATACAAAATACTCTTAAGGCAATTTCATATATGAAATCTAAATTTTATTCTTTATGTTATTTCTTCTGTTTAATTTTATTTTCTATTTACTTCCTTTTACTTTTTACTCATTTTTTTATTTTTGCGTGTTCTGCCTCTAAAAGAACAATAACTAGTGAACGGTGTGTGCAAATCCTTGAAATGTACTTAAAAGTCTTCTTGCTAGGAATCAGGTGAAAACACCAAAATTAATCAGAATAAGTTTAACTTTAAAATGACTTTCATCATTGCTGCTAATTAATGAATTAAAAATGCATGAATATTCAAACAATGCATTTTATTAAAAATGCAAAATTAAATATGGTATTAACATTTTTTGTTATTCTTTCATTTACGCTGTTACAGATTTTGAATGAAATAACTGTATAACATTTTATTTTACTCTATTTATTCCTCTGAAAAATCCCCGGCAAACATTTGCTCGAACAAGACTTAAAAGCAAAATATCTATTCTTCTTTATACAAATTGCCGGCATTTTAAAAGTCAAATTTTCTAAACTCGGTGGAACAGAATAGGACCTAAAACGTTCTGTCATAAGCAGATTTCCGTCATAGTCAATTTATCTCTTAAACAGAAATTTCTAGAGAAATTGCTTCATTTGTTAAGAAATAAAACATTGTGTTAATTTACGTTTTTCGACGCCAAAGATCTTGTTTTTTTCTTTTTTAAAAAAAAATGGCACAAAAACATCATGGAAACCAAATAATAAATACTTGAAATTTAAATTCTAAATAATACTTTGAAACACCAATGAGTCGAATGCATTATCATTTGCATAAGGGTTTTAGTATTATTATATTACTTTCCTTATATACATAATGTATAAGGAAAGTATTGTGACGGGGTCGAAAATTCGAATTTGAGTTTTCGACGGGTGAGCACGTTTCAAGCATCCCTGATCACGAATCAAACATTTTTGAAGTGATGTCTCTGTGTGTGTGTATCAGTGAGTCTGTGGAGACGATAACTGACGAACGAATGGACCGATTCGAACGAAATTTGGTACAAAAATCACAATCCGTAAACACTGGAAGTCTATTGTTTTTATACGCAATCGAATGATCATAACCCCCTAAATTTTTGAATGAAATTTTGAAAAAATCGTCAAAAAATCAAAACCGCTAATAAAGTTGCGCAAATAGACATTTCTTATGTAATTTTTCATTAGAAAACGATTGACATAAATTTTAGAACGCTAACATGAACCGTTCTCGAGATATTGCACATTTTTCAAAAAAATTATCAAAAAGTCATATAAAATAAAAAAAATATCTCTTATTGAGAAACATGATCACTTTTCTTATGTAATATCATGCGATAAATTGAGTGACATCATTCTCGTGGATCTAGCTCGTTCCATTCATGAAAAAAGATACTTTGAGTAATACTTTTGTATTTGAACGCCAATAGTCATTTATCTGCTGTAAGAATAACTTATTTCTTCGTCCATAACGCTTGGCGAGATTTTGGCAACGAATTTGATGGTATGTCGCCAACTTGGCGACTTTTTCAATGTTTCTAAATTAACGAAAAACTCATCAAATGGATAAAAATGACGCCAAATCAATGAAAATGACGACTCATTGACGAAAATTCAATATCTTGGAAAGAATATAAATATCTACTATAATAATAATTTATTTTTCTTTACTGTAAAAGTAGTAAATTCATTGCTTTATATAAGGAAAGTCATGTGCTGCCCACATCAGATTTTTTTATTTTGAAGTGAACAACATATACGCTTGGGGTATACAAGTATTTAGCTGAAATCGGAACTTTACGAAATATGCAAACACTTTGAACGTTTATATATCAGTTAGCTTATAACTCAAACGCTTATAGATAGAAATGTAAACAAATTTTATTTGTTTTGTAGGAAATGGTTCAGTTCATGAATACATAAAAATAATTTCAATACTTTGAACTTTTCTTTTGTCCGAGCTAATTTGTGCCTTGCTTACTTTTAGTCGAAAAATCTTCTAAGCTATAAAATATAGATATAAAAAGTAAATGACAAAAAAGGTTCAGCAATAAATCCAGTTTCTAGATCAATAATTTTTTTCTTCCGAAGCTCTTAAAATGTTTTGAGGAATCTTCTTGTCAAGTTCAAGAAGAATGAAAATTATCGTATCCCGAAAACTAAAAGTATAAGCTATGAAATATAAGAATTTTGTAACCCTTTGAAAGTCCTACAAGGATTTGGATTTCGGGTCAGGTTCTTAGTTTACGAAGTAGAGTGGTTATAATTTAAATTACAGTTGTTATAATTTAAAATAGAGTAGTTATAATTTAAAATAGGGTGGTTATAATTCAAAATAATATGGTTACACTTTCAAATAGAGTGGTTATAATTTAAAATAGAGTGGTTATAAATTAAAAGAGTGGTTATAATTTAAAATAGTGTGGTTGTAATTCATTTTGGTTATAATCCGTGGTATTGCCAGTTGGGGCAGCGAAGTTCTTTATAATGGCGCCCTAACCAATCAACCCTGCAGATTAGTGCAAAAATGTCGGAGGTCTGAAAGTGGCTCTGGTAAGGCTAGCAAGGATTCAGTGGACGCTGGTATATTGAGTACCGATTTCAAATCAGGAGGAGGACCACACAAGAAAATAACCTGGAGGATAAAAATAGCAGGAGGTGATCAGTCAGATTGTTCGTTGCACGGAAATCTGGCATTACGGCATTAGAGAGTGCAGAATGCAGAATTCACTTCGACAATAAGAGCTTGCAATTCTGCCCCAGTACCTCAGCTGTAGGGTGTCGGCTGGCCAGTAAGAAGATCCGTGGTTTGATTCCCAGTTGGGGCATCAAAGTCCCTTACAACGGGTATACACGCAGGGACCTTTCCTTACTCGTTGCGGTGCTTAAGGTGCCTTTCTAAAATCCTGCATAATAAACGGTCTAATATGCATCGAATCATCGTCTAATTTCATCATATCCAAAGATCGCTCAACAATGGTGGTCATTACTTCGTAAATAGCCTTCCATATTTTCTGTGTCTTTTACAGAGGACGTATCGACAAAAGACTCTGATGCACCATGTAATAGAACATTATTATCCAAGTCCGAAATTCACCATAGTTAAGAGACATATATAAAAAAAGGGGGGAAACTGGAGGGGGGATAATAACAAGGGGAGAGAAAGCGATTATGCGTCGACCCATAATAGATTTTTTGGCAAACTTATGGACGGAAATACTTCTGTGAAAATTGAGGCGATTCGAAATAATGAATATTATGCGCATGTGAAGCCATCTGTAGCTGATCGATTTTGTCTTCGCTGCAGTTATACGCTGTCCCTGCTTTTCATCGGCAATCGTTGAAGCGGTGTTATTAAAAGGAAAAAAAGCGCAAATTGATGGGTCGGTTTCGTTGGAACAGGGGGTATGCATAAAGTGCAGGGAAATGAGAAAAGGTCTTGTAAACTGCATTAGAGCAGTGTCGGTACTTTGGATTCTCCTTACCTGTAGCCTTACAAAATTAAAAGCAAGTAACACTGATTAACACTAATTTCCTCCACGAAATGATAGATTTTAATCTATACAATTAAAATTGAAAATCCATCATATCTCATCATCACGAGAGAATGACAATACTCAATTTGATGAAATGTTAATAAATAACCCTGGGATGACCCCACTGGAAATTTAGGTCTACGTTTGATTTTCTGTCTGTCTTCATGTTCTTCTGACTATTTCCTCACTTTGAGCGTAACCTATTATATGAGTCTCTAAACAAGCGGTTATTTGAGTCTTCTAACTAACGCAACCTAATTGTTTGTTTTTTTATAGCTTCTCTACAATAAATGCAAGTCAGAATCTGATAACATGGCTTGGTCGTTGTTTATGCCTCTATCTCTAAAATTATGGATGCTTTTTTATCCCCGAAATAATGATAGATTTCAACTTATATAATTAAAATTGAAAATCCATCATATCTCATCATCACGAGAGAATTGCAATACTCAATTTGATGAAATGTTAATAAATAGCCTTGGGATGATCCCACTGGAAATTTAGGTCTACGTTTGATTTTCTGTCTGCCTTCATGTTCTTCTGACTATTTCCTCACTTTGAGCGTAACCCAGTATACAAGCCTCCAAACAAACGGTATCAAATCGCTATTTCAGTCTTCAAACTAAAGCGACCTAATTGCTTCTTTTTATACCATCTCTACGATAAATGCAATTCAAAATCTGATAACATGATTCGGTCGTTGTTTGCGCCTCTATCTCTAGAATTATGGATGTTTTTTTAATTAGCGAAAGAAAAGATAAACCTTCTAATCTCAAGGGACGGAAATGACAATTCTCTCATTATTTCTGCCACTAATAGGAAGATCTAAAACGTAGTCTACAAAGAAGCTATTGTAAAATTGCTATACATAAAATTGCACGTTGTGCTTCTACCTTCCTGTTTGTTATCTCAGCACGGGAGAGTTCACTTATTTCTGTTTTGTGAGAATATTTATAAAATTTGCAAAAAGGAAGGACTCCAAGCATTAAAAGTTCACCACAAATTGGGAGTTTTAAGTTTTTTCCAATTATATCTCCTGTACGCAAAACGGATATGCAGCTACTATTTCGTGAGATTACATTTTATTCACTTATATTAATTAAAGTAATTCACGTAATAGGGAAAAAATAAGTATTATATTATACACACATAAATATAAAAGTAATGAGATGCTACAGTGTGGAGACATTTTTACTGCCTCCTAGTTGCTGAAGGCAGAAAAATAAAACATCCATAGAATTCTTTACTTGCAGTGCTTCTCCAATTGTAGTACGCGAAAAAATTTTTAATTTGCTTTCACCTGCAAAAATATATATACTTAATACATTTATATAAAATAGAGAAAGATGATTGAAGTATATTTTTAAACAAGTTTAAAATATTCTGATACTCGTACAGAAAAAAAATCTGATGTGGGCAGCGTGTGACTTTGTTTACAGAATCAATATAAATCCTAAACGCAGTATTGTTCAACTGCGGCAACTCTCGAACGAGGGTGATGCTTAGATAACATATTTAAAATTAACAAAATTAATGAAAATTCAAAATATGGCTGTTTTAATAATTCAATAAAACAAGTTTGTATCTGATGGGGGTGGGGGAGGGATATGCGGCCTCTCCTTCGATACCTTGGCCAAAAAATATAAATCCTAAACGCAGTATTGTTCAACTGCGGCAACTCTCGAACGAGGATGATGCTTAGATAACATATTTAAAATTAACAAAATTAATGAAAATTCAAAATATGGCTGTTTTAATAATTCAATAAATCAAGTTTGTATCTGATGGGGGTGGGGGAGGGATATGCGGCCTCTCCTTCGATACCTTGGCCAAAAAATATAAATCCTAAACGCAGTATTGTTCAACTGCGGCAACTCTCGAACGAGGGTGATGCTTAGATAACATATTTAAAATTAACAAAATTATTGAAAATTCAAAATATGGCTGTTTTAATAATTCAATAAATCAAGTTTGTATCTGATGGGGGTGGGGGAGGGATATGCGGCCTCTCCTTCGATACCTTGGCCAAAAAATATAAATCCTAAACGCAGTATTGTTCAACTGCGGCAACTCTCGAACGAGGATGATGCTTAGATAACATATTTAAAATTAACAAAATTAATGAAAATTCAAAATATGGCTGTTTTAATAATTCAATAAATCAAGTTTGTATCTGATGGGGGTGGGGGAGGGATATGCGGCATCTCCTTCGATACCTTGGCCAAAAAATATAAATCCTAAACGCAGTATTGTTCAACTGCGGCAACTCTCGAACGAGGATGATGCTTAGATAACATATTTAAAATTAACAAAATTAATGAAAATTCAAAATATGGCTGTTTTAATAATTCAATAAATCAAGTTTGTATCTGATGGGGGTGGGGGAGGGATATGCGGCCTCTCCTTCGATACCTTGGCCAAAAAATATAAATCCTAAACGCAGTATTGTTCAACTGCGGCAACTCTCGAACGAGGATGATGCTTAGATAACATATTTAAAATTAACAAAATTAATGAAAATTCAAAATATGGCTGTTTTAATAATTCAATAAATCAAGTTTGTATCTGATGGGGGTGGGGGAGGGATATGCGGCCTCTCCTTCGATACCTTGGCCAAAAAATATAAATCCTAAACGCAGTATTGTTCAACTGCGGCAACTCTCGAACGAGGATGATGCTTAGATAACATATTTAAAATTAACAAAATTAATGAAAATTCAAAATATGGCTGTTTTAATAATTCAATAAATCAAGTTTGTATCTGATGGGGGTGGGGGAGGGATATGCGGCCTCTCCTTCGATACCTTGGCCAAAAAATATAAATCCTAAACGCAGTATTGTTCAACTGCGGCAACTCTCGAACGAGGATGATGCTTAGATAACATATTTAAAATTAACAAAATTAATGAAAATTCAAAATATGGCTGTTTTAATAATTCAATAAATCAAGTTTGTATCTGATGGGGGTGGGGGAGGGATATGCGGCCTCTCCTTCGATACCTTGGCCAAAAAATATAAATCCTAAACGCAGTATTGTTCAACTGCGGCAACTCTCGAACGAGGATGATGCTTAGATAACATATTTAAAATTAACAAAATTAATGAAAATTCAAAATATGGCTGTTTTAATAATTCAATAAATCAAGTTTGTATCTGATGGGGGTGGGGGAGGGATATGCGGCCTCTCCTTCGATACCTTGGCCAAAAAATATAAATCCTAAACGCAGTATTGTTCAACTGCGGCAACTCTCGAACGAGGATGATGCTTAGATAACATATTTAAAATTAACAAAATTAATGAAAATTCAAAATATGGCTGTTTTAATAATTCAATAAATCAAGTTTGTATCTGATGGGGGTGGGGGAGGGATATGCGGCCTCTCCTTCGATACCTTGGCCAAAAAATATAAATCCTAAACGCAGTATTGTTCAACTGCGGCAACTCTCGAACGAGGATGATGCTTAGATAACATATTTAAAATTAACAAAATTAATGAAAATTCAAAATATGGCTGTTTTAATAATTCAATAAATCAAGTTTGTATCTGATGGGGGTGGGGGAGGGATATGCGGCCTCTCCTTCGATACCTTGGCCAAAAAATATAAATCCTAAACGCAGTATTGTTCAACTGCGGCAACTCTCGAACGAGGATGATGCTTAGATAACATATTTAAAATTAACAAAATTAATGAAAATTCAAAATATGGCTGTTTTAATAATTCAATAAATCAAGTTTGTATCTGATGGGGGTGGGGGAGGGATATGCGGCCTCTCCTTCGATACCTTGGCCAAAAAATATAAATCCTAAACGCAGTATTGTTCAACTGCGGCAACTCTCGAACGAGGATGATGCTTAGATAACATATTTAAAATTAACAAAATTAATGAAAATTCAAAATATGGCTGTTTTAATAATTCAATAAAACAAGTTTGTATCTGATGGGGGTGGGGGAGGGATATGCGGCCTCTCCTTCGATACCTTGGCCAAAAAATATAAATCCTAAACGCAGTATTGTTCAACTGCGGCAACTCTCGAACGAGGATGATGCTTAGATAACATATTTAAAATTAACAAAATTAATGAAAATTCAAAATATGGCTATTTTAATAATTCAATAAAATAAGTTTGTTTCTGATGGGGTTGGGACGGGATATGCGACCTCTCCTTCGATAGCTTGGCCAAGAAATATAAATCCTAAACGCAGTATTGTTCAACTGCGGCAACTCTCGAACGAGGGTGATGCTTAGATAACATGCTTAAAATTAACAAAATTAATAAAAATTTATTGAAGATATTGAACAAATAGTGATACTGTAAAGAGCCTTGCTGCCCCAAACGGGAATCGAACCCTGAATCTCCGAACTGGCCAGCCGACGCTCTACCGTCGAGCTACTGGGATGAAATGGCAAGCTCTTATCGTCGAAGTGGACTTTGCATTCTTCACCCTCTAATGTCAGATTGGCGGACAACTGACAATCTGACTGACCACCTCCTGTTATTTTTACCGCAAGTTAGCCTCCTGTTATTACTATTTTTACCCAGGTTATTCTCCTGCTTGGTCGCTGTCCTCTCAATTTGAAATCGGCGCTCAATCTTTCAGAGTCCACTAAATCCGTACTAGCCGCACTGGGATCACTTTCAGACCTCCGATATCTTGATTCTGAGTTGTCTTCAGTTGTCTTCAGTCTTTAACAATCTTAAAAATCTGATGTGGGCAACACATGACTTTCCTTATATAATGTAATGAATTTACTACTTTTACAGTAAAAAAATAGGTTTTTCTTATATAGTAGATACTAATATTCTTTCCAAGATATTGAATTTTTGACAATTAGTCGTCATTTTCATTGATTTATCATCATTTTTATCCATTTGGCGAGATTTTCCTTAATTTGGCAACATTTCAAAAAAGTCGCCAAGTTGGCGATATTCCGCCAAATTCGTCGCCAAAATCTCGCCAAGCGTTATGCACAAAGAAAAAAGTTATTCTTACAGCAGATAAATGACTATTGGCGTTCAAATACAAAAGTATTATTCAAAGTATATTTTTTCATGAATGGAACGAGCTAGATCCACGAGAATGATGTCACTCAATTTATCGCATGGTATTACATATGAAAAGCGAACATGTTTCTCAATAGGAATTTTCTTTTTTTATGTGACTTTTTCATAATTTTTTTGAAAAATGTACAATATCTCGAGAACGGTTCATGTTAGCGTTCTAAATTTTATGCCAATCGTTTTCTAATGAAAAATTACATAAGAAATGTCTATTTGCGTAACTTCATTAGCGGTTTTGATTTTTTGACGATTTTTTCAAAATTTCATTCGAAAATTTAGGGGGGGGTCTGAACATTCGATTACGTATAAAAACAAAAGGCTTACAGTGTTTACGGATTGTGATTTTTGTACCAAATTTGGTTCGAATCGGTCCATTCGTTCGTCAGTTATCGTCTCCACAGACTCACTGACACACACACACATACTTTCACACACACACACACACACACACACACACACACACACAGACATCATTTCAAAAATGTTTGATTCGTGTTCAGGGATGCTTGAAACGTGCTCTCCCGTCGAAAACTCGAATTCGAATTTTCGACCCCGTCACAATACTTTCCTTATACATTATGTATATAAGGAAAGTAAAAATGGAAAAGCCTCTGGGCTCGATAATTTAGATTTCAAAATTTGGAAAGATCTTTATAAATTTAATCCGAATTTCTTTTTAAAATTATTTAACTTATGCTTTAAATTTTGCTACTTTCCAGCCTGCCTTAAAAATGCAAAAATTATTTTTCTTTTAAAACCTGGTAGGGACTCTTCTAATTTATCCTATTTGTCTCCTTCCTACTCTTGGCAAAATCATAGAAAAAATTTTTATTAACAGATTTAACTTTTGGTTAAAAACTGAAGATATACTCCATCCCTTGAAATTTGGGTTTTGCGAGCTTCATGTACATTTAAATGCTTAATGTACATTTAAATGTAATTCTACTAAATGAATTTACGGCATTGTCAATGTGATTAAAAATAATGAATTTAATAATTAAAAGTGAAAACTTAACTTATTTTATTTTTCGTCCCACAGTTATCTTTTGAGATCTAAATAAAAGTTCGTTTGGCGGGATGGTAGACCTTGGGTGCCTCCTGAATGCAGGAGGTATCCTTTCCCGGCCGTGCAGCTAGCTACTCTAAACCCACTATGTGAGTCGCACGGTCTGGGGTCTTCAGACCTCCGATATCTGGTTTCCCTCTTATTATTCCCTTTTCTTACTCACTCCTCTCAAAATTTTGTAAATCTCATATCCTTAATCTTTGGCAAAATTATCTTAATGATTATATTTCCACCAGGACTGGTGATCCGGCTAGAATCTTGTCTTATCTCCCTATCGTGAAACCTAATTTACAAATATTTAATAAATACCTCATTTACTTTCTTACTAGTCATAACCCTTTTCTTGATTACCTATACTTTTCCAAAATTAAATCCACCTCTAACTGTATTTGCAATAAATTCGGTGACGCTGACCATTACATTGTCGATTGTGTTTTTTCTAAAAATTTTCCTCTCTACAAACCCTCCCCCTCTAATACACCAATTTGTTTCTCTAAAGTTCGTTCAAATCCCTCTTCAGTAGACAAAATTGAAAACTGTATTCTTGTTGCCATGGAAATTTCTAATAGAGTGACCTAAACTTATGAGTAGATTCCGCTCTTAATTAATTTTGATCAATGAATCCCTTTATTTCATTCTTATTAACCTATATGGACTTATTGTGTTCCCTCCATATTTTCTGTCTAAAAATATATATATATATATATATATATGTATTCTGTTCTTATTTTCTCGGTTCTTTCTTTTTCTTTTGACCCTTTTTATTTGTATTTTTCTAATTTTTCTTTTCTAAATTTTATTCTAAATATCTGTTTTTGTTTTTCATGTGCTAATTTTTTTTCCTTTTCATATATTTTCTTTTTATATATTTTCTAAATTTTACTTTTAAAATTTTATAATTTTCTTTAATTTTAATCTATTTTTCACTATGTTAATATACCTCACTCTAAATTTCATTTTTCAATAATTTTACCTATATTCGCAATAACCCTTTTCCCATTTTTGAAAAATGGACGTACTTGTCCAGTTCAAATATAATGTAAAACTGTCTATTTAACCACAATATTTTTCATCAATTGTTCTCTTTTTAGACCTAAATAAATGTTCGTTTGGCGGGATGGTAGACCTTGGGTGCCTCTTGAGTGCAGGGGGGGGGGGGGTGTCTTTTCCCGGTCGTAAATAATTTCTTAAAGCAAATATTTTTAAAAAAATTCTGGTAGAAATTTATAACTTCAAATACAACAATGATTAAAAGCGTTTTTATCCCCGCTGATCGTCCACAAAATTCTAAGTATTCAGGTATAACAATGAAGCGCCTTCTGCCCTATAACCGGGCGTTACACAGCATAGATAACGGTGTTCGTCCGTATCTATGCATAAAAGCAAAAAACTTCTTCCCTGTTATTCCTGAGAGTTTAAAAAGAAAAAAAGAAAATAATAATAATTAAAGATGGACGAAACTAAAAACTCCAATCATCATAAGATTTGAAGTTACAATGAATAATTTTACCAGAAATATTCTCCAGTCCTTGCTTTACGGAGTTTTGTGCTCACGAGTCATTTCATCATCTGCTCCTTGCTAACAAGTTGTATAAAGATAGCGAAACTATGCTCGATGGGTGGTGACGGATGATCATGTTTAGCACTTTCCAGCTTTTATGCAGCGCTCGTTAGAGCAAGAATCGCTTCACTGTTAGTTCTAAACGCTTAGAACTTTATTAACGATGGGCGGAGCTAGAAACGCTCCGAATTGTTGCTGAATGCGAAATAACAGTACTTCTACCAGAAAATTTTCCAAAATATTTCGTTTAATAAGTTTCTTGCTTGAATGGATGCGGTGGAAATTATCTCAAACTTTGATTTCGCAGTTCGTTTTCTATTCATTATTAAATATAAATTATACGTAGTAGAATAATATATTTAAAAATTTTACAAGAAAATAGCATAATCATGACGTTTTGTTAATGATGCACATTGCAAAATAAAAACAGAAACAAAATTAAAGTAAGCAATGTTATTCTATAAAATTCTAAAAATTCAGAAAAGAAATTAATAAGGTACATACCGCGATAAGTTTTCAGTATATTTCTTAAACTGAAATTCAGAAAAGATAACTGACGTCCATTAAAAGTTAATGATAGTTGCTCCAACTAAATTAACTAAACCAGCTGAACTGAAACTCCACAGCAATACAAGAGCAATTCGAACAATACTCTAGCCATAGGCCAGAATCTTTGAAAAGGAGGTGTGTGTGTGGGGGGGGGAGGGGGGATATGGATAAATGGCATGTTAAAGCATTGGATTTCCTCTTCCAATATGGATCTTATGGAAAACTAATTTATTTACTTACTTATTACCCAGGTTATCCAGCACATCCAAGGTGGAGAGCGGGTGGGGGAGGGAGGAGTGCGACCGGAAAAAATACAAAATAACACCACATAGACATACAAAACATTAATACAAATGTGATATGGAAAACTATAATGTAAGTTTTCCTCCAATTAGAGAAGGATTATGACCCCTACTTTGTCAACGCCATTAATTCAAGCAATTTTCTGCATATGCTGCGCATAAGTAGAAAACTGTTTCCATCGTGCTACACTGTTGTTGTTGTTGAGACCCAGACCGTCCGACCTACCAGAAAGGTGTAAGGTAACTGTTTGGACGGCCGGGAAGTGCCACCCAATTTAGACCGGAACCCAGTGGGGGAGGCATCCACAGGGACCGTACCCTCCTTCCCCTACCACCAACCTCTCGGAAGGACTTACGGACCCACATGTTTAACGTGATCGTACTCCGCGTGAACACGGATCGTGCTACACTGTAAAACATTTGCAAGCATGTTATTGAAAGTTTCAGGGAAATCAGCTGTTCATAATAGGTTCCTGATAGTTAGGATAATATATATATATATAAATACAAAAATAACGCTTCAGAAGAAGATAATTAGCTGAATATTTCAGAAATGAAGCTGGAATTTTCGTGAACGCCTGTAATGGCGGCTTTTCTGATAGTTTGCCAAAATTATCAACAAAGCCGTTTGAAAAAAATGAGCAATGGCTGCAGAATGTTTTACAATGTGCATATTTGATTGCTAAAAATTATTTAATTTTTCACATTAAAAAAAGTGCTTGTGAACTTTACAGACTCCTTAACTCGATCTGAAAGTACATCGCTGCCAGAAGAACGTAGCGAAACAAAATACATATACAAATCAATGGAAATACAAGTTTGAATACATAAATTGCACAGAAAAATCGGCTCATTTCAATAATACAATGCGGTTATGAAAAAACTTAAAATTTCAAAATTGTTTAGTCTTTTTTAATTAATAATTCAAGGACTACCGTTTATTTGCAGTAATTCGAATTTAAAAAAAAAATTATTTTATTACCCTCTACTGATTTGATTTTTAAAAATACTTTGTTTATTTTTCGATAATTTAAATTTAAAAGAAAAATTGTTTACTTGTCGATCATTTCAAATTTAAAAGGTATTGTTTATTTATAATAGTTTAAATTTCAAAAAGGTTTTGTTTACATTAAGATAATTACCATTTGAATACCTCTGTTTACTTTCATTAATTCGAATTTTAAAAATCATTTGTTTATTTAAAATAGTTTGAATTTCAAAAAGATTTTATTTACATATTAAGATAATTTACATTAAAAAAAACTTTTTTTATTTTCCTAATTTTAAATTTTAAAATCTTTTGTTTGTTTTTCGACAATTTAAATTTGAAAACACTCTATTCACTTTCAATAATTTTAATTTAAAACTTTTGTTTACATTTCAAACCTAATGATGAATACTTTAAAAATAAAGACAACCAAAAAATTGGAAATGATTAAAAGTCTTTTATTAAAATATCGTTTTCCGATGCAATGAACCTGCACCTGATGAAGAGCATGGTAATGCCCGAAAGCGCTATGGCTGTGCAGTTTTAGTACATCGTAAAAGGAGATTTTAATAAAAGACTTCTAATTATGGCCAGTTTTTTGGTTTTGATTATTTTGACGTGTTTCTATACAATTTTACTAATGATAAATGTAGTATATTTGAAATCGCCAAAAAATTTTCCAACCTCACCTCATTTCTGAAAGGACACACAGAATTAACAGCCACATACATCATACGTAGCATTAATTTACATCATAATTCATTTGGCTACAAATTTTTGGGAGTCGGTAAAGCACACAAATACTAAAATAAATATGACAAAAATATAATTTATAATAATGTTAGAATCGTGCTCCCATTGCAGAAAACAGTATTCCTGGAACGATTTCATACGCTTTTACACTCTCCTCAATATGTCCGGCCATCCATTATGCTGCTCTAAGTCTTAGGACGGGTCGTATGGTCTGAGCTTTCGACACTCCTCAATATGTGGCGCCAACGATCCTACCGTGCTGAAAACACCGGTTCTCGTTAGATCACCGAAGTCATGCAGCATCGGGCGCGGTTAGTACTTGGGTGGGTGACCACCTGAAAACACTGCGTGCTGTTGGCACATTTCGGACGCGGTAGCCCCAGTGGTTTGCACGCTGGATTTGCACGCTGCCACAACTGCCGCCGTGTTCATGCGGAATACGATCACGTTAAACATGTGGGTCCGTGAGTCCTTCCGAGAGGTTGGTGGTAGGAGAAGGAGGGTACGATCTCTGTGGATGCCTCCCCCACTGAGTTCCAGTTAAAATTGGGTGGCACTTCCCGGCCGTCCAATCAGTTACCTTACACCTTTCTGGTAGGTCGGACGGTCTGAGTCTCAACAACAACTCTCATCAACATGCAACAGCCGATACATCCAATGGCAGCAAATTGCTATAATCGCAACTTTGCGAAACTCTTTAGATTCCGGCAGATTATGTCTCAAAATAAACTGTATAATAATGAAGCATTTTGTAATTACTGTACATGAGAATAACAAATGTTATTTATAAAATAATTATAAATATTCATTTTTACTTTCCCTGCAATACATGGCAATGCATAGGGGAAAGTATTGGAATCGTGCCGAAATTCGCAACTTGAGTTTTCGGCGTATCTACACGTTTTGGGACCTCTAGTACACGAAAAAGCTATTTTTAACGTGACGTCTGTGTGTGTGTGTGTGTGTCTATCTGTGCATTGCATGTATCCACTCGAACTGAATTAATGGACCAAATTTCATAAAATTTTATCACTTGTGTGGAATGCTATCACTTGTGTGACCCTGGTGCTGATTGGATTTTAGTATAATTCGGAATAAAAGAACTCGCTTTTTGTGTGAAATGACTCCCTAAAATCTCATGTATCCACTCTATCTAAAAAGCTAATTGACCCAAATTCACAAAATTTGGTGGATAAGTCACTTGTAGGATACCCTAGTGCTGATTAGATATGGGTACGATTCAAAAAAGAAAACTTGCTTTTTTTACGAAATGATCAGCAAAAATCTAAAACAAAAGACTGTACACTCAAATGTATCAATTAAATGCTTCTTTTATACGTAATTTTTAACGAGGAAAATAAGACCAACCTCATTACTCTAGGAATAACCGTTCTCGAGATATTTTAGTTTTTTCTCTCTTTTGTTAAGTCGCCTTTGAAAAAATACCCAGTTACCAAATAAAAACAAAAATCTGATGTGGGCAGCACATGACTTTCCCTGCAGACTTGCTTCTATTCAGTCTTTCTATATTTCTTTAAGAACTCATTAAATTGAGTTTAATTGTACAAAATAACACAAAATTTTCATTTTTAATTCAATTTCCGCTTTTATTCGGTAATTGGACATTTTTCCAAAAGCGGCATAACAAAAATGCCAAAAATCTCAAATATCTCGAGAACGGTTTGTCCTAGAGTAATAGAGTTGCTCTTATTCTTTTCCTCGTGAAAAATTACGTATAAAACAAGCATTTAATTGATACATTTGAACATACGTAGTCTTTTTTTTTTTTATATTGGCGATTTTTGCGGGCCATTTCGTAAAAAAGGGCAGGTTGTTCTTTTCCGAATCGTATTAAATCTAATCAGCACCAGAGTATACTACAAGTGATTTATCCACCAAATTTTGTGAAATTTGGTCAATTAGTATTTCAATTAGAGTGGATACAGGAGATGTTTGCGGGCCATTTCGCAAAAAAAGGCGGTATCTTTTTTCCGAATTGTACCAAAAACTAATCAGCACCAGGGTCACGCCCAAGAGTCTTACCTACCAAATTTTATGAAATTCTATCTATTAGTTTTTGAGTTAGAGTGGATACATACATAGCACAGACAGGCACACACACAGACGTCACGCTAAAAATAGTTTTTTCGTATTCTAGAGCTCTTGAAACGTGTAGATCAGTCGAAAACTCGAGTTGCGATTTTCGACATGATTCCAATACTTTCCCTATACATTCCCATGTATTGCAGGGAAAGTAAAAATCTGATGTGGGCAGCACATGACTTTCCCTGCAGACTTATATTAACGTTCTCTTTATTTTAACTAAATTTATTTCACTTTTAATTCAATTTTCGTTCTCATTCGGTAACCGGGCTTATTTTCAAAGGTGGCGTAGGGAAAGTACGAAAAACTAAAATATCTCGAGAACGGCTAGTCCTAGTGTAATGGGGTTGGTCTTATTTTTTTCGTCGTTAAAAATTACGCATTAAATCAGCATTTAATGGATATATTTGAGTATATCCAGTTCTTTAGTTTAGATTTGGACGATTTTTGCGGGCCATTTTGCAAAAAATGGCAGGTCATTTTTTGCCGAACCCTACCAAAATCTCATCAGCACCAAGGTAACCCACAAGTGACTCATCTACCGAGTTTTGTTAAATTCGGTCCATCAGTTTTTCAGTTAGAGTGGATACAAGCTTTTGCGGGCCATTTCGCAAAAAAAAGGCGGGTTCTTTTATTCCGAATCGTACCCAAAACTAATCAGCACCAGACTCGCTCACAAGTAACTTACCTACCAAATTTTGAGAAATTCGGTCCATTAGTTTTTTAGTTAGAGTGGATACAAAATCTGCACAGACAGACACACAGACACACAGACAGACACACAGACACACACACAGACGTCACGCTAAAAATAGTTTTTTCGTATTCTAAAGGTCTCGAAAAGTGTAGATCCGTCGAAAACTCGAGTTGTGATTTTCGGCATGATTCCAATACTTTCCCTATGCATTACCATGTATTGCAGGGAAAGTAAAAATCTGATGTGGGCAGCACATGACTTTCCCTGCAGACTTATATTAACGTTCTCTTTATTTTAACTAAATTTATTTCACTTTTAATTCAATTTTCGTTCTCATTCGGTAACCGGGCTTATTTTCAAAGGTGGCGTAGGGAAAGTACGAAAAACTAAAATATCTCGAGAACGGCTAGTCCTAGTGTAATGGGGTTGGTCTTATTCTTTTCGTCGTTAAAAATTACGTATTAAATCAGCATTTAATGGATATATTTGAGTATATCCAGTTCTTTAGTTTAGATTTGGACGATTTTTGCGGGCCATTTTACAAAAAAAGGCAGGTCATTTTTTGCCGAATCGTACCAAAATCTAATCAGCACCAAGGTAACCCACAAGTGACTCATCTACCGAGTTTTGTGAAATTCGGTCCATCAGTTTTTCAGTTAGAGTGGATACAAGCTTTTGCGGGCCATTTCGCAAAAAAAGGCGGGTTCTTTTATTCCGAATCATACCCAAAACTAATCAGCACCAGACTCGCTCACAAGTAACTTACCTACCAAATTTTGTGAAATTCGGTCCATTAGTTTTTTAGTTAGAGTGGATACAAAATCTGCACAGACAGACACACAGACACACAGACAGACACAGACACACAGACAGACACACAGACTGACACACACACAGACGTCACGCTAAAAATAGTTTTTTCGTATTCTAGAGGTCTCGAAACGTGTAGATCCGTCGAAAACTCGTGTTGTGATTTTCGGCATTATTATTCTTTTCGTCGTTAAAAATTACGTATTAAATCAGCATTTAATAGACATATTTGAGTATACCCAGTTTTTTATTTTAGATTTTGGCAATTTTTGCGGGCCATTTTGCAAAAAAAGGCAGGTTATTTTTTTCTGAATCGTACCAAAATCTAATCAGCACCAGGGTGGCTTATACGTGACTCATCTACCGAATTTTGTGAAATTCGGTCCATTAGTTTTTCAGCTACAGTGGATACAAGATTTTGCGGGCCATTTCCTAAAAAAGGCGGGTTCTTTTATTCCGAATCGTACCCAAAACTAATCAGCACCAGCCCCGCTCACAAGTGACTTACCTACAAAATTTTGTGAAATTTGGTCCATTAGTTTTTTAGTTAGAGTGGATACAAAATCTGCACAGAGAGACAGACACACAGACAGACAGACACACCGACACACAGACATACACACAGACGTCACGCTAAAAATGGTTTTTTCGTATTCTAGAGGTCTCGAAACGTGTAGATCCGTCGAAAACTCGAGTTGCGATTTTTGGCATGATTCCAATACTTTCCCTATACATTACCATGTATTGCAGGGAAAGTAAAAATCTGGTGTGGGCAGCACATGACTTTCCCTGCAAACTTATATCCACGTTCTATTTATTTCAATTAAATTTAATTCACTTTTAATTCAATTTTCGTTCTCATTTGATAACTGGACTTATTTTCAAAGGTGGCGTGGAAAAATACGAAAAAAAACTAATATATCTCGAGAACGGCTAGTCCTAGTGTAATGGGGTTGGTCTTATTCTTTTCTTCGTTAAAAATTACGCATTAAACAAGCATTCAATGGATATATTTGAGCATACTTAGCTTTTTAGTTTAGATTTTGACAATTTTTTCGGGCCATTCTGCAAAAAAAGGCAGGTTATTTTTTTCAGAATCGTACCAAAATCTAATCAGCACTAGGGTGACCTATACGTGGCTTATCTACCGAATTTTGTGAAAGTCGGTCCATTAGTTTCTCAGCTAGAGTGGATACAAGCTTTTGCGGGCCATTTCGCAAAAAAAGGCGGGTTCTTTTATTCCGAATCGTACCCAAAACTAATCAGCACCAGCCCCGCCCACAAGTGACTTACCTACAAAATTTTGTGAAATTCGGTCCATTAGTTTTTTAGTTAGAGTGTATACAAAATCTGCACAGACAGACAGACAGACACACAGACACACAGACACACAGACAGACACACAGACACACACACAGACGTCACGCTAAAAATGGTTTTTTCGTATTCTAGAGCTCTCGAAACGTGTAGATCCGTCGAAAACTCGAGTTGTGATTTTCGGCATGATTCCAATACTTTCCCTATACATTACCATGTATTGCAGGGAAAGTAAAAAATTGAATTAAAAGTGCAAATTCAGTGTTATTTTGGGCAATTAAACTCAATTTGATCAATTTTAAAAGAAAAAAAGAGAAAATGTATTTGAGTCTGTCGGGAAAGTCATCTGCTGCCCACATCAGATATTTTAATTAAAATTTATTTTCGTGACCGAAAACTTGAACAGAAATCCAAATCAAAGGGAAAATATATATAATCCGACTTTTGATTGTTCGTATCATTTAAAATTCCACAAAGTAAAATATAAATTAAAAAAACCCCTCCAAATTAATAAGAAGGCGAATTTCGTCAAGGACCAAGGCATGCAATTAATACCTCTCCGGTCCGGCGGCGTTGTTAACGATTCTCCACGGTTTTGTAGGCGCGAACAGAGGAAGGGGGCGATCGTCGAAAATCGCCGGTGTGTCTGCGCACAGAAGGGCAAGACAGGGTAATTACAGGATCGAGCTGGCACCTCAGTGATGCATTAGTTGGTCTCTTCGTTCTAGAAATCCAAAACGGGCAATAAACAAAGTCAGCGCCACGGATCGCCGATCAGCTTGCAGCAGTGGTTTGTGAATAGCAAACTGCATTTTATTACGGTCGCCGAGTGGAGATTATACTATAGTGATGGGCAAGCTTAAGCGGTGTATGGAATCGATAGGTATCGTTTAGTGATGCATCGATATCGTATCCACGCTGCACCTCATTGTACAGATACTGTATTGTATCGACGCCTTCAATAATAATTGTCTAAAATACATGTGTCTATCCAGACACTTCAGAAGCCCTACGGTAACCTAGAAGGCTGAATTTTTGTACACTTATAGTATTAGGGGCGCGGTAGCCCAGTGGTTAGCGCTCTGGAGTTGCACTCGGTAGGCCCGGGTTCGATTCCAGCCACTACCAAAACTGCCTCCGTGTTCACGCGGAGTACGATCACGTTAAACATATGGGTCCGTAAGTCCTTCCGAGAGGTTGGTGGTAGGGGAAGGAGGGTACGGTCCCTGTGGATGCCTCCCCCACTGGGTTCTGGTCTAAATTGGGTGGCACTTCCCGACCGTCCAAACAGTTACCTTACACCTTTCTGATAGGTCGGACGGTCTGGGTCTCAACAACAACACTAATAGTATTAACAACGGGACAGAAGCTAACGCTTCCGGATTTTTAATGGGATGGAGAAAAGGGGGTTCTGGAGCAGAGTTTCTTTCAGGTATACCTACGGGGGGCGATGCCCCCCCGGACACATTTTATGTTAACCTAGCTTCTATTTATGTGATAAATTTATATAGGGAAAATAGAAAACTTGCCCCCCCCCCCCCCGGCCAGAAAGTCCTGCCAGAAACACTGGTCTGGAGAGTTCGTGTCCGTAGATATCTTAAAGTGGATATCTACGGAAGAATATTTCCAGACCCCGAATCCCATCTAACTGACAAAATTTTTGCTTAATATTAGTATAGATCCCGGGACAGAACGTAATGAAATTGAAATTTTGATTCCCCTTCCCCACCGTGGTCGGAGAAAATTAAGAGCTTCAAAAAGTCTTTCCAGACCTTCCGGAGCCCCTTGGTGATGATGGGGACAAAATCTTCACATACTTATAGTATCGCGCTCGGGACAGGACCTAACGAAGCCGAATTTTTGACTTTCTTCCGATCTGGTAAGAGAAAATAGGGGGGAGGGGGGGATAGTTCGAGAAGTCGTTCTAGACCCTCCAAACGGTTGAAATGCATAATTTTCAAGAAAATTATTATGCTTTCGAGATGTATTATTTTCAAAGCTAGCTTTCACCGCGTTAAATATTTTCAGAACATGTTACAAGAACACATTAATCAAAATAGATAACTTATCAAATCGTTCTTATGAATGCAGGGAACAAGGGGATTAGTACCTTAAGTGCCTGCATTACATATATAATTTATAAAAATACTTTCATCTAAATCTGTAAAAAAAAATTGTTCACCTTTCTTTACCACATGTATATCTTATTTCATACCTTAACTTATATATGGAACAGGGAAAAAGGGGTATTTTATGCCAATTTAGTACCTATTTTATTTATAATGTTTATTCATCAAGTTTTTTTTTTTTTTTTAAATATTCAACAGCTTGTCGTATAGTCTTTTGATATCACATTTACATTTCAGTTTATCTTCCTTTTATTTCAGCTTTACAGAACATTTTCTATTTATGATCATTCTCAGGTATATATAATACAAGTAAAATAAAAATTCTTCAATTATATATATATATATATATATATATATATATATATATATATATATATATATATATATATATATATATATATACTAAAAAGCAGTAACTTCGGTTACACAAAAAATGTGCAAAATTTAAAAAAAACTGCTTCGGCGGGGGGTAAAGAAAAAAGTTTAAAACACTAATAAAACCGTTAAGGTGGATATCTAAAAAGCAAATAAAATAAAAATAGGTTACGGCTCCGAAAAACAGTGTTACCCACACTTTACATGTTTCGATCGTAGTGGTGGGTCACTTCTCGGTTAGTTTCCGAACTCTTGAGTTTGTCTCGCCGAAAACATCTACAACTACTTCCACTTTTTTCAATCTGGTCCATTCCATCGCGGTTTTTTGCGAGGTAAGCAATTCAAGCTGGATCACGTGGTGAGACTCCAATGAAGATTATACAAACTGGCGGCCCTCAAACTTTGTGAGTTGTCTTTTTTTTTTTTTTTTTTTTTTGCATGTTTGTGCACCTGTGCGCCATATTTTACGATATGTGTGTTGTTTTGTGATATTTAAGTTGAATTTTGTCCTCTTCGGTCGTTTTCCTGTTAATCTCGTTTATTCCGTTGTTGGGCACAGATTGCATAAAATTTAAACCGCATGCTTTTATGCAATCATAGAAACAACGGATTTCAGTATATCTGTCTAGAAAGTGCCCCTGAAGACATTTCTGTTAGATATACTATTCACTGATTTATTTTCTTTTTCCTGGCCATTCCATGTGCTACTTTTCTAGCCCGTACTCGTTGTTTTTAACACTTTACAACAAAGTTGAAAAGTGTTTATGACTTTGTTCATTCTGTCTGTCTGTCTGTCTGTCTGTCTGTCTGTCTGTCTGTCTGTCCGTTAGCACGATAACTGCCGTAAAAATGAGTTTATCAAAATGAAATTTTAGTATGTTGTTCAGACGGTCTGTAGGACCTATGGGAATATAAATAAATAATATCACCCAATTAGTTTTTTATTGAACCCGGGTTGAAAAAATGAAATACATTGAACCCTATGGGACCTAATTTTTCAAACATTTTTTAAGTAAATTTAAAATTCACGAATTGCTTCGAAATTTTTAGGAAATATTCACATTATCCCATAGAATATATAAAAAAAAATTCAGTAAAATATGTTAAGTAGTTTTTTAATTAAAAAAATTATTTAATATAGGGAAAAAAACAAATTCAATTAAATTCTGACTTTGGGATATCTTCCAGAAAGAAAAGAGAGAGATATTATATAATAAATATCTCTCCATTTGTTTAAACGTTTTGCATATGGAAGTGGCTTCATATTTTAAGATAAATTTGGTAGATAACAATTTTTCATTTTTTTTAAATTTTATATAACTCTTCATGATAAATTTAATTGATGGCATTTTAAATGCACTTTCCTACGTCCTAGAGAGTTAAAATTTGGTACACAGCTTAAATTTGTTGAACATTTTATTCGACAAAAATTTGATGGATCTTTAAATATAGATTATACATTTTTTTCGAAATGGCCTGAAAATAATCCCCGTTCACTTCTATAAATCATTGGTGTAATATTGTTAAAAATTCTGATGTGGACAGCACATGTCTTTCTCTGCAGACTCATATTCGTTCTCTTTATTTATTCAATGATAATTTGAGTTTATCTGCACAACATAAGTATTTTAAATGACATTGAATTTACACGTTAAACTTAAATTTGGTTCTCATTTGATAGCTGGACTTATTGTCAAAGGTGGCGTAGCGAAAACGCGAAAAAACTAGAATATCTCAAGAACGGCTAGTCCTAGAGTAATGGGGTTAGTCTTATTCTTTTTGTTGTCAAAAATCACATATAAAATAGGAATTTAATTGATATTATTGAGCACACGTAGTCTTTTATTTTTATATATAACGATTTTTGCTGGCCATTTCGCAAAAATAGCCCGTTCCTTTTTCCCGAATCGTAGTAGAATAACCTACAAATGATTTATATACAAAATTTTGTTAAATTTGGTATATAAATCACTTGTAGGTTATTGAAATATTATACTCTAAATTTTGTTAAATTTGGTTCATTAGTTTTTAGCTAGAGTGGATAAAGGCAATTTCTGCGGCCATTTCGCAAAGAAGGCAGATTCTTTTATTACGAATCGTACTATAATCTAATGAACATCAGGATTTCCCACAAAAAACATACCTACCAAATTGTATGAAATTCGGTCCATTAGTTTTTCAATTAGAGTGGATGTAATCCACACAGACACACAGAAACATACACAGATACACCCTTACACACACAGACGTCTTCCTAAAAGTAGTTTTTTCGTGTTCTAGAAGTCCCAAAACGTGTAGATACTTTGAAAATTCGAGTTCCGATCCTCGGCACGATTCCAATACTTTGAGTACATACACATACACATATATATTATCTGTGTATCTAAATTCCGTGCCTATGCAATTACAATAGTTGTGATTTTAAATGATCCCTAAACTTTTATTATTTCTTCAAGGAAACCTAATTTTAACATATGCAGAATGCAAATATCTCAAGCGATTGTAAGATGAATTACATAAGAATTGCTGAATTTTTTTCACACAAAATTATTTAGCTCTGGAGTCTGGAATACAAGTTATATGAATGAAATATTCATTGATTTTGCATAAAGAATCAGATGATTTATATTTCGATACAGTTTTAAATATTTAAGTATAATAAATTACTGTAGTTCTGTGATAATGTAAAAGATATTACCACTGAATGAATCACATTTTAGAAATTTTTAAATGAAATTACATTTCAGTTGGAAAGTGTTTCATAATCAATGCTTATGCATGATTGATCTTTCTTGTTTACTTTCTGCTTTTAATGTAATTAAATACAAGTTACATTATATTACCCGCGGTTTGATGCTGTGTATGCTGATTTGCCCTCCTGTACTTTTGTTTTTATTATTTTAATTTATATATACATATGTGTGTGTGTATGTGTGTGTGTGTGTATGTGTGTGTGTGTTATCGGCAATAATGAAATGCCGGTAACAAATAAATATAAAAATGCCGGTATTCAAAGTATAAAATATGAGAATTATTATGTACTTTCCCTAGGCATTGCATATAATACTTAGGCATTCTATAGAATGACAACTGCTATTTATGCAAAGTATGAAAAAAGGAGTGAATCGGAGATGTATTTCATACTTTGCCGGTTTGTCATTTGGCATTCTATAGAATGCCTAGGAAATCTGTGAAGTGTTAATCGTTTCATAGATTGCCGACCAGTTTTCGGTATTCTATATAATGCCTAGGTATTCTATAGAATGCCGGCTTTCATACATTGCCGGTAACGTATATATATATATATATATATATATATATATATATATATATATATATATAACCTTTTCAGATTTTGGATCCAAGTTATTATTTTAAAATATTTCATAAATTATTTGAAAGTTTTCTTTTTCACACTGGCAACAGTTCCACTCCCCCCCCCCCCCCCCATACATTTTATACGATTATCTTCGAGTTATCATTAATTTTCCATTTGAAACGAATCCATGGAAATCTTAAAATTCGAATCATTTGAGTCAAAGAAATTGTTTATCAATTTATTGATAAAAATATACTTCGTTTCCTTCATCTGAAAATTCCGAACAAGCATCTCCCCCTCCCCCTTCCCCACTAAATTATCCGCGTTTTTTAGATGCATCAACTGAATTCTCCGATATTCTTTCGCACCGTCACCTTCAATTCAAATTTTCGAAATTTTATATTGTTTTCCACGAAATATACGCAGGAATAGCTAATATATATGTCTGTTACACTACTAGATGACACGTTTGATGCAAAATCTGCAGTTTTGCTACTTTGATTTATCGCCAACTTGGCGACGTTTACTAAATCTCGTTGAAAGTTAAATTTAACTTCCTTAATAATCGCTGTCTTTTGGAGGAGAATATTAATTAATTTAACACAACTAAAAATATACAGACTTTTACGCTTCGAGGAACAAACTGTTACATTTTATTAGGTGGATATAGGTGGTCGTAAAATAATTACGCTTTATTAAAGAGTCGTATAGTAATTTGTTACGCCGTTTTGTTAGGACATCGTATAGTCATTAGATGATCGGGATCCGCATGCATCCAGAAATTTTAGGAGCGCAAGCGCTGCAGGCAGACTGGTAGGAGGCTTTTTTTTTTTTTTAACTTTATGCACCCTCTCATAAGAAGGGCTAAACATCAAGTAAATGGATAATTACTTTAGAATTTTTAACACTTTACAACATGTGTTGAAAAGTGTTTATAACGTTATTCATTCTGTCTGTCTGTCTGTCCGTTAGCACGATAACTTCCGTAAAAATGACTTTATCAAAATGAAATTTTAGTATGTTGTTCAGACAATCTGTGGGACCTATGGGAATATAAATGAATAATATCACCCAATTAGTTTTGTATTGAACCCGGGTTGAAAAAATAAAATACATTGAACCCTATGGGACCTAATTTTTCAAACATTTTTTAAGCGGATTTAAAATTCACAAATTGCTTCGAGAGGAGTTTTAGGAAATATCCAAATTATCCCATAAAATATATAAAAAGAATTTCAGCAAAATATATTCAGTAGTTTTTTAAATAAAAGTTAAAATAATAATTACACCCTTTGTATGAAGAGATCACGTGACCCACTTCAAAATGAAATATGCATTCATCTTGTGCCAAAATCGTGATTTTTAAAGTTTTTTTTAATTCATATTGAGTGTTGTATCCGTCCTAAAATCGCTTTATTTTTGCTTAAATTCTGTGCATCTACATACTGAAACAACGCAATTACAATATATATGAGTTTAAATGATCATCAAACTTTGGTTATTTCTACAACGAAGCCTAATTTTCACTTATGGGGAATGTAAATACCAAAAGATGTAGAATGAGTTGTATAAGAATTGCTGCATTTCTTTAACGCAAAATTATTTAGCTCATGGAGTCTGCAATATGGTTGACATGAATGAAAAATTCATTAATTTTACATAAAGAACCCAGGCGATCTTTTCGATGAAGTTTTAAGCATAGAGTTAAATAACTTGTACCTCCATGGTTTCAAGTTTTTAAATAAAATAAATTATTATAGTATTGTGATGAATGAAAGGAATGGAAAAATGTTAATGAATGAAATGCTGCTTTTATATAAAGGTGATTTATATTTCGATGACGTCATTTGAATAAAGTTCATTTGTTTTCGATGAAGTTTTTTCAAATATAATAAATTATTGTAGTATTATGATAATTTTAAAAATATTACCGAGGAATGTATCATATTTTAGAGTTGTTTATATAAAATTGCATTGAAGTTGGAAAGTGTTTCATAATCAATGCTTTGTGCATGATTGATCTTTGTTTGTTATAAAGTTAATCTAAATATTGCATTTTTATTCTATCGGATTCAACAATGAAGAATTCTTTTTAAATAATGTATTTTGTTTTATTTAAAACTAATCGAAATTGTAATGTTTCAAAATATTTTAATTTTAACATTTCAAACCTGAAATTTTAGTTCGGCTGGTATTATCTGTTGTTTAGGAGCATTCATTTTAATTTAAGTCTATATTAAGAGAAAATTGCGTATGATTAAAATGAAATTGTTTAAGTATATTGCAAACATTGTCATTTCCACCCAGTGGACGAAGTGTTCGCTAAATGTGACACTTATATACTTAGTTGTTGACACTTGTACACACAGTTTTAAATATCAAAATCCTCTTCAAATTAATGCATAAAAATGGCATTCATTTTATAGTTCTGTTGACATGGAAATTGCGGAATGGAAAACATTATTTCACCTATGATCACTTTTTGTTGCCCTATTTTCAACGTTTTCAAGCATTTAAATTCTAAAAGTCAACCATTGATGAAAAATATATTCAATAGTTTGATCGCAGAATGGCTAGCAGACGATTGCAGTATTTAAATGCTGTTACTATGGTTACAAATGGAATAAAAAAAACTATATGATAAGTGAAATATAAAATATTAAAAAAAATCGTCTGCTATTACTAATTTAAATTAAAGTATTTCAAGAACTGTAAGTTTTCCACCAATAAAGTTGCATGTATATGATTGAATTTTTATTTATTGTAAATTATGTTTTCGGGATTTCGAGCATCATTTAAACTATTGTAACTTTTTAGTATATTAAAGTATTATCTTTAGATATATGCAAGTCATACAAAGCTATTGAAGTGAAAAATTAATCAAATTTTACTATACGATACGATATAGAATTTTCGAAATTGAATGATTAAATAACTTTGAAACGGTAAGTATACTTTATTTTAAATTAATTAAAATGCAATTTAATTTTTTAAAATATATATGATTTTTATATGAATAAATAATGCAATGCATATTAGAAGACCTATAGAAAAGTAGACTGAAATTTGATACGCAATATGACGGTTTATCAAAATTCGATATAAAATTAGGATTGAAATATCTTACGAAATTGTTTAATTCACATTTTATAGTAAGTTTTAGAAGGAACGTCTTTTACTACAATAAATTTATTTTATATAGCACATAAAAAATTTAATGCAGATTATATTAGAATCAATTTTAAAGTAATCAATATATCTGAAGAAAACCCTGAATAAATAATACATACTGCATAACATTATATGGCACTAAACACGTTATTTAAAAATATATTTTCTGTTCTCAGTAATAAGAACTACAAAAATAATAACTAAAGATAAATTGAAACTCCAAATGAAAAAAAATTCAATCATATTTTCCTTTATTGTCAACAGATGGCAGCACTACAGGTTTTACTTTTCGTGAGAGGAATTACAGAGGAAATTAAATTCATTCCAATGCTGGGTTGTGAAAACGATTGATATTCTTGATAACTTCTCTCGGTATTGACAGTGGCGAAGAGAGGGGGGGGGGGGGGGTGTAAGGGGATTTGAGAGCCATAACCCTCCCCATTAACCCATTGAATTTCAAAGAAATGATATATAGTCTATAGAGAAATGGAAAACAAATATTTGTTCACCTTCACCCCTCCAAAAAAAAAATTATTTTTCTGGCGACGCTACTGGGTACGAAAATATTGGTATTTCGATATTAGCAGTTTTACATTTCTCGTTTATATTGTAATATTAAAAACTTTTCTATTACTATTTTCATGATTTTTGAAGTCCTGAATTAAAAAAAAATAATATCACTATCCAATGTCGCAGCAACTGTGTTTTGTGTCGGGTGCGAAGAAATTTTGACTTTTTCCTATAAGCCGTATGGATTAAGGTTTGAATACACGTATGAGACGTCTGCATATTGATACGGCAAAGAGGAGGGGGGGGGGGGGGGTACCGCTCGCATCACTACCACTGCTGCAGCGATGTCACTATCTCATTCAAAGTCGCTTTATTGTCCATGAGGCCAAGTAGGTACCGTGCCTAGGATCTACAAAACTTTTAGGGTCTACAAGATTCCAGTTGAAAAAAAAATATATGAACGAAAACAAAAATCGAATGAAAACGTTTCAAAATAAAAACTGCAAGTTTTAATTTAAAATATTTATTTAGATATTTGATTGAATGACCAATTTTATAGATATTTGACTGATGAAGGCTGAAACAATAATAAACAATTTAATTCTTCGCATAATAAATAATTTAGTTGTTCCATTGTGTTTAAACTTTTCTTTCCATGTTCCCAAAACTAGGAGTCACGCTCCCACTGCAGTTTCCAGTATTCGCGTACCAGTTTTGTGATTTTTATTGTTATTCATTACGGAATAACCATGCTGCAAGATATGATTAACTTCATAGGTCACCACAGAGGGTCGCAAACTTTCGGCGCATAGGAGTTTTTCTTGCTGACATTGAAAAGTCTGGATATTACGCGCTGAAGAGCGCAAAAAGGAAAAAAACCTGTTCAAGGATGCTGATATGTGAGCGATTGACTTATTATTTATATACCGTTCACCTTACCGTATCGCAAAATATTCAAAAGTTAAGGAATGTTTAGTATATTTTGCAGATACTATTTACAATGTAGAAATACTATTACAATGACAGATACTATTTACAATGTAGAAAAGTACCTAGGGTATACCCTGGTCTCATTACTGGTCAAAAGTACTTAGGGTGACCCTGGTCTCATTATATAATATTGTTGAGAGTTGATTACACTGTGTTATTGAGCGAGTCGTTTTCTTCATCATTTAATCAACTTCTTTAATTAGGAATTTCTCTTTCCTATCCAGACAGTACAATGCACTCGAAGATATAAGGTATACAACCGTGACACAATGGACAACCGACAACCGACACAGTTTGGACAATCAACACAGTTTGGACAACCGACACAGTTTGGATAACCAACACAGTTTGGACCAACACAGTTTGAACAACTGACACAAGCCACCCAATTTAGATTGGAACCCACTGGGGGACTATGCTACTCCTAATAAATAACCTATTGGATGGATTTTCGAACCTACAGACTTAACGTGCCCATACTCCGCGTAGACACGGATGTAATTAGGAATTGCAATCTCAATTCACTCTATTATTCAGTGTTTGAGAGCAAACTATATTTTTAAAATTTTGCACTCTCAAAATTTCCTGCTCACATGCCAGTTAAATTAGAAGATACAAGGCCGGTTTCACGTATAAGCTAAAGAAGCTGCAGCTTAAGGACAGGGACCGCATACAGTGGCGTCTCCAAAGAGTGAATGCGAGGGTCATACCGCATACAGTGGCGTCTCCAAAGAGTGAATGTAAGGGTCATACCGCTTACAGTGGCGTCTCCAAAGAGTGAATGTGAGGGTCATACCGCATACAGTGGCGTCTCCAAAAAGTTAATGTGATGGTCATACGGCATACAGTGGCGTCTCCAAAGAGTGAATGCGAGGGTCATACTGCATACAGTGGCGTCTCCAAAGAGTGAATGTAAGGGTCATACCGCTTACAGTGGCGTCCCCAAAGAGTGAATGTGAGGGTCATATCTCCCCCCTCCCCCCAAGTAACCCATCGAAACTTATTAAAGTTCAAAGAAAATATGCCTTGGGAAAATGGAAACAAATGGGTACCCTCTCTGCACGCAAACTCTTTATAAAATCACTTTAACGCAGACATGTTTTCGCTCCCTATAAAGCATCAAATTATACGCGACAGAAAAATAAAAAAATTATACTGGAAAAGTGTCGATCAAATTAAACATACGTTGTTCTAACTCTAAGTAACAAGTCGAGCATTCAGGAGACGAGTTCAATCATTTTACGTTTGTTACACAATAATGAAAGGAAATTGAATCATATGGACCTGTTGATGAAATGATAATTAAAGTTTTATGATATTCGATTCTTGGTGTGAATTTATATACTTCAGCACAGGACCTCCGCAAATTTTTAATAAATTAGGAGGAGAAGGTTCTGCATAAATCTGAATGCCCAAAATGTACAAATTTGAATACACATAGACAATTTTTCAAGTTTCACATAGACTATAAGTCTCCTTACTCTCGAGGGCCTTGGATGACATATGCTCCGAATAGTCGCGTTGTTAGCCCAACACATGTTCAATGAGATAATCACGCTTAAATAACAACATACAGTGTAATCTTTAAATTGCCCAGTATTATTTAATAATTTAGACCCTGAAAGGGCTGCAAAATATATATGTCTTCTGTGAGAATTTTTTCCTTTTATTTTCCTTATATACATAGTATAAAGAAAGTATTGTGACGAGGTCAAAAATTCGAATTCGAGTTTTCGACGGGAGAGCACGTTTCAAGCATCCCTGATCACGAATCGAACATTTTTGAAGTGATATCTGTGTGTGTGTGTGTGTCAGTGAGTCTGTGGAGACGATATCTCACGAACGAATAGAGCGATTCGAATAAAATTTGGTACAAAAATCACAATCCGTGAATACTGGAAGCCTATTATTTTCAAACGCAATCGAATATTCAGAACCCCCCTAAATATTCGAGTGAAATTTTGAAAAAATCTTAAAAAAATCAAAACCTTTAAAGTTACGCAAATAAACATTTCTTATGTAATTTTTCATTAGAAAACGATTGACATAAACTTTAGAACTCTAGCATGAACCGTTCTCGAGATATTGCACATTTTTCAAATAAATTTATTAAAAAATCCCCCCTCACAGCAAAGATCGGCACATGTGTGGCAGTGACGTGGTAGTCACGTGACACCTGGGTCACAATGGGACATCATATTTGTGACTTCTATGCGACGTTACGTATTAGTAACTTTGTAACTTCATTGTGACTAATTCTGTGACGTTTCCACAATTTAATTAACACGTAACGTGGCGACATTATAATGGCAATTACAATGTGACGTCACAAACAAGTTAATATGCGACGTCACAAACGATCATGAAAATGACCAAAACGACTTCGCTGTGATCTCAATATGACATTACCGAGACGTATTGCAACGTTCTGTGACATCCCAAAGTCACAGTGTGGCGTAAATCTTACGTCACTGTGAAAAAAAATGCTGTTAGGGCCATAAATTAAAAAAATATATATTAACTGTTGAGAAACATGTTCACTTTTCATATGTAATATCATGCGATAAATTGGGTTACATCATTCTAGTGGATCTTTCTCGTTCCATTCATGAGAAAATATACTTTGAGTAATACGTTTCTATTTGAACGTCAATAGTCATTTATCTGCTGTAAGATTAGTTTATGTCTCCGTCCATAACGCTTGATGAGATTTTGGCGACGAATTTGGCGGAATATCGCCAACTTGGCGACTTTTCAGATGTTGCCAAATTAACGAAAATCTCAACAAATGGATAAAAATGACGATAAATTGACGAAAATTCAATATCTTAGAAAGAATATAAGTATCTACTATAAGAATAACTTTTTTTTCCCCCCTGTAAAAATAGTAAATTCATTGCATTATATAAGGAAAATCATGTGGTGCCCACATCAGAATTTTTTAAAGCGAAATAGTAGTTTTTTGACTTTCAAAAAATCAATTTTCCAAATTCAATTTTGACATCTCTGTTAGAGACATATATGCTTATGTATTTAGTTTCAATATCCTGCGTAGCCCTATGTATTTTAGTAGGTCCAAATAGCTATTTTTGCCTACCCCAGATGGATTTGTTATAGATATACATACACACTACGTGTGGTCCACCTATGCCAGTGGACCTCTCACAGTGACAAGCCGATGATTATCAATATCCAAATATTTATACCGAAAATATTTACACGTGCAACCTGCCATTTAAATCATAAAAATATATTTAATCATCATCACCATAATTAACTGGGGTGTGATTCAACTCTATTTTCTCATACAAAAATTCATATATTTTTTAATTTTACAAGAAAATTTTGTAAAATCGGTATGGTGAATCCAAATGATTACAATTGCAGCGTGTTACCCATTCACTTTAAAGAGCATGAAAAAATATTTCGATTGATACCATTCTTGGCAATGCACCCCGGGGAGGTGGGGGTGGGGGGCTTGCCCACGAGGGGGGGGGGGATAATGACGTCACAAATAAAAAAATTGTATTGTGGCTTTCTTTTCGAACAATCATTAAAACACTTTAGTCTCGTGATCCTTGAGTCCCAAATAAACAATTTTTTGCATGAGTATGTCAAAATTTGTCTTATGCTGCCATGTTAAAAAAATATATATAATTTCGAAAAAATTTCGAAGTTTTCGCTCTAATTTTAAAAAATTCTATTTAGTTCTAGATTTTTGATAGCAAAGCCGGATATGAAGTTTCGTGAAATCCATTAATATTAGGCTGCTATCGTGTACACAAGGAATGGACTACAGATAGGTAAACGGACATCCCTCTAAAAATAGTCAAAATGTGTTCAGGAGGTTAACGTAAAACGTAAACTTAAAAACGTATTTCGTCATCAAAATCTCGAATTCGAAAATTTTCATGAAAATAATACTCTTTCTATACTATATTGCATAGTATGAGAAAATAAAAAATATACTGTATTTTATAACAATAAACCATTACCATAATGTCACATATGTTAAATATATATGAACATGTAACATAATTGTTATCAAATTTCAACTTTCTGAACGGATATGTTATTATCACGCCCTATTCCATCCCCTTTTACTCCTAATAATTTCATGAAATTTCTCTCCGTGTTTCCTTCCTACGATTTCATGACAAATTTCAGGTTTCACGCTTTAAGGGATTTTAACAGCAAATCTGCGAATGATTGAGTGAGTGAATGGAGTATTGCAGCTTTATATATGGATATAAATATTATAGATATACAGTGATAGACAAAAAAAGAACTGCATCACCTGTGAATTTTGCATAAAATGCCGTTTTGCCCCAGCATTGTGGATTGCAGAAATTTTCGAAATGTGTTTGTTAAATGGGACATATGTAGTATATAGCCAATAATAGATCTCCACCTAATGTATGACATAATATTGTACCATACAACTGCCATGAATATCTTCTTAACGTGTAAAATACGTAATTAATATAAAAAAGAGAAGTCATTCAAATGTCTTCCAGGACAACCAAGTATTCATTTTATGACATTTACGTGTACAAACTGCGATGACAAGTTAATATAATCGTGATATGTATTATAAAGAAGCAAAATAAGTCCACAATATTTCGTTGATCTTCCTTGAGCTGCAATTGCATTCTTGCAATAGTCTGACATTGATGCAGCCTTGCAATGATCTGACATACTTAGATGTAGCCTTGCAATGATCTGACATAGATGCAGCCTTGCAATGGTCTGACATAGATGCAACCTTGCAATGGTCTGACGGAGATACAGTCTTGCAATGGTCTGACATATATCCATCCTTGCAATGATCTGACATAGATGCAGCCTTGCAATGGTCTGACATAGATGCAGCCTTGCAATGGTCTGATATAGATGCAGCCTTGCAAAGGTCTGATGTAGATACAGTCTTGCAATGGTCAGACATATATCCATCCTTGCAATGATCTGACATAGATGCAGCCTTGCAATGGTGTGACATAGATGCAGCCTTGCAATGGTCTGACGTAGATACAGTCTTGCAATGGTCTGACATATATCCATCCTTGCAATGGTCTGACATAGATACAGCCTTGCAACCAGGGTCGGATTTATGAGAAAAAAATGTACAATTTCCTCGCCCTCCACACGTACAAAAATATAATTGTTAACATATTATATTATTTTATTAAAGTAAAAATAAATTACATTGCCACAAACCTCACTACTAAAGGCAGATAGGTCACGAGATTTGAGTACCTGGCATGTTTACCTGGCACCCTATATGAGTACCTGGCACCCTATATGAGTACCTGGCACCCTACATGCTTTAGTTTGCAAATATGTTTTTCTGCAAAATTGTTTGGACAGAGAATGCTATAAATTTCGTATTGAGGCACAAACGGCGAAGGGTTGTCAAAGGGGTGCGACCGCCATGGTTAGCGCGTGGGGATTGCACTCGGATGACTCGAGTTTGATTTTGTCGTCGTGTTCACGTGGAGTATGGGCACGTTAAATATGTGGGTCCCTAAGTCGTTCCGAGAAGTTGATGGTAGGGAGTGTATAATTCCTGTAGATGCCTTCCCTACTGGGTTCCGGTCTAAATTGGGTGGCACTTCCCGGTCGTTCAACCAGATACCTTACACTTTCGGGTAGGTCGGGAAATCTGGGTCGAAAACGAAAAAGAAGAGTCGCCAAAGAAAGGAAAGGAATAAATAAAACAGTTTTTGTTTTGTGTAGAGGAAGTTGTCTTTTCTTCAAAAGATAAATTCAGATGTAGTACTTTCAATATAATTTTGGATCAGTTGTCTGTTGCCTAAGGTTCAGTGCATACAAGCGACGAGCGTCATTTTTGCAGTCGCGTCCTGCGTCGCCAAGTTAACGCGGCGTCCCAGCAATACATGTATTTGAAGGATAGGATGCAGTTTACATGGAACTAGATCTGACGTCAATTGCACGTAAAAAAAGGACGCTGGTTTCTCTGGGACGCCAGAACTCCGTCATTTAAATCAATGTAATGCTAGAACGCGGCATCAACTTGCCATCACAGGATGCGACTGCAAAAATGACGCACATCGCTCATGTACGCCGACCTTTAGAAGAACGCAAGGAAGCGTACCAATTAGCGTATGACAGTTCAAAGTTATAGCCAACTTATACAGTTTACCTAAATGTAAAAATAAGAATTGAAGTTGAGAAACTTATCGCTGCTTACCCCATGATTTCAATTCAATATAATGCACTCAGAGGAAGTTTTCCAGTTTGCAGCCTTTACCAAGCTTATAGGTCATGTCTCAGTCCATCTCAACAAGCGATTTTACTACATAATGAAAGGTTTGGTGATACCTTTTAAATGCTAGTGCAGCTCTTAGAATATAGTATTTGAAAACGAAAGTTGTTTAGGAGATATACAGGGTGTATGTATATAAACAGTTTTAACAAAATAAGAAGGGTGATAGTACCCATCAAGACGAACAATATTTACAATGGAACCTAGGGTCGCATTCCACTCTAAGTGTCAGAAAAGCGTAAAGCTAAAGTTGAACTTTCAACAGTGAAAATAAGAAGAATTAACGTAATCATAAAGTTGCACAATCCCATTTATTTACACCAGAGAAAAACTCAAAGTAGATGCTCAAAGCGACGGCCAAGGGTGCCGTTGCACAATTCATAATGGCGAATGAACGACTAGCACACCCTTTCGAAGACACCTGGTGTCATGTTTATCCTGTCCGCTGCAACAACGATTCTCGACACGAGATTGTCTACGGAGTCCACAGGCGTCTCATACACCAATGATTTTATGTGCCCCCAGAAGAAGTCCAGTGGGTTGAGGTCCGGTGAGCGTGGAGGCCAAGCCACGGGTCCACTACGTCCGATCCACCGTCCGGGATATGTGGCATTCAAGAAGAGTCGGATGCCTAGAAGTAACGGTGATGTTCTTGAGATATGATACTTCTCCGGCACGACAGCTTTGTCGATCGAAGTGGCGACTTGTGCTTGTTGGACGTTTTTTGAAGTTACTCTTTTCTAACACTCAGAGTGGAATGCGACCTTAGGTTCCATAGTAAATATTGTTCGTCTTGATGGGTACTATCACCCCTCTTATTTTGTCAAAACAGTTTATATACACTCTGTATATTATTCAGCAAATCGGCACTGATAAATAATTATTTGCGATCCACAATAGACCGCGTAAGTGCTTATACGATAGAGAGCACTAAAGATGATACAATTTGAAGAAATCATTAAATATTTTTCAGATGCTAAGTGTCGAAAGAAGCATTTTTGTAGTTTACTCTTCTAAGTTTGTATAACTTGCCAGTTCGAATTGCATGTTATAAAGTAGCTGTGATGTGTAGATAGGTAAATTGTTCTTTTTGCTGTGTATATTCAATTCTTGAATTCGAGGGGACCATGAAGCCGAAGTGTCCCGGACCCCCCCAAGACCGGAATCCGTCTTTCAACAGTCTGACTTTGCAGCCTTGCAACGGTCTGATTCAACTTTTGGATATACAGTATCCCAACTTGATACCTTGGAATGCACACATTGTGACTGCAATTGGATAGCAACTGTAACTGCAATGGCATTGGATCGCTAAATAATAAAATTTAGAAATTAAATTCAATATAAAATAATATCAGATAATAAAAAATTGAAAACCATTTCGCTGATATGCTGTCATTCCAATGTTACCGAAATGCATGTAACAGCATGACCGAATCTTCATATCTCTGCATATCACCAATCTCGCGGAATGTCACGTTCCTGCAGCATCAAATGCATTCAAATTCTTGCGAAAAATATTTCAATAAAAATTTCTTGAGCGTAAGCCGAAAAATGATTAACCGCGCTTTTCCCGTTACTTACACAGGTGAAACGCATCCTAACAGGTGTATCGTTTTCCGTTCTTTGCTTTTTTTTCCCAAAAATGTAATCACGGGCGACGTGACAGGTCCTCCAATTACAGCCCCACGGACTTGACATCCCTGGCCACCTGAGATGAATCACAAGTCTGTTTGACATCGGTGCGACACACCACAGCTGGCAGTATGCAGAAACCGCGCGACGCGAGATCGAACTGTGCAAGAGACGAAAATATACGTGCGATATACGGGAAGCGAGTGCGGTTTATGAATGAATGATTATACGCAGAGAATGAATCCTCTCTGTAACGGGTTTCGTATACGGGTCGTACAAACCCTAAACGCGGGTCACATCCCAGTTCGCTTCTGACTATAAGTGTGCGAAAATTCGGCCCCAGAAGCCTGCAATAAAATCCATAATCTCCGTCAGGGGTGGGGGAGGGATTGAAAATCCGACAACGTTAGGTTATGCTCGATGGTCGATACTGTGTGTGCAAAAATTCAGCCTTCTAGGTGATCAACGGAGAAGCTCCTGGAGTGTATGGGACAACTTTTCAAAACCAACATTTTCTCCGCCCGAAACCGAAAATCCGGGTCCGTTATGTTCGGTACCGCAGTTGATTCAATAAATGTGCGGTCTGTTAGGTCACCCGAGGATTTCGGGAGGGTCTGATGAAACACGTTAGATACGTTAGACAATTATAAACAGTGATTTTTTTTTCTAAAATCAACATTTTAATTATGAGTGAGTTATAAATAAATGTACTTATATTACCACTGTCCACATCATTAAAAAAATGCTCTGCCCATTAGGGGTATTCCGTGAGCTGCAAGAAAACCACGGTGGTCTTCAGGTGACAGGTTCGAATCTCTGGTGTGAGTAAGGGCAGAAATCAAAGCTTAAGTAATGTAAACATGCTCTTAGTTATTTTGAATTCCCTTTAAATCTCGATCAAACCACACAGTCCGATTCACCTTCACTAAAACATAAATTCTTTATTTACGGAAACTGTCTCCACACTTTTGGAAATACAACTAAGATTTTTCGATATGACGGTTAGTTGCCTGTCTCTTACAGGGATGATATTAGCTACATTGGGATGGTTTCAGGGCTTGAAGGATTGCAATCCTAATTTGGATGCACAAATTATCAAATAAATAACGTTAAGTTGTATGGGCTCTGGTCAAATTAGTTCACACATTCGCAAAATTTTACAGGGACGGAACATTTGCGGATTACATAATTTAACAAATATTTTAATGAATAGCACTTTTCTATAATAAACGCTTTTTATTTGGTCACATTAATGAGACGTTAAAATCAAATTAAAACCAGAGCACTTTCGGGTGTCAGACGTCCATATCATCAGTGGCAATTGGGAGAAATGAAAGGATACATCATGGGATCTCATACACACGGTCAAAAACTGCGAACAAAATTTGCATACGAATTGTCAGAATACACTAAAAAAGAATTTAAATGAAAAACATTTAATTATAAAATTCACACATTAGGAGTAAAATACAAATAACAGCTTTGGAAGTATGTCGAAAAATTTTCGAATCCCTCTTTATTTATATTTATCGGGACTTCTTCTGTAACTTCGATCCAGTTCAAAACCTCAATTTTGAGTGGCGTCTCATTCTCGACTCCTTGACAGTTGAATCTTTGTCTGAGTTTTAAACATCCATTCTGTTATTTTGATTTCTAAAGCTGTTATTTGTATCTTATTCCTACTGTGTGAATATTATAATTTAATGTTTGTTTTTTCATTCAAAAGCGTTCTATGTATAAATCCTTCTGTAATTTTGGTCCAGTTTAAAACCCCAGTTTTGGGTGGCGTCTCATTCTCGACTCCTTGGCAGTTGAATCTTTGAATTTTAAACATCCATTGTGTTATTTTGATTTCTAAAGCTGTTGTTTGTATTTTACTCCTACTGTGTGATTATTATAATTTCATGGTTTTTTTTTCATTCAAAGAATTCATGAGAAAATATTTAATCTTACCAGCAGTTCCCATATTTTTACACAAAGTATTACATTCTATTAAGTTTTTTAATACAAGATTTTGAAGACCTCCTGAACGCACTTCAAATACTTCGGTAATATGTCCATCTGTGTGTGTTGTTGTTGAAACCCAGACCGTCCGACCTACCAGAAAGATCCATCTGTGTGTGTTGTTGAGACCCAGACCGTCCGACCTACCAGAAAGGTATAAGGTAACTGTATGGACGGCCGGGAAGTGCCACCCAATTTAGACCGGAACCCAGTGGGGGAGGCATCCACAGGGACCGTACCCTCCTTCCCCTACCACCAACCTCTCCGAAGGACTTACGGACCCACATGTTTAACGTGATCGTACTCCGCATGAACACGGCGGCATTTGTGGTAGCGTGCAAATCTAGCGCGCAAACCACGGGGATACCGCACCCGAGATGGCCAACAGCACGCGGTGTTCTGAGGTCCATCTGTGTGTGTGTCAGGTTTGAACATCATAACTCAAAAAAATCTGATGTGTGCAGCACATGACTTTCGCTGCAGACTCAAATTCATGTTTTCTTTATTTCTTTAAGAACTCATTAAATTGAGTTTAATTGCACAAAATAACACTAAATTTGCATTTTTAATTCAATTTCTGCTTTTATTTGGTAATTGGACATTTTTCCAAAGGCGGCATAAAAAAAATGCGAAAAATCTCAAATATCTAGAGAACGATTAGTCCTAGAGTAATAGAGTTGTTCTTATTCTTTTCCTCGTCAAAAATTACGTATAAAACAAGCATTTAATTGATACATTTAAACATACGTAGTCTTTTTTTTTAGATATTGGTTATTTTTTTAGATATTGGTTATACAGGTTATTCTTTTCTGAATCGTACCAAAATCTAATCAGCACCAGAGTATCTCACACGTGATTTATTTACCAACTTTTGTGAAATTTGGTCCATTAGTATTTCAGCTAGAGTGGATATATGAGATTTTTGCTGGCCATTTAGCCAAAAAAAGCGGGTTCTTTCTTTCCAAATTGTACCAAAAACTAATCATCCCCAGGATCATGCCCAAGGGTCTTACCTACCAAATTTTATGAAATTCGTTCCAATAGTTTTTGAGTTAGAGTGGACACATACATTACACAGACGCACAGGCAGACACACACACATAGGTCACGCTGAAAATAGTTTCTTCGTATTCTAGAGGTCTCGAAATGCGTAGATCCGTCGAAAACTCGAGTTGCGATTTTCGGCATGATTCCAATACTTTCCCTGTACATTACCATGTATTGCAGGGAAAGTAAAATGAATTCACCCATCACTTTGAGTGTAGAATTGATGTGTCGCTACAATAGAGATCGGTTATAACGAGCATTCAGAATTCCTTTCTACAGCAAATATTTTGAGAAAAGAACGTACCCAGGGGTATAAGGACTGTAGAGGTCATGTGAAACAATACATTATGCATCAATCCATATTAGTGCTTTCTTCTCCCCTCCAACGAGAAATTTCAGGCTAGAAACATATACATATTCTAATGACTCTTATATCATCTTTATAGATCGGGTTATTCATTTCCTTAGTATCGACTTTATCCGATATTTCCACTTTCAACATTGCAGCCAATAATGTCGTAAATTTTTTATATGCTATAGCACATAAAAGAGTTTATCTCATTAGATTCATTTTTATGTGTTATTTATGTACTTTCAGGGTTGAGTGTGGAAGACATTTTTCCGATGTGTCTGATATACGACCAACCCTTGCCGTATTTTTTCTATTTCTGCATCCATTCATGAACGAAATCAAGATTTTTCTAACTTTTACTTTTAAAGGGAGGGGGGGGGGGGGGTTATTTGTTCAGTTTTGATGTTTTGTATACTCGTTAAATCCAGGGATTTAAAAAATTTCCTCGTTAAAAGCGGAAAATCCATTTTGAATTACTACTGTATATCAATGAAAAGTTCGTAATTTCCTCGTTGAAACCAGAATCTTGTTAAATAAGAGCTCGTTATAAGCGGGTTATATATGCACGGAATTGACTGACTGTGTGATTGGACGACATATCAAAATTATCGAGCGCTTTCCCTATAGCTGGAATATTAATTTCGATTATCTTATTCGATCCATCTTATCTTCTAGGTCAAAGGAAAAAATCTAATATTAAAAAAAAAAATTAAATTAGGGGGGGCGACAAATAATCAAAAAGCGAAAATTCGAATTAGGAGTGATGGTGCGAACAGAAACAAATAATCTTAAATTCGAATTAAGGGTTATGATGCGAAGAGACAAACAAGACTTTTGAAACCATTTTTCAAATTATATAGTGCACTGGTTTGGGTCTCATTCGAACCGTCTCAGCGTCCAGACCAACAAAAAACGCGAAAATTTTGAGAATTCGAATTAGGTGTGATGATACAAAGGTGTTTTCGAAAAACTTACATCACTTGATTCTCAGAAGTAATAAAAACACAATACGATATCCCTTCGCTGCCAATCGGAAAAATAAACTTAAATCGTTTTGTTGGTCACTAAAATAAGATTCAATATATTTTACCATTTAACATGTCAGCAGAATTACAAAACGTGCGCCATTTTTATATTTAAATCTGAAAGCATTTTTGCTATTCAGAAATGTAATCAACAACTTTTATTAAGTGTATATTAGGTGCTACATTTAGGAATAGCCATTTCGAAAGCGAAAAGTGCGAGTGAGATAACCTTAAGTTGTACATATAACTGGAGATGTATTTGTGCAGAATGCAAAGTTATATATGTTTAACAACAAAAATAAAGTGTAATCTTCACTAATTAAAATACACTGTTAATAAAAAAAATGAAAACTCCTTATAATTTCGCAATGTTAGAGTTTTGTTTCAGTTGGGTGGTGTCGCAAATTCTCAGTCTTCTATATGAGTAGAAGACTGTAGTCTTCTACAGCTCCGAATGCTTGTTTGGGTCCTGGGCCCAGGAAAGCTTATTTGGGCCCTGACAGCTTGTTAGAATACAAATGCTTTGCATAAGCAGAGACCCTAAATAATTTTCATATGTCTATTTCTAGCGAGGAAATACAAAGAATTTGAGGGTGTTTTGTTTTTTAAACGATTAGAACTGGGATCCTAAATTTCACGGAAGTATCTTTTTCTCCCCGAGACTAGGTCAGTGGTGGCTCGCAGGGGCGACCTGAGGCCCAAGCGACCGCTTGATGCCTCATATTTGCAGAAGGCCTCAAAACTTTGTACACTGTTTTTATTGGGACGTATCTTACATTTTTTAAAAGTCTCATTACTGCATACATTATACCCAATCCAACGTTTTCTAAGTATCTTATATAATTCTATACATTTCATTATTAGGCGTTTGTGCATCAGTTTATAGAGTTCTTTACAGCGTTTTGGTTACAACATGTTTATCAAATTGTAGTTGAGCATATTGAGATCATAATACTATAATTCCCATGGTGCGCTTTATTATATAACCAAGGTCAGATTATCCATTGGGACCAGGTAGTTTTGAATCTGGAAGTATTTTATGTCATACAAAGATCTCTAAAATATTGCTGACTAGGGGGATGGGGGGATCCTTCTATTCTAGAACCCAAAGAGAAAAGACTAACGCATATGTCTTTAATGAATCCGTATTTTATAATTATTATTTTTTTTTTAACTTGTAAAAAGAACATATTAAATTGTCGGATAATAGATTTTTCAGATTACCAATTTTCGGATGTGTGACGTTTTACTTTATTTATTGTTTAGATGAGGTATTTTTATGAAAGGCTATGATATGGAGGTCTCAGAAAACGAAGGACGTTACTAGCGGTTCGTAAGTGAAGCAGGTGATGCAGGATGAGCGCTGCTTCACTTAGAGTTATCGGCTGAATGGATTTTTATTATTATTTGGCAATTTTTTCAACTTTGTTTTGACTATTTTTGGATAATATTTGACAACACTTGTGCCAGTACCGTGATGCTTTTTAATGATGTTCGTTTTTGAGGATGAGGGGAATCCCGTTGCTGAATCCGCTTCGCCCATTTCTGAAATTACAAGCCGTTACTGGACTAGGGGTCTTCGTCCCCTGTTCGTTGAAGGCTGATGCTTATTACATCAACCCCCATAGTAATAAACCACACATGTCTCAAGATACATCGGTGCTGTAAACATTTATTTTTCTAATAGCCTAATGACCTTGTACTGGGAAAATGATGTGCTTCTCTTGCATTGAATTAAAAAAAAAAATTAAAGTTGAATATCTAATTTCAAGGCCCCTACTAAACATACAGCCAGGATGATAATTTTCGAGAAGAAAAATCTGATGTGGGCAACACATGACTTTCTCTGCAGACTTATATTCGCATTCGCTTTATTTCTTCATTAACTCATCAAATTGAGTTTAATTGTACAAAGTAACATCCATACTTATTTTAAATTACTCAGAAATTGCACTTTTAACTCAATCTTCGTTTTCATTTGGTAACTGGACTTAGTTTCAAAGATGACGTAGCAAAAGTGCGAAAAAACTTAAATATCTCGAGAACAGGTAGTCCTACAGTAATGGGGTTGGTCCTATTTTTTCATCGTCAAAAATTAAGTCTAAAACAAGCATTTAATGGACATATTTGAGCATACGTAGTCTTTTATTTTAGATTTTGACGATAATAACAATAATAACAATGTCAACTAACACTAGCGGCTCATAGATATAATTCTCAAAGCATTATATGGCATTTTCAAGCTATTCATTCATAGGAGTTTAATCTCCTTCTTCCTAACTCCATGACTGATTCTTTTTTTTTTTTTAGAGTCAGGGTTTCCAGAGCATTTGCCTACACCTCTAGTGACATACAATTTTATAGATATGCATTATACTTGAATAAAATAGTCACAGTATAATTCCTGATATTGCGTTTTCAAAGAGGTGATTATTTATATATTTTCTTTTAGAATTTTTTCTAGTAGCTATTAATTTCAATATACCATTTATAATTATGAAGATCAAAATCACCCATTCCATCCCACTTAAAACTTTTATAAAATATGTGTAACTATAGGTGTATATAAGAATTAAATAATGTATATTTTTGTGGCGACCCAAATGGTATTTCCATCCACTCCACTTATATGTAAAAACTGAGAATCGAATCCATAAAATCAACACAGGAGCTTTTAAGTGGAAGCAATTCCCACTCTTGCACAATCCCTTGGTTGATATATCACTGACTGTATCTAGCAACTGTGCGTTTGTTTTGTATGCCTCATTTATACAGGTTAAAGACAAAAAATACCGATGAACGGATACGACGAACCATTTGTTGATTAATTAAATATAATAAATAACAATTAAAATAATTAATTGTTGATTAATTAAATATAATAATACAATTAAAATAACTCGTCAGCTTAATCAATTCGTTCCATTTTATCCGCCAATTTTCATTCTTAATTGATTATTACTTTCCCTGCAATGCATGGTAATGTATAAGGAAAGAGTTAGAATCGTGTCAAAAATCGCAACTCGAGTTTTCGACGGATCTACACGTTTTGGGATCTCTAGAAAACTATTTTTAGAGTGACGTATGTGTGTCTGCCTGTGCAATGTATGTGTCCACTCTAACTCAGGAACTAATTGATCAAATTTCATTAAATTTTGTAAGAAAGTCGCTGCGGAGTTACGCTGGTGCTGATTAGATTTTGGTACGATTCGGAGAAAAAGAACCTGCCGTTTTTGGCGAAATGGTCCTCAAAAATCGTATGTATCCACTCTAACTAAAAAACGGATGCACCAAATTTTACAAAATTTGATAGATAAATCTCTTATGTGTTATCCTGGTGCTGATTAGATTTTGGTAGGGCTCGAGAAGAAAGAACCCGCTTTTTTTGCTAAATGGTCCGCAAAATTCGTCAAAATCTAAAATAAAAGACTACTTATGCTTAAATATATCCATTAAATGCTTGTTTTATACTTAATTTTTGACGGAAAGAAAATAATAAGACCAACCCCATTACACTAGGACATAGCCGCTCTTGAGATATCTTAATTTTTCGCATTTTTATTTGAAAATACGTCTAGTTATCAAATCAAAACGAAAATTGAACTAGCAGTGCAAATTCAGTGTAATTTCAAATAATTATACATGTATTTTGTGCAATTAAACTCAATTTAATGAATTATTAAGGAAACAAAGAGAAAATGATTGTCAGTCTGTAGGGAAAGTCATGTGCTGCCCACATCAGATTTTTTTTTTACAGAACATGCACTTTGCAATTGAACAATAATCAATAATGAACGGAAATCTTTTATTTCTGAATTATTTACACGTGCTACTTGCAATATTATTTCTTAAGTTTTATTTCTAATGACTTACTTAATAATTTCCTGTTATTTCAATAAATTCCATAATATTTAAAATCAATGAATATGCATATTAGACTATAGATGTAGCCCGGATCTTGGAAAAGAAGAGGTTCACATTAATAACTTTAGTTTAAGCAGTGGTGGGTACTACATGTTAACAATGTAAATGTTATACCAATAGAGGGTCGTGACCTTCTTATTCCTGCGCCTATACGTATCGAAGAATCGAACCGATTTGTTCTATACTATGGAAGCTGGTGTAAAATAGCTATAGGAGAAGAATAAAAATTTTAATGATTAGTTGAAACGATTTTTACCTCACAGTTATGCTGTCCCCTCTCTCTTCAGAAATAAAATCACATTAAATCAGAAAAATAGTCGTTGAATTAGAGATTGGACATTTTTTTCGCATAAAAATTTTAATATTTTATTTCGGTTCAAAGTAGGTTTTTTTTTCTCATAATTTTAAATACATAAGGTGTGCATTCCTTGAACGCACCCCATCTAGGTACAGTAGTACTCAATTATGCTGATAAATGACGTCAACGGTTAAAATTCAAAAGTTTTCAAATTTTCCCCACTAATCAATTTTTTTAATCTGTTTTTATTTATTTGGGGGTGTTGTTTATATTTTTCGGTACAAGTTGTTAAAATTAATTTGAGCCATTTGTGTACTAAAAAGTTTTCACAGAATCGAATACTTTTAGAATATTATATATGTAAAATGTTTTTAATTAATAATAACAATTTATGGTACAAGTTGTTAAAATTATTTTGAATTATACAAGCATTTTCACGGAATAGAATACTTTTAGTATATTATATATATAGAATATTTTAATTAATAATAGTAATGTATGGTACAAGTTGTTAAAATTATTTTGAATTACACAAGCATTTTCACGGAATAGAATACTTTTAGAATATTATATATATAGAATATTTTAATTTATAATAGTAATGCATGGTACAAGTTGTTTGAATTACACAAACATTTTCACGGAATAGAATACTTTTAGAGTGTTATATATGTCGAATATTTTTAATTATTAATAATAATTTATGGTGAATAATTATTATAGGTGGGCAAGATGGACAAAGAGACTTCCATTGTTTTCTCATTTCTAAACGTGTTGTATTTTAAAGACATTGCTTACATTTTCTCATTTCAGATTTTTAAAGGTGTTTTATAATATCTTCTTATTCCTTGGTTGAGTTTTATGCTTTGCTACATGCACACACACACGCGCGCGCGCACATACACACACACATGTACACACACACGCGTACTCACACAGCTTATAACCATAGTTAAACATGAACATATGCAACTTTGTTTTCTCAAGGGAATAATGGCAAACAACAATGCTAGATAAATGAACATATAAATTTTTAAAATTATAAAAATTAATCAATAAAAATAAAAGCTCTCTTTCGTTAGGAAACAATGGTACAAAAGAGAAAAGTTGAATATTAACCAATGGCATTAGATATTATAAAATAACAAATAAGAGCAAGTGCCTGCTGTGCTGATATCTGAAGAATCTTTTCAATATATGATGTTATATTTAAAACACAACTTTTTAAAAAATCTTTCAAGTGGCCATTGATTAATTAATCTTGAGGGATGTTTTGATTTAAAAATATATCAAAAGTTTAATAACATTTGATTTAAAAGGATGTTATATATATATATATATATATATATATATATATATATATATATATATAGAATAAAAATATAATTTGAAAATTCAATAGAGAGAAGTTATAACTCAAAAACCCTAACTTAAAATATGCCTACAAATTAAAAAGAAGTATATATATATATATATATGTTGATTATTTTTAGCTTTCTGAACTATAATATGTATTATAATTTCCTCTTTATTGTTGAATTTCATTTTATTTCATTGTATTCTGCAGGCTTAAATTTTTTTTTAAGATAGTGTATTATGAGTTACTTCTTCCAATCTACCATTGGATTTATTATTTTAATATTATATATATATATAAATATATAATTATATCAAATTTGATTTAAAGTGATGCTAGCATACATCATCCGCTAGAATTTTGAAGAATAATTACTCCCAAATATGGAAATCATTCCGCAATTCATCGTATTGCTATAGTTATTTAGGCAACAAAAAATAGAACTTAATCAAGTTTATTTTGAAATTGAAAGTACTGTATACAGGAGTGCTATTATTTTGGTTTTGAAAATATTTTTTTCATAATTTTTATTTTATTTTACTTTTTAATCAAAGTGTCCGCGGTTCGGATAAAAACCTTTCTGTGGGCCTGGTGCGAACAGCGAACAAGATTTTGGAGCATCTGCGCTGAAGGATGGCCCACTAGCATTCGAAAAATAATTATTAATTTGGTGCAATAAAATAAATGCTATTTCATAAGCGAAATAACAGACAATTTTTACTTCAAACTCTTGGAATAAACTAATCAAAACTATTTAATTATATACTAGAAATATTGAATAACTTTAAATCAATTGTCCTGATGTACTAGAGACTAAAGGATCGTTAGCTAACATATTCAAGAAAATTCGAGAAAAAATTATTAAATTGGTTTAATTAATTACATGTTATTTCATACACGACAACATACAATTTTTACTTCATAAATAAACTCTTAGACTAAACTAATTAAAACTTCCGGAATACAGACATGCTAGAAATATTGCATAATTATAAATCAATATAGACTGTCTGCATTAAAGGAAAATTCGCTAGAGGCCTTAAAAATTAAAAAAAAATAATAATTTGTAAATTGGTTTAATTAAATAAATGTTATTTCATATATAAAATAAAATATTATTTTAATTTATAAAACAAAGTTGTAAATCAAATTAGAAAAGTATGACTTAAAGTTTAAAAAACATTCTATTTATCTAACTTCTCAGCAAGTTTGGCTTTCAAAGTTGAACATTTAGTAAATGTCTAAAATATTTATTGTTCAAAATGTACAAAATATTTATTAATGTTCTGGGGAAAATATATTAAAATATTTCTGGTGAAACACTATAAATTTTAAATGGGGGGCGAATAATACAAGAATACAGACATGCTAGAAATATTGCATAATTATAAATCAATATAGGCCGTCTGCATTGAAGGAAAATTCGCTAGAGGTCTTAAAAATTAAAAAATAATAATAATTTGTAAATTGGATTGATTAAATAAATGTTATTTCATATATAAAATAAAATATTATTTTAATTTATAAAACAAAGTTGTAAATCAAATTAGAAAAGTATGACTTAAAGTTTAAAAAACATTCTATTTATCTGACTTCTCAGCAAGTTTGGATTTCAAAGTTGAACATTTAGTAAATGTCTAAAATATTTATTGTGCAAAATGTACAAAATATTTATTAATGTTCTGGGGAAAAGATATTAAACTATTTCTGGTGAAACACTATAAATTTTAAATGGGAGGCGAATAATACAAGAATACAGACATGCTAGAAATATTGCACAATTATAAATCAATATAGACCGTCTGCATTGAAGGAAAATTCGCTAGAGGTCTTAAAAATTAAAAAATAATAATAATTTGTAAATTGGATTAATTAAATAAATGTTATTTCATATATAAAATAAAATATTATTTTAATTTATAAAACAAAGTTGTAAATCAAATTAGAAAAGTATGACTTAAAGTTTAAAAAACATTCTATTTATCTAACTTCTCAGCAAGTTTGGCTTTCAAAGTTGAGCATTCAGTAAATGTCTAAAATATTTATTGTTCAAAATGTATAAAATATTTATGGTGAAACACTATAAATTTTAAATGGAAGGCGAATAATACATACGCCATAAAAAGTAACGTTGGAAGCAGATTTTTTAAAAGAACTGTCTCTACCCCATAAAAATAATTCAAGTACAAAATAGCCAAATATTTGTAAAACTGGGAAAAATGAAATATGTTCTTTTCTCCAAAAGATAATATATTTAAAAAAAATAATCGAATTAAATTTAATAATTAAATCAGAGTACTTACGTATCAATAGCACAAAGTCATCACCAGCATTGAAGACCTTGGTCAAATTCACGTCTTTTGATTCGGCGCGCGCAAAAAATGTAACACAGTTCAAGCGAAGTTACCCTTTCCAAGCACCTGGAACGCCTTGAACATCACTGTCCACTGGCGCCCTCTATCGTCGGATCAAGAGACACGGGGAAATCAAGTGCAACTCCGGAGAACACAGAGACCAGCACTGTGCGACTTTGATCACTTTGCTGCCTGTTAAACTGCGTTCGAGTCTGCTCATCCAATGCCCGCCCATCAAGCTTGCCCAAATATGATTCCTCGGCACAGCATTGGCCGAGCTGAGTGCATTGTGTAGCCAATGAGGGTAAGTAGAGGCGGAGTCTTGCAATGCGAACAAAGAAAAGAGTTGAACCTGTGATTATGTTGTTTCAGTGCCGTTCCCCCAAATGTTGTGGATCCCGCCCTCCGGGAGAAGTGATCGATTGACTGTAACAAAGCTCGGTTTGTTGCTGAAGATCCTATTGGTCAAGATATTGTCTGTCACATAGCAAGGTCAGACAAAGAGCTGACGGCGTCGGCCTCCGCAATCAATTTCGTTCTCTTTTGCTGCGAATAAAATAGATACATGGAATTGAGTTAGATGCATTTTTATTTTTCTCCTTTTTCTGTCATTTTTTTATTTTAAAGAAGATATAACTATGCAGCTGCAGTCATGGTGAATCCGATTTCTTAGTGTAGCATGGGCGTAGGTAGGTGGATATCGAAAGGGGGGGGGGGGGGGGTATGACCGAATAGAGCGTAGACGTACGCCTATAGAGTAGAGGGCAGTGGCGTCACCAAGGGAGATTTTGGGGATCATGCCCTACCCTCAGTCAAGGCTACCCATACAAATTGTTGACCCCTACAAATATTTATTATTAACCTCCTCTATATTAATCCCCCCTCGTAAATATTTCCCGTATTCCCCTCCCTCACAAAAAAATTGGGAGACCTGGCTCCTCAACTCGAATATGTCCATCGCACGCTGGGACTCTATCCCAGGAAACCATTGAATTTCGAAGAAATTATATTTCGGGAAATGGAAATAAATATAATTACCACCACATCCACCCTCCCTCAGATTTTTTTCTGGCGGCGCTACTATAGGAGGAGAGGTTTATAGTGATAAATTTCGTTTTCTAATATGCCCCTTATGGAGAACTAATACAATTTTTTATCAATGGATGTGGATATGACTCTCCCCCCAAATTTGGCTTGCCTACGCCACTACCCCGCAGTGTATGTATGTAATAATGGCGAAAATTGTGTTTTTTTGTGATTGTTCATATATTTCGATTGCCATAAATTATCTTTGAACAATATCATAGTATTGTAGTGATATTTATAATTGTGTAACTCTCCTAGAATTAAGATTGAAAATAAGAATTTTATAGATCTGCCTGCTCCTCATAATTTTATTTATTATTTATTTATTCATTTTCAGGGCCAGTACGCCTAAATGGGACATTACGGGGAATAGAAAATCAGCCTAAAGCATTCAGCTGTGGTGCAGGCTGCGTCTTGAAAGGGCGTCTCGAAAGTGGTAAGTTGGCAAACCTTTAACCACCGGTTCGCCGATAAAAATATTATATCATTCATTTTCAGTTTACTTTAAACATAATATTGCCGTGATTTTTTGTTTTAATTAAATATTTAATTTATTTCTGAATTTCATCTAATGAGAGAAATTTTAGAGCTGACCATTAAAAGCAAGTGAGGCTGATGGTAAGGACATGTCAGTGAGAGATTGCGAATAGGAGTTACAGCATATGGTCCTTTTACGCCACGACATAATAACATGTTCAATACGTGAGCTCATTAAATCATTCCTCACAATGTAACAACCGGTACTCAAAATTTATTTTATATTTTGAAATTTTTTGACAACAAATATGCAGTTCTTTTTTAACGCTTTCCAACATAGTTGTAAAGTGTTTATGACTTTGTTCATTTTGTCTGTCTGTCTGTCCGTTCGCACGATAACTAACGTAAAAATGACTTTATCAAAAAAAAATATGGTATCCAATTTTTTTTTTTTTTTTTTTTTTTTCATTTTGGGAAAATTGTGATTTTTAAGGAACTCTTATATTTATATTTAGTGTTGCATCCGTCCTAAAACTGCTTTATTTTTGCATATTATCTGTGTATCTAAATTCTGTAACTTACGCAATTACAATATTTTTTATTTTAAATGATCACTAAACTTTGATTGTTTCTACAACGAAATCTAATTTTAACGTATGCAGAATGTGAACAAATCAAACAATTGTAAGATGAGTTGCATAAGAATTGCTGAATTTTTTTAACGCAAAATTGCTTTGCTCTGGACTCTGGAATATAAGTGATATGAAACATTCATTGATTTTACATAGAGAACCAGGCGATTTTATAACATTGCCTTTTTTTATGTTAAGTTTTCAAATATAATAAATTTTGTAGTACAGTGATAAATTAAAATATATCAGCGCTGAATGTATTGCATTTCAGAGATGTTTAAATAAAATTGCATTTCAGTTGGAAAGTGTTTCATAATCAATGCTTTATGAATGATTAATCTTTATTTTTTCTTTTTTTTTAACTATTTTTAAAAATATATGTTTAGCAATGCCACCATAAATTAGATTATGCCACCCTAGTATATGCATCTATATCTAGAAAAAAAATTGCTTTAGCATATGTGAAAACTATGCAGATATCCACAAGCAAGATTATTTGCTTTAAAATAGTCGGGATAAATTGTCGTCTCAAGGTACTTTTTCTTGAGAACTAAGTACGAGTGTCATTCAGCATATTGCTGACACAACACATACGGAGCTGGACCATGAGCAACGGACCTTTGAGGTCATTGATCTCATGGGAGAATGGTCTCTCGTTAGTCGCGACTGGATAGAATTAGTAAAACTATGCCCTTTGCAAACGTACATTTTCGCATGAAGAAAAACGTCTGGAAAAGCAACAAAACAAGAAAATCCCATTTGGGTTCTAATTTATCAATTTTCCTAAATGCGCATATATATCTTATTATTTATTCATTTTGCTATAGACAATATTGTTATTGAATTTCAAATAGGTCATATATCAAAGGCTTTCAGGTGTATAGATATTTCAGTATAGGTCAATGTTTTGAACAGTGCCATTTTTGACCGTTAGGCAAAGTGTCCAAAGTGTTTGACCGTTAACCCAAGGCAAATGTTGAGGACCTGTGAAATTGTGGTTACCCATTTTCCGTCTTCAATGTACATTTCTTTTTTTTTTTTTTTTTTTTTACAATAAAAGTTTTATGGAAGGGAGGGCTGGGCTTCATTTTTGATTACGGGCCCTAGCAAGAGTTAAGTTAACCCAAGGAGTCCTTTAATTGTGTCGCCCCAGCTTTGCACACAGATTCATAGTTTAAGGTAAGACTAAGTTTACCACAAATTGTGAAAGATATGGCTTTTTATCAGTTGCAGTCGTCTAAAAATTCTCTATAGGGTAGGCCTTGAGAATAGTCTGAGTCTGGTCATCTCCGACTTAACCGCTTATTGCGTCAAACTGTTCCATAAGCAGATTATTTCTTTACTAGCTGCAAACATGTTCTTCGCGCAGAATGTATAAATAACCTTAATTTGCAATTTATGGTGAACTTCGTCTTTCTTATTGAAATTTTCTAATTATTCTCCCAAAAAGAAAGAAATCTGATGTGGGCAACACATACTTTCCTTATATAATGCAATGAATTTACTACTTTTATAATAAAAAAATAGGTTTTTCTTGTAGTTGATATTTAAATTATTTCCAATATATTGAATTGTCGTCAATGAGTCGTCATTTTCATTGATTTAGTATCATTTTTATCCAGTTGGCGAGATTTTCGTTAATTTGGCAACATTTAAGAAAGTCGCCAAGTTGGCGACATTCTGCCAAATTCGTCGCTAAAATCTCGCCTAGCGCTATGGACGGAGAAATAAGTTATTCTTATAGGAGATAAATAACTATTGGCGTTCAAATACAAAAGTATTACTCAAAGTATCTTTTCCCATGAATGGAACGAGCTAGATACACAAGAATGATGTCACCAAATTTATTGAAATGATATTACATGTGAAAAGTGAACATGTTTCACAACAGTTAATATGGGCGCGGTAGCCCATTGGTTAGCGCGCTGGAGTTGCACTCGGTAGGCCCGGGTTCGATTCCAGCCACTGCCAAAACTGCCGCCGTGTTCATGCGGAGTACGATCACGTTAAACATGTGGGTCCGAAAGTCCTTCCGAGAGGTTGGTGTTAGGGGAAGGAGGGTACGGTCCCTGTGGATGCCTCCCCCCCCCCCTGGGTTCCGGTCTAAATTGGGTGGCACTTCCCGACCGTCCAAACAGTTACCTTACACCTTTCTGGTAGGTCGGACGGTCTGGGTTTCAACAACAACAGTTAATATATGTTTTAAATTTATGGGATTTTTTGATAAATTTATTTTAAAAAGGTGCAGTATCTCGAGAACGGTTCGTGCTAGCGTTCTAAAGTTTATCTCAATCGTTTTCTAAGGAAAAATTACATAAGAAATGTCTATTTGCGTAACTTTATTAAAGGTTTTTATTTTTTGATGACTTTTTTCAAAATTTCCCTCGAAAATTTAGGAGGGTTCTGAACATTCGATTACGTTTAAAAACAATAGGCTTCCAGTATTCACGGATTGTGATATTTTTGTACTAAATTTCATTCGAATCGCTCTAATCGTCCGCGAGGTATCGTCTCCACAGACTCACTGACACACACACACACACATACTTTCACACACACACACACACACACACATACTTTCACACACACACACACACACACACACACATACTTTCACACACACACACACACACACACACACATACTTTCACACACACACACACACACACATACTTTCACACACACATACTTTCACACACACACACACACACATACTTTCACACACACACACACAGACTTTCACACACACGCAGACATCACCTCAAAAATGTTTGATTCGTGATCAGGGATGCTTGAAACATGATCTCCCGTCGAAAACACGAATTCGAATTTTCGACCCCGTCACAATGCTTTCCTAATACATTATGCATATAAGGAAAGTAATAAGTGAGGTCTCCCATGCTGATATAATAAACAGACAGACATAAGTACTGCTACTCAATTTTCAACACTTTCCAACACAGTTGAAAAGTGCTTATGATTTTGGTCATTCTATCTGTCTGTCTGTCCGGTCGCACGATAAGTGCCATAAAAATGACGTTATTAAAATGAAATTTTAGTATGTTGCTGAGCCGGTTTGTGGGACTTATGGGAATGAAAAAGGAAAAATATCACCCAATTAGTTTCGGATTTAACCCGGGTTAAAAAAATTAGATACATTAAACCCTATGGGACCTTATTTTTCAAACATTTTTTAAACAAAATTAAAATTCGCAAATTGCCTTAAAAATTTTAGTAAATGTTCTAATTATCACATAAAATGTGTAAAATAAATTCCAGCAAAATACGTTGGGTGATTTTTTAGATAAAAATTGAAATAATTATTACACCCATGATATATGAAGACGTCATGTGACTCGTTGCAAAATAAAATATGGCATTGATTTCTTTCCGCTATGTAAAGATCGTTATGCTTAAAGATCATTTAAATTTATATTTAGTGTTGATCCGTTATAAAACCGTTTTATCTTTTAGTATTGTACTAGCCGAATACCCGTTGAAAATCAACGGTCTCGCAATAAGCAACCCCTGAATAATGTAAATTTTTGAATAACTCGTGGTTCATATTTTTTCGGCAAATCGAATATTTTAGTGTGCAGAAGCCCCTGAAGAAGAAAATATTGGAAAATTTAAATTGCGTACGTTGTCCTTTCGAACTATCTACCAGTACACCAAATTAAAGTCTCTATCTCATCCCGAAGCATACTATTTTATCATCTCCCCTTTCGAACGTTTTTCTTTGAAGAACACCCATAAATGAACATTTTTGAAAAACTCTGTTCGCGTTGGGTTTTTTATCAGCTGATTGGCTCATATACCAAATATCAAGCCTCTATCATATTTAAAAGCAAGAGAGCATTTATTCCGAAAATAGAATATATTGGCGCTCGGCACCCCCTAAAGTAGCAAATATTGGAAATCTGAAATTTGCACACTTTCTTCCTTTCAAACAATCTACCAGTACACCAAATTTGATGTCTCTATCCTATTGTGGAGCATGTTTTTCTATCACTTCGTATTTCGAACGTTTTTAAGTTTTTCTGTGTTGCACCCCCTTAAATGATCATTTTTGAAAAACCGTAATAATCTTAGGGGTTTTTTATCAAATGATTAGCCCATATACTAAACTTCAAGCTTCTATCACACTCTAAAGGAGGTGTTTTTCAGTTTTTCGTGAAATCGAACATTTTAGTGTGCGGCACTCCCTACAATAGCAAATGTTTGTAAACTGAAATTGCACACTTTCTTCCTTTCAAACTATATACCAGTATACCAAATTTGAAGTCTCGAACTCATCGCGAAGTATACTTTTCCTATCATTTCACCCTTCGAATGTTTTTCTGTGGAGTACCCACCCCCCTTAAATATATATTTTTGAAAAACTCCATTCTTCTTGGGTTTTCTATCAAATGATTCGCCAATATACCAAATATCAATCCTCTATCACGTTCTAAAAGGGATATTTCTACTTCATTCCGAAAATCGAACATTTTTGTGTGCAACACCCCCTAAAGTTTAAAATATCGAAAAACTGAAATTGTACATATTCTTCCTTCCAAACTATCTACCCGTACACCAAATTTCAAATCTCTATCTCATCCCGCAGTATGTTTTCTTATCAATTCACCTTTCGAACGTTTTCCTCTAGAGCACACCCTTAAACGAACGTTTTTGAAAACCTATATTCGTCTTGGGTGTTTTCATCAAATGTTAGTCCATATACCTAATTTCAAGCCTCTATCAAATTTTAAAGGAGCCGTTTCTCATTTATTCGGTACATCGAACATTTTGGAGTGCGGCACCCCCATAAGTATAGAAAATCTTGGTTATCTGATATTGCACACTTTCTTCTTTTCGAACGATTTACCCATACACCAAATTTGAAGTCTGTATCTCATCGAAAAGCATGCTTTCCTATCATTTCACTTTTCGAACGTTTTGGTGTGCGGCACCCCCCTTAAGTAGAAAATATGGGAAATCTGAAATTGCACACTGTCTTCCTTTCAGACGATTTACCCATACACTAAATTTGAAGTGTCTATCTCATCGCAAAGAATGCTTTCCCATCATTTCACTTTTCGAACGTTTTGGTGTGCAGCACCCCCTTAAGTAGAAAATATTGGAAATGTGAAATTGCACACTTTCTTCCTTTCGAACGGTTTACTCATACACCAAATTTGAAGTCTTTATCTCATCGCAAAGCATGCTTTCTTATCATTTGACTTTTCGAACGTTTTGGTGTGCAACACCCCCTAACGTAGAAAATATTGGATATCTGAAATTGCACACTTTCTTCCTTTCGAATGATTTACCCATACACCAAATTTAAAGTCTCTGTCTCGTTGCAAAGTATGCTTTCCCATCATTTCACTTTTCGAACGTTTTGGTGTGGGGCACTCCCTCTATAGAACGTTTTCGAAAAATTCGATTTTTCCAGGGGTTTTTATCGAACGACCGAGCCGTGTACCAAATTGCAAGTCTCTATCTATTCGGGAAGTGCCTGAAAAAAGCGTGACAGACGGACACTTGGCAATTAGTATATACTAGCCGAATACCCGTTGAAAATCAACGGTCTCGCAATAAGCAACCCCTGAATAATGTAAATTTTTTAATAATTCGCGTTTCATATTTATTCGACAAATCGAATATTTTGGTGTGCTGAACCCCCCTAAAGAAGAAAATATTGGGAAACTAAATTTCCGCATTTCTTCTTTTCGAATTATTTACCCGTACACCACATTAAAGTCTATCTCATCCCGAGGCACCCCTATATTATTATTTCTACTTTGGAACTTTTTTCTGTGAAGCACATCCATAAATGAACATTTTTGAAAAACTCTGTTTGTCCTGTGTTTTTTATCAGATGATTGGCCCAAATACCAAATATCAAGCCTCTATCACATTTAAAAAGAAGCTTGCCTCATTTATTCGAGAAATTCGAACATTTTAGTGTGCGGCACTCCTTAATGTAGAAAATATTGGAAATCTGAAATTTCACGCTTTCTTCCTTTCAAACCATCTACCCGTACACCAAATTTGAAGTTTCTATCATATCGAGAAGCATGTTTTTTCTATCACTTCACCTTTCGAACGTTTTTCTGTGTAGTACCCCGTTAATGAACATTTTTTTCAAACTGTATTCATGTTTGGTTTTTTTGTCAAATGGTTAGCCCATATACTAAATTTCAAGCTTCTATCACATTGTACATGAGGCGTTTTTCATTTGTTCGGCAAATCGAACATTTTAGTGATCGGCACCCCCCTACAATAGCAAATGTTGGAAGACTGAAATTGCACACTTTCTTCCTTTCCAACTTTTTACCCGTACACCAAATTTGAAGTCTCTATCTCATCATGAAGCGTGCTTGTCTAGCATTTCATCTTTCGAATGCTTTTGTGTGGAGTACCCACCCCCTTAACTATACATTTTTTAAAAACTCTATTCTTTTTGTGATTTCTCTGACATGATTCGCCCATATACCAAATATATAGCCTCTATCTCGTTCTTAAAGGAGCGTTTCTCCTCTATTCTGAAAATCGAACATTTTGGTGTGCGGCACCCCCTAAAGTAGAAAATATTGGTAAACTGAAATTGTACACTTTCTTCCTTTCAAACTATCTACCCTTACACCAAATTTGATATCTCTATCTCATTCCAAAGCATGGTTTTTTTTATTAATTGACTTTTCTAACGTTTTACTCTGGAGCACCCCCTTAAACGAACATTTTTGAAAAACTGTATTCGTCTTGGATGTTTTCGTCAAATTATTAGCCCATATACCAAATTTTAAGCCTCTATCAAATTTTAAAGGCGTATTTTCTCATTTATTCGGTAAATCGAACGTTTTGTTGTGCGACACCCCCTTAAGTAGAAAATATTGGAAATCTGAACTTGCACACTTTCTTCCTTTCGAACGATTTACCCATACACCGAATTTGAAGTCTCTATCTCTTCGCAAAGCATGCTTTCCCATCATTTCACTTTTCGAACGTTTTGGTTTGCGGCACCCCCTTAAGTAGAAAATATTGGAAATCTGAAATTCCACACTTTCTTTGTTTCAAACGGTTTACCCATACTCCAAACTTGAAGTCTCTATCTCATCGCAAAGCATGCTCTCCTATCATATCACTTTTTGAACGTTTTGGTGTGCTGCACCCCCCCCCCCCCCCCTTAAGGATAAAATATTGGAAATCTGAAATTGCACACTTTCTTCCTTTCGAGTGATTTACCCATATACCAAATTTGAAGTCTCTATCTCATCGCAAAGCATGCTTTCCCGTCATTTCACTTTTCGAACATTTTGGTGTGAGGCACCCCCTCTATAGAACGTTTTCGAAAAATTCGATTTTTCCAGGGGTTTTTATGGAACGACTGAGCCGTGTACCAAATTCCAAGTCTCTATCTATTCTGGAAGTGCCTAAACAAAGCGTGGCAGACAGACAGACAGACAGACGGACAGACGGACACTTGGCAATTAGTATATATAATAATAATAGATGTGTATCTAAATTCTGTGTCAACGCAATTGCAATATTTTTCATTTTAAATGGTCACTAAGCTTTGACTATTGCTACAACGAAGCCTAAATTTAATGCTAGTATAGCATGAAGAATGTAAACAAATCAAGCAATTATGTTGAGTTGTATAAGAATTGCTGGATTTTTTTCACGCAAAATTATTTAGCTCTGGAGTCTAGAATATAAGCGATATGAATGAAATATTCATTGATTTTACATAGAGAGACAGACGATTTATATTTCGGTGACGTCTTTTGAATGAAGTTCATTTTGTGTAACTAGCATTGTCTTTTTCGATTAAGATTTTCGATTAAGATTTCGATTAAGATTACCAAATTGCAAGTCTCTATCTATTCGGGAAGTGCCTAAAAAAAGCGTGACAGACAGACGGACACTTGCCAATTAGTATATATAACTAGCCGAATACCCGTTGAAAATCAACGGTCTCGCAATAAGCAACCCCTGAATAATGTAAATTTTATAATAATTCGCGTTTCACATTTATTCGACAAATCGAATATTTTGGTGTGCAGAACCCCCCCCCCCCCTAAAGAAGAAAATATTGGAAAACTGAATTTGCGCATTTCTTCCTCTGTTTGTCAGTTTTTTATCAGATGATTGGCCCATATACCAAATATCAAATCTCTATCATGTTTTAAAGGAAGCGTGCTCATTTATTCTGAAAATCGAACATATTATTGCGCACCCCTTAAAGTAGCAAATATTGGAAATCTGAAATTTCACACTTTCTTCCTTTCAAACTATCTACCCTTACACCAAATTAGATATCTCTATCTCATTTTGAAGCATGGTTTTCTAAAATTCACTTTTCGAAAATTTCACTCTGGAGCACCCCCTTAAACGAACATTTAAGAAAAACTATATTCGTCTTGCGTGTTTCCGTCAAATGATTAGCCCATATACCAAGCTCCAAAGGTCTATCAAATTTTAAAGGAGCGTTTTCTCATTTATTCTGTAAATCGAACATTTTGGTGTGCGGCACCCCCTTAAGTACAAAATATTGGAAATCTGAAATTGCACACTTTCTTCCTTTTGAACGATTTACCCATACGCCAAATTTGAAGTCTCTACCTCATCGCAAAGCATGATTTCCTATCATTTCACTTTTCGAACGTTTTAGTGTGCGGCACCCCTTTAAGTAGGAAATATTGGAAATCTGAAATTGCGCACTTTCTTATTTTTGAACGATTTACCTATACTCCAAATTTGAAGTCTCTATCTCATCGCAAAGCATGCTTCCCTATCATTTCACTTTTCGAACGTTTTGGTGTGCGGCACCCCTTAAGTAGAAAATATTGGAAATCTGAAATTGTACACTTTCTTCCTTTCGAATGATTTACCCATACACCAAATTTGAAGTCTCTATCTCGTCGCAAAGCATGCTTTCTCATCATTTCACCCTTCGAACGTTTTGGTGTGGGGCACCCCCTCTATAGAACGTTTTCGGAAAATTCGATTTTTCCAGGGGGTTTTATCGAACGACCGAGCCGTGTACCAAATTCCAAGTCTCTATCTATTCTGGAAGTGCCTAAACAAAGCGTGGCAGACAGACAGACAGACAGACGGACAGACGGACACTTGGCAAATAGTATATATAATAATAATAGATGTGTATCTAAATTCTGTGTCAACGCAATTGCAATATTTTTCATTTTAAATGGTCACTAAGATTTGACTATTGCTACAACGAAGCCTAAATTTAATGCTAGTATAGCATGAAGAATGTAAACAAATCAAGCAATTATGGTGAGTTGTATAAGAATTGCTGGATTTTTTTCACGCAAAATTATTTAGCTCTGGAGTCTAGAATATAAGCGATATGAATGAAATATTCATTGATTTTACATAGAGAGACAGACGATTTATATTTCGGTGACGTCATTTGAATGAAGTTCATTTTGTGTAACTAGCATTGTCTTTTTCGATTAAGATTTTCGATTAAGATTTCGATTAAGATTACCAAATTGCAAGTCTCTATCTATTCGGGAAGTGCCTAAAAAAAGCGTGACAGACAGACGGACACTTGCCAATTAGTATATATAACTAGCCGAATACCCGTTGAAAATCAACGGTCTCGCAATAAGCAACCCCTGAATAATGTAAATTTTATAATAATTCGCGTTTCACATTTATTCGACAAATCGAATATTTTGGTGTGCAGAACCCCTCCCCCCCCCCCCCCCCTAAAGAAGAAAATATTGGAAAACTGAATTTGCGCATTTCTTCCTCTGTTTGTCAGTTTTTTATCAGATGATTGGCCCATATACCAAATATCAAATCTCTATCATGTTTTAAAGGAAGCGTGCTCATTTATTCTGAAAATCGAACATATTATTGCGCACCCCTTAAAGTAGCAAATATTGGAAATCTGAAATTTCACACTTTCTTCCTTTCAAACTATCTACCCTTACACCAAATTAGATATCTCTATCTCATTTTGAAGCATGGTTTTCTAAAATTCACTTTTCGAAAATTTCACTCTGGAGCACCCCCTTAAACGAACATTTAAAAAAAACTATATTCGTCTTGCGTGTTTCCGTCAAATGATTAGCCCATATACCAAGCTCCAAAGGTCTATCAAATTTTAAAGGAGCGTTTTCTCATTTATTCTGTAAATCGAACATTTTGGTGTGCGGCACCCCCTTAAGTACAAAATATTGGAAATCTGAAATTGCACACTTTCTTCCTTTTGAACGATTTACCCATACGCCAAATTTGAAGTCTCTACCTCATCGCAAAGCATGATTTCCTATCATTTCACTTTTCGAACGTTTTAGTGTGCGGCACCCCTTTAAGTAGGAAATATTGGAAATCTGAAATTGCGCACTTTCTTATTTTTGAACGATTTACCTATACTCCAAATTTGAAGTCTCTATCTCATCGCAAAGCATGCTTCCCTATCATTTCACTTTTCGAACGTTTTGGTGTGCGGCACCCCTTAAGTAGAAAATATTGGAAATCTGAAATTGTACACTTTCTTCCTTTCGAATGATTTACCCATACACCAAATTTGAAGTCTCTATCTCGTCGCAAAGCATGCTTTCTCATCATTTCACCCTTCGAACGTTTTGGTGTGGGGCACCCCCTCTATAGAACGTTTTCGGAAAATTCGATTTTTCCAGGGGGTTTTATCGAACGACCGAGCCGTGTACCAAATTCCAAGTCTCTATCTATTCTGGAAGTGCCTAAACAAAGCGTGGCAGACAGACAGACAGACAGACGGACAGACGGACACTTGGCAAATAGTATATATAATAATAATAGATGTGTATCTAAATTCTGTGTCAACGCAATTGCAATATTTTTCATTTTAAATGGTCACTAAGATTTGACTATTGCTACAACGAAGCCTAAATTTAATGCTAGTATAGCATGAAGAATGTAAACAAATCAAGCAATTATGGTGAGTTGTATAAGAATTGCTGGATTTTTTTCACGCAAAATTATTTAGCTCTGGAGTCTAGAATATAAGCGATATGAATGAAATATTCATTGATTTTACATAGAGAGACAGACGATTTATATTTCGGTGACGTCATTTGAATGAAGTTCATTTTGTGTAACTAGCATTGTCTTTTTCGATTAAGATTTCAAGTATAATAAATTACTGCAGTACTGTGATAATTTAAAAAATATCTGCTCTGAATGTATCCCATTTTAGAAATGTTTAAATAGAATTACATTTCCGTTGGAAAGTGTTTCATAACCAATGCTTTATGCATGATTGATCTTTCTTGTGTGTTGTTGTGACTTATCCCTCGTGGTGAGGAGCGCCTAGTGTCACGTCCACTAGACTCCTGGTCCCATGGCAAAGGGGAGAATATGCAGCTTCACTTTTATTGAAGCTCCCCAAGGGCAGAAGTCTGACTTTGCCTCGACTACACAACATCCATGCCCGCTGGCGGGATTCGAACCCACAACCCGGCAATCCAGCGATCAGACGGAAACGTATGCCCCTGACCGCTCGACCACCGGATCGGTGATCTTTCTTGTATTTATAATAACAATTTTACAATGAAGCAATACCTTCTTTGTAGACTACATTTCTGGCCTTCTTGTTATAAAAATTGAAATAGAGATCTTTCATTTTTGAACCTTGAGTTTATTTTTTGTTCCGTTGATTTATAAAACTTTCATAAATTTAGAGATATGAGCATAAACAACGATCGGGTCGTGTCACGTTATCGGATTCTGAATTTCATTTTTTATAGAGAGGCTGAAAAAACCCAATTAGGTCACATTACTTTGGTGGCCCAAATAACGATTGGGTACCGTTTGTTTGGAGGCTCATATATTGGGTTACTTTCAAAGTGAGAAAATAGTCAGAAGGCCATGAAGACAGACAGAAAATCAAACGGACGCCTAAATTTCAAATGGGACCTTCCTAAGGATAAGTATTAAAATTTCATTAAATTCGGTAAAGCTATTCTCTCGTGATGACACATTTTCAATTTTAATTATACATATATATATATATAATATATATATATATATATATATATATATATATATATATATATATATATATATATATATATATATTTGTATATATATATATATATTTCATTGAAAATATTTCATCAAAGTGTATACTATTTGAATTTTTATTTGAATTACTTTTTACTTAATAAACTTTTAAGCAAAGGATTTAAGCCTTCAAGATATTTGATTAATATATATATATATATATATATATATATATATATATATATATAATAAATAAATAAATAAGATAAAATTAAAAATAAAATTAAAATAGTTATACTAATTTAAAACATGATCAGTGTCATACCCTGGTTCAAATACAATACGGAGGAAAATTAATTAATTATGATATGATAGGAAATATCAGACAAAAGGAAAACAATGCTACCATAACAGACAAAAAGATCTAAATTTTAAATATGAATATTACACATGAATTTATCAACATTCAAGAGCGAAGCATACTAATCAAGTTCAAACAACAAAGCATTATCAAAATCTGGAGGCTCAAAATATTAAAATGACAAAATAAGAGAAATGATACAATCCGAAAATATGAAATAGGATAGAAGCTCTGTGAATCCAGCTTATCAAGGATCTTTGCATCCACAGAGGTTCCAAATGTGTTTCGCTTAACGATACAGCCGCATGGCTGAAATAACGTCAAAAGATCCGACACATTTCCAGACTATAACATAAACGAAAATGACAAAAAATAAGCAAAAGGAAATTGGAAGGAATATAATGAAAGTGCATTAAGCAAACATATAAGCAATCTAACCAACAATCCACAATGATTCGGATAGAATTAAAGTCATACCTTTCTTCACCATTATACAAGACACATTTTCGTTACACTAAACAAAGTATTAGGAAAGAGTACAAGAGAGCGCCATCTGATGTGAATTATAGGAAATACTCTGCATGTTTAACTATACATATTTATAAGTTTCAAACCCAAAAAATAGAGATATAAAGATAAAATAAATAAATAAAAAATAAATTTAAAATAATAAAATAAAAAAATACGCAATAAACTCATTAATAATTAATAATTAACAATTATATAATATGTATCCAAAATTTATTACTAAGACATTAAAATCTCAAAGAATATTTTAATGTTCAAAGTATACAATAGCAATTTCAAATTAGACTAAAACAATAAATAATATATTATAAATAGTATTCAAAATTTCTAAAGTGATATTTAACAAAATTAACTGGATATGATTCAGTCTTACAGTATCGAAATAAATCTGCAAGATGGTTACTGTATTGTGTATTTTCACATAACCTAAAAATCCTATGAAATTGATTTATTAAAATATTTTTATATACCTGTTTACTCATATATATATATGTATATATATATATATATATATATATATATATATATTTATATATTTATATGTATATATATATAAATATATATATATATATATATGTATATATATATATATATATATATATATATATATATATATATATATATATATATATATATATATATATATATATAAAAAATGCAAAACCTGCCCATATGCTTCTCATACTCAAATTACAAACCATGAAAGTCTTCTGCCTTTCTGCAAAATTTTTAATTGCATCTACCGTTTATCTTGTAACATATGCAATCTATCATATATAGGACAAACTAGTAATCCCATTCATCTACGTATGAATGTACACAGAGATCATGTCAAAAAATATATTCTAAATAATAATTTTCTTCCTACTTCCAATAAAATTGAATATAAACACTTTGCCAAACATGGTTTTGAAAATATTACTATACATATTTTAGATATAAAAACAAAATCAGCAGATAGGATTTATTTTGAAAACTACTATATTAAATCACATTGTACTCTTTTTCCATATGGATTAAATCAAATGTATCTAAATGGTAATGTTGTAAAAAATAATTTTGTAGATAATAAATATTCTATTTTTAATCACCTTTTTTTGAAACCCCATTTAAATGATAGTGAATCAATCAAACTCAAAAGATTTAAACGAGGAAAGGGACATTCCAATCTTAATGATCATAAATCTGATATTATAACTCTACATAATCAATTTAATAGAACTTTTCAATGGAAATTCATTAGATCCTGGGTTTTTGCAGTAAAGAAAAAACATTTAAATAAGGTTTATGCCATTTTTTTAAAATTAAATCTTGCTAATGAACATTTTAATCATATTTTCTTTGATTTGCTTATTACAAGATCACAGTTTTTAAATTTAAAACTAAATCAGTTTCATTATAATAATACAACTACTAATTCTTATTGTGTTATCTCTTTCAAACATCCTATATATAATTCTATAAATTTTGGACATCTGTTTAACAAGTTTAAACATTTATTGCCTATTGGTGATTTATTTGTTTCAAAGACATTCAAATACAATAAGCCTATTGGTAGGTCTATATTTAATTATAATGAAGTTTCACAATCGCTCTCTATTGATCATTCTTCTCAGTCAATTGTAGATAGTGAATGTATTTGTAAATTAAATAAATTTGCTAAATTTCTAAATCCTGACTTGGGGCACATAGTTACAGGAGATTTAGACCTTATTAGTGACAATGTGTTAAGAACCATTATGTCATTTGGCACTAAATTTAGGATACCTTCTTGTAATAATTCTTTTAAAGTCTTAAAATCAATTAATCTTGATCTTGATAAATATATATATAAATTAGCTTGTAAATACGCTCTGCCATTAGAGGCATTTAATATGTGGAAATTTACTATATTAGAATCAATTAAAAATGCTATTAGAGATATTAAATTGTCTAGATCTTTATATAATATTGATAATATTAAACATTCCATTAATGATTTACAAAGATCCTTTGTTATCACCTATGTTGATAAAGCCTCTAATAATTATGCTATTATCTGTAAAAAATTTTATATTCAATTTCTGTTAGATTATTTAAAAAATAATAGTCTTTTTAAACCTGATTTACATTCCATCAATAGTATTAAATTGAAAATTATCAATATGTATAATGATTTAAATATTAAATATAAATATCTTAAATTTCCTTATATAGTGCTTATTCCAAAATTTCATAAAAATCCTATTAAATTTAGAACAGTTACTAGTGGCCATAATACTTACTCTACTACTGCGAGTAAATTATTACTAAATTCTTTAAATCTAATAAATAATAGTTTAAGCCAGACTAGCAATAACTACCATATTCTAAATAATAGTAAAGAATTAAAGAATAAATTAACATCTCTTAGAAAAATAATAGGATTTCAAACTTTTGATTTTAAAGATCTTTTTAATAATATTAAGATATCTGATCTATATGATGTAATTTTAGCTCTATATAATGCTTATATTACACCTCTTTCAAATCAAATTAAATTTAAAAATTTTCCTAAACTTCTTCACTTTGTTATTTTCAATAATTATATTTTTCAAGGAAATAAATTATACTTACAAGTCTCAGGAGTTCCACAGGGTGGCTGTAGTAGCAGTATGCTAGCTAATTTATACCTTTATCATTATGAAATGTCATTTACTTCAATAGATTATACTTTTTACAGATATGTTGATGATCTGATTTGCTTAGTACATACAGAAAATTATCTCATAGATATAGATTACTATCCAGACAATTTGGAATTAATACCTAATGAAGCTACTATTAATAAAAATGTTAATTTTTTGGATTTAAATCTTTTTATTGATCCTTCTAATAGAATTGTTACAAATTTATATGATAAAAAAGACTTTTATAATTTTAATATTAATAAAATCTTACCTTTTAATTCCTGTAACTCGATTCAATTGTTTAGAAATATTATACTCAATCAGCTTTTTAGAATTTATAGATTATCTGATAAAAAATTTCATGCTATGCATATCAATAATCTCAAAATTACTAGTAATTTATATAAATATCCCACTTATTTAGTAAATAGTATTGTTAAAAAATTTAAAATAGCTGGATTTTTATAATTCTTTCCATAGTATCATATAATTCTATTCATAGTATCTTATATTAGCCAGTCATCTCCATTTTTTTTTTTTTTTTTTTTTTTTTTTTCCCATTCACTTCCCACTTCAGCATTACCTTTATTTGCCCCTCTTTTTAGTAGCTCTTTTTGTATATTAATACTTTTTCTTTACATTTCGCTTCACAGTTTTTGAATTCTTATGAATGGCAACAGTAAATGGTTTTTTATTTTTTCTTTACGAATGGCAACACTGGTCTCTTCTATCAGTGTTCCCTCGATCCCTGTAATGAATCGTCTGTACACTTGCTGTGCTTTTTCCAGGTATTCATTTTTTCTTTTTTATTCCATCTTTATGTATGTCGTCCAAGTAGAAATAGTTCATAGATTTAATCTATCTATTTCTTCAGAAACATACATTTTTGAGTTTGCTTCTACAAAAAACTTGGACATGATTAGATTTTTGTAGAGGTTAACAATTCATGATTTAGGCTTAGAGCCTCGTCCACGTGTAAGGCGTTTGTGCTTGATTTCGTTTGTTATACTTATTTCGATTCCATACCTTTGTATTATATTTTTCATTGACTTGTTGATTCGATATTAATTTTTTTATTTTTTCCATATGCTTGAAGATTAATTGATTTTTACATTTGTTTTGTACGCCAGTTAGATAGTTGAATTTAGTTTAAGTTTTTCTTTTTTTGTTTCCATACCTTTTAATTTGGTTGATTTTCTGTAACTTGATAGCTAGTGTTTTGTATTTTTAATCCATTTGATTGATGATTTGCTGTATTATATTTTATTCTGTGGGTGTTTTTAAAAAGTTAGGTTTATCGTGTTACATCTTCTTACTTTTCGTTCATTGGATTTTCAAACTTCTATTATTATATATATATATATATATATATATATATATATATATATATATATATATATATATATATATGTATATATATATATTAAAATCTATTAAAACTTATTTCTGAGAATTTATCAAAAAATATCAAAACTTATTTCAATTGATTTTTAATTGCATTTCTTGCAAAGGCGCTAAAAACGACTAGATCACGTATATTTGGAGACTCTAATAACGATTATAGGTCCCATTTGTTTGGAGACTCATATAATAATTGCGTGATGCTCAAAGTGAGAAATCAGTCAGAAAGACTTGAAGAAAGGACAGGCGGGCTCCTAACTTTTAAGTGGGATCATACCACCGAGGGTTCCCATCAAAATTAAGTTAAATTCGGTACAGCAGTCCTATCGTGATGATGAGACAAACAGATGCATTTTCAATTTTATTTATATGGATTCCAAGAGTTTTAAAATTACAATAAAATTTATAACGGCGTGAAAAAAAATGAAAAAAAACCCTCAAAATAATTTTATTTTGCAAAAAATAGAAGTATTTTATAATGAAATTTTAGAATATACAATTTCTCTATTTGGTGACCTCATTTCTGTATATAGTATTAATCCGGTTTCGTCGGTTTCTTCTGATTGTAGCACTAATGGCAGCCATTGATTGATTGAACGGGAGAAGCCATCGTCTAAACATTTGCCCTGGCATTCTGCAACTTATAAATGAATTTGAAGTTTCGCTTACTACTATATCAACATGTGAAAAAATGTTGAAATAAATGACATTCTAAGTGTCCCTCCAAAATATTTTCAACATTTTTATGCTTTGGAAAATGAAAACAATGACTGAAATCAGCACATTTGTTTTAACTTGGGGAAAAAAAAAAAAAAAAATGACACCAATTTTGTCAGCGAAGGATTCTGAAATCAATGAAAATCAATCCCGCATTGGATCAAATTCTACTTTCTTTTATTTACAACCACTTTTGATCAGACAAAATTAAACGAAAACGCAATAGATAAAGAACTTTCAATAGAAATTATTAGTGCAAATCTAGACAATTATTAACCGTACATTCGAGAACCTTTTTTTTATCGCAACCCAGGACGCGCAACTCACCCGAAAGTCTAGAGTCGGAAAAGACTTCCCAACACGAATGAGATCCCAAACAAGCCAGGCCCGCCGAAGAAGAAGGAAGGTCAACAAAGCCCATACAGAAGAGGCTGATATAAGTCCACCAATAATGCAAAGTCCTAACAATAATTAAGTTCACAATTAAAAATTAAAATGGCATGGTCGCTAAGAGATGGGAAAAAATAACATATGTTCAATAAGTTGGGTTGAGAGTTTTCCAACAAAGCAAATGACACAAAGTCAGATAAAGCCTTAAACATACCGTTGCAATTTCAAAATTATTGTAGTACTAAAATGAGATTAAAATACTGAAAAATAATAACAATAAATAAAAACGACCAAAGGAGACAATCATACAAAGCCAACGGGAGGATTAAAGAACAAAATAAAAAGCAACAGGGTAAAAGAACAAATATTAAGTAATAGCACTAGAGATAAGACCTGCTTCTTCCACACAGCGACTAAGAAGAAAAGTATAGATCGGGCTGGTCTGGACCTTAGAGAACCACTGGGCCTGGAGTTTGTCCGTGGGTCAAATAAGATGAAAATTATTAGTATAAGGGCGATCAAAAACATAATGATCAACGTCACCGACATTGCCACTAACAAATGGACCATGAATGGTGAGGAAAATCATTTTCAAATTATTTTAATTCTTTTATTAAGTAGGAATGGCAGGAGTTCTGTGACTCTTCAGTGGGGGGTGGACGGGCAAGACTTTTGTTCCGAGGGTCGCTTCTCCCCTTCAAATCACCAACCCTTCCTTAATCCCTCCCCCCCCCCCCCCCCACACACACACATTCGAGAAACTACTTTCGTCGTTGATAGTGCTAACAAAAACCTTGACGTTAATAGTGGTAACAAAATTCGAAATATTGGTGTTTGGCGTAAAAAGTTAATTCTAGCTGTGGCCAACTTGTTGGTTATCATCGGGCATCTCCAAATAACTAACTCATTATGGAGAAGATAAGCACTAATTTTTTTTCTTGTTTTTTTTTGTTTTTTTGCCATAATTTCCGACAGTTTAACTTGACCGGAACGAATGCTAACTAATTAACATTTGTTAATAATTTGAAATTCATGCTACAGTCTTTCTAAAATTGAAATTAATTTTCATTATTTCAAATTTTCAGATTATTGAAAATAGTTTCTTCGGACTCCAAAGAAGACAAAAATGGTACATTTTAGGAACAAACCCTAAACCATGGTAAGATTAAGTATTTTTAGCTAAAATATTATATTTCAGGCATTGTGTGAGACACTTCACTATAATGAAGGTTATCGCTACCCATTTAAAAGGTAAAAATATTTGCTTAAAAATACTCAGCAATTTTATCATGAGTATTTCGAAAAATCAGAACTTCTTCGTATTATATTTTAATAGTAACAAAAATTTTTTATTATAAGATATTTTTAGCTAATTCATCTTAGTATAAACTTGGTGCTATCAAACCGCCACACTTATATATTTTATTTGCTTATTAAAAGTATTTTAAATATACGGTAATAATAAACGGTATGTAAACGGTATATACGGTATGTAAACGGTATGTACGGTATGTATGTGTAAACGGTATGTACGATAATATTAAACGATATGTCGGTAAGTTTATAACAAAAATGCAAACAATAGGCTTTTCGTTTTTTTAAGGGGAGGGGGAGGGGGTCACCTTCATTTTTACCAGTATGTAATTTCCATTCTAACATTATAATTTTTTTATCAATAAGTAAATGTGAAGAAAATAATCCGAAACCCATAAATTGGGCAAAAAATCAGCCCAAGTAAAAGTTTTATCAAAATTTCAATGCAAAATCGATGTCAAGCTGTGTACATGCCGCTGTAACCCTAACCGCAATGTTGCAAAATACACAACTGTATATTTATCGCCAAAAAGTTAATAAGCATACGACGCCTTCTACTCGCCGTTTTTCATTTAGCTCTACTTCTTGAAATAGTCCGACAACCCTATCGCTAACCATTTTGCTGGAAAATTGGAAGTTGTCTGAACTAGTTGGTTGTTCCGAAAGTTCTTGAATGTGATATGGGCTTCAGAGGTGCTGAGGCTAATGTGTTGCAGACACCCCCAGCAGAAAAACATCTGGACTTCGTAGACGTAGCCCTAGTTAATGCCCTAGAACTCTGACATAAAAACAATTTAAAAGTGTAGGGTTCAATTGAAATCTTGCTGCCAAAAGCCTGGAGAGAATCTACAGAATTTGTCCGATATTGAAAATCATTCAGTACAATAATCGTTTTCAGATTGTTCTATGAATGTTCGAGAAAGTCTTGCAGCCCAGTATTTTATGGATGCTATTCGTGAACCAGACATTCAACACGTTATTGTTACAGCTGAATGAAAATATCTGAGGGCTGCGCTGCAGAAGTCAGCAAGTTTGAAGCGTCTCAACAAGCATATCGCGGGCTTCATCTATGTATCGCACGAGGCGCGGTTGTAACTGATAGCACTTCGGAATTGGAGATACTGTGCACTATGAAGGAAATAAAAGACATGTTTCTGAGACAAAATGAAGACAAATTCAAGCGGTCTTCTGGCTCGTTTGCAAAAATATTAGTATGCTGGACTTGCTGAGAAGGGGGTGATAAGGAGAAAGTGCCCACTATCTGAGGAAAAGGATAATAGGGCATTGACTTCAGAAAGGCCACTGTAAAACTAATTAACGACCATCTTGCGAGGTGGAGATTTCAGTATGAAGAAACTACCCCCATTAATACCGTCTAGATACCATTGTTCACTGTGGAGATTATAGACTTTACGTCATGTATCTTATGACCAACATCGAATGCCAAATGATTCTAGACACGGGTACAAACTGTGGCCATCATTAGCTCGACGAATTGACGATCAATTTCTCTCTCTGTCAGTCATTGGAGAAACAGCGAATATGCTTGGAAAAATGGAAATTACCATTTCTGTAGGGGCCGGCGTTTATTATCATGCTGCCTGTAGCGGACATTTATATCTTCTCGGACTAAACATTAAAATAAAAAAAAGATTCAACCTGGACTTCATAAACAACGAATTACGGACAGCCACTGAAGTGATTCCATTGTTTTGAACAAAAATGGGAGATATCAAACAGTGTAACATAGTTATTGCAGAAGATGTTCTAGCGCCTGTCCGTATCAGGTGTTTGCTGAAAGGAATCCGGGAAGGTCCAAAGACCTGTGAAATGAATGTAGCATATTTTCATCTCTGACTATAAATGAAAAGAAATTCTTGTGGCCGCGGCTCCCTTGGATATTTCAAGAGACTGCGCACCCGTCAAATTCGCAAACATTATAACAGATCCAAAATAATGCATGAAGGGGAGTCGTTAGCTTCATGCTTTGCGGGAAACAGCGTAATGCTTGATTATACGAATATTAAAGGCAGAAACAGCGGTACCGAATATTTAAACACCATCTTAAGCAATATCGGAAAACTAAATTATGCCATCAGAGCAGAAAGTTTCATTTCCGAATTTAGTGAAATCGTCTCGACTGCTTCAAAAGGCATGGAGTGCACCAGACTAGAATCGACATCGACAACCAGTTTCGGATTAAACGAGCTCCCCAAAGACTTCCATCTCGTTAGAAGAAGTAAATAGTTTTTAAAAGACATGCAGGAAAACGTCGTGATCGAACCATTATCGAGTTCTTGGGCCCCACCAATAATTTTAGTGAAGAAGACAGATGGCTCTACAAGATTCTGCATCGACTATATATAGAAGACTCAACTCTATATGGGACAAACAAAGACAGCTATCCAATTCTGTTTAGAGCTCATGCAGAAACCAATTATGTTTAAGGTTCATGCAACGCGCATGAGAACGACGCATTATGGGGCTTTTAAAACGACTGGTGTCCCCACTCACGGGCAATTGGAACTAGATTTTTTACTTTGATACTGCAAATTGTGTATAAAGATGCCTTTGAAACGTATTCGACTGTGCAACGAACAATTGTCCGATTTTGATAGAGGTCGCATCATTAGACCTAAGGGATGCTGACTGGTCCAACAGATGTAACTGTCTCCATCTTAGTTGGAGCGATATGGTAGTTGCTTGATGTTGACAACAGTGGATCAGAGAGGGCACATGTAACCGTCGCAGAGGTCCTGGACGCCCCCAGACAGGCAATTGCTCGGAAAGATCGTGCAATCAGGAGAGGCGCCACTAATGGTGACGTTATCAGCCATTTGAAAGCATTTGCTATCCTCCATGCATCCTGTATCAAAGATACTTACTATTCGGAGACGACTGCAGAAGGTGGCATTAGATATCGACGTCCATTAATGTGCCTATGCCTACCACTAATCCTTCAACATAAGCAGTCGTCTGGATTGTGCCGAGCTCGATCAGCCTGGACAGCGTCCGATTGGAGGTATGTTATCTTTAGCGACGAATCCCGCTTTTCTCTGGGTGCTGATGACCGCCGCATACGTGTGGGGAGGAGGACTGGCCAGCGTTCCGATCCCGCACTTGCTGTCGAGCGGTACACGGCCATCACATGTGGTGTAACAGTCTAGGGAGACTTCTCGTAAGACAGCAAATCTCTTCTACATCAAGCCAATCTGACGCCTAGCTTGTACGTTGACGATATTGAGCAGTCGATTGTTCCGCTTATGCTGCCAAGCCCACCCAGGTTCAATTTACTAACAAGACGCTAGACCACATACTGCACGACTTTCTCAACAATGTCTTCGAGGATTTAATATCCTCTCATGGCCACCCAAGTCCCCAGACCTATCACCAATAGAACACGTCTGCTGGGATGTCAATTGCAGACTTCTTGGGATATCATAGAAATAGCTGACGAGTTGCTACATTTTTGGCAGAATCTTCCGCAGAGGGATATAAGCAACTTAATTCACTATATGTGCCGCATCCAATATTAACTTCATAGCTTCCAGGGCAGGATTTACTACTTACTAAAACATCATCTTCTTGTTGCCACCATTCCTTAATAAAGCGTTTTTTCCCCCTGTGTACGTGTATCCCAAATTCTAATCATTTGCATATATCCTCAAACGATACATATACATGCCGAGTTTCGCAGCTGTCTCTCAATTTCTTATGGGAGGATATATTTTTTTTGCAATAGAGTGTATTCGTTTTATTTTAAATTATAAAATATGTTGATAATTTCGAATATGCATCCTTTCAAATCTTAATATATTACTTTGAAATAAAGTGCTTGAAAGTCTTCAATATGTACAAAAGGGGCTTCGGGTCTATGATCTTGACCCCCCCCCCCCACACACACACCTAAATTGTTATATGTGTTGATGTTTTATACATGTGTTTGAGTATGCCGTGAGTGTATGGGGAGCTTCGAATTAACGCCAGTCTCTGGGCCCCTAGTTTGGCTTGATTCAGGCCTTGGCAGTCGCATGGTCTGGAAAATAGCTCTTGAAAATTGAGGATTGTTAAAGATCGTGCATTGAATCACGCTCCCAGTTATGACTTCTTGCTTCCGGAGGAAATAATTTCTCGTTTCCGTCCAATTTTTCTTCATCGATCTGAAATTAGCGTTCACAGTCTTACTTAAAAATTTATAATAAATTTGCAAATAGAAATTGAAAATAAAAATTATTCGAATGCCAAGATACCATTATAGCGGAAAATGTAATTAATGCACAGTCATAAAATTAAAAATAAAAATTATTTAGATTAATAATAACTAAAATAACTAAATTAGATTTTTGAGATTATTTTCACCAAAGTATTAGAATCCTACGAACCTTTAATTCTTGGATAGACGAATTAAAAAAAAAAATTTAAAAAAAAAAATGGTTTTTTTTAATGTTTTTTTAAACTATTTAAAAATGAAATTTTTATCTTGCGGATTGCTTTCAGAGCTTGTTGTTAAGAAAAGCTGTTTTCGATCTTTCCGACAGTGTTAATATGGAAAGTCTGTAACAATAATTTCGATCACTAAAGAGCCGATTTGTGTGAAAATCACTCAAAATTGTTCTTCATCATTAAATGACTCAAAACGCCTTTGAATTTTGAAAATACTTCGTCTTAAAAAATCGTCGGCTGATCTCAGATACCCCTACGTACCAAATTTTCTGGCTGTGCGTTAATTACATTTACGCGCGATAAAGACATACGCGCGAATATAATTATACGCGCGATAAAGACAAACATCTTTTATTATTATAGATTTAATTAACTTTTCTTAAAATTTAATATAGCGTTGAGTGAAACGCAATGGAAAAATCAGAAATGCATATACGCGACTAGATGAATTCTGACGAACAGATGATGACATGCTTGTCAACATCGCCAGTTAGGAAAATGATGTAATGCTATCTGGATATGCTGATATGCCTCGTGTAGAGTTACAGAGACGAGAAAATACCCGATTTACTCCCGGGAATAAACTGGATTTATTGGGAAAGGGAATTTTGAAGGTTTGCAAGAAAGGGGGATTTTCAGTTATTGCAATTTGCATTGTAAAAGAAATGTGTATGACCCAAAACTAATATCTGTTTTTTACATTTGGAATTGTAAATAGTTGAAACATGAAAAATTGAGACAGATTTGTTAGATTCAAGAAAAATATATTATGCTATTTTCTTATTATATATATAAAAATATATTATGTGACTTTCTTATTATACATAACAAGAAAGATCAATCATGCATAAAGCATTGATTATGAAACACTTTATAACTTCAATGCAATTTTATTTAAGCATCTCTAAAATGCGATACATTCCTCGGTAACATTTTTAAAATTATCACAATACTACATTAATTTATTATATTTGGAAACTTAAAACTACATCGGAAAAAATGAACTTTATTCAAATGACGGCATTGAAATATAAATTGCCTGGTGTAAACATCTCTAAAATGCGATACATTCCTCGGTAATATTTTTAAAATTATCACAATACTGCAACAATTTATTATGTTGGAAACTTCATCGAAAATAAATGAACTTTATTCAAATGACGTCATCGAAATATAAATCGCCTGGCTCTCTATATAAAAGCAGCATTTCATTGATAGACTTCTTTCCATTCCTTTCATTCATAACAATACTACAATAATTTATTTTATTTAAAAACTTAAGACCATGAAGGTACAAGTAATTCAGCTCTATACTTAAAATTTCATCGAAAAAATTGTCTGCATCTCTATGTGAAATTAATGAATGTTTCATTCATATCAGCTATATTGCAAACTCCATGAGCTAAATAATTTAGCGTTAAAGAAATGCAGCAATTCTTATACAACTAATTCTACATCTTTTGGTGTTTACATTCTCTATAAGTGAAAATTAGGCTTCGTTGTTGAAATAATCAAAATTTGATGATCATTTAAACTCAAATATATTGTAATTGCGTTGTTTCAGTATGTAGATGCACAGAATTTAAGCAAAAGTAAAGCGGTTTTAGGACGGATACAACACTAAATATAAATTAAAAAGAACTTTAAAAATCATGATTTTGACACAAGATGGCTGCCATATTTTATGCTGAAGTGGGCCACGTGATCTCTTCATATAAAGGGTGTAACTATTATTTTTATTTTTATTTAAAAAACTACTGAATATATTTTGCTGAACATTTTTTTATATATTTTATGGGATAATTTGAATATTTTCTAAAACTTTCGAAGGAATTTGTAAATTTTAAATTTGCTTAAAAAATGTTTGAAAAATTAGGTCCCATGGGGTTCAATGTATTTCATGTTTTCAACCCGAATTCAATCCAAAACTAATTGGGTGATATAATTCATTTATATTCCCATAGGTCCCACAGACCATCTGAACAACATAATAAAATTACAGTTTGATAAAGTCATTTTTACGGCAGTTATCGTGCTAACGGACAAACAGACAGACAGACAGACATAATGAACAAAGTCATAAACACTTTTCAACTATGTTGTAAAGTGTTAAAAATGCCCCACCATATATACATATATTTATATTTTTAAATTCCTTGAGAACAATAATTTTACAATATTTTATTTTTCGAATATATTTTTTTCTTGGACTGATTTATTCAGGATTGTATATTATGTGTATACTCTCTGCATTGTGGATTCTGCAGTATTATAGTTCTACCCTTGAATATAAAACAGAGGTAAAATTTCAAAGTTTTTTTGTTGCTCTACTCCCAAAAATTCTGACCTGAGGTGCTTCCTACTTATAATTTCTTAAATATGTATTCCACAACTAAGATTTAAGCTTGCCATCTATTTTATGCATTTTCGTTTTATCAAAAGTCAGAAATTTTCATGCATTCTATAAAATTGACATTATTGATTAATTAGATCTTATGAGCGTACATTTAATATGTAGTGTTTAAATTTATACATAGTCATTAAAAAAAAAGATCTTGAATAGAAGTTTTTTAAATACATAAAAAGTCCTTATTAGATGAAAAGTTCTTTTCTAGAATCAAAGATCTTTATTGATAAGACAGTTTACAATCAGAGTTCATTGAAAGAATGATTTTTATCAATTATCGTGAATTTTAATTATACCGGAATTAGTTTGTTTGAATTTAAATCAATCATTAAAACTGAAATTCAACATTTTGCTTCTTGCCCAATGTAGCAAAATGAAGTTTTGTCATGTCATTGTAAGATGAAACAAGAGAGATCAATCATGCTTAAAGCATTGATTATGAAACACTTTCCAACTTCAATGCAATTTTATTTTAAAAAGTCTAAATTGCGATACATTCCTCGGTAATATTTTAAAACTTATCACAATACTACATTAATTTATTATATTTGAAAACTTAAACCTTCATTGAAAAAAATGAACTTCATTCAAATGACGGCATTGAAATATAAATTGCCTGATTTAAATATCTCTAAAACGCGATACATTCCACGGTAATATTTTTAAAACTATCATAATACTACGATAATTTATTATATTTGAAAACTTCATCGAAAACAACTGAAATTCATTCAAATGACGTCATAGAAAAAATAACATGCCTTTATCTCTCTATAAAAACAGGATTTCATTCATCACAATACTAAATAATTTATTTTATTTAAACATTTTGTTTAAGACCATGGAGCTACAAAAAATTAAACTCTATGCTTGAAACTTCATCGAAAAAAATCGTCCTTCTCTTTATGAAATCAATTAATATTTTATTCATATCAGCTATGCAGACTCCATGGACTAAATTATTTTGTGTTAAAAAAATACAGGAATTCTAATACAACTCATTCTATATATTTTGCTGTTTACATTTTACATAGGTGAAAAATAGGCTTAGTTGTAGAAATAATCAAATTTAGATGAGCATTTAAACCAAATATATTGTCATTGCGTTGTTTCAGTATGTAGATGCACAGAATTTAAGCAAAAATTAAGTAGTTTTAGGACGGATACAACACTCAATATGAATTAAAAAGAACTTAAAAAAATCGCGATTTTGATACAAGATGGATGCCATATATCATTTTGAAATGGGTCATGTGATCTTTTCATATCATGGCCACGCGATCGTTTCATATAAGAGGTGTAATTATTATTTTAATTTTTATTTAAAAAACTACTGAATATATTTCGCTGAATTTTTTTTATATATTTTATGGAACAATTTGAATATTACCTAAAATTTTCGAAGCAATTTGTGAATTTTAAATCCGCTTAAAAAATGTTTGAAAAATTAGGTCCCATAGGGCTCAATGTATTTCATTTTTTCGACCCGGGTTCAATCCAAAACTAATTGGGTAATATTATTCATTTATATTCCCATAGGTTCTACAGACCGTCTGAACAACATACTAAAATTTCATTTTGATTAAGTCATTTTTACGGCAGTTATCGCGCTAACGGCAGACAGACAGACAGACAGACAGAATGAACAAAGTCATAAACACTTTTCAACTTTGTTGTAATGTGTTAATAACACGCCTGGATCCAGGGGGGATTGTAAAAGCGATGCGCAACGCAGCACCTGTTTTCGGAATCTGCGCATGACGTCATCATCGAGTCAAAATTTCTCGATTGCTTGCTGTTCTTCCCGCCGTTGATGTTGATTATGTTGTTTATATTGACCTTGGATTTACATCTTGTTTTGCATCGTTTGATTTCTTTTACACATTCAAGTGTAGCTATTTTACTTTTATTTAGTACTTAATAATTTCATCAACATCATACCGAATTGTGCAGTTACTACATGTAAGAACACAAATCGCAATACAATAGGTATGGGAATTATTTTCCATAGTTTCTCTAAAGATGAATCTATGCAAAAAAAAATGATACATTAAGTGCCGAAGATTGGATAAAGTGAATTTTTCAAATGCATGTGTATGTTCCGAGCATTTTCTGGAGGAGGACTATGCTAGAGATTTGAGAGCTGAACTTTTACAATTACTCCCGTCAAGAAGATTGAACCACACTGCTGTTCCATCTCAGAAATTGAATACTTCTAGTCCAGGGCCAAGCACTCCAACAAAAAATCTGATGTGGGCAACACATGACTTTCCTTATATAATGTAATGAATTTTATACTTTTACAGTAAAAAAATAGGTTTTTCTTATAGTAGATACTAATATTCTTTCCAAGATATTAAATTTTCGAAAATTAGTCGTCATTTTCATTGATTTAGCATCATTTTTATCCATTTGGCGAGATTTTCATTAATTTGGCAACATTTCAAAAAAGTCGCCAAGTTGGCGACATTCCGCCAAATTCGTCGCCAAAATTTCGCCAAGCGTTATGCACTAAGAAAAATGTTATTCTTACAGCAGATAAATGACTATTGGCGTTCAAATACAAAAGTATTATTCAAAGTATATTTTTTCATGAATGGAACGAGCTAGATCCACGAGAATGATGTCACTCAATTTATCGCATGGTATTACATATGAAAAGTGAACATGTTTCTCAATAGGAATTTTTTTTTTATGTGACTTTTTCATAATTTTTTTGAAAAATGTACAATATCTCGAGAACGGTTCGTGTTAGCGTTCTAAAATTTATGCCAATCGTTTTCTAATGAAAAATTACATAAGAAATGTCTATTTGCGTAACTTTATTAGCGGTTTTGATTTTTTGACGATTTTTTCAAAATTTCATTCGAAAATTTAGGGGGTTCTGAACATTCGATTGCGTATAAAAACAATAGGCTTCCAGTGTTTACGGATTGTGATTTTTGTTCCAAATTTGGTTCGAATCCGTCCATTCGTTCGTCAGTTATCGTCTCCATAGACTCACTGACACACACACACACACACAGACATCACTTCAAAAATGTTTGATTCGTGATCAGGGATGCTTGAAACGTGCTCTCCCGTCGAAAACTCGAATTCGAATTTTCGACCCCGTCACAATACTTTCCTTATACATTATGTATATAAGGAAAGTAATAATAGCTGTGATTTTTTAAGTAAAAATTTCGAAGAAAATTGTATTGTAAACACGAAAGCGGAAAAAAGAACGAGATGTGTATCCAGAGAAGTGAGGAAACGTGCTCTTTCTACAATTACTAGCATATCACCAAAACAAATGAAATACGACAAAGAAACATGAACTGAATGTGAAGGGACACAGAAGAGTAAAAAATTGATGGAGTTGGAAAAATAAATAAAATGCCTTGAGCATAGAAACTTGGTCAAAAGAAGCAAATGTTATTAAGTCATTTTGCAAGTTATTAGCTGGAATATTTCCTGAAGTGAGTGAAAAAATTTAAAAAATATATGCTAGAACCAGGACATTCATAAGGATGCGCCACTTAAACATCGCAGCAACAGCAAAAGCAGCAGCTAATCGCCAAAACAGAAAAACAAAAAAAATGGCAAGCGTATACGTGTAAATAGAGAAATTTGGTGGTGAATTTCAGAGCCTGAAATTAATAAAATATTTAGTATTGAAATTTTCATGTTTCATTTTTTTTTTAATTGAAGAAAAAGAACAATGCTGAAACAATGTAGTAGGCCAATTAATTTTGAGGTTTGGAAGCAATTTATGTTTTGAGAAATATTGAAAACTGATGGTTTTTTCAAAAAATCATATTTTTTTTTTGAAGGGAGGGGGGGATTTTTCCAATTGTTTGTTAGCAAACCTAAGTTTTAAGGCAATCGTATTTGCCTTTGGCGAATCTATTGGCTCAACGATGACTAATAATATCGCAACCCTTCGCCACTGATTCGTAGTCTATATTCAATTGATAATTTTTGCGACGATATTGGACTACAAGCAATTTATTTTAAATAAAAGAAGCGATAGGGGCTCAAATAACGGGCCCAATTTTGGTGGTGGTGATGAAATTTCTAATAGAGATTTTAATTTTGTCAAAATATTTTGGAAGAGACGTGTGACAAGAAGTTGGGATATTTAAAATACGCGATTCTTGGGCTTCGCCGTTGCGGCTTGGCTCTGACTTACTCGATGGTGACGTCACGATCACTAGCCAATCACAGCGAGTGCACCGCTAAAATCAACCTATTTTAGGATATAGTAACCTTGCCTGGATCTCTCTATAAAAACATTTCATTTAAAACTTTCTCCCATTTATTTCATTCATCACAATACTATAATAATTTATTTTATTTAAAAATTAAGACCATGGAGCTACAAGTAATTAAACTCTATGCTTAAAACTTCATCGTAAAAAATCGTCCTTCTCTTTATAAAATCAATTAATATTTCATTTATATCAGCCATGCAGACTCCATGGGCTAAATTATTTTGTGTTAAAGAAATACAGCAATTCTAATACAACTCATTCTACATATTTTGCTGCTTACATTTTACATAAGTGAAAAATAGGCTTCGTTGTGGAAATAATCAAATTTGGATAATCATATAAACTCGAATATATTGTATTTGCGTTGTTTCAGTATGTAGATGCACAGAATTTAAGCAAAAATAAAGTAGTTCTGGGACGGATACAACACTCAATATGAATTAAAAAGAACTTAAAAAATCACGATTTTGATACAAGATGGATGCCATATATCATTTTGAAGTGGGTCATGTGATCTTTTCATATCATGGTCACGTGATCGTTTCATATAAGAGGTGTAATTATTATGTTAATTTTTATTTAAAAAACTACTGAATATATTTCGCTGAATTTTTTTTATATATATTTTATGCAACAATTTGAATATTACCTAAAATTACCTAAAATTTGTGAATTTTAAATCCGCTTAAAAAATGGAAAAATTAGGTCCCATAGGGTATTTCATGTATTTCACCCATGTATTTCATTTTTTCAACCCCGGTTCAATACAAAACTAATTGGGTGATATTATTCATTTATATTCCCATAGGTCCTACAGACCGTCTGAACAACATACTAAAATTTCATTTTGATTAAGTCATTTTTACGGCAGTTATCGTGCTAACGGACAGACAGACAGACAGAATGAACAAAGTCATAAACACTCTTCAACTTTGTTGTAAAGTGTTAAAAATGAAAATCAATTCTACAAACAAGTTGTAATTTAATTTGTAAATATTTCAAAAGCATAAAAATACCCTGAACGATAAAATACTTATTACAAAGTGATTAATTCACTCATATCCCCTTAATATTAAACGATAATAAGAAATCTATATTAGTCCCAATAACATTTTAATATTTTTGTGACTAATGCAATCCGTCCATTTTCAACAAAATGTTTGTACTTTCAAATTTTCAAAAACTTTATTTCTATATAGACTTTACCTTTAAACTAATACAAACATTTAGTAAATCTATGTAAATGGCTATCGATCATTAAGATTTGAACTGGGTAATATACCCATAACATTTTTCAATGCATCCAAAATTCCCGGGTTTTTTGCACCTCTAATTCCATGTCAAAGAAATTGTATGGTCAAGGTACAAAATTTTGTCCAGCCTCGCAAAAAAAAAAAAAAAAAAAACAATTGCTCAGCTGCGTAGGCTGCTACTAAGTATCTGGTCAAATTTGTCTTCACGCATAAAACAACCGAAGAATGCTAAAAAAAGTTCGAATTTAATCTTTAAATCCAATTACAGTATAAATGCAAATTCAAGGGCGAGGAGCGAAGGACAGGCTGCACGTTTAATTGCAGGTTGAATTACAGTTCCACAAAGATCACTGGAAAAAATATATGACTGCAGGGATTAATTTGCTCAAGCAAATGAAACAGAGTAATGAAATTCTCCAACTCTACTTTAAACGATTTGCTGACATTACCACACCTTGATATTCCTTGACTTAATATAAACATGGGTAGAAGGGAGAAACGAAGTTACTTACTACCTGCACACTGAGGCTCCTAAATATGCAGGCTGGCACAACAGCGGCCATCTTGACTCCCAGTTGAAGCGATGGCAATACATGGCAGGAAGGTAGTTGATGACTTTCTCGTCCTTATCTCGGAATCTCGAGAAAATAAAAACGTTCTGAACTACTTTCTTGAATGATTGATAGAATTTTTTGAAAGCAGAAGGACCTATTTCATAGCTAAATTGCGTATTAAATATAAACCATGTAACATGTACGCGCCATTGAAATAGCAAAGGCAGACGATAAGTGACTGGATCAGATGGAGAAAAAATGGCGGTTGCGTCAGCCTGTATATTTAGGAGCTGTAGACGACCATCGGGTAATCAGTATTCAGAGTTGGGTTCGAGTCGTAATCGCGGAGAAAGGTCGGGTCGATGATTACGATTATGCAGAACAGTCCGATCATTCACGACCGGGTGGTTGTTTCATGTATGACTGGTTTAAGCGTTGCTATGAAAGTGGGTGAGACTCAAAGCGCAATTGACTTCCTGAACTTTTTGAGTGAAACAAATTGAGACGCTGAAGTCGGACAGACAAGTTAAACTATAAGAAAAATGATTGTTTGGTTAAATGGAATAAATATTTTAAGAAGAACAGTTTTGTTCAGGTGTTCACTTAAAGGGGATTCTATGTTAATAAAAGAAATTAAGATGTTTTCTGAAAATATTCGAATTAAATTTTGTGTGAAACAAATTAACATTCGAATTTGATAACACTTGAGAAAATAAACTGAGACGCTCTAGTTGGGCAGACGAGTTAAACTATAAGAAGGGTGGTTGTTGGCTGAATTGAATAAATGTGTTGTGAGAAGCAGTTTCGTTCAGGTGTTTATTCAAGAGTGATTCTGTTGACAAAAATGGTTTTGATGTTTCCTGAAACTTTTCAATTTTGATATTTTAAAAACAATATACATTTTAAGCCTTAGAATTAGAACTCATGTAAAGAAATACGAGTAGTTCTATCCCCCAGCTATGGCCAAGAGTGCCCACGAAACATTTTTCTGGAACCACTAATGTCAGTGGAGCAAACTTAAGTACGAGTATAAGACGTATGACATCGACTAGCTTGATGCTCAATTTTGTGACCTTGAACGTCCAGGGGACAAGTATCCCCTTGCCCTTCCCAATGGGAACCCATAGTTCTGGCCGATTGCTTTTCTAAAATTATTTTTTTTATAAAGAGCAATTTCGTTCAGATATTCATTCAATTGTGATTCTATTCCGTTACGAAGAGCAAGCTGATCCGTTCAGGTGTTCATTCAATTATGATTCTGTTATTTTATAAAAAAAACAAGATGATTTTTATGAGGATTTCGTTCGAGTGTTCATTCAAGGGTGATTCTGTTGTCGTGGATGTTTGCCGAAAATATTTGAATTTTAAATTTTGAAGACAATATATGTTTCAATATCTGTAAGTATGGCACTAGTATTACAAAGTAATGTTAGTAGTTTTAACAGGGGTAAAAATGGTCTAATGATATATCTGGGCGCAATAAGGGAGTCCCGCGTAAACGGGGCTCAAACTCATTGATGACTGATTTTTAAGATTTTTTTTATGAAAAATATTTTCGTTTATGTGTTCATTCAATTGTGATTATGTTGTTTTAATAAAGAACAAGATGATATTTTCATGATAAACATTTTAATCCAATTCAATTGTGATTTTATTGTTTTATAAAAATCAATGAGATTTTGTGCGTGTGTGTGTGTGTGTGTGTGAAAAACAACTTTGCGTCTAGGATTTCATTCTTTTGTTATTTTATGAAGAGCAAGATTTTTTTTTATGGACAGTGGGTTTTGATTAATTGCCTGTGACCAACAACGCTCACAAAAGAAGTGACGAACATTTCCTGAAAATATACTCAAATTTTAAATTTGGAACTTATTTCTAACAATTTTGGAATGGAATGACTTGTAAATCAATTCTAGAACTTCCTCACAGGGTCAGACTCAGGGGCGGCATTTCAGCATTTCATTTGGGGGTGCGAGATTTGTATGTATGAAAATCCACAATATGGAATAAATAAAATGTTTGTTAACAGGGTGGGGGGGGGGGGAATCACAAAATTGAATTGATGTTGAGAAAAATAATTGTTGTTAACATAATTTTTCTAAATATAAATATCTATATTAAGTTTTAAACGCCGGTTCTTAGAGTCTGGAAGAAGAGAAAATTTTGTTGCAGTATCATCATAATCCAGTGGTATATCTTGTTCTATAGCTAAAACAGCTAAAGATGAAAGTCTTTCTTATCCCATTGTACTGCGAAAATAATTTTTTAGCCTCCTGAGATACGAAAAAGACCTTTCACAACTGTCTGAGCTGATTGGTACAGTCAAAAACAATGTAACTGATATTGTTATGAGAGAAAACATATTTTTAAAATTCCGCTCTTTAAAATAATCCAGGCGACTTTTAAAATTGGGATGGTCTATGTTTTGGTTTTTCACCATTGAATAAAACAGTCGTAATTCACATAACAATTCCTCTTTCTGGAAGTTATATACTTTGCATATGGTTGAAACATTTTCTTTTTCGACATCGATCCGAATAATACTTAACTAAGGGCAAATAAAACAGATATATTGTTGTCATTAAATTTTGTCTCAATTTCATTAGATACTGAATCTATAATTCCATATTGAATATTGATTCTGTGATATGATTTAACATCAGTCATGGGAATTTTTTTCACCGCGCCTCCGAATTCGCTTGGAATTTTTTTACGCCTTTTCAGTTTTGGTCCAGAATAAGAATTTTTTTCGCAAAGTTCTGTCACAAAACTCCACACTTGATTGAAATATGCATCATTGCGAAAGGAACTAACAGTTTCAATAGTAGCTTTAGCCAAAGCTTGCAGAGTCTGAAAATTAAGATAAGATGAAGATGCTTTGAGAGAGTATTGCATTGATAAAAAACACTAGGCAATACAAACAAAGTGAACAAAAATACGAACGATGTAATGCATGTTAAAAGTGCTTCGGCTCTTCCACCACTGAGAGAATTATTTTCAAATAATTCTTCCAATGTTAAAATCACCACTTCAAAATTATCAAGTAGTGCTTTTATGGCTTTAACTCTGGAAGACCACCTCGTATCACTTAGTGATTGTAGAGTTGAAGAGCCTCCAGAAAAGTATTTGTTGAAGAGCGAATCTTTTCGAAAATAGCATGTCTTTTATATAGGATGTTTCTATGAAAGAATCACATTGAGTTGCTGAAATGCATTTCTAGCAGAAGGAATAGATAGGCATGCACTAACTAACTACACTTAAACTTAATCGGACACTTGAAATTTTCAAGTGAAAAAAATAACATCACCCCAATCTTTTCAAGTTGAAAAGGATTCGTTCCACCAGGAAGAGAGAAGCTTCATAGTGAAGGTCGGCTCTTTTGAAGCTCCATAGCGTAGGAAAACTGACCAGTGGACAGTCGATAAAAAAGGGAGAAGCCGATAGACGACGAGGTCTATAGTAGGACTGGTCTATAGTAGGTAGATATATCACGTCTATGGGCGAAATTAAGGAGGCTATCCCCAGCTTTGATCGATTGCTTTTTCAACTGCTAAAATTGAGTCTAATTACAAATGGTCTTCGAATATGAAATATAGAGAGGTATCTGCAGCTATAGAGGTTGGGGTTTCGACTTTGTTTCGCTAGATGAAGTACGTATGAAAATACTAATAATTCATCGAATTCCTGAAAATATTCGAATGATCGACAATACTTTCCCTATACATTTTACCATGTATGCAAGGAAAGTAAAAATTTGAACTAATAATTTGTAATTTGCATGATTAGAACAGGCGTTAATTGAAATTCAAGATTTTGGCAATGCTATATTCTCTACGAAGAAACATCGGTAATTTCCAGAAACGTTATACTAGCACAGTCGATGCATGAAAATAGCAGTATAGATTTATTTTTATCGCCTTGATAATTACTCGCAGACGCAAAAGTGACAATCTCACTCCGACAGATCGGGCAATCCTCCTCCGCAGGAGACTGATTGTTCGGTTCCGTCGAATCGTAGCAGTCGGTCGGTTCATCGGCCGATCACCGCCGCTGAACAGGTGACGTCGCCCGTACCCAAGAAGTTTTGCCGTGAGAAAACACGTAGAGGAACAATCCTGTATAATAGCATGCGTCTTTTCATTTTTGGAGGAACTCATCGAATCGAAATCAATGTAGTGCAATCTCAGTAATCTGGCACTATTAAAAACCAGCTAGTTTCGGATTACTGCGGATTTGTCGGGTTATTGGAAATCAAGAATAGTATTTAAATACACGAATTTGTCAGAATATATATATATATTTTTTTCCAATGGCCAGGCCATTGATATATAATCATACACCGGCCAGAACCGTGAACCTGTTAGCCGTCACACGACGTTGCCCCAGCGCACTAGTAGGGGTCAGAACACACCGCGCCCAACTACACAACGTCCATGGCTGAAGGTGGGACTCGAACCCACAAACCGGCAGCCTAATGATTGCTGGGAAACGCTTTCCTTGACCGTTCGACCACCGCGTCGGCATTTGTCAGAATATGTGCTAAAACAATGGTAATGCGCAAGAAATCTATATTTATATATTATAATTTTATACAAATTGCACTTTTATAGGCTATTATTTGGTATATATTAAAAAAAATTAGAAAAAAGGTTTTTTAATGGATGTTTATCGGCGAATGCGACATATGCCACTGTTTGATGAATAGAAAATGAATTTTATTCGGAATTAATCTCTTCCGTACTAAAAGCTTCGCAATATCCAAAACACAGGTATCTAATTGTTCGCCATAAGCGATACATTTAGCATTGCGAAATGTTGCAGAAGGTGACAGAAAAAATTCGTAATAACCGAAACTTCGTGACATCCGCGCTCGCTCCAAGTCAAACTGTAATAGTAAATAAACGGTGTTGAAGAAGTCGAGGTTAAACATGAGGAAGTCGAGGTTAAACATGAGTAATGGTGGGAGTGTGTTACCCTTGGTCAACTAGGATGACTTATGACTTTGAAGTGGGTGATCCAAAGAGAGCCTAGCACAGCGACCAGTGGTCTATTGTACTGTCCCCAAAAGATGAAACTAAGGCTCCTCTATATACGAGCTGACTCATCAAGCATATTGAAGCCCACCGTAGCTGGGCGCGCAATTTATTATCGTTAGTTCTATTCGTATTTTCACTTCAGGAATTATAATTGAAATAGTTATGGATGGTTGTTCTGTATCGAACTGCTCTAATCATTCTAGAATGGATTTTAGGCTATTTCGCTTTCCTCGAAACGAAGAAAGAAGAAAACAATGGCTAATAAATAATTTAATACCCGGTACTGGAGCATACTTGTGCGAGCTAAGTTCTACAACATTCTAATTAAAACTTCTTTTTTTATATAAAGTATTTATTTTAAACACTTATTTTATATTTTCTGTAACTGCAGTATGGAACCATATGGGCTTCAATATGCTTGATAAGTCAGCCTGTAGTAGAGGAGTTCTAGATGAAACAGTCCCTAAGAGAAGAAACCTGTAGCCGAGGTAAAGATCAGCAGGCACTTGACAGGAATGTCCTGCAACTCCCAGGGCTCGATTACATGCCGACCCAAGTGTTCGAGCCTATGAACAGAAAACGCTTCACACTCACAGAGTATGTGTGTGGCAGTTTCTTCGCTGTATACTTACAGCCTCTACAGATCGGATCCTTAGTGACACACGTAATACTTAGGTGTCTTTTAAAGGTGCAATGCCCAGTAAGGAGCCCATCAGCCCTTCTAATGCCAGTTCTATTGAGCTTGAAGAGCTCTTTATGACGCACACTAGGGCACTTACAGTTCAGTTCTTTCGCCTGCCTTTGGCCCTTGATGTCGCGTCAGTTCTTGCACTGCAGCTTCTTAAAGATGTCATAAGCAGTTCTGATCAGTTCATTAGACACCCAAAGCTGGCTCTGGACCAACAAAGGATGTAGAGAACTAGGATAATAATAAAATAGTCTTTATTAATTCCCTACACATTTGGCCATCATGCTGACAATCTTTGTGGGCGGTTTCTCTTCCCTTCGGACTCTTTCAAAACGGTCAAAATATTAAACTATTGAAATCATAACCAACGTACTTTGAAAACACAGATACCGATTCGAAATCTACTTATACATCTTTGTGCTTTCGAAAGAGTGTATATTATTCTCTTACTGTTCATATATGAGCTATAGGTAATTAAAGTATCGAATTTAGAACATTCTGTTTAAAATAATTAATTATCGGAATTATTAGTACTATATTTTGAAAACTAAAAATCCGATCCAAAATCCAATTATATATTATTACTGGACTTTTGAAGGAATGTAAATTGCTCTCATATTGTTTATAGTTTTCTAGATATAAACATCACAAGTTTCACAAAAGGAACATTTTCAATCTTCTTCAGCTTGATTGTTTGTAAGCAGTTTTGTGATAATAAATTATTGATCTTGAAACTGGATTTCCTACTAGACATTTTTATCACTTATTGATTATATTTATCTTTTTTAGCTTAGTGAAACAGAGTAAAACAAAAATTAGCTGGGATAAAAACTCTTTTTTTTCCAAATAATTAGTTCAAAATACTGAATTACTTTTATTTAACATTATTTACCTTTACGAAATTACTTCATAAACGGTACCTTATTTCTGGCAAAACATGTATAAAATTATTTATATTTTTACTTTCCCTACAACACATGGTAGTGAATAGTGAAAGTATTAGAATCGTGTCGAAAATCGGAATTCGGGTTTTCGACGGATTTATACGCTTCGAGAACTCAAGAACCCGAAAGACTATTTTTAAAGTGACATTTATATGTGTGTCTGTGTGTCTGTGCAATGTATGTATCTACACCAGCTGAAAACGAATTATCCAAATTTCATAAAATTTGATAGATAAATCACATGTGGGTTACCTTGATGCTGATTAGATTTCAGTACGATTCAGAAAAAAAATAATCTTCACTATTTTGCGAAATGGTTTGTAAAAAGTGTGCATCCACTCTAACTTAAAAACTAATTAACCAAATTTTATAAAATTTGGTAAATAAATCACCTGTGGAATATGTTGGTGTTGATTAGATTTTGTACGATTTGAATAGACATAATTTGCCCTTTTTTTGCAAAATGGCCTGCAAAAACTGTCAAAAAACTTAATATAAGATTGCATGTACTTAAATGTATGAAATAAATGCTTATTTTATACGTAATTTTGGGCGACGTAAAGAATTAGACTCACCCTATAATTCTAGAACTCGAGATATTGTAGTTTTCACATACTATTTTGAAATGAAAATATGTGCAGTCGCCCAATAAAAACGAAAATTGAAATAAAACTGCAAATTCAATGTAATTTCAAATAATTATCCTTGCTATTTTGTGTAATTACACTCAATTTAATGAATTATAAAAGAAAGAAGGAGAAAAATGAATTTGAGACTGTAGCGAAAGTCATATGCTGCCCATAGCATATTTTTAACACTTTACAACAAAGTTGAAAAGTGTTTATGATTTTGTTCATTCTGTCTGTCTGTCCATTAGCACGATAACTGCCGTAAAAATGACTTAATCAAAATGAAATTTTAGTATGTTGTTCAGACGGTCTGTGGGACCTATGGGAATATAAATGAATTATATCACCCAATTAGTTTTGGATTGAACCCGGGTTGAAAAAATGAACTACATTGAACCCTATGGGACCTAATTTTCGAAATATTTTTTAAGCGGATTTAAAGTTCACAAATTGCTTCGAAAATTTTAGGAAATGTTCAAATTATCCCATAAAATATATAAAAAAATTTCAGCAAAATATATTCTGTAGGTTTTTAAATAAAAATTAAAATAATAATTACACCTCTTATATGAAGCGATCACGTGACCATTATATGAAGAAATCACGTGACCCACTTCAAAATAAAATATGGCATCCATCTTGTGTCAAAATCGTGATTTTTAAAGTTCTTTTTAATTCATATTTAGTGTTGTATCCGTCCTAAAACCGCTTTATTTTTGCTTAAATTATGTGCATCTACATACTGAAACAACGCAATTACAATATATTTGAGTTTAAATGATCATCCAAATTTGATTATTTCTACAACGAAGCCTAGTTTTCACTTATGGAAAATGTAAACAGTAAAATATGTAGAATGAGTTGTATAAGAATTGCTGCATTTCTTTAACGCAAAATTATTTAGCTCATGGAGTCTGCATAGCTGATATGAATGAAATATTCATTGATTTTACAGAGAGAAGGACGATTTTTTTTCGATGAAATTTTAAGCATAGAGTTTAATTAATTGTACCTCCATGGTCTAAAGTTTTTAAATAAAATAAATTATTATAGTATCGTGATGAATGAAATGAATGGGAAAATGTTTATGAATGAAATGCTGCTTTTATAGAGAGAGCCAGGCATGTTATATTTCGATGGCGTCATTTGAATAAATTTCATTTGTTTTCGATGAAGTTTTCAAATATAATAAATTATTGTAGTATTATGATAATTTTAAAAGCATTACCGAGGAATGTATCGCATTTTAGAGATGTTTAAATCAGGCAATTTACATTTCAATGCCGTCATTTGAATGAAGTTCATTTTTTTCGATGAAGTTTTAAGTTCTCAAATATAATAAATTAATGTAGTATTGTGATAATTTTTAAAATATTACCGAGGAATGTATCGCATTTTAGAGATGTTTAAATGAAATTGCATTGAAGTTGGAAAGTGTTTCATAATCAATGCTTTATGCATGATTGATCTTTCTTGTTATTTATTAGGTTGAGCGATATACGCATCTAAAGTTCTTACATTTTTCCTTCCTATTTGAATCGGATGAACACAGACATTATACATGTCAAAAATTTGTATCATTATTCAGATTTCGTATACCAGTCTTTAAATGATTTGCACAAATTCTTTAAAACATTATTTTTTCCGGATGGCAGCAGAACTTTCACGTCAAATTATTGAATTATTTTACTGATTATATTATTTTAGCATCCTTTGTACTCCATCGAATGGTTCAAAATCAATTTCTCGCAGGGTAATACTATCGTTATTGATCTGGCAATTACCGCCATTTTTCATTGGAAATGAATGATGCTATGAAAATCTTATGAGCGTTGCAGTGGAAAATCAAACGACTTACGGTTACGAAATTTGGTAGAAAGTTACTGCCGGATAAGTTTAAGAACATCATGCAACGTTTTTCTTTAATTCGATTTTTTTTTAAATTATTTAATATTTAACTGAAATTTCGCTTTCGCACATAAATCGTTTTCACAGCGATCAAAATAAATCACTGCAAATAACCTTAACATCATTGTAACTAACGTCTTCGGAAAGTTCTTCAAAAAAAAAAAACCTGATTGGCATCCGTAATGCACGTTTTTCCGATTTTTGTGATCCTTTAAATAAATCATGTTTTTTTACCGTGCTTATGAAAAATTAACTTTCCTATTTCAACAACGTCTAAACGTCTTTGTCGTTATCTTGTCGTCTTTGTCCAGAGTAACGCTGGCGTAATGAAGACATCTCAGAGATTTTCAAAAGGCGACTTTTGTCGAATTATTCAAGTTCTAATCAAGGAGAATTATTAAAATTTCTATCTAATCCATTTTTTTTACATAATGTATCCACAAATTATATTTCATGACTGTATAATTTCATTCGTTATACTGCCATAAAATATAATTTGGGGATACATTATGTAAAAAAAAATTCTTCCCGAGAAAAGTGAAATTAGAGACTATTTAGGCGACTTTTCAGCCTTTATTTCCATTTTCGAGCACAATATTTATAATCCCAATCTATTGGTACGTTTAAAAAGCGAAAACGATATCTCTAAAATGCAAGAAGTTAAAGTGTTGGATTTTAAAAGCCACTACCAAAAGTATTCCAAAAAGATTTTGATATCCTTGTCTTAGACATCACTGTCTCACTTTGTTCACAGAATCGTCCGCTGATATAAATTGATTTTAAAATGGCGAAACTGCGGTCGAATTTCGACTTCAAACGCTTATAACTTTTAAATTAATTCTAGTTTTAAAAAAAAAATCTAGTCGAGATGTTTTGTCCTGGGAATTTCTTGAATTTCGTACCAGTCCGAAGTTTCGATTTTCTGCTGCAGGCGACACAGACAGACAAAATTATTTCTTAGCTCTCTAGGAATATGATTTTCATATCGCCCTAGGCAAGACCTCATTGATCATTCCACAAATTATGCACAGTTTTGCTGTGCACAGCGTATTTAATGAGCGTTTTGTTGAATATCACAACCAACATTTTTTCTCAAATGTGTTTAAATTAATTAATTTTTCTAGCTATTTATAGATTTATTTGAATAGAGGGTACTCGCTCGCACTAAACATAATTACACCCCCACCCCTCCTCCACACACACACGCACCTTTTCAACTAAACAGATAATTGAGGTAGGAATGGATCTATATTATAACCCCGCTTTAACTCGACAGGGAACGTGAGAAAATCCTAAGCCCGAGTTAAATCTAAATAGTATTTTGAAACAAAATTTATTATCCTGAATTAACTCAGAATAGTACACTATTAAGCATTCTACAACCTTTGCTCTTTTTTTCTCAGCTACTTTGTTGATAATTTCGGTAAACTGACAAAGAAAAGCCACAATTACAGGCGTTCATGAAAATTCCAAAATTCATGAACATTTCTGAAATATTCAACTAATTATCGTCTGTCGAAGCATTATTATATTTTTGTATATATATATATATATATATATATATATATATATATATATATATATAATTGAAGAATTTTTATTTTACTTGTATTATATATACCTGAGGTTGATCATTAATTGAAAATGTTCTGTATAGCAAAAATGAAAAGAAGATGAACGGAAGTTTAAAGGTGGCATCAAAAAGACTATACGATAAGCTGTTGAATATTTTAAAAAGAACATGGTAAGTAAAACATAATGAACAAGAAAGATCAATCATGCATAAAGCATTGATTATGAAACACTTTCCAACTTCAATGCAGTTTTATTTAAATATCTCTAAAATGCGATACATTCCTCGATAATATTTTTAAAATTATCACAATACTACATTAATTTATTATATTTGAAAATTTAAAACTTCATCGAAAAAAATGAACTTCATTCAAATGACGCCATCGAAATATAAATTGCCTGTTTAAACATCTCTAAAACGTGATACATTCCTCGGTAATATTTTTAAAATTATCATAATACTACAATAATTTATTATATTTGAAAACTTCATCGAAAACAAATGAAATTTATTCAAATGACGTCGTCGAATTATAACACTCCTGGCTCTGTCTATAAAAGCAGCATTTCATTCTTAAACATTTTTCCATTCATTTCATTCATCACAATACTATAATAATTTATTTTATTTAAAAACTTAAGACCATGGAGGTACAATTAACTAAACTCTATGCTTAAAACTTCATCCAAAAAATCGTCTGTTTCTCTGTATAAAATCAGCTATATTGCAGAGTCCATGATCTAAATAATTTTGCGTTAAAGAAATGAAGCAATTGTTATAATCTCATTCTACATCTTTTATTATTTACATTCTCCAAAAGTGAAAATTAGGCTTCGTTGTAGAAATAATCAAAGTTGGATGATCATTTAAACTCAAATATATTGGAATTGTGTTGTTTCAGTATGTAGATGCACAGAATTTAAGCAAAAATAAAGCGGTTTTAGGACGGATGCAACACTAGATATGAATAGATAACTTTAAAAATCACGATTTCGACACAAGAGGGATACCATATTTTATTTTGAAGTGGGCCACACGATTTCTTCATATAATGGTCACGTGATCTCTTCATATAAAAGGTGTAATTATTATTTTAATTTTCATTTAGAAAACTACTGAATATATTTTGCTGAATTGTTTTTTATATATTTTATGGGATAATTTGAATATTTCCTAAAACTTTCGAAGCAATTTGTAAATTTTAAATCCACTTAAAAAATGTTTGAAAAATTAATTCCCATAGGGTTCAATGTATTTCACTTTTTCAACCCGGGTTCAATCCAAAACTAATTGGGTGATATTATTCATTTATATTCCCTTAGGTCCCACAGACCGTCTGAACAACGTACTAAAATTTCGTTTTGATAAAGTCAATTTACCGCAGTTATCGTGTTAACGGATAGATAGACAGACAGAATGAACAAAGTCATAAACACTTTTCAACTATGTTGTAAAATATTAATTAAACCGGTATTAACATGGTATAAAATACCCCTTTAAATGCAAGATTTGTGTATAAGATGAAAATTTATAAAACAGAAACATTGTTTTGCACGTAGAGCTAGGCCTTTTACAGCTCCCAAAAGGCATTTTCTAGCTCCCGAAAGGCATTTCCTAGCTCCCAATTAAATAAATTGGAAAAAGTGAAAAAAGTGAAAAGCATTTCCGAAACCATGTACGTTATCATTAATGCGAATTCTATGTTTCTGTATGTATTACTGTAAATTGTATTATAGAAATGATGCACATTGCCCAACGTAGAAAAAAATATAAATTGGATCAGATATATATAAGAAATCAAATATAATATTCAAATATAATCAAAAATACCGGCGTGTGGTTATGTATTTACAGAAGAATACAATGTAATGAAAAGGTATAAGAATAAAATGTCATAAATGTATTTACCCCTTGTGCTGCTTACAGTGTAGATTACGTGATACTGACTAAGCATTTTAACTCAAAAAAGGGTTACAGTTAATTCTATATTCTACGATTGCAATTGTTGGAAGTGAAACATGGAGATGAAAAATTATTTAAAATTGTTTGAGATAGACCTGTCAATATGCTGCTGTAATAGGAGCAAGGTTTTGAATTTAAAATTAAAATGTGTTTTAATAAATGAAAAAATAAGGTTTGGCGGGTAGATATTTTGGATAGTGGTGTTTATGAATGTAAAATGATGTTCTTTGTAGTAACATGGTGTACTTAACATTTTTATTCTTAATAATTAGTTATTAATAATATTTTTATATACTGATTGTGATAGATTGGCGGAATAATGTTGAAGTTTATTTAATTTGAAGTCATGTGTTTCTGCTTTGTCGTATATTTTGATTTTTAATGCGTCTGCATTTTGGATTTTTAAACTAACATGTATAATTGATCCAGTTAGATGTATATACATTTTCAATTAGTTTTAGATTAGGTGGATAAAACTTCAGCAATCAGCTATATTGCAGAGTATCAGCTATATTGCAGAGTATCAGCTATATTGCAGAGAGAAGTTTAATATAGGTGCTCGATTAGTAATTCCAATAATAATTAGATCATCAATAAATCTGTATATGATATGACTGCTGAAAGGGTACTGAATTTCGTAAAAATGTAGATGAAAGTTGGCCAGTGCCTCCCTGTGGTGGCATTCCCTTATTTAATTTGTATATGCAATTTCCTTGAGATAGATACTGTTTGAACAGAATGAATTTTAATATATATATATATATATATATATACAAATATATATATATGTATATATATATACAAATATATATATATATATATATATATATATATATATATATATATATATATATATATATATATATATATATATATATATATATATATATATATATATATATATATATATATATATATATATATATATATATATATATATATATATATATATATATATATATATATATATATATATATATATATATATATATATATATATATATATATATATATATATTATTTTTTTATTTTTACATAATTCTTATTATTACATTTCAAATAAATCATATATATATATATATATATACAGGGTGATTCAAAAGTTTGGAGCAAAAGTAAAACGCTATAAAAAAATATCTATGGATCGGAGAGACATGCGGTTTGCAGATTAATATTCACCGTGTTGGGAGATTTTGTGTGGCATAAAAAAAATTAGTTTAAACTCTCGACACTCGGGGCGCTGCGGCAGATAAAGCCATGGAGGTGACTTATGCATGGAGGTGATAGTAAACATGACTGGCCTGTGAGATTCCCAGATCTCACACCCTGTGATTTCTCGTTGTGGGGATACCTAAAATCACGGGTCTATAGAGGAAAGCCCCGGTCCTTACTAGCACTGAAAGATGATTTACGGCAGGAGGTAGCAGCCATTCTCGTTAATACGCTGTTTCATGTTGTATCAGCCGTAATACCGCGACTGCACTCAGTACTGGAATGTGGTGTAAATCAGTATACAGCTGTAAATCATGCTGAAATAAAACATCTCATTCCACAATTATTATCTCGCATTGTTTTCATCGCAGCAGCGCTCCCCTAGTGTCGAGACTTTGAACTATTTTTTTTTCATACCATACAAAATCCCCCACCACTGTGAATATTAATCTACAAGTCGCATGTCTCTCCGACCCATAGATATTTTTTTATAGCGTTTTACTTTTGCTCCGAACTTTTGAATCACTCTGTATATATATATATATATATATATATATATATATATATATATATATATATATATATATATATATATATATATATATATATATATATTATATTCAACATGGTGGTACTTTTTTTAAACAACAGGTTGGTATCCCACAAGGGGAGGGGGGGGGGGGGCTCATCATTGTTAGCTAATCTGTATTTATTCTTCTATGAAAAAAACATTAATCCAAGCTTGCATAATATGCACATGTTTAGATATTTAGATGACATTTTATGTGTATCCCCAAATAATATCCCTATAGTATTAAACTTTTATCCAAAAAATTTACAATTAAATGCAAGTAATAATGACTCAAATGTTGCAAACTTTTTAGATTTAAATTTAAATTTACAAAATTGTAATATGGTTATAAACTTGTATGATAAAAGACAGGATTTTAAATTTAATACATCAAAAATTCAACATTTTGACTCTTGTTTGCATATATCTGTATTTAGAAATATTATAATAAACCAGGCTCTTAGAATCAATAAAATTTGTGATGAATATTATAAATTAGCGCATTTTATATGGAATTATTGAGTACAGCGACTAATAATGCATGTCCCTCCAAGTTTGTTATTAAAATTATCAACTCAGTATATCAACTTTCACTCGATAACATCCTAGAAAACATTCCCAATTATAGTGAGTAACATACGGTATAAAAAATAAAAAAAAAATTATATATATATAATTATTTATTAATTATATAAATAAATAAAAATGAAAAATAATAAACTAAGTCAAAAACATTAGAAAAATCAAAAAATCGGAAAATAGATGCATTAACATTATTGTTTTGAATTTTATTTTCGGAAAAAAATGTAACTTTTGTCAGTATTGAAACTACGATTTGAGCGCCCTTATAATGGTGTATAGTGGCATTCTCGTTTATCCAGTTTTCCTATGAATTACTTGTTTAGTAAGAATTTTCATCTTTGACTCATATTCATATTCAGGATTGCATATTTGGGAAGTTAATATTCTGAATTGCTTGTCCGGTCTCCAGCTTAGACTCACTGGAAGGGTCCTTACCGTGAACGTTCGGGGGTATTACCGTGAACGTTCGTACTGCCTCCCTGGTAGAATTTCGACTTGTTCATTCCGGTGCTTCTAGATTAATCTGTTGAGGTTGATCGTGTATACATACACGTGGTGGAAGAAGAAGGGTTCATGCCGCATGGTAATACAAATTTTCTTAATGTATCCTATTTTCATTTTTTCAATTTTTGTTGCCTGTAGTCTGAGTTTAAGCATTTATAGTGATGTGCTATTGCTTAATCTGAAACAGGCACTTGTTTGGGTTAATTAGAATTAAATACTCAGACCTAAAGATGAATTTAGTTCTGATTAATCATCGAATTTGGGACGGTGCTGTTTTTTACTTTCCCTGCAATACATGGTAATGTATATTTACTTTCCCTGCAATACATGGTAATGTATAGGGAAAGTATTGGAATCATACCGAAAATCACAACTCGAGTTTTCGACGGATCTACACGTTTCGAGACCTCTAGAATACGAAAAAACCATTTTTAGCGTGACGTCTGTGCGTGTGTCTGTCTGTCTGTCTGTGTGTCTGTCTGTCTGTCTGTCTGTCTGTGTGTCTGTCTGTCTGTCTGTCTGTGTGTCTGTCTGTCTGTGCAGATTTTGTATCCACTGTAACTAAAAAACTAATGGACCGAATTTCACAAAATTTGGTAGGTAAGTCACTTGTGGGCGGGGCTGGTGCTGATTAGTTTTGGGTACGATTCGGAATAAAAGAACCCGCATTTTTTTGCGAAATGGCCCGCAAAAGCTTGTATCCACTCTAGCTGAAAAACTAATGGACCGAATTTCACAAAATTCGGTAGATAAGTCACGTATAGGTCACTCTGGTGCTGATTAGATTTTGGTACGATTCGGAAAAAAATAACCTGCCTTTTTTTGCAAAACGGCCCGCAAAAATCTTCAAAATCTAAACTAAAGAACTAGGTATACTCAGATATATCCATAAAATGCCCGTTTAATACGTAATGTTTAACGACGAAAAGAATAAGACCAACCCCATTACACTAGGACTAGCCGTTCTCGAGATATTTTAGTTTTTCGTACTTTCCCTACGCCACCTTTGAAAATAAGCCCGGTTACCGAATGAGAACGAAAATTGAATAAAAGTGAAATAAATGTAATTAAAATAAAGAGAACGTGGATATAAGTCTGCAGGGAAAGTCATGTGCTGCCCACATCAGATTTTTTCTCTTATCGGCATTGTGGCCGTGAATTTGCTTCTATGGTGATGTTAATATTACTTGAATTGTTTTTTTATTTTTTTATTTTTACATAATTCTTATTATTACATATTTCAAATATGTATATATATATATATATATATATATATATAATGTCCGAAGCTACTTCTTATAACAGGTCCCTACTATACTTTAGAAAATATTTATCCGCTTATAAATAAGAGCAGATAGTACTATAATACCTTTATCAACAATGAGATTTATTCCTATCAATTAGATTAGAGTCAGAACTGCAAAAACAATAATCCACGGCTGTCCATTCTACAGTGAAACAATGCACAGTATGGCGCCCGAGATGTTATTTCTGGATGAAAAACAACCTAATCAAATTATTCCCTATACATCCGACTCTTGAGATTGTGATATCCGCTGCTGGGTAATTAAAGAGCTTGTTAGGATGGCGATTGCATCTCTATGCCAGCTGTGGCCCGACTTCATTTGCATTTTTAAAACACCGTACACGCTCTGACAGTGGCATTAATTGTCTTCCCATTCCACCTGTTGCGAAGAGAAGCGACGGAACGTGATTTGTGTTTGGTGATATTGAGTCTGTTTCAACTATTCCATACGCTGTGGCGCAGCGAAGGGGGTGGATATCAAATGTACATACTACACTTGCGGCAAAGCTAATTTGGTTGCGGAGAGTTAGGATAGGAAAATCCAGTGGCGGCTCGTGTATAGGCACTGCGGGAACGACAGTGCTCTCTCTCCCTCGCAGCGCACATAGGAATCTGCACGCGAGGCTACGAGGGAGAGAGAGCGGTGTTTGACTGTTGAGCGCATACGCACATAGGAAGCTGCAAGCGAGGCTGCGAGGAAGAGAGAGCACTGTCGTTCCCGCAGTGCCACAGTGCCTATACACGAGCCGCCACTGGGAAAAGCTTACGTTTTACTGGCCAGATATAAAACTAGCCATTTTAAACGCATTCTCAGTGACCATGCATTCTCAGTGACCAGTCTCTTGCTATTCTCAGTGACTAGTGGGCACTAAATGCGTGACATTTATACACTCTTTTTAGAAGTTCAAAATGGCACAAACTGTTTGACATTTAAGCATAAAAATGGAATGGCGCATATTTTTTAGAGCGAAGTTCGCCTGTACTTGATATAATTTAAATCAACTAATTTGAAATGAGATTTTTCAGTATCGATGAATTCTTGGATAGCAAAATAAATATTATTTTCTCCATTATATGAAAATACATGATTTTACATCATCATAGACACTATTAAAACACTTATGTGTGTTCGCTGTTCAATTTTTTGACATACAATTTTTTACTTTCCCTGCAATACATGGTAATGTATAGGGAAAGTATTCGAATCATGCCGAAAATCACAACTCGAGTTTTAGACGGATCTACACGTTTCGAGACCTCTAGAATACGAAAAAACCATTTTTAACGTGACGTCTGTGTGTGTGTCTGTCTGTCTGTCTATCTGTGTGTCTGTCTGTGCAATGTATGTATCCACTCTAACTAAAAAACTAATGGACCGAATTTCATAAAATTTGGTATTTAAGTCACTTGGGTATGACCGTGGTGCTGATTAGTTTTTGGTACGATTCGTAAAAATAGAACCCGCCTTTTTTTGCGAAATGGCCCGTAAAAATGTCCTGTATCCACTCTAGCTAAAATACTAATGGACCAAATTACACAAAATTTGGTAGATAAGTTACTTGCACGATACTCTGGTGCTGATTAGATTTTGGTATTAATCGGAAAAGAACAACCTGCCTTTTTTTACGAAATGGCCCGCAAAAATGTCATGTATCCACTCTAACTAAAATATTAATTGACCAAATTTCACAAAATTTGATAGATAAGTTACTTGGGGGATACTCTGGTGCTGATTAGATTTTGGTATTATTCGGAGAAGAACAACTTGCCTTTTTTTACGAAATGGCCCTCAAAAATCGCAAAATCTGAAAAAAGCTACGCATGTTCAAATATATCAATTAAATGCTTGTTTTATACGTAATTTTTGATGAGGAAAATAATAAGAACAACTCTATTACTCTAGGACTAACCATTCTCGAGATATTTGAGATTTTTCGCATTTAGTTATGCCACTTTTAGAAAAATGTCTAATTACCAAATAAAAACAGAAATTGAATTAAAAAGCACAAATTTAGTTTCATTTTGTGCAATTAAACTCAATTTAATGAATTATTAAAGAAAAAAAAATATGAATTTGAGTCTGCAGGGAAAGTCATGTGCTGCCCACATCAGATTTTTTATTCTGCAATAATGCGAAATCGTTCTGTAATTTGGCATCGAATCGTCTCCCAGTAACGTCAAAGCTGAACAATTTTTGATTGGATGCCAAACGGATGGCGCAACCTTCTGTATAAATGAACCTAGCTATACAAAGGTCAATTATTTGGTCATGCGTACTATAAAGGAAAAGCTTACGTTCTACTGTCCATATATTAAACTAGCCATTTTAAACGCGCTTCTCGCATTCTCGGTGAGTGGGCACTAAATGAGTGACAGCTATGTATTCGTTTCGTTTTAGAAGTTCAAAATGTCACAAACTGTTTCACATTTAAGCCTAAGAATGGATTGGCACATAGTTTTGAGAGGCAAGCCGTTTAAATTATTTGAAAATCCTTTTGTATCGTCACCCCTAATTCGAATTTTCGATTTTTTTTTCTTTTGCTGATATAGAAGTTGAGATGGAATGAATGAGACCAAAATCGAGAATCTGGCTCGAGAGGAAGCGCTAGATCACAAAAAAGTGGCTTTGTATTTTTAAATTATTCTTCTTATTGCCACCTCTAATTTGAATTTTCAAAATATTAGATATTTTTTGTGTTGACCTGAAAGCTGAGATAGATCGAATGAGACCCAAATCAAGATTCTATCTATAGAGCGAAAGTGTTCGATAATTAAACAAAGTGGTTTAGGCGTTTTGAGTTTTTATTTTTATTATTGTTCTTTGCACCGTCATTCCCAATTCAAAATTTTGAAGTTTTAGATTTTTTCCTTGATACCGAAATTGAGACGGATCGAATGACACCAAAAGCAAATTTCCAGTTATAGAGTGAAAGTGCTCGATAATTTTGGTACATTACCCCGTCACTCACCCACTGTCAGTTTAGTGTATGTTATATAGATGATATTCATATTTTAAAATTAATATTTTGATGTGGTTTGAGCTCCAATCCACCAATTCTTATAATTAAAATTCAGAATTATACTCAAAGACTAGCTGTATATTTTTTCGTGCGAAATACTCAATGTAAAGAAACTCAATTCAAAATTTTCTGCGAACTTTCGATATTCGGTGTCTTTCTTTTTTGAATTTTATAATAATTTTCACCATAAGGAAGTGAGTTCTTCCGTGCTGAAATAATAAGCAGATGTGCATCTTACAATCTTATTTATATATAATGTTATTTATGGACAATAACAATTTTACAATTAAACAGTAGATTCTTTGTAGACCACATTTCTGGATTTCCTATCAGTCTAGGGGCAAAAATAAAGAGAGATCTTCCATTTACGGCCATTGAGCAAGCAACAGTGGACCATCGGAAAAGTAGCAGAAACTTAGATCTGTTTACAATGCTGAATGTCTGCCCTTACTTCTGTTGTCTGCCCTTACTTCTGTTGTCTACCCTTACTTCTGTTGTCTGCCCTTGCTTCTATTGTCTGCCCTTGCTTCTATGGGTCGCTCTTGCTTCTACAGTCTGCCCTTGCTTCTATTGTATGCACTTGCTTCTAGTGTCTGCACTTGCTTCTAGTGTCTGCCCTTGCTTCTAGTGTCTGCCCTTGCTTCTAGTGTCTGCCCTTGCTTCTAGTGCCTGCCCTTGTTTCTGTTATCTGTCCTTGTTTCTATTGTCTGCCCTTGCTTATGTTGTCTGTTCTTACTTCTGTTGTCTACCTATGCTCCTGTAGTCTGACCTTGCTTCTGTTGTCTGCCCTTGCTTATGACGCTTCCATAATTTAAGAGATAGAGGCACAAATAACGACCAGATCGTCGTATTTTGAATTGCATTTATTGCAGAGAGGCTAAAAACACAATTAGGTCACATTAGTTTGGATACGATATAATGATTGGGTTGAGCTCAAAGTGGGGAAACAGCCAGAAAGACATGAAAGCAGACAGATTAAAAGACAGATAGAAATCTAAATTTTAAGTAGCACTATACCACGGCTACCAACAAAAATTTCAAAAATTCGGTACATACGTTCTCTCTTGAAAGAAAAACATCGGATTTTCAATTTTATGGCTGTAGATGTTTTATATTTCAATGAAAACTATTAAAAATTGATATTCAAAATGAGTGTATGTCAATAATGAGCGTATGAAGAAAAAACCGAAAGAATAAGTCACTCAAGACTTTCACAGTTTAATCAAGTTAGAATTGCATGAAGAATGTACAGATTTCGTGCGACGTCATGTTGACATACCGTACTAATGAATGGGAATATATGTATCTACAAAGGCAGGGAATCTCAAGCAAAACTAAATATGACTAAGTTTCTTTTTCATCATTCTGCGACTGTCTATCCAAGAAAGAGATTGCTTGACTCTCCGTAAAATTCAATCCAATTAAGTAAGTTGATTATGTTTAGATTTAGACGTTGATTACGTTTACATTTAGACGTTGATTACGTTTAGATTTATACGTTGATTACGTTTAGATTTAGACGTTGATTACGTTAAGTTGGTTTCATTTGTCATTTCAATAAAATAAATCAAGTATTAAAAATATAATAATTCATAAATATTTACCTAATTAATTTTGTTCGCCTGTACTTGATGTAATTTAAATCAGCTAATTCCAAATGAGACTATTCAGTACCCATGAATGCTTGGATAGAAAAATAAATATTGTTTTCTCCATTATTTGAAAATACAATATTTTGCATCATCACAGACTATTAAAACCATGGCGTTAGAAAGGAGGAGATAAAACTCCAATGGATGAAACGTTTGAAAATACCGTAATGCTTTGAGGTTTATATCTAGGTGTTGCTATTGTTAGTAGAGTAGCTGCTTTGTTAGTTGGCATAACAAAAGGACGTAGCATTTAGTATATGTATTTTTGATTATTTTTTAAATAAGGGTTCCCTAATTATGAGTATAATTAACCAATATTTTTTCATAGTTGTAGGGTAGAGTACAGAATATATGAAAATAAAAATAAATGAAAATGTAAGATAATTTTGAATACATATAGGAATATCCTTTATTTGTTCAGTTCTACTTTGCATTGCACTAATAATTTATTTTTACAAAATTGACAGTTTAAATAAATATTTTAGAACTTTCATCATAGAAAGGCATACAATACAGAGATACTTATCTTATCCCACCGCAACCTGAATTATTTTCTCAAACGGTATGGGTATTTTCTTAATGTGAAGTTTTAATTACTTACTTGTACCTCCACGATTTTGTGTGTTTACTTTTCACTTATGCGTTTACTTTTCCATTTTTTGAAATATAATTTTTTTATTTTTTAATAATGCGAAAACGTTCTGTAATTTGGCAACGAATCGTCTCCCAATGACGTCAAAGCTGAACAATTTTGGATTGGCTGCCAAGCGGACGGCGCAACCTTCTGTATAAATGAATCCAGTTATACAAAGGCCGATTTTTTGATCATACTTACTATCACATCTACTAAATGGCCCTAAAATATATGTGAAGTGACGTGGATGAAAACGACGTATTGGGTGAAGCTGTTTCTAATTTAAGTTGTAAAACAAGACATTTATGAAGGTACCTTCGTATGATGGCACATGAAGTGTGCACTGCATTTTTGACGCAACTATTAAGCATTTTTATTCTTTTTTGCATACTTGTTTTGTACAGTTAAACGATATTTTGGAAAAACCGAAAAAAGTGTCACCTCCAGAAATCGATATGGAAATCCTTATAATGTATCCCTTACCCTACCCATTCTGGAAATTGACGCTGAATCCATATCAGTCATCATCTAAGCTCTATCTATAGCTAACCCTGAAAAATAACTTTTTCAGGGAAATTTGAGCCGGAAATGAAAAAAAAAAATAAGAATGAAAATGTTTAGTGAACCCCCCCCCCCCCCCCCCTTCCCCGAGCTCCTCCGGAATTTCATGCTGAATGCATATCAGTTGTCATCTAAGCTCTATGTACAGTCAATCTCGAGAAATAAACTTTTCAAGAATTTTTTTTTTGAACCGGAGGTGGAAATTCTTAGTAAATCTTCTATCCGCTCCAGAATTTGATGCTGAATCCATAGCAGATTCTGTGAAATAGATGTTTCAAGGAAAATATAAATTTTTGAATCGAAAGTGATATTGCTAGAACTGGAAGTTGAAATCCTTAGTGAGTCCTTGAACACCCTTCAGAATTTAATGCTGAATCCATATCAGTCATTAACTATGCTTAATCTATAATCAATCCTGAGAAGTAGCTGCTTCAAGAAAAATTTTTTAAACTGGAAGTAGAAAACAAATCAAAAGTGAAAATTCTTAGTAAACCATCCTGCCTCCTCCAAAATCTGATATTGAATCCACATCAGTTCACAACTTTGCTCTATCTATAGCCAATCTTGAGAAATAAATATTTCAAGTAAAATGAAAATATTTGATCGGGAAATGGAAAAAGAAGTGAAAATACTCAGTAAATCCTTCAGCCCTTTTCAGAATTTGATGCTGAATCCATATCAGTCATCATCTCAGTTTTATCTATAGCAGATTCTGAGAAATAGATATTTCAAGGAAAAATTTTTGCCACCAATAATTCAAGTGATTTCTTTTTTCTTACATATCTGGAGTTGTAGACCTGATATCATGTCTGGCCCTAATACAAGGGGGCTCGAATTAGATTGTCGCTTCCGATCAATTGTTATTTTTAGCTCAAATCAAGTCTAACTATTACAAAAAGCATTGAATTCGAGGCGAAAAATAATAGTATTTGCACAATAATAAAGCGATCGAAACTGGATGCTTTTGTTGGCTTTTTATGTCAATGCACCACCATTATTTTGAGAAATGAACTTTATTTTATCTTGAAATCAATGCATGTGTTAACTCGATTTAATTATCTATATCTCTATTGATGTCTTGGTGGTAATCATGTAGAAATAGCCTGATATGTTTAACTCATGTTTAATGCTTATTCGCCCTCAGTAAATATTCCTAAAATAATGTAAAAATTTTTTAGCATATGGAACAGTTTGTACTGCATGAATGAATAAGCCGAAAAATTCCTAGCTTCCATGGCTGCGGTATTAGGCAGTATTGCGATTTTCACAACCATTTTGAATTGAATAACAGTTTCCCCAACAGAGTAATTTTTTTAGCTCCAATCCACCAATTCTTATAATTAAAATTCAGAATTATACTCAAAGACTAGCTGTATATTTTTTCGTGCGAAATACTCAATGTAAAGAAACTCAATTCAAAATTTTCTGCGAACTTTCGATATTCGGTGTCTTCCTTTTTTGAATTTTATAATAATTTTCACCATAAGGAAGTGAGTTCTTCCGTGCTGAAATAATAAGCAGATAAACAGAAGTGCATCTTACAATTTTATTTATATATAATGTTATTTATGGACAATAACAATTTTACAATTAAACAGTATATTCTTTGTAGACCACATTTCTGGATTTCCTATCAGTCTAGGGGCAAAAATAAAGAGAGATCGTCCATTTACGGCCATTGAGCAAGCAACAGTGGACCATAGGAAAAGTAGCAGAAACTTAGATCTGTTTACAATGCTGAATGTTTGCCTTTGCTTCTGTTGTCTGCCCTTACTTCTGTTGTCTGCCCTTACTTCTGTTGTTTTCCCTTACTTCTGTTGTCTGCCCTTACTTCTGCTGTCTGCCCCTGCTTCTATTGTCTGCCCTTGCTTCTATGGGCCGCTCTTGCTTCTACAGTCTGCCCTTGCTTCTATTGTATGCACTTGCTTCTAGTGTCTGCCCTTGCTTCTAGTGTCTGCCCTTGCTTCTAGTGTTTGCCTTGCTTCTAGTGTCTGCCCTTGCTTCTAGTGTCTGCCCTTGCTTCTAGTGCCTGCCCTTGTTTCTGTTATCTGTCCTTGTTTCTATTGTCTGCCCTTGCTTACGTTGTCTGTTCTTACTTCTGTTGTCTACCTATGCTCCTGTAGTCTGACCTTGCTTCTGTTGTCTGCCCTTGCTTATGACGCTTCCATAATTTAAGAGATAGAGGCACAAATAACGACCAGATCGTCGTATTTTGAATTGCATTTATTGCAGAGAGGCTAAAAACACAATTAGGTCACATTAGTTTGGATACGATATAATGATTGGGTTGAGCTCAAAGTGGGGAAACAGCCAGAAAGACATGAAAGCAGACAGATTAAAAGACAGATAGAAATCTAAATTTTAAGTAGCACTATAATACGGCTACCAACAAAAATTTCAAAAATTCGGTACATACGTTCTCTCTTGAAAGAAAAACATCGGATTTTCAATTTTATGACTGTAGATGTTTTATATTTCAGTGAAAACTATTAAAAATTGATATTCAAAATGAGAGTATGTCAATAATGAGCGTATGAAGAAAAAACCGAAAGAATAAGTCACTTAAGACTTTCACAGTTTAATCAAGTTAGAATTGCATGAAGAATGTACAGATTTCGTACGACGTCATGTTGACATACCGTACTAATGAATGGGAATATATGTATCTACAAAGGTAGGGAATCTCAAGCAAAACTAAATATGACTAAGTTTCTTTTTTATCATTCTGCGACTGTCAATCCAAGAAAGAGATTGCTTGACTCACCGTAAAATTCAATCCAATTAAGTAAGTTGATTATGTTTAGATTTAGACGTTGATTACGTTTACATTTAGACGTTGATTACGTTTAGATTTATACGTTGATTACGTTTAGATTTAGACGTTGATTACGTTAAGTTGGTTTCATTTGTCATTTCAATAAAATAAATCAAGTATTAAAAATATAATAATTCATAAATATTTACCTAATTAATTTTGTTCGCCTGTACTTGATGTAATTTAAATCAGCTAATTCCAAATGAGACTATTCAGTACCCATGAATGCTTGGATAGAAAAATAAATATTGTTTTCTCCATTATTTGAAAATACAATATTTTGCATCATCACAGACTATTAAAACCATGGCGTTAGAAAGGAGGAGATAAAACTCCAATGGATGAAACGTTTGAAAATACCGTAATGCTTTGAGGTTTATATCTAGGTGTTGCTATTGTTAGTAGAGTAGCTGCTTTGTTAGTTGGCATAACAAAAGGACGTAGCATTTAGTATATGTATTTTTGATTATTTTTTAAATAAGGGTTCCCTAATTATGAGTATAATTAACCAATATTTTTTCATAGTTGTAGGGTAGAGTACAGAATATATGAAAATAAAAATAAATGAAAATGTAAGATAATTTTGAATACATATAGGAATATCCTTTATTTGTTCAGTTCTACTTTGCATTGCACTAATAATTTATTTTTACAAAATTGACAGTTTAAATAAATATTTTAGAACTTTCATCATAGAAAGGCATACAATACAGAGATACTTATCTTATCCCCCCGCAACCTGAATTATTTTCTCAAACGGTATGGGTATTTTCTTAATGTGAAGTTTTAATTACTTACTTGTACCTCCACGATTTTGTGTGTTTACTTTTCACTTATGCGTTTACTTTTCCATTTTTTGAAATATAATTTTTTTATTCCGTAATAATGCGAAAACGTTCTGTAATTTGGCAACGAATCGTCTCCCAATGACGTCAAAGCTGAACAATTTTGGATTGGCTGCCAAGCGGACGGCGCAACCTTCTGTATAAATGAATCCAGTTATACAAAGGCCGATTGTTTGATCATACTTACTATCACATCTACTAAATGGCCCTAAAATATATGTGAAGTGACGTGGATGAAAACGACGTATTGGGTGAAGCTGTTTCTAATTTAAGTTGTAAAACAAGACATTTATGAAGGTACCTTCGTATGATGGCACATGAAGTGTGCACTGCATTTTTGACGCAACTATTAAGCATTTTTATTCTTTTTTGCATACTTGTTTTGTACAGTTAAACGATATTTTGGAAAAACCGAAAAAAGTGTCACCTCCAGAAATCGATATGGAAATCCTTATAATGTATCCCTTACCCTACCCATTCTGGAAATTGACGCTGAATCCATATCAGTCATCATCTAAGCTCTATCTATAGCTAACCCTGAAAAATTACTTTTTCAGGGAAATTTGAGCCGGAAATGAAAAAAAAAAAATAAGAATGAAAATGTTTAGTGAACCCCCCCCCCCCTTCCCCGAGCTCCTCCGGAATTTCATGCTGAATGCATATCAGTTGTCATCTAAGCTCTATGTACAGTCAATCTCGAGAAATAAACTTTTCAAGAATTTTTTTTTTGAACCGGAGGTGGAAATTCTTAGTAAATCTTCTATCCGCTCCAGAATTTGATGCTGAATCCATAGCAGATTCTGTGAAATAGATGTTTCAAGGAAAATATAAATTTTTGAATCGAAAGTGATATTGCTAGAACTGGAAGTTGAAATCCTTAGTGAGTCCTTGAACACCCTTCAGAATTTAATGCTGAATCCATATCAGTCATTAACTATGCTTAATCTATAATCAATCCTGAGAAGTAGCTGCTTCAAGAAAAATTTTTTAAACTGGAAGTAGAAAACAAATCAAAAGTGAAAATTCTTAGTAAACCATCCTGCCTCCTACAAAATCTGATATTGAATCCACATCAGTTCACAACTTTGCTCTATCTATAGCCAATCTTGAGAAATAAATATTTCAAGTAAAATGAAAATATTTGATCGGGAAATGGATAAAGAAGTGAAAATACTCAGTAAATCCTTCAGCCCTTTTCAGAATTTGATGCTGAATCCATATCAGTCATCATCTCAGTTTTATCTATAGCAGATTCTGAGAAATAGATATTTCAAGGAAAAATTTTTGCCACCAATAATTCAAGTGATTTCTTTTTTCTTACATATCTGGAGTTGTAGACCTGATATCATGTCTGGCCCTAATACAAGGGGGCTCGAATTAGATTGTCGCTTCCGATCAATTGTTATTTTTAGCTCAAATCAAGTCTAACTATTACAAAAAGCATTGAATTCGAGGCGAAAAATAATAGTATTTGCACAATAATAAAGCGATCGAAACTGGATGCTTTTGTTGGCTTTTTATGTCAATGCACCACCATTATTTTGAGAAATGAACTTTATTTTATCTTGAAATCAATGCATGTGTTAACTCGATTTAATTATCTATATCTCTATTGATGTCTTGGTGGTAATCATGTAGAAATAGCCTGATATGTTTAACTCATGTTTAATGCTTATTCGCCCTCAGTAAATATTCCTAAAATAATGTAAAAATTTTTTAGCATATGGAACAGTTTGTACTGCATGAATGAATAAGCCGAAAAATTCCTAGCTTCCATGGCTGCGGTATTAGGCAGTATTGCGATTTTCACAACCATTTTGAATTGAATAACAGTTTCCCCAACAGAGTAATTTTTTTAGCTCCAATCCACCAATTCTTATAATTAAAATTCAGAATTATACTCAAAGACTAGCTGTATATTTTTTCGTGCGAAATACTCAATGTAAAGAAACTCAATTCAAAATTTTCTGCGAACTTTCGATATTCGGTGTCTTCCTTTTTTGAATTTTATAATAATTTTCACCATAAGGAAGTGAGTTCTTCCGTGCTGAAATAATAAGCAGATAAACAGAAGTGCATCTTACAATTTTATTTATATATAATGTTATTTATGGACAATAACAATTTTACAATTAAACAGTATATTCTTTGTAGACCACATTTCTGGATTTCCTATCAGTCTAGGGGCAAAAATAAAGAGAGATCGTCCATTTACGGCCATTGAGCAAGCAACAGTGGACCATAGGAAAAGTAGCAGAAACTTAGATCTGTTTACAATGCTGAATGTTTGCCTTTGCTTCTGTTGTCTGCCCTTACTTCTGTTGTCTGCCCTTACTTCTGTTGTTTTCCCTTACTTCTGTTGTCTGCCCTTACTTCTGCTGTCTGCCCTTGCTTCTATTGTCTGCCCTTGCTTCTATGGGCCGCTCTTGCTTCTACAGTCTGCCCTTGCTTCTATTGTATGCACTTGCTTCTAGTGTCTGCCCTTGCTTCTAGTGTCTGCCCTTGCTTCTAGTGTTTGCCTTGCTTCTAGTGTCTGCCCTTGCTTCTAGTGTCTGCCCTTGCTTCTAGTGCCTGCCCTTGTTTCTGTTATCTGTCCTTGTTTCTATTGTCTGCCCTTGCTTACGTTGTCTGTTCTTACTTCTGTTGTCTACCTATGCTCCTGTAGTCTGACCTTGCTTCTGTTGTCTGCCCTTGCTTATGACGCTTCCATAATTTAAGAGATAGAGGCACAAATAACGACCAGATCGTCGTATTTTGAATTGCATTTATTGCAGAGAGGCTAAAAACACAATTAGGTCACATTAGTTTGGATACGATATAATGATTGGGTTGAGCTCAAAGTGGGGAAACAGCCAGAAAGACATGAAAGCAGACAGATTAAAAGACAGATAGAAATCTAAATTTTAAGTAGCACTATAATACGGCTACCAACAAAAATTTCAAAAATTCGGTACATACGTTCTCTCTTGAAAGAAAAACATCGGATTTTCAATTTTATGACTGTAGATGTTTTATATTTCAGTGAAAACTATTAAAAATTGATATTCAAAATGAGAGTATGTCAATAATGAGCGTATGAAGAAAAAACCGAAAGAATAAGTCACTTAAGACTTTCACAGTTTAATCAAGTTAGAATTGCATGAAGAATGTACAGATTTCGTACGACGTCATGTTGACATACCGTACTAATGAATGGGAATATATGTATCTACAAAGGTAGGGAATCTCAAGCAAAACTAAATATGACTAAGTTTCTTTTTTATCATTCTGCGACTGTCAATCCAAGAAAGAGATTGCTTGACTCACCGTAAAATTCAATCCAATTAAGTAAGTTGATTATGTTTAGATTTAGACGTTGATTACGTTTACATTTAGACGTTGATTACGTTTAGATTTATACGTTGATTACGTTTAGATTTAGACGTTGATTACGTTAAGTTGGTTTCATTTGTCATTTCAATAAAATAAATCAAGTATTAAAAATATAATAATTCATAAATATTTACCTAATTAATTTTGTTCGCCTGTACTTGATGTAATTTAAATCAGCTAATTCCAAATGAGACTATTCAGTATCCATGAATGCTTGGATAGAAAAATAAATATTGTTTTCTCCATTATTTGAAAATACAATATTTTGCATCATCACAGACTATTAAAACCATGGCGTTAGAAAGGAGGAGATAAAACTCCAATGGATGAAACGTTTGAAAATACCGTAATGCTTTGAGGTTTATATCTAGGTGTTGCTATTGTTAGTAGAGTAGCTGCTTTGTTAGTTGGCATAACAAAAGGACGTAGCATTTAGTATATGTATTTTTGATTATTTTTTAAATAAGGGTTCCCTAATTATGAGTATAATTAACCAATATTTTTTCATAGTTGTAGGGTAGAGTACAGAATATATGAAAATAAAAATAAATGAAAATGTAAGATAATTTTGAATACATATAGGAATATCCTTTATTTGTTCAGTTCTACTTTGCATTGCACTAATAATTTATTTTTACAAAATTGACAGTTTAAATAAATATTTTAGAACTTTCATCATAGAAAGGCATACAATACAGAGATACTTATCTTATCCCACCGCAACCTGAATTATTTTCTCAAACGGTATGGGTATTTTCTTAATGTGAAGTTTTAATTACTTACTTGTACCTCCACGATTTTGTGTGTTTACTTTTCACTTATGCGTTTACTTTTCCATTTTTTGAAATATAATTTTTTTATTCCGTAATAATGCGAAAACGTTCTGTAATTTGGCAACGAATCGTCTCCCAATGACGTCAAAGCTGAACAATTTTTGATTTGCTGCTAAGCGGACGGCGCAACCTTCTGTATAAATGAACCCAGCTATACAAAGGTCAATTGTTTGATCATGCTTACTATCACATCTACTAAATGGCCCTAAAATATATGTGAAGTGACGTGGATGAAAACGACGTATTGGGTGAAACTGTTTCTAATTTAAGTTGTAAAACAAGACATTTATGAAGGTACCTTCGTATGATGGCACATGAAGTGTGCACTGCATTTTTGACGCAACTATTAAGCATTTTTATTAATTTTTGCATACTTGTTTTGTACAGTTAAACGATATTTTGGAAAAACCGAAAAAAGTGTCACCTCCAGAAATGGAAATCCTTATAATGTATCCCTTACCCTACCCATTCTGGAAATTGACGCTGAATCCATATCTGTCATCATCTAAGCTCTATCTATAGCTAAACCTGAAAAATAACTTTTTCAGGGAAATTTGAGCTGGAAATGAAAAAAAAAATAATGAATGGAAATGTTTAGTGAATCCCCCTCCCCCTTCCCCGAGCTCCTCCGGAATTTCATGCTGAATGCATATCAGTTGTCATCTAAGCCCTATGTACAGTCAATCTCGAGAAATAAACTTTTCAAGAAATTGTTTTTGAACCGGATGTGGAAATTCTTAGTAAATCTTCTATCCGCTCCAGAATTTGATGCTGAATCCATAGCAAATTCTGTGAAATAGATGTTTCAAGAAAAATATAAATTTTTGAATCAAAAGTGATATTGCTGGAACTGGAAGTTGAAATCCTTAGTGAGTCCTTGAACACCCTCCAGAATTTAATGCTGAATCCATATCAGTCATTAAGTATGCTTAATCTATAACCAATCCTGAGAAGTAGCTGTTTCAAGGAAAATTTTTGAACTGGAAGTAGAAAACAAATCAAAAGTGAAAATTCTTAGTAAACCATCCTGCCTCCTCCAAAATCTGATATTGAATCCACATCAGTTCACAACTTTGCTCTATCTATAGCCAATCTTGAGAAATAAATATTTCAAGTAAAATGAAAATATTTGATCGGGAAATGGAAAAAGAAGTGAAAATCCTCAGTAAATCCTTCAGCCCTTTTCAGAATTTGATGCTGAATCCATATCAGTCATCATCTCAGTTTTATCTATAGCAGATTCTGAGAAATAGATATTTCAAGGAAAAATTTTTGCCACCAATAATTCAAGTGATTTCTTTTTTCTTACATATCTGGAGTTGTAGACCTGATATCATGTCTGGCCCTAATACAAGGGGGCTCGAATTAGATTGTCGCTTCCGATCAATTGTTATTTTTAGTTCAAATCAAGTCTAACTATTATAAAAAGCATTGAATTCGAGGCGAAAAATAATAGTATTTTCCCAATAATAAAGCGATCGAAACTGGATGCTTTTGTTGGCTTTTTAATGTCAATGCACCACCATTATTTTGAGAAATGAACTTTATTTTATCTTGAAATCAATGCATGTGTTAACTCGCTTTAATTATCTATATCTCTATTGATGTCTTTGTGGTAATCATGTAGAAATAGCCTGATATGTTTAACTCATGTTTAATGCTTATTCGCCCGCAGTAAATGTTCCAAAAATAATGTAAAAATTTTTTAGCATATGGAACCGTTTGTACTGCATGAATGAATAAGCTGGAAAATTCCTAGCTTCCATGGCTGCGGTTTTAGGCAGTATTGCGATTTTCACAACCATTTTGAATTGAATAACAGTTTCCAACAGAGTAATTTTTTTAGTAATTACAGGCAATTTTTCATTGCCTTCCTCCTGCCTCTTTGTAATTTTTTTAATAACAGATTTATTTATTTATTTATTATTATTATTATTATTATTATTATTATTATTTGCTGAATGCATATACCACTGATGGCTTCCAGTTTATTATTAATACTAGAGTTAGGCATTCAAAGAGTTTCACTCTTTACATGAGTATCCATCATCGTAAAAAATATAGTATCGGCCATTGCAGATTTTCTTTTCTTTTTTTATTTACGCGTAATCTCCACTGGGGCATAAGTAAATCATCTTAAAGCCTTGTATATATTCTGCAATATGCATCCTTGTAGTTTAATACTGTCCTCTGCAATACGCGTCCTTGAAAATTAATACTGTTAGTGCATACTGTCCTCACGATGAACATCCTCTTTTCACCAACCTCACATTCGATCCCCTGGAAATCTCCGAAGATGGTATTTCTTCTGGTCTCACAGTGGAGACTACAGTAGCATCGTCTCCACAGTATACGATTAGATTGAGCAAGACTAATTATACACGCTAAGACAAAAAAATCGACGCATCCGGCAAAATAATCCGATAGTAATAAAACTTTACAGGCAAACATCTTTTGACTGAATATGTAAATGATCAAAAATTCGCAGCCAATGAATGAATAGTCGGAACAACAGCGCATTGGAACTGAGCACCATGGTGGTGTATATAAGGAGCGAACCTCGCTTTCAGGAACAAAAGCAGGAGCTAGGACAAATAATAAAAAGTAGTAAATAAAAACCTCGAACCTCCATTTAGGGTCACTGAATTAATGTCACAGTTTGAAGATAAGAACCACATATTGAAACTGGAGATTAAAGGCGCTTCGCGCCTGGTGCTCTGTCTTGTACGACACTACGTTCAGGAACAAAACGTGCACTGGATTTCGATTGCGTTTATGTACCTTGATTGTAACAATGCCTCGCCGGCGAATTCGCGGTCACTGCAAACATATGAAGGAGTTCGAAAAAGGACGTGCGGTCGGACTGCATGAGGCTGGATGGGCAAAACCGACGAATCGCTAGCCATGCGGATAGGAGTGATACAGCAATTAGACGATGTTGACAGGAATGGGTCCGGAATGGCAGATTTCGGCGGCAAGAGGGCAGCGGATAGCCTAGAGCGACGACAGAACGGGAAGATAGAGCGATTGTCAGAGCAGCCATTCAACGTGTGACAAACACGGAAGTGACCATCCGGACCACTAATAGAAGACAGAGGGAGCGGAATCTATACTCGCGGCTCCCATTACGCAGCCACATTGAGCAGTATGCACCGTCAACAACGATTGCAATGGTGCCGGGCCCGATCAACGTAGAATTGTTCAGATTGGGAACGAATTGTCTTCAGTGATGAGTCCCGTTTCGAATTGAGTCCCGATGATCAGCGCAGACTTGTCTGGAGACAGCCCGGACGACGTCAGGATTCTGCTCTTACTTTCACACTTCACACGGCCCGACAGCAGGGAGTTATGGTATGGGAGTGCCATTTCGTTTGCTAGTCGGACCCCTTTGATAGTCTTCCGTGGCACCATCACAGCACAGCAGCACGTTGCCGACAATCAACGACCTATTGTATTGCCATTCCTTTTGCAACACCCATGAATAACTTTTCAGCAAGATAATGCCAGGCCACACACGGCACGCCTCGCTATTGATTGTCTGCACACTTCCTTGGCCAGCCACATCCCCAGATAACTCGCCCATTGAGCCCATTTGGACTGAGATGGGCGTCGCCTGCGACCATCCTAGAATGTAGACGAATTAACTCGTCAATTGGAGGCCATTTGGAACGACATTCCTCAGAGCACCATCCGGCAACTTTATGCATCAATTCCACGTCGGGTAACAGCTTGTATCAAGGCCAGATGTGGACCAACGCCATATTGGCGTTTGTGTAGAACTTTCAGTGCAATAAATCATCCAATTGTCCTGAAATTCTAATCATTCCTTTTTCTGTACATCCACATTACACGTACCAAATTTTGTCTCATTTGGATAATTCTTTCTCGGTGAGTCGATTTTTTTTGTTTTAGAGTGTATGTGCCTTTTTATACTGAAAAGTGAGTAAATGCAATGCTTGGAAAATTGCTGAATCAGAATTTGTTTCCGAACTCTGACGCATTAGAAATCTGCACATAAATCTCACATAGCAACCGAACAGATAAGTACTTGTTTATTACAAGAACGATCAATTCGCAACGTTGCGTTTGCGTTTACAAACGCAAATTTATGACCTTAATCCTTAGATCCTTAACCGCGATATAAAAACGTTCGGTATGAATGTGCACATCACACAAGACAACCTGTACAGACCGTGCTTTTATATTTTGTTGCCCTCTACCTGTCTTGAATATTTATAACTTTATTTAGTCTTTATATTTTCTATAGATTTTATTAATTTAAATTCAAAAAAATGTATTGTTTAATATGTAGAACGGGTGAATTGAAACGTACAGAAAATCTGTACAGTAGGCGTTGCACAACGAGGCAACGAGCATTTGCAACAACGAGCATTTATAATTTTGTATCTTTGGAAAGAGAAAATGCTTACATTCATACCGTCAGTATATGCAAGTGTGTTATGCGATAAAATTTTAACAAAGTTATTAAGGAGAGAGTTACCCTTCTTAATTAAGTAAAAGAGTTTTCCTGCTTTGCTGCTGCTCTGAACATGTGCGTATACATAATACTCCTTACAAAGCTGACCTAAATATACGCTGTTTAAGCTACGAGTGCCTTTATTCACACTTTTATCTATACGCGCACCATACATTGACTAGATGGATACTTCTGTAATAAATTATCTTTCGTATATCAATTCAGAATACTTTTCTTTTTTAAAAAATCTGATGTGGGCAACACATGACTTTCCTTATATAATGCAATGAATTTACTACTTTTACAGTAAAAAAATATGTTTTTCTTATAGTAGATACTAAATATTCTTTCCAAGATATTGAATTTTCGGCTCAGGTACTGTAAGAGACCTGATTTCATGCCAAATCTACCTGATTTCATGCCAAATCTGGGGGCCATTTCTGGGAGCGGCTAGACGTGACCTATGACATTGCGACTTGGGGGCTCAAATGAGAATAAGGATCCAAGTGGCTAGTTGAACAATGTGGAAAGGAAGGGTCGAAGATTAGGTGGGAGTGATTTCTTCTAAATGTTTGTTAAGTTTTTCTATGGCATGGAAAGACAGAGCGAATTGAATGGGCTGCTGTGGTTTTAAGTGGTAGAGCTGGACAATGTCTGAGGGAAGAGTCATGTATTAAAATTAAGTAGTTCAGCTGACATAAAGGGGGTATTTACTAATTTCATTTGGACGTTATAGGACATCGTTTTTGCTTTCCATTCAATGAATAATCTATAGAAACGTGTTTGTGTGGGGGGAGGGGGCGTGCGCATAAATTGAAAATCTGTTTATTTGTGTGTTTGTGTGTGTGTGGGGGGGGCGTTATAAACCATTGTTTTTGCTTTCCGCGATTATTGGATTCGGGGATTAGTGTTATTCTGACAAAGATTTTAGAAATTCGTGTGTTGCAGAGTTTATTACTATTTTCAATTTACTATGTCCTCTGTTTTATTTTGGCAAAGATTTGCAGGAGATTACCCGTACTATGTGCAATATATGAGTTTCAACAATTTTTGTCAAAATAAAACAGTGACGTAATAAATTGAAAATATCAATAATAATAATGTTTAAACCGGAAGACAGTAATTGATATAATCCAGTCAAAAGTGCAATTTCGATAGCATTTATTTTATATACATTTCTTTAGTATTTAAATCGGAGAAGACTCAACAAAAATCGTCTGCTGCATAAACAAATTGGATTTAAATCCGTTGCTAAGCGACATGCTATCACTTTCTTCAAATAAAATTACGGGAAGAAATATCGTCTGTATAATGCTATGTCTATGGAAGGTTTACCTGTACATTTTTACAATTATTGATTACATCTAAACAATTATTGATCCTAGAAACTTGAAACATGAACTAAATTTTAAGTGGAGCTATTCCAAGACTACTCACAAAATTTCATGAAATTCGGTTCAGCCGTTCTCCTGTGATGATGAGACAAATAGCCAGACAGACAGATTTCCAATTTTATTTATATAGATTAGATGTATGCTATATGAAAAATACTTCACGCTTAATATTTTTTAAAAGTGTTTTTTTTTTAAATCTTTATTCAGTTTAATCAGAATCCCTGGTTAGAGATACATCCAATTTAATACAGAAAAGAGAAAATTTGCGAAGACAAATTTTGAGAAAGATTTCTTCAAATTGCATGCTGTGTTTGGAAAAACCATGGAAAATCTTCGAAATCGAGTGAATGTTGAGTTAGTGAATTCTTCAAAGCGAGCCCTGAAAATGGTGGCATCCCCAGCTTATAGAGCTAGCAGGATTTTTAGCAAAGATCTGGTGGGTATCGAGCGTGTGAGGAGTTGCATTTTAATAAATTGGCCTATATACGTTGGCTTTACTATCTGGCTGTCCAAGCTACTCATGTACGAGTTCCATTATAAGCATATTAAAAGCCAATATGGTTGTTGAGACCCAGACCGTCCGACCTACCAGAAAGGTGTAAGGTAACTGTTTGGACGGCCGGGATGTGCCACCCAATTTAGACCGGAACCCAGTGGGGGAGGCATCCACAGAGACCGTACCCTCCTTCCCCTACCACCAACCTCTCGGAAGGAATGCCAATATGGTGAAAAAGCTTCACTTCTCTTTACCGATACTGATTCATTGGCTTGTGAAATTCAAACTGCTGATATCTATGAAGATATGAGACAGCATAAGCAGCTGTATGATTTTTGTGACTACCCCAAAGACCGTCCTCTTTTTAGTAAAGGGAATAAAAAACGTATTGGATACTTTAAAGATGAACTGAATTCAATCCACATTCAAGAGTTTATAGGACTTAGACCTAAGATGTACTCTATTCTATCATCTGCTGGAGAAAAGAAAAGAGCTAAAGCTGTTTCTACGCATGTGGTTGCCCGGAAAATTACGCACAGTGATTATAGACAGTGCCTGTTGAATGTTAGACCTATCATGGAAGAATAGATTAAAATTGATAGCAGCCATCATAAACTATTCACTGTATGCCAGAACAAGGTGGCTTTGTCTCCTATTGATGACAAAAGATATTTACATCTTACATGAAGACGGCATTACAAGTTATGCTTACGGACACTTTAAAATAAAAAAAAACAAAAAAGATCAATCATGCTTAAAGCATTGCTTATGAAACACTTTCCAACTCCAATGCAATTTTATTTAAACATCTCTAAAATGCAATACATTCCTAAGTAATATTTCAAAACTTATCATAATACTACATTAATTTATTATATTTGAAAACTTAAATCTTCATCGGAAAAAAAGAACTTCATTCAAATGACGGCATTGAAATATAAATTGCCTGGTTTAAACATCTCTAAAATGCAATGCATTCCTCGGTAATATTTTTAAAACTATCATAATACTACGATAATTTATTATATTTGAAAACTTCATCGAAAACGACTGATATTCATTCAAATGACGTCATAGAAAAAATAACACGCCTGGATCTCTCTATAAAAACAGCATTTCATTCATAACATTTTCCCATTCATTTCATTCATCACAATACTATAATAATTATTTTATTTAAATATTATGACCATGGAACTGCAAGTAATTAAACTCTATGCTTAAAACTTCTTCGAAAAAAATCGTCCTTTATATAAAATCAATGAATATTTATATAAATCAATTTCATTCATATCGCTATGCAGACTCCATGATCTAAACACTTTTGCGTTGAAAAAATACAGCAATTCTAATACAACTACATTCTGCATACATCAAATACATACAAATACATCTACATTCTGCAACAACGCAAGTACAATATATTTGAGTTTAAATGATCATCAAACTTCGATTATTTCTACAACGAAGCCTAATTTTCACCTTCAACACTTTCGGGTAGATCGAGCGGTCTGGGCCGAAAGCCCTTGAACCAACGCTTGTCCTGATTTTAGCAATGCTATAAAAACATGATTTTCTTCTCAAAAAATACATTAAAATTAAAATTATTCAGTTATCCTGTATTGTCCAAAATTTTCAATATGAAGTAAATGAAAAGAGTACCCTTCGTTTTAAAAAAGCTAATGTGTCTAGAAATATTCTTTCATTAGAACTATGTCCTGATTTCAGCAATGCTATAAAAATATAATTTTCCCTAAATAAATACATTAAAATTTAAATTATTCAATTATTCTGTATTATCCTTTATTTACAATGTGAAATAAGAGAATGTTCCCTTTGTTTGAAAAGATGTACCTAATCTTTATTAATTTATTATCCTCTAAATTTGTATTGTCGAAAAAAACTCTTTTCGCGGAATAAAATGAGTAGATGCTCCCTTCTTTAGTTGACATAAATTTAAGTACAAATCACACCCTGCTTTAAAAAGACCCACCCATCTCGGACAGAGGCATCATTCATAACCGCTAATTGGATGTGACAGGTGTGGGGAGAAGACCCATCCCGGCTCAGCTACTGCCCACAGTTTAAAATGCTACAGATGGCTTGACCAATGATGACCAGGGGCAGTGGGGTTGCCAGTCAGGTCTTCTATAGTACCTCAGCCGAATTTTCGACAATGAGTCGTCATTTTCATTGATTTAGCGTCATTTTTATCCATTTGGCGAGATTTTCGTTAATTTGGCAACATTTCAAAAAGTCGCCAAGTTGGCGACATTCCGCCAAATTCGTCGCCAAAATCTCGCCAAGCGTTATGGATGAAGAAATAAGTTGTTCTTACAGCAGACAAATGACTATTGGCGTTCAAATACAAAAGTATTACTCAACGTATCTTTTTTCATGAATGGAACAAGCTAGATCCACGAGAATGATATCATCCAATTTATCGTATGGTATTACATATGAAAAGTGAACATGTTTCTCAATAGGAAATATTTTTTTTTTCATTTTATATGACTTTTTAATAATTTTTTTGAAAAATGTGCAATATCTCGAAAACGGTTCATGTTAGCATTCTAAAATTTATGTCAATCGTTTTCTAATGAAAAATTACATAAGAAATGTCTATTTGCGTAAATTTATTAGTGGTTTTGATTTTTTGACGATTTTTTCAAAATTTTATTCGAAAATTTAGGGGGGTTCTGAACATTCGATTACGTATAAAAACAATAGGCTTCCAGTGTTTATAGATTGTGATTTTTGTACCAAATTTGGTTCGAATCGGTCCATTCGTTCGTCAGTTATCGTCTCCACAGACTCACTGACACACACACACACACACACACACACACACACACACACACACATATACACACACACAGCCGGTCGGTCTGGGTCTTCAACACACACAGACATCACTTCAAAAATGTTTGATTCGTGATCAGGGATGCTTGAAACGTGCTCTCCCGTCGAAAACTCGATTTTGAATTTTCGACCCCGTCACAATACTTTCCTTATACATTATGTATATAAGGAAAGTAATAAGAAATTTTGAAATTTTCTTTTAAGAATAGGATTGATCTGGGGTCATGTCACCGGTTTCATATAGCAAAATTTTAATTTATTACATCATTAAGGATTATTTTTAGTTTTCCATCTATCTCTTGCCATATTATCTTAGCGTGGAGTATAGCATGCCCATTAGGTAATTTAACCCTTTATGGATGTACTTATTATCCTTAGTCTCACATCTGATCCCATCGCTGATTCATATTGATTGAAGCGCCTATCAAACAATACCGTCAAATGATCCTGTTGCCAAACATAAACGCTTGATCAAACAATTCCTCTGGCCATAAATCATTTTTCTTTATAATTCCCGACTGAAAATGCCAAGCCACGAATAGGAAACATCCCTAATTATCCAATTGTCTTTTTCTCGAGCATAAATGAAACAGTCTCATAAAAATGCGTCGTCCAATTAACAACCAACGTTCCAAATTAGCGGACCAATCACCTCTCTCAGATGCAGCCTATCCCAAACGTATGTTTCGCACATGAAGCGTAAAGCGAGTGTTCGTTCCCTAACGAATCTTGCCAATTGCCACTAATGAACATCCGTTATAGAGTGAACTCATTCGTTGAAAAACGACATGTTACATAGTTGGATGCGTTCTGAGTTACAGTGGCGTACGTCGACGACATATTGATATTGTGCGCTTGGTGGCAGATCTTTATGATCTCCGAGCAGTACGTGATGCAAAAAAAAAAATGTATTGAATACAATCGAAAATTTATTACTTTCCTTATATACATAATGTATGAGGAAAATATTGTGACGGAGTCGAAAATTCGAATTCGAGTTTTCGACGGGAGAGCACGTTTCAAGCATCCCTGATCACGAATCAAACATTTTTGAGGTGATGTGTGTGTGTGTGTGTGTGTGTGTGTGTGTCTATGTGTGTGTGTGTGTCATTGAGTATGTGGAGACGATATCTCACGAACGACTAGAGCGATTCGAATGAAATTTTGTACAAAAACCACAATCCGTGAATACTGGAAGCCTATTGATTTTCAACGCAATCGAATGTTCAGAACCCTCCCTAAATTTTCGTGTGAAATTTTGAAAAAATCATCAAAAAATCAAAACCTTTAATAAAGTTACGCAACTAGACATTTCTTATGTAATTTTTCTTTAGAAAACGATTGACATAAACTTTAGAACGCTAGCATGAACCGTTCTCGAGATATTGCACACTTTTCAAATAAATTTATAAAAAAAAATCCCATAAATTAAAATAAATACAATATTAACTATTGAGAAACATGTTCACTTTTCATATGTAATATCATGCGATAAATTTGGTGACATCATTCTCGTGGATCTAGCTCGTTCCATTCATAAGGAAAGATACTTTGAGTAATACATTTGTATTTGGACGCTAATAGTCATTTATCTGCTATAAGAATAATTTATTTCTCCGTCCATAACGCTGGGCGAGATTTCGGCGACAAATTTGGCGGAATATCGCCAACTTAACGACTTTCTTAAATGTTGCCAAATTAACGAAAATCTAACCAAATGGATAATTTTTTATGAGGTTCATATTAATTTTTATGAGGGCTTGCAGGGCCAAGGTTCTGTACACCAACACTTATGGGGTGCCAAATAAATTGAGAAAATCAGTGGAAAATTATTTTATTCTTTAATTAACACTATCTCACGCAGACTGAATATGAGATAAATGTCATATTGTATTTACCGTTTGAAATTAAAACGAAAACAGTTTTACGGTTTTGTTCATCTGTATGTTTTCGCAGAGACAATTGACCTTAAACAGGACATTGACAAAAACCTTCATAACTCTGGTAGACCTTGCACGTCAGATGATACATTACAAGTATATAACACAGCCTACCCCTGTCCTTGCCTGAAATAATGCCCTACTAACCATATCATGATCGCACCGTCGTCCATAAATAAGCCTTGAGGAGATTATAACTGCCCTGACCATAAGACAAATTGCTGTATATTATAACATTACAAATCTTATTCGCAATTTAATTTGATACATGACTGACTATAATACAGGTGATAATTTTAAACGTAACATATATATACTTTATTTTTCTTTTTAAAATACGTTCATCATTTTTAACACTTTACAACAAAGTTGAAAAGTGTTTATGACTTTGTTCATTCTGTCTGTCTGTCTGTTTGTCCGTTAGCACGATAACTGCCATAAAAATGACTTTATCAAAATGAAACTTTAGTATGTTATTCAGACGGTCTGTAGGACCTATGGGAATATAAATAAATAATATCGCCCAATTAGTTTTTTATTAAACCTGGGATGAAAAAATGAAATACATTGAACCCTAAGGGACCTAATTTTTCAAACATTTTTTAAGTAAATTTAAAATTCACGAATTCCTTCGAAATTTTTAGGAAATATTCACATTATCCCATAGAATATATAAAAAACATTCAGTAAAATATGTTAAGTAGTTTTTTAATTAAAAATTATTTAATATAGGGAAAAAAACAAATTCAATTAAATTCTGACTTTGGGATATCTTCCAGAAAGAAAAGAGAAATATATTATATAATAAATATCTTTCCATTTGTTTAAACGTTTTACATATGGGAGACGCTTCACATTTTAAAGTAAATTTAGTAGATAACAATTTTTCACTTTTTTTTTAAATTTTATATAACTCTTCATGATATACTTATTTGATGGCATTTTTAATGCACTTTTCTACGTCCTAGAGAGTTAAAATTTGGTACACAGCTTAAATTTGTTGAACATTTTATTCGACAAAAATTTGATAGATCTTTAAATATAGATCATACATTTTTTTCGAAATGGCCTGAAAATAATCCCCGTTCACTTCTATAAATCATTGTTGTAATATTGTTAAAAATTCTGATGTGGCCAGCACATGTCTTTCCCTGCAGACTCATATTCGTTCTCTTTATTTATTCAATAATAATTTGTGAGAGTTTATCTGCACAAAATAACAACCATAAGTATTTTAAATGACACTGATACGTTAAACTTAAATTTGGTTCTCATTTGATAGCTGGACTTATTGTCAAAGGTGGCGTAGCGAAAACGCGAAAAAACTAGAATATCTCAAGAACGGCTAGTCCTAGAGTAATGGGGTTAGTCTTATTCTTTTTGTTGTCAAAAATCACGTATAAAATAAGAATTTAATTGATATAATTGAGCACACGTAGTCTTTTATTTTTATATATAACGATTTTTGCTGGCCATTTCGCAAAAATAGCCCGTTCCTTTTTCCCGAATCGTATTAGAATAACCTACAAATGATTTATATACAAAATTTTGTTAAATTTGGTATATAAATCTCTTGTAGGTTATTGAAATATTATTCACCAAATTTTGTCAAATTTGTTTCATTAGTTTTTAGCTAGAGTGGATAAAGGCAATTTCTGCAGCCATTTCGCAAAGAAGGCAGATTCTTTTATTACGAATCGTACTATAATCTAATGAACATCAGGATTTCCCACAAAAAACATACCTACCAAATTGTATGAAATTCGGTCCATTAGTTTTTCAATTAGAGTGGATGTAATATCCACACAGAAACATACACAGATACACCCTTATACACACAGACGTCTTCCTAAAAATAGTTTTTTCGTGTTCTAGAAGTCCCAAAACGTGTAGATCCTTTGAAAATTCGAGTTCCGATCTTGGGCACGATTCCAATACTTTGAGTACATACACATACACACATATATTATCTGTGTATCTGAATTCCGTGCCTATGCAATTACAATAGTTGTGATTTTAAATGATCCCTAAACTTTTATTATTTCTTCAACGAAGCCTAATTTTAACATATGCAGAATGCAAATATCTCATGCGATTGTAAGATGAATTACATAAGAATTGCTGAATTTTTTTCACACAAAATTATTTAGCTCTGGAGTCTGTAATACAAGTTATATGAATGAAATATTCATTGATTTTGCATAAAGAATCAGATGATTTATATTTCGATACAGTTTTAAATATTTAAGTATAATAAATTACTGTAGTACTGTGATAATGTAAAAGATATCACCACTGAATATATCACATTTTAGAAATTTTTAAATGAAATTACATTTCAGTTGGAAAGTGTTTCATAATCAATGCTTATGCATGATTGATCTTTCTTGTTTTCAATCGCTGCGGTTATAGACTGCTGAATATTTTAAACCAACAAAATTATATTTCATACGCATTAAATAATGTTCGAAGCGAACATGCTGGCATCCTGTCCTCCTCATTATCTATAGCCTTTTTTGTATGCAGGCTAGCATCATATCCTCCTCATTTTCTACCCTTTTATACAGGTTATTATCTTGCTCTTCTCATTTTCTACATTATTACTTCCTCATGCGTAGTTTTGAGAAAGTATTGCTTTCACGAAAAATTTAGATTTCGAGATTTTGAGGACAATATATGTTTTAAGATCTTCTGAACACGTTTTGACTATTTTTGGAGTGATGTCCGTCTGTCTGTTTGTAGTCGATTTCCCTTGTACATGATAGCGATCACAAATATTAATAAATTGTCACGAGAAATCATATCTGGATTTGTTATCAAAAAATCTAGAACTGGATAGAATTTTTTTTTAATTCGAGCGAAAACTTCGAAATTTATTTGAAATTTTATATTTTTTAACATACAGCATAGGACAAAATTTGACATATTCATGCATAAAAGGGTTTAATTATGGCTTAACCTTTTGCTTACGGGTGGAACAGCGTCCATCCCAAATGAAGAACCTTTCAAAAAGACAGGTATTTGACATTCCCTATCCCAAACAGTTCGACCCCCCTTTGCAGACATTGGCGTCCATGAAAATCGTCGGCAGAAACATTGCACCTGCTTTAGCAGGTGCAATGCTGTGAGATATGTTTTATTTTGAGAGGTTCAATGCTGTTTTTATTTTGAGAGGTTCTTCGCTTGAGATTGACGCTGTCCCACCCGTAAGCACATAAAGGTTAATGCTCACTAAACTTTATAGTTTCAATCATTGTTATGAAACATAGCCGCGATACAATTTTTTTTGTTCGTGACGTCATTAGATCCCCTGGGGTGGCAAGTTAACCGCCTTCCTCCCGGGAGGTACATTGTCGAGTATGGTATAAATCAAAAGATTTTTTTCAATCCCTTTAAAGTGAAGGGTAACACGCTATAATTATGATCATTTGGACCCATAATACCGATTTTTCAAAATTTTTCTTGTAAAATTTGAAAAAAAAAATAGCTTTTAAAAATGGATTCTAGTATGAGGAAGTCGAGTTGAGTCGCACTGCAATTAATTAGATAGACTAGCAGCCTGTCTTCCCCAATCTCTAATTTTTATAGAAGCTAGCACCCTATCCTTCTCATTTTCTATATTTTTATACAGTTAGCTTTCTGTCCTCCTCATTATCTACTTTTTATACAGTCTATATGCCTACGCGGTTATATATGCGGCTATATACCTATGCGTCATTATACACCTATGTGTCGTAATACGAAGCAAATAGAAAATCTCCATTAAAAATCGTAGGGTCCTTAAAAAAATCGAAACTTGCTTTTATTTATTTATCTATTTATTTTTTCAGATCTCAATGATCACTGCGTTTAACTATAGAAGGATTAAGAAGTTCGGGCACCATTGAAAAAAACTCATGTCTCAGCCGGGATACGAACCCTTGATCCTCGCTTGGCCAAACGGCGCTCTAACCACGGAGGAAATTCTTATCACCTATAGTGAAACCTAAAGCCTCGAATAAAATAAATTCCAGCGGGCGGCCATGCGTAATTAAGATTACGATTATAACACGCCTGGTTGCTCAGCATGAGCGTAAAATACCTTTTCATTGATATTATCATCTCAAATTGCTCATCACCACAGACGTACGAGTTAGCTCCTGTTATTCCTACCTCCCAAGAAGCCCCAAGGTGCCGACCTCACCAAAAGTAATTACTTGAGGTGGAGCGTGCGGCCCAGGGATTACGGTTTGAAACACTCTGAAAGGTGGGAAGTAAAGCCGTAGTCGTGATCGAGCTTTGCGATTTTTTTTACTCCTTAATTTCTTCATTAAAGTAATTAGCTTTTACAATGTTTCTCCTCCGGGTAGTGTTCAAAGGGCCGCACCTGGAAGAACTCTCCGAGTTTTCTTTTTGTTAGAGAAGAAGAAGGGTCAGAAAAGGTGTTTGCAAATATAAAAAAATTGCAATCTGGTCCAGACCATGATATTTCCTTGGGCTCCGAAAACTGTTTGTTATAGTTTGGTGTTATTTCTAGTGTAATTTTGCACATAGTTTATAGCGGTGATGTCCAACCGGTAGCTCGCGGACTCTCGGTAGCTCGCAAGGCTGCGACAAGGCGCTGGAGAACAGTTTTTCTAAATTAGCAGTGAAAATATTAGATTTAAAAAGAAAAAATGGACTACTGCTGCAGTCGCCCGTAATGAAGTAAATTAAAGGATGAAATAAAATGCAGTTCTCGTTTCGTTCTCACCTCCTTGCGCATGCGCAAAAATTGGCTGGTAAATTCTTTGCTAACGGTATAAAGGCATTTCAGTATATTTCCCAGGGGTTTCAAGTCCCATGAATATTTGACTTAGTTTTTAATTTTTCGTTCTGCGCAATCGTCTTATCTGACGTAATTCTCTGCCAATGACGTCAAACACGTTATGTTTATGTCATCACGCGTTATACCACTAATAAAAATAAAGTTTCTCTGGTCAAATGCGCAGTTTTTTTCGTCATAGGGTAGGGTAGGGGGAGGATTGATGCAATAGAGGAGCCCGCCAACGCTCTGAAATAGCTAAAGTGTCCCCCAGCCTCAAAAAGGTTGTGAATTACTGGTTTATAGTTTAATGTGCATTACAATCTTAGTTTACTAAAAATGCGCAATTACGCACTATGGGGTACGCACTGAAACATATATTTACTCTTGAAATTTTAACCGTATGTAAAGATGCGCCTTAAAATTTGTAGCGGTATGAAATGAAAATTTCTCTTCTAATTTTTCCTCTTCCACTCTCTATATATAAGCATTATCTGCAATGGAGACGTATATTCAAAGTTTTTTAGAAACGCCCCCTACAGGCGAATTCTATGACTATAAAGCATGAGGTAGCTTGCAGCATGAGGTAGTTGCAGCAGTTGCAGCATGAGGTAGCTTGAGCTAAATTATTGTGAAATGTGAAGTCGGCTATGTGGTAAGACTGAATTTTTCAATAACCTCAGAAATTCGTAATATTGAGGTATATAGCAAACTTTTTACCTGCAAATTTCAGGGTTCGGCTATTCCATGCTGATGAGTGCATAATAAGTGCAAAACCGGTCTATGATTGTCATCTGCAATGGAAGCGTATTCCAAAAATGTAAGAGTATCAACCAGTTTCAGAGAAATATGGGATTTCTTCAGGGCAAGAGACAGATGTCTATAGACGTACATTTTTATAATTATTTATGTATTTAAAATAAATATTCTAGTTTATTAAAAATATCCAAAAATAACTTGGAATTTTATCCCTTTGTTTATTTTAAATACTCCCTACATTGGAATATTACTTTTCAAGTTTTAAGGGGAAAAGTTAATGTTTATTACAAATTTATTATAGAACTGAAGCCAAGAAATTTCTTTTGGGGAGATGCAAAATATTTCATTAAAATGTTATTGATTATAGAAATATATTATTACCTGTAGTGATTATTTATAGTAATTTATAAATTAACAGTAACTGCTGAATTTGTTATCAATAATTATGGTTATTTGTAATAATAAATAAAATAGTTCATAATTGATGTATAAGTTAACAATAATGATGAACTGCCGACGAATCAAAGGTGTCAATCATAGCAATGATTATAAAAATACAGAAATGTGAATTATTTTACGATTACTACTTTTATTTAAAAGCAATCCTTGAAATTTCCAATAAGCATTTGTTAGCATTTCAAGTATACCATGCATAAGGTTTTGTATCAACCCTAGCATTGACACGATACAACTAATACTGTTATAAAATATCTGCAAATAGGTATACTTAAGATAAAAGTGATATTTTGAGTGATTAAGGTGAAAAGATATTTTCTTAAAAAGATGTATTAATTTCACTTTTAAATACTACATAAATAAATAAGCTTAAAATTGAATTAAATTGTAAATATTTGGTGAGCGGGTGAATAAATATTATTTTCAAAAATTTCGTCCTTTACAATTACAGAATTTATAGTAGTTTGAAGAATTAAGGAGTTGAAATTGCATCCTCACATCCCCTCTGAGTATGTCACAGTTAACAAATATATCTTAAGTGATTTGGTGGAAAACTTTTGGTAATTCTTGTAAAAGATAAGTAAATAGGAAAATTGTTCTTTTGCTATAACTAAACAAAGTACTTGGATCAATATATGCAAGGTGAGCAGCAGCTATTACAGAGATCCCATAAGCAGGATTTGAAAAGGAGTAATTTAGAGTTCTTGCTACTCTTATATGTAAGTTTAGGTTGAGCCATGATACTGCAATATACAAAAATTTCAATATAATGTAGATGAAATATCCATGGATAAGTGAGATGGGTAGGGGGCAAGTATGACTCAAACCCGCTCTAATGAAACCCGCTTTTTATCTTTTGATACACGCAGTGGCGTCACCAGAATATTTTGTGGGGGGAAGCGGGGGAAGAAATAGGGTGCAACCAAATATTTTGTTTTCCATTTCTGCGAACTTCAATGGGCTCCAGGGGAGGTTATGACACCCAAATCATCCTTGGGCGCGGTAGCCCAGTGGTTAGCGCGCTGGCATTGCACTTGGTAAGCCCGGGTTCGATTTCAGCCACTGTCAAAACTGCCCCCGTGTCGGAGTACGATCACGTTAAACATGTGGGTCTGTAAGTCCTTCCCAGAGGTTGGTGGTAGGGAAAGGAGGGTACGGTCCCTGTGGATGCCTCCCCCACTGGGTTCCGGTCTAAATTGGGTGGCTCTTCCCGGCCGTCCAAACAATTACCTTATACCTTTCTGGTAGGTCGGATGGTCTGGGTCTCAACAACACCAACAACAACAACCCAATTCATCTTCTTGGCGACGCCACTGGATATACTTTTCCATTGTTAAACACTTTATTATTTTTGTTTTTTCTCCTCCTTATAATGCAAATATTAATCGTTTATTCCACAAATATGCAACGTAAGCAGTTGTTGTTGTTGTTGAGACCCAGACCGTCCGACCTACCAGAAAGGTGTAAGGTAACTGTTTGGACAGCCGGGAAGTGCCACCCAATTTAGACCGGAACCCAGTGGGGGAGGCATCCACAGGGACCGTACCCCCCCCACAGGGAACGTAACCAGTGGAAAAGCAAAGCGGTGGAGAATGATTGTCAGGTCTTAAAGGTGGAAAATTAGTGAGCCACTGCAAGGAATAGGAATGCACAAAGGAAAGCCAAGACCCAGCCAGGTCTGTGGAGTCATAGATGATGACCTAATATAACACAGATTAATACAATATGTTTGTTATAACATTGTAATGACGCAACACCATAGTACAACAGTAGATGCGGTAACCAAAATGTGAGAACAACAGCCCAAAATTGATCGTTACCCCCTTTTTTTACAGCAGCAAAATTAAACGCAGATATCAAATTTGGCGAGTGAAAAAAAAAACAAAAAAAAACGAACAAGTAACTAGTCAAACTTCTTGAGGCAAGATTTGATATCAAACTCAATTTAAGAAGAAAATCTCAAGGAGAAACCCGGCAACTACCTTCTGAGATCACCTGTTGCGGTCAAGAAGCGTATCCTCCGCGCTCACGTTTCTCCGATTAGCCAAGTTCGTTAATTACCTTTCGCTTCTTGATAGATAAGTTCACGACCCCCGTCTCCCGACCACTAATAGGCTCAGGTTCATCAGGGGTTGGCATATTCTTCTTTTCACGCGCCGCGCTTCACCCAGTGTTCTCGATATCTTAATTATTCGCAATCAGACAGAAAAACTTTTTCTTCACTCCGCTCTTCTTTCTGTGTTCTCATTCTCAGCTGAGACTCTGAGGGGAAGATTGTTCTTGGAATTTCTGGAAATGGTGGTGTCAGGAAAAATAGAGTACTGCGGAATGGAGTACCTAACATCTGGAGCTAATTTTGAATGGGTAAAAGCCGAAACTTTTGGGAGGGATATATTATTTCAAATATTTCTGAGAAAGTAACTAAAAATGTCCATATTTTAGAACGAAAAATTTAATAAGGAGAATTATATCCCTTTCCGTTCAATTATACCATCTTTATATAGGGAAAAAATGGAATAAACTCGTATATTTCCATTCTTTCATTTAAAAATAGTATATTTACTTCAAAATAATACTTCATTAAAAGAAAATATTTACTTAAGATAACAATAAAGAGAGTTGTATCCCTTTCTGTCCAATTATCTTTATATATAGGAAAAATGGAATAAACACGTATCTTCATTCTTTTACTTAAAAAGAATATGTTTACTTCAAAATAATACTTTAATAAAAGAATATATTTATTTCAAAATAATACTTGAATATATTTACTTAAATAATACTTTAATAAAAGATTGTATTTACTTAAAAATTCAATAAGGAGAATTTTATCCCTTTCCGTTCAATTATCCCATCTTTATACAGAAAAAAAAAATGGAGTGAACTCGTATCTTTATTCTTTAATTTAAAAAGAATATATTTACTTCAAAATAATACTTTAATAAAAGAATATATTTACTTCAAAATAGTACTTTAATAAAAGAATATATATACTTAAAAATTCAATAAAGATAATTTTATCCCTTTCAGTCCAATTATCCCATCTTTATACAGGAAAAAATGGAATAAACTCGTATCTTCATTTTTTTACTTAAAAGGAATATATTTACTTCAAAATAATACTTGAATATATTTACTTAAATAATACGTTAATAAAATAATATTTACTTAAAAATTCAATGAGAATTTCATCCCTTTCTATCCAATTATCCCATCTTTATACATAAAAAAATGAAGTGAACTCGTATCTTGATTCTTTAATTTAAAAAGAATATATTTACTTCAAAATAATACTTTAATAAAAGAATATATTTACTTCAAAATAATACTTTAATAAAAGAATATATATACTTAAAAATTCAATAAAGAGAATTATATCCCTTTCCGTCCAATTATCCCAACCTTATACAGGGAAAAATGTAATAAACTCATATCTTCTTTTAGTTAAAAAGATAGAAATGCCACACCAAAATTATTTATCATTGTTATGGTCTATTCATCTCATTTTTTTCTGTCCCCATCTTCTCTCGCTCTCACAATCTATCGTCATATGCATAGATTGACATCACCACGCAAATGTTCTATTCTTGTTCAAGAATGCTTAAAACATGTAAATCCGTTGAATTCTCAAACTCAAACAGTTCGACCCCGTTTCGTAATACTTAATATGTGTGCATATAAGTTATTGTGTTAAGGGAATTTTTTATTACATTTTTATGTTGATAAATACTTTTAATAGTTAAATACTTTTTTAATATTAATTATTAAATTATTGAATGTTTAAAATATTCTCTAACACAATGTACTATATCTATGAGGAAAATAAGCTGTGTGAACTGCTGGGTAGAAGAAAACAAAGGGCAGTTGAAAATTTCTTTCATTTTTGTTTTATTAAGGAGGCCATAAGACTCTTAAAATATTAAAAAGTGTAAAAACCATATGCAATATTTTCTATCTAAAATATAGATTTTAGAAAAACACTTTTCTTTCTGCTGATAAATCTATGTTTTCTTTCAATGTATATACATTTTAAAAACATAATGTATAGAAATTAGATTTTTGAAAAACACTTTTCTTTCTGCTGATAAATCAATGTTTTCTTTCAATGTATATACATTTTAAGAAACATAATGTAAAGAAATTAGATTTTTGAAAAACACTTTTCTTTCTGCTGATAAATCAATGTTTTCTTTCAATGTATATACATTTTAAAAAACATAATGTAAAGAAATTAGCTTTTTGAAAAACATTTTTCTTTCTGCTGATAAATAAATCTATGTTTTCTTTCAATGTATATACATTTTAAAAAACATAATGTAAAGAAATATTTTTTATAGCGGGTTGAAAACTATATTTGAACAAATAATTGGTACAACAGCTTACGCTCAAACACTACTCAGAAACATTTTCGTCCCCAAAAAATGTTTTTGGTGTCTGACTATACTTCAGGAACACTTGCTTATTGTGAACCTAAATTAATTTGCATTAAAAGTATATTTCCATATTTTATGCAACGGTGTACATGGCTTTCATAAAATTTTTACAATTTCAACACCATAACTTCCTAAAAAATATTTTTTCAACAAGGAAACATGAAAAAAATTTAAATTATCTTTTTAAAGACTAAGATACTCTATATATATCCTGAAAATTTCATGAAAAAAATATTGAAAAGTTTCCGCTTTGAGTTTCTGAAAGTGTTGAAAAATTCGCATTCTGAGAAAAGTAACTTTAAATTTAATTTTTAATAAATATAACCGTAAATGACCTTAGAATTTTTTCATTATAACTCCAGTAATAGTAGAAAATTTTTCATGTTCATATATATATATATATATATACACACACAGGGTGTCCCAAAAGCATTGACCTCGGCTTTTATTCTCTAAATATTGATCTTAGACATATATAATAAATTACAAAGCTGCGTAAAAGAAGGCACAGAATTCTATGAAATCGATTAAAATTTTCATGGCAACTAAATTTTAAGAAATACAAAATTTAAATTTTTATACGGCCCCTGTACAAAAACATTTCGAATGAGTAAAATGTGGCCCATACACTAATAAAGTGACGTACAAAATTTCAGCATTTTATCATAAAATGTCCCAGAGATATAAAAAGACAAATATGCTGACCTAAACCACTTTTCGCTGCATCGACATGGGTTCTCAGAGAGGAAAAATTATATCGGCAGATCACGTTTCAGGGGTCATACACAAATTACGAAAGAAAACAATGATTACTTAAATTAATAATAATTTTGCTATTTATTGGTACAAAAGTATCCACACTGTGTAGAAATAATAACTTTACACAAAGATTACGAAGCTTGTTCAAAATGTTTTCCATCCATGCCAAAGATCCATTAAAGATAAGAGGCAAATATTATCTGTCTATGATGCATTTCTGCGTTGCGTCATTTGCACTCTTGCTGTAAACATTTACATTTTAACTTGTGATTAATCCCTAACTAACTTTGCTTAAACATATCTCTGGGACTTTTTATGATAAAATGCTGAAATTTTGTACATCACCTTATTAGTGTATGGGGCACATTTTTTTTATTGGAAATATTTTTGTACGGGGACAGTATAAAAATTTTATATATATAATATGTGTGTGTGTGTGATATATATATATATATATATATATATATATATATATATATATAATTGAAGATTTTTATGATTACTTGTAATATATATACCCAAGAAATACTAATGAAAATTGGTTGTAAACTGAAGGTTTTTGCAAATCAGAAGCCTAGTGTAGCACGATGAGCTATGCAAGAAGTTTGGAAATTGAATAAATGGAATCTAGTGATTATAAAAGGAATAAAATGAATATGAAAAGCATTTCTGAAACCATGTACGTTATCAAGGGCCATACATGTTTCATTAATGCTGATTCTACGTTTCTGTTTACATAACTGTAAAATGTATTACAGAAATAATGTAAATGGCCCGACGTAGAAGAAAAGACAAAGTGGATCAAAAACACAAAAAAATCAAACATGAATATAAAATATTCTGTTACACCAGCTTGTGGCTAATTATTGAAATGAGGATGCAAAGTATTATAAAGTAATATCAAAAGAATATAATGAAAATAAAATGAAAATATATCTACCCCTAGTACTGTGGTACTTCTGGAAAAGCATGTGTATTACCAATCAATTATATATATATATATATATATATATATATATATATATATATATATATATATATATATATATATATATATATTAATGAAATATCTTGAAGGCTTAAATCCTTTGCTTAAAAGTTTATTAAGTAAAAAGTAATTCAAATAAAAATTCAAATAGTATACACTTTGATGAAATATTTTCAAATTTTCCTGTGCCTCATACTATTTTGAAACTTCGCATGAGAGAAAACTAAGCAATTTATCTTATATTTGCAATATGGAAAATATAGTAATCTTTAACGCACATGCACAGAGATTCACAGGAAAAGATTAAGGGCAGATACCTAGGTGTTTAAAATTTCAAACTATTAGGCTGTTCATTGACATTCCCAAAAGATATTTGCAAAAAACCTCGGGCACTCATTTTTGAATAATATTCAAATAATAAATGTTTGCTGTCATGTACAAAACGAGTGGATGACAACTTTGTACTATGGAATAACTTAGCGCAAATTAAATTTTCCAGTATGAAACATAACATTGAAACTACCTCTAAACATATTATTAGATTACATTGTTTTACAAAAATAAAAAATGAAACAATTGTTTATTAACATAATCTATACAACACGTTTATGCCAAGACTTGCTCTATAAAATAAAAGGCATCCATCTATTTTGTGAATGATTTAAGTGCATGCTTCCACACAGTCTTTTACAGTTTTGCATAGCGAATTTATTCTAAAAACATTGTTTTCTTGGTAAAAAATGTCAAAACAGTCTCAATGATACTTGATCTGAAAGAAACTGGTTATTACGAGGCAATATTGAAAACAAAAAATCTCTTCTTGGGAGGGCGCAACAGTCACACTAAGGATGACATCATAATACACCAAGATCGACAATTTGCCCATCAAAAGTGTGGTTTTGAAGCAGTTAGTGGCCACAAGGTCTTGCCTGAATTGTGTCTACCCACTCTGAAGGCACCGTTCAAGTTGAGAGTTAAATCAAAGGTTTCACTTTGGATGTCTTGTTATTAGCTGCTGCTAGCTGATCTGTCTGAAGGGAACCGTGGTTGAAGAGAAGGCGCCATGTGTTCCAGAACTTTTAGCCTAAAGAAAAACAAGATTTGGTGTTTTATTCAGTAGTTTTTACATGAAAATCTTCTCGTCATTCTTATACATTTATTAGAAAATATATACCCGACGTTGCCCGGGATTTAAAGTAGGGATTAATTCAATTCATTTATAATCAAAAGGCGTTGTCGCCTGCTGCGCAACCACACGCATTCCACCTGTTAAACGGACGTAATGCGCTCTAAATAAGCGCCATAACGCGTCTTAGCATGTTGCGCGGTCGCGTAATACGCCTTGGGCCCGGCACTCATCAATACGATATATACGACAATATGCCTTAAATACGATACGATACGATACGCCTTAAATACAATACGATACGATACGCCTTAATTTACGACTATGTATGCCTTAAATACGGCTTTCGCCCTGACTAAAACAGACAACATGCATGACTAAAACAGACAAATTCCATCAAAATATGTTAAGTAGTTTTTAAATAAAAATTAAAATAATAATTACACCCATATTATATGCGGGAACACCGCGTGCTGTTGGCATATTTCGGGCGCGGTAGCCCGGTGGTTTGCGGGCTGGATTTGCACGCTGTCACAACTGCCGCCGTGTTCATGCGGAGTACGATCACGTTAAACATGTGGGTCAGTAAGTCCTTCCGAGAGGTTGGTGGTAGAGGAAGGAGGATACGGTCTCTGTGGATACCTCCCCCACTAGGTTCCGGTCTTAATTGGGTGGCACTTTCCGGCCGTCCAAGCGGTTATCTTACACCTTTCTGGTAGGTCGGACGGTCTGGGTCTCAGCAACAACAACCCATATTATATGCGGCCGTCCAAATGGTTGCTCAAGTCCTCGGACGAGTCGGATGGTCTGGATCTTCAACAACCATATTATATGAAGAGATCACGTGACTCGTTGCAAAATAAAATATTGTATCCATTTTTTTAGCGCTTAGTGAAAATCGTCATTTTAAAGGAACATTTATATTTAGTGTTGCATCCGTCCTAAAACCGCTTTATTTTTTAATATTATCTGTGTATCTAAATTCTGTGCCTACGCAATTGCAATATTTTTTATTTTAAATAATCACTAAACGTTAATTATTTCTACATTGAAGCCTAATTTTAACGTATGTAGAATGTAAAAACATCAAGTGATTGTTATAGGTGAGTTTTATAGCAATTGCTGAATTTTTTTTAACGCAAAATTATTTAGCTTTGGAGTCTGGGGAATAAGAGAGAAATATCCATTGATTTTACATAGAAAAGCAGACGATTTTATAGTATTGCCTTTTTTGATGAGGTTTTAAGTCTTCGCAGTGCATTTGCTCGTGCAAAATGTCTCCGAAACAACAATTTGTTAGCGAAAAAGTCTCTAGAACATTTTGGAATAGAGCGAAAAGCCTATGCAGCAACGCTTGGTAGTGATAAAAAAATTTGCAGCATAATTTGATAGTTAAGAGGGTTTGACGATTCCCCATCTCAACTGTCACAAATTCTTGGTTATAGTGTTAGTAGCGAGAAATATTCTTGAAATTGGATCATTTGATAATTTTTGAAAGAATCTAGACACTTTTTCTGTATTCTTTCAAAATACGAGTAATAAGGAATAAACTAAAACTAATAATTTTAATAATTTGAGGTTTACTTTTATACTTAAAGCGTAAAAAATATTATTCGATTGACCAAATTAATACATAACTTATCTTCCACATATATCATAGATGACATTCCATCGATGCCGTTTCTTTCAAGCTGTCATCCATATCACATCATATCATATTCTTGTTATCATTTTGCAAAACATTATTCAGATTTGGCAAATTTGAACTGAGTCATATTTACATTCTTTAGCAGACTAGCCAGCTAGCCAGCCGCGGAAGGTACTTTGAGAAACACTGAATTGGAAAAATATACTCAATGTGCAACTAATTAACACTTTCCATCATAGTTGTAAGTGTTTATGACTGGACCGATACGCCTTAATATACGAATGTGTATGCCTTAAACACGCCTTTCGCCCTATGCGCGAGGATGATTCGTTCTAAATAAGTTTTTATACGCCATAAATAAGAGCTCCTTTACTACGCCCTACATACGTTTTTCGGCTTCTGCACGGGTGTAATACAACCCAAACAAGCTATTACTTTCCTTATATAATAATGTATAAGGAAAGTATTGTGACGGGGTAGAAAATTCGAATTCGAGTTTTCGACGGGAGAGCAGGTTTCAAGCATCTCTGATCACGAATCGAACATTTTTGAAGTGATGTCTGTGTGTGTGTGCGTGTGAATCTGTGGAGACGATATCTCACGAACGAATGGAGCGATTCGAATGAAATTTGGTACAAAAATCACAATCCGAAAATACTGGAAGCCTATTGTTTTCAAACGCAATCGAATGTTCAGAACCCCCCTAAATTTTCAAGTAAAATTTTGTAAAAATCATAAAAATCAAAACTTTTAATAAAATTACACAAATAGACATTTCTTGTGTAATTTTTTCTTAGAAAACGATTGACATAAACTTTAGAACGCTAGCATGAACCGTTCTCGAGATGTTGCACATTTTTCAAATAAATTTATAAAAAAATCCCATAAATTAAAAAATATATATTAGCTGTTTAGAAACATGTTCGCTTTTCACATGTAATATCATGCGATAAATTGAGTGATATTATTCTCGTGGATCTAGATCGTTCCATTCATAAGGAAATGTACATTGAGTAATACATTTGTATTTGAAAGCCAATAGTTAATTATCTGCTTTAAGAATAACTTATTTCTCCGTCCATAACGCTTGGCGAGATTTTGGAGACGAATTTGGCGCAATGTCGCCAACTTGGCGACTTTTTAAATGTTGCCAAATTAACGAAAATCTCGACAAATGGATAAAAATGACGCTAAATCGATGCAAATGACGATTAATTAACGAAAATTCAATATCTTGGAAAGAATATGGGTATCTACAATAAGAATAACCTATTTTTTTTGCTGTAAAAGTAGTAAATTCATTGCATTATATAAGATAATTCATGTGCTGCTCACATCAGATTTTTTTTACTATAAAAGTAGTGAATTCATAGCATTATATAAGGGAAGTCATGTGCTGCCCACATCAGATTTTTTTTATTAGCGTTTAGGCGCAGATATCCGAAAGAGTAGTTAGAATCTTCCGATCTCTCACAATACTAGAAATCCGGGTAACTTTAAACTTTAAACTCTCTGCCCACTTAGATTTGACAAGAAGGTGTCAAATGTTTGTCTGTGATTCGCTATTTCTGTTTGACATTCTACTCGTCAACTGTTAATCACTTTATGCCCACGTCTTCTCTTCATGCTTTCAGCGGTAATAACTATTGGAAGCGATTGATGCTCGACCATCCGAGTGGATTACAATGCCGATCCACTATCTTAATTACTTCGTGAAAGTGGGGATCATAAAAATTATTAATGTTTAGGCCCCTCCAAGAAACATCGTTGGACCGAAAAACGGAAATCTGTTATCTATCTATTCTACTAAGAGAGCTGCGTGTTTTGGCTCCTATTTAGGACGTATTTAGCCCGAGCAGCATAAGTAATTTATTTTTTGTTCTTGGCGGGCGTATCGTAAAAGCTTTGGTGACTTTCGAAAATTCTCTGTACATTCCAGTGTAACTTAATTCAGAGATTTGCATCCCCGAGCAGAACTCGGTACTCGTGTTAGTAACCCATCTACATTACGAAACCTATTATTTTTCAAACTATAAATTTTTCCTGGGATTGTTTTTGATAAACCGTCGAAAAAGGAGTCACTGGAATTTTAAATTTCGACCATTGTCTGTTTTAGTCATGCATATTTCAAACAATTATATCTAATTCTAGATTTTTGCAAGCATTTTTCAATTTTTAAAATCAAATTTCTTGTCTCTATACCTGTATTCCCTCTTATTATCGGGCCCATCCACACTTCCCAAACATACACTCCCAGACGAATATCATCTCAATTGTGTTTAAAACTTTATCTATATACATGGTTCCTAGAAAAAGCCTTAGCGCCCCTCCCCAATGGAAAGGCCCCTGAATGTAAACATTATTTTTATTTTTATTTTATTTTTTATTTATAATTTATTTTTTATTTATTAAGTTTATGTATAGTAAGGGGCTATTCCCGGTCGAATAAAAGTGATTGCAGCGCCCCTAGCGGAAATTTTAAAATAAGGAGTATAATTCGCCTATCTCGCATTGTTGCCGAGTTTCGCTAGGATAACGATTTGGAAACAAAGCAAGATAGGTGAAAAAGGCCAATTACAAAATCACTAAGCATTGTCAAATGAGTAGTAATCGACATTAAAACTCTTACAGGAGGCATTTAATCGACACATAAGGGTTATTGGCAAATTTCTGTTTTATTCGAGAATAGCTAAATTAAACAACACTTATATGCATAGGAATCTAATGTACAGCTATTATTAAATATATTTTTTCAATGCAGTAATGCTTAAAGTACCGTTTGCGGCCGGCTAATCTGCGAGAGAATGTAAATCTGAATCAGTTCAAATCAGTCAAATCTGAAAACGTTTTAAAAAAAATCTGATGTGGGCAACACATGACTTTCCTTATATGATGCAATGGATTTACTATTTTTACAATAAAAAAATCGGTTTTTCTTATAGTAGCTATTTATATTCTTACCAAGAAATTAAATTTTCGTCAATTAGTCGTCATTTTCACTGATTTAGTGTCATTTTTATTCATTTGGCGAGATTTCCGTTAATTTGGCAACATTTTAAAAAGTCGCCAAGTTGGCGACATCCCGCCAAATTCGGCGCCAAAATCTCGCCAAGCGTTATGGACGGAGACATAAGTTATTCTTATAGCAGATAAATAACTATTGGCGTTCAAATACAAAAGTATTACTTAGATTATCTTTTCTCATGAATGAAACGAGCTAGACCCACGAGAATGATGTCACCCAATTTATCGCATGATATTACATATGAACAAGAAAGATCAATCATCCTTAAAGCATTGATTATGAAACACTTTCCAACTTCAATGCAATTTTATTTAAACACTAGCAGCATACCCGTTCTTCGTACGGAATATATAATATAAAGAAACTTATAATTCGCAATCATGTGCAAATTCCGTTAAAATATTAAATTTATTGCTTCTAAAGAGAAGTTTAAGAATATCTGTTCTCACTATGCAAAATTATATTCACGGGCAGATCTGAAGAATAAAACATCCTGGCCCCTTTTGTAAGCAAATTTACAAAAAAAAAAAGGAATTGAATCAATATATGTAACCTCGTACTACTTATATTGTCGCAGATTAGAAAATATGCCAGTGTGTTGGTAGAAGATTACCCGTATTACAATATGAGTCTCAAAAATATTTGCCAAAATAAAAGAGATGACGTAATAAATTGAAAATATCACTAATCCCCGTAATCTTTATACCAGAAGGCCGTAATTGATTCCAATATATGCCAATATATATCAAAATATATGCCAATATACCTGTACTACTTATATTTTCGTAGATTAGAAAGGATGGGAACTGATAATCCCATTTTGCGACAAATTGACGGAACATCATCACAATACTATCCCCTAACAAAACAAAATTAATTTAATTTATTAAGCGCAATTTTATCAATTCCATGATATTTTTATGGATTTACAAATATTTTTATCAATTTGGTGATATTAAAAAAATTCGTTAAAGGTGTTACTAAGTAGGATGGATGAACTGACCGACAAATGCTACCGAAACACCATTTCAATACTCTATTCTAAAAAAACAAATCATTGATTTGCGTCATTTTTATAAATTTGGAAACATTTCCGCTAATTTGGTAAAGTTTAAGAAAAGTTACCAAGTTATTTAGAGATATTCCGCTAAACTCGAAGCACTAAATTTGCAGATCTGAAGAATAAAATGTCCTAATCCCGTTTGTATATTCTAAATGAAAACACTAAAATTGTATTATAAGATAAAGCCGTTCTACTCTTTTTCTGCTTCAACAATCGGCTAAATGAATTTATTGGGTAAACACAATATATGAGTTTATTAGCTAAACACAATATATGAGTTTATTAGCTAAACACAATATATGAGCTGGAAACCTCTATGCTAAAATAAATGAAAGTGATGTACGCAGTCCGCAATTTATATAATTAAAAGAACAACCAAACCTTTCATTTAAAAAATATATTTTTTCATCCATTTATTTATTATTCAAATAGAAAAAATAATAATAAATATTAACAACACATTTAATTTCATTCCGTTGCCGAGCAACATGATATAAGATAGAATCTTCCTCATAAAATGCGAAATTAAATAGCCATTTTGATTTCTTTATACTTTTCATCGTTGAGTAATAGCTTGTGAAAGATAACCATGGAGGTAGATTTTTCCATTTAAATTCATGTTTCAAACAATTCGCGTTTTCCGATAGTGACTATTTAATGCAAAAATCCTGCACCAAACTCGGAAATAAAGTTTTATTTCCTTTCGACGTTTTAAACAAACGATTTTGATCCTTTCCGTTTGAATAAACCACGGAGTTGGAGAGTATAACTCATAGGAAAAAGTTCCGTTTTTCATTAATATCTCGACAACCCCTGGTCTTAGAAACTCGAAACTTGGACAAAATTTATGGGGGGCTATTTCAAGGCTATCCACAAAATTTCATTAAATTCGGTTCAGCCGTTTTTCTGTGATGATGAGACAAACGAAAATTTCGTTTTTTACTAATATCTCGAGAACCACTGGTTGTAGAAACTCCAAACATGGACTAAATTTTAAGTGGGGCTATTTCTAGGCTACCCACCAAATTTCATCAAATTCGGTTCAGCCGTTCTCCCGTGATGATGGGACAAACAGACAGACAGACAGACAGACAGATTTTCAATTTTATTTATATAGATATACCCGCTCTACTCTTTTTCTGTTTCAACAATCGGCTATATGAATTTATTGGCTAAACACAATATATGAGTTTAGTAGCTAAATACGATATAAGTTTGAAAACTCTTTGCCAAAATAAATGAAATTGATGTACGCAGTCAGCAATTAATATAATTAAAAGAAAAATCAAACCGTCCATTCATAAGATATACTTTTATATCCATTTATCCATTTATTTATTATTTAAATCGAAAAAAAATAATAAAAACATTAACAAACACATTTAATTTAATTGCGATGCCGAGCAACATGATATATCCTCCTAAAATGTTAAAATTTATTAACCACTAACAGCACACCCGTTATTCGTACGGAGTGTATAATTTAAAGAAACTTAAAGTTCGCAATCATGTGCAAATTCTGTTAAAATATTAAATTTATTGCTCCTAAAGAGAAGTTTAAGAATATATGTTCTCACTATGCAAAATTATCTTCACGATCAGATCTGAAGAATAAAACATCCTGCCCCCTTTTGTAAGCAAATTTACAGAAGAAAAAATAAGAATTGAATGAATATATGCAACCCCGTACTAATTATATTGTCGCAGATCAGAAAATATGCCAATGTGTTAGTAGAAGATTACCCGTATTACAATATGCGTCTCAAAAATATTTGCCAAAATAAAAGAGATGACGTAATAAATTGAAAACATCAATAATATCCGTACTCTTTATACCAGAAGGTCGTAATTGATTCCAATATATGCCAATATATATCAAAACATATGTCAATATACCTGTACTACTTATATTCTCGTAGATTAAAAGATATACACGTGTATTTGTAGAAGATTCGTACAACATACAATATATGAGTTTAAACAATTTTTGTCATAATAAAATAATTGCATAATAACTTGAAAATATCAATAATCCTTGAATCAATAATCCCCGAAAATATAAATAATAATAATTTTTAAACCTGAAGACCGTAATTGATATTATCCAGTCGAAAATGCTATAAGAAAAATCAAATCGTTCTTTTCTAAAATATATTTTTATATCCATTTATTTATTATTCAAATCGAAAAAATAATTATTAAAATTAACAGACAGATTTAATTTAATTGCGTTTCTGAGTAACATGATATAAGATAGAATCTTATAACATGTTAAATATGTCATGTCTTATAACATAAACTGCGAAATTAAATAACGATTTTGATTTCTCTATACTTCTCATTGTTCCGTAAAAGCTTGTTTTAAATAAACCATGAACCATGGAGATAGATTTCCCCTTTAAATCATGTTTCCAACAATTCATGTTTTCAGAAAGTGACTAATTAACGCAAAAAATCTCCCATCAAACTCAGAGATTAAATTTTAATTCACTTTCAAACGATTTTCAAGCTTTTCGTTTGGATAAACCACGGAGTTAGGGAGTAGAACTCCTAGGAAAAAGTTCCGTTTTTCATTAATATCTCGACAACCCCAGGTCTTAGAAACTCGAAACTTGGACAAAATTTATGGGGGGATATTTCAAGGCTATTCACCAAATTTCATTAAATTCGGTTCAGCCGTTTTTCCGTGACGATGAGACAAACGAAAATTTCGTTTTTTACTAATATCTCGAGAACCACTGGTCTTAGAAACTCAAAACACAGATATAATTTTAAGTGGGGCTATTTCTGGGCTACCCACAAAATTTCATCAAATTCGATTCAGCCGTTCTCCCGTGATGATGGGATAAACAGACAGACAGACAGACAGACAGACAGACAGACAGACAGACAGACAGACAGACAGATTTTCATTTTTATTTATATAGATGTCTAAAATGCAATACATTCCTCGGTAATATTTTAAAACTTATCACAACACTACATTAATTTATTTTATTTGAAACCTTAAACCTTCATCGAAAAAAATTAACTTCATTCAAATGACGGCATTAAAGTATAAATTGCCTGGTTTAAACATCTCTTAAATGTTATACATTCCTCGGTAATAATTTTAGAATTATCATAATACTACGATAATTTATTATATTTGAAAACTTCATCGAAAACAACTGAAATCCATTCAAATGACGTCATAAAAAAATAACACGCCTGGCTCTCTCTATAAAAGCAACATTTCATTCATAAATAATTCCCCCATTCATGTCATTCATCACAATACTATAACAATTTATTTTATTTAAAAATTAAGACCATTGAGTTGCAAGTAAGTAAACTCTATGCGTAAAACTTCATCGAAAAATATCGTCCTTCTCTTTCTAAAATCAATGAATTCATATCAGCTAAGCAGACTCCATGGACTAAATGATTTTGTGTTAAAGAATTACAGCGATTCTAATACAACTCATTCTACATATTTTGCTGTTTACATTTTACATAGGTGAAAAATAGGCTTAATAGTAGAAATAATCAAATTTGGAAGAGCATTTAAACTGAAATATATTGTCATTGCGTTGTTTCAGTATGTAGATGCACAGAATTTAGGCAAAAATAAAGTAATTTTAGGACGGATACAACACTCAATATGAATTAAAAAGAACTTTAAAAATCACGATTTTGACACAAAATGGATGCCATATATCATTTTGAAGTGGGTCATGTGATCGTTTCATATCATGGACACGTGATCGCTTAATATAAGAGGTGTTATTATTATTTTAATTTTTATTTAAAAAACAACTGAATATATTTCGCTGAATTTTTTTTATACATTTTATGGAACAATTTGAATATTGCCTAAAATTTTCGAAGCAATTTGTGAATTTTAAATCCGCTTAAAAAATGCTTGAAAAATTAGGTCCCATAGGGCTCAATGTGTTCCATTTTTTCAACCCGGGTTCAATCCAAAACTAATTGGGTGATATTATTCATTTATATTCCCATAGGTCCTATAGACCGTCTGAACAACATACTAAAATTTCATTTTCATTAAGTCATTTTTACGGCAGTTATCGTGCTAACGGACAGACAGACAGACAGACAGAATGAACAAAGTCATAAACACTTTTCAACTTTGTTGTAAAGTGTTAAAAATGAACATGTTTCTCAACAGTAAATATATTTTTTTAATTTATGGTAATTTTTGATAAATTTATTTTAAAAATGTGCAATATCTCGAGAACGGTTCATGCTAGCGTTCTAAAGTTTATGTCAATCGTTTTCTAAGGAAAAATTACATTAGAAATGTCTATTTGCGTAACTTTATTAAAGGTTTCGATTTTTTGATGATTTTTTCAAAATTTCACTCGACAATTTAGGGGGGTTCTGAACATTCGATTACGCTTAAAAACAATAGACTTCCAGTATTCACGGATTGTGATTTTTGTACCAAATTTCGTTCAAATCGGTCCATTTGTTCGTTAGTTATCGTCTCCAGAGTCTCACAGACACACCACACTCACAGACATCACCTGATGTTTGATTCGTGATCAGGGATGCTTGAAACGTGCTCTCCCGTCGAAAACTCGAATTCGAATTTTCAACCCCGTCACAATACTTTCCTTATACATTATGTATATAAGGAAAGTAATAATAACAAAAATATGATATGAATGTCAGCTTGAAGAAAAAAAAACATCTACGGAATGCCATCTATGGTATATGTGAAAGATAGATTATATATTAGTTTGCTCAATCGAATAATATTTTTTATGTTCTAAATAAAAGGAAACTATAAATTATTAAAATTATAGATTTAGTTTATTACTTATTATTTTGAAAGATTTGCCTTAATATTATTTTGCAAGAATTCAGAGAAAGTGTCCAGATTCATTCAAAAATTATCAAATGATCTAATTTCAAGAATATTTCTCGCAGCTTATAACCGAAAAAATGTGCAACAATTGAGATGGGGGAATCGAGAAGCCATTTTTAACACTTTACAACAAAGTTGAAAAGTGTTTATGACTTTGTTCATTCTGTCTGTCTGTCTGTCTGTCTGTTAGCACGATAACTGCCGTAAAAATGACTTAATCCAAATGAAATTTTAGTATGTTGTTCAGACGGTCAGTAGGACCTATGGGAATATAAATGAATAATATCACCCAATTAGTTTTGGATTGAAGCCGGGTTAAAAAAATGAAATACATTGAGCCCTACGGGACCTAATTTTTCAAACATTTTTTAAGCGGATTTAAAATTCACAAATTGCTTCGAAAATTTTAGGTACTATTCAAATTGTTCCATAAAATATATAAAAAAAAATTCAGCGAAATATATTCAGTAGTTTTTTAAATAAAAATTAAAATAATAATTACACATCTTATATGAAACGATCACGTGACCATAATATGAAACGATCACATGACCCACTTCAAAATGATATATGGCATCCATCTTGTTTCAAAATCGTGATTTTTTAAAGTTCTATTTAATTCATATTGAGTGTTGTATCCGTCCTAAAACTACTTTATTTTTGCTTAAATTCTGTGCATCTACATACTAAAACAACACAATGACAATATATTTGAGTTTAAATTCTCATTCAAATTTGATTATTTCTACAACTAACCCTATTTTTCACCTATGTAAAATGTAAACAGCAAAATATGTAGAATGAGTTGTATTAGAATTACTGTATTTCTTTAACACAAAATAATTCAGTCCATGGAGTCTGCATGGCTGATATGAATGAAATATTAATTGATTTTATAAACAGAAGGACGATTTTTTTCGATGAAGTTTTAAGCATAAAGTTTATGAATTGTAGCTCCATGGTCTTAATTTTTAAATAAAATAAATTATTATAGTATTGTGATGAATGAAATGGAGAAAGTTATGAATGAAATCCTGCTTTTATAGAGAGATCCTGGCGTGTTATTTTTTCTATGACGTCATTTGAATTTATTTCAGTTGTTTTCGATGAAGTTTTCAAATATAATAAATTATCGTAGTATTATGATAGTTTTAAAAATATTACCGTGGAATGTATTGCATTTTAGAGATATTTAAACCAGGCAATTTATATTTCAATGCCGTCATTTGAATGAAGTTCATTTTTTTCAATGAAGGTTTAAGTTTTCAAATATAATAAATCAATGTAGTATTGTGATAAGTTTTAAAATATTACGGTGGAATGTATTGCATTTTCGACTTTTTTAAATAAAATTGCATTGAAGTTGGGAAGTGTTTCATAATCAATGCTTTAAGCATGATTGATCTTTCTTTTTAACTATCAAATTATGCTGCAAAATTTTTTATTACTGTGAGACCAGAAATAGATCTCACACTTGTTTTGGGTGAAACAGTTTTATGCCAGTAATTTATGTGTCCGAAACGTTAAACAATACCTCCAGTCTGGATGACGCCAAAGTTTACAGCACGTGAACCCAAAGGTCAAATAAAATCATAAATTTAGGGGTGTCAAGACAGAAGAGGGGTCGAACCCTTAAGAAAATGTGAAGTAACGACATTGAATGGCAAGGCTATCTAATGGAGGATGTGCAGGAAGCGTCACACTGAATGCCGCAAATGAGAGAAAAGGGGGAGTGTCAGTCCTGAGGCAAAAGGGCCACAACCTATGACTTAAGAACGACTTGTTGAAATATAGTTCGAGATCCTTACAATAAGAACGATGAGTTGGTGAGAATGGTGGTAACAAATTGCAGCAGTTCGACATTATGACTAGAACGATGATGATACTTAGTTAAAGATATATACGATAACTTGACTTGTTAAGAAACGGTCGTATTACGTGTGTTGAATAATACTTTGAGTTAAGTCAATTAATTTGATCGGCGAAGTATTTTATTAATGGTCTCACATTGTCTCCCTCAGCCGAAATAATTAATAATAAGAAGAATTGTAATTAAATAATTAAGTATTTTATGTTGTTAATAAATTATTTATTGTTAAAGTTAAAAAGGTGTAATCCATTTAGTACTATATTAATTAATAATTCTTTTACAGAACTCACGCGAAAGATAGATAATTGGAGGGTTAATAGCGGCACACAATGCAATGTACTACAATAATAATGAGTTCCACTATGTACGATTTTACGGCCATGTTAAGATATAGATTATATATTAAAAATAATTAAGCTAAAAGTTTAACTTCAAGTTCTTTTTCTAAACAGTTACCACAATTACTACCAAATTGTGCTGCATAGGCTTTTAACTCTATTCCAAAATGTTTTATGGAGACTTTTTCGCTAACAAATTGTGCTTCGGAGACATTTTGCACCATCTAATGAGCTGCGAAGACATTTTGTACTACCAAATTGTGCTGCGTAGACTTGTCTTCGACCAAATTGTACTGCGTAGACTTGTCCTCGACCAAATTGTGCTGCGTAGACTTGTGTCCTCGGCCGAATTGTGCTATTTTTACTTTCCCTGCAATACATGGTAATGTATAGGGAAAGTATTGGAATCATACCGAAAATCACAACTCGAGTTTTCGACGGATCTACACGTTTCGAGACCTCTAGAATATCAAAAAATAATTTTTAGCGTGACGTCTGTGTGTCTATGTGTCTGTCTGTGTGTCTGTCTGTCTGTCTGTGTGTCTGTCTGTCTGTTTGTGTGTCTGTCTGTCTGTCTGTGCAGATTTTGTATCCACTGTAACTACAAAACTAATGGACCGAATTTCACAAAATTTGGTAGGTAAGTGGCGGGCGAGTTAGGTGCTGATTAGTTTTGGGTAAGATTCGGGATAAAAGAACCCGCCTATTTTTGCGAAATGACCCGCAAAAGCTTGTATCCACTCTAACTGAAAAACTGATGGACCGAATTTCACAAAATTCGGTAGATGAGTCACTTCTGGGTTGCTCTGGTGCTGATTAGATTTTAGTACGATTCGGAAAGAAATAACCTGCCTTTTTTTGCAAAATGGCCCGCAAAAATCGTCAAAATCTAAATTAAAGAACTAACTTTATACTCAAATATATCCAATGAATGCTCGTTTAATACGTATTTTTTAACAACGAAAAGAATAAGACCAATCCCATTACACAAGGACTAGCCGTTCTCGAGATATTTTAGTTTTTCGTATTTTCTCTACGCCACCTTTGAAAATAAGTCCGGTTACCGAATGAGAAAGAAAATTGAATTAAAAGTGAAATAAATTTAATTAAATAAAGAGAACGTGAATATAAGTCAGCAGGAAAAGTCATGTGCTGCCCACATCAGATTTTTACTTTCCCTGCAATACATGGTAATGTAATAAGGAAAGTATTGGAATCATGCTGAAAATCACAACACGAGTTTTCGACGGATCTATACGTTTCGAGAACTCTAGAATACGAAAAAACCATTTTTAGCGTGACGTCTGTGTGTGTGTCTGTCTGTCTGTCTGTCTGTCTGTCTGTGTGTCTGTGCAATGTATATATCCACTCTAACTCAAGCACTTATGGACCGAATTTCATAAAATTTGGTAGGTAAGTCACTTGGGTATGACTCTGGTGCCGATTAGTTTTTGGTACGATTCGTGAAAACAGAATCCGACTTTTTTTGCGAAATGGCCAGTAAAAATTTCGTGCATCCACTCTAGCTAAAATACCAATAATTGACCAAATTTCACAAAATTTGTTAGATAAGTTACTTGTACAATACTCTGGTACTGATTAGATTTTGGTATTAATCTGAAAAGAGCAGCCTGTCTTTTTTACGAAATGGCCCGAAAAAATTCCATGTATCCACTCTAGCTAAAATACTAATTGACCAAATTTCACAAAATTTGGTAGATAAGTTACATGTGGGATACTCTGGTGCTGATTAGATTTTGGTATTATTCGAAAAAGAACAACCTGCCTTTTCTTACGAAATGGCCCTCAAAAATCGCCAAAATCTAAAAAGAAGCTACGTATGTTCAAATATATGTATTAAATGCTTGTTTTATACGTAATTTTTGATGAAGAAAAGTATAAGAACTCCACAATTAACTCTAGGACTAACCGTTCTCGAGATATTTGAGATTTTTCGCATTTAGTTATGCCACTTTTGAAAAAATGTCCAATTACCAAATAAAAACAAAAATTGAATTAAAAATGCAAATTTAGTGTTATTTGGTTCAATTAAACTCAATCTAATGAATTATTAAAGAAATAAAGAACATATGAATTTGAATCTGTAGGGAAAGTCATGTGCTGCCTACATCAGATTTTTACTTTCCCTGCAATATATGGTAATGCATAGGGGACGTATTGGAATCATACCGAAAATCACACTCGAGTTTTCGACGGATCTACACGTTTCGGGACCTCTAGAATACGAAAATACTATTTTCAGCGTGACGTCTGTGTGTGTGTCTGCGTGTCATGTCTGTGTGTGTGTGTGTGTCTGTCTGTGCAATGTATATATCCACTCTAACTCAAAAACTAATGAACCGAATTTCATAAAATTTGGTACACTTGGGTGTGACCTGGGTGCTGATTAGTTTTCGGTACGATTCGGGATAAAAGAACCCGCCTTTTTTGCGAAATGTTCCGCAAAAATTTCCTGTATCCACTCTAGCTGAAAATCTAATGGACCGAATTTTAAAAAAATCCTTAGATAAGTCACTTGTCGGTCACTCTGGTGCTGATTAGATTTTGGTATGATTCGGAAAAAAATTGACCTGCCTTTTTTTGCGAAATGGCCCTCAAAAATCGTCTAACTCTAAAATAAAAATTACGTATGCTCAAATATATCTATTAAATGCTTGTTTTATACGTAATTTTTAACGATGAAAAGAATAAGACCAACTTCATTACACTAGAAGTCGTCCCGAACTACCAAACAGCTGCTCTAGTCCTCGGACGAGTCGGTAGTTCTGGGCTTTCGACACTAGAAGTCGTCGTTCTCGAGATATTTTAGGTTTTTCGTATTTTCTCTACGCTACCTTTGAAAATAAGTCCAGTTAGCAAATCAAAACGAAAATTGAATTAAAAGTGAATTAAATTTAATTAAAATTAAGAGAACGTAAATATAAGTCTGTAGGGAAAGTCATGTGCCGCCCACATCAGATTTTTTTTTTTTTTTTCCTGAAACAAATTATGCTGTGGAGATATTTTGCATTACAAAATTGTGCTGTGTAGACATTTTGCACGATCCTATTGTACTTCGGAGACTTTTTGCATGATAAAATTTTACTGTGGTAACTTTTATGTCTTCCAAATTCTGCCATGGAGACATTTTGTATCCGCAATCAAACAGTCTAAGAATCTCTGTTTTAATTAACTATATGAAACTGTTTTAATTAACTATATGAAAATTGTAATAAATGTCAAATTATGTATAACTGAAGTAAAAGTATCACAAGATAAAAAATCTGATGTTACTTTGTCATGTGTTGTCCTGTGTTGTCATGTCATGTGTTGTCTGGGCAACACATGGCATTCCTTATATAATGCAATGTATTTACTATACTTTTACAGTAAAAAGAATAGGTTTTTCTTATAGTTGACACTTATATTCTTTCCGTCCTTCCGAGAGGTTACTGGTAGGGGAAGGAGGGTACGGTCCCTGTGGATGCCTCCCCCACTGGGTTCCGGTCTAAATTGGGTGGCACTTCCCGGCCGTCCAAGCAGTTACCTTACACCTTTTTGGTACTAATAGTTGCTCTTAGTCCTCTGGACGAGTCGGACGGTCTGGGTCTTCTACACCTTTTTGGTAGGTCGGACGGTCTGGGTCTGAACAACAACAATAACTTATATTCTTTCCAAGATATTGAACTTTCGACAATTAGTCGTCATTTTCATTGATTTAGCGTCATTTTTATCCATTTCCCGAGTTTTTCGTTAATTTAGCAACATTTTAAAAGGTCGCCAAGTCGGCGACGTTCCGCCAAATTTGTCGCCAAAATCTCGCCAGGCGTTATAGACGGAAAAATAAGTTATTCTTATAGCAGATAAATGACTAATGGCGTTCAAATACAAAAGTATTACTCAAAGTGTATTTTCTCATGAATGGAACGAGCTAGATCTACGAGAATGATGTCACCCAAATTATCGCATGATATTACATATGAAAAGTGAACATGTTTCTCAACAGTTAATATTTTTTTTAAATTTATGGGATTTTTTGATAAATTTATTTGAAAAATGTGCAATATCTCGAGAACGGTTCATGCTAGCGTTCTAAAATTTATGTCAATCGTTTTCTAAGGAAAAATTACATAAGAAATGTCTATTTGCGTAACTTTATTAAAGGTTTTGATTTTTTGACGATTTTTTCAAAATTTCACTCGAAAATTTAGGGGGGTTCTGAACATTCAATTACGTTTAAAAGCAATAGGCTTCCAGTATTTATAGATTGTGATTTTTGTACCAAATTTCATTCGAATCGCTTTATTCGTTCGTGAGATATCGTCTCCACAGACTCACTGACACACACACATACTTTATCACACACACACATACAGACATCCCCTCAAAAATGTTTGATTCGTGATCAGGGATGCTTGAAACGTGCTCTCCCATCGAAAACGCGAATTCGAATTTTCGACCCCGTCACAATATTTTCCTTATACATTATGTATATAAGGAAAGTAAAAATAAAATCTGAAGTCAACGTGAAAGAACGTGAAAGACCTTGGCTGAATTCGCTGCATTTGTTCAAACTAACTGGGTGGCGGATATCACTTTTATCAATATTGATACATTTGTCTGGATGAGATTCACTTAATGCGATACCACCTCAGAAGAACAATTGTCAAACAGCCCTTTACATCGAAAATAAAACAAATGGCATCAAATGATATAAAATTATACACGCCTCAGAGACGATAATTTTCGATTACAAGACAGACAGATGAAACAAAATGTATGACATAATAATTCGTCTCCGGAAAGAGGCAAAAAATGTCTCTGAGGCAGTCATTATGTGACAGAACTGCGCCAACTTTCTGAGAAAGAAACAAATCGGGTGAAATGAAGTAAAAAAGTGATCGCAGCCGTTCTCATGAGAAGTACAGAGGAGGGGAAAAGTTCTGAATGCACTCTTATCTTCTTCGAAAAGATATCGAAAAAAGTCCGTTTTTTTTTTTATGTTGTTGTTGTTGCCTTTTGAAGCGTGTGGGGTTTCAGCTCGTTTGCACGTCAAACAAGTCGCTAAGTGGTCGAAACTGGGATACCACTTTACTTGGTGGTTCCTAGAGAATTGGCTGCCTTGATACTTTGTAATGATGGATACTATGATCAGTGACTAACATTCTCTCAGAAGGTACCCCTTAACTTCTATAATTTGCCGTCTGGACTAAGAGTAGGGTAACCAACACTTTATCAGCCAGTTTCGGGACACCATCCATCGGGGTGCAATAAAAAAAATCTGATGTGAGCAGCACATGACTTTCCCTGCAGACTCAAATTCATATTTTTTTTCTTTAATAATTCATTAAATTGAGTTTAATTGCACAAAATAACACTAAATTCGCATTTTTAATTCAATTTCTGTTTTTATTTGGTAATTAGACATTTTTCTAAAAGTGGCATATCTAAATGCGAAAAATCTCAAATATATCGAGAATGGTTAGTCCTAGAGTAATAGAGTTGTTCTTATTATTTTACCCATCAAAAATTAAGTATAAAAAAAAGCATTTAATTGATATATTTGAACATACATAGCTTTTTTTAGATTTTGCGATTTTTGAGGGCCATTTCGTAAAAAAGACAGGTTGTTCTTTTCCGAATAATACCAAATTCAAATCAGCACCATAGTATCCCCAAGTCACTCATCTATCAAATTTTGTGAAATTTGGTCATTTAATATTTTAGTTAAAGTGGATACATGACATTTTTGCGGGCCATTTCGTAAAAAAAGGCAGGTTGTTCTTTTCCGATTAATACCAAAATCTAATCAGCACCACAGTATCGTACAAGTAACTTATCTACCAAATTTTGTGAAATTTGGTCAAATAGTATTTTAGCTAGAGCGGATACATGAAATTTTTACGGGCTATTTCGCAAAAAAAGGCGGGTTCTGTTTTTACGAATCATACCAAAAACTAATGAGCACCAGGGTCATACCCAAGTGACTTACCTACCAAATTTTAAGAAATTCGGTCCATTAGATTTTGAGTTAGAGTGGATACATACATTGCACAGACAGACACACAGACAGACAGACAGACAGACACACACACAGATGTCACGTTAAAAATGATTTTTTCGTATTCTAGAGGTCTCGAACCGTGTAGATCCGTCGAAAACTCGAGTTGTGATTTTCGGCATGATTCCAATACTTTCCCTATGCATTACCATGTATTGCAGGGAAAGTAAAAATCGGAACATTTTACTTTTTTAACGGCCAACTAAATGTATTAATTCTTAATGGCCAGTAACAGGAATGTTGATGTTTAGAAAAATTAGATACACAAAGGTAGATAAGTAAATATTCATTCAGGTCAATATCAAAATCAAGCAAGTCAAACACAAACACACAAAAAAAGAATCTGATGTAGGCAGCACATGACTTTTCTTATATAATGCAATGAATTTACTACTTTTACAGTAAAAACAAAATAGGTTTTTCTTATAGTAGATACTTATATTCTTTCCAAGATATTGAATTTTCGTCAATTAGTCGTCATTTTCATTGATGTAGCGTCATTTTTATCCATTTGGCGAGATTTTCGTTAATTTGACAACATTTAAAAATGTCGCCAAGCTGGCGACATTCCGATAAATTCGTCGCCAAAATCTCGCCAAGCGTTATGGACGGAGAAATAAGTTATTCTTACAGCAGATAAATGACTATTGGCGTTCAAATACAAAAGTATTGCTCAAGGTAGCTTTTCTGATGAATGGAACGATCTAGATCCACGAGAATGATGTCACTCAATTTATCGCATGATATTACATATAAAAAATGAACTTGTCTTTCAAAAGTTAATATTTTTTTTCAATTTTTGGGATTTTTTGATAAATTTATTTGAAAAATGTGCAATATCTCGAAAACGGTTCATACTAGCGTTCTAAAGTTTATGTCAATCGTTCTGTAAAGAAAAATTACATAAGAAATGTCTATTTGCGTAACTTTATTAAAAGTTTTGATTTTTTGATGATTTTTTCAAAATTTCACTCGAAAATTTAGGAGGTGTTCTGAATATTCGATTGTGTTTAAAAACAATAAGTTTCCAGTATTCACGTATTGTAATTTTTGTACCAAATTTCATTCTAATCACTCTATTTTTTCGTGAGATATCGTCTCCACAGACTCACTGACACACACACACACACACACACACACACTTTTACACACACTTTCACACACACACACACACACACACACACACACATCACCTCAAAAATGTTCGATTCGTGATCAGGAATGCTTGAAACGTGCTCTCCCGTCGAAAATTCGAATTCGAATTTTCGACCCCGTCACAATACTTTCCTTATATATTATATTATGTATATAAGGAAAGTAATTATTAGTCTATAACCAGACATGTAGCGTGGTGGCATACTTATTCAATATGATTACACACTAAACGAATAGACTTTTTTAATCAAATACTAACAATAGAAATAAGTACGCGAAATGTTTTAAATCTTAAAATTATTTTATTATTATTACGTTATTTATTTATTTATTTCAACTTTGCACATTTTAACATATTTTTATTACTTTCCCCGGAATACAGGGTAATGTATAGGGAAAGTATTGGAATCGTGTCGAAAATCGCGACTCGAGTTTTCGACGGATCTACACGTTTTCCGATCTCTAGAACACAAAAACTCTATTTTTAGTTTGACGTCTGTGTGTGTGTCTGTTTGTACAATGTTTGTATCCACTCTAATTAAAAAACTAATGGACCATATTTCATAAAATTTTTTAAATAAGTCGCTTGTGGGTTACGCTTGTGTTGATTAGATTTTGGTACGATTTGGGGTCTTTTTTTGCAAACTGGCCCTCAAAAAACGTATATATCCACTTTGGCTAAAAAACAAATTGATCAAATTTCCCAAATTTGGTAGATAAGTTACTTGTGGATTACTCTGGTGTTGATTAGATTTTAGTACGATTCCGGAAAAAAAAACTTTCTGCGAAATGGCTTGCAAAAATCAACAAAATCTAAAATTATAGACTACGTATGCTCAAATATATCCATTAAATGCTTGTTTCATGCGTAATTACTGACGGTAAAAAGAATAAGACCAACCTTATTACTCTAAAACTAGCCGTTTGCCAGATATTTTGGCTAATTTTGCATTTTTGCTATGCCGCCTTTGAAAATGCGCTCAGTTACCAAATGAAAACAAAAATTGAATTAAAAGTGCAAATTCAGTGTCATTTCAAATAATTATGCATGTTACTTTGTGTAATTAAGCTCAATTTAATGAATTAGCTGAAGAAATAATGAAAAAATGAAATTGAGTCTGTATAGTCACAACAGATTTTTTTTGTCAATGCATTTCTTCTTCAGTTCATTTCTTTGTCAATGCATTTCTTCTTCAGTTCATTTCTTTGTCAATGCATTTCTTCTTCAGTTCATTTTTTTTGTCAATGCATTTCTTCTTCAGTTCATTATTTTGTTAATGCATTTCTTCTTCAGTTCATTTTCTTGTCAATGCATTTCTTCTTCAGTTCATTATTTTGTCAATGCATTTCTTCTTCAGTTCATTATTTTGTCAATGCATTTCTTCTTCAGCTCATTATTTTGTCAATGCATTTCTTCTTCCGTTCATTATTTTGTCAATGCATTTCTTCTTCCGTTCATTATTTTGTCAATGCATTTCTTCTTCAGTTCATGTTCTTGTCAATGCATTTCTTCTTCAGTTCATTATTTTGTCAATGCATTTCTTCTTCAGTTCAATTTTTTGTCAATGCATTTCTTCTTCAGTTCATTATTTTGTCAATGCATTTCTTCTTCAGTTCAATTTTTTGTCAATGCATTTCTTCTTCAGTTCATTATTTTGTCAATGCATTTCTTCTTCAGTTCATTATTTTTCTTCGCAAGTAAATGGATAATTTACCTTAATTTGTAGTTTTGGTATTACATTCTTTACTAGTAATACATTTCTTGCTCCAGTTCCAGGTATTATTAAAGAGCGAAAATAAACTATCTGCTAAAGCATTTGAAGTTGGAATTGGAAGCTACAAAATCTCTATACAAATTCTCTATACAAGTTGATGAATTTAGTACGATTTATTATTATTAAATTTTACATGGTGTATTTTACTTAATATGTGGTAAACCGGGGCAGATTGGGTCCCACCTGTATTTCTTTCGGAATGCCTCTATTTAAATTCAAAAACCGGGACTTTCGAACAGTTAGAATTATATACCTAATAGTATAGCTTAGATCTAAAAGTCTGGAACCCACAAATGCAATTAATTGCTGTGGCGACTCATTTGTCCGTATTTGTGGTTCACTTGTCGGAATTAGTTTGCTTGATACTGCTATAGAAGGAGCTACTAAAGTCTGCTGAGATTCAGATTAGAGTTGCCTCGCGATGTTCTTTGCAAATACGGTATTTACTGATTTTCGCAGTAAATACAGAGTAACTGAGGTAAAAATATCGCAAACTGAGAATGAAAAAACATATTTTTTTAAAAAAGTGTCACATTTTCGTTAAAGTTTTATAAAATGCCGATTGTTAAAATTCCACTCACTACCTATCCAATATCTAATTTTAAGAATCACATGTCTAATATAGTTGCAGCAATTAAAAGTATGATTGGCTGATTAAAACTATGCAATTACTTTTAATCGACCGAAGGTGAAATTGCCCTGAAACTAATAACGTTTAATCAACTACTGTAGCTTCGTTAACGGAAATGGAAACGCCAATGTTTCTAACTGGTTTAAATTGAATGGCTGTAATTGTGACACAAAAGGAAAAAGAAATCGATGCGGTAGATCTTTACAAAATTCGATGGATCTTTTCTAATTCTGGTTTTTATATACGTTTCTTGTGGTGTTTCAGTATTTTTACTTTCCGATAGAGTATAATATAAAGAAAGTAATATTTTCCCGAAAATTTTTTATTTCAAAATTTTGATGCCAATATATGTTTTAGGACCGCCTGAACACGTTTTGACTATTTTTGCTTTCTCATAAAACATTTGCAAGCATGTTACTGAAAGTTTCAGGGGAATCAGCTATCCTTAGTAATGGGGAGTAAATTTTCCTAATAGTTATGATAACACACACACACACACACACACACACACACATATATATATATATATATATATATATTAAATTAAAATAATAAAAACAAAAGCGCAGGAGTGCAAATCAGTATACACAGCGTCAAACCGTGGATAATATAATAACGTGTATGTAATTACATTAAAAGCAGAAAGTAAAAACTAACGAAAAAGGGCTGGAAAAGTAAGTAGATCATGGAATAGCCAGGAAAAAAAAAATAAATCAGTGAATAGTATATCTGCCAGAAACGTCTGCAGGGGCACATTCTAGACAGATATTCTAAAATCCGTTGTTTCTATGATTACAAAGAAACACGTGGTTAAAAATTTTATGCAATCTGTGCTCAACAACAGAATAAACGAGATTCACAGAGAAACGACTCATGAGGACCAAATTCAACTTAAATATCATAAAATAACACATAATCATGAAAAATATAGCGCACAAATGCACAAACATGCAAAGAAAAAAGAACAACTCACAAATTTTGATGTCCGCCAGCATGAATAATCTTCATGGGAGTCTCAGCACATGATCCAGATTATATGCTTATCACGCGAAAAACCCGCGATGGAATGGACCAGATTAAAGGAAGTGGAAGTAGGTGTAATATTTTCGGTGAGACAAACCCAAGTATTCAGAAACTAACCGAGAAGTGATCATTACGATCGAAAACATTTAAAGTATGGATAACACTGTTTTTTGGAGCCGTAGCCTGTTTTAATTTTTATTTGCTTTTTACTTTCCTTATGTACATAATGTATAAGGAAAGTATTGTGACGGGTCGAAAATTCGAATTCGAGTTTTCGACGGGAGAGCACGTTTCAAGCATCCCTGATCACGAATCAAACATTTTTGAAGTGATGTCTGTGTGTATGTGTGTGTGTGTGTGTGTGTGTGTGTGTGCCAGTGAGTCTGTGGAGACGATAACTGACGAACGAATGGACCGATTCAAACGAAATTTGGTACAAAAATCACAATCCGTAAACACTGGAAGCCTATTGCTTTTAAACTTAATCGAATGTTCAGAACCCCCCTAAATTTACGAGTGAAATTTTAAAAAAAATCGTCAAAAAATCGAAACCGCTTATAAATTTACGCAAATAGACATTTCTTATGTAATTTTTCATTAGAAAACGATTAACATAAATTTTAGAACGCTAACATAAACCGTTCTCGAGATATTGCACATTTTTCAAAAAAATTATTATGAAGTCCTATAAAATAAAAATATATTTCCTATTGAGAAACATGTTCACTTTTCATATGTAATACCATGCGATATATTTGGTGGCATCATTCTCGTGGATCTAGCTCGTTCCATTCATGAGAAAAGATACTTCGAGTAATACTTTTGTATTTGAGCGCCAATAGTCATTTATCTGCTAGAAGAATAACTTATTTCTTCATCAGTAAAGCTTGGCGAGATTTGGGCGACGAAGTTGGCGGAATGTCGCCAACTTGGCGACTTTTTGAAATGTTGTCGAAATAACGAAAATCTCGCCAAATGGATTAAAATGACGCTAAATCAATGAAAATGACGACTAATTGTCGAAAATTCAATATCCTGGAAAGAATATAAGTAGGTTCACGGTTCTGGCCGATATATAGGCGAAGTTGAAAGAGTCAGTGCCTGACCATTGGATAAATATATATATATATATATATCTACTATAAGGAAAACCTATTTTTTATTACTGTAAAAGTAGTAAATTCATTGCATTATATAAGGAAAGTCATATGTTGCCCACATCAGAATTTTAGATTCCTGCTTCTGGTTCGACCGAAACAGGAGGTTATGTGCAACAACAACAACAATAACAGAATTTTAGATGTGCGCCTTAATGACTTTATTAGTGTTTTAAACTTTTTAAATTTTGAACATTTTTTTTTGGTCTAACCGAAGTTACTGTTTTTTAGTATTTGCACATTTTAATTTTTGTCCGCCGAGGCGGTGTTAATTTTATGGTGTTTCCACTACTATTGAGTATCGTACTTATACTGCTATTTACAAATAAGGTGGGAAAATTGTACATATAGCATAGACTTTTGAAACGATTAATATGTGATAATGTACACTTATTACTATCCGGCTTTTGATTCCGAGCAAATAGCTAATGATTAAATTTTTAAAATCTTTGTTACTAAAGTAGGGAGAATAATGAGGGAAGAATTTTACATTGAATTTGAATTGATGCCTCTTATCATAAATGGTAGTATTGAATGAGTTATTACTTTCCTTATATACATAATGTATAAGGAAAGTATTGTGACGGGGTCGAAAATTCGAATTCGAGAGCACGTTTCAAACATCCCTGATCTCGAATCGAACATTTTTGAAGTGATGTCTGTATGTGTGTGTGTGTGTGTGTGTGTGTGTGTGTGTGTGTGTGTGTGTGTGTCAGTGAGTCCTTGGAGACGATAACCGACGAACGAACGGACCGATTCGAACAAAATTTAGTACGAAAATCACAATCCGTAAACACTGGAAGCCTGCTGTTTTTATGCGCAATCGAATGTTCAGAACCCCTCTAAATTTTCGAATGAAATTTTGAAAAAATCGTCAAAAAATCAAAACCGCTAATAAAGTTACGCAAATAGACATTTCTTATGTATTTTTTTATTAGAAAACGATTGACATAAATTTCAGAACGCTAACATGAACCGTTCTCGAGATATTGTACATTTTTCAAAAAAATTATCATGAAGTCATATAAAATAAAAAAAATATATATTTTCTATTGAGAAACATGTTCACTTTTCATATATAATGCCATGCGATAAATTGGGTGACATCATTCTCGTGGATCTAGCTCGTTCCATTCATGATAAAAGAAAGATCAATCATGCTTAAAGCATTGATTATGAAACACTTTCCAACTTCAATGCAATTTTATTTAAATATGTCTAAAATGCAATACATTCCTCGGTAATATTTTAAAATTTATCACAATACTACATTAATTTATTATATTTAAAAACTTAAACCTTCATCGAAAAAAATGAACTTCATTCAAATGACGGCATTGAAATATAAATTGCCTGGTTTAAACATCACTAAAATGTGATACATTCCTCGGTAATAATTTTAGAATTATCATTATACTACGATAATTTATTATATTTGAAAACTTCATCGAAAACAACTGAAATTCATTCAAATGACGTCATGGAACAAATAACACGCCTGGATCTCTCTATAAAAGCAGGATTTCATTCATAACTTTCTCCCATTCATTTCATTCATCACAATACTAAAATAATTAGTTTATTTAAAAATTAAGACCATGGAGCTACAATTCATAAACTCTATGCTTAAAACTTCATCGAAAAAAATCATCCTTCTGTTTATAAAATCAATTAATATTTCATTCATATCAGCCATGCAGACTCCATGGACTGAATTATTTTGTGTTAAAGAAATACAGTAATTCTAATACAACTCATTCTACATATTTTGCTGTTTGCATTTTACATAGGTGAAAAATAGGCTTAGTTGTAGAAATAATCAAATTTGAATGAGAATTTAAACTCAAATATATTGTCATTGTGTTGTTTTAGTATGTAGATGCACAGAATTTAAGCAAAAATAAAGTAGTTTTCGGACGGATACAACACTCAATATGAATTAAAAAGAACTTTAAAAAATCACGAGTTTGAAACAAGATGGATGCCATATATCATTTTGAAGTGGGTCACGTGATCGTTTCATATCATGGTCACGTGATCGTTTCATATAAGATGCGTAATTATTATTTTAATTTTTATTTAAAAAAATATATTTTGCTGAATTTTTTTTATATATTTTATGGAACAATTTGACTATTACCTAAAATTTTCGAAGCAATTTGTGAATTTTAAATCCGCTTAAAAAATGTTTGAAAAATTAGGTCCCATAGGGCTCAATGTATTTCATTTTTTCAACCCGGGTTCAATCCAAAACTAATTGGGTGATATTATTCATTTATATTCCCATAGGTCTACAGACCGTCTGAACAACATACTGAAATTCCATTTTGATTAAGTCATTTTTACTGCAGTTATCGTGCTAACGGACAGACAGACAGACAGACAGACAGAATGAGCAAAGTCATAAACACTTTTCAACTTTGTTGTAAAGTGTTAAAAAGATACTTTAAGTAATACTTTTGTATTTGAACGCCAATAGTCATTTATCTGCTGTAAGAATAACTTATTTCTTCGTCGATAACGCTTGGCGAGAGTTTGGCGACGAATTTGGCGGAATGTCGCCAACTTGGCGACTTTTTGAAATGTTGCCAAATTAACGAAAATTTCGCCAAATGGATAAAAATGACGCTAAATCAATGAAAATGAAGACTAATTCTCGAAAATTCAATATCTTGGAAAGAATATTAGTATCTACTATAAAAAAAACCTATTTCTTTACTGTAAAAGTAGTAAAATCATTACATTATATAAGGTAAGTCATGTGTTGCCCACATCAGATTTTTTTGTATATAAATGGTGATAAAGATAATTTACAAATTTAGAAGGGTGGGATAGATATATATATATATACATATATATAAGTACAAAAATAACGCTTCGCCAGACGATAATTTGTTAAATATTTCAGAAATGAAGCTGAAATTTTTATGAACGCCTGCAATTACGGCTTTTCTGGTGGTTCGCCGAAATTATCAACAAAATATTGCTGAAAAAAATGAGTAAAGGTTGCAAAATGTTTTACAGTGCATTGAGAAAATATTCTTTTCATGAAATTTTTCGATTTCGAAATTTTGATATTAATATATATTTTAAGACCTCCTGAAAACGTTTTGACTATTTCTGGATTGATATCCGTCTGCCTGCGGTCGATTTCTTATGGAACCCAATAGCGGCCACAAATATTAATAGATTTTCCCAAAATTTTATATCCGACTTTGTTATCAAAAAATCTTGAACTAGATAGAATTATTTTTAAATTCTAGTGAAAATGACAGCATAGGATAAAATTTGACATAATCATGCATAAAAGGGTTTATTTATGGCTCAATGATCACGTGACTTAATAGTTTCAATCACTGTTGAGAAAGATAGTCGCGATATAAGTTTTTCTTTTATTCGTGGCATAATTAGCCCGTAATAATGGTAATCATTTGGATCCATAACAACGATTGTTCAAGAATTTTCTTTGAAAATTTCTGGGAAAAAAAGAAAAAAAATCAATCATGCATACATTGATTATGAAACACTGGAAATGCACTGTTATTTAAACAGCTCTAAAATGTGATACATTCAGCGTAGATATTTTTAAAATTATCATAGTACTACTGCAATACTTAAAAACTTAAAACCTCATTGGAAAAGGTAATTTTGTTTACGCAAAATGAACTTTATTCAAATGACGTCATCGAAATATAAACCGTTTACCTCTCAATGCAAAATCAATGCATATTTCATTCATATCACTTATGTTCCAGACTCCAGAGCTAAATAATTTTGTTTGAAAAAAAATTCAGCGATTCTTATACAACTCACCTTACAATCGTTTGGTTTGTTTACATTCTGCAGGTGTTAAAATTAGGCTTCGTTGTAGAAATAATCATAGGGATAATTTAAAATCAAAAATATTATAATTGCGTTGTCGCAGAATTTAGATACACAGATAATACGCAAAAATGAAGGGATTTTATGACGGATGCAAGCTAAATATAAATTTAAACGATCATTGCACCAGCGGAAAAAAATGGATGCCATATTTTATTTTGAAATGAGTCACACGATCTCTTCATATATTAATATAAGTGTAATTATTATTTCAATTTTTAAAAAACTACCCAACATATTTTGCTGGAAATTTTTTACGCATTTTATGTGATAATTTGAATATTTCCTAAAATTTTCAAAGCAATTTGGGAATTTTAACTTTGCTTAAAAAATGCTTGAAAAATTGAGTCCCATTTCATGGAACTTAATTTTTCAAACAAGTTGAAAAAATTTCGTTTTTTCAACCTAGTTTAAATCTTAAACGAATTCGGTGTTATTATTCAATTTCACTTCCATATGTTCCACAGACCGTCTCAACAACATACTAAAATTTCGTTTTGATAAAGTCATTTTTACTGCAGTTGTGCGAACGAACAGACGGACAGACAGAATGATCAAAGAAATAAACACGTTACAACTGTGTTGGAAAGTGTTAAATAACATAAATAAATAAATTGCTGCGTGGGATTACATTTTCTCGTGGGATTACGTTCAGGTACATTTTCTAGTATTAAATGAAAGAGAATATTTCATGTCAAGCAGCTTCAAAAGTGCCACTATTGAGACGTTTCTGTATATCAAGAAATTATCTACAAACGCAGTTTAGGTGGAAATTACAGTTCCCGAAACAAAATGAAATAATTTAGCGGCATATCAGGCGTCGGATAGCGATCTGGTCGCCAACGTCGTACCCCCAGCATTGATGCAACGCGAATTTATATTGGAATATTAAAGAAAATGGCTACGCTTTCTTGAGACATTCTGGACTATAAAAATCAGATAAAACACAGCAAAAGGAAGTAGATCAACATAGGTAATTGGATTACGTCAATGTGACCTCATGATGTGTTGGTACTTAAAGGAAATATTTGGGAGAAAAATAATTTATAGATTATGTTTCCAGAAGTCTCAGGTCAAATAGCTTTACCGAACCTAACGTTCTAAAAGTGATATGAATGAAATATTCACTGCTTTTACATAGAGAATCAGACAATTTATATTTCGATGACGTCGTTTGAATAAAGTTCATTTTTTTCGATGAAGTTTTAAGTTTTCAAATATAATAAATTATTGTAGTACTGTGATATTTTAAAATATATCAGCGCTGAATGTATCGCATTTTAGAGACGCTTAAATAAAATTGCATTTCAGTTGAAAAAATGTTTCATAATCAATGCTTTATGTATAATTGATCTTTCTTGCTAACACTTTACAACAAAATTGAAAAGTGTTTATGTCTTTGTTCATTCTGTCTGTCTGTCTGTCTGTCCGTTAGCACGATAACTGCCGTAAAAATGACTTAATCAAAATGAAATTTTAGTATGTTGTCCAGACGGTCTGTAGGACCTATGGGAATATAAATGAATAATATCACCCAATTAGTTTTAGATTGAACCCGGGTTGAAAAAATGAAATACATTGAGCCCTATGGGACCTAATTTTTCAAACATTTTTTCAGCAGATTTAAAATTCACAAATTGCTTCAAAAATTTTAGGTAATATTCAAATTGTACAATAAAATGTATAAAAAAAAATTCAGCGAAATATATTCAGTAGTTTTTTAAATAAAAATTAAAATAATAACACATCTTATAGGAAGCGATCACGTGACCATGATATGAAAAGATCACAAAGATCACGTGACCCACTTCAAAATGATGTATGGTATCCATCTTGTCTCAAAATCGTGATTTTTAAAGTTCTTTTTAATTCATATTGAGTGTTGTATCCGTCCTAAAACCACTTTATTTTTGGTTAAATTCTGTGCATCTACATACTGAAACAACGCAATTACAATAAATTTGAGTTTAAATGCTCATCAAAATTTGATTATATCTACAACGAAGCCTATTTTTCACCTATGTAAAATGTAAACAGCAAAATATGTAGAATGAGTTGTATTAGAATTGTATTTCTTTAACACAAAATTATTTAGTTCATGGAGTCTGCATAGCTGATATGAATGAAATATTCATTGATTTTAAAAGAGAAGGACGATTTTTTTCGCTGAAGTTTTACGCATAGAGTTTAATTACTTGTAGCTCCATGGTCTTAATTTTTAAATAAAATAAATTATTATAGTATTGTTATGAATGACATGAATGGGAAATTATTTATGAATGAAATGTTATAGAGAGAGCCAGGAGTGTTATTTTTTCTATGACGTCATTTGAATGAATTTCAGTTGTTTTCGATGAAGTTTTCAAATATAATAAATTATCGTAGTATTATGATAGTTTTAAAAATATTACCCAGGAATATATCACATTTTAGAGATGTTTAAACCAGGCAATTTATATTTCAATGTCGTTATTTGAATGAAGTTCATTTTTTTCGATGAAGGTTTAAGTTTTCAAATATAATAAATTAATGTAGTATTGTGATAAGTTTTAAAATATTACCGAGGAATGTATTGCATTTTAGACATGTTTAAATAAAATTGCATTGAAGTTGGAAAGTGTTTCATAATCAATGCTTTAAGCGTGTTTGATCTTTCTTGTTTTTAAATTATCGCAGTACTACAGCAATTTATTATCTTGAAAACTTCATTAAAATATAAATCGTCTGGCAATGTAAATTCAATGAATTTTTCATTCATATCACTTGTATTCCAGATTCCAGAGCTAAATTTAGCGTGAAAAAAAATTCAGCAATTCTTTTGCAACTCATCTTTACAATCACTTGTTTACATTCTGCATCCATTAAAATTAGGCTTCGTTGTAGAAATAAAGTTTGATGATCGTTTAAAATAAAACATATTGTAATTACATGGGCACAGATTTTAGATACACAGATAATACACATAATAATAAAGCGGTTTTGTGACGAATGCAACACCAAGAATAAATTTAAACAATCTTTAAAAATCACAATATTCAAACTGAAAACAAAATGGATGATAATTTTTTCAATGTGTCACGTGATCTCTTCACATATTATGAGTGCTATTATTATTATTTCAATTTTTATATAAAAAACCACCCAATATATTTTGAAATTTTTTTACGCATTTTATGTGATAATTTGAATACATCCTAAAATTTTCGAAGCAATTTGTTTAATTTAACTTCGCTTAAAAATTGTTTGGCAAATTAAGTCCTATAGGGTTCAATGTATTTAATTATTTTTTATCCCGGATTAAATCCGAAACTAATTCGATGATATTATTCATTTTTATTCCCATGTGTTCCATAGCCCGTCTCAACAACATACTAAAATTTAATTTCGATAAGGTCAATTTTAAGGTAGTTATCGTGTGAACGGGCAGACAGAATCATAGGCGCTGACTTGAAAAATTATCGGGGTTTTTGGAAATTTTAAATCGAATGATTCGTGCATTTTTCAAAGGATTTAATTCTAATTTGAATTTCATTCAGTCAGATTATTTGGCCCAATAAGACTGGCCCAATAATCTGGCTCAATATCTGGCCCAATAATTAGATTATCTGGCCCAATAAAATGAAGAAAATTATAGTTAAGTACAGAAAATATTTTTTTCTTTCTAAATAATTATTTATTTTGCTTTTGTAGAAGCAACATTATTATATACGATATATAGATACTGTGAATTTCCAACTCAATTATCTTTATAAAGGTAACAAAAAAAAATATGTTTTGGGACATTTTTACCAATGCTAAAAATGTCAAAAAAAAAAAAATTTTAAATTATTTCTGAGTTAAAATCCTGTATTCAGAGTACAATAAAAAGTCAAAGGATTAAATTTCTATACACACTTTATATATAGAAATGAATAATGAAAATTTGAAGAGCGGATAACAAAATTTATGCATATATGCGTACTTTTACCACACTAAATATGCACAAAAATTTTAGTGGTTCGAGGAACGCACAATAAATTTATTTGGAGTTCAAAGTGTGTCTAGAACCCATGACGTCGGCGCTCCTGGACGGAATGATCAAAGCCATAAACACTTTTCAACTATGTTAGAAGTGTTATAAACAAACGAACGAAATTGTCTTACTTCTAATTTTGACTCTTTTTGCGGTCATTGCTAAGATTTATCCAAATAATGCTAATTTAAATTAATGTCCATTTATTCATACGGGATTAATTAACATATTAGTTACTATTAGGCATAAATCATTATGCTTAAATAACAATTATTAATAATTAACGATATTCTCTAAATAATTACATCCTCCAGGAAAAACCCCACTGCGAGTGTGCTACTGCGTAGATCTATATTTAGCAAAATAGCGTTGCATCTATTGGTTTGTGGAAATATTTCCTCTATAGCAGCTTTTTCGACTTTATTTCTCGCAATGACAGTGCGTATCGAAAATTCCTAACAATCAATTAAGACAACCGAAATTTTGGAGCACTGTAATGAATATGAATCAATGAATGTAAATGAATCGATGTAACGAATCATGATTACGCCATACAATAAACGACGCAATTAAAAATCTGATGTGGGCAGTACACGGTTTTTCCTACTGACTGAAAATTCATTTTCTCTTTCTTTCTGTAATAGAAATTCATTGAATTGAGTTTCGCTGCGCGAGATAACATGGGAATTTATTTAAAATCATATTGAATTTGCTATTTTAATTACATTTGACGACTGCCGACTTACAAAAATACGAAAAATGGAAATATTTCGAGAATAGTTAGTCCTAAAGTAATGGGGATAGTTTTATTCTTTCTTTCATCAGCAATTGCGTATAAAACAAGCATTTAATGGATACATTTGCCCGTACTTATTCTTTTATTTTGCATTTTGATACTTTTTTGCCGACCACTTTGCACAAACAGTCAAGTTCCTTTTTGCCGATTCATACCAAAATCTAATCAGCACCAGGGTAATCTACAAATGACATATCTACTAATTTCTGTGAAACCTGGTCAATATGTACATATATATATATATATATATATATATATATATATATATATATATATATATTCTCTACATACTTAGTACAATGTATATGCAATATATCATGACGAGGTCGAAAATTCGAATTCGACGAAAGAGCACAAAGTCTAAACTTTTAACATTTATACCTCTTGAAATATGAAAATTTGTATTTCAGTAATTAATTTCCTTTTTTTTTTTTGACGCAAGCCAACAGACATGATTTATTCGTGCTTCATAAATTAACTGCAGTGTGGTTCAATTCGACTTCATTATACCAAAATTTATTTCGTCAAATTTTGCAAGAAAAAAAGTTAAAACATATCTATTGCTGCTCCAGATGATCACGATTATAAGCATGTTACACCTCATTTTACAGGGCTTGAAAAATCTTTCTCAATGACCGTACGAACACAAAAATTGTATCGCAGCTATTTTTCACTACAGTTATTGAAACTACTAAGTTTCGTGGTTATTGAACCATAAATAACCCCCTTTATGCATGATTGTATCAAATTTTGTTTCATGCTGCCATAAGAAGAAAATATAACATTTGAAATAAATTTCGAAGTTTTTGCTCGAATTTTAAAAAATTCTATCTAGTTCTTGATTTTTGCGTTAGCAAAGTCGAATATAAAGTTTCGCAAAAATCCATTAATATCTGTGTCAGCTACCGTATACACAAGAAATCGACCACAAACAGACTGACTGACATCACTCCAAAAATAGTTAAAACGTATTCAGAAGGTCCTAAAATTAGCATCAAAATCTCGAAATAAAAAAAAAATTCGTGAAAAGAATGCTTTTTCACTACTACTTTTGAGAAAGTAAAATGCTTTATGACTTTGTTATGTTGTTTTATTTTATTCCATACTGGTGTCCAAATTTGTCTTTACATATATATATAAATCTGATGTAGGCAGCACTTTCTCTGCAGACTCATATTCACGTTCTCTTTATCTCTTCAATAATTCATTAAATTGAGTTTAATTTTACAAAATAATACCAATAATTAATTTAAAATACACTGAAGTTGCACTTTTAATTCAATTTTCGTTTTCATTTGTAATTGGACTTAATTTCAAAGGTGGAATAATGAAAATGCAAAAAAACTAAAATATCTCGAGAACAGCTAGCCCTAGAGTGATGGGATTGATTTTATGTTTTCCATCGTCAAAAATTGCGTAAAAATCAAACATTTAATTGATATATTTGAGCATACGTAGTTTTTAACACTTTACATCATAGTTGAAAAGTGTTTATGACTATGTTCATTCTGTCTGTCTGTCTGTCCGTTCGCACGATAATTTCCGTCAAAATGACTTTATCAAAGTAAAATTTTAGTATGCTGTTCAGACGATCTGTGGAACATATGGGAATGTCAATGAATAATATCACCCCAATTAGTTTTAGATTGAACCCGGATTGAAAAAATGAAATACATTCAACCCTATGGGACTTAATTTTTCAAACATTTTTAAGCGAAGTTAAAATTTACAAATTGCTTAGAAAAATTTTCAAAATTTTCAAATTATCCCATAAAATATATAAAAAAAGATTTCAGCAAAATGTGATTTAGTCTTTTACATAAAAATTAAAATAATAATTACACCCATATAATTTGAATGAGTCGGACGGCCTGGGTTTTCGACCCACTTAATAAAGAGATCACGTGAACCACTTAAAAATAATATATGGCATCTATCTTTTTTTCTAGAGTCAAAATCGTGATTTTTAAAGTTCTTTTACATTTATATTTAGTGTTGGATCCATCCTAAAACCGCTTTAAGTTTGTATATTTTCTGTGCATCTATATTCTGTGCCAACGCAATTGCAATATTTTTGAGTTTAAATGTTTATCAAACCATGATTACTTCTGCAACGAAGCCAAATTTTAATAAATGCAGAATGTAAACAAACGATTGTAAGATGAGTTGTATAAAAACTGTTGCATTTTTTTTCACTCAAAATAATTTAACTATCGAGTCGGAAATAAACGTGTATGAATGAAGCATTCATTCACTGCTTTTAAGTAGAGAGCCAGACGATTTATATTTCGATGACGTCATTTGAATAAAAGTCATTTTTTTCAATGAAGTTATAAGTTTTCAAGTAAAATAAATAATTGTAGTTCTGTGATAATTAAAAAAATATCACCGCTGAATAAATCGCATTTTAGAGATGTTTAAATAAAATTGCATTTCAGTTGGAAAGTGTTTCATAATCAGTGCTTTATTGATGATTGATTTTTCTTGTTTATACATTTATTTGAAATAATATATAATTACAATAAAAAAAAATCTGATGTGGGCAACACATGACTTTCCTTATATAATGTAATGAATTTACTACTTTTACAGTAAAAAAATAGGTTTTTCTTATAGTAGATACGAATATTCTTTCCAAGACATTGAATTTTCGACAATGAGTCGTCATTTTCATTGATTTAGCGTCATTTTTATCCATTTGGCGAGATTTTCGTTAATTTGGCAACATTTCAAAAAGTCGCCAAGTTGGCGACATACCACCAAATTCGTCGCCAAAATCTCGCCAAGCGTTATGCACTAAGAAATAAGTTATTCTTACAGCCGATAAATGACTATTAGCGTCCAAATACAAAAGTGTTACTCAGAGTATCTTTTTTCATGAATGGAACGAGCTAGATCCACGAGAATGATGACACCCAATTTATCGCATGGTATTACATATGAAAAGTGAACATGTTTATCAATAGGATTTTTTTTTTTTATTTTATATGACTTTTTGATATTTTTTTTTTGAAAAATGTACAATATCTCAGAAACAGCTCGTGTTAGCGTTCTAAAATTTATATCAATCGTTTTCTAATGAAAAATTACATAAGAAATGTCTATTTGCGTAACTTTATTAGCGGTTTTGATTTTTTGACGATTTTTTCAAAATTTCATTCGAAAATTTAGGGGGGTTCTGAACATTCGATTGCGTATAAAAACAATAGACTTCCAGTGTTTACGGATTGTGATTTTTGTACCAAATTTGGTTCAAATCGGTCCATTCGTTCGTCAGTTATCGTCTCCACAGACCCACTGACACACACACACATACTTTCACACACACACACAGACATCACTTCAAAAATGTTTGATTCGTGATCAGGGATGCTTGAAACGTGCTCTCCCGTCGAAAACTCGAATTCGAATTTTCGACCCCGTCACAATACTTTCCTTATACATTATGTATCTAAGGAAAGTAATACTGGGTTGTAAATTATTTAAGTAAACATCGTCTACCACCCTGACGCTTCGCCACTGACAGAGAAACCGATATCAGCCTGTAAGGAAATAACGCACCAACTCATTTAAAGAACTTCCGACTATTTGAAAACCTGTCGGATTAGAGCTTTTTCATAGTTCTGCGCGAATTTCTCCGCATTAGGACCTTGCAGATCCACTTTTTTTTTCTGCTCGTGTGTCTCTCTTCTAATTCAGATGCAATTCTAACCACGTCGAAAATGGAACTCTGTTTTTATTTTATTTCGGTATGATTTGTTCTTCGTGCATGCTGGGGATATAAATGCAGGATTACGAAACTTAGAAATACGAATTTTGTCTATATTTAGATACACAATCTGCTAAATTTCTTTCTTCGTGCTCTTTAAGAGAGATTTAAATACCGTGCTTTTTGATTTTAACTTGAATGGGGTATTTTATAGGTTTAAGCGCCAAGTTTCTGTCTGCAGTCGTGATACGGTGCATTCTATTTGTTAGTGTATTTGCTAAAACAGATAACCTTATGCACTTCTAACTTGCTAACTTGAATCCTATGAAAGGTACAAGTCATGGAGGTAAAAGTAAGGAGTTAAAACTTCATATTAAGTAAGCGCCAATATCGTTTGAGACAATAATACAGGTGGCGCTGGGATAAGGTAAGTAGTCCTGCATTGTATGCATTTCTATATCAAAAGGTGTAACATATTTATTTAAACTGTAAATTTTTACTTTCCTTATATACATAATGTATAAGGAAAGTATTGTGACGGGGTCGAAAATTCGAATTCGAGTTTTCGACGGGAGAGCACGTTTCAAGTATCCCTGATCACGAATCAAACATTTTTGGAGTGATGTCTGTGTGTGTGTGTGTGTGTGTGTGAAAGTATGTGTGTGTGTGCGTGTCAGTGAGTCTGTGGAGACGATAACTGACGAGCGAATGGACCGATTTGAACCAAATTTGGTACAAAAATCACAATTCATAAACACTGAAAGCCTATTGTTTTTATGCGCAATCGAATGTTCAGAACTCCCCTAAATTTTCGAATAAAATTTTGAAAAAATCATCAAAAAATAAAAACCGCTAATAAAGTTACGCAAATAGACATTTCTTTTGTAATTTTTCATTAGACAACGATTGGCATAAATTTTAGAACGCTAACATGAACCGTTCTCGAGATATTGCATATTTTTCAAAAAAATTATCAAAAAGTCATATAAAATGAAAAAAAAATATTTCCTATTGAGAAGCATGTTCACTTTTCATATGTAATACCATACGATAAATTTAGTGACACCATTCTCGTGGATCTAGCTCTTTCCATTCATGAAAAATGATACTTTGAGTAATGCGTTTGTATTTGAACGCCAATAATCATTTGTCTGCTGTAAGAATAACATATTTCTTGGTCCATAACGCTTGGCGAGATTTTGGCGACGAATTTGGCGGAATATCGCCAACTTGGCGACTTTTTGAAATGTTGCCAAATTAACGAAAATCTCGCCAAATGGATAAAAATGACGCTAAATCAATGAAAATGACGACTAATTGTGGAAAACTCAATATCTTGGAAGGAATATTAATATCTACTATAAGAAAAACCTATTTTTTTACTGTAAAAGTAGTAAATTCATTACATTATATAAGGAAAGTCATGTGTTGCCCACATCAGCTTTTTTAAAATAAATTATTAGCGCAATGCAATGTAGAACTGAAACAATAAAGAACATTCCTATGTGTTTAAAATTATTTTACCTTTCAATTTTTTTCTTATCTCCCTATATTTTGCCCTCTATTCTACAATTATGAAAAAATACTTGTTAATTACTCTCATAATTAGGGAACCCTTTATTTAAAAATAATAAAAAATACATACACCCTAAATACTACGCATTTCTGTTGTGTCAACTAACAATAGCAGTTACTTTACTACCGACACCTAGATATAATTCTCAAAGCATTATGGCATTTTCAAGCGTTTCATTCATAGGAGTTTCATCTCCTTCTTTCTAACTCCATGACTTTCTAACTCCATGGGATTGAGGTCTGGGCTCGGAGCAGGCCAGTCCAATTCCTCAACATCCATGTCAGCAAATGAGCTCTGCACAGCCCGTGCTTTGTGGACAGGAGCACGATCTTGTTGAAACAAGAATGGACCCACTTCAAACACCTTTTTTTCTATTTTTTGGAGAGTCAGAGTTCCCGGAGCATTTGGCTACACCTCTAGTGAGGCAAGTTCATAGATATGTGCATTATACACTATATAATCAAAAGTATCTGGACACATTGGATATTAGAATGTTTTTCGAATTTCTAAACAAATACTTGGCGAAGTGTTCTGTAACTTTGGCGATGTGAAGAACATGCTTGAACGCACACTTTCCAGTAAAGTTTCGGTGGCTTGTGCAGTTAGAGGACCACCAAGATATTGAAAAAGGGGGAAAATATATTTTTATGCACTCTGTATTTAAAAAAGCTGGAAATGATTTGTAACTTTCACAAAACAGTTAACTAGCTTTGTTCAATTTGTATAAGTATTCTCGTAAAACAAAAACTTATATTCATGAAGATATAAACATTTCTTTAAAAAAAAATTGTTACATGTTTTTTGCTTACAATATCCATAGGTTTCAATAAAATTTCACGAAACTTACAGAACATTTGTCAAAGTCCAAGAAACACATTATACTTCAATTGAAAATTAAATCATTGAATATACGATGAGATATAAGCATTTGAAGAAAAAAGTGTTTACTGTGCAGGCGCGAAACATAGCAATAGTTTTCTTTCATGATTTTGTAGTGAATACTGTAGGGCAACTTCTATAAAAAAAATCCACTGGAATATAGTGAAAATTCACAAAGATATCGACGATATAGTGATCAGTTTCTTTCTGACTCTCTGAAAGTACCTGGATGATTAGGGGATTTCTACAAATTGACATTTTAAATCGTAAATTATAGGATAGTTAAACTGGAGTAAATACAATTAACAAATATACTAAATACATATACACGATCTGATCAAACCTATCCGGACAGCTATATGTTTTGCTTCTCCTTCAGAGAACTCACAAATTAGTTTGAAATGGGGTCCACCTTTTGCTGCAGTGACGGCTGCCACTCTGTCAGCGGGCTGTCCACTAGTTTTTGGAATGTTGCATCAGGAATTGCACGCCATTCTTTTAAAAGAATAGAAGTCAGCTCTGCCGTCGATGTGGTGAGTTTTGGCCTAGCTTGCAGTCGACGTACCAATTTATCCTATAGGTGTTCTATGGGATTGAGGACTGGGCTCTGAGCAGGCCAGTTCAATTCCTCAACATCCATGTTAGCAAATCAGCTCTGCACAGCCCGTGCTTTGTGGACAAGAGCACGATCATGTTGAAACAAGAATGGATCCACTCCAAACTTTTACCACAATGCAGGCAGCATGGAATTGTCCAAAATGTCGAGATATCCTTCCGTCTTCAGAGTTCCCTTCACAGGAATAAGAGAGCTAAGCCCGAACCATGAGAAACAGCCCAAAGCCATTATGCTTTCACCACCAAACTTAAATTGCGGCACAATACAGTCACGTAAAAGGCGTTCACCCAGCATTCCCATCGAGAAACCGTTCTCGAGATATTTTTCAGTTTTTAGCATTTTTGCCATGTTGTCTTTGAAAGTACGTCCAGTCTCCAAGTGAAAACGAAACTCGAATTAAAACTGTAATTTCAGCGTAATTTCAGATATTTATCATGGTTATTTTGTGCAATTAAACTTAATTTAATGAATTATGAAGAAAAGCAAAAAGAAATTGACTTCGAGTCTGTAGGGAAAGACATGTGTCTGTATACCTGCCTGTGTGTGTGTCTGTCTGTGTGCCCGCATCAGATTTTTATGCCTTTCATTCTTTTATCATATATTTTATCTTTCTTTCATCACATCTTTCATCATATCTACTCTTTTACGTTACTATTTTACTATCTATATTATACTACTATTTTTGCAACCTTACTATCTTTATCTATTTATATGATATTGGTCTATTTATTCCTCCCTCTCACTTTTCACCCTATTTTTGTCCCCCCTCCCCCACACACACTTTTTTACTTTTCCTGCAATACATGGTAATGTATAGGGAAAGTATTGGAATCATGCCGAAAATCGCAACTCGAGTTTTCGACGGATCTACACGTTTCGAGATCTCTAGAATACAAAAAAACTATTTTTAGCGTGACGTCTGTGTATATGTCTGTGTGTGTGTGTGTGTCAGTCTCTGTGTGTGTCTGTCTGTCTGTCTGTGCAATGTATGCATCCACTCTAACTCAAAAACTAATGGGTGACCTTGGTGCTGATTAGTTTTTAGTACGATTCGGGATAAAAGAACCCGCCTTTTTTTGCGAAATGGCCCGCAAAAATTGCCTATATCCACTCTAGCTAAAAAACTAATGGACCGAATTTCACAAAATTCGGTAGATAAGTCGCTTGTGGGTTACCCTGGTGCTGATTAGATTTTGGTATGATTCCGAAAAAATAATCTGCCTTTTTCTGCAAAATGCCCAGCAAAAATCGTTAAAATATAAAATAAAAACTACGTATGCTCAAATATATCCATTAAATGCTTGTTTTACACGTAATTTTTAACGAAGAAAAGAATAAGACCAACCCCATTAGAGTAGGGCTAGGCGTTCTCGAGATATTTCAGTTTTTTCGTATTTTCTCTACGCCACCTTTGAAAATAAGTCTAGTTATCAAAGGAGAACGAAAATTGAATTAAAAGTGAATTAAATGTAATTAAAATAAAGAAAAAGTGGATATAAGTCTGCAGGAAAAATCATGTGCTGCCCACATCAGATTTTTTTCTATCAATTCAAAGGCTTTAATTTCTTTTTTCGTCAGCTTTATTTTAAACTAGCCGCCTTCGGCGATCAGCCTGTTCGCTACCCTTGAAAATTTTGACAGTGGCAAACTCGCTGGCGCGACCTACCAGAAAGGTGTAAGGTAACTATTTGGACGGCCAGGAAGTGCCACCCAATTTAGACCGGAACCCAGTGGGGTAGGCATCCACAGGGACCGTACCCTCCTTCCCCTTCCACCAACCTCTTGGAAGGACTTACGGACCCACATGTTTGACGTGATCGTACTCCGCGTGAACACAGCGGCAGTTTTGGCAGTGGCGAGAATCGAAACCGGGCCTACCTAGTTCCATTTCCGCTAACCACTGGGCTACCGCGCCCTCAACCCCGTGGAGTTAACAAATTTTGGCTTAGTTTAATGATGTTAAAACTAATAATGAAATTTTAAGGCACCGCGACGATCTCCATAATTTTATTTTTATTTATTTTTTTATTTCTTCAGTGTTTAAGTTTTTTCATTGTGGTCCCAACCATCACCCGATGTAAACAATACATCGCCACAATTCAATCCAGCATAATGAACCAAAAACCTTATAAAAAGCAAACACTAATTCGGTTTTTAATTGTCCCTAGGCCAAAAATCGTATAAAAAGCAATCACTGATGACATTTGCAAATATAATTTAATACCCATGCGAATATCCTATATCAGCCAGATACCACCAAACATCTGCTAGGCCAAAAACCGTTTCCATATTAACACCGTGCGTCTGCGCGCGCATGTGGATGAAAAATCGAACTCCTTTTGCCTTTTGCCGAGAAATTGAAAATCATGACTTCATTAAAATCCGGATCGTGCGGGTACTTTTTCATATTTCTTGACCTGATTGGGCTTGTAAGAATGCCTGATATTTGAGCTTTCTAAAAATGTAAATTATTAATCGAAATTGTCGGAACTTTTTCCGATGCGAGGATTTAAAAACGAAAGTTCGTTTTTTTAGCCGAAAGTGACTTCTGTTTTAATAATCTTTAAAAAATATTAGAATTTGTCCCTGAGATTTGAAATTGATATATTTTTACTCGCAATTGTCTGCTCTTTCCGATCGTCTGATTTGTTTTTTTCTACGACGTCTGGATGATGGAGAAAAAAGGGGAAAAAATGGTCGAAATCGCAATAAACATTAAATAACAAAACAAAAAAATTCAAATTTTAAAAATCGGTTTTCACGTGTCACCTCCCCCCCCCCGGGTCCCCCATTGCCAAATTTCGTAACTCTGCGACGCGCGGTCGCTGAGCCTATAGTGCATGAGACAGACACACAGACATTGCCTTTTATTATATAGAAGATATTGTACCAATCCGTGTCTTTCTTTCATTTGGCGTTTGTGTGGCCTATAGGGGTAGTGCCGTCTTATTGCCCGGTGTTGATAAGGTTATATATAGAGTTTCATTCCAATGTCTGTATTATCCCATTACGTTTTAAGGTTCCAAATATATGTATTCCATCGTTGTGTTTGGTCAGCCACTTTACAGTTCTTTCTTAGCAGTTGTTAAACAAAGACACTGTTTTGACCTGACGAAGAGGGATCAAAACTCCTTCGAAACAATTGTTATCACATAATTTGCATATGTCTTGCTTTCTTTAAGGAAGTGTTGAAAGTGTTATGAAATTGAAATTCGTATTTACTTGTAGCCAGGCAAGCTTATAGATTCACATGAACCTTATATCTCGTCAGTATATGTTTAGTTTATATACAGCCAAACAAATCAGTAAAATAATTTTATATTTAAAATGAAGTCCATGATCGGGACATCTGACTGAAATTGGAGAAAAATACTGAAAGTGATAGCTATGAACAGTTTGAACTAATTTATGTAATATTTTGAACTGTTTTGAAAAGGAGGTTCTAATTTAGATATTTTAATATTTTGAAATGTCTTGAAGATGTCCAAAGAAGATAAAACACCTGCAAAGAAAAGTGTTATTCACGCAAAACCATTTAGGCTCCAATGAACTGGAATTACTACCGAATTTTTAACACTTTCCAATATAGTTGAAAAGTGTTTATGAATTTGTACATTCTGTCTGCCTGTGCGTTCGCACGATAACTGCCGTAAAAATGACTTTATTACAATGAAATTTTAGTATGTTATTGAGACGGTATGTGGGACATATAGGAATTTAAATGAATAATATCACCTCAATTAGTTTTGGATTAAATCCGAGTTAAAAGAGTGAAATACATTGAACCCTATGGGACCTAATTTTTCAAACATTTTTAAGCGAAGTTAAAATTCACAAATTGCGTCGAAAGTTTTAGGAAATATTCAAATTGTCCTAAAAAATATATAAAAAAAATTTCAGCAAAATATGTTTGGTAGTTTTTAAAATAAAAATTAAAATAGTAATTACACCCATATTATATGAAGAGATAACTTGACCCACTTCAAAATAAATTATGGCATCCATCTTTTTTCCAAGTGTTAAAATCGTGATTTTTAAATTTCTTTTAAATGCATATTTAGTGCTGCATCCGTCCTTAAATCGCTGTATTTTTGCGTATTTTCTGCGCCAATGTAATTACAATATTTTTTAGTTTAAATGATCATCAAACTTTGACTATTTATACAACGAAGCCTAATTTTAATGGATGCAGAATATAAACAAGTTTTTGTAAGATGAGTTGTATAAGAATTGTTGAAATTTTTTCACTCAATATTATTTGGCTCTGGAGTCTGAAATAAAAGTGATATGAATCAAATATTTATTGTTTTTACATAGAGAGCCAGACGATTTATGTTTCGATGACGCCATTTTAATAAAGTTCCTTTTTTTCGATGAAGTTTTGCGTTTTCAAATATAATAAATTACTGTAGTGCTGTGATAATTTAAAATATATCAGCGCTGAATGTATCACATTTTAGGGATTTTTAAATAAAATTGCATTTCAGTTGAAAAGTGTTTCATTATCAATGTTTTATGTATGATTGATCTTTCTTGTTTTTTTATTATTTTTTTTAAATAAGAGTGATACACCATTTGCGACTAATTTATTTTTATCTACTATATGTACTCGTTTATTTTCCAAGAATATCTCGCGTGCTAATTTTATGTATAACCGTAGTGAAAAGATGACCTCCGTTTAGAAAAGTTACACTTAAAACCTCTCGCACCAGGGCTTAATTAATGTGCTACTAAAAAGAAATAAAATTCCTAACTAAATATATATGTATTACAATTACAGATGTTTCAATTGCCTCATATGAGTGTTCGTAAGTTTAGTGTTAAACATATTAAAATTAAGGGATAAATTGAAATTGACAAACGGTTGCTATTCGTATTTTCAGCCGAAATAGCAAAAATTGCATTTACTTAATTGCATAAAATTATTAGCTGTGTTGTTCCCAAAATCGTCTTTTCACTATTCGATTTAAATGATGTTTCTTTCCGTCTTGAGTAGGGCATTTTCAGTAATTCTATTCTTAACATTCTTAAAAATAACAGCCACCGTCAATATTTGACTCTATATATCTGACCCAACAAAGATGGTTTCACATTTACCTTTGGCTTTTATCCTCATCATTATTCTTTCAGATAAAATTGAAAATTATTCATGCTCATTTCTGCAAAATATTTGAGCATCTTGTGGTTTTCATATAAGGAATAATTACTACTTAAACCATGGAGGTAAAGGGTAACTACTATCGTCTGTAATTTAATTATTTCGCAGTAATTTAATTATATCGCAGTAATTTAATTATTTTAAAGAGAAAGTTACAAGTAAAGTTTATTTTTCGGTGGCAACTGTATAAATAATTTTTACTGTTGTGCTAGACATCGAGTGATAAATTATATATTTGTCTAGATAAAAATTCTCTTGGCTCTTTAAAACTTTACCTACTGGAATCAAGAATGAATTTAATAAGGAAGTATCCAAATGAAGTAGGTGCGGATATGTTTGATGAAGAAATTATAGAGATGTTCAATATAGAAGTTCCAGAGATGTTTGAGGAAATTGCAGATATGTCTAATGAAGTAGTTTCAGGAATTCCAGACAATGAAGTCGCAAAGATGCCAGATAATGAAGTCGCAAAAATGCCAGACAATGAAATCGCAAAGATGCCAGACAATGAAATCGCAAAGATGCCAGAAAATGAAGTCGCAGTAATGCCAGCCAATGAAGTCGCAGTAATGCCAGACAATGAAGTCCCAAAGATGTCAGACAATGAAGTCGCAGTAATGTCAGACAACGAAGTGCCAAAGGTATCAGATATTGAAGGTGCAGAAAATATCGATAAAGATGTTGCAGCAACGAAATTTAAAGAATTCAGCCAAGAGATTCTCTGTAAACTTCAGGAGCTGCTAGGTAAAGACGTTAGCCAAGAAGCGCTAAGTAAATTGGCAGAAATTGCAGAGATGATAGATAAAGACGTTAGCCAAGAGATTCGCGAAAGTATTCTACAGATGTTACAGCAATTAGCAGAGATGTTAAAAGATGTTGAAAAACTTGTTACAATGGAAAAAGCTGCTGAGAAGTTACTTGAAGCTACAGAAAAGTTTAAAAAAGAACTTGCAGAGACAGCAGATCAAGTTATTTTGTCCTCTAAAGTAGATAATTCTTATGACGATTTGGGGAAGTAAGAAAATCCTAAAAATCACATCAAACAAAAGTTTTGAAGATGTGTGCTTTAGAGCAACAAGAAAATTTGGACTTCACCATCCATAATAGTTGAACCAAAAATATTACAGGACTTTTTTGTGAAGCTTAGCTCAAAATTATAGTGAAATTTTGAAAGCAAAAATTTATTGATGAAAAAAATGGAATATTTAATAAACATCAACTACCTATGCATCTTGCTTCAATTTTTGCTTCAATTTCAATTTTTGTTTATCGGTTATTTTGTACTTGCTAAAGTTTCGATGAGTTTTCGTTTTATCAGAATCGCCAGATTTTTTACTCTTAACTTATTTGGGATATCTTGAGTTTTGTATTCGTTAAAATTTGCTAAATATTTGTATGTTTTTCTTTTCCGATGCATACAATTATATAGAAAAATTCTGTAATACAGGCAAAAATCAAGCTCTCTATATCCATTTTAAATAGGTCACTGTCATATAGGGATTTTGAGATCGAAATCAACAGATGAGTAGTTATATAATTAATATTACTTATTAAAGTTATTAACCTAAGAATTAATAGTTCAATAGATAATTAATTTAGAGTGTTATTTAGGGACTTACATTAATTAATTTTAGAAGACTAGGGCGAATGTGACCATTCTTGAATGCCCATATGTGCGTTATTCTAATATTTTGAATTTTATGTCGTTTAAAAATTTTAAAGTAACCGTTAAGAAGTCTTGAAATCGTCAATCTCACCAATATTGAATTAAATTAAATGATTTAAATTAATGCTAGATAAGATTTATCGTTGATAATTGATAGGAAATATTGTTTTATTCGGCGAGAGAAATATACATCCAAAATTTGGCATTCTTATATAATATTCTTACTGAGGCTGAGCGTATAAAATGTAATTTTTAACATAAAATTTCAGCAGATCCTTCCTTTAACGGACATTCGCCATCTTTACCGTCATTTTGGATTTGATAACACTCGAGTTCGGTCTGCCTGGGCTATGGAAAAGATACTTCCTTATTTGAGATTTTCTACTTTCTACAGTACCTACAGTCTGTAACTCTGTGAGTTTCAAAATCCGCCATTGCTATCTAAAGTGCTGAGGATCTTATCGTCAAGAGCTTCAACGTTCATCGTTCAACCGGCTATTCAGAAGGTGCAGTGATACAGACTAAAGTTAGCTCCGAACTGGACGAGTATAGTGCATTTTGAACATGCATTTTACGTTTTACAGCATTTGCGTTTATTTTCTAAAATACAAATATTTACATACGCAATGCAGTAGCAGTAAAAGTGATATAAATTGGAACCTGCTTAACAATTCCAATTCTTGCTTCACTGTAAAACATTTGCATGTATGTTACAGAAAGTTTAAAGTTCCTATATATATATATATATTTCGATTCGATTAAAATCTTTTATATATATATATATATAAAAGATTTTAATCGAAAACTATATGCATAAACTACGGTAAGTACAAAAAAACTCATCTCTAGCATATCTGTTACAAATAAGTAACTATAGACCAAGACTAAGGATAAAAATAGAAGGTAACTTATCACTATAATGGAAAGGGGATGAGGAGAATATTAATATACAAAAATCATAATTAAATAGGTATATATATATAAATATATAAATATATAAAATGAAAAAGAAAACACGGCAAAAATGAGAAAAGACAATAATAATTAGCTCAAGATTAAAGATCAATATATGGAGAACAATATATATATATATATATATATATATATATATATATATATATATATATATATATACACAAATATAACGTTTCGGCAGACGATAATTAGCTGAATACTTTAGAAATGAGGCTGATTCATGAACGTCTGTAATTGTGGCTTTTCTTACCAGATTGCCGAAAATTATCCCCAAAGTAGCTGAAAAAATGAGCAAGGGTTGCAGAATGTTTTATAGTGTGCGAAAAAAATGTACACTATTAAAAACCAGCGTATTTTGAAAAAAAGAACAAACTGCGTAAGACAGATAGATACCTGCTTAAAACGAAATATTTAAACGTGATTATTTTCTTATATAGAACAATTTTGTGATAACCGGCGTTGGCATTTTATTTTACGAGCCTTATCCTTCACATAGGACATATGTAGAGAATCTCGGTATTAGGAGATGATTCGCTCTTCTCGTCCGGCTAGTACTTCTGGAACACTTCACGTTCTACGCCTCATGGGCCAAAAATATTATCACTCGTCTAGTATTGATGTTTTTGGAAGTCAAAAAACATTTCGTCTGCGCCTCGGCATGCCGCATCCTCGTGCATAACGCGGCAATCAATTAAGAATTAATTTCGCTTTATAGTGAAGCAAAGGTATAGGTATCACAGACCTGAAATGTATCGGCCAAAAGAAGGTCACCCCTCCAAATAACGACACATTTTTACTGCCTTAATTTTAAAAAAAGTTCCTTTAGAACCTACCAGATTTTCATTAATGTTCCTGATTTTATTAATAAAACTACAACTATGCTTGAATCACGGCCCCATTGCAAATACCATTGTTTTGTGTACAAATAAGTAAAAACCGTTTTATATGAGAAAACGTAAGGAAATAGTATTAAGCGAAAAAATTACAACTACAAACGGTTTCTAAATAAGGAGATACACGTGTGTGTTTTGATGACATAGCAATGTCACCATAAAACAAAAAAAAATCTGATGTGTACAGCACATGACTTTTCTTATATAATGCAATGAATTTACTATTTTTACAGTAAAAAAATAGGTTATTCGTATAGTAGGTACTTTTATTCTTTCTAAGATACTGAATTTTTGTCAATAAGTCGTCATTTTCATTGATTTAGCGTTATTTTTATCCATTTGGCGAGATTTTCGCTAATTTGGTAACATTTTAAAAAGTCGCCAAGTTGGTGACATTTCACCAAATTCTTCGCAAAAATCTCGCCAAGCGCTATGAATGGAGAAATATGTTATTCTTATAACAGATAAATGACTATTGGCGTTCAAATACAAAAGTATTACTCAAAGTATCTTTTCTCATGAATGGAACGAGCTAGATCCACGAGAATGATGTCAACAAATTTATCGCATGATATTACATATGAAAAGTGAACATGTCTCTTAACAGTTAAGTGGTATCCCACAACAGTGGGATTTTTTGATAAATTTATTTGAAAAATGTGCAATATCTCGAGAACGGTTCGTTCTAACGTTCTAAAGTTTATGTCAATCGTTTTCTAAGGAAAAATTACATGATAAATGTCTATTTGCGTAACTTCATTAAAGGTTTTGATTTTTTGATGGTTTTTTCAAAATTTCACTTGAAAATTTCGGGGGTTCTGAAGATTCGATTGTGTTTTAAAACAATATGCTTCCAGTATTTACCCCCATATCCCAGTATTGTGATTTTTGTACCAAATTTCATTCGAATCGCTCCATTCGTTTGTGAGCTATCGTCTCTACACACACACACATACACACACACACACAGACATCACTTCAAAAATGTTCGATTCGTGATCAGGGATGCTTGAAACGTGCTCTTCCGTCGAAAACTCGATTTCGAATTTTCGATCCCGTCACAATACTTTCCTTATACATTATGTATATAAGGAAAGTAATAAATACATGAATGACAATGAAACTGAAATAATACAATAAGTGGAATAAGAAAGAGCCATTTTGCAATTCGAAATTCGCACGCGGTTTAAAATCTAATCAAATTAAATGATTTTATTTTAACAGACAGCATGCTAAAAGTTCTAACAATCGTGATCAGGAAAAATTGGTTTTCTTAATTATTTTGTGTTATTGTTTATTTATAAGAAATAATACGATATATAATTGTCAACTTCAATAACAATTGCATTTTAATCGCAATTGTTCATGAAAACAATAATTGAGAAATGATTTGTTTATAAAAATTAACAATAAGACATATCATTGTCCTCGACCATATTTGTGCCGTTTCCGCTAACAATCAATCACAGAGAATATTGGTGCACAAGTCGGATATATTTTGTTTTGGTTTAAAAGAAATAAGGAAGTTAAATGAACTTGGGGATTCTGAAGATGTTTAATGATTGATGAGGTTTGAACAGAAAATGAAATATACGTAATCAAGTACGCCTTTATGTACCGATAAGCAAGTTGATAAATTAACTTGAACTTTAACCATCGTCAGATATATTGAATAAATTTTATTTATATACCTCAAATCAAGTTAGTAAAATGATTAGATGTTTTGAGGTGAAGTCTGTGGTCGAAGTTTCCAGATGAAATCGGGGCGGAAACTAGATGTACTAGCTAAACAGTTAGCGAGAACTTTTAATGCTTTGAAAGTCTGTAAAGGAAACAAATAAGTCCGAAAAGATTAAATAAACTTATTGAACTTTACGGGAGTTTTCTTTTACAAAATGCCATTTACGGAAGACCATTTCAACTCCATGAGACTGACTGTTGATTTTTTTAATAGTTTTATAATTTGATGCCAGAGAATTCGACAATAGTGATTTGTTTCACAGGATCTTAATTATATGTCCTTTACATTTTGATGGGGAATTTGCACGTTCAGTGCAAGTATATGTCACTCTGTTTGCAGTATCCAATTTCACTTTATGTAGCGTTAAATCAATTCCAAAAATGCATCGTGTGCTTTATAATTTCGCAGTGAAAAAAGTGACGTTATAGCATTATGTACAGGGAAAGTCATGCGTGATACCCACATCACATTTTTACTTTTCTTATATACTTAGTATAATGTATAAGGAAAGTATTGTGACGGGGTCGAAAATTTGAATTCGAGTTTTCGACGGGAGAGCACGTTTCAAGCATCCCTGATCACGAATAGAACATTTTTAGGTGATGCCTGTCTGTGTGGACGTGTGTGTGTGTGTGTGTGTGTGTGTGTGTGTGTGTGTATGGAGATGATAACTCACGAACGAATGGACCAATTTGAATGAAATTTGATGCAAAAATTAAAATCCGTGAATACTGAAAGCCTATTGATTTTAAACATAATCAAATATTCAGAACCCCCTAAATTTTTGAGTGAAATTTTGAAAAAATCATCAAAAAATCTAAACCTTTAATAAAGTTATGCAAATAGGCATTTCTTATATAATTTTACTTTAGAAAAATCATCAAAAATTTAAACCTTTAATAAAGTTATGCAAATAGGCATTTCTTGTGTAATTTTACTTTAGAAAGCGATTGACATAAATTTTAGAACGCTAGGGCGAATCGTTCTCGAGATATTGCACATTTTTCAAATACATTTATCAAAAAATCTCATAAATTAAAAAAAATTATTAAATTTCGAGAAACATGTTCAATTTTCATATGTAATATCATGCGATAAATTGGGTAACATCATTCTCGTGGATCTCGCTCGTTTCATTCATGAGAAAAGATACTTCGAGTAATACTTTTGTATTTGAACGCGAATAATCAGTCATTTATCTGCTATGAGAATAATTTATTTCTCTGTCCATAACGCTTGGCAAGATTTTGGCGACGAATTTGGAGGAAAGTCGCCAACTTGGCGAATTTTTAAAAGATTGTCAAATTAACGAAAATATCACCAAATGGATAAAAAATAACGCTAAATCAATGAAATTGAAGATTAAGTGACGAAAATTCAATATCTTGGAAAGAATGTAAGTACTTACTATAATAATAACCTATTTTTTTTTTACTTTAAGAGTCGTAAATTCATTGCATTATATAAGGAAAGTCATGTGCTGCTCACATCAGATTTTTTATAATGTTATCTCGTTTGATGGGCATGTTCTGGTAAGGAACTTTTATTGTTACCAATGAGTAAAAAACTCAATATCTTCAAAGAATTGAGTCGAAATCTAGTTAAGAACTACTTTCCTGGTATAAGTTTCGTTAGTAAATATTCGCCAAATGTACATAGCGTGTTCTGCTCAATAAAACCGTCATTCAACCAAAGACGCCAATATTATCGCTTCAAGTCACCACTTTAGACTTAATCGTGAAGTACCATCAACCGCCTTTCTAAAGCATGTTCAGAAGCATATAAACCACTTAACTCAACGAGCTAGGAAGGCCACAAATTAGGCAATATGGCTACAAAAGTGTCATGCGAGTGCGTGCAAATAATGCTAAAGTGAAGTTATCACAAATCAGTCGTGGTTTTCTTCTCAAGATTTGCATTCATTATAGATGTCACGTGGAAACTCTGGTAGGTCACAAAATATTGATGAGTGGCATTGATAAATGGGAGCATCTGCGAATTCCATATAAATTCCGTATAAACAGTTAACTTTTGTACTTTTTACTAAAAGGCGTCATGTTTCATCATCATCCGCTCTTTAGGATCCGCTCAAATGCCATCTTTGTCAGCTTTCTTCCCAAGAATGACTGGCACTAAAAGCTGAAAATTTTGCACAGTGGCAATGCACTACGTTTCCAGTTATAGAAAGTGAAAATAGTATAACAACCTCGAGAATAGTATGAAAAGTATACCAAAAGTAAATCATATGAAACAAGAAAGACCAATGATGCATAAAGCATTGATTATGAAACACTTTCCAACTTCAATGAAATTTTACATTAGCATCTCTAAAATGCGATACCTTCCTCGGTAATATTTTTAAAATTATCTTAATACTACAATAATTTATTATATTTGAAAATTTCATCGAAAACAAATGAACTTTATTAAAATGAAGTCATCGAAATATAAATCGTCTGGCTCTCTCTATAAAAGCAGCATTTCATTCATAAACTTTTTTCCATTCCTTGCATTTATCACAATACTGCAATAATTTATTTTATTTAAAAACTTAAAATCATGGAGATACAAGTAATTTAACTTTATGCTTAAAACTTCATCGAAAAAATCGTCTGCTTCCATATGTAAAATCAATTAATGTTTCATTCATATAAGCTATATTGCAGACTCCATGAGCTAAATAATTTTGCGTTAAAGAAATGCAGCAATTCTTATACAACTCATTCTACATCTTTTGGTGTTTACGCTCTCCATAAATAAAAATTAGGCTTCGTTGTAGATATAATCAAAGTTCGATGATTATTTAACCTCAAATATATTGAAATTGCGTTGTTTCAGAATGTAGATGCACATAATTTAAGCAAAAATAAAGCGGTTTTAGGACGGATACAACACTAAATATAAATTAAAAATAACTTTAAAAATCACGATTTTGACACAATATGGATGCTATTATTTATTTTGAAGTGGGTCACATGATCTCTTCACATAAAGGGTGTAATTATTATTTTAATTTTTATTTAAAAAACTACTGAATATATTTTTATGAAATTTTTTTATATATTTTATGGGATAATTTGAATGTTCTCCAAAATTTTCGAAGAAATTTGTGAATTTTAAATTTGCTTAAAAAATGTTCAAAGCATTTGGTCCCGTAGGGTTCAATGTATTTCAATTTTTCAACCCTGGTTCAATCCAAAACTAATCGGGTGATATTATTCATTTATATTCCCATAGGTCCCACAGACCGTCTGAATAACAAACTAATATTCCATTTTTACGGTAGTTATCGTGCTAACGGACAGACAAACAGAATGAAGAAAGTCATAAACACTTTTCAACTATGTTATAAAGTGTTAAAAACCAGCCGTTTTCTCAAAAAGGGCTTTAACGATTCTCATAATATTTTCTCTGAAGTTAGTTCGTATAAATACAAATGAACCCTATTAGTCGCTTTCAAGGGAAAAATTTAGCCGTCGCTCTCCCCCCCCCCCCCCCCCCCCTCTCGCTACACAAGAAACAAGTCTCCCCGTCTCCGATCCAGCCATAGAGAAAAATTATTAAATTGGTTCCCGTTAAAATTCCCTCTAATTTGATGCCTCTATTTATCATTTGTGGTTTTCCATGATTTGTTTCCATGATTTTCCATTATTTCCGTGCAATGTGCATTGCTTATTTTTGCATTCCATTCCATATTCTCGCATTCCATTCCATATTCTCGCATTCTATTGCATATTCTCGCATTCCATTGCATATTTTCGCATATGTAATCAAAAAAATGTTTGAAGAATTAGGTCCCATAGGGTTCAATATATTTCATTTTTTCAACCCGGGTTCAATCCAAAACTAATTGGGTGATATTATTCATTTATATTCCCATAGGTCCCACAGACCGTCTGAATAACATACTAAAATTTCATTTTGATAAAGTCATTTTTACGGCAGTTATCGTGCTAACGGACAGACAGACAGACAGACAGACAGAATGAACAAAGTCATAAACACTTTTCAACTATGTTGTAAAGTGTTAAAAACCGGCCATTTTCTCAAAAACGGCTTTAACGGTTCTCATAATATTTTCTCTGAAGTTAGTTCGTATAAATACGAATGAACCCAATTAGTCGCTTTCACGGGGGAAAATCTAGTCGTCGCCCCCCCCCCTCGCTACACAAAATACAAGTCTCCCCATCTCCGATCCAGCCTTAGAGAGAAATTATTAAATTGGTTTCCTTTAAAATTCCCTTTAATTTGATGCCTCTATTTATCATTTTTGGTCTTCCATTATTTGTTTCCATGGTTTTCCATTATTTCCGTGCAATGTGTATTGCATATTCCTGCATTCCATTCCAAATTCTCGTATTTCATTCCATATTCTCGCATTCCATTGCATATTCACGTATATGTAATTAAAGCCTACCGGAGTCAAGGCATAACCCTCGACCAATGCGCTATAGACATTGGCAAAACCGAATTTCCCCTTGGCCTTACTTACGCTGCGCTGTCTCGAGTTTGCACGTTTGAAGAATTATTGATCAACTAGCCGCCTTTGGCGACCAGCCTGTTCACTACCCTTGAAAATTCTGACCGTGGTGTGGCAAACTCGTTGGCGCGATCTACCAGAAAGATGTAAGGTATCTCTTTGGACGGTCAGGAAGTGTCACCCAATTTAGACTGGAACTCATTGGGGGAGGCATCCACAGGGACAGTACCCTCCTTCCCCTACCACCAACCTCTCGGAAGGACTTACAGACCCACATGTTTAACGTGATCGTACTCCGTGTGAACACCAATTTGATGTGTGAACATTGCGTGCTAACCACTGCGGTACTTCGCCCTCCGCGACATTCTCTATAACTTTCTTTTTATTCACCCAATTTAGACCGGAACCCAGTGGGAGAGGCATCCACAGAGACCGTACCCTCCTTACCCTACCACCAATGTCTCGGAAGGACTTACAGACCCACATGTTTAACGTGATCGTACTCTGTGTGAACACTCACTGGCAATTTTGGGAATCGAATCCGGGCCTAATGAGTGCAATTCCCGCATGCTAACCACTGGGCTACTTTGCCCTCCGTGACAGTATCCATAACTTTCTTTTTATTCAACCAATTTAGACCGGAACCCAGTGGGGGCGGCATCCACAGGGACCGTACCTTAGCGGATAGATACGAAGTAGAGTTACTATAACCCTTGATTTGGTGTTCCATCGTTAAACCACGTGACTACCGGCAAGAACTTCTTTCTCCTCCTGTCATTTCAATGTTATTTCAATGGACGCTTGTCAAATTAACTATTTAAAAGAGGTTAAAATGGTTTCGTCAGGTTGCTGTTACAACTGTACAGAAATAGTAAAAGGTCAAGTAAAAGGAGGATCCATAACGTTTCGTTGTTATATATAACTATTCATTATTTTTTTGTTATTGTGTAGTTTTTGGGTATTAAGTTCACTATTGAACAGCCTGGCTGATCTAAATTTGTGATTTGCATTGTAGCAAGCCATATAATATTGCTATTTTTTGATAAATTTTTATATTTTTATGTACTATTTGCACTTTTTTGCTATTTATTAGAAAAGAAACTGTATTTTAGTCAAATTCGTTTAAATGATTTGCATACATGCAAAATTATTCAAACGGTTCGTTTTGGCGACAGTTTATTCGCCAAATGGCTCTAAAAATAAAAGCTAAACATATTTCTGCTATGTTTACTTACAAAGTGCTAAATAAGTTTCATGTTGTTTGTGTTTAAGTATATCATATATATATTTTAATATTGATAATACGGTAGTTGATAGTTTAAATCAACTAAATTATTTTGTTTAACAGGTTTTAATAATTTATTTGACTATAATATATCAAAATTTGGTTTAAATGCCTGTTGAAGAATATCTGATGCCGTTTTAAATGCTTCATATTTATATAGAAGAAAACTGTATTTCTTGCTTTATGGTAAATTCCTTTTATATAACTTGGTCGGGTGTTTGTAAGTGTGATTTATATTATTAATGCTTTAACTAATCAGGTTCCATTAACCACAGTAACATCAAAATCGTTGCCTTTTACTGTACATTTTAATTCTTTGGATTTTGAACCTTATTGGGTTAACCCGACAATTGACATGGGCCCGCAATAGGAATATACTACTTTATTGGGAATAATTTGAAAATCAGAACAGCTAGAAATTCCAAATTCAGAATAGATCGGCCTTTTGTTGTATAATTTAATTCTTTAGATTTTAAACCGTTTAAGAATAAATAGCTCGTCTAGGGCTCGCAAAGAGGGGAACGCCTATGATATTTTTCGGAGCCCGTAATGCTTGAGCGACCTGGATCTGAATTTATGCAAAAAAATTTCTATATACATGCAGTTTTACTGTCATGAGACCCGGAATTATTGTTTTCTCGGGATCCGGACCCCCTCAGGATGACCCTGCCAGCAATAGGAATATATTCATTTTTGAGGAATAATTCAAGAACCGAGTAGCTAGAAAGTCTAAATTTGGAATGTCGTTTTCTTCTGCTATATATATTGAGTCTTCAGTCTATGATTTTCTAGTAGTTCTTGCTCTAATATATTATTTTTCAGTACATTAAAATCATTTAAATTTGAAATTGTATTTGTTACTAGCCGCCTTTGGCGACCAGCCTGTTCGCTACCCTTGAAAATTCTGACCGTGGCAAACTCGTTGGCGCGACCTACCAGAAAGGTGTAAGGTAACTGCTTGGAAGGCCAGGAAGTGCCACACAATTTAGACCGGAACCCAATGGGGGAGGCATCCAAAGAGACCGTACCCTCCTTCCCCTACCACAAACCTCTCGGAAGGACTTGCAGTCCCACACGTTTAACGTGATCGTACTCCGCGTGAACACGGCTGCAGTTTTGGCAATGGCGGGAATCGAACCCGGGCCTACCGAGTGAAATTCCCGCGCGCTAACCACTGGGCTACCGTGCCATCCGCGACAATCTCCATAACTTTATTTTTATTCGGCAATTTTGGGAATCGAACCCGGGCCTACCAAGTGCAAATCCCGCGCACTAACCACTGGGGTACTTCACCCTCCGCGATATTCTTCATAACTTATTTTTTATTCACCCAATTTAGACCGGAACCAAGTGGGAGAAGCATCCACAGGGACCGTACCCTTCTTCCCCTACCACCAACCTCTCGGAAGGACTTACAGACCCACATGTTTAACGTGATCGTACTCCGCGTAAACACGGCGGCAATTTTGGGAATCGAACCCGGGCCTACCGAGTGCAATTTCCGCGCGCTAACCATTGGGCTACTTTGCCCTACGCGACAATCTCCATAACTTTCTTTTTATTCATCCAATTTAGACCGTACCCTCCTTCCCCTACCACCAACTTCTCGGAAGGACTCACGGACCCACATGTTTAACGTGCTCGTACTCCGCGTAAACACGGCGGCAATTTTGGGAATCGAACCCGGGCCTGGTAACTGGTTGGACGGCCAGGATGTGCCACACAATTTAGACCGGAACCCAGTGGGGGAGGCATCCACAGGGAACGTACCCTCCTTCCCCTACCACCAACCTCTCGGAAAAACATACGGACCCATATGTTTAACGTGATCGTACTCCATGTCAGTGGCGGAAATCGAACCCGGGCCTACCGCGTGCAATTCCCGCGCGCTAACCACTGGGCTACTTCGCCCTCCGCGACAATCTCCATAACTTTCTTTTTATTCACCCAATTTAGACCGTACCCTCCTTCCCCTACCACCAACCTCTCGGAAGGACTCACGAACCCACATGTTTAACGTGATCGTACTCTGCGTGAACGTGGCGTAAGTTTTGGCAGTGGCGGGAATCGAACCCGGGCCTACTGAGTGCAATTCCCGCGAGCTAACCACTGGGCTGCCGCGCCCTCCGCGACAATCTCCATAACTTTCTACATATTCACCCAATTTAGACGGGAACCCAGTGGGGGAGGCATCCACAGGGGCCGTATCCTCCTTCCCCTACCACCAACCTCTCGGAAGGACTTACGGACCCACATATTTAACGTGATCGTATTCCACGTAAACACGGCGGCAGTTTTGGCAGTGGCGGGAATCGAACCCGGGCCTACCGCTAACTTCCCGCGCGCTAATTTGCAATTTAAAATGACCATATGCTTAATTCCATCATCCTCATTCCATTGTTTCATTGTTCTATCATTTAAAATATCCATAAAATTAAAATATCCATTTAAAATATCCAAAAGTTAAAATATACATTTAAAAAATCCAGATCGTCCCATCATTTAAAATATAAATATAATAATTTATATAGAGCAAAGGCGCTCTATTCAGAACCGTGACGTCACCTCCACCTTGACGTCCCCACCCACCACCTTCCCTGCTTCAGCGAGGGAGAAACGAACGGAACGCCGAGAAATTTAAAATCATGGCGTCTTTAAAATTGCCATCCTGAAGGCAATTTTCATTATTTCTGGACCACATTAGACTTGTAAGAATGCCAGATATTTCAGCTTTCTAAAAATGTAAATTATTAGTCGAAATTATGAGTACTTTTCACGATGCGAGAATTTAAAAACCAAAAATTGATTTTTTGAGCCAAAAGTGAGTTTTGTTTTAAAATCTTTAAAAAATATTAGAAATCGAAATTCAGATTTGAAATTGATATATTTTTACTCGAAATTCTCTGCTCTTTCCGATGGTGTAATTTGTTTTTTTCTACGATGTCTGGATCGTGGAGAAAAAAGGGCAAAAAGGGCAAAAAACGGTCGAAATCGCATAAAACATTAAATAAATAAAAAAATAATTAAAATTTTAAAAATCGGTTTTCACGTGTCCCCTTCCCTCCCCCCCCCGGGTCTCCGATTGCCAAATTTCGTAGCTCTCCGACGCGCGGTCGCGAAACGTATAGTGTATAAGACAGACACACAGACATTGCCTTTTATTATATAGAAGACATTCTCAGAATTACGACTGCTTGGTATCAACAGACACAAACTCTTTCCGATTAAAAGAGTCGAATTTCAACAATTGCAAGCATTACAAGATAAGCAATAGAAATTCTTATCGCACTTTCGCACCCGAAAGATTAGAATCTGCTATTCATGCAGTTTACAGTACTCAAAAAATGATAACCTGAATTACGCTAAGGTATTTAGTCTATATAAAATCATATCATCCAAATAATTCCAATTAATTGACGTGACAGTCTGTTGTGAACTTAAAAAAATATTTTTCAATAATAACAAATCCTAAAATGATAATTTTAAGGGGAAAGGTAATAAAAGATCGTTTTGTACATCATGAAATGTCAGCATGAATGCCTATATCCGATTTTTTTTTTTTTTTACAAAAATAATGATTCATATACGTCTTATGAGAAAGTTAACACTGAAAATAAATATAATAAATAATACAGCAAGTCTGAAAATAGACAATCAAAAAACATTTTTCGCAGCAGAGTTATATTACCAAATTTACGCAAACACAGGGGAATGAGACCCCGGGCTATTCGCTCTAGTTTTATCCCGAGCAACAGAGGAGGAGTCAGTCCACAAGAACGAGAACTTATCAGAAAATCATGCTTGGGACAAACCATTGGCTTCGTCTTATTATTAATTGACTCTCGCCAACTTCCTTAACTTCGTGAACAATGTCACCAAGCTCAGGCCCCAAAATCGCTACTCTCGCCAACTCCAAATATAGCTTCGCGAGTTGGAAGGCTTCGTCTTCTACTTCCTGGTGCTCGCTAAGCCTGCATCGCGAATCCTTTCGTGCCATCTGCTATTAAGAAAGATAGCTTACTGTATTAGAAAGAAACGGCAAAATTTTATAACTCTACTTTTTGCTGCTTGTTCGTAATACAGTTTCATAATACGTGTTACGCTTTCAGTATAGAGATATTTACAACGATAAAACATTCAATTATTATGCAATATGACAATGAAATTCTGATGTTGATGACAACAATAATTGCAAAACGCTCTGTTTGTTTGTCAGAATAAACGACAAGTCATATGATTATCAACATCTTACATTTTCCTAAGTGCATTACAAACGTTGTAGTCATGTTTAGAAATAAATATCTATACTTAAGTTTTTAATGCTTCAATGACCCAGTCCTCGCCTATTTTGTAACGTTTCTGCCAGAAACCAATTAGAAAGAAGCTAGCAATCGTCTTGACCAATTAAATCTCCGCCCGTAGAGAAGGAAAATTTTCAATTCAGAAGTACATAAAAAAGGGAATAACTCATTAACTAAATCGAAATTTCAACAAAAAAGATCAATCATTCATAAAGCTTTGATTACGAAACACTTTCCAACTACAATGCAATTTTATTTAAGCATCTCTAAAATGCCATACATTCAGTGATGATAATTTTAAAATTATCACAATACTACAATAATTTATTATATTTGAAAACTTAAAACTTCATCGAAAAAAATAAACTTTATTCAAATAACGTCATCGAAATATAAATCGTCTGGCTCTCGATATAAAAGCAATGAATATTTCAATCATAAATTTTTATTCCATTCCTTTCATTCAGCGGTGATATTTGTAAAATTATCATAATACTACAATAATCTATTTTACTTAAAATCTTAATACCATGGAGGTAGAAATACTTTCTAACTCCATGTTTAAAACTTCATCGAAAAAGGCAATACTATAAAATTGTTTCCTTCTCTATGTAAAATCTATGAATGCTTCATTCATATTAGTTATATTACAAACTCCAGAGCTGAATAATTTTGCACTAAAAAATTCAGCAATTCTTATACAACTCATCTAACGGCTTAATGTGTTTACATTCTGCATTCGTTAAAATTAGGCTTCGTTGGAAAAATAATCAAAGTTTTATGATCATTCAAACTCAAAAATATTGTATTTGCGTTGGCGCAGTATATAGATGCACAGAAATTACGCAAAAAGAAAGAGGTTTTAGGACGGATGCAACACTAAATATAAATTAAAAGGAACTTTAAAAATCACGATTTTGATACTTGAAAAAAATATGGATGCCATATTTTATTTTGAAGTGGGTCATGTGATCTCTTCATATAATATGGGGGCAATTATTTTTTTAATTTTTATTTTAAAAAACTACTGAACATATCTTGCTGAAACTGTTTTTGTATATTTTATGGAATAATTTGAATATTTCCTAAAACTTAAAACTTCATCGAAAAAAATGAACTTCATTGAAATGACGGCATATAAATATAAATTGCCTGATTTAAACATTTCTAAAATGCGATTCATTTCTCGGTAATGTGTTTAAAATTATCATAATATTACAATAATTTATTATATTTGAAAACTTCATCGAAAACAAATGAACTTTATTCAAAGGACGTCATCGAAATATAAATTGTCTGGCTCTCTCTATAAAAGCAGCATTTCATTCATAAACTTTTTCCCATTCCTTGCATTTATCGCAATACTGCAATAATTTATTTTACTTAAAAACTTAAAACCATGGAGGTACAAGTAATTTAACTCTATGCTTGAAACTTCATCGAAAAAATCGTCGTCTTTGTGTAAAAACAATGAATGTTTCATTCATATCAGTTATATTGCAGACTTCATGAGATAAATAATTTTGCATTAAAGAAATGCAGCAATTCTTATACAGCTCATTCTACATCTTTTGGTATTTACATTCGCCGTAAGTGAAAATTTGGCTTTGTTGTAGAAATAATCAAAGTTCGATGATCATTTAACCTCAAATATATTGTAATTGCGTTGTTTCAGAATGAAGATGCACATAATTTAAGCAAAAATAAAGCGGTTTTAGGACGGATACAACACTAAATGTAAATTAAAAAGAACTCAGGCACAAGATGGATGCCATTGTTTATTTTGAAGTGGGTCACGTGATCTCTTCATATAATGGTCACGTGGTCTCTTCATATAAAGGGTGTAATTATTATTTTAATTTTTATTTAAATTTTACATATTTATAAATTGTTGTTTTTATATATTTAAAAAATGTTTGAAAAATTAGGTCCCATAGGGTTCAATGTATTTCATTTTTTCAACTTGGGTTCAATCCAAAACTAATTGGGTGATATTATTCATTTATATTCCCATAGGTCCCACAGACCGTCTGAACAACATACTAAAATTTCATTTTAATAAACTCATTTTTACGGCAGCTATAGTGCCAACGCACAGACAGACAAACAGACAGACAGACAGACAGACAGAATGAACAAAGTCATAAACACTTTTCAACTATGTTGTAAAGTGTTAAAAACGGTTTATATCAGTAAATTTTCCTAATATGTCTCTACAAACATACCAAATTTTATATTGTTCTATGCTATGGACTTTGCGATACGTGACAGAGATACTTGAGAAACGCTACATTTGTCAAACAGCGGCGGCAGTTGAAAAGTGTTTATAACTTTGTTCATTCTGTCTGTCTATCTGTCTGTCTGCCCGTTCGCACGATAACTGCCGTAAAAATGACTTTATCAAAATGAAATTTTAGTATGTTGTTCAGACGGTCTGTGACACCTATGGGAATATAAATGAATAATATCACCCAATTAGTCTTGGAGTGAACCTGGGTTGAAAAAATGAAATACATTAATCCCTATGGGACCTAATTTTTCAAACATTTTTTAAACGAATTTAATATACACAAATTGCTTCAAATTTTTAGGAAATACTCAAATTATCCCATAAAAAATATAAAAACAATTTCAGGGAATTATATTCGGTAGTTTTTCAAATAAAAATTAAAATAATTACACCCGTATCATATGAAGGAATCAAGTGACCCACTTTAAAATAAAATATGGAATCCCTCTTGTGGCAAAGTCGTGATTTTTAAAGTTCTTTTTAATTTATATTGAGTGCTGTATCCGTCCTGTGCATCTGTATTTCTGTGCATCTGTATTCTGAAACAACGCAATTGGAATATATTTAAGTTTAAATGATCATCAAACTTTGATTGATTATTTCTACAACGAAGCTGAATTTTCCCTTATGGAGAATGTAACCACATGAAGCTGTAAAATGAGTTGAATAAAAATTGCTGAATTTCTTTAATGCAAAGTTATTTAACTCTGAGGTCTGCAATATAGTTGATATGAATGGAACATTCATTGATTTTACATAGAGATGCAGACGATTTTATAGCAGACTTTTTCGACAAGTTTTAAGCATAGAATTAAATTACTTTCATCTCCAGGTTTTTAGGTTTTTAAGTAAAATAAATTATTGTAGCATTGTGATGAATGAAAGGAATGGAAAAAAGTAAATGAATGGAATATTTACTGTTTTTTCATAAAGAACCAGGAAATTTATATTTCAATGACGTTATTTGAATAAAGTTCATTTTATTCGATGAAGTTTTAAGTTTTCAAATATAATAAATTATTGTAGTATTGTGATAATGTTTAAAATATTACCGCTGAATGTATCGCATTTTAAAGATGTTTAAATGAAATTGCATTCCAGTTGGAAAGTGTTTCATAATCAATGATTTGTGCATGATTGATCTTTCTTGTCTTGTATTCTGTTCTGATCTTGAAAAAGTTCATGCAATAACGTATACTTAGTCTATCTATATAAATAAAGTTCAAAATATGCCTGTCTGTCTGTATGTATGTTTGTCTTATCTTCATGGGTAATCTTCTGCTAATACACAAGTATATCTTACAATAATATAAGTAGTACGGGTATATATTTAAATACAATTTTAGCGCTTTTATTCTGGCATATATTGGAATGAATTACGGCATTCCAATAAAAATCAATAATCTCCGTAATTAAATATTACGGGGATTATTGATATTTTTAATTTATAACCTTATCTGTTATTTTGGCAACGAGTATACGGTATAAGTAGTACGGTCATACCTTCTCATAGAATTTCAGAGCTTTTATTTTGACATATATTGATTCAATTTCCTATTTTTAACACTTTACAACATAGTTGAAAAGTGTTTATGACTTTGTTCATTCTGTCTGTCTGTTTGTCTGTCTGTCTGTATGTATGTCCGTTCGCACGATAACTGCCGTAAAAATGACTATCAAAATGAAATTTTAGTATGTTGTTAGACGGTCTGTGGGACCTATGGGACTAAAAATGAATAATATCACCCAATTAATTTTGGATTGAACCTGGGTTGAAAAAAATGAAATACATTAAACTCTATGAGACCTAATTTTTCAAACATTTTTTAAGCAAATTTAAAATTCTTAAATTGCTTCGAAAATATTAGGAAATATTCAAATTATCCTATAAAATATATAAAAAAATTTTCAGCTAAATAGGTTCGGTAGTCTTTTAAATAAAAATTAGAATAATAATTACATCCATATTATATGAAGAAATCACTTGACCCACTTCACATGACCCACTTCAAAATAGAAAAAATATGATGTGGGCAACACATGACTTATATGACCTTATATAATGCAATGAATTTACTACTTTTACAGTTAAAAAAATGTTATTCATATAGTAGATACTTATATTCTTTCCAAGATATTGAATTTTCTTCAATTAGTTGTCAATTTCATTGATTTAGCGTCATTTTATCAATTTGGCGAGATTTTTGTTAATTTGGCAACAATTAAAAATGTCTTCAAGTTGGCGACATTTCGCAAAATTCGTCGCCAAAATCTCGCCAAGCGTTATGGACGGAGAAATAAGTTATTCTTACAACAGATAAATGACTATTGGCGTTCAAATACAAAAGTATTACTCAAAGTATCTTTTTCCATGAATGGAACGAGCTAGATCCACGAGAATGATGTCACCAAATTTATCGCATGGTATTACATATGAAAAGTGAACATGTTTCTCAATAGGGAAATTTTTTATTTTTATTTTATATAACTTTTTGATAATTTTTTTGAAAAATGTGCAATATCTGGAGAACGGTTCGTGTTAGCGTTCAAAATTTATGTCAATCGTTTTCTAATGAAAAGTTACATAAGAAATGTCTATTTGCGTTACTTTATTAGCGGTTTTGATTTTTTAACGATTTTTTCAAAATTCCACTCGAAAATTTAGGGGGATTCTGAACATTCGATTGCGTATAAAACAATAGTCTTCCAGTGTTTACGGATTGTGATTTTTGTACCAAATTTCGTTCGAATAGGTCCGTTCGTTCGTCAGTTATCGTCTCCACAGACTCAGACACACACACACACACACACACATACTTTCACACACACACACATACTCTCACACACACACACATAACTTCACACCCACACACATACTTTCACACACACACACACACACACACATACCTTCAAAAATGTTTGATTCATGATCAGAGATGCTTGAAACGTGCTCTCCCGTCGAAAACTCGAATTCGAATTTTCGACCCCGTCACAATACTTTCCTTATACATTATGTATAAAAGGAAACTAATATGGTATCCATCTTGTATCAAAATCGAGATTTTTATTCTTTTTATTTTAAATTTAGTGTTGTAGCCGTACTAAAACCGCTTAATTTTTGCTGAATTTTTGTGCATCTATATTCTGAAACAAGACAATTACAATGCATTTGAGTTTAAATGATCATGAAACTTTGATTATTTTTACAACGAAGCTTAATTTTAACTTATGGGGAATGTAAACACATGAAGATATAAAATGAGTTGTATAATAATTGCTGAATTTCTTCAACGCAAAATTATTTAGCTCTGGAGTCTGCAATATAGCTGATATGAATGAAATATTCATTGAGTTTACATAGAGAAGCAGAAGATTTTATAGCAGACTTTTTCGATGAAGTGTTAAACATAAAGTTTAAGAACTTTTACCCCCATGATTTTAATTTTTAAGTAAAATAAATTATTCTAGTATTGTGATGAATGTAAGAAATGGAATGAAAGTGCATGAATGAAATATTTACTACTATTACATAAAGAGCCAGACGATTTAAATTTCAATAACGTCATTTGAAGTTCAAATTTTTTCGATGAACTTATAAGTTTTCAAATATAGTGAATTATTGTAGTATTGTGACAATTTTAAAAACATTACCGCTGAATGTATCGCATTTTAGAGATGTTTAAATAAAATTGCACTCCAGTTGGAAAGTATTTCATATTCATTGCTTTATACATGATTGATCTTTCTTGTTTTTAATAGAGAGAGATTTATATAGCGGAGCGTTAATGCCACAGGATTGTTACACTCTCATTCCAAACAAGTAAGTTTTAGCTCATTATGAGCTAATTTTCACTTCTTTAGACTATGAAAAGGCAATTTGTCCTTTTGGATGGAATTTGCTCCATCTCCGGGGTGAAAAAAAATCACTCCTTTGAGAGTAGTTACATTTTGCTCCTTAAAGAGTGAAAAACAGTGAAAACCGCTCCTTTTGGGGTGGTCGGGCTCAACTCTTTTAAGATCAAAAACCTGTGCAAAAAGAGCGAAAATGGTGTGTTTTGAGGGGGGGGTTTTATTTAGCTCTTTTAAGAGCAAATATGGATAAAAAAATTAATTTCAAAATTGCTCCTATTTAGTGTTAATAGAATTAGACCCTATAAAAAGCTTAGCCCTTTCTAGATATTAATACATATAATCATGGGTGTATGCTGGATTTTTTCCAGGGGGGTGCTAAAATTGATTGCATTAAACTTATAGAGATGACTATCAACTTTGAAAAATGCGCTCATGTGCAAAAGTTAAGCATAGTTGCTGTTTATGTGAAAATTTCAGGAAATCTATATCGGAATGAAAGGAAACGTGGTATGCGGGGGTAATAGGGTTATAGGAAAGAAAACAATACAAAACAAGGATAATAACGACTTTTATTGTCCAAAGAAAATGGTTGAAAGAAAAAGAGTGACAATATGAGTGTCAACCTCAGTGAAACAGAATGATTTAAACAATGTGATGCTGCAGTTTAATACGGTGTGTGGGAACCTCGGGTAGCCACGCATGCTGCACAATGATTTCCCATACTTTCGATGAGGGTTTGGATGAGTTGTGTGCTCAAAGAGTTCCAAACCTCACGGAGAGCAGTTTTCAATCCCGGAACGGATCTTGGTGGGCAGAGGAGGCCTGTAAGATGTCTCCCAAGCATATCCCATACATGCTCTATTGAATTCAGATCAGGAGAGTTGGCAGGCCACTGCATGTGCTGGATAGTGGATATCTTCAGTTTGAAGGAAGTTGTCGACGAAGGCCGCACGGTGAGGAGGTGCGTTATCAGCCGTGAATATGAAATCAGGACCAACAGCACCACGAAACAATCGATCGGTAAGCTCAAAGACTTCATCTCTGTATCTTTGACCGGTAACCGACCCCGTGTCAAAGATGTGGAGGTCTGTGCGGCCGTCCATCATGATGCCTGCCCAGACCATGACTGCCCCAAATAGAAAACGATGTCTTTCCGTGACGTTTCCCCGGCGAAAACACGTTCCACTTTCTCCACAGATGGTGGCAGTCGAGTGGACATTGCCCCACTGTTGTCCACTCCACTGCCGATGTTCCAAACTCCACTGTAAACGCGCGCGTTTCTGGGCAGACGTCAGGGGGATGCAAACTGCTGGCCGTCTGGCATAGAGGCCAACGTGTCTGAGTTTGCTGTAAACAGTTTGTCTCGAAACAGTGACTCCTGTGGCGACTGTCAGGGCTGAATCCAGTTGTCTGGCAGAAGAGTTCCTCTGTCGTCGCGCAGTTATCACCAAATATCGGTCTTGCCGAGCGGTTGTTACCCTTAACCGGCCTGGTACTGGTCGTCGGGTAGCATCTTCAGTGCTCTGCCACAGTCTGGAGATCTTACACTGAGGCACGTTCAGAATTCGAGACGCTTCGGTTTGGGATCGACCGGATTCCAGCATTTCAATAGTTCGTCCCTTCAAAAATATGTCCAGTTGGCATCTTTCTATCATCTTTCGTCCTTTTTTTAACACTTTACAACATAATTGAAAAGTGTTTATGATTTCGTTCATTCTGTCAGTCTGTCTGTCCGTCTGTCTGACAGCCCGTTAGCACGATAACTGCCGTAAAAATGACTTTATCAAAATGAAATTTTAGTATGTTTTTCAGACGGTCTGTGGGACCTATGGGAATATAAATAAATAATATCACCCAATTAGTTTTTTATTGAACCCGGGTTGAAAAAATGAAATACATTGAATCCTATGGGACCTAATTTTTCAAACATTTTTTAAGCGAATTTAATATTCACAAATTCCTTCAAAATTTTAGGAAATACTCAAATTATCCCATAAAAAATATAAAAGCAATTTCAGCAAAATATGTTAGGTAGTTTTTTAATTAAAAATTATTTAATATAGGGAGAAAAACAAATTCAATTAAATTCTGACTTTTGGGATATCCTCCAGAATAAACAAGAAAGATCAATCATGCATAAGCATTGATTATGAAACACTTTCCAACTGAAATGTAATTTCATTTAAAAATTTCTAAAATGTGATTCATTCAGTGGTAATATCTTTTACATTATCACAGAACTACAGTAATTTATTATACTTAAATATTTAAAACTGTATCGAAATATAAATCATCTGATTCTTTATGCAAAATCAAAGAATATTTCATTCATATAACTTGTATTCCAGACTCCAGAGCTAAATAATTTTGTGTGAAAAAAATTCAGCAATTCTTATGTAATTCATCTTACAATCGCTTGAGATATTTGCATTCTACATATGTTAAAATTAGGCTTCCTTGAAGAAATAATAAAAGTTTAGGGATCATTTAAAATCACAACTATTGTAATTGCATAGGCACGGAATTTAGATACACAGATAATACACAGATAATATATATGTGTATGTGTAAGTACTCAAAGTATTGGAATCGTGCCGAGGATCGGAACTCGAATTTTCAAAGTATCTACACGTTTTGGGACTTCTAGAACACGAAAAAACTACTTTTAGGAAGACGTCTGTGTGTGTAAGGGTGTATCTGTGTATGTTTCTGTGTGTCTGTGTGGATATTACATCCACTCTAATTGAAAAACTAATGGACCGAATTTCATACAATTTGGTAGGTATGTTTTTTGTGGGAAATCCTGATGTTCATTAGATTATAGTACGATTCGTAATAAAAGAATCTGCCTTCTTTGCGAAATGGCCGCAGAAATTGCCTTTATCCACTCTAGCTAAAAACTAATGAACCAAATTTAGAGTATAATATTTCAATAACCTACAAGTGATTTATATACCAAATTTAACAAAATTTTGTATATAAATCATTTGTAGGTTATTCTACTACGATTCGGGAAAAAGGAACGGGCTATTTTTGCGAAATGGCCAGCAAAAATCGTTATATATAAAAATAAAAGACTACGTGTGCTCAATTATATCAATTAAATTCCTATTTTATATGTGATTTTTGACAACAAAAAGAATAAGACTAACCCCATTACTCTAGGACTAGCCGTTCTTGAGATATTCTAGATTTTCGCGTTTTCGCTACGCCACCTTTGACAATAAGTCCAGCTATCAAATGAGAACCAAATTTAAGTTTAACGTGTAAATTCAATGTCATTTAAAATACTTATGTTGTGCAGATAAACTCAAATTATCATTGAATAAATAAAGAGAACGAATATGAGTCTGCAGTGAAAGACATGTGCTGTCCACATCAGAATTTTTAACAATATTACACCAATGATTTATAGAAGTGAACGGGGATTATTTTCAGGCCATTTCGAAAAAAATGTATAATCTATATTTAAAGATCCATCAAATTTTTGTCGAATAAATTGTTCAACAAATTTAAGCTGTGTACCAAATTTTAACTCTCTAGGACGTAGGAAAGTGCATTTAAAATGCCATCAATTAAATTTATCATGAAGAGTTATATAAAATTTTAAAAAAATGAAAAATTGTTATCTACCAAATTTATCTTAAAATATGAAGCCACTCCCATATGCAAAACGTTTAAACAAATGGAGAGATATTTATTATATAATATCTCTCTCTTTTCTTTCTGGAAGATATCCCAAAGTCAGAATTTAATTGAATTTGTTTTTTTCCCTATATTAAATAATTTTTTTAATTAAAAAACTACTTAACATATTTTACTGAATTTTTTTTTATATATTCTATGGGATAATGTGAATATTTCCTAAAAATTTCGAAGCAATTCGTGAATTTTAAATTTACTTAAAAAATGTTTGAAAAATTAGGTCCCATAGGGTTCAATGTATTTCATTTTTTCAACCCGGGTTCAATAAAAAACTAATTGGGTGATATTATTCATTTGTATTCCCATAGGTCCTACAGACCGTCTGAACAACATACTAAAATTTCATTTTGATAAACTCATTTTTACGGCAGTTATCGTGCTAACGGACAGACACACAGACAGACAGACAGAATGAACAAAGTCATAAACACTTTTCAACTTTGTTGTAAAGTGTTAAAAAAGGGATATATTATATAATAAATATCTTTCCAAGAGTTTATCTTATATATGAGAAAGGCCTAAATTTTAAAATAAATTTGGTCGATAACAATTTTTCAATTTTTTTTTTAATTTTATATAACTCTTCATGATATACTTATTTGATGGCATTTTTAATGCACTTTCCTATGTCCTAGAGTTAAAATTTGGTACACAGCTTAAATTTGTAGAACATTTTATTCTACAAAAATTTGGTGGATCTTTAAATATAGATCCTACATTTTTTTTCATTTTTGTCCTGCAAATAATCCCCGTTCACTTCTATAAATCATTGTTGTAATGTTGTTAAAAATTCTGATGTGGGCAGCACATGTCTTTCCCTGCAGACTCACATTCACGTTCTCTTTATTTCTTCAAAAATAATTTCAGTTTATCTGCACAAAATAACAGCCATAAGTATTTTAAATGACATTGAATTTGCCTGTTAAACTTAAATTTGGTTCTCATTTGATAGCTGGACTTATTGTCAAGGGTGGCGTAGCGAAAACGCGAAAAAACTAAAATATCTCAAGAACGGCTAGTCCTAGAGTAATGGGGTTAGTCCTATTCTTTTTGTTGTCAAAAATCACGTATAAAATAGGAATTTAATTGATATAATTGAGCACACGTAGTCTTTTATTTTTATATTTAACGATTTTTGCGGGCCATTTCGCAAAAACAGCCCGTTCCTTTTTCCCGAATCGTACTAGAAAAACCTACAAGTCATTTATATACCAAATTTTGTTAAATTTGGTATATAAATCACTTGTAGGTTATTGAAATATTATACACCAAATTTTGTTAAATTTGGTCCATTAGTTTTTAACTAGAGAGGATAAAGACAATTTCTGTCGGCCATTTCGCAAAGAAGGCAGATTCTTTTATTACGAATCGTACTATAATCTAATGAACATCAGGATTTCCCACAATAAACTTACCTACCAAATTTTATGAAATTCGTTAATTAGTTTTTCAATTAGAGTGGATGTAATATCCACACAGACACACAGAAACACACACAGATACACCGTTGCACACACAGACGTCTTCCTAAAAATAGTTTTTTCGTGTTCTAGAAGTCCCAAAACGTGTAGATCCTTCGAAAATTCGAGTTCCGATCTTCGGCACGATTCCAATACTTTGAATACATACACACACACACACACATATGTTATCTGTGTATCTGTGTATTATCTGTGTATCCAAATTCCGTGCCTACGCAATTACAATAGTTGTGATTTTAAATGATCCCTAAACTTTTATTATTTCTTCAACGAAGTCTAATTTTAACTTATGCAGAATACAAATATCTCAAGCGATTGTAAGGTGAGTAACATAAGAATTGCTGAATTTTTTTCACACAACATTATTTAGCTCTGGAGTCTGGAATACAAATTATATGAATGAAATATTCTTTGATTTTGCATAGAGAATCAGATGATTTATATTTCGATACAGTTTTAAATGCTTAAGTATAATAAATTACTGTAGTACTGTGATAATGTAAAAGATATAACCACTGAATGTATCACATTTAAGAGATTTTTAAATGAAATTGCATTTCAGTTGGAAAGTGTTTCACAATCAATGCTTATGCATGATTGGTCTTTCTTGTTAAATATGTCATTGTTCAGAAACTTCCTTCTCGATATCTGAAAACGCTTAGATCTTAATAGATAACGAGCTGAAATTCAACATTTTTTTCTATAAAGATTAGAAATACCAATATTGACGTAGATAGATTTATACTAAATCATTTTTCGAAATAATTGAGAAAATAATTTGAGGAACACTTTTCCATAGTAAATAGTTAAATATATATTTATTTTTTGTAAAACGATATTGTATTCCTTTCGTTTCATCAATATTTTTACCTGTAATTCTTTACATTTTCTTTTCTGTTTTCTCTGCATTTGCACTATACATCTATTCAGCAATGAAGAATATATTTGTAAAATTTACATAATATTACTAAAATATTTAAACTGGAAAAAACTGATTAAAGATGTAATGATGTGGATCTATGCTGTTAGTTAAAAGTTGCATAATTAAATGCAAATATATCCATGTACAAAAGATCAAATCCTAATATTCGCATTTTAATAACACTTTACAACAAAGTTGAAAAGTGTTTATGACTTTGTTCATTCATTCTGTCTGTCTGTCTGTCCATTAGCGCGATAACTGCCGTAAAAATGACTTAATAAAAATGAAATTTCAGTACGTTGTTCAGACGGTCTGTAGGACCTATGGGAATATAAATGAATAATATCACCCAATTAATTTTGGATTGAACCGGGTTGAAAAAATGAAATACATTGAGCCCTATGGCACCTAATTTTTCAAACATTTTTTAAGTGGATTTAAAATTCGGAAATTGCTTCGAAAATTTTAGGTAATATTCAAATTGTTCCACAAAATATATAAAAAAAAATCAGCGAAATATAGTCTGTAGTTTTTTAAATAAAAATTAAAATTATAATTACACCTCTTATATGAAATGATCACGTGACTATGATATGAAAAGATCGCATGACCCACTTCAAAATGATATATGGCATCCATCTTGTTTCAAAATTGTGAGTTTTAAAGTTCTTTTTAATTCATATGGAGTGTTGTATCCGTCCTAAAACTACTTTATTTTTGTTTAAATTCTGTGCATCTACATACTGAAACCAAGCAAATACAATATATATGAGTTTAAATGATAATCCGAATTTGATTATTTCTACAACGAAGCCTATTTTTCACTTATGTAAAATATAAACAGCAAAATATGTAGAATGAGTTGTATTAGAATTGCTGTATTTCTTTAACACAAAATAATTTAGCCCATGGAGTCTGCATGGCTGATATGAATGAAATATAAATTGATTTTATAAAGAGAAGGACAATTTTTTTCGATGAAGTTTTAAGCATAGAGTTTAATTACTTGTAGCTCCATGGTCTTAATTTTTAAATAAAATAAATTATTATAGTATTGTGATGAATGAAATGAATGGGAGAAAGTTATGAATGAAATGCTGTTTTTATAGAGAGATCCAGGCGTGTTATTTTTTCTATGACGTCATTTGAATTAATTTCTGTTGTTTTCGATGAAGTTTTTAAATACAATAAATTATCGTAGTATTATGATAGTTTTAAAAATATTACCGTGGAATGTATCGCATTTTAGAGGTATTTAAACCAGGCAATTTATATTTCAATGCCGTCATTTGAATGAAGTTCATTTTCTTCAATGAAGGTTTAAGTTTTCAAATATAATAAATTAATGTAGTATTGTAATAAGTTTTAAAATATTACCGAGGAATGTATTGCATTTTAGACTTTTTTAAATAAAATTGCAATAAAGTTGGAAAGTGTTTCATAATCAATGTTTAAGCGTGATTGATCTTTCTTGTTAAAGTCCTGATACTTTTTATTTGAAGATCCACTGGACATTTTCAAAATGTATCACAATTACTCTTCCTTTTTAAACCAAGCTGCAGCTGTGTTGCAATTTATTCTTATATTGTGTAGTTTGATGTCGCTTGGAAAAATGTTTAAATGTTTTCGTTCAAAACTTTTAACATATTTTTTTTTTTATTATGTAGTTTGATGTCGCTTGGAAAAATATTTAAATGTTTTCGTTCAAAACTTTTAACATTTTTATTAACACTTTACAACAAAGTTGAAAAGTGTTTATGACTTTGTTCATTCTGTCTATCTGTCTGTCTGTCTGTCTGTCTGTCCGTAGCACGATAACTACCGTAAAAATGACTTCATCAAAATGAAATTTTAGTATGTTGCTCAGACAGTCTATAGGACCTCTGGGAATATAAATGAATAATATCACCCAATTAGTTTTGGATTGAACCCGGGTTGAAAAAATGAAATACATTGAACCCTAAGGGACCTAATTTTACAAACATTTTTTAAGCGGATTTGAAACGATCACGTGACTATGATATGAAACGATCGCATGACCCACTTCAAAATGATATATGGCATCCATCTTGTCTCAAAATCGTGATTTTTAAAGTTCTTTTTAATTCATATTGAGTCTTGTATCCGTCCTAAAACCACTTTATTTTTGCTTAAATTCTGTGCATCTACATACTGAAACAACGCAATGACAATATATTTGAGTTTAAATGCTCATCCAAATTTGATTATTTCTACTACGAAGCCTATTTTTCACCTATGTAATATGTAAACAGCAAAATATGTAGAATGAGTTGTATTAGAATTGCTGTATTTCTTTAACACAAAATCATTTAGTTCATGGAGTCTGCATAGCTGATATGAATGAAATATTCATTGATTTTACAAAGAGAAGGACGATTTTTTTCGATGAAGTTTTACGCATAGGGTTTAATTACTTATAGCTCCATGGTCTTAATTTTTAAATAAAATAAATTATTATAGTATTGTAATGAATGAAATGAATGGGAAATTATTTATGAATGAAATGCTGCTTTTACAGAGAGAGCCAGGCGTATTATTTTTTCTATGACGTCATTTGAATGAATTTCAGTTGTTTTCGATGAAGTTTTCAAGTATAATAAATCATCGTAATATTATGATAATTTTAAAAATATTACCGAAGAATGTATCGCATTTTAGAGATGTTTAAACCAGGCAATTTATATTTCAATGCCGCCAATTGAATGAAGTAAATTTTTTTCGATGAAGGTTTAAGGTTTCAAATATAATAAATTATTGTAGTATTGTGATATGTTTTAAACTATTACCGAGGAATGTATTGCATTTTAAAAATGTTTAAATAAAATTGCATTGAAGTTGGAAAGTGTTTCATAATCAATGCTTTAAGCATGATTGATCTTTTTTGTTATAATTTATTTTAAGTTTATTTTTTTTATTAATATAGGCGTAGGAGAAAACGCACAGTTCTGTCATATTGTCTTTAATTAAATCAACAATTTTCCAAGGGGGGGTCCTTTGGCACTACCCTGAGCCCCCTTAAATACATCCATCCATATATTGTTTTGTATACATATAAGTATAATACATATAAAATTTTATATTAATTTGATCGGATCTGATTGAATCATCAGGTAAGCAATCAATACCTGATGCATCTACTTTCGGTGTGCACGCGTGGTGTTCGTTGCTCAAGACCCGAACTTTCTTATCAGTTTGACAGAGAATTTGAATAATATATGCACATTCAGAGATTACAGTTGCTAACTTAAAAATATAAACTGCGTAGAGCAAACAAAGATAAAAATCTGTGCTCGGTCACCGTTGTGAAGCAGAATTTCCTATTTGCGCACGGGATAACAAAGTTTGAGGCGAATTAACAATAGTGGCAAAAATATTGCCGAGCTATTGTCTTTACGAAAGAATTACTATGAAATATATATTTCTCGGGATATAGCATAAAACGTAGGTTTATTTATTTAGGTACACCCTTTCATTATTTGTACGTAACTTAAAAGTTTGAAAAATTGATGTAATTTAAATGTATGAAAACTGCATTTATTAAAATGCTGTTACTTAAATGTAAGACAGACAACGACAAAGCAAATTTGGACTTTCTAACTGCTCCGGTTCTCAAGTTATTTCCCCAAAATGATTCTTCTTCTTCGACCCAGACCGTCCGACCTACCAGAAAGGTGTAAGGTATCTGTTTGGACGGCCGGGAAGTGCCAACCAATTTAGACCGGAACCCAGTGAGGGAGACATCCACAGGAACCGTACCCTCCTTCCCCTACCACCAACCTCTCGGAAGGACTTACGAACCCACATGTTTAACGTGATCGTACTCCGCATGAACACGGCGGCAGTTTGGGCAGCGGCGGGAATCGAACCCGGGACTACCGAGTGCAACCTCCGCGCGCTAACCACAGGGCTACCGCGCCCTCCCCAAAATGATTGTATTCCTGTGGCGAGCCCAAGGTGGACTGATATGGTAAGGTCCAAAATCCAAAAATTAAAATATAACACGAACGACAACGGTATGCCAAATATGATTTTTCTAGCAACACCAAAAAACGAGTTCAAAATCCCAAGAATTAAAATATGCCACAAAAAGTAACATACCAAATTTGTAGTTTCCAGCTGATTCGGTTCTCGGGTTGTTTTTCTATAGCGGGCCCTGGACGTCCCAGTCCGATAAGGTTCAAAATTCAACAACAACAACAACAACAACAACAACAAAAAAAAAAAAAAAAAAAAAAAAATCAACATATACCGTAAAAGATAACATACCAAATTTACATTTTCTTGGTACATCGGTTTAAATTTTTTCTTAAAAACAAGTACATTCCTATGGCGGGGCCAGGTAGGTATGGTCCGATAAAGTTGAAAATCAAAAGGCTCAAAATATACCACAAAAGACATCACCAAATTTCATACTACTATGACTAATGTAACTGGATTAGTTAGAATTTCAATGATTTGAATCACACTGACAGACAAACAAATACCAGATCAAGTTACTAGATATCCGTATGACTCAAAATGAAACGAGGTCTATTACGATTCGCTTTAAAAAATTATGGAATTCAAATCTCTTGGCAGAATGCTCATTTAGAATAGGCATGCAATACAAGCTCACAGCAGATAACGTTAGATATGAAAACCTATAGTTGCAGGCAGTGGAAATTTAACACTTCTGTGATAATGAAAAGATACATTTAACGATGCTGAGTTACCCTAAATTTTTTTATAAAACTTTTCACTAAATACTATGAGTAATAATATAATTTCTTGGTTTGTATAAGGTTTTCAATATCTAATTGATAAAATAGCTTATTAGATAATCTATAAATTCAAAATAACTGCTTCATAATGATATTTATTGCATACTAATTGAATCGAATTACATGAAGTAAACGACAATAATTCATTAATATTAAACTTAAAATATACTTTCTTACCATATGAATTAATAATAATCTTTCTTACTGTATGAATTAATAGTAGAAAAGTCAATAGAGATTTAAATCCAGAAAATTAATGTTATTACTAATGGATGATTCCATTGACATCAATTCCTGATTATTGGGATAGTCCAATTCGGATAGATTATCCGAATAATCTAATTGGCTATTTTTTTTTTAATTTTGAGGTGACTATACACATCAAATCATTAACATATCTATAAATTTGGAAGTCAGAAGATGTGAAAGAATGTTCGTAATAATAAAAATAAAAATTAGCCAATATACTATTACAACCACTTATAGCTTTCACTCATTCAAAAATGTGCTACGAACTGTCTGTGAAAGAACGAAAATATACTCTTCCATGAAAATATCATAACCATGAAAATGTGTATCTACCATGAAAATATCATAACCATGAAAATATGCATCTGCCATGAAAATATCATCTGCTTAATAATCTGCCATAAAAGTATCATCATTAATGTCATAGCATAAGACGAATACGTATATAACTGTATCAACTAGTTCTGGAGGTAAAAGCAGTTTCCTTTTTAAGGATAGAAAGGCACAGAAAGCAACCACGGTTACGAAGGGTACGCCGTCTGTCGTCTACATTTTTCAATGAGTATCTTTATAAGTTAATTAGAGCTATTTTGAACACACAATACAATAAATATTCCCCTTTCTTTCACTATTTTTTAAATCTAATAGATTTATATTATACCAGACTTTGTAGTAAGTAATTTTCAACGCGCAGCAGCACGAAATGTCTTAAAATAATTTGCAGTACGAAAAAAAAAATCTGATGTGGGCAGCACATGACTTTCCCTGCAGACGTTTATATTCACGTTCTCTTTATTTATTTTTAAATTTATTTCACTTTTAATTCAATTTTCGTTCTCATTCGGTAACCGAACTTATTATTAAAGGTGGCGTAGAGAAAATACGAAAAACTAAAATATCTCGAGAACGGCTAGTCCTAGTGTAATGGGGCTGATCTTTTTCTTTTCGTCGTTAAAAATTACGTATTAAACGAGCATTTAATGGATATATTTGAGTATATCTAGTTCATTAGTTTAGATTTTGACGATTTTTGCGGGCCATTTTGCAAAAAAAAGGCAGGTTATTTTTTTCGAATCGTACCAAAATCTAATCAGCACCAGGGTAACCCACAAGTGACTCATCTACTTAATTTTGTGAAATTCGGTTGATTAGTTTTTCAGTTACAGTGGATACAAGCTTTTGCGGGCCATTTCGCAAAAAAAGGCGGGTTCTTTTATCCCGAATCGTACCCAAAACTAATCAGCACCAGAGTCGCCCACAAGTGACTTACCTACCAAATTTTATGAAATTCGGTCGATTACTTTTTTAGTTAGAGTGGATACGAAATCCGCACAGACAGACACACAGACAGACACACAAACAGACACACAGACACACACACAGACGTCAAGCTAAAAATGGTTTTTTCGTATTCTACAGGTCTCGAAACGTGTAGATCCGTCGAAAACTCGAGTTGTGATTTTCGGCATGATTCCAATACTTTCCCTATACATTACCATGTATTGCAGGGAAAGTAAAAAATGTGTGTACTATGACATTTGAATTTGTAAAATTTGAAAAAATAATTGTTTATTAAATTTGATTAAATTAAAGACCAAATATTTGATTCTAAAAAGTCATTTAATAAACATCTTATTGACATACAAATAGTTTTAAATCAGTTAGAGAGCTTTCGGGCGTCAACACACCCTTCCTCAGTGGCGTCAGGTGAAATCTTACTAACATGCCTAAATATCATCCACATCGGCAAGCAAAATTTGCATATTATAAAATAGCATCATTATAACATATATGATAAGGCATCAACATAAACCATGAGCAAGAAAATTAAATTAAAACTGCAAAATTAAACAAGAAAGATCAATCATGCATAAGGCATTGATTATGAAACACTTTCCAACTTCAATACAATTTTATTTAAACATCTCTAAAATGCGATACATTCCTCGGTAATATCTTTAAAATTATCACAATACTACATTAATTTATTATATTTGAAAACTTAAAACTTCATACAAAAAAATAAGCTTCGTTCAAATGACGGCATTGAAATATAAATGGCCTGGTTTAAACATCTCTAAAATGCGATATATTCCTCGGTAATGTTTTTAAAATTATCATAATACTACAATAATTTATTATATTTGAAAACTTCATCGAAAACAAATGAAATTTATTCAAATGACGTCATCGAAATATAACACGGTTGGCTCTCTCTATAAAAGCAGCATTTCACTCATTACTTTTTTTTCATTCATTTCATTCATCACAATGCTATAATAATTTATTTTATTTAAAAACTTAAGGCCATGCATGTACAAGTAATTAAAATCTATGCTTAAAACTTCATCGAAAAAATCGTCGTATTCTCTGTGTAAAATCAATGAATATTTCATTAATATCAACTATATTGCAGACTCCATGAGCTAAATAATTTTGCGTGAAAGAAATACAGCAATTCTTATACAACTCATTCTACATCTTTTGGTATTTACATTCTCCATAAGGGAAAATTAGGCTTCGTTGTAGAAATAATCAAAGTTGGATGATCATTTAAACTCAAATATATTGTAATTACGTTGCTTCAATACTGAAATAAAGCGGTTTTATGACGGATATAATGCTAAATATGAATTAAAAAGAGCTTTAAAAATTACGATTTTGACACAAGATAGATGCCATATTTTATTTTGAAATGGGACACGTGATCTCTTCATAAAATGGTCACGTGATCTCTTCATATAAAAGATGTAATTATTATTTTAATTTTTATTTAAAAAACTACTAAATATATTTTGCTGAATTTTTTTATATATATATCATGGGATATGTTGAATATTTCCTAAAACTTTCGAAGCAATTTATGAATTTTAAATCCACTTAAAAAATGTTTTAAGAATTAGGTCCCTTAGGGTTCAATGTATTTCATTTTTTCAACCCGGATTCACTCCAAAACTAATTGGGTGATATTATTCATTTATATTCCCATAGGTCCCACAGACCGTCTGAACAACATACTGAAATTTCATTTTGATAAAATCATTTTTACGGCAGTTATCGTACTAACGGACAGACAGACAGACAGAATTAACAAAGTCATAAACACTTTTCAACTATGTTGTAAAGTGTTAAAAAGGATAAAATTCTATATCAAGTATGGCATGTATACATAAAATAATTTCAAAATTTAAAAGTTTTATCACAGGTAGGGTTTTAAAGGCTTAACGAGCATGCAATCGAGAACGAGTCGTCAAGCATAACTCAAAACCTGAACAGGATCAAAATTACAGATCTCAGCACGGTATAAATAAATAAACATGCATTCATACATTAAAATGGAGCGCGGATTACTACAATTAATCAAAAGGACAGTTTTATCGAAAAGGGGTTGAAAATTATCAACCCCTTTCCGATTTTGACAAGAAGTTGGGCAAGAGCAGTAGATTGTTTTTGATTTTTAATGTCCTCGGCATATTCAGCCAAACGTATGATTACCGCACGTTTAATGCTACCTATATAAAATTTTAAATCATTATCAGGAGAACGAAGGGGTACCACACATATACCCCATCTTGACTTTTAAAGTTTTCCCTATCCCTAAATTTATCGGTGCGAATACAATTAAACATAGTCATTACAGTGAAGTGAGCAGGTCCAAATTTAAATTCGGTGCAGAATTGGACATGGGGACGAAAATTTTTTGGGTGATGCGGAAAACTAGCTTTGAGACATGCGGTCGTTAATTGAATTGAGTTTTCAATTCGGTTGAATAAATTTTCGGCGAATATGAGAAATTTTTTTATAAACAAATTCAAAAGAGTAGGCAGCATCCTGACCTAGTTTAAAGATAAAATCAATTTCGTTATTTAAAGATGAAATGGAGGAACAGACATTAAAAGCACGATTAAAGTATGAATTAAAAGAAGTTTTTTTTAGACGAGATGGGATGAAAAGAATTAGCAGGACTAACACTTGTATTCCTTATAGTTATCAATGCACCCAATCCCATCTTTGAATTCCGTTCTGAATAACCACCCACTTCGAGTTCAATCCTGTAATTCAAGACTTCTTTCACCATTAGATTGTTTTGATGTACTACTCATCCATTAAAGCGCTAACACGTAAAATTGGGCGTGCAACTTTGACAAGCGCGACTAAAGAATAAAATATTGGACGCTGTTGTGGGTCCAAAACGCATTAGTGTTAAAAGGTAAAGCCTCCAGTGCCTGATGATTACGCCTGTGTTCAAACAGTTAAGGGAAAGAACTGATTAATCAAAACTGACATGGTCTGATAAAACATATTTTAATTTAATATGGAATTCTTATTCGTTCATGTATCGGCCATAAGCGAAGCCAGGATCTTGGCGGAGTGTGCTTTTAGCTCGTAAAATTGTGAGCCAGACTGACTCTTACAACTCAAAAATTAGTCAAATTTTTAAATTTGCGAATCATTTTTTTGCTATTTTTTATTAACACTTTACAACATAGTTGAAAAGTGTTTATGACTTTGTTAACACTTTACAACATAGTTGAAAAGTGTTTATGGCTTTGTTCATTCTGTCTGTCTGTCCGTTAGCACGATAACTGCCGTAAAAATGACTTTATCAAAATGAAATTTTAGTATGTTTTTCAGGCGGTCTGTGGGACCTATGGAAATATAAATAAATAATATCACCCAATTAGTCTTGAATTAAACCCGGGTTGAAGAAATGAAATACATTGAATCCTATGGGACCTAATTTTTCAAACATTTTTTAAGCTAATTTAAAATTCACAAATTGCTTCAAAATTTTTAGATAATATTCAAATTGTTCCATAAAATATATAAAACAAAATCAGCGAAATATATTCAGTAGTTTTTTTAAATAAAAATTATTTAATATATAGAGAAAAACGAATTCAATTAAATTCTGACTATTGCTATATCCTCCAGAAAGAAAAAAGAGATATATTATATAATAAATATCTGTCCAAAAGTTTAATTACTTTATATAAGTTTCACATCTTAAAATAAATATGGTAGATAACAAATTTTTAAATAAAATAAATTATTATAGTATTGTGAGGAATGAAACGATTGGGAAAATGTTTATGAATGAAATGCTGCTTTTATATAGAGGCGATTTATATTTCGATGACATCATTTAAATAATGTTCATTTGTTTTCGATGAAGTTTTCAAATATAATAAATTATTGTAGTATTATGATAATTTTAAAAACATTAACGATGAATGTATCGCATTTTAGAGATGTTTAAACCAGACAATTTATATTTTATTTGACTGAAGTTCATTTTCTTCGAAGAAGTTTTCAAATATAATAAATTAATGTAGTAGTGTGGTAATTTTAAAAATATTACCGAGGAATGTATCGCATTTTAGAAATGTTTATATAAAATTGCATTAAAGTTGAAAAGAGTTTCATAATAAATGCTATATGCATGATTGATCTTTCTTGTTTACATTTATAATTTTAATTCAAAAATAGTAAAAAAGAAAAGCTAATGTATTGCTCATATATACGACACACATTTATACTGAAAACAACAGTGCAATAAATATAATTTTTTTATTGATGAATAGTTTTAGCTTTTGTTAAAGTTATTGTGCTATAATTATTGGATTTTTTAAACATAAGTATGCAACATTTTTAAACTATATCTCAAGAACGGTTGGTCTTAGAGCTATGAGGTTGGTCTTATTCTTTTCATCGTCAGAAATTACGTATGAAATAAATATGTAATGCATGCATTTGAGCAGACATAGTCTTTTATTTTAGATTTTGTCAATTTTTGCGGGACATTTCGCAAAAGAAAAAGCAAGTTTTTTACGAATCATGCCAAAATCTGAGCGGCACCAAAACGTCCCACAGGTGATGATTTATCTACCAAATTTTGTAAAATTTAGTCAAATAGTTTCTCAAATAAAGTACGTACACACATTCTACAGACACACACAGACGTCATGCTTGAAATAGTTTTTTTCGAGTTCTGAAGTACTCAAAGCGTGTAGCTCCGTCGAAAATTCAAATTTCGATTTTCGACAGGATTCCAATATTTTCCCTATATATTTATCATGTAATAACACTAAAAAGAGGCAGGTTCTTTTGTTCCGAATCGTACCAAAATCTAATCAGCACCATGGTAACCCGTAAGTGATTTAATTACCCGATTTTGTGAAATTTAGTCAATTATAGTTTTTCAGCTAGGGTGAATACATACATTTTTTGCCGGCCATTTCGCAAAAAAAGAAAACGAAAAAAAAATAGTCCTTTTATGCGAAATCGCGCCAAAATCAAATCAGCACCAGGGTCACCCACAAATAAAATATAAAATGATACCTATAAAAATTTTATGAAATTTGGTCTATTAGTTTTTGAGTTAGAGTGGATACATATATTGCACAGAGAAATATATATTATACACACACAGAGAGACGTCACGCTAAAAATAGTTTATACAAATATAAATAAATGCTTAAAATATGCAAACATTTTATTAATTTATTTTAACTGCTTTATTTATCGTTTGAAAGTAAATAAAAAACAATATTATATATACACAACTCCGTAGTATTTAGATTCACAGTACTCCATGAGAATTTTCATTCTATGAATAATCTTATTTGCTTAATAATTAAATGTTATAATATTTTATATGAAGCTAAGTTAATTGTGTCCTAATGTGCAATAATTAAGAACGGAGATGGTTAGGAAAAGATAGCGATGCATGAGAATGTATACTAAATTTTGCAATTACTCTATTTATGCGAAATATAATTTGATTTAGCAAAATATATATTCATTTATACTAGCATTATAAAAAAAAAATCTGATACGATCAGCACAAGACTCTCCCTAGATAATACGATTTTTATTCTATTCCATTTTAATTCAATCCGATTTTAGATGAAATATTGGTTCAGTGCAATTATGGGTAAAATTCCGTTAGACGATAATTCTGGGTAATGATCAAATTTTATCCGATACGTTCTGTTACGCACTTCCTCCAACTTAATGGTGCGTCACCCACTCAAAGGGAAGGCTTTGCATCAATCCATCAGCACTTAAACAGAAACAATGGGGTGCCCCCCTCGGAGAACACGCTCCACATTTAAATGGACGCCTGTCACTTAAACCACATCTAAAAAGAAGAAACCCAATAGAAACAATAATAATGAAGAAAAAAAAAATTGAACACTTCAAATCGTGCAAAGGTCAACCAGTTTTTTCTCTTCCCCTCGTTGAAGAAGTCTTCCAGTGTCTTCCTAGTTTCTCAGCTTATACCTTCTCTTGGCTGAGGTTTGGCTGTCATCGGTTGGGTATTTTCGCGTGGGATCAGTCTGGCCAGCGGGCCGTATAATTGCCGAGTTGTATAACTGTATACGGACAAACGCCCCTCGATCTGGCAAGACTCCCACGACGGTTGTTTGTGAGGCGGTCCCCGTTGCTGCAGAATGGTGTAAGGTACAGCGGGCTTTTGGTCATGGGAAAAGTATTGCTGCCAACAACTTTTTTCAATTGTCTTCTCTCCTTTGTATGCATATGTATTAAGAGGTCTTCGTCTCAAGTTTAGGTGACAATCGCGTAATATATATTTCGTTGCACGTCGCTGATTGCTGTGAGATAATTCAAATAATGTACCGTGGGCCCATGAACGTTTTGTAGAAGCATGTTTTATTTTTTATTTTTCATTAATGCCATAACCTCTTCACGACAACTATCAATCTCAAGAAGGACCCCTAAGAGCCGTTGCAGGTCCCGATGCTTCAGTGTTGTTACTGCCCTTCATTTTATCGTTCATTTGAAATTTTTGGTATCTCGAAGTCGTGAGTGTCACAATTCAAAGTTAATTGGTAAATATTAACTTCGATATACCAAATTTTTGATCGAACTGATCTCAGCCTTGGTTCAACTTGAGTTTCTTTGACCAGAGCACTAGCCAACCTCCCCCTCCCCTGGAATTCAGGAACTTTATAATCAGGTGGCCAGGGAGGGAAGAGGTAAGGTATTTAAAAGGTATTAAAAATTATAAAGAGAAACTTCAAGACTAATTTTTTGAAGCCTCCTAAAATATATCTCTCAATAAAATATAATTAAATCTCAATATATTAAAAAAAAAAAAAAAAAAAATAGCTGACGGCGTGCCACTGTTTGATACATTTCGCGTCCCTCGAGGTTTTTTATCTCCTACCGCAAAAACTATACTATAAAAAATATATAACTTGATATATTTGTAGAGGAATGTTAGAGGAACAAGCTGAAATAAACCGTTTTTCAATTTAAATGTCAGTTAAATATGCATTTAATATCAAAGTCAAAGGAAGAGTATTTGAGTTCGTGCCCTGGACAAATTAACAATATCAGGACCACTAATTTTGGCAGTCATGTACCTACATTAGTTGAATTTTTGCAAGATGGGACCCTTTCTTTAATTCCGATTAAATTTATGAGTTATGCTATTTTTTATTCACTCCTGGAGTGAAAATTTCATTTTCTATTTTCTTTATTATGGGCAAAGATTTAATTGGCCTATCTGATTAGGAGCACGAGGATGGTTGTGGGCGCTGTTCGGCTTGAAAGAGCTTGCGAGGCGAGTAGTGAGTGCCAGCGAATAAAGGAGGTCCCGAATGGGTGTATCATGCCTGTTTAACAAGCGTAATATAATATCAGTATAATAATCATCAATATAATAATTATCAATCAATTTTACAATTTCAATAATGTTTCTTATATTGTTAAGTATTTAGAGTATATGGCAATATTGTTCTGAAGAACTTATTATGTATTGTATATGTTTTATGTATTGTATGTGATTTTGTATTATATATGTCTTATTTATTATATACGTTTGTCAATGTAAAATGTCTTGTCTAAATAAATCCACACCTATGACCAGTAATTAGTAAATCTCATATCGAGGTATAATGGTCATGGGTTGTGTGAATTGCTTAACAGGCGACACAAAAGAGCTCGCGAAGCGAACTTATCGAGCGCCAAACAAACTCATCAAGAGCCAAGCGAGTACCGGGACCGACTTGTGAAGCCAGTTACAGGGGTTGGCGAGCGTAGCGAAAAGGGGGGGGGGCGGAACCCCCTAGTTACATAAAATGGGCTCAAAATATTCGGAGGGCTGTCCATGGAGCCTCTGTATTTCTAATAGTATTAGGAGATACCAAAAATTTCGAGGAATATTTGCAGTGAAAAACACTGGCTATGTTACCAAGCAAAATGGCGGCCATTTTTAAATTTAACTTTAAAAAAATAAATGATAATGTTTAATTAGGCTAGTGATCATTATATACGTTGTTTTGCTCCAAATAGTAAATAAAATTATTTTTAAGCTTCTTAAACCAACTTATTCTCAAGAAAATGGCAGTTTTTAGGAATTTTTATTGAAATTTAGAGATAAGCAACTTTATTCATAACAACATCAAGTTCGTTCATAATCTTATTGTAATGTTACACAAGAAATCGAGTATACAGACTTTTAGAATGCTATAAGTAAGTAACACTTTAAAGAAACAACAGCATTTGTGTAATTTTGGTAGAATATTCTGCAATGTCATCATTCAAATGCGTTCGGAATATCACCGTCATGAACATTCGAAATGGAGAGGTTTTACACACGTGTTATTCTCCTTTATCCTTGGAAACACGTTTTTTATTAATACCTTATACAGTACTGATATTTTATTACTTTCCTTATACAAAATGTATAAGGAAATTATTGTGACGGGGTCGAAAATTCGAAATCGAGTTTTCGACGGGAGAGCACGTTTCAAGCATCCATGATCACGAATCAAACATTTTTGAAGTGATGTCTGTGTGTGTGTGTGTGTGTGTGTGTGTGTGTGTGTGTGTGTGTGTGTGTGTGTGTGTGTCAGTGAGTCTGTGGAGACGATAACTGACGAACGAATGGACCGATTCGAACCAAATTTGGTACAAAAATCACAATCCGTAAACACTGGAAGCCTATTGTTTTTATACATAATCGAATGTCCAGAACTCCTCTAAATTTTCGAATAAAATTTTGAAAAAATCGTCAAAAAATCAAAACCACTAATAAAGTTACGAAAATAGATATTTCTTATGTAAATTTTTAATTAGAAAACGATTGACATAAATTTTAGAACGCTAACATGAACCGTTCTCGAGATATTACACATTTTTCAAAAAAATTATCAAAAAGTATTATAAAATGAAAAAGAAATATTTCCTATTGAGAAATATGTTAACTTTTCATATGTAATACCATGCGATAAATTGGGTGACATCATTCTCGTGGATCTAGTTCGTTCCATTCATGAAAAAAGATACTTTGAGTAATACTTTTGTATTTGAACGCCAATAGTCATTTATCTGCTGTAAGAACAACTTATTTCTTCGTCCATAACGCTTGACGAGATTTTGGCGACGAATTTGGCGGAATGTCGCCAACTTGGCGACTTTATGAAATGTTGCCAAATTAACGAAAATCTCGCCAAATGGATAAAAATGACGCTAAATCAATGAAAATGACGACTAATTGTCGAAAATTCATTATCTTGGAAAGAATATTAGTATCTACTATAAGAAAAACCTATTTTTTTTACTGTAAAAGTAGTAAATTCATTACATTATATAAGGAAAGTCATGTGTTGCCCACATCAGATTTTTTTATATGATGTGATGGAATAGATCTGGATATATTACAAAAATTTTATTTTGTATGATGTCATGGGGGAGATCTGGATATGTTACAAAAATTGCGGCCATTTTGACTGGGTCTACCTAAAAATTGAAAACAATTCAAAGTTATTGGTCATGTCGGGCGAGTATTCATTTTATTACTTTCCTACAGTACATGGTAATGTATTGTAGGTAATGTATTGGAATCGTGTCGAAAATCGTAACTCGAGTTTTCGACGGACCTGCACGCATTAGGACCTCTATAGAACAAGAAAAAACTATTTTTAGACTGACGTTTGTGTGTGCGACTGTACCTGTTTGTGAGATGTATGTATCCACTCTAACTCAAGAATTAACCGACTCAATTTCATAAAATATTATAGGAAAGTTACTTGTGGGTGACTCTAGTGATGATTAGATTTTGGTACGGTTAGGGACAAAAAAATGTGCCGTTTTACTTTCCTTATATACATAATGTATAAGGAAAGTATTTTGACGGGGTCAAAAATTCGAATTCGAGTTTTCGACGGGAAAACACGTTTCAATCATCCCTGATCACGAATCAAACATTTTTGAGGTAATGTCTGTGTGTGTGTGTGTGTGTGTGTGTGTGTGTGTGCGTGTGTGTCAGTGAGTCTGTGAAGACGATATCTCACAAACGATATCTCACGAATCGAGCGATTCGAATGAAATTTGGTACAAAAATCAGAATCCGTGAATACTGGAAGTCTATTGTTTTTAAACGTAATTGAATGTTCAGAATCCCTCTAAATTTTCGAGTGAAAGTTTGAAAAAATCATCAAAAAATCAAAACCTTTAATAAAGTTACGCAAATAGACATTTCTTCTGTAATTTTTCCTTAGAAAACGATTGACTAAGCTTTAGAGAGTTAGTATGAACCGTTCTCAAGATATTGCACATTTTTCAAATAAATTTATCAAAAACCCATAAATTAAAAAAAAAAAATATTAACTGTTGAACAACATGTTTACTTTTCATATGTAATATCATGCCATAAATTTGGTTACGTCATTCTTGTGGATCTAACTCGTTCCATTCATGAGAAAAGATACTTTGAGTAATACTTTTGCATTTGAACGCCAATAGTTATTTGTCTGCTATAAGAATAACTTATTTCTCCGTTCATATTGCTTGGCGAGATTTCGGCGATGAATTTGGCGGAATGTCGCAAACTTGGCAACTTTTTTAAATGTTGCCAAATTAACAAATATCTCGCCAAATGGATGAAAATGACGCTAAATCAATGAAAATGACGACTAATTGTCGAAAATTCAATATCTTGGAAAGAATATAAGCATTTACTATAAGAAAAACCTATTTTTTTACTGTAAAAGTAGTAAATTCATTACATTATATAAGGAAAGCCATGTGTTGCCCACATCAGATTTTTTTTTTAACTTGATAAATGACTCGCAAAAATTATGTATGCACTCTAGCTAAAATAGAATGTATCCATTCTAGCTAAAAACTAATTTACCGAATTTCACAAAATTTGGTAGATAAGTTACCTGGGTATCACCCTGGTGCTGAATAGATTTTGGCAGAATTAGAAAAAAAAAAAAAAGAACCTGCCTTATTTACGAAATGACCAGCAAAATCCATCAAAATCTAAAATAAAAGACTACGTATGCTCAAATATGTTAATTAAATGCTTGTTTTATACGTAATTTTTAACGATGAAAAGAATAAGGCCAATCCCATCACTCAAGGTCTAACCGTCCTCGAGATTTTGTTTTTTCGCATTTTTGCTACGCTGCCTTTGAAAATACGCCTCATTACCAAATGAAAACGAAAATTGAGTTAAAAGCGCAAATTCAGTGTCATTTCAGATAATTATGCGTGTTATTTTGAGCAATGAACTATTTAAGAAATGAACTTTTAAATGAATGTATTAATGAACTATTAATGAAAAATAAAGAGCAAATGAATTTTAGTCTGTATGGAAATTCATGTGCTGCCCACATAAGAGTTTATACATTTTCACATAAGAAACTGAATAAAAATGCTTTTGAAATGCTGGAACTAACATTTCTTTAATGAAATTTTCAATTTAATTGTTTAATTTTTTATCCCAAATTACTCCGTGTGAAGGCATTGTTAAAATGTCTCAGAATACCATCGTGGTATATAAGATCGAAATAGAAAATCCCCCACACGAGTCCTTCTGATCACTGGGAACACATTACTTTCCTCATATACGTAGTACAATGTATAAGGAAAGTATTATGACGGGGTCGAAAATTCGAATTCGAGTTTTCGACGGGAGAGCGACGTTTCAAGCATCCCTGATCACGAATCAGACGTTTTGAGGTGGTGTGTGTGTGCGTGTATGTGTGGGGGGGGGGGGGGGAGAGAGAGAGAGAGAAAGAGAAAAAAGACTGTATCTGACGAACGAATGGAGCTATTCAAACGAAATTTGGTACAAAAGTTACAATTCGTGAATATTGCAAGCCTATTGTTACTTTCCTTATATACATAATGTATAAGGAAAGTATTGTGACGGGGTCGAAAATTCGAATTCGAGTTTTCGACGGGAGAGCACGTTTCAAGCATCCCTGATCACGAATCAAACATTTTTGAAGTGATGTCTGTGTGTGTGTATGTGTGTGTGTGTGTGTGTGTGTGTGAAAGTATGTGTGTGTGTCAGTGAGTCTGTGGAGACGATAACTGACGAACGAATGAACCGATTCGAACCAAATTTGGTACAAAAATCACAATCCGTAAACACTGGAAGCCTTTTGTTTTTATACGTAATCGAATGTTCAGAACCCCCCTAAATTTTCGAATGAAATTTTGAAAAAATCGTCAAAAAATCAAAACCGCTAATAAAGTTACGCAAATAGACATTTCTTATGTAATTTTTCATTAGAAAACGATTGGCATAAATTTTAGAACGCTAACATGAACCATTCTCAAGATATTGTACATTTTTCAAAAAAATTATGAAAAAGTCACATAAAAAAAAAATTCCTATTGAGAAACATGTTCACTTTTCATATGTAATACCATGCGATAAATTGAGTGACATCATTCTCGTGGATCTAGCTCGTTCCATTCATGAAAAAATATACTTTGAATAATACTTTTGTACTTGAACGCCAATAGTCATTTATCTGCTGTAAGAATAACTATTTTTTTTAGTGCATAACGCTTGGCGAGATTTTGGCGACGAATTTGGCGGAATGTCGCCAACTTGGCGACTTTTTTGAAATGTTGCCAAATTAATGAAAATCTCGCCAAATGGATAAAAATGATGCTAAATCAATGAAAATGACGACTAATTGTCGAAAATTCAATATCTTGGAAAGAATATTAGTATCTACTACAAGAAAAACCTATTTTTTTACTGTAAAAGTAGTAAATTCATTACATTATATAAGGAAAGTCATGTGTTGCCCACATCAGATTTTTTTTAAACGTAATCAAATGCTCAGAACCCCACTAAATTTTCCAGTGAAATATTGAAAAAATTCATCAAAAAAACAAAACCTTTAATAAAGTTACGCAAGTAGGCATTTCTTATGTAATATTTTTATTGGAAAACGATTGACACAAATTTTAGAACGCTAGCATGAACCGTTTTCGAGATATTGCACATTTTTCAAATACATTTATAAAAAAAAAAAAATCACATAAAATTAAAAAATATATTAACTATTATGAAATATGTTCACTTTTCATACGTAATATCATCCGATAGTGATGAATTGGTGAAACTAACGTTGAATCAATGAAATGACGACTAATTAATGAAAGTTCAATATCTTGGAAAGAACATAAGAATAGACTATATGAATAACACATTTCTCCGACCGTCCGTAAGTAACACTTGGCGAGAAATTTAGCTGGGCATCGCCAACTTGGCAACTTTTTAATGTTGCCAACGTGACAAATATGTGGCCAAATTGATAAAAATGACGCCAAAAAGTAATTTTTCGCAAATTCTGATTTCCGTCATATAACGGACATACATTCTAGTATATAAGAAATGCTCTTCTCTCCGTTTGTCTGTAACACTTAGTGATGTATCTGGCAAACTTGGCGCATAATCTAGCAAGGTATCGCCAACTTGGCGACATTTCACCCCAAATTGACGAAAATTTTGTTAAAATCGCGAAAATGACGCTAAATTAATGAAAATGACGCCTAATTGATAAATTAATTACTAAATTATATTTCAATATATGGAATATATCGCTTAATGAGGATGCTATTAATATTAATAATTGTTAATTTAAAGTTGTGGGAAATATAAGTTAATTGGGTTCTTTGAAATAGTATTACATGTTGTCATCTGGAAAATCGCCAAATGTACAATTCAACGTTAAAAACTCAGTACCTTGGATCTTATATATTATTACTTTCCTTATATACATAATGTATAAGGAAGGGGTTGTGACGGGGATCGAAAATTCGAATTCGAGTTTTCGACGGGAGAGCACGTTTCAAGCATCCCTGATCACTAATCGAACATTTTGAGGTGGTGTCTGTGTGTGTGTGTGCGAAAGTATGTGTGTGCGTGTGTGTGTGTGTCATTGAGTCTGTGGAAACAATAACTAACAAACGAATAGACCGATTCGAACGAAATTTGGTACAAAAATTACAATCCGTAAACACTGGAAGCCTATTGTTTTTAAACGTAATCGAATGTTCAGAACCCCCCTAAATTTTCGAGTGAAATTTTGAAAAAAATCATCAAAAAATCAAAACCGCTAATAAAGTTACGCAAATAGACATTTCTTATGTAATTTTTCATTAGAAAACGATTAACATAAATTTTAGAACGGTAACATGAACCGTTCTCGAAATATTGCACATTTTTAAAAAAATTATCAAAAGGTCATGTAAAATAAAAAATATATATTTCCTATTGAGAAACATGTTCACTTTTCATATGTAATACCATGCGGTAAATTTGGTGACATCATTCTCGTGGATCTAGCTCGTTCCATTCATGAGAAAAGATACTTCGAGTAATACTTTTGTATTTGAACGCCAATAGTCATTTGTCTGCTATAAGAATAACTTATTTCTCCAACAGTAAAGTTTGGCGAGATTTTGGCGATGAATTTGGCGGAATGTCGCCAACTTGGCGAATTTTTGAAATGTTGTCAAATTAACGAAAATCTCGCCAAATGGATGAAAATGACGCTAAATCAATGAAAATGACGACTAATTGTCGAAAATTCAATATCTTGGAAAGAATATAAGTATCTACTATAAGAAAAACCTATTTTTTTTACTGTAAAAGTTGTAAATTCATTGCATAATATAAGGAAAGTCATGTGTTGCCCACATCAGATTTTTTTTTACTGTAAAAGGAGTAAATTCATTGCATTATATAAATAAAGTCATGTGTTCCCTACATCTGATTTTTTTTGTATACTTTCTAGATTTTAACAAATTTTTATCATGTCCCCAGAAGAAAAAAATCTGATGTGGCAACACATGACTTTCCTTATATAATACAATGAATTTACTACTTTTACAATTAAAAAAAATGTTATTCTTATAGTAGATACTTATATTCTTTCCAAGATATTGAATTTTCTTCAGTTAGTCGTCATTTTCATTGATTTGGGATAATTTTTATCCATTTGGCGAGTTTTTCGTTAATTTAGCAACATTTAAAAATTCGCCAAGTTGGCGACATTTCACCAAATTCGTCGCTAAAATCTCGCCAAGCGTTATGGACGAAGAAATAAGTTATTCTTACATCAGATAAATGACTATTAGCGTTCAAATGCAAAAGTATTACCCAAAGTATCTCTTTTCATGAATGGAAAGAGCTAGATCCACTAGAATGATGTCAACCAATTTATCACAGGGTATTACATATGAAAAGTGAACATGTTTCTCAATAGGAAACATTATTTTATTTTATATGACTTTTTGATAATTTTTTTGAAACATGTGCAATATCTCGAGAACGGTTCATGTTAGCGTTGTAAAATGTATGTCAATCGTTTTCTAATGAAAAATTACACAAGAAATGTCTATTTGCGTAACTTTATTAGCGGTTTTGATTTTTTGACAATTTTTTCAAAATTTCACTCGAAAATTTAGGGAGGGGGGGGTTCTGAACATTCGATTGCGTATAAAAACAATAGACTTCCAGTGTTTATGGATTGTGATTTTTGTACCAAATTTCGTTTGAATTGGTCCATTCGTTCGTCAGTTATCGTCTCCACAGACTCACTGACACACACACACAAACATCACTTCAAAAATGTTTGATTCGTGATCAGGGATGCTTGAAACGTGCTCTCCCGTCGAAAACTCGAATTCGAATTTTCGACCCCGTCACAATACTTTCCTTATTCATTATGTATATAAGGAAAGTAATAAAAACTGGCCATGCTATGGATAGAGCGACCAATGACTAGCCCACCTCAAAATGGAAAAAACTGAAGTTCTTATAGTTATGTCGTAATATAGTTTAAAAACATTTTTAAATGCATGCTATTCTATCTAAACTGCGAGTTCGTAGGGGTAAACTGCATTAAAAAAAGGATAACTTTCTTCATTCTCAAGAAATTTCCACTGATCCGGACCCTGACACCCTGTATACTATAAAGTTAATGAATATAGAATAATAAATAATAGCATTTTATTACTATATACATAATGCGTTACTACTGTTTATTATGTATATACTACCATGGAGTTAGAAACTAGATAAAACTCCTACAGATGAAACGCTTGAAAATGCCATAATGCTTTGAGAATTATATCTAGGTGTCGTTGGTGTTAGTAAAGTAGCTGCTATTGTTAGTTGACACAACAGAAAGGCGTAGTATTTAGTATATGTATTTTTGACTATTTTAAAATTTAGGATTCCCTAATTATGAGTATAATCTATATATATAAAGGAGAAAAGTGTGTATGTATGATCCACTATAATTGGAGAACGGCTGAACCGAATTTCATGAAATTTATCCTGGCAGTCTTGAAATCACACCACAAAAAACATAGGCCATATTTCGAGTTTCTACGACCAGTGGTTCTCGAGATATTAGTGAAAAACGACACTTTTCCTAGGAGTTCTACTCTCTAACTCCATGATTCACAACGAAAAAGGTTGGACATTGATGGTTTAAAACGTGAAGGTCAGTTAAATCTCTGAGTTTTGTGAGAGTTTATTGAACGTATTAGACACTTTTGAGAATCGCAGGTTTGAGATATGAACTTAAATGGAAACTTTCACCATGGTTTATTTCTCATAGGCTTACTCAACACTGAGTTTTGTGGGAGTTTATTGAACGTATTAGACAATCGCAGGTTTGAGTTATGAATTTAAATGGAAACTTTCACCATGGTTTATTTCTCTCAGGCTTACTCAACACTGAGTTTTATGGGAGTTTATTGAACGTATATAAGACACTTTTGAAAATCGCAGGTTTGAGATATGAATTTAAATGGAAACTATCACCATAGTTTATTTCTCACAGGCTTACTCAACAACGAAAAGTATTAAGAAATCACAAGAAAGATCAATCATGCATAAAGCATTGATTATGAAACACTTTCTCTAAAATGCGATACATTCAGCGGTAATATATCACAATCGGCCCCATATGTTCCGGTGTAATTTTTATCATAGTTTTGCATGGAGTTTTGCAAATCCCGAGCAACGCCGGGTAATCGCTGCTAGTTAACTATATTTTTATAGTTGTAGGATCGATGGAGTACAGAATGTAGGGAGATAAAAATAAATTGAAAAGTAAAATAATTTTAAATGCTTAGGAATATTCTTTATTGCTTCAGTTCTACTTTATATTGCGCTAATAAATTGTTTTTACAGACTTATTTTTTACAAACTTAAGTTTAAATGAATATTTTAGATCTTTCTCCATAGAAATACATGCAATGCAAGACTACTTACCTTATCCCAGCGCCTCCCAAATTATTGTTTCAAACGATATTTGCGTTTTCTTAATAAAGTTTCAACTTCTTACTTTTACATCCATGATATATACCTTTTGAACTACAGAGAGAAAAACCGGAGGTTACCAAGTTTGGCGACTTATCGCTTTTACTTTCATTTTTCCAACACTGAAACGGGAATTTATGAAATTGGTGTCTCAGCAATATGGAATTAACCGAAGGTTCCCATGCAAAGAAACGGGTACGTTTAACATTAACCCTATAGGTTTCGTTTTCGTTCAACAATATTCTATGCATATAAGTCGTGTATGCGATTATCCTTTGCCTGATTAGATTTTGATACTAAATGAAATTAAGCGCTTTTGGAAAATTATAGTCCAAACAAATGACTTCTTCACGCTCATGGGCAAAATTCATGGCATGAAATGACTACTGGCATATTTTGGGGCATCAAAATACAAAACAATCACAAAAGATATCTTCACTCGTGAATGGAATAATCTAGATTCATTAAAATGATATTGCATAATATTACGTAATATAAACATATTTGAAGAAACTCACTACTTTTTGTAATTTTACATAATTTTTTGATAAATTTATTTGAAAAAGGTTCAATATCTCGAGAACGGTTTATATTAGCGTTCTAAAGTTTGTGTCAATCTCTTTTTAATTAAAAATTATGCATGAAATAATTATTTATTTTACGGTCTTCAAAGTCCTGATATTTAAATGATTTTTTAAACATTAACTCGAAAACTGTTCAATATCTTGAAAACGATCCATGCTAGAGTTCTAAATTTCATACCGTTCGTTTTTTAATAAAATATTACGTATGGAATGATTATATATTTAACAGAATTGAAGTTCCTAATTTGTTTTATTATTTTTTATTTAAAAATGCATTCTTAAATGGTGCAATATCTTCATGGTGCAACGTTCATGCTAACGTTCAAAAATTTTTAACGTTCGTTTGCTAAAAATAGTTATGTCTGTAACGATTATTTATTTATCACTAATGAAAATGCTGAAAGTTTAATAAATCTTACAAAAAATCATTCGAAAATTGAGTGGGGGGGAGGGGGAATCTTCCGAACATTGAATTGCGCTTAAAATAATAAAGATTCCGGTATTTACCAAATGTAATAAGCACACCAAATGATTTTCCAAACGCTTTTTACTTTCCTTATATACATAATGTATAAGGAAAGTATTGTGACGGGGTCGAAAATTCGAATTGGAGTTTTCGACGGGAGAGCACGTTTCAAGCATCCCTGATCACGAATCAAACATTTTTGAAGTGATGTCTGTGTGTGTGTATGTGTGTGTCAGTGAGTCTGTAGAGACGATAACTGACGAACGAATAGACCGATTCGAATGAAATTTGGCACAAAAATTGCAATCCGTAAACACTGAAAGCATATTGTTTTTATACGCAATCGAATGTTCAGAACCCCCCCTAAATTTTCAAGTGAAATTTTGAAAAAATCGTCAAAAAATCAAAACCACTAATAAAGTTACGCAAATAGATATTTCTTATGTAATTTTTCATTAGAAAACGATTGGCATAAATTTTAGAACGCTAACATGAACCGTTCTCGAGATATCGGACATTTTTCAAAAAAATTATTAAAAAGTCATATAAAATAAAAAAAATATTTCCTATTGAGAAACATGTTCACTTTTCATATGTAATACCATGCGATAAATTTGGTGACATCATTTTCGTGAATCTAGCTCGATCCATTCATGAAAAAAGATACTTTGAGTAATACTTTTGTATTTGAACGCTTATAGTCATTTATCTGCTGTAAGAATAAATTATTTCTTCGTCCATAACGCTTAGCGAGATTTTGGCGACGAATTTGGTGGAATGTCGCCAACTTGGCGACTTTTTAAATGTTTCTAAATTAACGAAAAACTCGCCAAATGGATAAAAATGACTCTAAATCAATGACGACTCATTGATAATAACGACATGGAAAATGACGACTCATTGACAAAAATTCAATATCTTGGAAAGAATATAAATAACTACTATAAAAATAATCTATTTTTTTACTGTAAAAGCAGTAAATTCATTGCATTATATAAGGAAAGTCATGTGCTGCCCACATCAGATTTTTTTTACTATAAAAGTAGTAAATTCATTGCATTATATAAGGAAAGTCATGCGTTGCCCACATCAGATTTTTTTTATTGTAAAATTAGTAAATCCACTAGCCGAATACCCGTTGAAAATCAGCGGTCTCGCAATAAGCAACCACTGAATATTGTCATTTTTTTAATTATTCGCGTTTCACATTTATTCGGCAAATCGAATATTTTAGTGTGCGGAACCCCCTAAAGAAGAAAATATTATAAATTTTAAGTTGCGCACGTCTTCCTTTCGAACTGCCTACCAGTATACCAAATTAAAGTCTATTTCATCCCGAAGCATACTATTTTATCATCTCCCCTTTCGAAAGTTTTTTTTTGTGGAGCACACCCATAAATGAACATTTTTGAAAAACTCTGTTCGCCTTGCGTTTCTTATCAGTTGATTGGCCCATATACCAAATATTAAGCCTCTATCACATTTAAAGGAAGCGTGTCTCATTTATTCCGAAAATCGAATATATTGGCATTCGGCACCCATAAAGTTGAAAATATTGGAAATCTGAAATTGCACACTTTCTTCCTTTCAAACCATCTACCAATACACCAAATATGATGTCTCTATCCTATCGTGAAGCATGTTTTTCTAACACTTCATATTTCGAACGTTTTTCTGTGTTGCACCCCCTTAAATGATCATTTTTGAAAAACCGTAATAATCGTAGGATTTTTCATCAAATGATTACTCCATATACTAAATTTCAAGCCTCTATCACATTGGTTTTTCATTTGTTCGTCAAATCGAACATTTTAGTGTGCGGCACCCCCTACGCACCCCCCTACAATAGCAAACGTTGGAAAACTGAAGCTGCACACTTTCTTTCTTTCTAACTATCTACACGTATACCAAATTTGAAGTCTCTATCTCATCGCGAAGCATGCTTTTTCTATCATTTCACCTTTCGAATGTTTTCCTGTGGAGTACTCACACCCCTTAAATACACATTTTTGAAAAACTCCATTCTTCTTGGGTTTTCTATTAAATGATTCACTCATATACCAAATATCAAGCCTCTATCATGTTCTAAAAGTACTGTTTCTACTTCATTCCGAAAAACGAACATTTTTGTGTGCAACACCCCCTAAGGTAGAAAATATTCGAAAACTGAAATTGTACACTTTCTTCCTTTTAAACTATCTACCCGTACACCAAATTTCAAATCTCTATCTCATCCCGAAGTATGTTTTCTTATCAATTCACCTTTCGAACGTTTTCCTCTGGAGCACCCCTTAAACGAATGTTTTTGTAAAACTATAATCTTCTTGGGTGTTTTTATCAAATGATTATTCCATATACTAAATTTCAAGGCTCTATCAAATTTTAAAGGAGCCGTTTCTCATGTATGCGCTAAATCAAACATTTTGGTGTGCGGCACCCCTTTAAGTAGAAAATATTGGAAATCTGAAATTGCACACTTTCTTCATTTTGAACGATTTACCCATACACCAAATTTGAAGTGTCTATCTTATGTCAAAGCCTGCTTTTCTATAATTTCACCTTTCGAACGTTTTGGTGTGGAGCCCTCTCCCCCCCCCCCCCCCCCTCTAGAGAACGTTTTCGAAAAATTCGATTTTTCCAGAGGTTTTTATCGAACGATCGAGTCGTGTACCAAATTGCAAGTCTCTATCTATTCGGGAAGTGCCTAAAAAAGCGTGACAGACAGACGGACAGACAGACAAACAGACTGACGAACACTTGGCAATTAGTATATATAGATTGCATTATATAAGGGAAGTCATGTGCTGCCCATATCAGATTTTTTCGGATGCTATCAATATTGATTATTGTGAATTTAGAGTTGTCCGAAATATAAAGACTGTATTGCTTACTTCAGATGCTATCAATATTGATCATTGTGAATTTAGAGATGTGCAAAATATAAGATAATTTTCTGCTTCAAAATAGTTTTACATATTGTCCTCCGGAAAAGCTCCCAATGATAATTCAACGTTAAAAACATTGTGCCGTGGATATTATATACATTATATTTCCATTGTGAAAGACGTAAATCAATTGCCTTATATAAGGGAAGTCATGTGCCATTCTTTTCTAGGTGGGCCTAGGTCGTAGCATAGCTAGTATTTAGTCTTTATAAACACTATAAAATTGTCAAAACTGTATAAGGTAAAAATATATGTTCGAAAGGGACAAGAAGAAGGAGACGTGTAGAGAGTCTCTCCTTTTCGGACTTTTATAACAGCCATATTCGGAACAGTTTTGAATGATGTCATCGGACAAAGTATTCCACCAACATTACAAAACGCTGTTGCATCTTTAAACTGCTAATTATGGTATTTTGGAAGTATCTTTACTCGAGTTCTCGTGTGAAATTACAATAAAATTCTCGACACACTTTGTATTTAAAATTGGTCTCATTAAAGATTATTTAAAATTGCCATTTTCTTCGGCATGGTTATAGTTTTAGAAACTTGAAAAGGTTTTGTTCGCTTTCTTGGGCAAAAATGAGCATAAATTTACTACTCGCTTAATAAAATTCAGCATTTTTAATTTTCTTTTCTTTAATTTAAAATTAAAATACTTCAAAATAGACACCCTTTTGATAGAAATCCTCAGATTTTTTTACAAGAAAAATCATTCGTTTTCAAAACTTTAATTCTCTAAAGTGAAAAAAAAATAGTCTCGAAGGGTCGGAGTTGCAAGTGATGTCCTCTTTCCTTGACTTAGGGATTATAAGGTATATAAAGAGATTGGTCTCCTAGAAATGGGCTCTTCTGACTGCCACGGCTGATTTGTCCCTTGCCGAGGCCCATAGGCAAAAATAAATTCTAAGGGATACAATAAAACTTTAATAGTAAAAAGATGTACATTGAGCACAAGGTTCCCAGATTCCCACAGGCCTAGCGTTTACCTACTTTGCCTGTGGCCTTAAAGGCCCTGCTAGTTCCCCTACTAATGGAATTAAGACCCCGGATATCTTCTATTTCTCTTTGACTTCGGCTCCAGGTAAATGAAATAATTTTTGTCCATGTGCATATCTCATCAAATTATTTGTAGATACCCTTCTTTCATGCCTAGCCCACAGTGTTGAATTCTGTATTTATAAGACTACATATAACTTCGAAATATTATTGACATACTTCACATGACTCACATTCCCAAACGGAAACGCCCATTAATCAAGTGAGTATTGATATATTTACAGTCTGGATTTTAAGATCTGAAGCATTATTGTAATATTACTTTCCTTATATACATAATGTATAAGGAAAGTATTGTGACGGGGTCGAAAATTCGAATTCGAGTTTTCTACGGGAGAGCACGTTTCAAGCATCCCTGATCACGAATCAATAATTTTTGAAGTGATGTCTGTGTGTGTGTGTGTGTGTGTGTGTGTGTGTGTGTGTGTGTGAAAGTATGTGTGTGAGTGTGTGTGTGTCAGTGGGTCTGTGGAGACGATAACTGACGAACGAATGGACCGATTTGAACCAAATTTGGCACAAAAATCACAATCCTTAAACACTGGAAGTCTATTGTTTTTATACGCAATCGAATGTTCAGAACCCCCCTAAATTTTCGAATGAAATTTTGAAAAAATCGTCAAAAAATCAAAACCACTAATAAAGTTACGCAAATAGACATGTCTTATGTAATTTTTCATTAGAAAACGATTGACATAAATTTTAGAACACTAACACGAACCGTTCTCGAGATATTGTACCATTTTCAAAAAAAATATCAAAAAGTCATATAAAATAAAAATATTTCCTATTGAGAAACATATTCACTTTTCATATGTAATACTATGCGATAAATTGGGTGACATCATTCTCGTGGATCTAGCTCGTTCCATTCATGAAAAAAGATACTCTGAGTAATACTCTTGTATTTGAACGCAAATAGTCATTTATCCATTTATCTGCTGCAAGAATAACTTATTTCTTAGTGCATAACGCTTGGCGAGATTTTGGAGACGAATTTGGCGGAATGTCGCCAACTTGGCGACTTTTTGAAATGTTGCCAAATAACGAAAATCTCGCCAAATGGATAAAAATGAAGCTAAATCAATGAAAATGACGACTAATTGTCGAAAATTCAATGTCTTGGAAAGAATATTAGTATCTACTATAAGAAAAACCTATTTTTTTACTGTAAAAGTAGTAAATTCATTGCATTATATAAGGAAAGTCATGTGTTGCCCACATCAGATTTTTTTCTAATATTATTTTCATGGTGGTAATATTAGAAAAAACAATTTTTTTGCTTTACATACATAGAAAATCTATCAGTATTTGAGCACTTATTGAATTGCAGCTGGAAAATGATATTTAGCCACAATAATATGCTATAACAACGTGCATGTTATAGTTACATAAATGAGTACTGTGCCTTGGCCTCCTAATTAAAATTTTATATTTTTTGACCATCCAAATCCCCCCATATGGTAATTCAGGAATTTGACGTGCGTTACAATACGCATATTTTTCATGGAATAAATTTTTTGCCTGATAAGCATACGACGCATTAGTGATTACTTTAGCACATATACTAATTACATAAATACTCTAATGATAAAACACCCAGTTCACGCACGGCTGGTTCCTCACCAAAGGTATCCACCTATTACCACACTCGGGTGACAGTACACCATAGAAAACACTCCTACACAACGAATACCAAAATAAATGTCCACTCGAGCGGCGAATTAGCACATCGGACTTTGACGAATGATGTCATCTTTAGTAGTCCTTCTGCCGGCTTGGCCCTAATTACAGACATGCAGAATAAATGACATCCTCAGCTGAGGCGTGTGCGGGCTTGTCAAAGTGTGCGACGAATCAGGGGGACCTTATTAAATTCCCGACGTTTTGATTGAGGCGCTATACATAATGACGTTTTCCTTGCTGGAACTGTCCAATCTAGTGACATCGGCGGACACGCTTCGTTATGGTGGTTTCCTGGATTCGGCTTTTGTTCGCTCACATGGAGTTCACGGTTACATGATCTTGGTTAATGGTGTGGAGGAACAAACGTGGGAGACGCCCACAAAATACACATTTTTGCTTCGATATAACCTGCCTGTGAGTATTCGCATAGAGCGGTTTTGTTCGCTTGATCGGACAGAGATGATTACTTTAAGCTGCAATACCTACACTGCCTGAGTTCGGTTGGATACCAAAGTACTACGTAGAGTTTTGTGGTTTCGTGCAAGCAAAACCAATGACATCCCCGTTGGAGGTTAATATTTACTGTACCAAACTTGAATACAATTTTTGCACCACGAATGAATTCAGATTAATTGTTATTGTGATAGGTCATTGATCATTCTTAAAGTTTCAAAGTTAAGATTGCGCTTTCGCAAAAGATCATTAACCACACTTTCAAGATTAGGACTCCATTATGGAACACAGCATTCATAGACCGATCTTGCGCTTATTATGCTCTGGACAGCGTGAAATAGCCGTCAGCTGCAATGGCAACAGGAAAACTTGTAGATGAGCTACAATTTTGTGAATATCTGTGAGAATTTTGCGAATCACCAACAATTTTTCCCACGGCGCAAAAAAAAAATTGTATCACATAGAAATTTTCTTTCTACCATTGCTGATGTCAGCTACTCCATGTTGACAAGAACTTAAGTACGAAACCGGTCCATTGATGCTGTTATATACAATAGAAGCATTATCCTAACTTTCAGGACTCCTCCAACTGTCAAGTTCTGTGATTAAATGATTTTAAATATAATTAAATATTAAGCTCATACAGCATGGTCAAAACACTGATAATGCTGTTTCCTGTTTATCAGCAGTACTCAAATCAGCCATATTTCTTTTCATGAACCATCTCTTTTGAAGTTGAAGCAGGTATTTTTAATGAACATACCTGAAACTGTATAAACTTAAGAATTTTATAAACTGGAATTATATAAGCTGAAATTACATAAACTTAAGAATTCTAGAAACGAAGAAAGCATAAAATTGCTTTAAACATCTTTGAAAGGCGCACTGCTTTAAAAAATAAAAAAATAATAAGTATTCATCCCCCTTTTTTTTTTTTTTTTTTTTTTTTTGTTCAAACTCAAGATATACAAACTCATCTAGAAACGAAGAAAGCATAAAATTGCTTTAAACATCTTTGAAAGGCGCACTGCTTTAAAAAATTAAAAAATAATAAGTATTCATCCCCATTTTTTTTTTTTTTTTTTTTTTGTTCAAACTCATCTCGATACAAACTCAAGATATACAAACTCATCTAGAAACAAAGAAAGCTATAAACGAAGAAAGCATAAAATTGCTTTAAACATCTTTGAAAGGCGCACTGCTTTAAAAAATAAAAAAATAATAAGTATTCATCCCCATTTTTTTTTTTTTTTGTTCAAACTCATATCGATACAAACTCAAGATATACAAACTCATCTAGAAACGAAGAAAGCATAAAATTGCTTTAAACATCTTTGAAAGGCGCACTGCTTTAAAAAATAAAAAAATAATAAGTATTCATCCCCATTTTTTTTTTTTTTTGTTCAAACTCATCTCGATACAAACTGAAGATATACAAACTCATGATATACAAACTCATGATATACAAACTCATCTAGAAACGAAGAAAGCATAAAATTGCTTTAAACATCTTTGAAAGGCGCACTGCTTTAAAAAATTAAAAAATAAATAATAAGTATTCATCCCCCTTTTTTTTTTTTTTTTTTTTTTTTTAGGGGGGGGGGGGGTTTGTTCAAACTCATCTCGATACAAACTCATCTAGAAACAAAGAAAGCTATAAACGAAGAAAGCTATAAACCAAGAAAGCATAAAATTGCTTTAAACATCTTTGAAAGGTGCACTGCTTTAAAAAATAAAAAAATAATAAGTATTCATCCCCATTTTTTTTTTTTTTTTTTTTTTTTTTGTCAAACTCATCTCCTGTCTTTCCTCAAACTTTTTTTCACATTTATGGTTAATATCTTTTTCATAGTGCTACACAATTATCACATTCAATTAAATTAAATGCATGTGGTTAAAAATGTGATATTAAATGTAAGCGCTTTTTAACACTTTCCAACGTACTTGTAAAGTGTTTATGGCTTTGTTCACTCTGTCTGCTTATGTGTCTTGTCACGATAACTGCCGCAAAAATGAATTTATCAAAATGAAATTTTAGTGTGTTGTTGAAACGGTCTGTGGGACATATGGGAATGTGAAAAATATTATCACTCAATTAGTTTTGGATTAAATCGGGGTTGAAAAAATGAAATTCATTGAACCCTGGGGGACATAATTTTTCAAACATTTTTTAAATGGAGTTAACATCCGCAAATTGCTTTGAAAATTTTAGAAAATTCAAATTATCCCGTAAAATGTGTAAAAACAATTTCATCAAAATATATTAAGTAGTTTTTTAAATAAAAATGAAATAATAATTACACCCATATTATATGAGGATATCACGTGACTCGTTGTAAAATAAAATATGGCATCCATTTTTCTTTTTAACACTTTACAACAAAGTTGAAAAGTGTTTATGACTTTGTTCATTCTGTCTGTCTGTCTGTCTGTCTGTCTGTCTGTCTGTCTGTCTGTCTGTCTGTCTGTCCGTTAGCACGATAACTGCCGTAAAAATGAGTTTATCAAAATGAAATTTTAGTATGTTGTTCAGACGGTCTGTAGGACCTATGGGAATATAAATAAATAATATCACCCAATTAGTTTTTTATTGAACCCGGGTTGAAAAAATGAAATACATTGAACCCTATGGGACCTAATTTTTCAAACATTTTTTAAGTAAATTTAAAATTCACGAATTGCTTCGAAATTTTTAGGAAATATTCACATTATCCCATAGAATATATAAAAAAAAATTCAGTAAAATATGTTAAGTAGTTTTTTAATTAAAAAAATTATTTAATATAGGGAAAAAAACAAATTCAATTAAATTCTGACTTTGGGATACCTTCCAGAAAGAAAAGAGAGAGATATTATATAATAAATATCTCTCCATTTGTTTAAACGTTTTGCATATGGGAGTGGCTTCATATTTTAAAATAAATTTGGTAGATAACAATTTTTCATTTTTTTTAAATTTTATATAACTCTTCATGATAAATTTAATTGATGGCATTTTAAATGCACTTTCCTACGTCCTAGAGAGTTAAAATTTGGTACACAGCTTAAATTTGTTGAACATTTTATTCGACAAAAATTTGATGGATCTTTAAATATAGATCATACATTTTTTTCGAAATGGCCTGAAAATAATCCCCGTTCACTTCTATAAATCATTGGTGTAATATTGTTAAAAATTCTGATGTGGACAGCACATGTCTTTCTCTGCAGACTCATATTCGTTCTCTTTATTTATTCAATGATAATTTGAGTTTATCTGCACAACATAAGTATTTTAAATGACATTGAATTTACACGTTAAACTTAAATTTGGTTCTCATTTGATAGCTGGACTTATTGTCAAAGGTGGCGTAGCGAAAACGCGAAAAAACTAGAATATCTCAAGAACGGCTAGTCCTAGAGTAATGGGGTTAGTCTTATTCTTTTTGTTGTCAAAAATCACATATAAAATAGGAATTTAATTGATATAATTGAGCACACGTAGTCTTTTATTTTTATATATAACGATTTTTGCTGGCCATTTCGCAAAAATAGCCCGTTCCTTTTTCCCGAATCTTAGTAGAATAACCTACAAATGATTTATATACAAAATTTTGTTAAATTTGGTATATAAATCACTTGTAGGTTATTGAAATATTATACTCCAAATTTTGTTAAATTTGGTTCATTAGTTTTTAGCTAGAGTGGATAAAGGCAATTTCTGCGGCCATTTCGCAAAGAAGGCAGATTCTTTTATTACGAATCGTACTATAATCTAATGAACATCAGGATTTCCCACAAAAAACATACCTACCAAATTGTATGAAATTCGGTCCATTAGTTTTTCAATTAGTGTGGATGTAATATCCACACAGACACACAGAAACATACACAGATACACCCTTACACACACAGACGTCTTCCTAAAAGTAGTTTTTTCGTGTTCTAGAAGTCCCAAAACGTGTAGATCCTTTGAAAATTCGAGTTCCGATCTTCGGCACGATTCCAATACTTTGAGTACATACACATACACATATATATTATCTGTGTATTATCTGTGTATCTAAATTCCGTGCCTATGCAATTACAATAGTTGTGATTTTAAATGATCCCTAAACTTTTATTATTTCTTCAAGGAAGCCTAATTTTAATATATGCAGAATGCAAATATCTCAATCGATTGTAAGATGAACTACATAAGAATTGCTGAATTTTTTTCACACAAAATTATTTAGCTCTGGAGTCTGGAATGCAAGTTATATGAATGAAATATTCATTGATTTTGCATAAAGAATCAGATGATTTATATTTCGATACAGTTTTAAATATTTAAGTATAATAAATTACTGTAGTACTGTGATAATGTAAAAGATATTACCACTGAATGAATCACATTTTAGAAATTTTTAAATGAAATTACATTTCAGTTGGAAAGTGTTTCATAATCAATGCTTATGCATGATTGATCTTTCTTGTTTTTTTTTTCGCTTAGTGAAATCGTGATTTTTAAGGAACGTTTATATTTATATGTAGTGTTACATCCGTCCTAAAACCGCTTTGTTTTTGCATATTATCTGTGTATCTAAATTTTGTGCCTACACAATTACAATATTTTTCATTTTAAATGATTACTAAACTTTTCTACAACATTATTATTTCTACAACCAAGTCTAATTTTAACGTATGCAGCATGTAAACAAATCAGGCGATTTTAAAATAAGTTGTATAAGAATTGCTGAATTTATTAATGCAAAATTATTTCGCTCTGCAGTCTGGAATATAAGTAATATGAATGAAATAATCATTCATTTTACACAGAGAAGCAGACTATGTAAAATAAATTATTGTAGTAGTGCAATAATTTAAAACATATATCACCGCTGAATGTATCGCATTTTTAAAATGTTTAAAGAAAATTTCATTTCGGTTAGAGAGTGTTTCATAATCAATGCTTTATGCGTGATTAATCTTTCTTGTTGTATTTGATGAGGATTTTGCATGTGAGTATGAATAAATCAATCTGCATACGCAAATAGTTGGCAAAAGTGCCCAATACGTGGTATCAATTCAATGCCAAAACAATTGTGTCGTAGATTTTTTACACCATTCTTTCACTGAGAAGAGAAAGAAAGTCATTGCATTATATAGTGAAAGTCACAGGCTGCTCACATCAGATATTGTGTTTAATAAAAAATGGCTCAATACGTATAGATCAGCATGAAACTTGATTAGAAATTTTCAATTACATTCCAATACTAGTAGTATGCCCGTTCTTCGTGCATTATAAATAAACTTAAAATACACAATCATGTGCAAATTCCTATAGTATTCTAAATGACATTGTAATTCAAAACATTCTATTAAAATATTTAAATTAATGCTACATAAAATGAAGATTTAGAATCTCTGTTCTCACTATACAAAATTATCTTTACAGAAGAATAAAACATGCTGGTCCGGCTTGTAAACAAATATACAAAAAATCCGACATTGAATCAATATATGTCAAAATGAAAGTGTTAAAATTGCAACATCTATGAGAAGCATACCCATACTTCTTATATTCTCGTAGATTAAAAGATATACCAGTGTATTAGTAGAAGATTACCTGCACTACAATATATACGAGTTCCAAAAATTTTTGCCACAGATGGTGTAATAAATGACGTGAAAATATCAATTATCAGCGTAATCTTTAAACCCAAAGGCATTAATGGATATCATCCAGTCAAAAATGTAATTTCCATAAAATTTATTTTATATACATTTCTTTATTATTTAAATCGGAAAAGCTATAATAAAAATCGCCTGCCGCATAAACACATTGGATTTAAATCCATTGCTAAGTGACATAATATAATTTTCTTCAATTAAATTGGAGGAAAAAATATCGTCTGCATAATTCTATCTCTATGGAAGGTTAAACTGTGGGTATTTTAACACTTTCCAACATAGTTGAAAAGTGTTTATGACTTTGCTCAATCTGTCTGTCTGTCTCTCTGTCTATCCGTTAGCACGATAACTGCCTTAAAAATGACTTTATCAAAATGAAATTTTAGTACGTTATTGAGACGGTCTGCGGGACATATGAGAATAAAAAAGAATAATATCACCCAATTAGTTTCGGGTTGAACCTATGTTGAAAAAATGAAATACATTGAACCCTATGGGACCTAATGTTTCAAACATTTTTTAAGAGAATTTAAAATTCACAAATTGCTTCGAAAATTTTAGGAAATATTCGAATTATCACATAAAATGTAGAAAATAGATTTTCAGCAATTTATGTTAGGTAGTTATTTAAATAAAAATGGAAATAATAATTACACCCATATAATAAAGAGATCACGTAACCCACTTCAAAATAAAATATGGCATCTTTTTTTTTTTCCGTGTGTAAAGGTTGTGATATTTAAGGATCTGTTAAATTTATATTTACTGTTGCATCCGTCCTAAAACAGCTTTATATTTTCGTATTATCTGTGTATCTAAATTCCGTGCTAACGCGATTATAATATTTTGTATTTTAAATGGTCACTATGATTATTTCTACAACGAAACCTAATTTTTACTTATGCAGATTGTTAACAAATCAAGCGATTGTAAGGTGAATTGTATAAGAATTGCTGAAATTTTTCACACGAAATTATTTAGCTCTGGAGACTAGAATATTGGTGATAGGAATAAAATATTCATTCGTTTTACATAGAGAAGCAGACGATTTATCTTTCGATGACGTCATCTGAATAAAGTATTTTGTACAACTAGCATTGGCATTTTAGACGAAGTTTTCAAATATAATATATTACTGTAGTTCTGTGATAATTTAAAAAATATCAGCGCTGAATGTATCGCATTTTAGAGATGTTGAAATAAAATTGCATTTCATTTGGAAAATGTTTCACAATCAATGCTTTATGCATGACTGATCTTTCTTGTTTTTAATCTGAGAGGCTTTGCTCAACTAATTCCAGCATTTCAGTTAAAAATAGTAGAGAAGAGTATTTTATAATCACGTTCCCGTCGCATGTGACAACATTCAAGGACCGGTTTCGTGCTTTTTATGTGCTGTTCAGGTAACCTTGCTTCTTAGCATGGAATATCAAATACGTACAATAGCAGCCATTAACTTATCGTATTTAATAAAAGAAGACTTGTTTGTCTTCTCCGTTCGTCTGTTGGTCCTTCAGCGGAAGATCTGTGCGACACATAGCTATGAAATTCGATATAGGGATACTTCAGATCAGGTTGGAAGACATCTTGGAAGAATTACTTCTTAATTCAAAATGTTTTTCATTTATGTTAAATCACAAATTTGAGCCTCTTTTTACACAAGCCCAATTCTTAGCGATTCTAAGAATTAGAGTATTCATCACAGAGTATCCATCTTCACACATTCCCTTATGGAACATCGAAGAACGAAATTTTTAATGATTTTTTCAACGAAATTTTCAACGAACTTTAAAAGAACCTGTAGTAAAATTCCTTCACAATGAAAAAAAATCTTTGAAAATAAATCATTTTTTTTTTTTTATGCATCGGCTAACTGCAAGTTCATACGATTCTAATTTTTGATATGAATATGAAGGGATATTTAATATTTTACTCGATTTCTGAATTTTAATTTTCTATTGAATTTTAATATGGGTTTAAAAAAATGTTGCGGGTGTTTTTTTTTCGATAGCTATAGAGGGGGCAAGTGGGTCACGTTTCTATTTTATGAAGTCACATCTAGGCGGTGGGGTCATGAAAAGGGGGAATAATACGTTCTCTAAAGTCGTGACGTCGCAACATAGTTTCAATTTTGTACTAGATCTGCGTATTTTTGAAGCTTTATTTGGTTTTCAAAAATTCACTGCGGGTTCCAGAGGAATTTTAATGAGAAATTAACTTATCGTTGCAAAAGTGTAAAATAACCTCACTGGAATCTCGTTTGAAAACCAGACGAAGAAAACATCCGAACAGGTGTATTTTCCCATAACGTGTATCTAGGGTTGCCACTTACCAAAGTTCGAAGATAGGTTATCAGATTTGACGATTTATCGCCAGTTTCCGAAGGTTCGAGAAGCTCCTCGAAATGACGGATATTCTGCGATATATGAAATATTTCTCGACGTTTATAAAAAGAGTCTATAAAAGCAGTCATTACTCAACTGGAGAGCAATTGACATGACACGAAATACATTCAACTCAACTTCGTCAATGTTTTGAGAATAGCAGCTACTGTTTTGTGAAATTATAATGGAGTATGTAAGTGCTGTTTTAGTATATATTGATCCTGTTTGCGCTGTGCTTGTAAATAAACGTGTTAGTTGTCCATAAATTTGGACTCACTCTTGTACCCTGAGCGTACACCCACAATTCCGGAGGATACATCGTAACAGTATTAATTCCCGACCAAACGGCGGGTATATACGTTCGCCAGAATTTTTTCAATCTCTGAGAAGAGCAACACATTCAATCCAACCCATATTCCCATTCACACCAAACACAGGCCACATCCAATAAAGAATCTCTGACATCTGTTGCCAATTGCTGCAACGAAATTTCTCATCCGCCGCGCGTGTTTGAGCCTTCATTAATAACGATATCGTATACGACATAAAATATATATATATATATATATATATATATCCTAATACGAACACTCCGGGGAATAACTTGTATACCTTAGCGTCTCATTAGCAGATAGCATCAATCCCATGTGATACATGCATTACCCCGTTATTTAACAATTGCGTCAGTTAAAATCCGTTTCAGGCCGGAACAAGCTTGTTTGCATCAGTTTTAATGAGACGTGAGTCGCGTGTTCTCCACGCGCTCTCGCCGACTGGACGAGAGTCCTTGGTGTCGAACAGATGTGCGGGATCGAAGACGAGGAGACACCGAGAGCAAGGTCTCCGTTTGCAGGTGGGGCGGTTGGAGGAAAAGTGGTTACTGATGCAGCTTTTGTTTGAAGTCCGGGACAAAACAGAAAATCTGATGTGGGCAGCACATGACTTACCCTGCAGACTCAAATTCAGTTTTTCTTTGTTTCTTTAATAATTCGTTTAATTGCGCAAAATAGCATTAAGTTTGCACTTTCAATTCGATTTTTACTTTCCCTGCAATACATTGTAATGTATAGGGAAAGTATTGTAATCATGCCGAAAAGCGCAACTCGAGTTTTCGACGGATCTACACGTTTCGAGACCTCTAGAATACGAAAAAACTATTTTTAGCGTGATGTCTGTGTGTTTGTCTGTGTATCTGTCTGCCTGTGCAGATTTTATATCCAACTAAAAAACTAATGGAACGAATTTCACAAAATTCGGAAGATAAGTCACTTGCGGGACACCCTGGTGCTGATTAGATTTTGGTACGATTCGGAAAAAATAACCTGCCATTTTTTGCAAAATGGCCCGCAAAAATCGCCAAAATTTAAAATAAAAAACTACGTATGCTCAAATATATCCATTAAATTCTTGTTTAATATACGTAATTGTTAACGAAGAAAAGAATAAGACCCACCCCGTTACACTAGGACTGGCAGTTCTCGAGTTGTTTTAGTTTTTTCGTATTTTCTCAACGCTACCTTTGAAAATAAGTCCAGTTACCAAATGAGAACGAATATTGAATTCAAAGTTAATTAAATTGAATTAAAATAAAGAGAACGTGAATATAAGGCTGCAGGGAAAGTCATGTGCTGCCCACATCAGACTTTTGTTTTTATTTGGTAATCGGACATTTTGCCAAAAGCGGCGTAACAAAAATGCGGAAAATCTCAAATATCTCGAGATCGGCTAGACCTAGAGAAATGGAATTGGTCTTATTTTTTTTCCTCGTTAAAAATTACGTATAAAACAAGCATTTAATGGATACATTTGAGCATATGTAGTCTTTTATTTTAGATTTTAGCGAATTTTGAGTGGCATTTCGTAAAGAAAAGGCAGGTTGTTCTTTTCCGAATCGTACCAAAATCTAATCAGCACCAGAATATCTCACAAATGACTTATCTACCAGATTTTGTGAAATTGGGTCAATCAGTATTTTAGCTAGAGTAGATACATGAGATTCTTGCGGGCCATTTTGCAAAAAAAGGCGAGTTCTTTTATCCCGAAGAGTACCAAAAACTAATCAGCACCAGATTCACACACAAGTGACTTACCTATCAAATTTTATGAAATTTGGTCCATCAGTTTTTGAGTTAGAGTGGATACATACATTGCACAGACAGACAGACACGCGTCAAGCAAAATATGGAGTTTTCGCATTTTAGAGGTGCCAAAACGTGTAGATCCTTCGAAAACTCGAGTTGCGATTTTCGATACGATTCCAATATTTTCCCTATACATTACCATGTATTGCAGGGAAAGTAAAAAATCTGATGTGGGCGGCACATGACTTTCCCTGCAGAATTATATTCACGTTCTATTTATTTCAATTAAATTTAATTCACTTTTAATTCAATTTTCGTTCTCATTTGATAACTGGACTTATTTTCAAAGGTGGCGTGGAAAAATACGAAAAAAAACTAATATATCTCGAGAACGGCTAGTCCTAGTGTAATGGCGTTGGTCTTATTCTTTTCTTTGTTAAAAATTACGCATTAAACAAGCATTTAATGGATATATTTGAGCATACGTAGCTTTTTAGTTTAGATTTTGATAATTTTTGCGGGCCATTCTGCAAAAAAAGGCAGGTTATTTTTGTGAATCGTACTAAAATCTAATCAGCACCAGGGTGACCTATACGTGACTCATCTACCGAATTTTGTGAAATTCGGTCCATTAGTTTTTTAGCTACAGTGGATACAAGCTTTTGCGGGCCATTTCACAAAAAAGGCGGGTTCTTTTATTCCAAATCGTACCCAAAACTAATCAGCCCCAGCCCCGCCCACAAGTGACTTACCTACAAAATTTTGTGAAATTCGGTCCATTAGTTTTTTAGTTAGAGTGGATACAAAATCTGCACAGATAGACACACAGACAGACAGACAGACACACACACAGACGTCACGCTAAAAATGGTTTTTTCGTATTCTAGAGGTCTCGAAACGTGTAGATCCGTCGAAAACTCGAGTTGTGATTTTCGGCATGATTCCAATACTTTCCCTATACATTACCATGTATTGCAGGGAAAGTAAAAATATTAATAATAATCTGTGTGCATTAAAAGTTAGTAATGGCCTGTATGGTAGCTCAGAATGATCGCATATGCACTATTGCGGATAAATTGTGATATTTTGTAGAATTTTGAAAGTAACATTACCGTTTTGCATGGTACATTTTTACTTTCCCTGCAATACATGGTAATGTATAGGGAAAGTATTGGAATCATGTCGAAAATCGCAACTCGAGTTTTCGACGGATCTACACGTTTCGAGACCTCTAGAATACGAAAAAACCATTTTTAGCGTGACGTCTGTGTGTGTGTCTGTATGTCTGTGTGTCTGACTGTGTGTATGTGTGTCTATCTGTCTGTGCAGATTTTGTATCCACTCTAACTAAAAAAGTAATAGACCGAATTTCATAAAATTTGGTAGGTAAGTCACTTGTGGGCGAATCTGGTGCTGATTAGTTTTGGGTACGGTTCGGGATAAAAGAACCCGCTTTTTTTTTTTGCGAAATGGCCCGCAAAAGCTTGTATCCACTCTAGCTGAAAATCTAATAGACCGAATTTCACAAGATTTGGTAGATAAGTCGCGTGTGGGTCACCCTGGTGCTGATTAGATTTTGCTATGATTTGGAAAAAAATAACCTGCCTTTTTTTGCAAAATGGCCCGCAAAAATCGACAAAATCTAAAATAAAACTCTACGTTTACTGAAATATATCCATTAAATGCTTGTTTTATACGTAATTTTTTAACGAAGAAAAAATAAGACCAACCCCATTACACTAGGACTATCCGTTCTCGAGATATTTTTGTTTTTCGGTTTTTTGGGGTTTTTTCTCTACGCCACCTTTGAAAATGAGTCCAGTTACCAAATGAGAACGAAAATTAATTTAATAGTGAATTAAATTGAATTAAAATAAGAGAATATGTATATAAGTCTGTAGGGAAAGTCATGTGCTGCCCACATCAGATTTTTACTTTCCCCACACTTTTTACTTGCCCCATATTTTTGCATGGCAATTCTTTACTTACTCCACATACTTAATGTAATGCGTATATAAGGGAAAATATTGTAGCAGGTTGCAGCATTTATTATGTGAAAATATAATATCTTAAGTCATTAAAGCACTATTAATAGCGTAACATTTTCTAAATCGCTATATAGCATTGGGAAATTAAAAAACTCTGTTAAATATTTACAAAAAATCATTTGTTATCACTTATGTAGATGAAACCTCCAACATAATTATGTAATTATTTATAAAAAAATGTAAGTATAATTTTTAAGTGACTATTTAAAGAATAGTGAAACTTTCAAAATAGACTCACATTCACTTAATAGTATCAAACTAAAAACCATTAATATTTATGGTGATTTACAATTACACTCTAAATTTTACAAATTTCAGTATGTAGTCTTAATACCAAAATTTCATAAGAATCCAATTAAATTTAGAACCGTCCCAAGTGAACATAATACTTATTCTAGAAATAAAATCAAAGATAAAGCGTCTTTAAAACGAAAGGTCTTTTATTTAAAACATCCTAAAAGACGTACGAAACATATATTAACAAGAAAGATCAATCATGCTTAAAGCATTGATTATGAAACCCTTTCCAACTTCAATGCAATTTTAATTAAAAAAGTCGAAAATGCAATGCATTCCTCGGTAATATTTTAAAACATATCACGATACTACATTGATTTATTATATTTGAAAACTTAAACCTTCATTGAAAAAAATGAACTTCATTCAAAAGACGGCATTGAAATATAAATTGCGTGGTTTAAATATCTCTAAAATGCAATACATTCCACGGTAATATTTTTAAATCTATCATAATACTACGATAATTTATTATATTTGAAAACTTCATCGAAAACAACTGAAATTAATTCAAATGACGTCATAGAAAAAATAACACGCCTGGATCTCTCTATAAAAGCAGGATTTCATTCATAACTTTCTCCATTTCATTCATCACAATACTATAATAATTTATTTTATTTAAAAATTAAGACCATGGAGCTACAATTCATAAACTTTATGTTTAAAACTTCATCGAAAAATATCGTCCTTCTGTTTATAAAATCAATTAATATTTCATTCATATCAGCCATGCAGACTCCATGGACTGAATTATTTTGTGTTAAAGAAATACAGTAATTCTAATACAACTCATTCTACATATTTTGCTGTTTACATTTTACATAGGTGAAAAATAGGCTTAATTGTAGAAATAATCAAATTTGAATGAGAATTTAAACTCAAATATATTGCCATTGTGTTGTTTTAGTATGTAGATGCACAGAATTTAAGCAGAAATAAAGTAGTTTTAGGATGGATACAACACTCAATATGAATTAAAAAGAACTTTAAAAAATCACGAATTTGAAACAAGATGGATGCCATATCTCATTTTGAAGTGGGTCATGTAATCGTTTCATATCATGGTCACGTGATCGTTTCATATAAGATGTGTAATTATTATTTTAATTTTTATTTAAAAAACTACTGAATATATTTAGCTGAATTTTTTTTTATATATTTTATGGAACAATTTGACTATTACCTAAAATTTTCGAAGCAATTTGTGAATTTTAAATCCGCTTAAAAAATGTTAGAAAAATTAGGTCCCATAGGGCTCAATGTATTTCATTTTTTCAATCCAAAACTAATTGTGTGATATTATTTATTTATATTCCCATAGGTCCTACAGACCGTCTGAACAACATACTAAAATTTCATTTTTATTAAGTCATTTTTACGGCTGTTATCGTGCTAACGGACAGACAGACAGACAGACAGACAGACAGACAGAATGAACAAAGTCATAAACACTTTTCAACTTTGTTGTAAAGTGTTAAAAACTGCCAAAGCGCTTTCTGGCGTATATACGCCCTTCATCAGTAGCTACATGAATAGTAAAAACATAGAATGTTTATATATATAGTACCATTTTGAAGCAAATCTGCATAAAAATATACAAGTCAGATCAATCATGCATAAGCATTGATTATGAAACACTTTCCAACTGAAATGTAATTTCATTTAAAAATTTCTAAAATGTGATTCATTCAGTGGTAATATCTTTTACATTATCACAGTACTACAGTAATTTATTATACTTAAATATTTAAAATTGTATCGAAATATAAATCATCTGATTCTTTATGCAAAATCAATGAATATTTCATTCATATAACTTGTATTCCAGACTCCAGAGCTAAATAATTTTGTGTGAAAAAAATTCAGCAATTCTTATGTAATTCATCTTACAATCGCTTGAGATATTTGCATTCTGCATATGTTAAAATTAGGCTTCCTTGAAAAAATAATAAAAGTTTAGGGATCATTTAAAATCACAACTATTGTAATTGCATAGGCACGGAATTTAGATACACAGATAATACACAGATAATATATATGTGTATGTGTATGTACTCAAAGTATTGGAATCGTGCCGAAGATCGGAACTCGAATTTTCAAAGTATCTACACGTTTTGGGACTTCTAGAACACGAAAAAACTACTTTTAGGAAGACGTCTGTGTGTGTAAGGGTGTATCTGTGTATGTTTCTGTGTGTCTGTGTGGATATTACATCCACTCTAATTGAAAAACTAATGGACCGAATTTCATACAATTTGGTAGGTATGTTTTTTGGGGGAAATCCTGATGTTCATTAGATTATAGTACGATTCGTAATAAAAGAATCTGCCTTCTTTGCGAAATGGCCGCAGAAATTGCCTTTATCCACTCTAGCTAAAAACTAATGAACCAAATTTAACAAAATTTGGAGTATAATATTTCAATAACCTACAAGTGATTTATATACCAAATTTAACAAAATTTTGTATATAAATCATTTGTAGGTAATTCTACTACGATTCGGGAAAAAGGAACGGGCTATTTTTGCGAAATGGCCAGCAAAAATCGTTATATATAAAAATAAAAGACTACGTGTGCTCAATTATATTAATTAAATTCCTATTTTATATGTGATTTTTGACAACAAAAAGAATAAGACTAACCCCATTACTCTAGGACTAGCCGTTCTTGAGATATTCTAGTTTTTTCGCGTTTTCGCTACGCCACCTTTGACAATAAGTCCAGCTATCAAATGAGAACCAAATTTAAGTTTAACAGGCAAATTCAATGTCATTTAAAATACTTATGGTTGTTATTTTGTGCAGATAAACTCAAATTATTATTGAAGAAATAAAGAGAACGTGAGTATGAGTCTGCAGGGAAAGACATGTGCTGCTCACATCATAATTTTTAACAATATTACAACAATCATTTATAGAAGTGAACGGGGATTATTTGCAGGCCATTTCGAAAAAAATGTATGATCTATATTTAAAGATCCATCAAATTTTTGTCGAATAAAATGTTCAACAAATTTAAGCTGTGTACCAAATTTTAACTCTCTAGGACGTAGGAAAGTGCATTTAAAATGCCATCAATTAAATTTATCAAGAAGAGTTATATAAAATTTAAAAAAAATGAAAAATTGTTATCTACCAAATTTATTTTAAAATATGAAGCCACTCCCATATGCAAAACGTTTAAACAAATGGAGAGATATTTATTATATAATATCTCTCTCTTTTCTTTCTGGAAGATATCCTAAAGTCAGAATTTAATTGAATTTGTTATTTTCCCTATATTAAATAATTTTTTTAATTAAAAAACTACATAACATATTTTACTGAATTTTTTTTTATATATTCTATGGGATAATGTGAATATTTCCTAAAAATTTCGAAGCAATTCGTGAATTTTAAATTTTCTTAAAAAATGTTTGAAAAATTAGGTCCCATAGGGTTCAATGTATTTCATTTTTTCAACCCGGGTTCAATAAAAAACTAATTGGGTGATATTATTTATTTATATTCCCATAGGTCCTACAGACCGTCTGAACAACATACTAAAATTTCATTTTTATTAAGTCATTTTTACGGCTGTTATCGTGCTAACGGACAGACAGACAGACAGACAGAATGAATGAACAAAGTCATAAACACTTTTCAACTTTGTTGTAAAGTGTTAAAAATGGTAAATGAACTTAGTACAGAATAATACAAGAAATATACACGGAAATTACAAAATTTATTTCAAACGCTTTCAAATATTTTAAAAATATATTACAAGAAAAGAACTAATACAAATTTTGAAAAAACGTCAAGCTTGATTTTCCTGAGAATGACGTCATAAATAACTATTAAGAAGTTTGAATTGCATAGAGTATAAAATGAGTCGCCAAGGACAACTTATAATTTGAACGGGATCAAAATTACAAATCGACTCACGGTAAATATAAACAAGAAAGATCAATCATGCTTAAAGCATTGATTATGAAACACTTTCCAACTTCAATGCAATTTTATTTAAACATGTCTAAAATGTGATACATTCCTCGGTAATATTTTAAAACTTATCACGATGCTACATAAATTTATTATATTTGAAAACTTAAAGCTTCATAGAAAAAAAATAAACTTCATTCAAATGACGGCATTGAAATATAAATTGCTTGGTTTAAAAATTTCTAAAATGCGATACATTCCTCGGTAATAATTTTAGAATTATCATAATACTACAATTATTTATTATATTTGAAAACTTCATCGAAAACAACTGAAATTCATTCAAATGACGTCATAGGAAAAATACCACGCCTGGCTCTCTCTATAAAAGCAGCATTTCATTCATAACCAATTTCCCATTCATTTCATTCATCACAATACTATAATAATTTATTTTATTTAAAAATTAAGACCATGGAGCTACAAGTAATTAAACTCCATGCGTAAAACTTCATCGAAAAAAATCGTCCTTCTCTTTGTAAAATCAATGAATATTTCATTCATATAAGATATGCAGACTCCATGAGCTAAATTTTGTGTTAAAGAAATACAGCAATTCTAATACAACTCATTCTACATATTTTGCTGTTTACATTTTACATAAGTGAAAAATAGGCTTCGTTGTAGAAATAATCAAATTTGGATGATCATTTAAACTCAAATATTTTGTAATTGCGTTGTTTCAGTATGTAGATGGGCAAAATTTAAGCAAAAATAAAGTGGTTTTAGGACGGATACAACACTCAATATGAATTAAAAAGAACTTTAGAAATCAGGATTTTGAGACAAGATGGATGCCTTATATCATTTTGAAGTGGGTCACGTGATCTTTTCATATCATGGTCACGTGATCGCTTCATATAAGAGGTGTAATTATTATTTTAATTTTTATTTAAATAACTACTAAATATACTTCACTGAATTTTTTTTATATATTTTATGGAACAATTTGAATATTACCTTTAATTTTCGAAGCAATTTGTAAATTTTAAATCCGCTTAAAAAATGTTTGAAAAATTAGGTTCCATAGGACTCAATGTATTTCATTTTTTCAACCCGGGTTCAATCCAAAACTAATTGGGCGATATTATTCATTTATATTCCCATAGGTCCTACAGACCGTCTAAACAACAAACTAATTTTTTTTTTGATTAAGTCATTTTTACGGCAGCTATCGTGCTAACAGACAGACAGACAGACAGACAGAATGAATGAACAAAGTCATAAACACTTTTCAACTTTGTTGTAAAGTGTTAATGAACAGGGACTCATAAAAAAGAATACTACGTGGATTGTTACAAACTAAAAGGAAAGTTTTTTCAAAAACGGGCAGAAATTTATCATTAACCACATATTGAGCAAGAGCCGTAGAAAGTTTACCAGATTTGACATCGCGAGCGTGTTCTGCTAAACGGATGCCAACTCTATGCCATTCAAACCTCTTAATAGTTATTTGTGACGTCATTCTCATAAAAATCAAGCTTGACGCTTTTTCAAAATTTGTATCAGTTCTTTTCTTGAATTATATTTTTAAAAATTTGAAAGCGTTTAAACTAAATTTTGTAACTTCCGTGTATATTTCTTGTATTATTCTGTAGCACGTTCATTTAGCATTTTATATTTTTATGCAAATTTGCTTTAAACTAGTCGGTATATATATAAACATTCCATGTCTTTACTATTCATGTAGCCACTGATGAAGGGCGTACATACGTTCGAAAGCGCTCTGGCAGTTTTTAACACTCTACAACAAAGTTGAAAAGTGTTTATGACTGTGTTCATTCTGTCTGTCTGTCAGTCTGCCGTTAGCACGATAACTGCCGTAAAAATGGATTAATCAAAATGAAATTTTAGTATGTTGTTCAGACGGTCTGTAGGACCCATGGGAAAATAAATGAATAATATTACCCAATTAGTGTTGGATTGAACCCGGGTTGAAAAAATGAAATACATAGAGCCCTATGGGATCTAATTTTACAAAAAAATTTTAAGCGGATTTAAAATTCACAAATTGCTTCGAAAATTTTAGGTAATATTCAAATTGTTCCATAAAATATATAAAAAAAAATTCAGCGAAATATATTAAGTAGTTTTTAAAATAAAAATTAAAATAATAATTACACCTCTTATATGAAGGGATCACGTGACCATGATATGAAAAGATCACGTGATCCACTTCAAAATGATGTATGGCATCCATCTTGTCTCAAAATCGTGATTTTTTAAAGTTCTTTTTAATTCATATTGAGTGTTGTATCCGTCCTAAAACCACTTTATTTTTTCTTAAATTCTGTGCATCTACATACTGAAACAACGCAATTACAATATATTTGAGTTTAAATGCTCATCCAAATTTGATTATTTCTACAACGAAGCCTATTTTTCACTTATGTAAAATGTAAACAGCAAAATATGTAGAATGGGTTGTATTAGAATTGTTGTATTTCTTTAACACAAAATTATTTAGCTCATGGAGTCTGCATATCTGATATGTATGAAATATTCATTGATTTTACAAAGAGAAGGACGATTTTTTCGATGAAGTTTTAAGCATAGAGTTTAATTAGTACTTGTAGTTTCATGGTCTTAATTTTTAAATAAAATAAATTATTATAGTATTGTAATGAATGAGATGAATGGGAAATTGTTTATGAATGAAATGCTGCTTTTATAGAGAGAGTCAGACGTGTTATTTTTTCTATGATATCATTTGAATGAATTTCAGTTGTTTTCGATGAAGTTTTCAAATATAATTAATTATCGTAGTATTATGATAATTCTAAAATTATTACCGAGGAATGTATCGTATTTTAGAGATGTTTAAACCAGGCAATTTATATTTCAATGCCGTCATTTGAATGAAGTTCATTTTTTTCGATAAAGGTTTCAGTTTTCAAATATACTAAATTAATGTAGTATTGAGATAAGTTTTAAAATATTACCGAGGAATGTATTGCATTTTAGGCATGTTTAAATAAAATTGCAATGGAGTTGGAAAGTGTTTCATAATCAATGCTTTAAGCATGATTGATCTTTCTTGTTAATATATGTTTTGTACGTCTTTGAAGATGTTTTAAATAAAAGACCTTTCGTTTTAAAGACGCTTTGTCCTTGATTTTATTTATTGAATGCAGACGTGATACCAATTTTGATTATTTGACCTATCTTATTCTACTTCTGCTAATAAAGTATTACTCAATTGTTTGAAAGAACTAAATGACAGCCTTTGATATTCTCAATTTAATTATTTTATTCTAGATAACAGTCAAGAATTATATGACAAATGGCATTTAGTAGACAAAATTGTTGGCTTGCAAACCTTTAATTTTAAAGATCTGTTTAATAATATTAATAGTCATGGTCTTTATTAATTGGGATATTATTAATCAGTGTAGCATCTTATCACTTTACAATGCATATGCCGCTGAACATACTGATCATATTAAAATGAAAACTTTCCTAAACTTCTGCACTTTGATTTATTTAAAAATTATATTTTTCAGGGAAAGCACTTATATCTGTATCACGTGTCCCTCAGGGTGATTATAGTAGTAGTATATTGGCGAATTTTTATCTATATCATTAAGAATATTCATTTACATCTGCAGACTTCCAAATCTATCGATATGTTGACGACTTGATCTGTGTAGTTACCTTAAAAATAAATAATATTCTAATCGATTTCTATCCCGATAATCTGGAATTGTTGACTAATGAACCTTCTATTAGTGATAATGTAAATTTTCTGGATTAAATCTATGAATTGGCCCTTCAAATAGAACTATTTATAATTTATATGATAAGAAAAGTCCTTTTAATTTTAATATTAATAAATTTAAAGAATCATTTTGATTTTTAAGATTACATGAAGTAAAGATTAACCTTTTACTTCATGTACTTAAATTCAAATATTTTGTAATATCCTTAAATATCAGTCATTTCGAATTTGTAGATTATTTAATAAAAAATTTCATCAATTATTACATATAAATAACCTCATTCAAACCAGCAAAAAACTTATTACCTTTTACTTTTAACACTTTGCAACAAAATTGAATAGTGTTTATTCATTCATTCTGTCTGTCTGTCTGTCTGTCCGTTAGCACGATAACTGACGTAAAATGACTTAATCAAAATTAAATTTTAATATGTTGTTCAGACCGTCTGTAGGACCTATGGGAATATAAATGAATAATATCACCCAATTAATTTTTGATTGAAATGAATTATTTATTTCTTTAACACAATATCATTTAGTTCATGGAGTCTGCATAGCTGATATGAATGCAATATTCATTGATTTTACAAAGAGAAGGACGATTTTTTTCAATGAAGTTTTACGCATAGAGTTTAATTACTTGTAGCTCCATGGTCTTAATTTTTAAATAAAATAAATTATTATAGTATTGTGATGAATGACATGAATGGGAAATTATTTATGAATGAAATGCTGCTCTTATAGAGAGAGCCAGGCGTGTTATTTTTTAAGTCATTACTTAAGTCATTTGAATGAATTCAGTTGTTTTCGATGAAGTTTTCAAATATAATAAATTATCGTAGTATTATGATAATTCTAAAATTATTAACGAGGAATGTATCACATTTTAGAGATGTTTAAACCAGGCAATTTATATTTCAATGCCGTCATTTGAATGAAATTCATTTTTTTCGATGAAGGTTTAAGTTTTCAAATATATTAAATTAATGCAGTATTGTGATAAGTTTTAAAATATTACCAAGGAATGTATTGCATTTTAGACATGTTTAAATAAAATTGCATTGAAGTTGGAAAGTGTTTCATAATCAATGCTTTAAGCATGATTGATCTTTCTTGTATTATTAACACTATACATCTACTCAGCAATGAAAAATATATTTGTAAAATTTACATGATATTACTAAAATATTTAAACTGGAAAAAACTGATTAAAGATGTAATGATGTGGATATATGCTGTTAGTTAAAAGTTGCATAATTAAATGCAAATATATCCATGTACAAAAGATCAAATCCTAATATTCGCATTTTATTAACACTTTACAACATAGTTGAAAAGTGTTTATGACATTGTTCATTCTGTTTGTCTGTTTATCCGTTAGCACGATAACTGCCGTAAAAATAACTTTATCAAAATGAAATTTTACTATGTTGTTGAGACGGTCTGTAGAACATATGGGAATGTAAATGAATAATATAAACCAATTAGTTTTGGATTGAACCCGGGTTGCAAAAATAAAATACATTGAACCCTATGGGACCTAATTTTTCAAAAAAATTTTAAGCAAATTTAAAATTCACAAATTGCTTCGAAAATTTTAAAAAATATTCAAATTATCCCATAAAATATATAAAAAAAATTTCAAAAAATATATTCGTTTAAATAAAAATTAAAATAGTAATTGCACCCATATTATATGAAAGATCACGTTACCCACTTCAAAATAAAATATGGCATCTATATTGTATCAAAATCGTGATTTTTAAAGTTCTTTCTAATCGATATTTAGTGTAGCATCCGTCCTAAAATCGCTTAATTTTTTTCCTCTGCATCTATATACTGAGCCAACGCAATTACAATATTTTGGTGTTTAAATGATCATCAAATTAATTCATTTGGTGTTTAAATGATCATTTCTACGACGAAGCCTAACTTTCACGTATGGAGAATGTAAACATCAAGCTGTTAGATGAGTTGCATAAGAATTGCTAGATTTCTTTAACGCAAAATTATTTTGCTCTGGAGTCTGCAATATAGCTGATATGAATGAAACATTCATTGATTTTACATAAAGAAGCAGGCGGTACCATATTATTATAATATCATATTATTATAAAAATATCGCCCCTGAATGAAAGGAATGGAAAAAGTTTATGAATGAAATATCCACTACTTTTTTATAGAGAGCCAGGCGATTTATATTCGATGACTTTTTTTTTAATAAAGTTCATTTGTTTTCGATGAAGTTTTCAAAGACAATAAATTATTGTAATATTGTAATAATTTGAAAAATATCACTGCTGAATGTATCGCATTTTAGAGATGTTTAAAAAAAATTGCATTTCAATTGAAAAGTGTTTCATAATCAATGCTTTGCGCATGATTGATCTTTCTTGTTTATTTTTATTAACACTTTACAACATAGTTGAAAAGTGTTTATGACTTTATTCATTCATTCTGTCTGTCTGACTGGCTGTCTGTCTGTCCGTTAGCATGGTAACTGCCGTAAAAATGGTTTTATCAAAATGAAATTTTAGTATGTTGCTCAGACGGTGTGTGGGACCTATGGGAATAACATTTTTAAAATTATCATAATACTACAATAATTTATTATATTTGAAAACTTAAAACTTCTTCGAAAAAAATGAACTTCATTCAAATGACGTCATCGAAATATAAATCGCCTGGCTCTCTCTATAAAAGCAACATTTCATTCACAAACATTTTTCCATTCCTTTTATTCATTACAATACTATAATAATTTATTTTATTTAAAAACGTAAAACCATGGAGGTACAAGTAATTTAACTCTATGCTTAAAACTTCAACAAAAAAATCATTTGATTCTCTGTGTAAAATCAATGAATGTTTCATTCATATCAGCTATATTGCAGACTCCATAGGCTAAATAATTCTGCGTTAAAGAAATGCATCAATTCTTATACAACTCATTCTACATCTTTTGGTATTTACATTCGCCATAAGTGAAAATTAGGCTTCGTTGTAGAAATAATCAAAATTTGATGATCATTTAAACTGAAATATATTGTAATTGCGTTGTTTCAGAACATTGATGCACAGAATTTAAGCAAAAATAAAGCGGTTTTAGGGCGGATACAACACTATATATGAATTAAAAAGATCTTTAAAAATCACGATTTTGACACAAGATGGATGCCATATTTTATTTTGAAGTGGGTCACGTGATCTCTTCATATAATGGTCATATGATTTCTTCATATAAAGGGTGTAATTATTATTTTCATTTTTATTTTAAAAACTACTGAATATATTTTGCTGAAATTTTTTTTATATATTTTATGGGATAATTTGAATATTGCCTAAAACTTTCGAAGCAATCTGTGAATTTTAAATCCGCTTAAAAAATGTTTGAAGAATTAGGTCCCATAGGGTTAATGTATTTCATTTTTTGAACCCGGGTTCCATCCAAAACTGATTGCGTGGCATTATTAATTTATATTCCCGTAGGTCCCACAGACCGTCTGAACAACATACTAAAATTTCGTTTTGTTAGAGTCATTTTTATGGCAGTTATCGTGCTAGCGGACAGACAGACAGACAGAATGAACAAAGTCATAAACACTTTTCAACTATGTTGTAAAGTGTTAAAAAACAGCATACAACAAATTGTTAAATGCATCAACCGATTTTGAAGGCAAAAAGCAGCCTCCATCTTTAGATCACAAAGACCACACAATGGTATTTAATGCCTTTCTAACATTAAAAACAAATAATTGAAATTTTAAAAACCGGGACTGATTCCGATTTTTCTGGATTTTCAAATATTAGCATTTTGTTCACGTGAAAAATTGTAGAAAATCTAAAGAAAAACAAAAATGCTTATATTGCAACTTAATTTAAAAAAAAAAAAGTGTTTTTACCTACATATTTAAACATGAACATACTTATAAAATAAAAGTCTTCAAGTTATAAGATAATATAAATAACGTTAGTTTCCATCTCAGCCCGTAATAAAACAAAGTATCGGATAAATGCAACAGTTCAACAGAGCGAAACAATAATATACACCATACGAAGAAAAAATTGCATAAAATATGTATAATGGTAATGTCAAAATTGAAAAAATAAAGAATAAAATATGATAAGAATAAAAGTTTTAAAGGATCAGTGAATTTCAACTGATTAAATTTCAAACACTCTAAGAGAATAGTGAAAGTTTATTATTTTTAGAAATTTTCATCGAATTCAATTTCATTCGTCAATTTAGAGGGCCCAAATTGAAAATATTTTGTTACACGTAATGTAAATAAAACTTAAAACATTTATCATCATAAAATAAGTTTTGTATTTTTAGCGCCTGTATGTTGATTGTTATTCCTTAGTTATTATATACATATGTCAAATACGTATATATTTATGAATTTGACTGTACACATTATGCTTTGCTGGATTTCATATAATCGAAAAAAATCTAACTACTTTGAAAAATATAAGTCTACTAAATCAAAAATTAAATATTTATCATTATAAAATAAGATTTGCATTTTAGTACCTTCGTTTGATCGTTATTAGTTATCATATAGATAACTAATAACGATCATATAAATTATGTTAGTTATCATATAAATA